>CAJQUN010000004.1:19403356-20883627 GCA_907163345.1 Haberlea rhodopensis | reverse complement strand
TTATCGAAACCTAAACCACAAACTGCGTATTTTATTTAGTACAATTTGTACATTGGCACAACATTCTCTGTCAACATGAATTTATTATTTGACGTTAGTACACAAATGTTCCAGAAAGAAATTACAGAAGTCACCCTAAAAAATACAAAATATATCTAAAACAAATAAAATACATGCCAATAGAAAAGAGGGACACAAATTTGCCACAAATAAGAAAGTAAATAATCAACCAAAGTGCAATGGAAATAAATGTGACATACATAATTTTTGGTATTACCTTAAAATTTCTCATAGTCCTTGTATGCATCAAACCACATCATCATATGGACATGTGAGCTTAGGTTCACGCTATAACTATTTTATATGTGAGAACCTTAGGTTCACACTATAACTATTTTTAGTACAATTAACAGGATGAAGTGAATTCATTTTTATAAAATACAACTTC
Source organism: Haberlea rhodopensis (assembly GCA_907163345.1). Taxonomy (NCBI): domain Eukaryota; kingdom Viridiplantae; phylum Streptophyta; class Magnoliopsida; order Lamiales; family Gesneriaceae; genus Haberlea; species Haberlea rhodopensis. The sequence goes on along the minus strand of CAJQUN010000004.1, from coordinate 20,883,179 downwards.
ACTATCATATAGAGGACAATTTTAAAATAATTCAAAGAATAAGCTAATTCTCAAAAACTGCAAAAGAATTTACTTTAAAATACTACACCCCATACCATATAACACATGAAGATGTCACCGTACAACTTCACACAATCTCCATTGCTCTTTATCATTTTTTTATTGCTTTAATTTTAATCTAAATGCAAACTGAAATAAACAAATATTCAACTACGATACATATGCAAAATAATCACTTGCGTAACTTGTTTGGGGTAATCTAAAGGTTGAAAATATTTTGATATGCATAATGACGGAAGAAAATATACAAATAGATGGTATGCAGGAAACGAAACAAAGCATATCTTGCTCGGCACTGCAAATACTTTATTAATGAGATTCTCAAACAACTTCACAGTAATCCCTATTACTTTTCCATCCCTGACACCCAAAAATAAACTAAAATCAATGGAAAAGAGGACGGGTCATAGGTATGCTTCGAAGACGGAGAAAACCCAAAATTTATCATTGAGGAAGCAATTAATTATCTGGTGCAAAATACAGAAACTAAATCAAACACGATTGAATCAAAAATTCACCCCCATCAAACCAAGACCCGCCGCTAGTAAGAGTAAAATAAGAATCTTCACAAATTTCAAGGTTTCCTGAAATCAATACTCAAGGAGAAAGAAAGAAAAGTGAAAAATAACCTTTACGCTTCCAATGCCATTATGTACGAAGTCTCTGCGAATGATTTCTCCTTCAATTCTGCTACCCACGAGAGAAGAAAAAGGGAAAATAGGGAACTTATTAGATAGATCCTGTCAAACAGAAACAGGGTTAAGTATATAATTTCAATTTTGGCCCAAATTAAGAAAACCAGGGAGCCACTATTAAAGTAAAGACTTACAAATGACATTTAGCACCCTTATCAAATATTAAAAAATATATATAAATACTTCTATATAAAATAAAAAGTCATTTAAAATCGTGTATTTTTTAAAAATTATATAAAAAAAAACCTTTAGAATGTGTAAATTTGCCTGATTTTTAAAAATATGACTTTCTAATGATATTTTATTAATATAGGGGTTTTATAATTTTTTTAATATTTAAAAGGGGCAACAAATGTAATTTACGACCATGTTTTTTAAGACATTTCATTTATATGCTTTTTATTGATTTTTAATAACTTCTATATATTTTAAAAGTCTAAATATTCAGTCTAGACTTTTATAAACTCTATAGAAATCTAGTATATCCAAAAGACTTTCTTGAAATTTTAAAAATCAAGTAGCATTCAAACTTGACTTTGTAAATTCTATACATGTTATAAGTATCCAAATTTCAATAGATTACCTTATAGAATTCTGTAGTACACATCTTGAAGCCCTATATACAATTTTAAAAAATAAAAAAATTTCTCTCACTCACCCTAAAGATTTGGACAAATTTCTAATTTAAAAAAAAAACAAACCCCGCGCCCTCCCCCTCTCTCTCTCTCAAAGGACACATTAAATCAAAATGGCAAATTTTGGACGGGTACTAATAGGAGAAACATTTTTCGGCCCAATCCACCGCCATGATCACGCAGTTCAGAAGAAAGATGGAGAAAACGACCGCCATGCTAAACTAAGCAATTGGGTAAAAATTACAAAATGAGGATTTTTATAACAGATTGTGTTGGGGTTCAACAATTGCCTCTGCTTTGTAATCGATCGAACATGTGGCGCTTGTGCCAGTGTATGGTTGAAAAGATTTATGTTGCGCCACTACCCTTACTATTGTCATTGGTAAAGCGGTAAGCGCTCGACCCTACAATTGGTATCAGAGTAAAGGTCGCGTGTTCGATTCCCATGAGTTGCAGAGAGTGCAATTATTGGGGGAGGGATTGTTGGGGTTCAACAATTGTCTCTGCTTTGTGATCGGTCGAACATGTGGCGCTTGTGCCAGTGTATGGTTGAAAAGATTGATGTTATACCATTACCCTTAACTATAGTTATTGGTAAAGTGGTAAGCGCTCGATCCTACAGATTGCATCAAATAAAAATATCAAGCCCTGATAGCGATCAAAATCATCTTCTTCTTCTATTAAACTCAAAATTATAGTGCATTTGAGATGTTCGATCAATTGTTTGAATGAAATTTATATTTATTATGAATTTCAATTTTATTTAATGACTTTTGTAGATTTTTAATGTGAAACTCAAAACTATAATGTATTTGAGATTTGTGATCAATTGTTTGAATGAAATTTTGAGAATGTAATGACATTGAAACCATTGGCGCATGCATATATGTTTTTGATTAAAAGACAGTACATAAACTCAGTGGTGTATGTAATTTACATGCCCGAAATTGATGAAGCAAGTATTTGTGGTTCTTCGTTCGGGTTATTAAATGGCACTCTAAATTGATTACGGACCATGTGTAATGTTTGGCTTTATGGTTATACTCTATTTTGTTGATTCGATGATAAAAAGAACAAAGGTTGTGGTTTTAGTTGGGAAAACATTTTGTTTTTAGTTGTGTTGCTCTTAAGATATGTAAGACCCCTGTGCCCTTAACCCGTTATTAGTGTATTAATCCATAACATTAGTGCACACAATCATATTATCATGGGGATCCAGAAATTTCTTGCATTTGATCCACATAATATTCAATTTCGCCAACCAAGATCACTTACATAGCATGCACCCTCATAATACACTAATATGCTCTCAGTTCATTTAGCAATTCCGTATTCAATTGCATGCAAACAATAAATGAAGAGAGAAAAACCATTGCCCATTTATACATTCCATATACACGTAAAAACGTACTCACATGAGAGCACCCAATGAATAAACGTGTATCTAATGTATAAGATACTCTACCGAATGCGGTTACTGGTACTTCAATCCTGGAAGCACCTCCCATGCACAGCTCGATCTCAACTCCAGAGCTGCTGCTACACCTGTATCACCTGCCCCAACAGAGACAGCCCCACACGGGGTGAGCATACCAATACCACCAGTCCAATAATCATAATATTACAGTTCATAATTTACAGAATATAAATACCATGAATTTAAATGATACTTCCTGCATGGTATCATCCTCATCCGGGATCCCCTGTGTTGTCCCTGTTCTCAAAATAACCAAACTATTAAATTCTCAAAAACCAGTTGATCATTCCCATTGATCAACTAAAACCATTCCTGCTATACTAGTTTCCATAACCAAATATGATTAAATCACCAAATAGAGGGACTATAGATACCACATGTATCTAGCCAATGATTCCATGTTTCTATTTCATAGCTCGCTCCACAATAGCGGCATTTTAACCCCACGCACACTCAACAATAGCGGCGTCATAACCGATGGTCGCTCAACGGCGACAACATCCCAATCATTGCTCGCTCAATAGCGGCACCATATGGTTCCCAATTATGTCCCTTTAACGCAATTACCATCTACCATGCATATCACTATCCATTTATAGCATGTACCATATACCATGCATTTCAATATCCATTTATGGCAATACCACATACCATGCATTTCACCACATACCATGCATTTCAATATCCATTTATTGCAATTACCACATACCATGCATTTCACAGTTGCAACATTATAATAGGTTATGCTCGTACGTCATACGTACCTTATAATTCCGTAGTTCGAGTCCAACCTCGCCTGAGTCCCACGACCCGATGAATTATGTGCTAACACATAAATAACTCACAATTAAACACAAGCATGCAACCACCTGCCCAAGCACGTTCATAACCCCCATACTTATCGTCAATCCATGACGATTACCAAATAAAAACCCCCCGGCTAAGCATGCATAATACCCAAAATATACCATTTTGCAAGTTTAAAAGATAGTCAAAAACTCAACCGAGAATTCCATTTTATTAAATTTTGGCTCCAACCAATCCATTTAAAAGTATAGCATTCCCATTGGAATGTAGACATTGCCCCGAAATGGGCCACTTAAACCTCAATTCCAAAAATCCCGACATTTTTCCAAAATTTTGAAAAAACAACATTCTGTGAGCGACGATCGATCGCCGATTTCATCACGATCAATCGCCCCCCCATCCAGTAGCCAAACAGCGCCTCCTCGCGATCGATCGTCGAGACCTCGACCTCGCGATCGATCGTCGAGACCTCGCGATCGATCGCCCGCACTGTTCATCGTCAACAAAAATCCAGTAGCTCGTCGCGATCGATCGGCGCCCCTCGACGATCGATCGCCCACCTGCGATTTTCCGAAAAATTCGAGCTTCCATGGTGTTTTTCACACCCAAACTCAAAACCAAACACCCCATACGCCTACAACACCTCAAATACACCATTTAAAACCAATAAAAACTCCAAAAACGCAACTTTGGATTTTAACCAAAAAATCCCAAATTCCATAACCTACTCAAAACTCAACCAAACCTTACAATACTACAACCAAATCGAAGACAATGACGAGGGGGTGATTATTACCTGATTATCTTCGAGAAAACCGGCTCCCGAGCCAAGTTACCAGAGCTTTTTCCTCCAAGGGAAAAAGAGGGGAAATGGGGGAAGGGTTAGGCGTGGAGAGAGGGAAGGTTCCGTGCCAAATGACGGAATACCGAGTCTACTTGGTATATATAGTTCCAAAACTTGAAAACATCAATCCTTCCACAAATACATCATGACTCATTAAAATCATCTGTTTTCAATAATTACCTCCCAATCTCTATTTTCATTACCAGCCCCAGTACAAAGTACTCCGGACCCCAAAACCCAGCAAAGACCAAATTCCAAGGTTATCACCACGATGAGAATACAATCTCATCCCTTGGATCCACCGACTCCAAAAACCAGATTTAAAATCCCTGGGAGTCCCAAAACCGTAATTAATTCATAATTGCCACAATTAAAATTCATTAAGGATTATTACCACACCAGGATTAAAACCAATAATTCCCGGGCATCACAAGATACCTCTTTAACCAATTGAAATCAAATCACACAATGAGCATTCTATGTGTTAGGATCGGAGACGTGTTTAGAAGGGGGGTTGAATAAACACTGCCCTCAAATTCTGATCTTCGACTAATTACTGCAAACTGTTAAGTGATGCAGTAGCTTCTCAATCAATTAAGCAAGTCAGTAGACACTAAGTGAAGTTGCGGAAAACGTCTGCTGTACTTGTGAGTTAACTAAAGCAAACAATAAAAAACAAGTAAAGAACACAGGGATTGTTTCTGGAAGTTTGAAGCACAACGCTTCTACGTCTCTCCTTCTTCCTTTGCAGGAAGGATACACTAGAAGACTTTGGTTTTACACTTTACAGTATACAACCTCCTTAGGCTTTCACACAGCTATGCCTAAACTCCTAGCAACACAATGTATATGATTGTTTACAAAGTAAACTATCTAACACTCCTTTGAATGACTTTTACACTTGTAAGCTTTGAGCGTTTTTGAATGATCTTTGAGCAGTACACCAGTTTAACTCGATCTTTTATATATCAGTAGGTGTTCCTTGCTCTGGCTGAATCTACAGATAATTATCACTTGATAAATTTCTCTGTTTGAATGTATAGAATATTCGATTTTCAGTGGATTCAACTTGTTCTTCATTCATTCAGCATCTGTATTTATAGACTTCATTTCCAACGGTAAACTTTCTTGGTATGGAAGGTTCAGCCGTAGAATCTGTTTTCTTCTCTATTTTATTTTCCTTCCATTTTTATTCAGCAACGGCTCTTTCAATCTGACGGAATTGATGGCGATGATTTTGTAGTGCTTGTCGCTCTGTTGTACCTTTGTAAAATGGAATTGTACTCTCGCTGCTGGATTCACTTCTACTGGTTTTGTAACTTCAGTATCCAGTCGTACTTTTAGCTTAGTAGATGTTGGTTAGACTTGATGAAAGACTTCATGCAGTAGATGTTTTTATCCAGTGAGTATCTCAGTCCGGTAGATGTCTTCATCCGGTAGGTGTCTTCATCCGGTAGATGTCTTCATCCGGTGAATGTCTTTACCCGGTGGATGTCTTCACCCGGTGGATGTCTTCATTCAGTGGATGTCTTTATCTGGTGGATGTCTTTATCGGTGGATGTCTTTATCTGGTAGGTGTCTTCATCCGGTAGATGTCTTCATCCGGTGGATGTCTTTATCCGGGGGATGTCTTTATCCGGTAGGTGTCTGTAATCACCAAAACTTAGGAATCGTTTCCCAACAATTTCCCAATTTTGGTGATGACAAAACTAAGCAATAATCGGTGAATCCTGAAAAGACTTGAAGACATAATGGAAATGAAATTTTCATTTGTTATAAATATAAGCAGATTACAAGTTGTAATCAAACTGGATAATTGAGAGAGATTCATCTTTATTTAAGATGAATTCTGATAACTGGATAAAACTTAAGACAAATCTATTTTTACAGATTATAGCTGATACATGACAAATTTTTAAACAAGCAATGTATACCGGAGAGCTTCGATCCACCTAATTTCAGAGAGGAAGAGCTCGATCCACCTTGTTTCAGAGAGGAAGTCGGGAAGATTCAAAATGTATATTCATCTGGCCTCCATGGTTTATGGATTCACCTAATGAAAATACTCTATCTCTGTTGAGAGTACTCTATCTCTTTCTTCCCCCTTTTTGTCATCAGCACCCAGATAACTCCCGATTGCAGTTCCTGACTGATGATGAGCATCAGAGCAGGATCCAAACGCTGAAGCTTAACGAAGCTGGGTTAGATAAGTAATCAACCCATGAGGGGTTGATTTAGATAAGTAATAAATCCGTGAACATAAGCAATCGCGTAGATGAAACCAAGGAATTTTCAAGGCATAGAAGGTGAAAAGAAACATGATGAGTGAATGTGTGTTTGTGTAAACAAAAATGAGACTCTATTTATAGAATAATTGCAATAAGTGTGAACACAAAAAAAACGTTACGATAAACATGGAGAAAATTTAATGAAAACAGTAAAAAGATAAGAGTAATTAATAGGGGCACAGAAAATGATACTATTTGCGCCCGAACCAATGTTTGGAATAGTCGCGCTTTTCGGTAGTCGGTTGGCGCGGACTTTGAGACCTTGGCTGGGGAGGCAGATCTGGAGTGATGTCCACCTTCAGGGGCAGCAGGTGCGCGCTGAGCTGGACCTGATTCTCTTCTTGGTGGGGGAGCAGATGCAGTGGACTTGGACTGGTAGTGGATAGGCTTTGGAAAGCCAGCACTTAAATCCTGAAGCTGTAAGGCAAACGCCTCCTGCATAGTAGCCAGCTGCTCAGATAAATGCTTCTCGGTGTCTTCAATTTTCTCCTCCAAGGCAAGTGTAGAGGCAGCATGGAGAGAGTCATTCTGCTAGCTTCAACTGGAGATTAGTTTGGGCTATCCTCGAGAATACATCGGGCAAAGGCATCAAGAACGAATTGATGATTTCTGTCAACGGCAGTTTGAAGTCTGTCGAGGTCTCGATTTATATGCCCAAACTGATGATCTGTATGAAGCTGATGACTACCAATAACATTGCTGGCATTGCATTCTTCAGACTTGAGTTTATTTATCTCACCTGGCCAGCCCGGAGATCAATGTTGTCATATGCCAAGTTGTACTGTTAGAGCGGAGGGGCCTTCAATGGACAAAGGGTCAGCAAAATCAAAAAAATCAGCAGAAGGTTCATTTCCTACTGATTGTTCCAATGCCTCAGGTGGAGTGGCAGCAGGTTGCAGGATGCGAGCCGGTAAGAGCACGTTGAGGGCTGGTATGAGCATCAGCTGCAGTTGAGGACACGCAACGTCCAGGGGAGGTAGCAGCATGATGAATTTGTGAGATTGAAGGATTAAGTTTCAGAAGTTGTTGGGTGATCAAGAGGTTCAATTTGTGGGGAGAGTTGGGTTTCAGGGTGAGTCGGAGGTACAAGGGGTTCAACTGGATGTGTGATTTGGCAATCATCAGGGAGTGCAACATGGGCAGAGGTATCAGGGAATGGATAGGTGTTTCTGTATGAGTTGAGGAAGGGATAGGTATGGATGGGGTAACCTGGGTAATTACCTTATGAATGACGCTGTCAACGTCTATAGAATCAATGTCCATATCTGGTTGAGGTGAAGCATCATCCAAAGTGGTTTCACCTGCGGGAACCGTTTCCACGATACTTGGAATAGGTGGGATTGTTGGAGCTGAGCTTGAGACAGTCAGATCAAAGTCATCAGCCACTATTGGTTCAACTTGTGGAACCAGCACTGCAGCACTAGGAACATCAGGGATGCTTGAGGCTAAGCTTAAGTCAGTAGGAGCGGAGTCATCATCACCGGGTACAGTTGAGCATGAGTGCAGACCAGTACTGATTCTTAAGTCATGTAGAGCAGTCTGGAGTTCACCCACATAAATCATTAGGCGGAACACATCCCGAAGCTGGAGAGCTTTCTTTACGTCTTGAGCTTGGAGGAAGGCCATCACTTGATTCTCATCGTGCCTAGCCTGTTCCAGAATTGGAAGAAAATCATCAAGGCGAGTTTTCAAACGTGCTTGCTCCCATCTATCAAATACTTCAAGTTGAGGCTGCATGTTTGCCTCGACTGTGCTCATGACTAATTCAATCTCATATGCCACTGGAGTGGATGAAGGGATCATGGAAGCTTTTCCTCTTTCAGTGGTGGTGGTCTTGGGATGGCTATATGGGCAAAGGGATTTTGGTGTTCTGAAAGAAATTGAGCCTGGTTGTTGAAGGGTATTGGGGTTGGTTGATGTGTTGGCTGCAGAAGAGGTTGGGTTAAATGGGATCATGGCCAGCGGGGCAACGGAGCTCACTGGCTCTACTTCCAACATTGGGATCACAGCCTCAAACATGGCTGCTGATACTTTAAGCTTGGCTGCAGCTGGTCCTCTTCTTTTGTTCTTGGCCTTTTCGCTGGTGGAATAGGTGAAGTTTCATCAGATTCTGAGTTTGTATGCTCAGAGTCACTGACTATCAGAGGTTGTCTCCTCTTGACTGCTGCTGGTTTGCTGGTCTTAGTCTCTCCACCGACTCGTTTCTTATTGATCTCTAGATATCTGGCAGTTATGAGTCGCCCTGGGTGGAGAGAAGAAGAGTCTCCGGTCTGAATATTTTTGCTCTCAAAGTTACGACTAAGAGGGAGAGCAAATCCCGATTGACCTTTTCCGGAGAGCACTAAGTTTGATAGCACTTGAAACAACATTACTGACCAGTTAACTTCAACGTTATTTACGATTGCACTCATCAGTGCAAATTTCTCAGGTGTGATGACGTCGAAAGATCCAGCTTTGCATAGCAGCCCTTTGGATATGACATCTGCCAGTTGGCGAAAGTGGCTCTTAATCAATATCTTTTTGAAGGGTGGTTTGGGGAGACGTTCATGTGAGTCAGAGAAACCCTTTCTCATCGCCTCTAGGACTGGCACAGTTGCGGAGAGGGCATTTGTTATCCCAGACATTGGAAGACACATCTGAGTGGCAAAGTCTTCCAGAGTAATAGTGATATGTTGTCCAGTGATAGAGGACACAACGGCTTCGCCAACTATCCTGGCATTGGCGAAGAACTCCTGAATAGCCGCCGGATAGTAAGTAGGTGTTTGGCTTAAAATCACCAGTAATCCAGAGGTGTCCAACTTTTGGAACACTGCTTTCAAGGCTTCATCGTCTGACGAATAAATAGAGTGAAAATCTACATGAATAGCGTTGGTGAGAAAACTCGGCTGCGTTGTCTTTGACATGTTGAAGATTTGAAAATCCTGTGAAAAAAAATTCTATTAGGGTTTTGAGATTTTCAGAAGTGTTTAAGGAAGTAAACTGATTCTACGGAGGATAAGGCGGTTAAAAGATAATGGGTAGATGTAACATCGTACTGTAGATGAACGGACACATGTGTACGTGGCGTTCATCTAAACCATTTAAAAATAAATAAATATTCAGAAGCAGTGGGTCTGAAAAGGGCGGGATTTGAATAAGTTAAAAGTAAGAAAATAAATAATTTGAATTCCGACGTCCCAGCTGGTTGCTAAAAAGGGAAGCTATAAGTCAGCAAGGCTTAAATAGTAACATCCACTGGTATGTAGACATCTACTGATATAGTATCATCCACTGCAGTGGACCATTGTGTTACCAGCCAGGCATTAGAACTGGAAATTTTATACCAAAATTCCCCCTCAAAATATGCAAAAGCATACAAACAATTCCTCCTGAATTTAATATCAGTAAATAAAAACGAATTAAGAAGAAATATCAATTAATCCAAGGATATTCCGGAAGTAAGAGAATTTTGCATCTGGTAGGGGCTTGGTAAAATATCTGCTGCTTGCTGCTCAGTAGATATGTACTCCAGTCGAATCTCCTTCTTCATTACATGGTCTCTGATGAAGTGATGACGTATGTCGATATGCTTTGTTCGAGAGTGAAGTACTGGATTGTAAGTGATGGCTATGGCAGATGTATTGTCACAGAAGATTGGAGCTTCAGTTGACTCAATGCCATAGTCTCTTAACTGTTGTTGAATCCAGAGTAGCTGAGCACAGCAACTTCCAGCAGCAAGGTATTCTGCTTCAGCTGTAGAGGTAGCAATGGAAGTTTGCTTCTTGCATCCCCATGAAATAAGTCTATCTCCTAAAAACTGACAGTACCCACTGGTACTCTTCCTGTCAATTTTGCATCCAGCATAGTCTGCGTCTGAGTATCCGATAAGATTGAAAGTGGAGTCCTTTGGATACCATAGACCGACATTCTCAGTCCCTTTTAAATACTTCAGAATGCGTTTAGTTGCTGTGAAATGAGATTGTTTGGGATTGGCTTGAAATCTGGCACAGATGCAAACTGCAAACATGATGTCAGGTCTACTGGCTGTTAAGTAGAGTAATGAGCCAATGATACCACGATACATTTTCTCATCTACTGGTGTTCCAGATTCATCCAAATCAAGCTTTGCAGATGAGCTCATAGAGGTAGCAGCAGCTGAGCTGGTATTCATCCCATACTTCTTCAGAAGCTCTTTGGTATACTTGGATTGATTTATCAGAATTCCCTCACTGGATTGTTTGACTTGCAATCCTAGGAAAAATGATAATTCTCCCATCATGCTCATCTCAAATTGATCCTGCATAATTTTAGAAAATCTTTCGCACAATTTTGAGTTAGTACTGCCAAAAATGATGTCATCAACATATATCTGAACTATCAGAGTATGGTCACCCTTTGTAAATTTGAATAAAGTTTTATCCACAGTGCCAATGGTGAAGTTGTGTTCAATCAAGTATTTTGACAACGTTTCATACCATGCACGGGGGGCTTGTTTCAGACCATACAAAGCTTTGTTCAGATGATAAACATAGGAGGGTTGCAGATGGCTTTCAAATCCAGGGGGTTGTTCAACATAGACTTCTTCCTGGAGATTACCGTTAAGAAAGGCACTCTTAACATCCATTTGATAGACTTTGAAGTCTTTAAATGCAGCAAAGGCAAGAAATATGCGAATGGCTTCTAATCGGGCTACAGGGGCAAAGGTTTCATCGAAATCAATGCCTTCTTCCTGCCTGTATCCCTGTGCAACTAATCTTGCTTTATTCCTGATTACAGCACCATTCTCATCTAACTTGTTTCTGAAAACCCATTTAGTGCCAATTACTGTGTGATGCGATGGACGTGGAACTAAATGCCAAACATTATTCCTTTGAAATTGATTCAGTTCTTCTTGCATTGCTTCTACCCAGCTAGGATCTAGGATAGCTTCACCAATCTTCTTAGGTTCTATGTGAGAAATGAAAGCTGTATGAAGGAATTCATTAATCATCTGTCCTCTGGTACGCAGAGGAGCAAGAGGGTTACCGATGACCTGCCCGGGTGGATGATCTTTCTTCCACCGGAGCGGAGGTCCAAGGGGATTGACTTCTTCAGTTGCAGTGATTTTGGATAGTTGCTCAGGAGAATCGACTTGTTCATTGTGTGCATTGTCTCCATCCACTGCAGTAGGAGTCAACCTGATTCCAGTGTCAGTAGGTTCCAGTTCCTGTTGATCAGCAGATTCTTCTACCTGTGCTTCTGGAACTTCTGGCTCTAAGCTGCAGTCAATCCTTCTATTTGGCTCTTCTTCTTCATCACTTGGATCATCAATGACTGTGTTTTCCAGTCGATTGCTCAAATTGTTGATCCGTAAGTCGGTTTCAGTGCTGTCTGCAGACTCATCAATTTAACATGAATGGATTCTACTACAGTAAGAGTCCTGTTGTTGAAAACTCTGAAAGCTTTACTCACAGTAGAATAGCCAAGAAATATTCCAGCATCAGATTTAGCATCAAAAGCGGTGAGATGAGTTTTTCCATTGTTGTGAATAAAACATTTGCAACCAAACATATGGAAATAAGAAATATTTGGCTTACTGCCATTCCAGATCTCATATGGAGTTTTGTCTGCTCGTTTATTTATCATTGATCTGTTTTGCGTATAACAAGTTGTGTTGACTGCTTCTGCCCAAAACCTCTGCGATATATTGGATTCTGCTAGCATAGTTCGTGCAGCTTCTTTCAAAGTGCGGTTCCTACGCTCAGCAACTCCGTTTTGCTGTGGTGTTCTTGCAGCAGAGTATTCGTGTTTGATACCTAGGTCAACTAGATAAGATTCGAGTAATTGATTGGTAAATTCTGTACCCTTGTCACTACGAATTCTATCTATCCCATTTGATTTCTCATTTTGTAGTCTCTTGAGTAGCTTGATCAGCTTTGGAGTAGCCTGATCTTTACCACTCAGAAATAGGACCCACGTAAAACGAGAGTAATCATCTATCAACACTAAAGTGTACTTCATTCCCCCTAGACTTGTTACTGGTATAGGACCAAAAAGATCCATGTGCAGCAACTCTAGGCACCGAGAAGAAGATCTACTCCCTTTGTTCTTAAAGGTGGATCTGATTTGCTTACCCAATTGGCAGGCTGAACAGATCTTATCTTTTGAGAACTCGATTTGGGGCAGTCCAACAACCAGGTCAAGTTTACGAAGACTGTCAATAGTTTTAAAATTTAAGTGACTCAACTGCTTGTGCCAAAGCCAATTTTTGGAGTAATTCAAAGCAGCAAAGCAAGTAGGGGAGGCAGGTTGATTAAAGTTCCAATCAATCAAATAGGTGTTCTCATGCCTTTTTCCTACAATTAGAGTATTACCATCGTCAGTTTTAATTGTGCAGGTGTGTTGGTTGAATTCTACAGAATATCCATTGTCACATAATTGACTGATACTAATCAAATTGTAGCACAAGTTTTCTACCAGTAAAATGTCTTTGATGATACCATGGATAATCTTACCCTTACCCACAGTTCTACCTTTCGCGTTGTCCCCAAATGTTATTTTTGGTCCTGAGATTTCAACCAATTCAGATAGCAGGGTAGCATTCCCTGTCATATGTCTAGAGCATCCACTGTCCAGAAACCACTCTGAGCTTCGAACTTGCTGGACTCTAGATATCTGCAATTAAAGCGAAAATACATGATTGGTACCCAATCCTACTTGGGTCCAGGAGGAATTAGTTCTTTCGGAACCCACACTTGTATGACCCTGGGTAGCTTAGGTCGGTGTGTGTTCTGAAATGTGCGTGTATTAAACAGTGATGGTGATGGTCTAGAACTTGTAGTGTGATAATATGTGTATGCATGTGCTTTTGGTTTGTAGTTCCTGTTATAGAGCATATATATCTTCTGGACAGGCTTACAGTTGTAGTACCAGTTGGGTTTAACCTCTCTAGCTGCTCGACCAGTGGGTTTAAGTTCATTTCTGAACTTTTGCATCGGTTTAGCCTCTTTGAGTGGTTCTACATAACCGATACCCCTGTGCTGTGCCTGTTCCTTGATGAGTGTTGCTTTAACAGGTTCTTTAACCAGTTCATAAGGTCATATTCTGTGCTAGATCTTACAAAGTTCATTGTTTGAACTTTGCTTTTTGTTAGACACAGTTGAGGTTCATTACCAGATGAACTGCCATCATTACTATTATAGCATATGCCTGTTAAATCACCAGCAAGCCTTATAGACTCAAGCATTTCATCCTTTCTGGTAGTAGACGCATTCCAAGTGCTAACCAGTTTGCTAAGTTTCTGGTAGGCACACTTGGCTTCATCTCTTTCTTTTACTAGGAGACTGACTGTTTCCCTTAATCAATTCAACTCCATTGATTGTTCACAATCAAGTTTGTTTTTATGCGTTTCAGTTGGGATTGAGTGCTCAGTCTTATAGTTTTCAAAGGATTCATATAACGTCCGATACTCATTGATCATGTCCTGCAATGCATTGGTAAGTTCACTATGTGTAAATTCAGATAGGTTAGACTCTTGTACCTCAATCTCATCATTTGCCATCAAGCAGTGGACTTCTACATCTTCACTCTCGCTTGATGAGCTCATTGATTCTTCTGATTCTGACTCAGAATCAGCCCATTTGCTCTTGCTTTCTTCAGCCATCAACACTTTTTGATCTCTGTCCCTTCTGGATGATCTTCTTGTTTCCTTTGATAATCTTTGACTCCTCTTTTGTGATCATCCTTCTTGGGTTTAGGACAGTCAGCAATGAAGTGCCCTGGTTTGAGGCAATTGAAGCACACTCGCTCTTCTTCTTCTGACTTTCCCTTGGAACTCTGCCTTCGAGGATATGATTGAGAGGATTTTTGGCTCTTCTTCATGAGTTTCCCAAACTTCTTTACGAACATTGCCATAGCGTCATTACACATTTTTTCTGGAGTCATCTCTGTGGAAGTAGGCAAGGACTCCGATGCATTGAGAGCTTTGGTTGGTTGACTGGTACTGGGTTCATCTTCCACCCGTATACCTAGTTCAAATTCATAGGCTTTTAAGTCAGTGAATAGATCATGTAGATCTATCTTGTTTATGTCCTTCGATTCTCTCATAGCAATTGTCTTGACATCCCATTCTCTTGGGAGACCTCTCATCACCTTGAGAATAACTTCTATGTTGGGTAACTCCTTACCCAGACTGCTAAGTTCATTAATTATACCAGTCACTCTCTCATCATATTCATTGAGAGTCTCTCCATTTGTCATTTTGATGTGCTCAAATTTCTGTAATGCCATAGTGAGCTTGTTCTCTTTTGTTTGATCATTTCCTTCGCAAAGTTGAGCAATCTTCTCCCAGATGTCTTTTGCTGTGGGACACATTTTGATCTTGTTGAACATATTTTTGTCCAAAGTTTTGAACAAAATATCATTTGCAACATTGTCCAGATTGGCATTCTTTCTTTCTTCATTTGACCACTGAGATCTTTCCTTCTCTACCATCTGTGGTTCACCAATTGTGATAGAGGCAGCTGTATTGATTTTCATTAGTCCTTCAGTAATTACATACCACATATCATCATCTTGAGCGCTTAGATGTGCTTGCATACGGATTCTCCAGTCATCATACTCATCCTTCTTGAACATAGGGATCTTGCTAAAAGATGCCATTTGAACTTTAATATATCTCAAGATTGAGAAGAACCTGCTCTGATACCACTTGTTAGGATCGGAGGCGTGTTTAGAAGGGGGGTTGAATAAACACTGCCCTCAAATTCTGATCTTCGACTAATTACTGCAAACTGTTAAGTGATGCAGTAGCTTCTCAATCAATTAAGCAAGTCAGTAGACACTAAGTGAAGTGCGGAAAACGTCTGCTGTACTTGTGAGTTAACTAAAGCAAACAATAAAAAAAAGTAAAGAACACAGGATTGTTTCTGGAAGTTTGAAGCACAACGCTTCTACGTCTCTCCTTCTTCCTTTGCAGGAAGGATACACTAGAAGACTTTGGTTTACACTTTACAGTATACAACCTCATTAGGCTTTCACACAGCTATGCCTAAACTCCTAGCAACACAATGTATATGATTTGTTTACAAAGTAAACTATCTAACACTCCTTTGAATGACTTTTACACTTGTAAGCTTTGAGCGTTTTTGAATGATCTTTGAGCAGTACACCAGTTTAACTTGATCTTTTATATATCAGTAGGTGTTCCTTGCTCTGGCTGAATCTACAGATAATTATCACTTGATAAATTTCTCTGTTTGAATGTATAGAATAT
Organism: Haberlea rhodopensis; assembly: GCA_907163345.1. Lineage (NCBI taxonomy): Eukaryota > Viridiplantae > Streptophyta > Magnoliopsida > Lamiales > Gesneriaceae > Haberlea > Haberlea rhodopensis. The sequence continues at coordinate 20,867,141 of CAJQUN010000004.1, read as the reverse complement.
TCGATTTTCAGTGGATTCAACTTGTTCTTCATTCATTCAGCATCTGTATTTATAGACTTCATTTCCAACGGTAAACTTTCTTGGTATGGAAGGTTCAGCGTAGAATCTATTTTCTTCTCTATTTTATTTTCCTTCCATTTTTATTCAGCAACGGCTCTTTCAATCTGACGGAATTGATGGCGATGATTTTGTAGTGCTTGTCGCTCTGTTGTACCTTTGTAAAATGGAATTGTACTCTCGCTGCTGGATTCACTTCTACTGGTTTTGTAACTTCAGTATCCAGTCGTACTTTTTAGCTTAGTAGATGTTGGTTAGACTTGATGAAAGACTTCATGCAGTAGATGTTTTTATCCAGTGAGTATCTCAGTCCGGTAGATGTCTTCATCCGGTAGGTGTCTTCATCCGGTAGATGTCTTCATCGGTGGATGTCTTTACCCGGTGGATGTCTTCACCCGGTGGATGTCTTCACCCGGTGGATGTCTTCATTCAGTTGATGTCTTTATCCGGTGGATGTCTTTATCCGGTGGATGTCTTTATCCGGTAGGTGTCTTCATCCGGAAGATGTCTTCATCTGGTGGATGTCTTTATCCGGTGGATGTCTTCACCCAGTGGATGTCTTTATCCGGTGGATGTCTTTATCCGGTAGGTGTCTGTAATCACCAAAACTTAGGAATCGTTTCCCAACACTATGTGCCACTTACATCTAGCGGTGCATATGGGTTACATGCATCGACAACTCATGAGTCTATCGGTGCATGTAATTTACATGCACCAATAGACTCAGTGATGCATGTAGTTTACATGCACCTTTGGACTTAGGTGTTGCTTTCTTATTTCAGTTTGTAATTTCACATCATGAGCCTTCTATAATGTCTGAAATTCCAAATTTATATCTTTCATATTGAAATCACATAATGAGCTTTCTATATGTATCGCTTGCATCTAGCGATGCATGTGGGTTACATGCACCGACAGTACATGAGTCTATCAGTGCATGTAATTTACATACACCGATAGACTCATTGATGCATGTAATTTACATACACCGATAGACTCGATAGATTCAGTGGTGCATGTGTCACTAAGTATCGTATTGCTCTGCTCCATAAGCTTGGCCACACAAAGTCTCCAATGCACTAGTCATTCTGTTTGAATAAACTTCAAGATTTAATATACTCATTTTGTCTGTTAAAGCAATCATATTATTGAAACCCTCATTAAATCAAAAGTAAAGTTTAAAAAAATTATTGAGGAAAAAGTATTTCATATTCAAAATTATATATAAAAAGATTATGTTTTTGGTTAAAATGCAGTATAAATCTATCGTTGCATGTAATTTACATGCACCAATAGACTCAACGGTGCATGTAATTCACATGCACTGACTTACTAAAATCTATCGATGCATGTAATTTACATTCACCGATAGGTGCAATGCACTAATATACTATGTTTTTTTTTATCTAATTACTATATAACGATGATCAAAACATAAAAATGTGAATTAATTTTTCATTCTATAATTTTTACAATTGATCTTATAACAAAGTGAAAATAAGACACAATATATTATTTTAGAAAGTAAATATTTATTGTGGATGACCATATAATATATGATAAATTATTAAACAATCTCATAACAAAAGTATATTATATTAAAAATGACAATCTATTACACATAGTCGTAATTTTTTTAAGTGTTATCTGTGATGGTCTTTAAGACTTACCGTATGAGACTTAGTTATTATGTAATATGAGAACCAATGCAAATGTTGAGTCTATTGGTGCATGTAACTTACATGCACCAATAGCCTAGTGGTGCATGTAAATTACATGTACCGATAAGCGGTGCATGTAAATACGTTTCTTGCTTGTTTAAGATTATTAGTTCTTCAACTTTGATTTGGGAAGATAAGATGGTGATACCTCACTGATATATTGTCAGAAATTTGATATATGCATCTTTTATTTTATTATAGATCCTTGCAGTAATGTGCACCAAAATTGAATATAAAAAAGTTTATTTACCTAAAGAGACCTCTTAACACATAATGTGCACCAAAATTGAATATAAAAATTTAATGTTAATTAAAACCCAAAAATACTATAAAAACTTCAAACAAAATTGAAACAAATCGTCAGTTTTCTGTGGTTGGAGAATAATGACATTTGGCAATACGAAAGCAGTCGTCGTTGCCTCCACCACAACACCGCCAAACGCTCCATACTCCTCGCCTGACCACCATTGCTGATTCCCAGAACACGCGACCATCATCAACTCTCACGACGAGGAATAGATAATTCAATTGTTATAAATTGGTTTTTAGAACAATGGTATTTTATGAATAACAAAGGACTAAGATTAGAGTTTCATAAAAAAATGGACTTAGTTGAAGGATGATTTTCAAAAGATGGATTTAGTTGAAAATAAGATTTTTTGATAGATTTAGTTGAAAGAAGTTTTAAAAAGTGGTACCTATATGTAATTTTCTCAAATCAAAAATCATAACATTTATGGTGTTTCAATTTTTTTATAATAAAAAGCCTATTTATATCATTTGTACTATTATATTAAATAAATAGTCTAGATCAAAAGGTAAAACATGAAGTTTTGTTTTTTTTAACGTGTGTACAAAAGAATGTTTTATAGTATATATTAAAAAGTTCACATGTAAGATTCACATAATCAGTTTGTTCAAATGCATATTTATAAATGTTTAAAATCTTATATAAAATTTCACATAATTCTACGAAAAAGTATACAAGAGCCTATAAAACTTCTTTTACAGCGATTCTATAAAATTCAATGTAAATCTATTAACTCCATAAAAAAAGTCTATCATTTTAATAAGTCATTAAATTCTAGAAGGAATACACCCGCCAAAATCTTTGACACATTCAGTTATATTTACAGGAACTTTATACAACTCGAGACATTAAAATATTTGTATATAAAATGCATGTAAATACTACATAAGGTTTTTTTCCTCGTTCCTAAAACACATGGGTGTAAAATATTTTTAATTCAATACAAGTTATTTTAAAAAGAGTGTGTTAATTGTAACAAATTGTATGTTTATTATTCTGTCATCCTCTAATAATGGTCAGATAAACTGATTATTTTATTCATCCAAAATAGAATATACTAAAAACCAAACTCAAAAATAATATTAAAATGATTTTATCAACATAATTGCAATTTATACAAAAAAATTAATATATTCAAGATGAAATTTTATATTAGAATGTGTATATACTCATCATGTCTGGACATGTACTAGCAATAATAGTAATAACTAAATAATAAATCAAAATAGTTGAACCAACTACGTCCTATCACCGTTGGTCTGTTTGATATCGTCCTTAAAACGGTGTTATTGAGTGCATCTACACCATATATATCATGAGTGTACACAAAAAACACACAAAAGATATGGTGTAGATATCCTCAAGGGTACCATATAACAACACAAGCGTCACGACTTTAGCTCTATATTCCATGATTCCATCTTGGCTTATGAAAAAAAAAATCCATGATTCCATCCCTGTGACTTTATAGGTACGTAGACTCAGTCGCCATGACAGGAATCCATTAACGGTGTAATTTCTTCAAGGATGGTTGCCTCTCTCTGTTTCCAATGATTTTTATCACTAGAAAAAGATTAGCAGCCCTTAATTTTCATCAAGAAAAGCCAAAGAAGCCGTTGATCTATTATTTCGAAGCTATCTAAAAACCTCACGCAATGTGTGGATTTAATTTCAGGGTAGGTTACCCAGAAAACTATAGGACATGCTAAATAATCAAGGTACATCCATGTTTAGTTCAAATTAGACCTTGTTTAGTTCAAATAGACCATTTTTATGAAACTCTTGGGCCCTTGCCTTTGTCAAAATTGCACCTTTTGATAATACACTGTACACCCATAATTCTAAGTTATGATCTACGAAGTTGTTGGTTTGGTGCTGCCCTCATTGTAGTATCCCAAAGGAGCATCGAATGACCAAAAAATTGGAAAATAGCGAGTGGTGGGAGAAAATGCAAGCAACGTTGTCCCTATTGAGCTTAGGGCACCACCTTGCTGGATTCAGAAGATGTTACTCTCATCCTCTCACTTTTTGTGTCCTAATTGTGTTTTTCTATATATATATATATACCACCCATGTTTGAGCTGAGCCCCGATATGGAGTCAGTACGGTCTCAACCCTAACCACATGGGTATAACGCGACTCGTCTTCGTTGTTTGTGGCCCAATACGGATTGTCCAGGGATCTGACCCGACATGGTGATAACCCAATGTCCCTTGAATCCTCGGAATAGATCCTCAGCATGCCAATGTGTCCTCAGCTAAGTTCGGCTCAGCCCAGTACGCTAGTACGTTTTCAGCTAAGTTCAGCTCAGCCCAGTACGCTTGTACATCCTTAGCTAATCTCAGTAGCCTAGTATGTTCTCAGCTCGGCATGTCGTAGTATCCTTGCATCACCCCATCACGGCCTGGATGAGGAGTCATCTTAGACCCACATTATCAGCCCAACTATAGCAAGGTTTAGTTTTGCGTACTAATCAGGATCACACCCGAGCTGAGCTGTCTGCGAGTCGGTTTAGGACTCGTCTTAACATTAAACAGTTTCCCTAGCTTGGACCCCCCCCCCCCCCCCCACCCTCGGGCATTGAGTAATAACCTCGTAAGCCCTAGTGTGGTCTCTCCCATCCAAGTCGATCATAGCGGGAGTCAAATTCCTGACAGAGGAGTACCGCACTCCAAAATAGCCAATCAGAGAGGGACTCGATGTAATCAGTACGCGAATAATATTTTCCGGTACGATCAAAATCTTAAAAGCTGCACATCGTACAAGGAATGCAGTATTGTCGGTGGTCCCCATATCCGTGATCCTGACCCTCAGTTGTCGGTGTACAATAGTCCCCCGAGCCCCGTATGTCGTTACAAATTTGTCTCTCAACATCTATATATATATATATATATATATATAGATATATATATATATAGATATATATATATATCGGGTTAGTATTTCAGATGAGGTATGAAACATATACTTGCCATTTTCCCTACGTTTTTGTTCCCTTTTTCCTGTATTGACTTGATCGGAGGGGCTCCGCTGGAGAATCTTCTCTGGCCCTCTTCTAACCCATTTTTTTCAGGACAACTCATCCTATTGTGGGGCAAGAGTTATTGTTCACTCTGGAATTACACCCTACCAAAATTTCAGGTAACAATTGGCGCTGTATGTATGAACACGGGCTAAAAATGGTAAACACAAGAAGAACAAACCAAGAGCCGAACCATGCTCACTTGGCACCATCATTTAATGAAATAGATCCACCACCCATGGCTGGCGTGAAAGTGGAAGCTCTAACCTTTGAGCAGCTTACATGTCTCATCGCGGCAACGGTAGATCAAGCTATAAAGCGGGCAGTGGCACCATCAGAAAGTAGCCCATATGAGATCATTCGAGAAAATGGAAGACATGAGCATGTGGCCACTTCTCATCCTCCGGTCACTGAAGGTCCAGATCTTGAAGTACAGATGGAAGAGTTGAGGGATGAATTTCAAGAAATGAAGAAGGGAATGAGGGGGTGGGGGGTGGGGGTGGGGGATCACCTCTCAAATAAGGGCACCCCATTCTCCCTAGAGATAGTAGTCGAAGAGCTCCGAAACAACTTCCGACCTCCTAACGTCGGGGAATACGATGGGAGTACCCACCCAGAGAAACATCTGGGTAGATTTGAAAATGCTGCCATGTTGCACAGTTACTTGGACCACATAAAGTATAAGGTCTTCCTCACCACATTGGTGAAGTCGGCCCAACAATGTATAATCAGCTTGAGCCCAACTCTATAACATCATTTGGAGAGTTGAGCTCTGCCTTCCTCCATCAGTGCACCAGCAGTCAGTGGTACACGAAGACTTCACTAAGTCTATTCGAGATGAGACAAACAGAGGGCGAGTCCCTTCAGGAGTATATCAGATGTTTCACATCGCGACCTTGGAAGTGCCTGCGTGCCCGACAGAAATTTTGATTAGTGCCTTCACCCAGGACCTGACGGGAGGAGAATTTTTCCGGTACCTGATCAAAAAGCCCCCCATCACCTACAAGGACTTACTGACCCGAGCTGAAAAGTATATCAATGTAGAGGAGGCTCAAAAGATGAAGAGGAGTGAAGACGGAAAGACCGATGATAAACAATACAAGCATGGAGAGAAGAGACCTGTTGATGGGGCAGGGCTTGGTCGTTTCTTGCACTATACACCTCTGAAAGTCTCCAAGGAGGAGGCAATCCAAATTTACGAGGAGAAGCAAATCCTTGAAAAACCACCTCAACCCGATAAAGAACAAAGCAAGGGGTCTTCCGAAAAGTATTGTGTTTTTCATCAAGGGCATGTGCATGACACACAGGGTTGCAATAATCTGGACAAACACCTCGAACATGACATACAGAATAGTCCCCAATTCAAGCAGATGGTGGCCCGTCCAAACACGCACTCCGGAAGCCCTTCCCCGCGGGAGAGGCCGGGCGCGCCCAAAGGACGAGGCCGAGGTGGACGCGATAACTTCCGAGCCCCATTCCAATGGTGCGGGCGAGGTTGTGAACCACCAAGGAGGTCGGGTCAGCAGGAGACGACCCGAGGTAACTCCCCACCCCGCCATCACTAAATAACCCAGGTGAATGAGGCCCTTGCACAATTTTTTTGCTAAGGTCAACCCTGGCATCATTAAGTGCAGGTCATCCATGTCACTAAAAAGCCCAGGTGAATGAGGTTGTGACACAAATATACTAAGATCAGCCCCAGCATTATGAACTGCAGGTCAGCCTAGGTGAATGAGACACTGACACAAATTTATTGCTAAGGTCAACCCCGACATCATTACGTGCAGGTCAGCCCTGTCACTAAACAACCCAAATGAATGAGGCCCTGGCACAAATTTATTGCTAAGATCAGCCCTGACATCATTAAGTGCAGGTCATCCTGGCATAAATTTATTGCTAAGGTAAGCCCTTGTTAGGATCGGGGTAGTGTTTAGAAGGGGGGGGTTGAATAAACACTAGATTCAATTTCAATTTTGCTCGGGTTAACTGCAGACTGTTAAGTACTGCAGTAGCTTGAATATAGTGCAGAAGACGTTTGATGGACTTGTGTGGGATAAAAACTGAATGGTAAATAAGCAGTAAGTAAATGACCCAAGTATTGTTTCTGGAAGTTTGAAGGACAAAGCTTCTACGTCTCCCCTTCTTCCTTTGCAGGAAGGTTACACTAGAAGACTTGGTTTACAGTTTACAGTATACAACCTTCTTAGGCACTCACACAGCTTGGCCTAAAATCCTAGCAATCACAATTTCTTAATTTGATTACAATGGTTTCTATGACACTCTTAAAAATAAATTGTTTAGCTTCGAGTGTTCTTGAGCAGCGGACTTCAGTTGAGGATAATCTGTCACGAGTACAGTAGTACTGCTTGTCTGCTCTTGCTGAACCTTTAGAGAATATCAGTGAGATGATTTTCTGTTTGCGTTGAGGTGTTTCTCTTTGTTTGATTAGATCGTTCAGCTAACCTCTTCATTCTTTACTTTGGCGTATTTATAGACTCCTTGATCTTTAACAACAACTTGTCTATATTTGGAAGAGATCCACTTTTTGTTACCATTCCATATTCTGATTGTCTTCTTTCCTATTTTGTTTAGCAACGGCTCTTTTATTCTGACGCTAATGGTGGCGGACAGGGTGCGCCACTATGTTGTACCTTTGTCAGAATAGGTTGTACTTGTTTTGTCTTGTTGCTTTGAGCTCTTGCTGGATGGTTAGTCATATGCTGGCTTTCTTCGTTCAACTGGTAGTTCATCTCTCTGTATCCAGTAGATGTTTTTGTTCAATATATGACTATCCAGTAGATGCTTGTCCAGTTGGTGTCCATCCGGTAGGTGTCCATCCAGTAGGTGTTTGTCCGGTAGGTGTCCATCCGGTTGGTGTCCATCCAGTAGGTGTCCATCCAGTAGGTGTTTGTCACCCGGTAAGTCTTTGTTACCCGGTAGGTCTTTGTCTAGTTGATGTTTGTCACCCGGTAAGTCTTTGTTACCCGGTAGGTCTTTGTCCAGTTGATGTTTGTCACCCGGTAAGTCTTTGTTACCCGGTAGGTCTTTGTCCAGTTGATGTTTGTCACTACCAAAACTTGGAAATGTTTTCCCAACAGCCCTGGCATCCGTAAGTGCAGGTCAGGCCTGTAACTAAAAATCTCAGGTGAATGAGGCACTATCACAAATTTATTGCTAAGGTAAGCCCTGGCATCTGTAAGTGCAGGTCAACCATGTAACTAAAAAGCACACGTGAATGAGGCACTGGCACAACCTTAATGTGCAGGCCATCTCTGTTTAATAATTCTATAAATTCGGATTATCATAACCAACACAGGCCAGCCCTATCTAAGAATTCTGCAACGCATGAGCATATCAAGATCATCGCGGGCCAACCTAGTTCGATATGTAATTCTCGGAATTATTAATTTCTCAGGACAAGCCTACTCAGAGAACATGTGAGTCGTGCTTAATATTTAATTAGACGATTTCGTTATCGAAGGGCAACCCCACCAAATTGACAGTTCAATCATTTTTAAGTTCTAAGAATTAATAAGTGGGTTTCATAGAAAGAGAGAGTTGTAGTTAGACAATATAGGTCAGAAAAAGAGATTTCATTAAATAAAAAGGAAATACAACCCTGCTCATTATTCAAGCCTTGCAATGTTTGACTCAGCAACCTAAACCTATACAAGCACGGGTCAACAAGAGGGGGGATAAACAAAATAAGGGGTACAATCTCACACATCATTTGTCTATTAAGTCGGGTGATATAGTGGCAATGACAACATTAAGATCCAGAAAGTCATCCGGATCCTGGTCCTCGGGATGAAAGCCTCTAGTTTTGAACTGCTCCTTGCAGCCCTCAAACCCCAAGTTGAGGAACCGGAATGCTTTGGCTGCAAGAAGCCCTTTAAACTCCCCCGACTTCAGAAAAGTCTCTTTCATCCTAATCTCCACATCTACGTACCCCTTCAGCTCGGATCTGGCATCCTCCAGTTCAGTGGCTGTGCGAGCCAGAACCACATCTGTCTCAGACAGAACATGTCGGAGGTAACCCTCATGTGGGAGAAATTTATAGAATGTACCCCGACAAAAAAGATGACCCAACAAACTTTTGAGAAATTTATAGAATGTACCCCAAACGTTCAGCTTGGAACCTAACTTCCCGGGCTCTTTCCCTGACGTCAGTCAAAGATTGGCCATAGTTTAGCTCCCTGACGGATGCTCTCATGTAGGATTACCATGCAGTGCAAGGAAAACATAAGAGGGAGAAACAAAAACCCTAGAACACAAGGCTACACTTACTGATAAGGCTCGGGTTAACCCATCTTGGTCCGTGGCTGGTCAAACACTCTAGGATCTCTACTGGTAACCCTGAAGTAGGACTGTTTATTAAGCTAGTAGATTTGGTGTACTCCACGAGAAGATCAGGTGAGCCCGATCCGGCAGAACCAGCGGACTGAGGACTCTGGAGGGAATCATTTGACGCTTCTCCCACATGAGGCGTAGGGGAAGTGTCACAAAAAGAAACAAAGTGGCTTCTCCCACATGAGGCGTAGGGGAAGTGTCACAAAAAGAAACAAAGTGGCTTAGACAAATCTTTTTTGTCGATAACCTCAGACCAATCAATCGAATACCTCCTCCTGGGCAGTGTCCTTGGTAGCTTTCCCAACCTTTTTTTACCGGGCCTAGAGAGCGCCACTTGCGCTCCCTTCTAGCTAAGCAGAAATTTGGGCTGGCATGGGGACCTCATGTGGTGTCGGGATTCGAGTCTGAGCAGGGGACCCTAAAACCGTACTTTCCTTCCCTTTCTTTTTTTTTGGGAAACCATGGTAGAGAGCATTTGGTTGAATGACATGGTGTCTGCAAGAAAGAAACATAATTAGTAAAATAAGATGCAGGGATAAAGAGGTAGAGGACGGGGCAAGGAAATATCCGGGATGAGGACGTACCATGGGGAAACTGGATAAGAGCTCCGCCTGTGACGCCTAAGTACGTCCTCTCGGATTAGTGCAGTCATAACAAAGCGCCGATCGCTATAACCTAACTTGTATTATAATTGTATGCCTATCCAGAAGAGATAAATGCTCCAAACAGGAATAAAAAAACCCATGCATATTCGAACCTCGAATCAAACTCGAGCTCGAATATAACAATTTGGATCCGAATTCGAACCTTATAATTTTCTTCATATTACACTCGATTCGGTTCGTTTACACTTCTACTCTCCATTCTCCGCTTCTTTTGGATCCGAAGGCATAAGTTAGTCTTCAGATTTCTGTAATCTGCTTCCTCCAATCCCTCACTATAAAAGGCTCTAGTTTCATGATACTATTGATAAATATATGGGACATCAAGAAGCTCTTGAACCAGCACCTCCTTGTTTTTCCATTAAGTTTACCTCCAGAAATTGATCCATCAACGTTCGTGCTGCTTCTACATACCTTTTTAGTTTTTCTTCTTTGACTTTATATACACCAATCAGCTACTGGACCACGAGCCTGGAGCCCATGAATATTAACAACTTCCTGGCCCCAGCATCCCGAGCAATACGAAGTCCCGAGATGAGAGCCTCGAGCTCAGCTTCATTGTTTGAAGAAGGAAAACCGAACTGCATGGCTACTTTAACCTCTTATCCTTCAGAGCTACTAAGGACAATGTCTACACCACTTCCCTGTTTGATTGAGGACCCGCCAACATAAAGATTACATCCTTTCTCTTCAGGGACACATCATACTTCCACCAAGAAGTCGGATAATGCTTGTGATTTTATGGTAGTTCGAGGCTAATATGCAATATCAAACTCATTCAGTTTAGTGGCCCACTTCACCATCCTCCCTGAAATATAATGTTTAAATAATAACTTTCCAAGCGGAGTGTTGGATGAGACAAGAAGTATGGACAGAGCCTCCTCGCTGTAGTGATGAGGGCCAAAGCCAATTTCTTGATTTTAGGGTATCTCTGTTCGGCTTCTTGAAGTGCTCGGCTCACATAGTAAGCAAGTAATTGCTGCCCTATTTTTTTCCTTGACTATGATCGATCTGCCAGCTTCTTGAGCAACAGATAGATAGACGAGTTGCGTCTCATTTGACTGGGGTTATTCATCAGTGGGAGCTCGACCAGATCTTTCTTTAAATCCTCGAATGCTTGTTGACACTGCTCGTTCCACTCTAACTGAGCTTCTTGCCTTAGCGCTTTGAAGAATGGCAAGCTTCTATCAGCCGATCGTGAAATAAATCGACTTAAGGCAATGATTCTCCTAGGAATGGCAACGGGTCGGGTATGGGACAGGTTTGGCCAATCCCACGACCCGCCCCGCTACACATAAAACCCGGACCCGCCCCGCCTAGACCCGCGAACCCGGCGGGTTTACCCGCCCCGCCCCGGTTCCAGTTTTTTTTTATTTTTTATTTTTTTAAAAAAAAAACTTTAGCTAGAAATCAATTTTGAAACACAAAAGTTGAGTTTTGTGATTAAATTTCATGTTTTCTCTAGTAAATATTTATAATAAACATTGTAAAACTATCTTTAAACTACTAAATATTTATAATTTGCTCTTATTTCCTTCAAAATGTCCAACTTCTTTAACATAAACACATGAATTTTGATATAAAATTAAATAATGACACTTTATTGTTCAATCAGAGAAGTAAAATGTATAACCAATATCATATTTTTTTTAAAAAATTAAAAATGTATAGCGGGACGGGTCCGGGGCGGGTTCGGCCAATCCCAGGACCCGCCCTGCCCCGCTTCCAAACCCGGTTGAAGCAGGTCCACTGTGTATCCCGAACGTGCATTTTGCAGGATTTAACTTCATACCAAACATGTGCAATGTGTCGAACACTTCATCCATATCCCTGATTAGATCCGATGCATTTTACTTCTGATGAGGATTTCGTCCACATGTACTTCAACATTGCACCATAGCTGGTCCTTGAAGATTTTGTCCATCACCCTTTGATATATGTCTCCAGCATTTTTTAGCCCGAAGGGCACCACATAGCAAAAAGTTCCTCCCACAATGACAAAACTGACCTTCGGCTGATCTTCCCATGGCAAAGGGATCTGATGGTATCCGTGATAATCGTACATGAGGCATAGCAGTTCATGGCCGCTTGTGGAGTCCATTAGCTGATCAATCCTCAACAATGGATAACAATCAGGGTAAGCCTTGTTCACATCACAGAAATCCACACACATCAACCATTTATTTTCCCACCTCAGCACTGATTTCCCAAATGTGTCTGGCTTTCAACAACTCCCCAACTTGTTGAGAAATGATTGCATCCTTCTTGGACCCAAAGTGTCTCCTTTTCTGTTTGATTTCAAGAGCCTCAGGATCCACATCGAGATGTTATTCGGCCAACTCATGATTTATCCCTATCAGCCCAGCACTGCTCCATGCGAAAACATCAATGTTTCTGTTCAAGCACTCACTTACTTTCTTCCTCAGCCCAGGATCTAACTGGGAACCCACCTTATTAATTTTAGTAGGGTGACCCATCACGATCATGAAGAATTCCTCACCCGGGGCCATCCGTTCCTCCGACCCTCCAATTCCTTCCTCTCTCTTTTGTCCTCCCACTTCTTGATCGGTCTTTCGTGCGCTTCTCCTGATTTAGCTCATATTTACAACATTTCCTTGAGGAACTTTGATTTTCCTTAGATTGCCTTACTTCCCTGCCCACGGGGAACTTCATCCTCAAATGATAAGTGGATGCCACTGATTGAAACGCCGCAAGGGCTGGACGACCCATGATTATGTTAAACGAGGAATGTGCATCCACCACTAGGAAGTTAACCATCTTCATCCTCGGTTCTTCACCCAAGGTGACTGGTAAGGAGATCTAACCTACAAGGTTCACCACTTCTCATGCAAATCCATGGAGCGAAGTGATCACTCTCTACAACAGTATGCTTCCTGGGTCCATAGGGTACTTAGAAAGATCAAATCAGCCAAGCTTCCCGTGTCAATCAAGACGATCTGCACATTATTTAGTGGCAGAGGCGACCAAATCATCATCGTGAAGAAAGTTCATATCTTCTAAGTCTTCGGGCCCAAATATGATAGATGGTCCAGTCTGCATGCTCTGGCATGCGATTGACATTAGTTGTGCTTTCCAAGCATAACCTTTTATTGCTCGATTGGAGTCTCCTCCTGATTACCCTCCCGAGTTCATGTGGTCGGTTCCTCGATTGGGAGCATTATTGGGGGCCAGGTCTTCCACAGGCCGAGGATTCTCTTCTTGGTTTTGGTACTTCTCTTCCTGGATTGGCATTGTTTGGAGGAGGAATATTCTGATGAGCTTGTTTGGAATTCCATGCACTGGTTGTTTGCGGATGTCATCTAAAAGGTCATTCTCGACCTCTTTTAGGGCCTCTATGGTTCATAGCTACCTATATGGGAGGTCTCATCGGAAGATATTGCTCGAGATTTCTCTTTCCATGTTCTAGATGCTTATCTTTTTGGGGTATTTCAGCTCTAGGATTTACGTCGTTCTTGTGCTTCAATTTATGGGCTTCTTCTAGGTTGATATATTTAGAAGCCCTATCCAGCAATTAATCATAATCACATGAGGCTTTTTTGGCCAGTGATCTGAACATACCCCCTTTCTTGCAGCCTTTGAGTAAAGGTTCTGCTAAGTATCTGTGATACCCGGGGATTAATGGTGTTAATTCCGGTGTGGTAATAATCCTTAATGGATTTTAATTGTGGCAATTTGTGTATTAATTGCGGTTTTGGGACTCCCGGGGATTTTAAATCCTGTTTTTGGAGTCGTTGGATCCAAGGGATGAGATTGTATCCTCATCGTGGTGATAACCTTGAAATTTGGTTCTTGGTGGAACCTGGGGTCCGGAGTACTTTGTACTGGGGCTGGTAATGGGAATTGAGGTTAGAGAGATGATTTTTTTTTTGAAATAGATGATTTTTAATGAATCATGATGTATTTGTGGAGGAGTCGGTATTTTGGAGCTTTGGAGCTATATATACCAATTAGACTTGGTATTCCGTCATTATACGGAATCACTTCCCTCTCTCATCTCCCTCACGCCTCTCTCACCCCAAACCCTTCCCTCTTCTCCTCTAGGAAGCAAAATCGTTGGGGGCTCGTCTTGGGAGCCCGATTTCTTGAAGAAAGGCTGGTAATCTTCTTCTCCTCACCTTTAGCTTCGATTTGATTATAGTTTTGTGCTAAATGGTTGAGTTTGGGTTTGATTTGAGATTTGGAGATTTTGGTTAAAAATCTAAAATGTTGATTTTAGTGTTTTTATTGAGTTTAAATGGTGTATTGGAGGTGTTGAGGAAGTTAGGGGTGTTGGTTTTGAGTTTGGGTGTGAAAAACACCATGGAAGCTCGAATTTTTCGGAAACCCGCAGGTCGCGATCGATCGCGGCATGGTGCCGATCGGTCACGTTACTGAATTTGGGAAGGCGATGAACAGTCTCGCCGATCGATCGTGAAAAGTAGGCGATCGATCGCGAGGGTCTTGGCGATCGATCACGAGGTTTGGCGATCGATCGCGGTTGGCAATGCTGCGGGCAGTGTGCTAGCGCGATCGGTCGCGCCTGATGGGCGATCGATCGCGGCACTGTCTGGTTTGTTTTTTTTTTTTTTGAATTTTGGAAAATGTCGGGATTTTGGAATCGAGGTTTAAAGGGGTCGTTTCCGGGGCAATGCCTACATTCCAATGGGAATGCTATACTTTTAAAATAGATTGGTCGGAGCCAAAGTTTAATAAAACAGGATTATCGATTGAGTTTTTTGGCTATCTTTTAAACTTGTAAAATAGAATATTTTGGGTATTATGCATGCTTAGCCGGGGGGCTTTTATTTTGGTAATCATCATGGATAGACGATAGGTTTGGAAATTGTGAACGTGCTTGGGCACGTGATTGCATGCCTATGTTTAATTGGGAGTTATTTGCATGTTAGCACTTAACTCATCGGGTCGTGGAACTCAGGCGAGGTTGTGCACGAGCTATGGAATTATAAGGTACGTATGACGTACGAGCATAGCCCTTTAATATAATTGCAATTGTTGAGTGCTTGGTACACTGTATTGCAATGAATGTGTATGGGCATGCATGATATATGGTATTAGCAATAAACGGTTATTGAAATGCATGGTTTTGGTATTCGCTACAAATGTATATATATGCATTGGGATTTATATGGTGCCGCTTTTGAGCGAGCAATTATTGGGATGTTGTCGCATTTGAGCGAACATCGGTTATGACGCCACTGCTGTTAAGCATGCGTGAGAACGAAATGACGCTATTGTAAAGAGCGAGCAATGAAATAGAACTATGAAACCATAAGTGAAATATATGGAATACTTGTAATCATTGTTTAATGATTTGATATTATTGATTATGATATCGGTATACGGCAAGTGAATTTGTTAATCAATGTAATGATTAACTAGCATTTGGGAATTTGATGGTTTCAGTTATTTTGAGAACATGGACAGTAAAGGGAATCCCAGATGAGGATGATACCATCCAGGGAGCATCCTTTATATTTCATAGCATTTACATATTACTAAATTATGAATTGTGTTATTGTGATTATTGGATTTGGGATATTGGTATGCTCACCCCGTGTGGAGGCTGTCTCTGTTTGGGCAGGTTATTAGGTACATCGATGGCTTGGAGTTGAGCTCGAGCTGTGGAGTTGAGGTGCTTCCAGGATCGAGGTACCAGCGACGGTATTGAGCATGCTACTTTATACATAAGATACACGCATATTTATTCGATGCTCGCATGTGAGCGGTATTATGTGTATATGGATTGTATAAAGAAGGCAAGGGCCTTTCTCTTTTCATTTATGTGTCGCATGCAATTAATTATTGAATTGCTAAATGAACTGAGAATATGTTAGTGTATTATAATGGTGCATGATATGTATGTGGACTTGGTTGGGGGAAACTAAACATTATATGGAATAATATTTTATTATTGGCATGATTTGCTATGGTGATAAGTGGATTTTCCCTACATGTTTGATTACATGCACTAAATGCTTGGATTAATACACTAATAACGGGTTAAGGGCACGAGGGTCCTTACATTAGTGGTATCAGAGCAGTGGTTTGCTCCTTGGGGCTGTTGAGGGCCTGGAACATGCTTATAGGAATGGGTAGCACATATTTATGCATGATAGTAGTTAGTGTTGTGTGACACAACTAATTTGCTTATGTGCATTTATGATATGTGATCATAGTGGAACAATTATATGTCATGACATCTATGGAATCATAATATAATCTATTGATTATGATTGTGAGTTGTGGTACAGGGACAACCAAAGGGAGCATTTTGAAATGTATTGGGATACAGGAAGTACTTTGTACTCATGGTTTATGCATTTACTTATTATAATCATATTGTGGTGAATATGGATTATTATGTGCTCATGGGTTGCGATTGTTCCTGTAGGGACACTATGACATGAAAGGCTAAGGCCAGGGTTGAAAGACAGGAAACGGTAACCTGCATTTTATATACAACATGGATTATGCATTGTGGTTGCATATATATATATATTGGAGTGATGATTTTAATGCTTTGCCGCCTAATGTTGAAGCGAGGGTGTTGCCGCATGTCACATTTGAGCGAGGTGCATTTACACTCATGGTGATGTATATTGGGATATGGAATATGCATTGTGTTGCAGGTATAGATGGAATGCTTTGTGAATATCCCATGAGTCGTTGTTATGGATGAGTGATGATTTTAAATGCTTTGCCGTGATAACTTGACACGATGATAGAATACTTGCCGTTGTCATATCGTAGCGAGGAAAGAATATTTGCCGCCAAATGTTGAAGCGATGGTATTGCCGCATGTCGCATTTGAGCGAGGTTATTCTATGCCACTGATATGTCAAAGCGAGGGGTATTGTGTCGTGGTCATGACAAGCGAGGTGCATTAAAATACACTACTGTAACAAGATTGGGGATAGGCTATTCTATTGGCGATGGTTTATGCCGCCGGGTATTCATGACGATGGTTCATTCCTCTATTCTATTGGCGATGGTTTATGCCGCCGGGTATTCATGGCGATGGTTCATTCTGCTATTCTATTGGCGATGGTTTATGCCGCCGGGTATTCATAGCGATGGTTCATTCCGCTATTCTATTGGCGATGGTTTATGCCGCCGGGTATTCATAGCGATGGTTATTTCTGCTATTCTATTGGCGATGGTTTATGCCGCCGGGTATTCATAGCGATGGTTCATTCCGCTATTCTATTGGCGATGGTTTATGCCGCCGGGTATTCATAGCGATGGTTCATTCCGCTATTCTATTGGCGATGGTTTATGCCACCGGGTATTCATAGTGATGGTTCATTCCGCTATTCTATTGGCGATGGTTTATACCGCCGGGTATTCATAGCGATGGTACATTCCGCTACATCTATTGGCGATGGTTCATACCGCCGGGTATCTATAGCGCTGTCTTATGCCGCTGACTCTATGACGAGAGATCATGCCGCGGATTCTATAGCGATGGGTTATACCGCTATGTGCGTAGCACTGGGTTACGCCACCTACGAGCGATGGGTGCTGATTCGTACCACCGTTGGACGACGGAGACAGGTATGCCGCTATCTTGTTAGTGATGAGGTATGTCATATTACTGTTTTATTAGCATTATTGTGAATACCATGTGTTGTTATATATATATCGTCGTGTGTTTGACGATGAGGCTATGGATGCCGTGTTTCGACATGTACCGTCACGAGTTGACGAAGTTATTTTGAATGTCATATGTTGACAGGTACCGTCACGAGATGACGATGACATAGTAGATGTCTATATAGACGCGTAGCGTCGTTTCGATGAATAATACATTTATGCATATGTATTTAGTCGTGTGGTTTGAGTGCCAATGGTGAGCACATGATAGTGTCTGGGTCACTAGTTGACGAGACCATTACGCCGAGCAGGTCGCTCGATGAATTATTGGGTGCTCCGTACAGGAAGTGTACCGCAACACATGATTGAGGTAAATATTTTGCGAGTAGTGGTACCTTTGGGTATACTCGTTGGAATGGCTATGGACAAGTGACTGGTAACAAGAGTAGTTGTTGAGGAAACTACTTGCTCATGCCGGGGTGACATGTGGTAGACATGATCACACCCACCCCTGATGGTGTGGAATAAATCCTACGGAATTGGGATTGCCTTGTGGTTGAGCAAGAACACCGGGGTTCCTTTGTGCATTGGTATTAGAGAAATATTAGGTGATGACCCACTACTCTAATGGTTATTACGGTATGTTGTACCGAGGTGGAACGTATGATATGTTGGTAGGCTGGGTATAAGCCTATGGAGGCAGCGTGTTGCTAGCCAGGTATTGTAGCAGTGTTATAGTGTGCTTGTTATGGCAATTATACTGCACGCTGGGACCGAGTTCGGTGAATCGTATGATGATACGATGACTTATGGTAGACTTTTGTAGTCTCTATGTGGCATGATGATTGAGGTAGGGAAAAGGTTTTTACGTTTATCGTTTTGAGGGGCTTGTACTTGGACAGCTCAATTTTGTTGGTAGTACCAACACGAGTGTCAACAAGTCGTTGTTAGCTCTAGTTGAGCATCCTTGCATATGTAATGCAACGGGAGTCACAATTGGAATTGTGGGTTATAGCTAGTGGGGTAGCACTACTATATTGATTTTATCTCTTAGAGAGATTTGGATTGTACTGTCATGGAGACAGCTGGTATTGGTTGAGGGTTGATTATGAGTCAACCGGGGAAAGCCCTTCTAGTGTTGGACTAAGTGATGACTTCGCACTTCCGGTGAGACGTTCGAGGAGACGTCTCCGGGGTAATGCTCGAGATTGTGGAGTACTATGGCATTAGTACAGAGCATTATTAGAATGAGTATACGTGGTGTATACGGGTTTAGTTGGAGTAATAGTGGCGTTGATGCACTATCCTAACCAGTTGTGTATTATTGGGTTCTGGAATATATTTTGGTATAAATCTATCCAGGTTTTTCCGAACAGTGGTTCGAGGTTGGAGGGTCATGGATTCATGACACTTTTCTTGAGAGGAAGGCGGTATTGATATACCTACCGGTTGAATCTTTTGGGAGATTCGTTGAATTGGTTTGCGTGGTGTTGATGTTGAAATCACACCCTTTGGTTTCGGTTTGTCAACCTCATTCTCCGTGGAGTGAGAATATATGGGGATTGACAGTTGGTGTTGGGACTTTGGGGTATAATTGGAGATACCCGAGTCTATTGCATTGTGTGTGCATGTTGTGTTGGTGCGTGGTTATGTATGCCGGTGTCGGTATACAAAGGCCAGCATTTTCTTGGTACTCGTCAAGCATCGGATTTATATGCTTTGATGAATGAATCTCCGGTTGGATTGTGGCACCCTGAAATCGGTAATCTCGATGGCACGATGTATTCTGAGGAATAATCGTGAGGTCCAGTTGACTTCCCATGAGGAGGGATTGTCGTGTTTTGGGACCATGGTAATTCTTGTTAGTTAATTCGATAGCTTCCTTGTGTTAGGATTGTTGAATCCTAGGGTAAACGAGGAATGGCCAGATTCCGGATTGGTTCAGTGTCGTGGTTGACACGTGGGGTGGAATGCGATTGATTGTTTTGTGTGTCCTTTCGGAAATTTGAGACCTTGTGGAGTCTCGATGGTGTGTTCGGATCAAGATGTGATTTCTTGGGACACACGGATGTAGACATCTTGGGAGATGTGTTTGTGTTTATCGGTGGCCGTGAATGGTCCGATCCATGTTGCAAAGTGGTGCAACTGCTCCTTTGGTGGAGGTGGAATTGGATAATGGGAACCGGATTTAGTATAAGTACACTGTAGTGTACTGGTGGTTTCCTTGGCAACGATGTGTGATTAACATTGTTAGTCCCGGATCTTATCGATGAGATTTTAAAGATGACAAAACAAATCATACCGGATCGAGAGAAATCAGACTGACCAGAACGATCGCCCAAAACAGATCAAGCTGATAAGATGACAAAGCATATCAGACCGGATCGAGGGAAATCAGACTGACCAGATCGATAGCTCAACAACAGAACAAGCTGATAAGTCACATTACTTATCAGACCGGATCGATGATTATCAGACTGACTCAACCGTGGCTTCAGATCGATCTCTATCTTTATCAGAACAGAACAGCTTAGGATACATACAGAATGGCTCCTCAGTCCGAATCATTAATGGCTATTTATTGTAGCATTTAATGTTGTAATTAATGCTACAAAGGACCAAAGACTGAAGATTGCCATAATAGGTAAGAAGACAAAGAGTAGCTTACCTGACAGTCGCCGAAAGTATGAACCAGAACGGCAAGTTTCCTGAAGAAGAAGACTGAAGCCTACTCAGTGTTTAAGCAGAGTCAAAGTTGCATATTAAAGGAAATAATGTCGTTGGTACATTCAACTATAAAAGGATGCAACAAAAGGAACTTATAGAAGCTGCCTACTGACTCCTGCTGTTCAATTGAAAAACGCACAAGAAAGCAAAAATCAGCACAAGCTTACAAGTTCAGAAGCTCTCGAGCTGAAATCATTCTTAAGCACGTCTTATTTGTAACATTTGATCATTTTAGGATCACTGTGCGCATCTTGTGTTTTCCATATTGAAAATCAGAAAGTGAGAAACATATTGTAACTGTCAGACAGAGTGTGTCTGAGCAGATTGAGTGACTAGGAGTTTCAGATTGGTAGTGAGGTAAATCCAGTCTGAATCGGGTTTGTACAACAGGATTGTATAAATCAAAGTCTTCTAGTATAAACCTTCCTTAATTGGAAGAAGGGGAGACGTAGAAGGATTACACCACCTTCGAACTTCCAGAAACATATCCTGTGTATCTTATTTCTGCACTCGTTCTTTCTCACTAGCCATCGAGCCGTTCTTACATACAAGAACAGACCGTTCCGCACTTATATTTTCAGTGGTCTGTTTTGTACAAGAATTGATTAAGAAACAGATTTCTTTCACTAATCCGAAAGAAATCACGAATGATTAATTTTTAGAAGGAGTGTTCATTCACCCCCCCCCCCCCCCCCCCCCCCCTCTAAACACTCCGGACCGATCCTAACAAGTGGTATCAGAGCAGGTCATCTTAATCAGCTAAAGCACTCGAGTTGATGGCATCATTCAACAAAATTCCTATGTTCTCAAATGAAGACTATGATGACTGGAGAATCAGAATGCAAGCTCACCTAGTAGCTCAGGATGACGACATGTGGTTCGTCATCACTGATGGACCAATGAAGATCCAAAAAATAAATACAGCAGTCGCCATTACCGGTGGAGAACCACAAATGGTAGAAAAGGACAGATCCCTCTGGACGAATGAGGAAAGAAAGAAAGCAAATCTCGATAATGTGGCCAAAGACATCTTGTTCAAGACTTTGGACAAGAACATGTTCAGCAAAATCAAAATGTGCTCTACTGCCAAAGAAATTTGGGAGAAGATAGCACAGCTATGTGAAGGCAACGACCAGACCAAAGAAAACAAGTTAACTGTTGCTCTTCAAAAATTTGAGAGCATAAAGATGAAAAGTGGAGAAACTCTAAATGAGTTTGATGAAAGAGTCACCGGCATCATAAATGAACTGAATGGTCTGGGGAAGGAATATTCTAACAGAGAGATCGCTCTGAAAGTGATGAGAGCTCTGCCAAAGGAATGGGATGTTAAGACCATTGCCATGAGGGAATCAAAAGATCTTAACAAGGTTGAAATTCATGATCTGTTTGCAGATCTTAAGGCCTATGAGTTTGAACTGATAAGCAGAGGTGAAGCAGAGCCATTCATCTCTCAACCAAACAAGGCCCTGACAGCCATTCCAGACCAGATCGCTTCAACATCAGACCGATCTGCTGAACAGATAAGTAACGATGCTATGTCATTATTTATCAAGAAATTCGGTAAATTTATGTCTAAGAATAAGAGGAACTTCAAACCCTCTCATCATTATAAATCAAGAAAAGATGATACTGTTAATGATCAGGCTTGCTACAATTGTGGTAAGACCGGACACTTTATTGCAGATTGCACCAGATCGAAGAAAGAAGAACGGAAAGAGAAGCATCGCGATGATAGAAAGAAGAAGCACTACAAAGACCGCAAGAATCATGGAAAATCCCAAAAAGTCCTAGTAGCTGAAGAAGGAAACAGCAAATGGGCTCAGACAGACTCAGACTCGGAAAGCTCTGAATACTCTTCCAGCGAAAGCGAAGAAGATATTCAATGTCTTATGGCAGACGAAGATATGAGTCAGATAGACGAGGTATATGATATTAACTCAAATGAATTTACACGAGAAGAGCTCATGTCCGCACTACAAGACATGGCTAATGATTATAGAATCTTAGCTGAATCATTTGAGAAGAATAAAGTTAAAGTCAGTGATCAAATGGATGAGCACAACAAACCAAGCTGCTCTGAGCAGGGTGAGTGCAAAAATCTCCAGATCGAGCTGAATAAGCTGAAAATCTCTTATGATCAGCTCCATGAAGAAAATAAGAGAATTAGCACACAAAATGCTAAGCTCTCACATATATTCAAAACATGGACAAAATCCAGAACATCCTTGGAAGAATTACAAGAGGTTCAAAGAAACGTCGGTGATTTCACCGGCATAGGCTTTGACACCAAAGAATGCACCAAAGATGAATCTGAGCTGTTGCTGGTAAAGAATCAAGTCAAACAAATGACATTTGTTAAATCCAGCACAGTATATGAAACTGAAGCACCTAAGATTCAAACAGGAGTCTCTTACGTGAATCAAAATCTGAGAAAAGGAATTGGTTATGTTGACCAAGCCAAAGAAAAGGCACCAGCAAGATTTGCGTCTATCAGACCAAATCCAAAGGTGCAAGATCGAAGGCAAGGAAGACAATACAATTACTATAACTCAAAACCGATTCAACGAAGATATAGACTACCTTATGAAAATCAAAGGTTTTCATAGCGCACACATTATCACACACAACATCGAAACAGACCAGCACACAGCACACCCTACACACACAAGCCATTGAAGCTGATACAGGTGTGGGTTCCCAAAGGGCTAATCCGTTCTGGACCCAAATAGGATTGGGTACCAACAATAATTATATTTGATGACAGGTACCGAAGAAACTCGCATCAGACTGGTATTTGGACAGTGGGTGTTCCCGTCACATGACTGGAAACATCGAGCTGCTGTCTGAAGTCACAGAATGTACTGGACCCAAGATCATCTTCGGAGATAACTCAAAGGGTAAGACTGTGGGCAAGGGTAAGATTGTCCATGGTAACATTATTATTAATGATGTGCTGTTAGTTGAAAATCTGTGCTATAATCTGATCAGTATTAGTCAACTCTGTGATAATGGTTATGCTGTATCACAAACACACTTGCACTGTTAAATCATCAGACGGTATAACCTTGCTCGTAGGAATCAGGAATGGAAATACATATAAGATTAACTGGAATCATGCTCAACCTGATAATCCTACTTGCTTCATCGCTAACAATGATAACAAACATTGGCTGTGGCATAAGCGTTTGAATCATATAAACTTTAAGACCATTTCCAGCCTGTGTAAACATGATCTAGTTATCGGTCTGCCCAAAATCGATTTTGCTAAGGATAAGATCTGTGAAGCTTGCCAAATGGGCAAACAGATCAGATCATCCTTCAAGAACAAGAATGCCAAATCCTCCTCCGATGTTTAGAATTACTGCATATGGACTTCTTTGGTCCTATACCAATAACAAGTTTAGGGGGAATGCGGTATACTCTTGTTGTTATTGATGATTACTCACGTTTTACATGGACTATATTTTTGAGCAGTAAAGATCAGACCGGTCCGAAGTTGATCAAGCTGCTGAAACGAACTCAGAACGAGAAATCATCCAGTATAGACAGGATTCGTAGTGACAAAGGCACTGAGTTTTCAAATCAGAATCTTGAATCATTTCTAGAAGATCATGGAATCAAGCATGAGTTTTCAGCCGCTCGAACTCCTCAACAGAACGGAGTTGCAGAACGAAGAAACAGAACGCTCAAGGAAGCAGCAAGAACGATGCTTGCTGATTCTGGCATTTCGCAAAAGTTCTGGGCAGAAGCTGTAAACACTGCTTGCTATACTCAAAATCGGTCTATGATTAACAAGAAGCTGAATCTCACCCCTTATGAAATATGGACTGGTAACAGACCGTCTATTTCTCACCTTCATGTGTTTGGCTGCAAATGCTTCGTTCATAACAATGGTAAGAATCATCTTACAGCATTTGAAGCTAAGTCAGATAATGGAATATTTTTAGGATATTCATCAACTAGCAAAGCTTATCGAATTTTCAATAATCGAACCTTAACTGTAGAAGAATCTGTTCATGTAGTTTTTGATGAATCATTATGTGTTGAGGGCAACAAAGATTCAATTCAAAATCAGATGGAAAATATCCATCTCGAAGCTAACAGTGATGATGAGATTGTAGCTAACAGGTCAAAAGATAATCCACCAGAACCAGAAGTACCAGACAGACCGGATCAAGCCATTGAAGCTTCCCCAGATCGAGCTGATCCGGATGTTCCTCACTCAAATGTTAAAGCAGATGCTGATCATGCTGCTACCGTTCATCCGACCGGACCAGACAATCCAGAGTCAAGTTATCGATGGACTAAGAAGCATCCACCTAATCTAGTGATTGGTAGTCCCTCTGCACCGATCAGAACCAGAGGACAGATGATGGATGAGTTCACTCATGCTGCATTCATCTCAACTCTGGAACCCAAGAAGATCGATGAAGCTTTGACTGACTTCAATTGGATTAAAGCAATGCAAGAAGAGCTTAATCAATTCGAACAAAATCAAGTTTGGAGTCTGACCCCCAGACCAAGCGATCTGCCTGTTATTGGAACCAGATGGGTCTTCAGAAATAAGCTAGACGCAGATGGAACTGTGGTTAGAAACAAAGCCAGACTGGTGGCACAGGGATTCAGACAAGAGGAAGGAATCGACTTCGATGAATCATTTGCACCAGTCGCCAGACTTGAAGCTATCCGAATATTTCTTGCATATGCTGCTTTTAAAGACTTCAAAGTATATCAGATGGACGTCAAAAGCGCCTTTCTTAATGGAAAGCTTCAGGAAGAAGTCTACATTGAGCAACCACCTGGATTTCAGAACCATTTGTATCCTAATCATGTATATCTACTGAATAAAGCAGTGTATGGTCTGAAACAAGCTCCAAGAGCCTGGTATGACACCCTATCTCAATTTCTGCTGAACCATGATTTCCAGATCGGCTCAGTAGATAAAACTCTATTTAAATTTATTAAGGGGGAACATACCCTATTAGTTCAGATTTATGTTGATGACATAATCTTTGGGTCAACTAACCCCAAATTGTGCGAGAAATTCTCTAAGCTAATGCAGGGACAGTTTGAGATGAGCATGATGGGAGAACTTTCATTCTTTTTGGGTCTCCAAGTAAAACAGCTCAGCAATGGCATATTCATCAATCAGACCAAGTATACCAAAGAGCTCCTCAAGAGATTTGGAATGGAAACATGCTCAACTGCATCAACTCCTATGAGTCCCACAATCAAGTTAGACAAAGATGAAGGGGGAACAGCAGTTGAAGTAACCATGTATAGAGGACTAATCGGATCGCTATTGTATCTTACAGCGAGCCGGCCTGATATTATGTTTTCAGTCTGTATGTGAGCCAGATTTCAGTCAGAACCAAAGCAATCACATTTTATTGCTGCCAAGCGTATTCTGAAATACTTAAAAGGATCTCAGAACGTTGGTCTTTGGTACTCCAAAGATTCAAACTTCAGCCTGATCGGATATTCAGACGCAGACTACGCTGGTTGTAAGATTGATCGTAAAAGCACCAGTGGAACATGTCAATTTCTAGGTGAAAGATTGATCTCTTGGTTCAGTAAAAAGCAGACATCGATTGCCACGTCCACAGCTGAAGCAGAATATCTAGCTGCTGGAAGCTGTTGCGCTCAAATGCTCTGGATTCAACACCAGCTCAAAGACTATGGCATCCAAGCTGTTGACTCTCCTATTTTCTGCGACAACACAAGTGCAATCGCTATAACGTATAATCCAGTTTTGCACTCTCGAACAAAGCACATTGATATACGTCATCACTTTATTCGGGATCATGTTGGCAAAAAGGAAATTCGGATCGAGCACATCTCAACCGAGCAGCAAGCAGCAGACATCTTCACCAAACCGCTCCCAGAGGCTAAGTTTAATTATTTTCGTCAAATTCTTGGATTAATTGACTTATCTTAATAGTTTAGATATGTTTTCTTTCGCGTTTAAAGATTCTCGTTACCACAGATTGATAATACAATGTTCAGAAAGACACAGACCGGTCCGAACTTTCAGACCAATCTCTGTCAATCTGATGTTATCCCATAATCTGCTTGGACAATACATCATTTTTCACAAAAACAGCCCGGACTGATCGCATTTTAACCGCCTTAACTATATGTTATCCTGACCGTTTATTTTTGAATTTCTTTTCATCAGTCATCGAGATAAAGACACGTGTCTTCTCTCTCATATTTAGCGGGCTGAACATCTCATTTTATTTCACTTTTTACATATTACCGCTATCTGTTTTCTTACTCTCTCACTCTCCTTCATCCTTGCACCCTTTTACTTTCTCTCACATGGCTACCATTACTCACAACTCTCTCTCTGTTGAGTTTAATGAAATCTACAGGACAGAAGATGCAGCGATGGTATCCATCTTCAGAGCTTTGGAATCTTCTAGACTGAGAAACTTTCTGGAGTGCGGCACCGGTGTTTATGAATCAGAAATCCGCGAACTGTTCACCAATGCCGTCTCCCAGAAGACATCAATATCTACTACCGTCAAGGGCACAACTTTTGAGATCTCGCCGTTGACGCTGGCCAAAACCTTTGGTCTCCCCAATTCCGGACTGACGGAATTTGGACAGATTCCTCAGGCGTCACTCTCGGATCTTCAAAAGAAGATATCTATTCTTGGCTCCCGCCTGCAACCATCGTTCAAGAAGAAGGAAATGCACTTTCATTTCCAGGTGCTGTGCGAGATAGTGGGCAAGCCTCTGTTGGGGAAAGCAGGAAGTTTTGACGCAGTGACCGCAGAGAAGTTCAGAGCTATGGTGGCTATTGTATCCGGACAGAAGATGAACTGGTCCGTGATTCTGTTTGGAGTTCTGATGGAAACAGTGATTGCCTCGAAACAAGCTGTCTGCTTTGCTGTTCCCCTCAGTAAACTACTGGAGTCCTTGGAAATCGAGCTGGGAAAGCAGTCCGTTCTCATTCCCTTCAAGATTTTAAACTCCAAAGGACTTGCTTGCTGAAGTCCAAGAGTGCTCCGCCCACTCCCGCTACTCTGGCTGCTGTCAAGATTGAGAAGGGCGAAGAACAGGCTGCTGCGCGCAAACCTCGCGTTAAGCGCAAACTGACCATCCAGACTGATTCGGAAGAAACTCAGTCTGCTCCCTCGCCACCAATAAAGCCACCTCCCAAAAAGCCAAGAACCCAGATTACCAAGCCCAGCAAGCCTTTACCCCTGAAAGCATTACCCATATTGCCTCCACCTACAGCCACCCCTGCACCACAACCTTCCATCCAACCTTCACAGGCTCCAACTCTTGCACCCAAAGTCACTATCCGAGTCCCCTCTGCCTCTCCCACGGTCAAAGGAATAGTTATCACTGAGTTGGGTGATTATACCCAATCAGGGATCAAGTCTCCTTCCTCCACCGGCAAGGGAAAAGCCATTCTCTCCGAACCCCTCTCCTCTAAACCAAAATCTGCAGCACAGACAGCCATCGACATCGCTATGGAGGATGTTGATGAGAGGCTGAAGGAACTTATTGTGGTCTATGATGAATATGTCCAGTACAGGACAATCAACCACATTGAGTTATTCTTCGGAAAGTTGAGCAGACTGAAGAAGATGGAAGAGGAAGTTCTGAAAGGCACAGAGACTAATGATGTTCGGCTTGCCGTGCAGCACAAAGATTTATTTACGGCTATTCACAGATTCAGACTGGCCAATCTGCTTCTAGCTGCCAAGAAAAAGAACTTCGATCCGCTTGCTCCAACTGCCAGAGATGATGGGGCTGTAATTGCTCAATTAGAGATGGATGTTCATGCTCTTCACTTAGCTGTCCGTTTTCAACGACAGAAGCTTAGTATATCCACTCCCACAACCAGCCCGGATCATCCCTCTGCAAGCAAGACTATAGTAGAACCCTTCATTGAGGTTATTCCTTCTGTTGTAACAGATCAGACTGCAGAGCAAATACCAGATCAGACTGCAGAGCCACTACCAGACCAGACAGCGGAGCAGCCATTACCAAATGCTCCGTCTGTGCCCGATGATGAACCTTTGAATGTGTTGTTGGACTCTCCAACGACCTCCATTTCTTTGGGGTCCTCAGCCTCCCGTACTCAAATCAGTCCAACAGTAGAACTGGCACCAGTTGGCGCTTCAGAATTCGTCGATCCGGATCTGGTGGTGTCCACCATTGTTGCAGCTCTCCAGACTGAGGAGCCTTCCAGACCTAGCACTCCTCCAGTCCAATCCGATGAAGATATGGCTTTCATTCAAACTTTTTCCTCGGATCTGATCACCTTGATCCAGTCTGAGAGTCACCAAGCTGCTGTATCTTCACTTGTCCCGGTTGCTGAAGACGATGAACAGGCTTTGTCTTCATCAGATCGCTCTCCCAGCCAACACTCTGATGCACCTCCATTTCTGGCAAGGACTCTTCAGCATCTCTCCGACAACTGCCTGTCTCTTTCTCAACGCGTTCTCGAAGTTCATCAAGGTCAGAGGCTTACAACTTTGGACTTTGATTCTTTCAAAGAGAAGATGACTGCCAGTATCGGAAGCCTTCAGCGAGGCATAAACGATCTGTTTTCTCAACAAGCCTCTTACAAGAACAGTCTGAGAAAAGAGCAGATCGAGCTAGCCACTGAAGTCAGAGCATCTGTTGCCAATTCCCTCCGCGCTCAAGACGTTCGTCTTGACGCTATCAGCGCGCAGCTAGCTCAAGTTGTCGACTTTCTTCAAGAGATTGCTGCTGACAAAAAGGGGGAAAAGAAGAAAGACTTCAGGCCGCCTCCATCTCAGTCTTCTAGAAAATAAATTTTTTCAGACTGTGTATTTAGGATTTTCTTGGTGATCAATAAAATCCTCTTTTGATCAAGTCTGTGTTCATTTATTTTGAACTTCAACATAAGGCTTAATAATAAACGTTTAATCGATCCAACTCAATGATGTTCATTTATTTTGAACAAGAAGAAGTAATCGATCCGAAAGTTTTCGCTTCAGAGTTCTCTTCAGACTGATTAAAAAGACTTAGAAGCTAGGTTTTGTCATCATCAAAAAGGGGGAATTTGTTAGTCCCGGATCTTATCGATGAGATTTTAAAGATGACAAAACAAATCAGACCGGATCGATAGAAATCAGACTGACCAGAACGATCGCCCAAAACAGATCAAGCTGATAAGATGACAAAGCATATCAGACCGGATCGAGGGAAATCAGACTGACCAGATCGATAGCTCAACAACAGAACAAGCTGATAAGTCACATTACTTATCAGACCGGATCGATGATTATCAGACTGACTCAACCGTGGCTTCAGATCGATCTCTATCTTTATCAGAACAGAATAGCTTAGGATACATACAGAATGGCTCCTCAGTCCGAATCATTAACGGCTATTTATTGTAGCATTTAATGTTGTAATTAATGCTACAAAGGACCAAAGACTGAAGATTGCCATAATAGGTAAGAAGACAAAGAGTAGATTACCTGACAGTCGCCGAAAGTATGAACCAGAACGGCAAGTTTCCTGAAGAAGAAGACTGAAGCCTACTCAGTGTTTAAGCAGAGTCAAAGTTGCATATTAAAGGAAATAATGTCGTTGGTACATTCAACTATAAAAGGATGCAACAAAAGGAACTTATAGAAGCTGACTACTGACTCCTGCTGTTCAATTGAAAAACGCACAAGAAAGCAAAAATCAGCACAAGCTTACAAGTTCAGAAGCTCTCGAGCTGAAATCATTCTTAAGCACGTCTTATTTGTAACATTTGATCATTTTAGGATCACTGTGCGCATCTTGTGTTTTCCATATTGAAAATCAGAAAGTGAGAAACATATTGTAACTGTCAGACAGAGTGTGCCTGAGCAGATTGAGTGACTAGGAGTTTCAGATTGGTAGTGAGGTAAATCCAGTCTGAATCGGGTTTGTACAACAGGATTGTATAAATCAAAGTCTTCTAGTATAAACCTTCCTTAATTGGAAGAAGGGGAGACGTAGAAGGATTACACCACCTTCGAACTTCCAGAAACATATCCTGTGTATCTTATTTCTGCACTCGTTCTTTCTCATTAGCCATCGAGCCGTTCTTACATACAAGAACAGACCGTTCCGCACTTATATTTTCAGTGGTCTGTTTTGTACAAGAATTGATTAAGAAACAGATTTCTTTCACTAATCTGAAAGAAATCACGAAGGATTAATTTTTAGAAGGAGTGTTCATTCACCCCCCCCCCCCCCCCCTCTAAACACTCCGGACCGATCCTAACAAACATCGTAGGCTAAATCGTGGAGATATCATCGTGACGATATCTATTTTAGAATCACAAATGATTCGTTTAATTTGCAGTTACGTTTGGTTGACTGCCTTTGAGATGGTTAGCATTGGGGAATGCTGATATCTTCCATGGATTTGTGTCTGTTGGAGAGGTTATTCCATTCCAGGTTTGGTGCGAGGTCGGTATCCTCACGGTTAGTGTGTCGTTCATGTTATGTTCATGATTCGACATCGTGGATCAATTTGGATTGCGTGTTCTCGGCGTTACGAGGAGTACGCCGTGCAAATTTCGAGGATGCAATTTTATTAGTGGGGGGATAATTGTGACACCCGGGGATTAATGGTGTTAATCCCGGTGTGGTAATAATCCTTAATGGATTTTAATTGTGGCAATTTGTGTATTAATTGCGGTTTTGGGACTCCCGGGGATTTTAAATCCTGTTTTTGGAGTCGTTGGATCCAAGGGATGAGATTGTATCCTCATCATGGTGATAACCTTGGAATTTGGTTCTTGGTGGAACCTGGGGTCAGGAGTACTTTGTTCTGGGGCTGGTAATGGGAATTGAGGTTAGAGAGATGATTTTTTTTTAAAACAGATGATTTTTAATGAATCATGATGTATCTGTGGAGGAGTCGGTATTTTGGAGCTTTGGAGCTATATATACCAATCAGACTCGGTATTCCGTCATTATACGGAATCACTTCCCTCTCTCATCTCCCTCACGGCTCTCTCACCCCAAACCCTTCCCTCTTATCCTCTTGGAAGCAAAATCAT
Organism: Haberlea rhodopensis; assembly: GCA_907163345.1. Taxonomy (NCBI): domain Eukaryota; kingdom Viridiplantae; phylum Streptophyta; class Magnoliopsida; order Lamiales; family Gesneriaceae; genus Haberlea; species Haberlea rhodopensis. The sequence goes on along the minus strand of CAJQUN010000004.1, from coordinate 20,835,645 downwards.
TGGGGGCTCGTCTTGGGAGCCCGATTTCTTGAAGAAAGGCTGGTAATCTTCTTCTCCTCACCTTTTGTAAGGACCCTAGTTCCTTAAGTGCGGATTAAAGGCGTAAATAAAAATTTCCATGCATAACAGAGTATAAAGGTTGTGTTGATGCCCTGAGCTATTAAATTACAGTGCCAAAATGAAGTTCCAAAAGGGATTAGTTACATTCTCAACCAATGAATGCTAATCCTATAGTTTTACACTACTCCTAGAGTAGAGACTATACAAAAATTTAGCCTGCTATCCAAAAGCACTCCTCACTGGCTCACTGCATCAACCCGCCTTAGCCCGTCCGCCCAAAAGTACCTACAGGAACAACCCCAAACCATGAGCATGTATATAAATCATATTCACAATAATATGATCATAATTTAATGCATAAACCAAAATGCAAATCACTTCCTGTACTTAGCACATATAAAAGCTCCCTTGGTTGTCCCTGTACCATAATCACAATTAATTGATTATAACACCAATAATATATATGTCATGACATGTATCCGTTCCATGTATACCAATGGCCAATCCCAGTCTTATTATATCAGTGGCATAATACCCCTCGCGTTACATGACAGCGGCATTAATACCCCTCGCTTCGACATATTAGCGGCATAATATCCCTCGCATCAACATGACAGCGGCATGTTCCTTCGCTTCGACATGTTTGCGGCAAATATTCTTCATCGCTAAATATGACAACGTCGAGTATTCTATCATCGCCTCGATATGAAGGCGGCAAGTATTCTTCATCACTGTGATATAACCTCGACTCACAATTACATGCAACCATAATGCATGTTCCAAATATATATGCAACCATAATGCATAAATAAGACCACATGTGCAACCATAATGCATAGCCAATTCAAAGCGTAATAAATACGTTTTACCGTCCGATGCTCGTACGTCTCACTACGTACCTTAGTTCCAAAAGTGGAGATGTCGTGGAACTTTATCTCCTTTGATGTGTGGCTACCTGGGATGGTTCTACACAATCACATGAATCCATATTAGAAGCCAAAAAGTGAACCATTACCAAAAATAACATCATTTAAAACAAAATCTCAAAATCCACATTTTTTTTAGCCCTGCGATCGATCGCCTCGATCGATCGCCAAGTTCAGAAAAATAGGCATCCAAGTACTGCCTCCACCGATCGATCGAGCCACTTTACCGATCGATCGAGACGTCACACCGATCGATCGGGAAAAATTACCGATCGATCGGTAAGCTCATTTCACGCCTTGTTCAGGCTCTGTCTTGCTCGATCGATCGGACCCATTTTCCGATCGATCGAGAAGCCCTGTTTCAGCGAGAAACTTCCATGTATGAGCTTCCAACAACACCTACACTTATGTACAACCAAGAACAACTACCATGCTCAACATATAACCACAAAACAACTTTAAAATACAACCCCCAAACATAAACAAGATGTTGGACCAAGATCCACCCTTATATCCCAAAAAACAAGCCACAAACCCAACCAAAACTCAACAAAACTCTACCAAGATGGAAGCTTACCACTTGAGCTCCAAGTTTCCAGTAAGAAAAGCACAAAAGACTCCTTTTTTTCAAGTTTACTCTTCCACTCCAGTTTCAAAACGAAAATGGCAGCTTCTGGATGAGTGGATGGGGTTTAGGGACCAAAAGGTTGATGGAGAGGGGGTGATGTGATGTAAAGCATTGCAAGTGGCTCCTAAGCCATGATATGGGGTTTTAAAATGTATTCCAAGACACAAGCATGGTATGTAGAATACCCCAACATGATATTTTAAAAGTATTTTACCACAATGCAATAAGATCCCTATTAAAATCATGCATGTCCAAATAGACACAACCCATATCATTTAAACCATTAAAATACCCAAATCCCAACATGTATAACATGTACCCGGAAATGCTCTACCAGGTCACGCCTACCATGTGACAAGCATTTTACCAAGATAATTAGTCCCAACACATAATCTAATTATCGCCATAATATCACATAAACAAAATTAATGCCCTAATTGCAATTAATTATTTCGGGGATATCACACCTTTAGCTTCGATTTGATTATAGTTTTGTGCTAAATGGTTGAGTTTTGGGTTTGATTTGAGATTTTGGGATTTTGGTTAAAAATCTAAAATGTTGATTTTAGTGTTTTTATTGAGTTTAAATGGTGTATTGGAGGTGTTGAGGAAGTTAGGGGTGTTGGTTTTGAGTTTGGGTGTGAAAAACGCCATGGAAGCTCAAATTTTTCGGAAACCCGCAGGTCGCGATCAATCGCGGCATGGTGCCGATCGATCGCGACATGTTACTGAATTTGGGAAGGCGATGAACAGTCTCGCCGATCGATCGCGAAAAGTAGGCGATCGATCGCGAGGTTTGGCGATCGATCGCGAGGTTTGGCGATCGATCGCGGTTGGCAGTGCTGCGGGGAGTGTGCTCGCGCGATCGATCGCGCCTGATGGGCGATCGATCGCGGCACTGTCTGGTTTGTTGTTTTTTTTTTTTTGGAATTTTGGAAAATGTCGGGATTTTGGAATCGAGGTTTAAAGGGGGCCGTTTCCGGGGCAATGTCTACATTCCAATGGGAATGCTATACTTTTAAAATGGATTGGTCGGAGCCAAAGTTTAATAAAACGGGATTCTCGATTGAGTTTTTGGCTATCTTTTAAACTTGTAAAATGGAATATTTTGGGTATTATGCATGCTTAGCCGGGGGGCTTTATTTTGGTAATCGTCATGGATAGACGATAGGTTTGGAAGTTGTGAACGTGCTTGGGCACGTGATTGCATGTCTATGTTTAATTGGGAGTTATTTGCATGTTAGCCCTTAACTCATCGGGTCGTGGAACTCAGACGAGGTTGGGCACGAGCTATGGAATTATAAGGTACGTATGACGTACGAGCATAGCCCTTTAATATAATTGCAATTGTTGAGTGCTTGGTACACTGTATTGCAATGAATGTGTATGGGCATGCATGATATATGGTATTAGCAATAAACGGTTATTGAAATGCATGGTTTTTGGTATTCGCTACAAATGTATATATATGCATTGGGATTTATATGGTGCCGCTTTTGTGCGAGCAATTATTGGGATGTTGTCGCATTTGAGCGAACATCGGTTATGACGCCACTGCTGTTGAGCATGCGTGAGAACGAAATGCCGCTATTGTAGAGCGAGCAATGAAATAGAACTATGAAACCATAAGTGAAATATATGGAATACTTGCAATCATTGTTTAATGATTTGATATTATTGATTATGATATCGGTATGCGGCAAGTGAATTTGTTAATCAATGTAATGATTAACTGGCATTTGGGAATTTGATGGTTTCAGTTATTTTGAGAACAGGACAGTACAGGGAATCCCGGATGAGGATGATACCATCCAGGGAGCATCCTTTATATTTCATAGCATTTACATTTTTGTAAATTATGAATTGTGTTATTGTGATTATTGATTTGGGATATTGGTATGCTTACCCCGTGTGCGGGCTGTCTCTGTTTGGGCAGGTTATTAGGTACATTGATGGCTTGGAGTTGAGCTCGAGCTGTGGAGTTGAGGTGCTTCCAGGATCGAGGTACCAGCGACGGTATTGAGCATGATACTTTATACATAAGATACACACATACTTATTCGATGCTCGCATGTGAGCGGTATTATGTGTATATGGATTGTATAAAGAAGGCAATGGCCTTTCTCTTTTCATTTATGTGTCGCATGCAATTAATTATTGAATTGCTAAATGAACTGAGAATATGTTAGCGTATTATAATGGTGCATGATATGTATGTGGACTTGGTTGGGGGGAAACTAAACATTATATGGAATAATGTAAAGAATTTTATTATTGGCATGATTTGCTATGGTTAAGTGGATTTTTCCCTACATGTTTGATTACATGCACTAAATGCTTGAATTAATACACTAATAACGGGTTAAGGGTACGGGGGTCCTTACAGTATCTCCGATGCCACATGAAGGACGTCGAGACATGCTTGATTGAATCTTCTCAAGAAAAACCGGTGATTTTTTGTCCAGCTGTTTAAGACCGAACATGCTAAGAGTTGTTCTCTTATATTTTCTGCTGCTGGCGGAACTCATATAGGAATAGGGAAATAAATTTTGAGAATGAGCCAATGATTCATGGGTGCAATTGGTTGAACCAAGATTGAGCTGCGCGAACCAGTGTAGTCAGGAATACCCGACATTCACAACATCTGTGAGTTGCTGGAGGAGTGAAGCATTCTCAAAGCGTTATAAATTCTCATATGGATCTTGTGGCCATCATAACTTCCAATGTTTGGAGCTCATAAACTGGATGGCATAGGATCGTCAAGGACTTCGGGTGAAAATGGTGTACCCTTTTTGATGGAATGGGTTCGACCCTTCACTTTATCCCGCATCTGCTGCAATTCACCCTCGATGTCCTCCATCTGATGGTGCAAGGTTCTGCTACTTGTTTCTTCCATTTGGCTGAATAGGTCTTCGGCCTTTTTGTTCTTCTCTTCATGTTCCTCCGAAGAGAGTAGATGTTCTTATTCATTCATTTGTCTTCCTTGGGTGGAGGTATAAATTGCTTCATGACTCCACCCATGGTGTTGGCAATGATCTGAGTAAGTTGTTCCATCGGTATTCCCATGGTGGGGAACACAGGGGTGCTATTCTGCTCGTCCTGAGGAGGAACATTATGTGAGGATTCCACATCATTAGTTTCTTCTTCATGCTGCGGGGATAAATGATGTGTTTGATTTGGGGGGACGGAAGGGATGACCATTTGATCCTTGTCCTCAACCTTTGCTTTCTGCCATATCTAGGAATAAATAGGGATCCCAATCAATATAAAAAGAAAGTGAGCCGGACCACTTTCGCGATCAGGGCTCCAGGAGCTAGCCCGGGGTCCCCTATTCAGATGTAATCTGAAGAGGGGGGGGTTAGCGGTGCGCCAGGAAAGCTCGTATCGGGAAGCACTCGAAATGCATGACTCAGAACTCTTTCTGAGATAGAGTTTGGATTCAGGGAAGAAAGACAAAGAAAAGAAAGGAGCGTTACGCCCTTTCTATCGAAACACTTCTCCAACTGAGACCACTCGTTGATTGGAAAAGTCCGGTTTCATCGAAAAAGACGGGGGTTTTGAAACAAAAAACTGGATTTCTTCCTGAATACCATTTTCTCCACTCCTCTGAATTCCATCCACCGTAGTTGTCCCTCCAAATGCGGACACCTATACCCCTCCATTCACGTTTCGTTCCCATATGCATCGGCTCTTTCACAAAAAAATGTTCTTCACTTTAACGCCTTAACTCAAAACTTCCCACAGACGGTGTCAATGATGATCTAATATTTTCGCTACCCAATAAGAAAGTACAGTAAAAAATAAGTAAGACACGATAATCTTTACGTGGAAACTGATAAGTGTCATTTTTACACTTATTTTGTTGTGAATTTGTATTGATTTTCATATTGATTCCTGGACTATTTTACGTTTTTTTGTATATATTTGTTGATTTCAGAAATCTAGGCTTAAGTGCATGAAAGTGGAGGATTTGAGCTAATTAACGATGAAAAGGACAAACAGATACCTCCTCTATTTGAGCTAATTAACGATGAAAGTTGAGGATTTGAGCTAACCATCTCTGTATCAAAGCATTTTATTATAAAAATAAAACTGAAATTATTAACAAAAGCCTCATTTTATTTTTAATAATATTTTACTATATATTTTAACAAAATTACCGTCATTAAATTACAAAAACTCGTGATCCCTAAAACAACAAAAAATATTCATAACATAAAATAAAAATGAAAGAAAGTTTGTTTAAAAATGTAAAACACAAAAAATCAATCAAATTAAATAACAAGAAATATATTTTTAAAAAATAGATAGTTGGTTGGTTTCCATGTTAATATACTATTTAATTATGTTGTCTTATCCTTGCTCGTGGGAAGTAAAAACAATCGCCTCGAGTGCCCAAACTTTGACTAATTTTGCCGTATTTGATGACATTTTTCAATTTTTTAATTTATTCAAACTTAAGATATTCTTTTATTAATGTTGACTAATTATTCAGAGATGTTTATCTAATGGCATTAGGCTGTTAAGAAAAAAAATCTAGAATGAAATTTAAGGAAATTCCGCATTAAATTGGCATCTGTAAAAAGAGAATCATTTTGTTATATACAAATACGTTTTAAAAAATATTATGGCAAAATGGGAGGATATAGAGGTTACGTATGAATGGATAGACTTTATTCGAGAAATTATATGAATGATTAATTTCAAATGACATCTAAATGAATGTATTTGAAATGCATCACAATTTATTGAAAATACTTTTGATATAGGGATTTGAAATTTGTTTGAATTTTGTTCATCCAAACGAATTAAGAAATTTGAATCATTTATTTGAAGTCCATAATCTCAAACCTATCGATCCAAATGTACCCAAATATTCTATCATATTAGACCAAAAGGAGCTCAAAAAATAGACTAAAGGATATTTTATATTAGTAATTCCTGTATGTGATGTATGTACAAAATTACGTTTTTTACGTATTAAAAATTCTTTTGGTATTAAGTAAGTTTTGTTCAAAGAATTTAAAGATTATATTAAATTAAGAATCTAAGGATGTTTTTATAATATTTTTGATAACTAAGTAAATAATTTATCTAAGTAGTATAATTTCTTGTTATTTTTAAAAGTTATGGTGTCATATATATATATATATATATATATATGGTGGTAAGAGTTAACCTTCACTTTGGAGAGATTCGAGTTCGAGTCACGTAGTGTGCGAAAAAATATTTAGCTCCTCCCTCTGAAAAATAAAAAAAAAAAGATGGTTATGGAATACTATAACATAGTATAAATAATGTTTTTAAGAGATTAAAGTAGAACTCACATTATTTAAAATGTAATAAACAATAAGGGTTCTATGTTTTAGAGCGTGAAGTTCATCTTGTGCAGTATGATCATCACATAAAATGATCAAACGAAAAATTCCTTGACCCACCTTCTCTCTGATGTAAGAGTATAATATCTAATCAATAATCATCGCGCGCTGTTGAGTGAATGAATTGGTGGAATAGATAAGTATGCAAATCTTTGATCATGAGTTCGATTTTCACTATCAATATTTTCATGATCGAGGATGTCGCAACGGTCTTAACTAGTGCGATTTATCTTGCTGCGTTGTTTGCAGGCTTGCGTCATCACGATAATTTGTCCAGTATGCATCTAAAAAGTAACTATTGTGGATTCCTTCATCATAAAAAAAAAATATATCTAATTGTAAAAGTTTATAAATATCCATAGCATTAATTTATGATAATATTATCCAAAGTTATGCACTTTTAAACAAAGGAATCAAAAAGAAAGTTGAAACAATAAGCTCCAAAAAAGTACTATAATATTCCTGAATGCTATTCTTATTAAATATAAATTCCTATTTTTTTTTAATTCTAAAGTAGACAAATGAACAGTTCGGAGATATATTACAAAATTAATCAAAGACAATTAGACAAACGCAATAAATTTGAAGTAAATACATAATATTTTAGGACAAAAAACCATTCATAGTCAACCCCCACCCCCCCCACCAATACCCACTGTCGCCAATCAACACAAAGCACAAAGTTACAAAATAAACAAACAATGGTCAGCTCACGTTTCACAATGAAACCCCACATTCATTTGTTGTTTTGCGACCCCCAACTCTCCATTGGCCGCCATTAACAACCGTAAAGCGTTTGTCTTGTGATTTTTTCTTGTATGAAGATCTTTCTTCGGCAGCTGTGTTTAAGAAAAGTATAAAACTCTACTTCGGTCGCCATCGTGGAATTTTCGTATATGATTTGCTTGCTTGACTATCTATCTCTGATTTGAAAATACGGGTTGTTTCCTATTTTTAATGCTTGGGTAGAAAATCCGATTCCAAGAATTGAGCCTTTTGTTCAACTTTGTTAACCTCTCCCATTGAGAAGGGTTTTACTCTGGTTGCTCATTAGAAAAAAAAAGATCATATTTTGCAGAAGTAACATTGATTCTTGAAGAGGGTTTAATTTACGGGTGTCCTTTTTCCTGTATTTAATCCTTTTTTGGAGAGATCCCATTTCAAGACCGAGCTTTATTCTTCACCTTTGTTCCTCACTTTCTTGGTTTTTTTCCCTAAAAGGAGCTTCTTTGTTTGCGTAATTATACAAAATTCCCATTTTGAAGAACACCAATAGTTTCTTGAAAAAGGGTTTTCTTTGGGGGACATCTTGAGTAGAAAATAGTTAGAAATGGGGAGTAAATGGAGGAAAGTGAAGATGGCGCTTGGATTGAATCTGTGTGCTTTTGGGCCGGTGAACCATTTATCTGATAATGATCGTGATGATGACTCCTTGCCGCCTTCTGAGCTACATCCGGCAGCAGCCATGACGGCCCCGGCCCCGGCCCCGGAGGACTTGCCCTCTGTTCCTCCAACACCTGGTTCGAGTAAGACGAGGCTTCCTAAGAGCTTGAGTAGAACTTCTTCTAAGGTTTGATTTTGTCTCTTAGCTTCATCGACTACTTATGTTAGTGATTGAATTGGTTTAAGGTTCGTGTAAGAATCACCCTCAAATTTTTAATTTCCTACTAGGGTGGATTGATGCTGGAGAAAAGTTTTCAAATTTTATGATCAATTTTTATTAGAATATATGGTTGCATTTGTAAAATGGATTTGAGCTTCATTGGTTTAAAATATGTTGTCCATTTTCGTTGTTTATCTATGTTGGGCTCCCCAACAATTGATATGGGTATGTCAAATCAGTCAAATCTTTGTATTTTTAACTATATCTAGCTTAAGTCTTGGCTAGGACAATCTATAATTTAGGAAGACTAGTAGAATTATAATTATCTAGTTGCGTTAAGATTTAAACTTCTAGACAATCTATAATTTAGGAAGATTAGTAGAATTAGATTTATCTAGTTGCATTAAGATTTAAACTTCTAGACGATCTATAATTTAGGACTTGTAGAATTAGAATTCTTTAGTCGCGCTGAGATTTAAACTTCTGGTCTTAGAGTCAAAATTCTAATGTATGTTGAATCAAGAACTCACAATCATCTGTTTCTCACTAGCTTTTGCTTAAATTTGCAGAAGAATTGCGCAATATGTTTGGCATCGGTCAAACGAGGAAACCAGGCGATTTTTACAGCAGAGTGCTCGCATACCTTTCATTTCCAGTGCATTGCATCACATATTAAACATGGCAACCAAAATTGCCCGGTGTGCAGAGCAAAATGGAAAGAACTACCATCTCAAGGCCACGGCCTTGATCCTTTAATGGGGAGATCAAGGGTACAGCCCCTTGATTGGCCTTACAACAATGATAGGATCACCAATATCCATCAATTCCCGCCTCGTTCGAATTCCAATCGAAATGTCTCGCCACTGTTTCAGGCCCCCGAGCCAGCACTCTTCAATGATGATGAATCCTTGAATCTTGAAACAATATCTACTGAGAGAAACATTTCGGACAAGAGTTCAGACAATTTTGATGGCCAAAGAGAAGTTATTATTAAGTCTTACACAGAATTTTCGGTTGTTCCTCAATCAAGCACTGTTGATAGCTTTACCGTGTTACTTCATCTAAAAGCTCATTGTTCGAATTCATGGCCTTTTTTCAGCAGGAACGATGCAAAATTGCCCCAAATCTCTAAATTGCCTCGTGCACCTGTTGATCTCGTAACGGTTCTTGACACAAGTGGGAGCATGGCGGGTACAAAGTTGGCATTGTTAAAACGAGCTATGGGGTTTTTGATACAGAATCTTGGTCCCAACGATAGGTTGGCAGTCATAGCCTTTTCTTCCTCGGCTCATCGCCTCTTTCCCCTCTGTAAAATGTCTGAGACAGGGCGATATAAAGCATTACAAGCTGTCAATTCTTTGGTTGCCAGTGGAGGAACAAACATCGGTGAAGGCTTGAGAAAGGGGGCGAAAATAATGGAGGATCGAAGAGAAAAGAATTCTGTCGCCAGTATAATATTTTTATCTGATGGGCAAGATACGTATTCAATCAATGATTCTGGTGGCAATCGGAATCAACCGGATTACAGGTCGCTTCTTCCCTTATCTATTCGCCCAGAAGAAAGTTCGGGTTTCAAGATTCCTGTTCACACCTTTGGCTTCGGTACAGATCATGATGCATCATTGATGCATTCGATTTCTGAGATTTCGGGAGGGACTTTTTCTTTCATCGAGACCGTGGGGGCAATACAGGATGCATTTGCACAGTGCATTGGTGGCCTGTTAAGTGTTATGGTAAAAAATCTTCAAGTAAAGGTTGAGTGCATCCACCCGACTATCTATCTTGAGTCTATCAAAGCTGGAAGTTACATTAACCTTGTGTCTTCTAATCACCGAACCGGATCCATTGATGCTGGAGACCTGTATGCGGATGAGGAGCGAAACTTTCTCGTTTCGATAAATATACCAGCTGAATTATCGAGCAATGAAACATCATTGTTGAAGGTAAGGTGCAGTTACAACGATCCCTTCAATAAAGTAACGGTGGCCTTGGAAGATCATGAGGTTAGAATTGGGAGAGCTAAAGTGGTTATACAGGAAACCATCTCTATTGAAGTTGACAGACAGCGGAACCGGGCTCAAGCAGCAGATGCAATGGCACAGGCACAAACGGCTGCAGAACGTGGAGATTTACCTGGTGCCATTTCTATACTTGACAACTGCCGAAAGTTGTTATCAGAGTCCATGTCAGCTAAATCTCAAGATATCCTCTGTATCGCTCTTGATGCCGAGCTTAAGGAAATGCAAGATAGAATGGCAAGTAGACATGTGTATGAGGAATCTGGAAGGGCGTACATTTTGTCAGGATTGAGTTCACACTCTTGGCAAAGAGCAACTGCTAGAGGCGATTCAACAGATGGTTCGAGCCATACTCAGGCATACCAAACTCCATCAATGGTCGCAATGGTTACTCGTTCTCAGGCCACATTGAAGAGCGGTTCTTCAGATCAGAGACGACTACGACCAACATGGTCGTTTGCATCACAACTGAATCCAAGGTAGTGATTTAATGACTGGAGAAAATGAGGTGATTTTTTTCTTTAATAATGTTCTTGTCTTGTCATGTAAAGAATAAAACTGTGTAAAGGTGCAATGCATGTGTATGGGGAAGGGATGGTAAAAACTAGCTTACATTAATAACTTTTTGTTATTTATTTGTTGGGTGCACGGACGATTTTATCTTCATTGTTTTGAGAGTAATTTTTATTGAGATCAGTGAGATGCAATGCAAATATCCTACTATTGATGTTGTACCATCTGCAATTTCATCAATATGTCTTTTTGTGGGATATGTTGTAAATCTCAAGGTGTAATTTGGTTAATTTTTCATCTCAATGATATTCATGTTTCATGCTCGACGGTTTCTATTCATCGTCTTCTCAATGAAAACAATTGATCTAATTACTCGGCATAAACCAATTTCATCTCAAACCCGAGGGGCCAAAACTTTAGTTCTTCCTAAACAATAGATTAGACTAAAAAAATGTGCTTAATTGAAGGATATAACTAAGCATCAAACTATTCACAATCCTACCTCTATGCCACCATTTTTTTCTTCTAAAAAACAATATATATAACTATTTGATATTCGATCGAAAAATTTGAATTCCATGACCCGACTTAACGTTTTTCATGCTTATATTTCCCCTATTCAAAACTGATTTTCTTGATGGTTGTTGAAGTGCTTCCCCGTTGCAGGGTACCTTAGAATTTAGACAAACCTTCTACTGAAGCTATTCCAGCTTCTCGTGTTCGTGACAAGCTTCCCTATCTCTTGTTTCAATGGTCTCACATTCCTTTTCAGCTCGGAAACTCTCTTTCATGTCATCAAATGCAACAATTTGCTGGTTCTATGATAAACCAGCATTAACAAAACAGAAAAAAATAAAAACATATCAAGCTAATATAAAAGTATTGTACATAATGAATCATCATACTTAGCATTTAATCCCAATGAATTGGGGTAGGCTACATGAACAATAGAGATAATCAAGTCGGGTTGGACAAGTACAGCAGTCTTCTCCAAGCGCTTCTATCAGTCAGAATATCTCTTTAATCACCATGAACTCCAAATTTTTGTGTATAACTTCGAGGCATGTCTTCTTGGATCGTCATCTCGCTCTCGTGAAATTGCCAAAATGACCCACTTGACGCATATGTGCAACATTACTGGGCGTACGCCATACATGACCGAACCAACATAGCGACTTTATTTGATATTCACTTCTATACAAGCTACATCTACTTCAGCTCGATCAGTAATTTTTCTGAACTTTAGATGTCTCCTATGTAAAATACACAAAGCAGACCGTAGAACAAATTTTCCAGTTCCAAAGTTCCAACCTATGTAAAATACACAAAGCAGACCGTATAACAAATTTTCCAGTTCCAAAGTTCCAATTTGTGACGGAATGGATGTCGAATGCCCTATACCATAATTTTCCAATCGATATTGCAGATGTCTAGTGTATTATGAGAGAGAAAATGAATTTGCAATGCGCCCAAAGTTTTTTTAAGCAATACCAAACTTTTTTTTAAGACAATATCAATGTTTCCTAAAAAATATTCAATTTTTTTTGAATTTTTTAAATAATTTTGTCAGGATCGATTAGGGTGGGTGGCCAGTCGACATCGAGTTCAACCAACTTGAGCTGCTATAGCTCGTGTTCTTGAAATGATTGCACCGATAGATCATATCGAGTTCTGTTTCTAAACCGAGCGAAAAACACTCGACATGACCCTCTCTAAAACCGATTAACCATTTGAAAGTCATTTTAAAGGTATGCAAGTAAAATATGTAAATACACAATCATTTGTTTATGGAAGTTCATCATATTCAAATATGATGTAATCTTTCTACGTCCTTCTTCCATCTCATGGTAGGACTCCACTAGAAGACTTTGATTTATACAAACGATCTAGCTTGACATTCCCCATCCAACTAGAGCTCTTAGCAACTCAACAATTTATGTTCTTTAATGTCTTACATACAAAGACCTCCCAATCGGTTGTGATAAATCACTAACTATTACAATGATATTCACTCATATATTTAAGCTCTCAAATACAATAAGTAAATATAAAGGCACAATCATAATGAATCTGATATAGCAAGGTAAGTGGTGTCTAAAAGCTGCCCTCTAAGATGTTCTTCTTTGTGGGCTGTCCATGTTGAATGCCAAGTGGGTTATCTTTAATATCTCTTGGATTGATACTCAATCTGCTAAGTGAGCTTCCAATACTTGTATATATAACCACAAACAATGATTACACATTAGACACAAGAATATGCCCTTTGGAAAAGGTTATGTATGATTCCCGAGCTTGCAACTGTCATATTCTAGTTTCTGAGCTACTTTCGATGTGAGGACCCGTTCCTAATCAAGTGTTTAATTATCACACAATTATTATTTATTTGTAAACAACGGAAGATTATTTAAAAGTCGTGCCAACAAGTGGCTATAAAAATTTCGGCATGACCTCCGCGCACGAGGGACATACAAAAAAAAAATGAAAAGCACAAAATCATATCTCAGTGCAGCAAGTAAATACATAATATTATAGCATGCATCATAGGCACTCATCACATAATCCGTACTAAAAATATTTACATCATACCATAGCATGCACAATAAGTCTCTAGCACACATTTCATACTTAAAATACTTACATAATACCATCAACAGTAAAGAAATCTCAAATTCACAATTAATCAAGACTGGACGAAAATAAACTTCATTTACATATTTATACTATCCAGGACACACCATGGTATACTTAACTATCCTACGACTGGGATAGACAAAAGAAAACAACCTAATGTAAGACTTCCAGCGAGCATTCCCTCTTTGGGACCCTGGTCACATGTAATACCTGTCATTTCCCACACACAAAAACAATAACAGCCCCCTAGGGGGTGAGCCAAAGCCCAATATGAAACTATCAAGTAATTACAACATGTATCTATAAAATATGATATATGATGTAATGTAGTGCAATGTAATGCAATGCATGAAATATACAAAGGATCGAATCTAAAGATACCAAATCGGAGTCCAAAGAAAGGTATCATCAATCAATATCAAGCTCGAGCAGAGGGTGACAACACACGCACTTTGCGCTAGGAGAATCATCTTGTGATGTGCTCGTCATCCCCGTGTCTAGGTGGTCCCGGTAGCAACGTGTGTGACTACGGTCGCTACCTAAACTACCCGTCATCGCAGTGCCCGTCGTCCCTGACACTCAGAGTAAATCAACTCAGTCATCATCAAGGATATCAAAGAAGTGGTTAGATCAATATGATATGCCCATGAATCATATATCGATGTATATTTATCAAAATGATGTGTGTCAACAAAATATTTATTTTCATAAATCGATATGCCAATTAAGATGCTATGAATGCTCATAATTCAAATAAAATCACATAGCCAAGTAGTTTCACATAGCCAAGTAGTTTCACGTAATTACGCTCTTCAAAATCTACGCCTTACGCTCAATTTTTCCCTAGACGGCGCCAATGATGTGATCCCATATTTTCGCTATTAGGTAGAAAAAGTGCGAAAGAAAAAATAATAAGATACCATGAATTTTTACATGAAAAACCCCCCAAAATAAAGGGAAAAACCACGAGACCTAGTCCAGTATAAAATTCCACTATAAACGATGATATTTTTTACGGTGAGAAAATGAGCAAAAGCCAATGAATGAATCAAAGAGAAACATTTCCTTCTTGAAGGGATGAAGGGACGAGAGCCTCATTCTTTTCTTGCCTTGACTGAGAAGATGAATTCTTTTCCCAAATGAGCCTCTCTGTGAGTTCTCGTATGATGTGGGTATTTATTTTTGTGATATTCCATATCATGGTCCACCAATTATGGAGCATGATCCAAGCATAATCAGACCATAATGAGTGAGCAACTTCCGTAATTACCGTGAGCATTATCGCATGTTCATTAACTGTTTCTGGATATTAAAGTGCATTGGATTAGCTTTAACCAAGCATTGAATAAAATCCATGATTGATGCAACTGTCCAAAGAATGGTTCTATCTTCCCAAAATAATATGCCCGATGAGAAATTTCTCCATCCTTCGTGCCCACTAATCTTCCTTCAATTATTGCTATTTTGTTTATGGCATGTGTTGGGAAAACATTCCTAAGTTTTGGTGGTGACAAACATCAACTGGATACAAAGACCTACCGGGTGACAAACACTTACTGGATGGACATCTACCGGATGGACACTTACTGGATGGACACCAATCGGATGGACATCTACCGGATGGACATCAGCAGGATACAAAGACCTACCGGGTGACAAACATCAACTGGATACAAAGGCCTACCGGGTGACAAGCTGTAATGCCTCGAAATGACGTATACATGTTGGATATGATTCTTGTGTAATTACGCATTAAGTACGGTATGATGTGGGCTCGAGTTCGGGTGGAATCGAGTATGTTATGAACTTTCATTATATTATGAAATGACACCATTGTATGTATGAGAAGCATAGTAGAGCAATTGCTCATTGATATATCAACTTATGGTAGAACATAGAACTACATGGTTGTGGACTATGTAGTATACTACATGTAAGTTGATATGAATTTGATATGTACATAACTTTGAGTTAGCATGTGATGTACATGGGAGTTGAATTTCATGAATTTGATGTGAATTTGACAAGCTTGTGATTTAACTTCAAAATCAGATTTTGAAACTCACAATTCACCACATCTCACCTAGTAAATCTCTACACAAGCTCCTCTCCAAACCCTTGTTGGTTCTTCCATCTTTTGCTTGGATTTCACTTGGTAATTAAGCTAGGAAGTTGAGTAAAGTGATCTCATAACTTCTTGGTAAGTAATTGATGATATTAAGCTTGGATAGGTAGATATTTATGAATGATGTGAACTTAAGTACCAAGTGTTCATGGTTGGAATTCATACTTGTTAGTATGCAAAGTATTGAATTCTATGATCATAAAAACATGTTAAGATGATATTAGAGATTCCATGAAACATGTTGGAATATGAATTTTTGAGTAGTAGAAGAAGAACCATGGAGATAATCTCAAAATCGCAATGTTCTGAATTTTCTGGACATTGGCGATTGATGGCTAGCCCTATGGCGATCGATCGCCGAGAACAGAGAAAATATAAGGCAGTTAAAACATATGGCGATCGATCGGTGGAAATGTGGCGATCGATCGCGAGGAAACAGAACACTTTGGCGATCGATCGCGAGTTAGTGGCGATCGATCGCGATGGAACAGAACAGTATGGCGATCGATCGGTGAAATGTGGCGATCGATCGCCAGGGTCCAGATTTTAAAAAATGTTATATTTTTGTAGAATTTGATTTTGAAGCCTATTGTAACATGTTATATTGTTCATATTGTTGTAGCATCATCACAGGGGACGGGGCAAAAGGCGGTTAGATATGGACGCCTAATTTATATCGTTTGTGTCGTGGAACATGTACGTTTGACGTACGAGTATATGATATTGTTGTGATGATGATGCGAGCATGGTATCATATGATTATTGACATCATATGCATGTGCATTCATGATATTATATTGTTGAGAGAGATGCCACGATAGATGTGTAGCGTATGCTTTGGCTGAGATTGGTGCCCGATAGATATGCCAGTGTAGGGTATATGCTTTGGCTGGGATTGTTGCCACGATAGGTATGCTACATATGCTTTGGCATGAGAGATATACGACGGTTGGGTATATGCTCTGGCTGTTATAACATGTTAGGACGTTACTATGATATGTGCTGCTAATATGAAGATGTGAGAGGGTTCCACTGACATATTGAGCTGAGATAGACATATCATATTGGTCTGGTTATAACAGGATGAGGAATGAGACATGTCATGACATATTTGCATTTGATGATGCATGATACAGGACAATCACATTTGATGTTTGTAGTGCTTTATCGTTTATGTTCTTATTGATATCGCACTGGGATGGTTGTTTATCTATACTCATGTTGTGTGATTGTTTCTGTAGGGACTCATAGACGTGGGAGGACGGGATTGTGAGTCTAATTCCGTTGCGAGCTGAACCACTGCTTAGGAGTTGTTGGTGTAGGTTGTTTTGCTGTACATATGATGTATATTATGACATGGTTTTTTGTCAACTTGTAACAACCTACATAACAAAACTCCACACAAACACTTACCGGGTGATGGACATCTACCGGATGAACATCAACTGGATGGACATCAACCGGATGGACATTTACTGGATGGACATCTACCGGATGGACACTTACTGGATGGACACCAACCAGATGAACATCTACCGGACAAACACCTACCGGATGGACACCAACTGGACAAACATCTACTGGATAGTCATATATTGAACAAAGACATCTACTGGTTACAGAAGAATGAACGACCAGTTGAACGAAGAAAGACAGCATATGTCTAACCATCCAACAAGAGCACAAAGCAA
Source organism: Haberlea rhodopensis (assembly GCA_907163345.1). NCBI lineage: Eukaryota > Viridiplantae > Streptophyta > Magnoliopsida > Lamiales > Gesneriaceae > Haberlea > Haberlea rhodopensis. Next base: position 20,818,072 of record CAJQUN010000004.1, on the reverse strand, counting down.
CAAGACAAAACAAGTACAACCTATTCTGACAAAGGTACAATAGAGCGGCTCACCCTCCTATATCTCCGCCACCATTAGCGTCAAAATAAAAGAGCCGTTGCTCAACAAAATAGGAAAGAAGACAATCAGAATTTGGAAAGCTGATCTCTTCCTAATACAGAATTGTTGTCGTTAGACCACTGAGTCTATAAATACGTCCAAGCAAAGAATGAAGAGGTTAGCTGAACCATCTGATCAAACAAAGAGAAACACCTCAACGCAAAAAGCAAATCATCTTATTGATATTCTTTGAAAGTTCAGCAAGAGCAGAAGAAAACAACTACTGATATATTGACAGATTAACTGTAACAGAGTCTACTGCTCGAAGAACACTCGAAGTCAAATAGTTTATATTTGTGTGAGTGTCATAGAAATCATTGTAATCAAATTAGGAATTTGTGATTGCTATGAGTTTATGCAAAGCTGTGTGAGTGCCTAAGAAGGTTGTATATTGTAAAGTGTAAACCAAATCTTCTAGTGTAACCTTCTTGCAAAGGAAGAAGGGGAGACGTAGAAGCGTTGTGCTTCGAACTTCTAGAAACAATACTTGTGTCATTTACTTACTGCTTATTTACCATTCAGTTATTATCCCTCACAAGTCCAGCAGACGTCTTCCGCACTATAATCAGTGTCTGCTGACTTGCTATATATTGAGAAGCTACTGCAGTACTTAATAGTCTGCAGCAAACCTGAGCAAAATCGAAATTGAATCTAGTGTTTATTCAACCCCCCCTTCTAAACACTACCCCGATCCTAACAAGTGGTATCAGAGCTTAAGTCTTCTCAATCTTGAGAAATTACTAAAAACTGATGGCCTCATTCAGCAAGATTTCCATGTTAAAAAAGGATGAATACGATGACTGGAGAATTCGTATGCAAGCACATCTAAGTGCCCAAGACGATGACATGTGGTTCGTCAGCACTGATGGACCAATGAAGATCTTGAAAGTCAATACAACAGCTGCCATTACTGGTGGTGAACCTCAGATGGTCGAGAAGGACAGATCCTTTTGGACAAATGAAGAAAAGAAAAAAGCAAATCTGGACAATGTGGCGAAAGACATACTGTTCAAAACTCTGGACAAAAATATGTTCAACAAGATCAAAATGTGTCCCACTGCAAAGGACATCTGGGAAAAGATTGCTCAGCTATACGAAGGAAATGATCAAACCAAGGAAAACAAGCTCACTGTCGCCCTACAGAAGTTTGAAAACATCAAAATGATGTCCGGAGAAACTCTCAACGAATATGATGAGAGAGTAACTGGAATCATAAATGAACTCAATAGCCTTGGATCTATCCAACAGGGAAATCACTCTAAAGGTCATGAGAGGTCTCCCAAGAGAATGAGATGTAAAAACGATTGCAAAGATTTAAACAAGATAGATCTACATGACTTATTTGCTGATTTAAAAGCATATGAGTTTGAACTAGGGATTCGGATTGAAGATGAACCCAGCACCAATCAACCAACCAAAGCTCTTACTGCATCTGAAGCTCTGCCTACCACAACAGAAACGACTCCTGAACAAATATGCAATGATGCAATGGTGCTGTTTGTCAAAAAATTTGAAAAGTTTATGAAGAAGAGTCAAAAGGTCTATCAAACTTATCCAAGGAAGCAGAACTTCAAAAATAGATCAGATAAGGATGATCGTGTATGCTTCATGTAAGACCCCAACCCCTTATACTCGTCATTAGTGCATTTATGACGTCGTATGAGTATAAAAAATTTCATTCTTTAAAAGAATCCTTACATGCTTCACATATTATCCATGACATACATAATACTCAGCAATAAGACTCAAGGTTCACCCCCATTATCATCACCATTGCACCACTTTTACATTGTGAGTTTTTATAAAAATTTGGGCAGAGTCTCCTCATAAATTGAGCTATCCCAAAATAAAACACATCACCAACACAATTCCCAGTCAGGGAAAAACACAATACTAAGAAGACATCAAAAGTGGGCTTCAACACCCTTATACAGTCCATATACATGCTTCCAGTTGCTCACATACGAGCAACAAATAAATGAATACCAATCTAACTGAATAAATAGCGTCTACTATTTACCCACACTCATATACGCTTCTGGAAGCGGCATGATCCAACAAAGCTCGAACCAATATCCCAAAATAGCTTAGTACTTGTTGTACCTTTTTCAACAGAAACAGCCCCCACACGGGTGAGCGTACTCCATCGCAATATTCATTCACAAATCAATATACGAAATTGTAATGCAACAATTTAGATTATTCAAAACTCATAAAGTATACTCCCTGTTACAAATTCCGAACCGGCATAGCTATCACGAACTGTTCCTGTTTCAATCTTATATACTTGCATAAACATCATGTTTAATATCATTATTCGAAGCATGATACTCATCAATGCAATAAATACGACATAACCACAATTTATCATTTATATTTAATCATGACGAATCTTATCTCGAAGGCAGCTCTACCTATCAATTAATCTCCTTCTCAACACTTTGCATATCGATCATGCCAAAGGCATCAATAATCAACTCGTATACCCGGATCACGTACATCGACGTATCCACCATTCCACGTGTATTAAACTCAATTATCAAACTCAATCACTGAACCTTAAAACATCACATTAAAATACATGTATGCATGAATATATAAATACTGGGTATACATGCTCGCACGTCACCACGTACCTTAAAGTCGACGACATGATAAACTATCTTGACATCCGGAGAATCATGTAGAATCTATATCGAAATTATCACTGAATATTAGTTCATTGACACTCCAATCGATATCATTCATTTCAATATCTTAATTCAACAACTCAATATTATCATCATTCACTCATTTACGAACTCAAATTAACTGGTAATTATCGAAGCAAAGTCGGAAAATCGGATATCAAATTTTACCCAATTTCGCACACAGTTCACGCACGCTTGTCAGCCGATTCCGGTGACCTCCGGCTGCGGTAGTGGCGGAGACCGGTGTATAAATCTTCGTCCAGGTGAGGGGAAGAGATTTGGTATATAGCTTCGTCCAATTTGGTGTAGAATCGAAGAAATCGAACAAAAGATGCTCAAACCCTAGTCTGTGCGATTTTGTCCATTCCAGATCAAAATCGAACCACTTTTCGAACACTAAAATTTGATTATCTGGTATGGAAAGATGCGCCTCTGAGTTGTGAACACGGTGTTAGGTCGGTCTCGTCGTTAGGTGGTCGGACGGCGGCGAACGGAGCGGATAAGTACATGGTGGTCGGTGATCGCGCGAGCAGTGTGTGTTTTCGCACCTTTTGGTTCGCACATGGAATGCATCTACTGCCAGAAAAGATGAAATGTTTGAGTCAATAAGGCTTGCTGGTGATCTTACCGGTATTACTCTAACTATGATAGTAACTCATCCGGCATCAAAACTCAATTGTGTCTAGAAAGGAACAAGATTCAAACAAAGAATTTTGTGAAATCAAGCACAGTATATGAACCGAGTGAGTTGGTTAAGGAATCTGTTGAGCCAATACTCATCAAGGAACGGGCATCACACAAAGGTATCAGTTATGTTGAGCCAAAAGAGAAAGCTAGACCGGGGCAAAAGTTTAGAAATAAACATAAACCCACTGGTCAGGCCACTCGAGAGGTAAAACCCAACTGGTATTATAATTGTATGCCTGTCCAAAAGTGATATATGCTTCCAAACAGAAACCAAAAACCTAAACAACATGCATACACTTAGTATATTACATATCACCCAAGAACATCTTTATCATTTAATGCACACACGTTTCAGGACACACACAGACCCAAACAATTCAGGGTTATACAAGTGTGGGTCCCGAAAGGACTAATCCTGTCTGGACCCAAGTAGGATTGGGTACCAATCATCTTATCGCTTTAATTGCAGAAAGCTAGAATTCATCAAGTTCGGAGCTCAGAGTGGTTTCTTGACAGTGGATGTTCTAGACATATGACAGGAAATGCTTGCTTATTGTCTGAATTGGTGGACACCACCGGACCTAGAATAACCTTTGGAGGCAACGCAAAAGGTAGAACCATGGGTAATGGTAAGATTATCTACGGTAACATTATTATTAAAGATATTCTGGTGGTTGAAAATTTATGTTACAATTTGATTAGCATCAGTCAACTCTGTGACAATGGTCACTTTGTAGAATTCAACCAGCACTCATGCACACGTGTATTACTTGTAGGAAGAAGGCATGATAACACATATAAAATTTATTGGAATCTTAATCAGCCTACCTCCTCTACTTGCTTTGCTGCTTGAATACTTCCAAAAATTGGCTTTGGCACAAACGATTGAGTCACTTAAACTTTAAAACTATTGCCAGTCTGCGTAAACTTGATCTAGTCATTGGACTGCCTCATATAGAGTTCTCAAAAGACAATCTGTGCAGCATGCCAACTTGGTAAGCAAATCAGGTCCTCCTTTAAGAACAAAGGGAGTAAATCTTCTTCTCGGTGCCTAGAGTTGCTGCATATGGATCTCTTCGGTCCTATACCAGTAACAAGTCTAGGGGAATGAAGTATACCCTAGTGTTAATAGACGATTACCTCGTTTTACGTGGGTCCTGTTTCTAAGTGGCAAAGATCAGGCTACTCGAACTATGCTTGCGGAATCAGATATATCGCAGAGATTTTGGGCAGAAGCTGTCAACACAGCATGTTATACGCATAACAGATCAATGATTAATAAGCGAGCAAATAAAACCCCTTATGAGATCTGGAATGGCAGTAAGCCAAATATTTCTTATTTCCATGTGTTTGGTTGCAAATGTTTTATTCACAACAATGGAAAGACTCATCTCACCGCTTTTGATGCCAAATCTGATTCTGGAATATTTCTTGGATATTCTACAGTTAGTAAAGCCTTCAGAGTATTTAACAATAGAACACTCACTGTAGAAGAAATTGTGCATGTAAAATTTGATGAACCTACTGACTGTACTGTATCTAATCTGCAAATCAACAACTTGAGCAATCGACTGGAAAGCACTTATATTGATGAAAATGTTGATGATGAGATAAATTACAGAAGCAGAATTGACTGCTCTTTAGAACCAGAAGTTCCTGAAGCTCAAGCAGAGGAGTCTGCTGGTCAACAAGCACTGCATCCAGCTGACAATGACACTGTTGTGCATACTCCTACTGCAGTAGAAGGAATTAACGAAAAAGATGTATCAATCAGATCTTCTGAGCTACCCACTCATATTCATTCAAATGAAGAAATCAATCCTCTTGGACCTCCGCTCCGGTGGATGAAGGATCATCCTCCCGAGCAGGTCATAGGTAACCCTGTTGCTCCTCTACGCACCAGAGGACAAATGATTAATGAATTTCTTCATGCTGCATTCATATCTCACATAGAACCTAAAAAGATTGATGATGCTATGTTAGATCCAAGCTGGGTAGAAGCAATGCAGGAAGAACTAAATCAGTTTGAGCGAAAAAAAGTATGGTATTTAGTACCACGACCACAACATCACACTATAATAGGTACCAAATGGGTATTTAGAAATAAATTAGATGAAAATGGTATAGTCATCAGAAATAAAGCAAGATTAGTCGCACAGGGCTACAGACAGGAAGAAGGCATTGATTTCGGACTTTTGCTCCTGTAGCTCGCTTAGAAGACATTCGCATATTTCTTACATTTGCTGCTTTTAAAGACTTTAAAGTCTATCAGATGGATGTTAAGAGTGCGTTTCTTAACGGAAAACTCCAGGAAGAAGTTTATGTTGAGCAACCTCCTGGATTTGAAAGCCATTAGCAGCCTTCTTATGTTTTTCGACTAAACAAAGCCTTGTATGGTCTGAAGCAAGCTCCCTGTGTATGGTATGAAACTCTATCAAAATATTTGACTAACTCAAAGCTTTGCGAAAGATTTTCTAAAATTATGCAGGATCAATTGAGATGAGCATGATGGGAGAATTATCATTTTTCTTAGGATTGCAAGTCAAGCAATCCAGTGAAGGAATTCTGATAACTCAGTCTAAATATACTAAAGAACTGCTGAAGAAGTATGGGATGAGTACAAGTTCAGCAGCGGCCACTCCAATGAGCTCATATGCAAAACTCGACTTGGATAATTCAGGAATACCAGTCGAAGTTACAATGTATCGAGGTATTATCGGATCATTACTTTATTTGACGGCCAGTCGACCAGACATCATGTTTGCAGTTTGTATGTGCGCTCAGTTCCAAGCAAATCCCAAGCAGTCACACTTCACGGCTGCCAAAAGGATCCTCAAATATCTGAAAGGCACTGAGAATGTCGGTCTATGGTATCCAAGACACTCAACTTTTAATCTGATCGGATATTCCGATGCAGACTATGCTGGATGCAAAATTGACAGAAAAAATACCAGTGGATATTGTCAATTTCTAGGAGACAGATTAATTTCATGGGGTTGTAAGAAGCAGACATCCATAGCAACGTCTACTGCAGAGGCAGAGTACCTTGCTGCTGGAAGCTGCTGTGCTCAACTGCCCTGGATTCAACAACAACTGAGAGATTATGGAATTGAATCCACTGAAGCACCCATATTAATACGTCTGCATTAGCCATTACATACAACCCAATTCTTCATACGCGCACCAAACATATTGACATCCGTCATCATTTCATCAGGGATCACGTTATGAAGAAAGAAATTCGGCTATAATACATATCTACCGAACAACAAGCAGCAGACATCTTCACAAAACCTCTACCGGACGCTAAGTTTTCCTACTTTCGAAATATTCTTGGTTTAATTGAAATCAATCCATGATTGTTATTATTTAAGTTTAATGAATTCAGGGGGAATTACTCAATAGAAATCGCATGAATTTAGGGGGAATTTCAGTTAGAATTTTATCTTGGTTATCTAAGCTCAGCAGGTAAAACAATAGTCTGCTGTAGTAGGTGCTTCCGTACCAGTAGGACTCTACATACCAATAGATGTTACCTTACCAGTCGGACCCTAAATACCAGCAGACTTTACCAAATATGCTTTGACAAAAATAACCTTCGGTAACTATTAACCTACTGGAACGTCGGAATTCAAATTTACTTTTATATAAAAATAAATCATTTCAATCCCGCCCAAATCCTGTCCTTTTTTTTATTTGTTAAAGTTTTTCAATCGTTAGATGATCGCCACATATCCATGTGTCCTCTCATCTACAGTAGGACGTTACATCTACTCTTTCCTTTAACCGCCATTACTTTTGTTTCTTACTCTTATCTTTTCCAAAATTACTGCGTTAACTTCCCTCCAAGAAATTTCACTCAACAGGACTTTTGTTGCTTTTCTGCATCTTCACCAAAAATGTCGAAGAACTCACAGCCCAGTTTCATCACAAATGTTGTACATGTGGATTTTCATTCCATCTCCACAACCTCTGATGAAGATACAAAGGAAGTTTTTCACAAGTTGGATACATCGGGACTTCTAGTGATCCTTAGCCAGGCTCCAACATTCTACAAGGAAGCTCTACACGAGTTCTTCGCCACTGCTAAAGTTGTAGATGATTCCGTGGTGGCCTCCATCTCTGGACAACTGGTTACCATCACTCAACTAGAATTCGCCACTCACCTTTGTCTTCCCTCTACTGGACCTACAGATTTCTCCACTATTCCAGTGGATGTTAGGGAAGAAATGCGCTCCATATTCTCCGACTCTGACGCTCGTCTTCGACGTCCTCCATTTAAAAAGGTGCTAATAAAGAGTCATTTCCGTCAACTGGCAGATGTCATTTCCAAGGGGCTACTATGCAAAGCTGGATCTTTTGATATCATTACCCCTTTTATTTGACGTCATGAGCGCCATCTTCAAAGGATTTGAAGTCAACTGGTCAGTGTTCTGTTTCAGGTCCTCACCGGACTAATCACTTCAGGGAAAGGACAATCTGGTTTTGCTATCCCTCTCAGCAGTCTGTTTGACAGTAAAAACATTCAGGCGGGGGCCTCCTCTAATCTTCATCTAGGCAGACTTATCACTGCTAAGTACCTCCAGATTCACAGGCAACGGAGTGGCAGAGAGGTTGGTCTGACGAAGCGACAATCGACTCAAGTTGTAAGCGATTCTGAACAAAAAATATCCGAATTCGCTGAGTCATCTCCTCCTCCTCCTAAGAAACCTAGAACCAGAAAAGGGGCTCCTCCTGCTCTCCGAAAGATAGTCATCGCTGCCTCTGATACCATCTCTTCTGCAGTTCCAGCAGTAGTCATCCCGAGTAGGGAGCCCAGTCCTGAAAATCCTCCTCTGGAGGAACCTACTGCATCAGCTGCCTCATTGGCCATGGTACTAGCTGCACCAGTGGCTTCAACTGACAAATCCTCCAAGCTGGTGAGCTCTCAACAAGCACCTGGAACTATCAGTTTCCGGACACCCAAGTCCTCGTGTCCTCACTGTCATCCCAAGGACACCACCACTGGAAAGGGAAAAGGACTTATGGCACCAGTGTCCACCCCTGTCGCTTTTGAGATACAAATGGTAACGGATGAAGTAGAAGCCAAGATGCAGCCACAACTTGAACTTTTTGATCGATGGGTGAAGGCGCGCCTAAACATTCGCTTCAATGACTTCACTCCAATTCTGGATCAAGCACGGGAAGATGAGAACCTCATCTTGGCTTATCTTCAGGTCCCGGACACTGAGAAGAGTCTGAAGCTTCGAAATCTCTTCTGCATGATGAATTATGTGGGAGAACTTCAAGCTCTTGTTCAATCCCGCCTTCAACAATTCAATATTGATTCTGCACAGCAAATCATGATCGAGCAGTTCTGAATGCTCTAGGACCCAAGCTGGATATGGCTGAGCATGCTCTTCATGATCTCCGCATATCAACAGGTCTCCACTCCCGCTCTGCAGTTTCAAGAAATGCAAGTCCAGCTCCAACTGACTTGGCAATAGCTCCCACGACTTAGGGACAACTCCAACTGATTTAGAGACAACTCCTCCTGACTTGGAGACTGTCCCACCTACATTGGAGATAACTCCTCCTGCCACGGAGATCAACTCTACAACTGATCCAATTATCTCCTCCGTTCCAAGTCCTGCCAATGATCAACCACTACAGCTGCTGGATGTTGATCATGTGAACGTTGACACAGTGATTTAGACTGTGGTTCATCAAGTTACCATATTTTCTGGTAATGATGAACCCAGCGAGCCCTCTTCTCCCTCTGCTGGTCACACTCAGTCTTCTGCGGCCGAGTTGGAACAAGCTGTTACCAGCATGGATGCCACTGCTACCGACACACCTGCTGCAACAGTCACGAAAGCCACTGCTTTGTTGACCACTGCTCATATTGAAGGTCATCCCGGCATTATCACTCCTACTAATGCTGAGACTCAAACAGAGGCTCTGGACCTATCTCTGGCCCAAGATCCTCCTGAAGATTTCTTTGACTTTTCAACTCATATTCCTCTGGAAGGGCCACCCAATATTGCTGATCAACTGGTGCATCTGTCCAACACAATCTCTTTTCACTGGCCAGTGACGTCAACAAGCTCAAACAAGAAGAACGCACTGCTACTCTTATTCTTGGGAGTCACCAGCAGCATACTGACTCTCAATTCCAGCACGTCTATCGGGACATAAATAGTCTTACAACTACAGTAACCAGGCTCCAGACCTTTGTTGTGGATGCCTTTGCGGACTCACTCTCTCGGATAGGGCAGGCTCGTCTTCAGATCACTCAACATAATGAATCACTTCATACCGCCACCTCACTGGCTCTTGAAGATAAGATAGAGGATGCCAAGAAAGCCCTAGCGGATCAGTTAGCAACTATGCAGGTGGCATTTGCTTCACAAATTCAAGACTTGAGCAACAGCCTGCCAGCTGCTCCTCAAACTGTTAGAAGATTGCCCGAGTCCAGCAGACCTGCTCCTCTGACCCAACGAGACCAGCCTCCAGCTCATCGCTCATCTACTGCAGCTGGAGCATCCAGTCGGTCAAGACATCCCTCTCAGCAAAGGTCCCATAGTTCCCGACAAACTCAGGCTGACACTCCACCCTCAACTCGTGACTACTCCCAGCATTGGTTAGGGGGCAAACAGTAAATTTTATTGTCTTTTTGTGTTTCCATTATCTGTTTATTATAAATATTCATAAGAGTTGTCAATTCTTATCTATCTTTATCTGCACTTCTTTACGCATGATATGACACTTCACACTACAACTTGCTAGTTTTTCGCTATAAATAGCATGCTAGTTCACTAACTCAAATCATCAATCATGCAACTCTTAACTAATATTCTTACTTGTCTTGCAACTGTTTCTACACACATATATTCATAGGTTTATTACTTATCTAAATCAACCCTACATGGGTTGATTACTTATCTAACCCACCTCTGCTAGCTCCAGCTTCTTCGACCAGCCCTGGTGTTCTTCACCAGTCTGGAATTTGGAACAGCAGATGCTTGGGTGCTGATGACAAAAAAGGGGAAGACAGAGAATTTTCATTGAAGACAGAGGACTTGACAAAAATGAACAGAGGACTTGACAAAAATGAACAGAGGACTACCTTGAAGATAATGATAGCCTTCTAGGTCTTTCTTTGCTTTTTAGGTCTTTCTTTGTTCTAAGTCTCTCTGTATGTACTTTCTTTCCCCCTCCCTTTGTCAAATAACCCTGAAACTAGCTGGCTCGGATCATTCCATACTGGCTATGTTTCTCGATTTGGATAGATCGTAGAAATAGGTCTGCTAAATGACTTTTAAGATGTTCCATGTAATGTTCTATGTAATTTGTAAGATGTGACATGTAATCAAAATTCATTTTATATAAAAATGATATTCCTTCATTGGCTCAGTTTGATTACTACTTGTAGTCTGCTTATCTATTCAAATTGCAAAGTCTTTGTTTGTCTCTAAGTCTTAACAGGAGTTGCCGTTCATTATGATCAAGCAAGAGTCTACAGTACTAAGTTTTGTCATCACCAAAAAGGGGGAAATTGTTGGGAAAACATTTCTAAGTTTTGGTGATGATAAACATCAACTGGATACAAAGACCTACCGAGTGACAAACACTTACTGGATGGACATCTACCGGATGGACACTTACTGGATGGACACCAACCGGATGGACATCTACCGGATGAACATCAACTGGATACAAAGACCTACCGGGTGACAAACATCAACTGGATACAAAGGCCTACCGGGTGACAAACACTTACCGGGTGATGGACATCTACCGGATGAACATCAACTGGATGGACATCTACCGGATGGATACTTACTGGATGGACATCTACCGGATGGACACTTACTGGATGGACACCAACCGGATGGACATCTACCGGACAAACACCTACCGGATGGACACCAACTGGACAACATCTACTGGATAGTCATATATTGAACAAACACATCTACTGGTTACAGAAGAATGAACGACCAGTTGATCGAAGAAAGCCAGCATAGGTCTAACCATCCAGCAAGAGCACAAAGCAACAAGACAAAACAAGTACAACCTATTCTGACAAAGGTACAACAGAGCGGCGCACCCTGCTATATCTCCGCCACCATTAGCGTCAAAATAAAAGAGCCGTTGCTTAACAAAATAGGAAAGAAGACAATCAGAATTTGGAAAGCTGATCTCTTCCTAATACAGAATTGTTGCCGTTAGACCACTGAGTCTATAAATACGTCCAAGCAAAGAATGAAGAGGTTAGCTGAACCATCTGATCAAACAAAGAGAAACACCTCAACGCAAAAAACAAATCATCTTATTGATATTCTTTGAAAGTTCAGCAAGAGCAGAAGAAAACAACTACTGATATATTGACAGATTAACTGTAACAGAGTCTACTGCTCGAAAAACACTCGAAGTCAAATAGTTTATATTTGTGTGAGTGTCATAGAAATCATTGTAATCAAATTAGGAATTTGTGATTGCTAGGAGTTTATGCCAAGCTGTGTGAGTGCCTAAGAAGGTTGTATACTGTAAAGTGTAAACCAAATCTTCTAGTGTAACCTTCCTGCAAAGGAAGAAGGTGAGACGTAGAAGCGTTGTGCTTCGAACTTCCAGAAACAATACTTGTGTCATTTACTTACTGCTTATTTACCATTCAGTTATTATCCCTCACAAGTCTAGCAGACGTCTTCCGCACTATAATCAGTGTCTGCTGACTTGCTATGTATTGAGAAGCTACTGCAGTACTTAACAATCTGCAGCAAACCCGAGCAAAATCGAAATTGAATCTAGTGTTTATTCAACCCCCCTTCGAAACATTACCCCGATCCTAACAGCATGTTCTACTCAAAGCATATCCGGGAAATCGGGTTGATTAGCCGTTGTGACCGGGTCTTATGCCACTGTTTAACCACGTGGGACCGAGCAACGTATCATACTCTTCGGGCATTATCGTGTTCGGTAATGATTTTACCCGATGTGGTCTAATTTTCCTACCACATCAACGTCATTTCCTTGTCAGTGACTCGACGAAAACATAGGGCTTTTATTGCCCATGTCAAGATGGTCAATTAACCAGATTTAATTTGAAATACATGTTCGGATTCATGGAAAAATGTTTTGTCCGATTTTACGCAGATTTTAGGGTTAAGGGCGTGAATTGTTATTCAAATTTGGAAACCTTCTTCTCATTTTGGAGAGAGATCCGATAGAGGGCTTTTATTTCTGGCATGATTTCGAGATCCAGAAATTAATTGGATTTTAGTGTTCGAATGATGGATAAAATCGGTAGTGAAATTCTTTGCCAATTAGGGTTGTTTGGAGCGTAATTCGGTCCGAAATTTAGTACTTATTAGTTTGTAATTTCGATTTGATAGAGGGTTTTTTTAGGGATTAAATAAAGGTCAAAAACCCCAAAATTAATTTTAAATTGATGTTCGGATTATTGGAGAAATTGTTGGTCACAATTTTCGCAATTTAGGTTTCAAGGGCGTGATTTGCGGCTCAAAATCGGAGACCTTCCCTTGTTTTTCATTCAAATTTTTCAGAGGGCTTTTAATGAGATGATATTATGATTATGTGATGCCCAGAATAATTAATAATCGTTCATTGAATTTAATTATGGTTTTTATATAATATGTTGGGATTTAATTTTTGAGTATCGAATTTTGGTAGGAGTTGGGATAAATGGTTCCGGGATTGATTGAATTTATAATTTTGGATTGAACTTGTAGTGTAAATTAATTTTTTTAAAAAAGGGTTTTTACATTAGTAAATTTATGACATAATAATTAAAGGGTTGGATTAAAAGACACACACTCCACCCTTTTATTTGCTCGCATAAAACTATCGACTTCTGCCCCTCTTCTCCTCTCTTCACGCCTTCGATAATCTTCAAGCCCTAGGGAGGATTTCAGCTCGGTTTTGATCCAGGTTTGTATGGGACTTGATGCTTCACAATTCCTCAGTTATTTGCTGTTCTTACATTTCGATTTTCACTTGATTTGGTACGATTTTTGTGAAGTTTTTGGTCCGAAAATTAGCTGCTGCTTGGGTTTGAAATTGTGTGATTTTGGTTCGAAAGTTCATGGCATTTTGTTCAAAATTCCTGCTACTTTGTGGCTTGATTTCTTGCTCAGTATAATTCGAATTTTCTGCTGTGTTGGGTTGAGAATTCATGCTGCTATGTAAATCGAAATTTCTGCTACAATATGCTTCAAAAATCTGCTCCTATGTGGCTTCAAAACTTGTAGTGTTCTAGTTTGATTTAGAGGGTTGCTTTGAGGAATGTGTGCAGGTGAGTGTGTTCGAGTGTGTGCAGCTGTGTGTGTGTGTGCAGCAGTGTGTGCGTGAGTGTGTTTCTGCGTGTGTGTGTGTGTGTGTGTCCAACATGTGATATTGTGTGAAGATGGTGTTTATGTAAGTATTCCTTCATGTATTGAAGTGTTGTAATTGGGAATTGGAGAGCATGAGGAATGCTAGTAATTGTTAGAAGGGAATTGTTGATTTGTGCATTGACTAGTATCATTGTTGGTTAAAATTTGAAGATTTTTTTTAAAAAAAACCATGCATGGAAGGTGTTTGTAAATATGCTTAAAATGTGATTCAAGTGAGGGTCTAAGCTTTGTTAGTTGCTAGTAGCTGGTGAAAAGAATTAACTTCTATGGTTTGTAGCCATTATAATATTTTGGTGGGTGTTGGGCTGTGGTGTGGAATATATTACCTTTAGAGGCATGTATGGTATGTGTTATATCATGGAATAAAGTTTAGGATGAGATATATGCGTGATTGCGTATCATAGCACATATTTGTTAACTTATGTCACTTTATTGAGTTGATAATCTTAGTAATGAGTTCTAAATCATGAATCATATTTTTGGAACTTAATGCATCCTTACTTTGTTTAAAGTTGAATTTAAACAAATAAAGACTTTATGTTTGGAGTACGAAAAATCGGTTATTTATGGTAGAACCTCTTGTATACATGGATTCTTCCTTGCATGGCTTGTTGCTTGAATAATTTCGGTGTTGGTTTGGGAGTTTGAAGCATGTTGGGTGTTAAATGGAGGTTTGTATTAGGAAGTTGAATTATGAAATGTTATGGGCATGGCTTTATGATTGAATGTGAGATTATGTCCATCAAGTATTGGTTAAGAATTGACCCTTAAACTTTTGAGTTCGTATAGAGTCTTCTTGAGCTCTCGGACAACAAGGAGGGTGACTTGACGGTAAACATAGATTATAAGGTACGTAATGACGTACGAGCAGGTATACATATTATGAAGTAATTACATATTCATACATTCATGTATTGTTGAATGTCATGTTGAAACATAAGAAATGGATATGTGTGTTTAGTATGAGTTATGTAGTATCGTGGATATGTAATTGTACGTGATTCGAATATATGAGTAAAGAAATGAATATGTACATATATGTAGTATGAGGGATACGTAGTTGTACGTGATCCGAGTATACGAGTTGAGTATTGTTGCAGTGGGCACGATCAATATGAGAAAGGGTTGAGAATGAGACAGATTGATAGACAGATTTCATACGATATGAAATTGTTTATGATTAAGCATATTGAATTTTTGTATTGATGAGTATCATATTTGGAATAACGATACTGAATTTGATGTTATGAAAGTGTGTGAGATTGAAACAGGAACAATTCGTGGAAAGCTATGCGGATTCAAAATTTGTACAGGGAGTACATCTTTATATAGATTTTAAATAATCTTAAATTGTTATATTATGATTTTATCATGATCATTATGCATTGTTATGAATATGGGTATTACCCCGTGTGGGGGCTGTTTCTGTTGAAACAGGTATAACAGGTACAACGTTTGTCTCGGGAAGAAAGTTGAACCCATGGAAGATAGTGCTCGCAGGATTATGGTACAAGTATTGGGTGATGGCATATCTTACTTATGCATTGAGAATTGATTCAATTACTCGTTGCTCGTGTGTGAGCACCTGAATGCATGTATATGTCTGTATAAATGTTGCAAAGCTTTCCCCTTTTTCTTAGTTGCCATATGCGCATTCTATTCAGAGTAGATCATGCTTAAGGAATTGAATACATAGGTATGATGTGTATTGGCATGAGTATTAGCTGTTACTTTACTTTGGTGGATTGTATTGCTGGGTATTTGTGATGCTGTTGAGGATATGTATTTATGGTGTTTTCTTATTTTTGGATAGTCCGATTTACGGGGAGACTCTGCCCAAATTTTTATAAAAACCCACAATATAAAAGTGGTGTAATGGGGATGGTATTGGGCGAAATCTTTGAGTCTATTTGTTGGTAGAGATGATCATATAATGTTGAACATTATTTATGTCATGGGATTATGGGAAACATGTAATGATTCTTTTTAAAGAATGAAAAGAAAATGAAAAATTTATACACATACAACGTCATAAATGAACTAATGACGAGTTTAAGTGTTGGGGTCTTACATTAGTGGTATCAGAGCAGTGGTTGCTCATTGAGGCTGTTAAGGGCCTAGGAACTTGTTGATAGGAATTGGTAGCACATATTTATACATGATGGTATTAATGTTGTGTGACACAACTAATTGCTTATGTGCTTTTACGATATGGAAAATGGTATTACTAATCATTGTGGTTGCAGGAATCGTGTAGAGTGTGATGGGATGGCATTAACAGTAATGTCTGACACTCCATATGTTATGTGCTAAGGAATCTAATTTTGTAGGAAAATCAGGAAATGGGAAACATGATGTGCTGTCTAAGGACAGGAATGCTTGACAGCAGACAGTGGAATATTGTGGTTTGATTTCAATTGTTATTGAATATGCAATGTGTTACATTAGCGTCCTACTACGGGTATATCATCAGCGATGGATCATAATATTTGCCGCTGGCATGTCGAAGCGATGTACATGCCGCTGTCATTGTCGAAGCGATGGATATTATTGAGCCGCCGATATGACGTAGTAGGATTTGTGAACTGTTGTGTTAACCTTGATGCAGGTATATAAAGCTAGTGGAAGATTCCGGTGGTTGTTATATTCGAACGAGGGAGGTACTTTCCGCTGTCATATGAAGCGATGATATTATGATATTTGTCGCTGTCATGTCGAAGCGATGTACATGCCACTGTGATTGTCGAAGCGAGGGATATCATATGATGCCGCTATATGTCGCAGCGAGGGGTCCTAAAATTCCGCTGTTATAACAAGATCGGAATAGCCACATTATCGATATTCGAGCGAGGAATGAAGTACATACCACTGTCATGTCGAAGCGATGATGCCGCTGTCGTGTCGAAGCGATGATACATGCCGCTGTCAAGTCGAAGCGATGATGCCGCTGTCATGACGTAGCGATGCGATCGGGAACAAAGTGCTGCATGTAATGTGACCCACCTCTTGGGTCTGAAAGGAACAAAGTGCTACATGCATGTGAGTACCTCTTGAGTCCTTGATCTGTTCCACTGATTTTATGGCAATGGTTCATGCCGCCAGGTACATCGAGCGATGGTTCATGCCGCTATCTTATTGGCGATGGATATTCCGCCAGGTGCGTGCATAACGATGCCTCTTTCCGCTATCTTATTGGCAATGATTCATGCCGCAAGGTATATCGAGCGATGGCTCATGCCGCTATATTATAGGCGATGGTTATTCTGCTAGGTACGTGTATAGCGATGTCTCTTTCCGCTATGTTATTGGCGATGGCTCATGCAACCGGACATGTGTTTAGCGATGGTGCATTCCGCTGATTCCATGGCGATGGTTCTTGCCGCCGATTATATATATAGCGACGTCTCATTCCGCTATTCTGTTGATGATGAGTATATCAATTTGTGTATTGATATGAAATCATACTTTGTGGAATATTTATGTTGAGAGCAGGGACAATTTGAAGGATCAAGTGTGGATCAACTGTGTATAGTAAGTGTTATTACATCTTATTGTTTTAAGAATGTATATTCATTGTGATTATGGATATTATATGTATGCCAGTGTTGGCGATGAGTATTGATATATTGCTATTGTGTTAGCAATAAATATTGTTGTACCGCTATTGTGTTAGCGATGAATCTTAATGATATGTCGATTGCAGATAGTAGTGAACGTTATGATATACAAACCATATTATTGTTTTCTTGGACACATGAGTTGTAGGCTCAAGAGAATATTGGAATGTTCCACAGGATCGAGGAATTGAGGTAAATCATTTCGTTTGGTTTAACATGTTTGATTTATGTGGATTGTAAACTATCGCGATTGATTGGTATGGTTTATGAGGACCAATTTAAAAATGAGGAAGAATTGAGGAAGAAATTGAAATGACGTATATTATTGATATGTTCATTGATTAATTGTGCAGAGACGAGATAATAGTGGGGTAATGATGATCAGATTGAAATGATATTGGTTTATGAAAACATGATTGTTTTGTATACTCTGAGATTAATGATCTGTTAATCATTTATGTTGAGTTAAATGTAACCATGTTAGAAGGAGATTACTGAACAGGTCAGAGATATCATGGAGCGTCACATGATGACGTGAGATCACTACGAATGTCCTGTGTTGATGTGTGATCATTGTGAACGTTGCGGGTTGACGTAGTAAGTACAAAATTATGATGTTATTCTCTGGTATATAATGACAACACTGATAAATAATCATGCAGTGATTAATGATTAGTGAGACATGATGTGATAGACAATATAATAATGTCATAATGAGAATACCAGGGATATACGGGACATTCACTTTAAATGATTGATCATTTTGTTATTGTATTAGTTACAGGAAGGCATATAAATGATAATATATGCATGTGGCAATTGCAAATGAATGTGCTGATAATTACGTGGCACCAGATAATAGTGAAATGATATGTGATGAGATTGATGTCTAAGAACGCATGAATACTTATTAATAGTTGTGATGTCATGAATATCAATAATACATAAATGACAAGGTGCTTGGTTATGATACGTGTATATGTGAGAAGTACTAATGAGTTTATTTCTAGTACTTGGTTATACCAGATGATAGCTGAGTGATGAAATATGAAAAGATTGATGCTTCACAACACGTGAGTACTGTTACTCTATTATGAAGTATTTATGATGAGTACCACTATTACACTATGGAGTATGTGTGAGGTACGACATTATGATCCAGGCATACATTGTAGATTTTTGCAGCTACGCAGGTATGGTGTTAATTATACGATATTGATATTGGTGCATTGTTATAGAATTGTTATATAAAAATGAGTTTCAAGAATGCAAAGTATCATAAATGTATATCATGCACTTTGATGAAAATGGATGGCTGCTTATATTTCTTGGTATTTGAGAAGGAAAATACTTGTGGATTGTTAAGTACCCTTATGGTTGATTGATTGGAGTTTCATGTGAATCGGTGGAGGAATAATGAAATTAACCTTGTGTGCATATTTATAATTTTTAACGAAAGTATCTCGCATGAAAGCATTATTGAGATTATGTGCATAAGTGATGATGGGCTAGTTGGGATATATATATGACACATGACAATTGGTACTATGTTATTAATAATTCGAAATGATAGATGATACTTGAACGCTAGTAAAAGAGCATCGATGTTTATGTAATTATGGGGTTAGGAATTTAATTGGACATACATATGTGGTATAAGAATTTAAGTGATCTTGTACGAACTGTCTAACATTGAAACCATTGTACAGTTATGAACGATGTGTTATGCAGTAGATTAGAAGTAATGACTATATATGTGATTGCGTTAACTTAGTATTGTTTGACATAAGTAAGGGTACAAGTATATGCTACCCCATTAAATGGTGATGAAAGAATATAGTGAAATTGTATGAATTGCAATGGAGAGTGTTGGTGTGATACACAACATATGTCGGTTGTGACGAGTTGAATGATAATGTTCATCCTCAGATATAATATAACACTACCTCAAATAATTCTCCGGTATGTTTATGCTACTTTTTGTGAGTCAGGTAGGTGTGCACTTAAATTTCGTGGACGAAATTTTATTAGGTGGGAAGAATTGTGATGTCCAGAATAATTAATAATCGTTCATTGAATTTAATTATGGTGTTTATATAATATGTCGGGATTTAATTTTTGAGTATCGAATTTTGGAAGGAGTTGGGATAAATGGTTCCGGGATTGAATTTATAATTTTGGATTGAACTTGTAGTGTAAATTAATTTTTTTTAAAAAGGGGTTTTTACATTAGTAAATTTATGACATAATAATTACAGGTTTGGATTAAAAGACACACACTCCACCCTTTTATTTGCTCGCATAAAACTATCGACTTCTCCCCCTCTTCTCCTCTCTTCACGCCGTCGATAATCTTCAAGCCCTAGGGAGGATTTCAGCTCGGTTTTGATCCAGGTTTGTATGGGACTTGATGCTTCACAACTCCTCAGTTATTTGCTCTTCTAGCATTTCGATTTTCACTTGATTTGGTACAATTTTTGTGAAGTTCTTGGTCCGAAAATTAGCTGCTGCTTGGGTTCGAAATTGTGTGATTTTGGTTCGAAAGTCATGGCATTTTGTTCAAAATTCCTGCTACTTTGTGGCTTGATTTCTTGCTCAATATAATTCGAATTTTCTGTTCTGTTGGGTTGAGAATTCACGCTGCTATGTATTTCAAAATTTCTGCTACAATATGCTTCAAAAATCTGCTCCTATGTGGCTTCAAAACTTGTAGTGTTCTAGTTTGATTTAGAGGGTTGCTTTGAGGAATGTGTGCAGGTGAGTGTGTTCGAGTGTGTGCAGCTGTGTGTGTGTGTGTGCAGCAGTGTGTGCGTGAGTGTGTTTCTGTGTGTGTGTGTCCAACATGTGATTGTGTGTGAAGATGGTGTTTATGTAAGTATTCCTTCATGTATTGAAGTGTTGTAATTGGGAATTGGAGAGCATGATGAATGCTAGTAATTGTTAGAAGGGAATTGTTGATTTGTGCATTGACTAGTATCATTGTTGGTTAAAATTTGAAGATTTTTTTTAAAAAAAACCATGCATGGAAGGTGTTTGTAAATATGCTTAAAATGTGATTCAAGTGAGGGTCTAAGCTTTGTTAGTTGAAAATGGTGAAAATAATTAACTTCTATGGTTTGTAGCCATTATAATATTTTGGTGGGTGTTGGGCTGTGGTGTGGAATATATTACCTTTAAAGGCATGTATGGTATGTGTTATATCATGGAATAAAGTTTAGGATGAGATATATGCGTGATTGCGTATCATAACACATATTTGTTAACTTATGTCACTTTATTGAGTTGATAATCTTAGTAATGAGTTCTAAATCATGAATCATATTTTTGGAACTTAATGCATCCTTACTTTGTTTAAAGTTGAATTTAAACAAATAAAGACTTTATGTTTGGAGTAAGAAAAATCGGTTATTTATGGTAGAACCTCTTGTATACATGGATTCTTCCTTGCATGGCTTGTTGCTTGAATAATTTCGGTGTTGGTTTGGGAGTTTGAAGCATGTTGGGTGTTAAATGGAGGTTTGTATTAGGAAGTTGAATTATGAAATGTTATGGACATGGCTTTATGATTGAATGTGAGATTATGTCCATCAAGTATTGGTTAGGAATTGACCCTTAAACTTTTGAGTTCGTATAGAGTCTTCTTGAGCTCTCGGACAACAAGGAGGGTGACTTGACGGTAAACACAGATTATAAGGTACGTAATGACGTACGAGCAGGTATACATATTATGAAGTAATTACATATTCATACATTCATGTATTGTTGAATGTCATGTTGGAATGTAAGAAATGGATATGTGTGTTGAGTATGAGTTATGTAGTATCATGGATATGTAATTGTACGTGATCCGAATATATGAGTAAAGAAATGAATATGTACATATATGTAGTATGAGGGATACGTAGTTGTACGTGATCCTAGTATACGAGTTGAGTATTGTTGCAGTGGGCACGATCAATATGAGAAAGGGTTGAGAATGAGACAGATTGATAGACAGATTTCATACGATATGAAATTGTTTATGATTAAGCATAAATAATAAATTTTGGTTGTATTGAATTTATTGTATTGATGAGTATCATATTTGGAATAACGATACTGAATTTGATGTTATGAAAGTGTGTGAGATTGAAACATGAACAGTTCGTGGAAAGCTACGCGGATTCAAAATTTGTACAGGGAGTACATCTCTATATAGATTTTAAATAATCTTAAATTGTTATATTATGATTTTATCATGATCATTATGCATTGTTATGAATATGGTATTGTGATATTGTATGCTCACCCCGTGTGGGGGCTGTTTCTGTTGAAACATGTATAACAGGTACAACGTTTGTCTCGGGAAGAAAGTTGAACCCATGGAAGATAGTGCTCGCAGGATTATGGTACAAGTATTGGGTGATGGCATATCTTACTTATGCATTGAGAATTGATTCAATTACTCGTTGCTCGTGTGTGAGCACCTGAATGCATGTATATGCATGTATAAATGTTGCAAAGCTTTCCCCTTTTTCTTAGTTGCCATATGCGCATTCTATTCGGAGTAGATCATGCTTAAGGAATTGAATACATAGGTATGATGTGTATTGGCATGAGTATTAGCTGTTACTTTACTTTGGTGGATTGTATTGCTGGGTATTTGTGATGCTGTTGAGGATATGTATTTATGGTGTTTTCTTATTTTTGGATAGTCCGATTTACGGGGAGACTCTGCCCAAATTTTTATAAAAACCCACAATATAAAAGTGGTGTAATGGGGATGGTAATGGGCGAAATCTTTGAGTCTATTTGTTGGTAGAGATGATCATATAATGTTGAACATTATTTATGTCATGGGATTATGGGAAACATGTAATGATTCTTTTTAAAGAATGAAAAGAAAATGAAAAATTTATACACATACGACGTCATAAATGAACTAATGATGAGTTTAAGTGTTGGGGTCTTACAGATTAATACTCCCGATTTAATTCAGATTTTATGTTGGGATGATTGAGAAATCAAATAAGAGAATTTTTGAAATTTTAGGGTTCATAGGCGTGGAGTATGGTTAAAGTTTTAGCACTTTCCTTCGTTAGAGAAGAAGATCTGGTATAGGGCTTTTATTACCCATACCGTTAGTGGTAACCCTTTGAATTTAATTCGATTTTTATGTTTGGATTCGAGAGACATAAAGGCTTAAATCTTAGGTTAGGGTTCTTGATTAGTGTGGAAATTTTGATCGAAAATTAAGCACTTTCTTTGTTTGAAAGTTGACTATAATTAAGGGATTTTGTTACTCATGTCCAGGCGATCATTAACACGGATTTGATTTAAATTTGGTATTCAAAATCAGGGTAAATTGATAGCCGAAATTTTCGCACTTAACGTGCTAGGGTTCTTCAATCGTCGCCCAAAATCATTCATCGCCCGGTGCCTTTGATATGAACTTGGCCACGAATGTTTGGTCGTCAGGTCATGGGCTTCATGTTGTTGTTGTCTGTGATGACCAGGGATTATAGATGTTAATCCCGGAGTGTTAATAACGCCTAAAGTTGTTTTACGTGGCGATTTGGAGTTTAATCGAGGTGTTGGGCCTTCTGGGCTCGTTTATTTGGGTAGTTGGGATCGTTGGATCCCGAGGTTGAGATTGTATTCTCATTACGGTGTAAAACCTAAGAGTTGGGTTTTTGATGTGTCTCGGGCTGGGGTGCTTGTGTGGACACCGGTAGGGGTTTTGGAGTTAGAGAGAGAGTTTTTGAAAACAGATGATTTTTAATGAATCATGATGTATTGGTGGGGCTATTAGTATTTCGGGGTATTTTTGCTATAAATACCAGTTGAACCCGAGATTTTAATTTTAAAATTCATTTTCAGCCCCACCTTCCCGTCACTCTCTCTCCCGCGTTCTGCCTCCCGTCGCCCCCAACCCCCGCGCACAAAAGCACTGCGCCCGCCGCCGTCCGGCCGCCGTTCGGCGCGTCCGACCCACCGTTGGATTCGTCTCTCCGAGGCGCAGCTTTCCACACCGGCAATTGAGAGTCTTGGGTTTTCCAGAATTGCGCAGACGCCCAAAATTCTAGGGTTCTTCGATTTCGGTCGATTTTCCTTCCGATTTTTGATTGGGTAACCTTCCTTACCCCGTTTTTCATGCTTCTCATGATTTCCCTGCTATTTTGTGTTGTTATGGTTCGAATTTGTCCCTAAATTCGTGAGGGTTGAGTTCTAAATTTGGGGGTTTTGGGCAGGGGGGTGATGAATCTTGTTATTGATCGATTATTACATGTTTTAGATGTATTATGATGCTTAATTGGGTTCGAATTGAGACGTTAGGGTTCCAAATTTTAGAGGTGGTTCTTGAGCAATTTTCGATAATGTCTCATTCGATTTCCCTCCCTGTATATGCCCTGCCCCGGGTCTTTTAAATGGTAAATTGTCGTGTGTTGACAATAATTTTCTGTATGAGGATTATGGGTGTGCTTGAGCATGGGTTGCATGTTCGTAAATAATTGTGAATTATTTATCGTGTTAGCACATCGTTCCTCGGGGCATGGAACTCGAGCAAGGTTTGGCTCGGACCTCGGAGATTTAAGGTACGTGCGACGTACGAGCATTACTATATATTAGAGCATTTGTAAAATGCATAATGTATTTTGATTTCATTGAATAATTGTGCATGAGGATTATATATATGTGTTGAGAAGCTTTGAAGCGACCTAATCTTGATATCGTCGCCACGAGCGTGCGTGACACTAGAGTAGTATAACTCTCATAAGGTATATGGGGTACCGGATGTATATGACCATTGTAGGGCATTGAGATGCCTGAGAATGATCGTGGGATCATGTATTCATTATAAGACATTTGAGATGTCTAAGTATAATGGAAAATTGGTAAAATATATGCTAGGCATTTGAGCTATCTGTGATTGATAGCGAGGTTGTGAAATCAGTATTAGATATTGAGATATCTATATTTGCATGTATAATGAATTTGGAATCACTATCTATTGATACTCGAGAATTAGGCATGCGATGAGTTAAATCAATGTGTTGATTTACTGATTTTTGAGATTTGATGAGTTTGATGATTGTGAGAACAGGGACAGTACACGGAATCCCGGATGAGGACGTTGCCATCCAGGGAGCATCATTTAAATTCATTAGTATTTACTTTTGTTGTAAATTATGAATTTCATTACTGTGATTATGGGATTTTGTGTATTGGTATGCTCACCCCGTTGGGGGCTGTCTCTGTTGGGGCAGGTGAACATGTACATCGATGGCTGTGGAGCTGAGCTCGAGCTGTTGATTGGATGTACTCCCAGGATCGTGGTACCAGGGCTTGATGGAGCACGGTCGTATAGAGTACTTATATACACCTGAGGATTATATACATATTCATGATGCTCGCATGTGAGCACGATTATAATTGTATATGGATTGTATATAATGGCATGAGCCTCTCTCTTCATTTTATGTTGCATGCAATTAGAGGTAGAATTGCAAAATGATATGAGAGTCATTGGTGTATTATGTGGGCGTTGAAACCCACTTTTGTCGTCATATGTGTGGTGTCTTCCCTGGCTGGGAATTTACTTGGTATTGCTGTATTCTGATGAGTATTATGTTTTCTCTGGCCGGGAATTATGTGATGTGTTGTGCTTTTATTTCGGGATAGCTCTATTTATGGGGAGACTCTGCCCAAATTTTTATAAAAGTCCACAATGTAAAAAGTGGCAAAAAGGGGATGGTAATGGGCGAACTCTATGAGTCTATTTGTTAGTAGAGATGATCTTATAACGTTGAATATTAAAGGAATTTTGTAAGCATCATCTGAGTTTCCCGATTGATTTGTATAGAAGCATGTGCCACACATAGTGGTTAATACACTAATCAAGGGTTAAGGGCTAGGGGTCCTTACATTAGTGGTATCAGAGCAGTGGTTGCTCATGGGGCTGTTAAGGGCCTAGGAAGTTATTGATATCACATATTTATGCATGATGGCATTAATGTCGTACGACATAACTAATTGTTTATGTGCTTTTATGATATGAAAAGTGGTATTGCTAACCATTGTGGTTGCAGGAATCGTGTGCGACGCGATAGGAGGGCATTAATAGTAATGTCTGGCACTCTGTATGTTATGTGCCAAGGAATCTGGTTTTTTTTTAAGAAAATCAGGTAAAGGGATATTTCCGAGGTAACATGTCTTGGTATACGTATTGACATGCAAGTGGTTGCATATATGTATTGAATGTTTGATGCATAGCGTATATGGCTATTGTTGCTAACCCTGATGGTTGCAGGTTACAGGAAATATGGAGTACGAAAAGGAATGATGATTATACATATGTACGGGCATCCCAAGGGTAACATGTATTATGTGTTTAATTATTTAACACAAGGTAAATCAAGGTATGCATAAGATAGTGCATTATGATATGATACATGTTGATACGCATCGTTTTGCATATAAATCAGTCATTCACAACCACTGATGAAGGAAGATCAGATTAAAATCACGCCAGAAAAAAGCACTACTGACTGATCAGTAAGGGCCTTGTATTCAACTACTTCGACCATTTCCGAGCACCTCATAGTATTTTGGGGCGTCTGAAGATTCGATCATTTCTCTATGATTTTTCTTGCACTGCCCCTTCCAACGGGCCCTTGCGCCTGCTAACCTGAATGCCTTTCTATTATACCCTTTATTCCCTCGGGTCGTATATATAACCTAGAGCCCTTAAGCTTCAAGCCGTGAAGGAGGAATCCTAGTTGCATCCTTTCTTAAGGAAGATCTATAAGAGGTGTATTTCACGAGTCAAGGTTATCCTAGTGAGGATTTTAATGCTTACGCTAAACTCCATAAGAAGCGAGGAAGAATTCCGCTTACTTGGAGAAGTAAGAAGCATTGAAATGCACTACTGATAAGTGACTCAATTCCATAAGAAGCAAGAATTCTGCTTAC
Organism: Haberlea rhodopensis; assembly: GCA_907163345.1. Taxonomy (NCBI): domain Eukaryota; kingdom Viridiplantae; phylum Streptophyta; class Magnoliopsida; order Lamiales; family Gesneriaceae; genus Haberlea; species Haberlea rhodopensis. The sequence goes on along the minus strand of CAJQUN010000004.1, from coordinate 20,791,630 downwards.
GTGGATTCCATAAGAAGCGAGGAAGAATTCCGCTTACGTGGATTTCCATAAGAAGCAAGAATTCTGCTTACGTGGATTCCATAAGAAGCGAGGAAGAATTCCGCTTACGTGGAAAAGGAAGGAGGAACCATAATTTCATGTGTCGATTTATATTCATTTCTTATGAGGACACGGATGATAGCGATGGTTCATTCCGCTATATTGATTGGCGATGGTTCATTCCGCCAGATGTATTGATAGCGATGGTTCATTCCACTATATTGATTGGCGATGGTTCTTGCCGCCAGATGTATTGATAGCGATGGTTCATTCCGCTATATTGATTGGCGATGGTATAGCGATGGTTCATTCCGCTATATTGATTGGCGATGGTTCTTGCCGCCAGATGTATTGATAGCGATGGTTCATTCCGCTATATTGATTGGCGATGGTTCTTGCCGCCAGATGTATTGATAGCGATGGTTCATTCCGCTATATTGATTGGCGATGGTTCTTGCCGCCAGATGTATTGATAGCGATGGTTCATTCCGCTATATTGATTGGCGATGGTTCATTCCGTCAGATGTATTGATAGCGATGGTTCATTCCGCTATATTGATTGGCGATGGTTTATACCGCCGGGTATTGATAGCGATGCCTCTTTCCGCTATTATGTGGACGATGATTCATGCTCAGGTGTATAGCGAGGTTTCATGCCACTTATTATATGACGAGGTATCATGCCGTCGATTCTATAGCGATGGATTGTGCCGCTATGTACTCAGCACAGGATTTTGCCGCCTTCGAGCGATGGGCGCTGATTTCGCACTATTATTGAGCGATGGAGACAGGTATGCCGCTATCTTGTTAGCGATGAGGTATGGGATATTGCTATTCTATTTGATATTGCTATTCTATTTAGCATTATGATAGCTGACATGCGTTGATATTCATGTTTTATTATGACTATTTTACTAGCATGATAGTGGTTGACATATGCTGATGTGCATGGACCGTCACGAGTTGACTGGGTTGTTTAGATGTTATTGTTGACATGTATCGTCACTAGTTGACGATGCCTTAAATGCCATGAGTGGGCATGTGTCGTCACGGGATGTCGATGACGATGGTGTAGGAGATGTCTTATTAGACATGCATCATCGTTACGATGAACAATGCGTTGAGTATACGTATTCAGTTGTATGCCTTGGGTGCCAGTACCGAGCACAAGGTGGTGTGTACGTCACCGATTGACGTGACCCTTATACCGAGCGGGTTGCTCGAGGAATGGATGGATGCGCTGTACATGTGATTGTACCGCAGCTTATGTTTGGGGTGATCATATTACGAGTGGTGATACCCTTGATGTATGCTCATTGGAATGGCTTTTGGCCATGTGATTTGACGACAGGAGTAATCATGGAGGAAATTACTCGCTTTCTGTCGATATGACATGTGGTAGACATGGTCACACCACCCTTGAGGGTGTAGAATGGGTCCTAAAGGAGTAGGATCAAGTTATGTTAAGTATATAGGGACATTGGAGTGTCCAGGGTGTATAGGCATTAGAGGAATGTTGGGTAAAGACCCACTACTCTATTGTTTTTCTTCCCACAGTATGGTATGCCGTGCGGAAACGTCCATCTTATTGGTAGGTTTGAGGTGAACCTAGAGTGGCAGCGACTAGTTTGTCTGCCGCGTGTGTGCAGCACCATGAGGGGCTTGCTAGAGCCGTTATACTGCTCATTGGAACCAAGTTTGGCAAATCGTAAGGTGATACGGTATGGATTGTGGTGGACTCTAGTAGTCACCACGTCATTTGAGGTTGAGGTTGTGCATACCTCACTGAAACGTGTATACGTTTCTGTTTAATCTTGGTGAGACTTGTCTGGGACAGCTCATAATGTTGGAGTACCAACAAGAGAGTCATCAAGTCGTCGTTGACTCGATCAGAGGGAACCCGTGTATTTGGGATACAATGGGTGTTATTGTATCCAGTTTTTCCGAACGGTGGTTCGAGACTAATGGATCTCGAGTTCGATGGCACTTCCCTTGTGAGGAAGGAGGTAGTATTATACCTATTTGGGAATCTTTGAAAGATTCGGTGAGTTGGTACGTGTGGTGTTGATTTTGGGAATCACACCGTGTTGTTGATCGTCGATTATCATTCTCCACTGGGTAGGGAATGACTCAGAATTGACGGTTGTGTTTGAGGCTTATGGGTAGGTTGTAGATACCCGAGCCGAGTGCATTGAGTATGCATGCGATGTCAGTGCTTATGCAGGTATACCGGTGAGTATACGGATGCCAGTTATTGATTTCCTTTCTGTCAAGCATAGAGTTATGCTATTTTTGGATGGTTAAATCTCTGATGAGAGATATGGAACACCTTGAGATTGGGAATCTCCATGGCACGATAATTATGAGGAACAATCGTGAAGTTAGTTGACTCCCTTGAAGAGGGATTATCTTGTGTGGGTTAAGGTATTTCCTTATTGGTGTTTTCCTCCGAGTTATGCGATAGCCTTCCTAAATTTGGATTGTTAAATCCTAGGATTATCAAGGGATGGCAGGAATTCGGATTGGTTGAGTGTCGCTGTCGACACAAGCGTTGAGGATGCATTGAGTTTATTGCATGTCCTTTCAGAAATTTTAAACTCTGTGGAGTCTCGGTTGTTTATTTATGATCATGATGTGATTCTTGGAACATCCGGAGGTGGACATCTTGTGAGATGTCTTTTGTGTGAATCTGTGGCCGTGAGTTGCCCAAGTTGAGTTGCAATGATGCGACTGCTCCTTCGATGGAAAAAGGTTTGAAGTGGAAACCAGGTTTGGTATGTATACACCGTGGTATACTAGTGTTTCCCTCGTAACGATGTATGTTAGACATCGTGAGTCATGATAGAGATGTCTTTGAATGATATCTACGATGGAATAGGGAGCGATTCGAATCCTTGCAGTTCAGTTGACTAACTGCTTTTGGATTTTTAGCGTTGAGTTGTGCTGACGCTCCTTGACGTTATGATGGATTTGGAAGTCTATTCCACTCCAGAGTTTGACACTAGGTCAACGTTCTCACGGTTGAGGTGTCATTCATGATGCGTTCTTGCTAGTGTATTAGAACTAAGGATGACTGTCCGATCTACAGTCGTAAGTATTGGTTGTTTTGCAGTCATGAGGGACTGACTTTTGTGATGACCCGCATCGAGGTACGTTTTGCCTCTTAGGTGATATGTTGGTTTTGGTAAGTCGCTTTGTTTCAGAGTTTGATGTGAGGTAAGTATCCTCGCGTTTTTTAAGACGATTCTGATATGGTCAGGAATCGAGGTTATGGCTTCATGTTGTTGTGTAGCCTGGGTGTACGTGATACACCGGTGCTAATTTCGAGGACGAAATTCTTTTAGTGGGGGATATTGTGATGACCAGGGATTATAGATGTTAATCCCGGAGTGTTAATAACCCCTAAAGTTGTTTTACGTGGCGACTTGGAGTTTAATCGCAGTGTTGGGCCTTCCGGGCTAGTCTATTTGAGTAGTTGGGATCGTTGGATCCCGAGGTTGAGATCGTATTCTCATTTCGGTGAAAACCTATGAGTTGGGTTTTTAGTGTGACTCGGAATCTCGGGTGCTTTGTGTGGGCACCGGTAGGGGGGTTTTGAGTTAGAGAGAGAATTTTTGAAAACAGATGATTTTTAATGAATCATGATGTATTTGTGGGGCTATTAGTATTTCGGGGTATTTTTGCTATAAATACCAGTTGAACCCGAGATTTTAATTATTGGAACCATTTTCCCCACCTTCCCTCTCTCTCCTCGTGCGTGCTGTTTCTCGATCCCCTTCGACCCTCGCCGCTTCAAGCGCCGCGCCCGCCGCCGTTCGGCGCGTCCGACCCACCGGTGGCTTCGTCTCGTCCAGGCACACCTTCCCATACCATCAATTTGAAGTTTCGTCGAGGTACGTTTTGCCTCTTAGGTGATATGTTGATTTTGGTAAGTCGCTTTGTTTCAGAGTTTGATGTGAGGTAAGTATCCTCGCGTGTTTTAAGACGATTCTGATATGGTCAGGAATCGAGGTTATGGCTTCATGTTGTTGTGTAGCCTGGGTGTACGTGATACACCGGTGCTAATTTCGAGGACGAAATTCTTTTAGTGGGGGATATTGTGATGACCAGGGATTATAGATGTTAAGCCCGGAGTGTTAATAACCCCTAAAGTTGTTTTACGTGGCGATTTGGAGTTTAATCGAGGTGTTGGGCCTTCTGGGCTCGTTTATTTGGGTAGTTGGGATCGTTGGATCCCGAGGTTGAGATTGTATTCTCATTACGGTGTAAAACCTAAGAGTTGGGTTTTGATGTGTCTCGGGATCTGGGGTGCTTGTGTGGGCACCGGTAGGGGGTTTTGGAGTTAGAGAGAGAGTTTTTGAAAACAGATGATTTTTAATGTATCATGATGTATTGGTGGGGCTATTAGTATTTCGGGGTATTTTTGCTATAAATACCAGTTGAACCCGAGATTTTAATTTTAAAATTCATTTTCAGCCCCACCTTCCCGTCACTCTCTCTCCCGCGTTCTGCCTCCCGTCGCCGCCAACCCCCGCGCACAAAAGCACTGCGCCCGCCGCCGTCCGGCCGCCGTTCGGCGCGTCCGACCCACCGTTGGATTTGTCTCTCCGAGGCGCAGCTTTCCACACCGGCAATTGAGAGTTTCGTCGCGAATCGCGCTTGGGTTTTCCAGAATTGCGCAGACGCCCAAAATTCTAGGGTTCTTCGATTTCGGTCGATTTTCCTTCCGATTTTTGATTGGGTAACCTTCCTTACCCCGTTTTTCATGCTTCTCATGATTTCCCTGCTATTTTGTGTTGTTATGGTTCGAATTTGTCCCTAAATTCGTGAGGGTTGAGTTCGAAATTTGGGGGTTTTGGGCAGGGGGTGATGAATCTTGTTATTGATCGATTATTACATGTTTTAGATGTATTATGATGCTTAATTGGGTTCGAATTGAGATGTTAGGGTTCGAAATTTTAGAGGTGGTTCTTGAGCAATTTTCGATAATGTCTCATTCGATTTCCCTCCCTGTATATGCCCTGCCCCGGGTCTTTTAAATGGTAAATTGTCGTGTGTTGACAATAATTTTCTGTATGAGGATTATGGGTGTGCTTGAGCATGAGTTGCATGTTCGTAAATAATTGTGAATTATTTATCGTGTTAGCACATCGTTCCTCGGGGCATGGAACTCGAGCAAGGTTTGGCTCGGACCTCGGAGATTAAGGTACGTGCGACGTACGCGCATTACTATATATTAGAGCATTTGTAAAATGCATAATGTATTTTGATTTCATTGAATAATTGTGCATGAGGATTATATATATGTGTTGAGAAGCTATGAAGCGACCTAATCTTGATATCGCCGCCACGAGCGTGCGTGACACTAGAGTAGTATAACTCTCATAAGGTATATGGGGTACCAGATGTATATGACCATTGTAGGGCATTGAGAGTTAGAGAGAGAGTTTTTGAAAACAGATGATTTTTAATGAATGATGATGTATTGGTGGTGCTATTAGTATTTCGGGGTATTTTTGCTATAAATACCAGTTGAACCCGAGATTTTAATTTTAAAATTCATTTTCAGCCCCACCTTCCCGTCACTCTCTCTCCCGCGTTCTGCCTCCCGTCGCCCCCAACCCCCGCGCACAAAAGCACTGCGCCCGCCGCCGTCCGGCCGCCATTCGGCGCGTCCGACCCACCGTTGGATTCGTCTCTCCGATGCGCTGCTTTCCACACCGGCAATTGAGAGTTTCATCGCGAATCGCGCTTGGGTTTTCCAGAATAGCGCAGACGCCCAAAATTCTAGGTTTCTTCGATTTCGGTCGATTTTCCTTCCGATTTTCGATTGGGTAACCTTCCATACCCCCTTTTTCATGCTTCTCATGATTTACCTGCTATTTTGTGTTGTTATGGTTCGAATTTGTCCCTAAATTCGTGAGGGTTGAGTTTGAAATTTGGGGGTTTTGGGCAGGGGTTGATGAATCTTGTTATTGATCGATTATTACATGTTTTAGATGTATTATGATGCTTAATTGGGTTCGAATTGAGACGTTAGGGTTCCAAATTTTAGAGGTGGTTCTTGAGCAATTTTCGATAATGTCTCATTCGATTTCCCTCCCTGTATATGCCCTGCCCCGGGTCTTTTAAATGGTAAATTGTCGTGTGTTGACAATAATTTTCTGTATGAGGATTATGGGTGTGCTTGAGCATGGGTTGCATGTTCGTAAATAATTGTGAATTATTTATCGTGTTAGCACATCGTTCCTCGGGGCATGGAACTCGAGCAAGGTTTGGCTCGGACCTCGGAGATTTAAGGTACGTGCGACGTACGAGCATTACTATATATTAGAGCATTTGTAAAATGCATAATGTATTTTGATTTCATTGAATAATTGTGCATGAGGATTATATATATGTGTTGAGAAGCTTTGAAGCGACCTAATCTTGATATCGTCGCCACGAGCGTGCGTGACACTAGAGTAGTATAACTCTCATAAGGTATATGGGGTACCGGATGTATATGACCATTGTAGGGCATTGAGATGCCTGAGAATGATCGTGGGATCATGTATTCATTATAAGACATTTGAGATGTCTAAGTATAATGGAAAATTGGTAAAATATATGCTAGGCATTTGAGCTATCTGTGATTGATAGCGAGGTTGTGAAATCAGTATTAGATATTGAGATATCTATATTTGCATGTATAATGAATTTGGAATCACTATCTATTGATACTCGAGAATTAGGCATGCGATGAGTTAAATCAATGTGTTGATTTACTGATTTTTGAGATTTGATGAGTTTGATGATTGTGAGAACAGGGACAGTACACGGAATCCCGGATGAGGACGTTGCCATCCAGGGAGCATCATTTAAATTCATTAGTATTTACTTTTGTTGTAAATTATGAATTTCATTACTGTGATTATGGGATTTTGTGTATTGGTATGCTCACCCCGTTGGGGGCTGTCTCTGTTGGGGCAGGTGAACATGTACATCGATGGCTGTGGAGCTGAGCTCGAGCTGTTGATTGGATGTACTCCCAGGATCGTGGTACCAGGGCTTGATGGAGCACGGTCGTATAGAGTACTTATATACACCTGAGGATTATATACATATTCATGATGCTCGCATGTGAGCACGATTATACTTGTATATGGATTGTATATAATGGCATGAGCCTTTCTCTCTTCATTTTATGTTGCATGCAATTAGAGGTAGAATTGCAAAATGATATGAGAGTCATTGGTGTATTATGTGGGCGTTGAAACCCACTTTTGTCGTCATATGTGTGGTGTCTTCCCTGGCTGGGAATTTACTTGGTATTGCTGTATTCTGATGAGTATTATGTTTTCTCTGGCCGGGAATTATGTGATGTGTTGTGCTTTTATTTCGGGATAGCTCTATTTATGGGGAGACTCTGCCCAAATTTTTATAAAAGTCCACAATGTAAAAAGTGGCAAAAAGGGGATGGTAATGGGCGAACTCTATGAGTCTATTTGTTAGTAGAGATGATCTTATAACGTTGAATATTAAAGGAATTTTGTAAGCATCATCTGAGTTTCCCGATTGATTTGTATAGAAGCATGTGCCACACATAGTGGTTAATACACTAATCAAGGGTTAAGGGCTACGGGTCCTTACATTGTCAATCCGTCATTCCATCGACTATAGCATCGGAACCGATGGGGCGTCCAAGGCCTAGACTTGCGATAATCGATCGGTAAATTGGTCAACCGATTGCCGTCTGTTCCGTCGGGAACCTGTACCATGGCTTCGTCTGAGCGAGGCGATCATGGTGATGGGTTGATCGTCCGGCGAGGGCTAGCAGCGGTGAGGTGGAGGTGTGACGGCAGTAGCCGTTCTCCATATATTGTTTTTTCCAGATTTTTGAAATTTTTAGATTTCTTTTTTAAAAAAAGTTTTTCAGATTGTTTTTACATTCTCTCGACTGATTTTTCAATTTTAATCAGTTTGTCTATTAGATCCGTGTTTCATAATTTGGTTGATTTAAATCAACCAAAATCTTTTCCCAGCGGGATTACGAAACCTGATTTTGCTCTGATACAACTAAAATGTCACGCCCCGAAACCCAAGCGCGTAACACCGACATTGAATCCAAACATGATATTCGGATACAACAAGCCTCGTGTACAGATCAATGATAAAACAAGTCTATTTATTCCATAATCAATAAATTGTCATTACAATTGCAATTACGAAATACAATTATCTCGAATTAAATAAAAGTTGCGGAAGCGTAAATAAATATAGTAAATCTTCTTGAAGACTCCTCATGGAGCACCATCCCCCGAATTGTTCTTGTTCTTCTTCCTCGATCTCTTCTCCTTCGACTTTGTCTGGGAGGGGAGGTAAGGGGAGTGAGTGTTTGGGAAAAACACCCAGTAAGTAGGGACCAATTGAACATACATATATTCATAGCAAAAATCTTTTAAACATTTCTTTATAAAATCCATAGATCTTGGCATATAAACACATTTCTTACTCATAAACACATATCTTTCACATATTCACATAACGACTTATTGGATTCAAGAGGTGGCTCCCGTATGCATAACACTTTGCTCTTAAGGATCAAGAGGTGACTCACATGCATGTGGCACGCCCACATCATGTAGCACTTTGCCCCGCCGAACAAGTGGTGGCTCATACACACGTAGCACTTTGCTTCGCAAAGCCCTTTCATTCATGATCGTGTCACATACTTGTTTGATCTAAAACATAATCTTCATATTTGATGTTCAATCGAAAGTTTAAATAATATATAATGTTTTTAAAACAAAATGGTAATTGTAGCATAAACACACTTACAATTGGATGTACGAACGTGTAGAATGAACCTCGGGTTGCGAAATAGCATAAGACTCTTCCTCCTTGCCTTGAGATTTTTGAGAAAAAAAATCTCTCTGTGTGTAGTGTGTGTAGCTCGAAAATTTGATGATGAAAGGATAGATTTTTCATTTCTTATGGTATGATATATAATGGGTGGTTTAATGTGGTTGGGTGGTTTAATTTAGGTTAGTGTAGAATTAGGGATGTCAATCCCATAATTTATGTCCTTCAAGGTAGGTGATGATAATAATTTTGGGTAATAAAGTGGGGGCATGAATTTGGGGCCTTCACAAATCGGATATTTCAAACTTATTTCGATCAATTCTTTGTCGTGTTCATTGACGATATCCTGGTGCACTCGAAAGATAGAATGGAGCATGAATTGCATTTACGAACGGTTCTTCAGATATTGAGGGATAGACAACTATTTGCCAAGTTTAGTAAATGCGAGATTTGGTTGGAGAAAGTGGTGTTTCTTGGGCATGTCATCTCTAATGAAGGAATATTTGTTGACCCTAGAAAGGTGGAGGCGGTACTACAATGGTCTGCTCCAACCTCAGTACCAGAAATTCGTAGTTTCTTGGGTTTGACCGGTTATTACCGTCGATTGAAGGATTCTCTAATATTGGCAAGCCTTTGACGCAATTGACACAAAAGGGAGTTAGGTTCCAGTGGTCTGAAACATGTGAGAAAAGTTTTCAGGAATTGAAGCACCGTTTGACAACCACTCCAGTATATTGTTTTGGATACAGATGCATCCTTGCAAGGTTTGGGAGGTGTACTGATGCAAGACAAACATGTGGTGGCTTATGCATCGAGACAGTTGAAATCACATGAGACGTGGTATCCTATCCACGATCTGTAATTGGCAGCTTTTTTTTTCTTTTTTTTTTTTTTTTTGCATTTAAGTTTAGAGACATTATTTATATGGTACTACATTTATCATTTATACTGATCACAAGAGTCTGAAGTTCTTGTTTACTCAGGCTGAGTTGAACATGAGATAGGGAAGGTGGATGGACCTATTAAAAGATTATGATTGTGAAATTGAGTATCACCCCGGTCGATCAAATCTGACAGCTGACACCTTGAGTCGTAAGGTTAAGTGTACCGCTGATGAAGTGGGCTTTTTGTCAACATTGTTGACCTCTTACTGCCATCTGGGATATGATTTTGATGTATCTAACGTACCTGTTCGAGTATCAACACTTTTGGCAGAACCAGATGTTCTTGGAAATATCAAAGAGTCCCAAAGGACGGACGAAGAAATTCAGAGATGGACACGATTAGTCACTCTGGGTCAAGAATCCAAATTCTGTGTAGCTAGGGATGGTAGTCTGCGACTTGGTAGTCGTTGTGTACTCCCTAATTCTTCCGGACTGCGCCAAGAGTTATTGTAACATGCTCATTGTAGCAAGTATAGTATACATCCCGGGTGTAAGAAGAGTATGAAATTGTGGTAGAAATGTTATGTGTTAAAAGTTATTTGTGATTGAGATGTTAATGTTGTAATTGAAGTGTTTCAAGTGTATTGTGGTTGAGAAATGGGTATTACAATAGGTGGTTATGTGTTGTGAGGGATTTGTGCTTGAACATGGTAACATTCGATTTTTACAGGGTGCCACGATCGATCGGAAATGGTGCCGCGATCGGTTGCGCGAGTTTAAGCATTTTTTCTGAACGATAAACATTTTTGCTATCGATCGCGGGGTTGGTGGCGATCAATAGCGGAGGGCAAAAATTTGGTGCCAAAATTTTGAAAATCACGCGATCGATCGCGAGCCTTTGGCGATCGATTGCGAGTTATAAAAATTGTGAATTTTTTTATTTTCTTGGAATTTTGAGATGTGGTCCTTTATGATAATGAATTCTATTGCATTGCTGAATTCATGTAGAGCATTCTTGAGCCTCAGGACAAAGAGGAGGATAACTCGATTTCGATCCAGTGAAAAGAGGTACGTAGTGACGTACGAGCTACAATTAATGTATTTTGATATCGTGACTGAGAATGCTGTGAATATGTCAGGGTCGTCGCTATTAAGCGTACGATGTGTCAGGGTCACCGCGGTAGAATGTGCGATGTGATAGGATCGTCGCTGTTAAGCGTATGATGTGTCAGGATCGCCGTGGTAAGCATGCGACATGTTAGGGTCACCGCTGGCAAGCGTGCGATGTGTCAGGGTCGACGCTGGATACCATGCGATGATTTAATATATATGGAGAACATCTTTGAAAGGAATTAGTATACTATTGTGATAATTAATCATTGTATTAATTAAATGTGAAATTGTGATAACAGGAAACGGCTCAAGAGACCGAAAATCGAGTTGAATATTCAGGGAGTAATTTATGTTACAGTTCTATATTCTATAAAGCATGAACTATATCTATGCATTGAGATTATGACTATTATTTGTGTGCTCACAGTGGGAGTTGTTTATGTGGAAACATGAATCAGACTTTCAACCTTTTGAAAGGCTTGGGGGAGATAGTGCTTAAGTGTCTAGAGGATTGACAGGAAGTTCAAAGAACTAGACGACTATAGCAGTGCCATCGTAGTTATAGACATTGCTAATATTTTGGGAAAAATGTTTATTTCCTTTTTTTTTTGAAAGCCCAATATTAATTTCGTTTAATCATGATGAACTAATGAGATTAACTAGTAATATGGTGATGTGTATATTGAATGAGCTATTGTTTCAAAACAAAGTTTATTATGGAATCCTTCGCTAACTGTGTGAATTACCATCGTCAATACGAGGGGTCTTACAATTGTTTTTATTATTAAAGTCGCTACTTACTTTCTAGGAAAATATACACATATTTTCGTTATTTTTAAGAACTCAATCTTGTTATTTCTTGTAATTTCAATCACAAAAATGAAACTCCGAGTGACTGATTTTTAGTACCACTAGTTTATTTTGATCAAATGAAACTCTGAGTGAATGTTTATGTTTTGTTTTCTTGTAATTTCAATCACAAAAATCAAGTTTGAGTATATAATTAATTAAATAATAACAAACAAATATTAGATGAACATCACTTTGTGCACACAAAAGAAAAGGCTTTCGTCCTATGTGATTCTCAAATGTGATGCTTTTTTTATAAATGGCATAAAAAAAAATTGGAAAGCGGAAGGCAGGGCATTCACCCTTTGTTTTGGCACATGAGGTTCATTCGTCTTAGGAGTAATATATGCTTAAACCAAATAAACTCAATTGCAAACAGAAAAATCGATCAAAAAAATTCGTACAAAAACTAAACAACAAATCAATGTTCATTGTGAGTAAGAAGATTGCACGAACTGCACATTTTAGTTTCCCACCTGGATTTTAAGTTCAGGGCAAACTATACTGAGGGAGGGGAAAAGATGGAACGAACTGGAACATCTCTCACGTAACAAGGCATTCTCTCCACTATTTTTTTCTGCTCCATACTGTCGATAGTGCCAGAGAGGTTTTGGTACTACCAGAACAAGATTGAGGCCAATTGACATGATTACCCTGGTCTTTGATCTGAATTTAGTCTTACCCGGGCAATGACACAACGTGTTACAACAGTTGAATATAAAATATTTTAGGGAGTAAAAATTTATACTTGAAAAAATAACACATTAATTTTGTTTAATAGTAAAAATAAAAAATACTCGTTTTTTTGATGGAGGTGCAATGATCGTAGAGGTAGAGCCGTAGATATAGATGATCAAAATTTCGATTAAACCGAATTAACCAATCAACCAAATTAATTTAGAAGTTCGATTTTAATTTAAAAGAAATCGGTTAAATCAATTTGGATTTGGTCATTGATTTTAATTCAACTTAATCAATCTGATTTAACCAATACAATTCTAAATATTACTGATTTTTATATAGATTTAATAATTGTAAATTACAAATTATTGATTTTATTGGCCAACTGGCTTCGATGATATTGATTTTTTTTTATGTAGATTTGATTTTATAGCAAGTCAATAATGTATATTTACGATATTAAATGATGCTCTAGTTTCTCTCTGATTTAAAATATATATTTTTTAAAAAATCAGTTAATTTGGTATCAAAGTAATCGCTTTTTTTCTTCTCTTTGATTTATTTGGTTTTTTTTAAAAATTGATTGGTATACTTTGATTAAAAAATTGATTATTCCGCTGCTCTTAACAAACCATGTCGGGAAATCCCAACTCTTTGACGGTTTGTTTGATGATGCCCTTAAGGGCAGTGCCCTTAGGGGTATCATCACTGTTCATTTGTAATCTTTTTTTTTAAAAGAACAAAAAGATTCTACATGGATGGTGGATGATGCCCCTAAGAGCAGTGCCCTGCAGGGCAGCAACAAACAAACCCTCTTTGACCTACTGGCAATGAACTGACAACCGATAAATGTACAGCTGTACACTGAGGGCGAGGTATACCTAAAGCCAGTAGTTTTGAAATTGGATCGGATATAAAGCGATGCGCTTACTTGTTATATGTTTGAACATGGACGATTCTATTAGTACTTGAGGGGGGCAGAGGCAGCTTGTCACCCTAAAAAAAAAATTATTAGTTTTAAATAAAATAAATTAAAAAATTACATTTTACCTAAAAAAACCTACATTTTGTCTTTCAAAAATTGCATTTGACCCCCTGAATTATATTTTGACCCTTAAAAAAATTTTACCCTCCATTTTTACGTTATTATTTCCCCACTCAACCTTTAGACTATATTCGCCCCTGGTTTGAACGGTTCAACCAACTGATTATAGGTTCGATCGGTTCAACCTCTTGAACCAGTGGCCAGTCGGTGATAATGTCAACATGATCTAATATATATTTAATTTTTATAAAATATATACATGTATTTGTTATAGTTTCAAGTTGTTCACAATTAAAGAAATATCATTACACTTAGATAACATGTCCAATTTCAAAAATCACATCAAACCAAATACCCAGCATAAAAGAAAACAATAAAACATCTCAAAAATAACAAGCAAAGAAAAAAAGAAAAATGATTCAAAATCATAAGAAAAATATGGTTCACAACTTTTATAATTTACGAGAAACTACAAACATGTTTATATATAATATACAAGACACATTTTATGAACTTATATTGATTTTTTGATAAGACATACATAAAATATTATTTTATACTTATTTCAAGAACAATAAATTATATATAATATATTTTTATTCTAAAATTTGGCTTATAATTATTAAAAATAAATAAATAAATAATAATAATAATAAAATAAAATGGCGTAACCGTCCGGTTCACCGGTCGATCAATTCACTGATTGGTTGGTTCAATCTGGTTCCACTGATTTTTTAGCAGGACAATTTTAGAGAGTCAGCCAGACTAAACCAAGCACCGATCAGTGGTTGAATTGACTGGTCGTGTAACACCCTTTGTTCTTTTAATAAATAAATAAGAATAAAAATAATAATAATAGTAATAAAAATACTAAGAAAATAATAATAATAATAATAAATAATACTAATAAGTTATCAAATAATTAAGAGTTGATATAGAATTGTTGAACATGACAAATGTCCACATGCATGCAACTCTTCTGCACAAATAAATTTGCCTATAAATACACTTCAAATCCATCACTTTCAGATATAAAAATCGTCCAAAAATCCTTAGAAAAATGCCAACGAAATGTTAGAATTTTAGGCCAAAAATAGGTCAAAATTCATAAATTAACCAAAACCTTTCGAAGAATTCTGAAAATTTTATCCAACCTTCCTTATCAACCCATAACAAACATATGTGGGTGGGGTAGCAAAATCATTAGGCAAAATAGCTACAAAATTTCTGAACCGTGAAGAACAAGTGAGAAAATCTGCCCAGAAAGATCACTTTGAGGTAGTATGTTCAAGCCCTTGTTCCATACGTTATTTTCCGTTTTTAGTCTTAGGAACAAACTTAAAGTTGTTTAAAATATGTTATAGTATATATTAACGTCGGCTGTTTTCCCAGAAAGTAGCCAGACGTACAAGTTTCCGGCGACCAAAATACCTTACTTAAAATTAAAATCTGGGCAAAATTGGCTGCGAATTTTAAAAAGGTTTCTGAACGAAAGTTTTAGATCTCGAGAAACGATAAACGCTAAAATATGCGGCTGCACGTGACGTCGGAGGGCCGGTCACGCGCCGGCAAGGCGGCGCTTGTGTTTCACGCGCCTCCACGATTCCCACTTTTCTGGTTGGCGAACGTTTCTGCACTAATTTTAGATATTTTTGGAAAGTTTCATGATTTTTCGACTAATGGTTGAATTATCATGATTTTTTAAAGTCTTATTCAAAATTACCCGGACAAGTTTTATACAAAAATGATGTTTAAGAATGTTCAACCGTGCATTTGGGTCACTAATCACTATAAATTAATTATATTATGTTTATAGGAATTTCATTGGCAACTGGGTTCAAAATCGAGTCAATTCAGTAAAATATCGTAAGCTAGTGATGCAAGGTGTACTGCCTATTTCTTTCAAAATAGCTCTTTTGGCATTTGGCATGTAATTTACATTATATGTTTATTCATTACCATACTTTTCATATATGTAATCATATTGTGATCACAACAGTTCATTGATCATATTGTATACATGCCTTATTACCGTGTTCATCACTATTCTGTTTCTCCGAATGATTAAATGATTATTGGAGCATTGGATAACAGACATATGTCTGGATATTGAGTCCACTGGACAACGCGATTTCGGCCCGAAAAGTTAGTCCAATGAACAACGGATGACAGTCCGCGTATATGGTTCATCTGAACAACACGCACCGTGTTACGATCCGGAGAATGGTTCACCTTGGTTCGTAAATGAATGAATGTACACATCATATTTGAATATGTGGGGAAAAGTGCTACACCTAACTGTCGGGTGGGAGCCACCTCTTTAGCCCACAATATTCATCCTAATGTTTTAAATCGTTATTGTTCATTGATAAATTCCTTAAATGTTGTGTTATTTCTTTATTACATTACATGTCATATTGATACATTGCATCATTTGATAAGTACAAAATGTAAGCCACTGTTATTCCCTCACTAAGTCCTCAAAGACTTAACCTCTATTTTTTCCTTGTTATTTATTATGAGTTCCAGATACATGAGAACTGAAGGAAAATTAGGAGAAAAAAAATGAGCATATTGGCTTACCATTACTTAGTACTTTATATTTTGCTAGAGTGTCGAACCCTTTTAAGTAGGGGTGGGAATCGGGATATTCGGGTTCGGGTAGTCGGGTATCGGGAATACTAAAAGCATACCCGAACCCGAACCCGAATATGTCGGGTACCCGGAATTCGGGTTTCGGGTACCCGAAATCGGGTCCGGGTACCCGAATTCGGGTACCCGAACCATGATTTTTTTTTTTTAGTTTTTTAAAAGAAATGCTACACATATTTAAACCTAAAAAAAATATTTTTTTTATTTTTGAAAGGGAAATTGGGCTCGGGTACCCGATCCCGAACAATTTTTCTCCAAAACCCCTACCCGAATCCCGTCCCGAACCCGCCACTACCCGATCGGGGAATACCCGATTATCCCGAAAAACCCGATTATCCCGACCCGATCGGGTCGGGTCGGGACCCGAATTCCCGAACTCGTTTCCCAGCCCTACTTTTAAGGAATTGTTTTGAGTTGAATTTTGTTAGAATTTTAATATAAACGCTTCCGCTACTGTTAAGTAAGTAATTATTACGTATTTACTATACAAAAGTAAAATCCTAAAAATTTATATTTATATATTTATGAATAGATTGTGGTAGCAGATAAGAGATAATTTAATATATCTCGAATCGGGTCCTACAGGTCTGCTCCGATTTCCAAAACACTGCCTAAATCCTAACCCTTTTGAATTTTCGTAGCTAATTTGTCGAAGTTGGCTTTTGTAAATTAACTTTATTTTTTTATTTGTGATCACATTTTACATGAATGCTAGCATGATACAGAATCAATCAACAATTTTTGATATCATGTCCATAATATAGAGCGTCACCTCATCAATTTCAAGTGCTATCTCAGTGCCCGTTGACAAAAGACTAAAATCCAAAAAGAAGCAAATTTGCAGCATTAAACCAAATTTTGATTATTTGGAGTACTCAAAACCCAAAATAGTATAGGATGAATTTGATTATTTTTTCAAATTTAATTTTTATAGCTAATATTTTTTTTAATAAACATGGTAAATAGTTTTTCCTCACAAATCTACGTGTATTTTAAATTTTTTTTTAAAAAAATTAAACTAATTGTTTAGTTTTAACAAAAAAATTATCAGATGATTAACAAAAAACAATTATCAGATGATTTTTTTTCTTCTAGAAGATTAAGTTATCTCCTCTATTTTAGTCCTCTACGACTAGCAATTCATCTAGTTTCCTTCCACCTGTGTTAACCACGGTTTCATTGTTGCTGTCCTTAAAGACACTGCCCTCAGGGGCATCATCCATCATTCATTTAAAATCTTTTTTTTTCTTTTTTTTAAAAAAATTTCAAATAAATGATGATGATGCCCCTAAGGGCACTATCCTTAAGGACATCATCAAACAAACCGTGTTAACCACATGGTATTCTGACAGATTTAGTCAACTCAATCCAATAAACAAAGTCCCCATTCTCTTTCTCCCTTGTCTCGCCACGTACGTAAACCTCCTACACTCTTCTAAAGAAAAGTAATATATATTATACACATGAGTTTTTCTCTGATCAAGATTCAATTTTGATCCATTTCACAAACACAGAAATCAAAACCAACATGGCAATGGTTTCGAATCCCAATCCCCTCCTGTTCCCACCAAAATCAACCAAACAAAACACCAGATCAACCCCACACTTTTTTTGCAGAAACACTCTCCTCCACAACAACAAAGCAACCCGTCTCACCGGAGACCAAAACTACAAGCTCCTATGGAAACAGGAGCTCCAAACAGCTTACCCCTCACATTTCCCAGCCCTGGAAAATGAGATCTTCGACGACGATGAGAGATTTCAGGAACTGGTGGACAACAGGTGTGTGGACAACTTCAGAATGCTGGTGGTTGATTCCGTGCAGGAAGCAAGAGCGGGGCACCCCGGAATGGCGATGGGGTTGGCGGAAGTTGGGTACTTGTTGTACAGGCATGTGCTGAGGTACAATCCCAGGGATCCGGGGTGGTTTGATAGGGATAGATTTGTTCTTAGTGCTGGACATGGGTGTTTGCTTCAGTATGTTTCCCTTCATCTTGCTGGGTTTCAGTCTGTTCAGGTACTGACCGTTTTAGTTGTTTTTTTACCTTCTCATTTTCTTTGCGTTTCTTGTTTTGATTTGTCTGGTTTGTTATTGATCTTAGTTTCATTTTTATGTGTTCCCTCGGTAGTTATACGAGCAATTACTTCTTTTGTTGTTATTATATGGGACATGCCGAAAAGTTATGAATTTTAGACGAATGCGATCCTCGTTGATAATTTTATATGACCAGCTTTCCGATATCAGCTTTGCTTTATTGGTCGTTTGGGTGCATATTTCTTTCTTTTGATGACAAAACTGAGGCAGAGCGAAACCGTGTTAGCAGTTTAATTTTCATCAACTTGTTTCGTTCCATTTACTCGTTCTTTAAATTGTTCAGATTGAAGACCTCAAACGGTTGTGTAAACTTGGAAGTAATACGCCTGGCCATCCAGAGAATGTAGTGACTGATGGAATTGAAGTCACCACAGGTACTGATCTAATACGACCTAGTTACCCGAGTTTTCTAGGCCTTGAGATGTGTAAGGCATGAGTACATGAATTAGAGTATTCTCGAAAAGATCCACTTGTTGGAAATATTTAGGATGCTTGAGTTCATTTAAATATAAATGATGATATAGTTGGGGCTAGAGCACAATAGCGGAGAAGGATCCATATGACCGAGTCTACCTAGTCGATAAAGAAATTGATTTTGTTGTTGTTATAATGATAGTGTTCAAGAATTTGACTAGGCTATCCATGATCTTACTTTCAGATACTTGAATACATAATCATACGCACAGTGTAATCTTATTAGCATTAAAAGTAATAGTGAAAATAAAAATCTGATTAGAAAGGTAGGCTTAAAAAATCCACGGTTGGAGGAGTAGCGAATCTAGTTACACTAGTGTAGATCATTTCTTGGAGGCATTGGCCTCGATTGCGCGAAGGTAGATGAAGGAAGAGACTTTGTCTGCAAGACCATCTGGTCCGAAAGTTGGCCTTAGTTATTTAAATGTTTGTTTGGAGTTAGGTACAATACTCTGTCTGAAAGTGTTTTCACTGTTTTCCTATTAAATAACAGGGCCTCTGGGACAAGGAGTAGCCAATGCCGTTGGTCTAGCGCTCGCAGAAGCCCACTTAGCAGCCAGGTTTAACAAACCAGATATTACAATCGTCGACCATCGAACGTAAGCATAAAATCTAAGAAAAACTAAATAATTTTGAGTTCAAGACAAGTTGCATATTGTATCATTATTACAGATATTGCATCATGGGTGATGGCTGTGCTATGGAAGGAATTTCACATGAAGCTGCATCATTGGCTGCACACTGGCGGCTTAATAAGCTCACATTAATTTACGACGATAATAGTAACACGATCGATGGTTCCACTGACCTCGCATTCTCTGAGGATATATCATTACGATTCAAGGCATTGGGTTGGCATACAATTAATATAGATGATACTCGTGGCAACATGAAATCACTTAAGAATGCTCTGTTGGAAGCTTACAAGGAGACCCAAAGGCCGACTTTTATACGGGTATGTGTGGTTAACTGGAGATTTTAAGTGTATCAAAGAATCCTTATCTTCCTCTTGAGTCGAACCTTTTGTTCTATGGTACCAATGGATAGATAAATGAATTTAGGTGAAGACGCGTATTGGAAAATTGTCGAAAAAGGAAGGAACTTCGAAAGCGCACCATGGTGTCTTTGATGAAGAAGATGAGAAACAGATGAAGGAAAGAGTTAACTGGGGGGGTCGAGACCGGTTCCATGTGATTCCTATGATCTACAGGTATAAATTACAGCATAGCATTTATTCAAAATGCAAACTTGATATGATAATGTCCGATGGTATTTGAGACCTTTGTGTATGCCTTTTAAGGGAAATGCAAGCCCAAACCGATCATGGAGAAGCATTGGAAAAGGAGTGGCATTCTAAATTGGGTAATTACAAAAGCAGATACCCAGAAGAAGCAGCTGAGTTCCAGGTTCTCCTAAATGGAGGATTGGTGCCGAGCTGGGAAAAATCGTTACCGGTATGAATGCTTGGATCCATAATTTAATCTAACAAAGCGTAAAATGGGAAAAAGGTAAATTAAGTAAATGATAAGAGTTTCTATCACATTCTCTTGCCGTGTAATTTTCTCATTTCTTAAAAAATTTGTAGGTATAATCATGCATTCATTTCTTATGTTATCCCTAGTTACCAACCAAAAAATTTATGCAATTGTTTCCTTCATATGTATGAAAACAATCCGTTCACTTTGAATATTGAATTTGTTCAGAAATGGTCTACATCCGATCCTCTCGACGCAACACGAGGATACTCCGAGAAGTGCTTAAACCACCTTGCAAAAGTTCTCCCAGGCCTCATCGGTGGAAGTGCAGATCTTGCTTCCTCTAACAAAGCCTATTTACACGACCTCGGTGATTTCCAGCAGCCTGCTTCGCCATGGGGTCGAAACATCAGGTATGGCGTTAGAGAACATGCCATGGCAGGAATTTCAAATGGCATTGCGTTGCATGGTAGCGGTTTCATACCATTTGCGGCAACCTTCCTCGTATTCTCTGATTACATGAAGAATTCAATCAGGCTATCCGCCCTAAGTGAAGCCGGAGTCATCTATATAATGACTCATGACTCAATTGGGTTGGGAGAAGACGGGCCGACACACCAGCCAGTCGAGCAACTCGCTGGCCTACGAGCTATTCCACGGCTGCTAGTCTTCCGACCTGCAGATGGGAACGAGACTTCTGGGGCATATAAAGTAGCTGTTGCGAATCGAGACGTGCCTAGTGTTATAGCCTTGTCGAGGCAAAAAGTGGCAGCACATGTGGAAGGAACTGATGCTGACGCAGTAGAAAGGGGTGGTTATATAGTGAGTGACAACTCAGGGCAAGATTTGCCGGACATCATATTGATCGGTACTGGGTCCGAGCTATGTCTCTGTGAAAGTAGTGCGGGTGTTTTGAGGAACGAAGGGAGAAAAGTGAGAGTCATTTCGCTCGTGTGTTGGAGGCTTTTCGACAGGCAGCCGGTCGAGTACAAAGAGCACGTCTTGCCAAGGAGTGTGTCTAAGCGCCTTAGTGTCGAGGCGAGCTATCCGCTGGGATGGAGAGAGTATGTTGGACAAGAAGGTGTGGTTCTTGGTGTGGAGGAATTTGGGGCTAGTGGAGCTTATTTGGACACTTTCAAGAAGTATGGTTTTACGGAAGAAAATATTACTAGGACTGCTAGGAAACTTCTGTCACAATAGTGGCCTAAATTACGTAGGACTGGGAAAATACACACTCAAAATAAGTATTTGGATGAGCATTCTGCCCACCATTTGCCATGTTATATAAACATCTTGTATACTTTCTGCCCTCTAGAAATAACGAAATGATACTGAAAATATAATTTTATTGGAGAAATGATTGCTAAATTCATCTTTTTTGGCTAGAAGCCTCGTTTTCCTCACGAGTGACATAATTAGGGGATAATCGAAAATGATATGCAGGCATTTAGGGTATCAAATGGCACAACTTTATTTTTCTTGTACAGATGATGATGAACTATTTGGGGCTTAGTTGCTGCCTGGTAGTGTCTTGCAGGGGTGTATGTGGACCTACCCCCCTCATAAAAGGTTATTATATAAAACTTACCAAGCAGCTTCAACAGTGTCGGATTGTTTGTTGGCAAAGACATGGCTATATCAAACTAGTAGATGGCCGTGTTTGAATCTTCGTGGTAGAACTGTCGGGCCTGGCCCAACCCAACCCGCCAAATAGACGGGTTGGGCCAGCATTTTTAAGGCCCGTCAGCAGGCGAGCCTATACGGGCTGGCCCAAACGGGCTGTGGGTTTTGGCGGGCCAAACCGCGGGTTGGCGGGCTGGCCCGCGGGTTGGCCCCATTTTTTTAAAAAAAAAAAATTTGTTATTTCGTTTTTTAGGCTCAATTCATAGATAAAAACTCAATATCACATTGAAGCATTCGATCTACTATATATTTTTCACTTGGTTTTGCTTGAAAGTTGCAATAAGTATTTCAAAATTGAGTAAAATACTGATTCACTAATCAAGTTTTTTTAGTAGCAGTGTTGATATCTAGATAAAACCTGAAACAAGTTTCAGTATTCTTCTAGCATCAGTTTTAGGTTCGGCAAGTTTAGTTGGAAATATTTTTTTGAAGTTTCTTAAAAAAAAAAATTAATTTTTTTTAACAAAAAATAATAAAATTAAAAAAAAAATATTTCGACGGGCCAGCCCACCCCAACCCGCGGCCCGCTTCGGGTCGGGTTGGGGTTTTTCCAACCCGCCTGGAGGCGGGCCCAAACAGGTTGGGCCCGTTTGGGCCGCGGTTGGGCGGGCCAGCCCATTTGGGACAGGCTGGCCCGTTCTGACAGCTCTACTTCGTGGCGCCGTTTTCCCTTTTAATTTTACTTTGCTTTTTCTCTTCTTTGTTTTATTTATTTTTTCATTTCTAAATGCAGTAAATGCTTTTTCAATATAAAAAATATATATATTTTTTATTCCATTATTTTCTTTTTCCTCCTTCTAAATATTATTTTCAATATAAAAATAAAAATATTTTATTCCATTACTTTCCTTTTACTCTTTCTAAATATAGATATTTTATAAAACAAATGATTTTTCAATGTAAAAAAATAGATATTTATGTAGTAGCTGATTCTCAATATAAAAAATCTAGAATAACACTCAGTAGTAATAAAAAAATAAAATATCAAAAAATTATCAAAAATTTGACAACAAAATGCTCCCTACAGAAAAGTACTCATATTCACCTGCATTCTTATAATTTTCTCACAGAAAAGAATAGGCCTTTTATATCTAAAGAGCCCTCTTCTCTTTATTTGAATATAGCAAGTCTCTTATTTGAATATCAGTGAATCATACATTATAATAATTGTATTATTACAATTAAATTCGGTAAATATATTATTTTTTGAAATCAAACAAGTCACTTTCAGGGAAATAGTCGCATTGTAAATAATGATTTTTAGCTACAGACTTAAAACTCAGATGTTTACCATGAACTTTAAGTTTAATTTTTATGTACTTAACTTTTGCCCCCCTCAATAAACTTCATGGATTCGCCTCTGATGTCTTGTGGAAATAGGTATTACTGGATGACAATATTTTAATCATTTTTGGATCATAATATTCTCATTGGATGATTGATTTAAATCCCTAAAGATAGTATTCTTAAATGCAGCATCAACACAGACGCTTTTAAGTACCTCAAGACTTTCATTATTTTTTTTAGAAATAAAGACTTTCATTATTTAGTCATACCAACAATCACCCTGCAAAAAAATAATCATATGACTAAAGTTTCTTTAAAGTGAAGCTGGGCTTATGATTTGGTCTAATTTTGATTTTGTTATTTTTTAACAATATCAATATATTTTAAATTTTTAATTATTGAAGTCATTTCAAATATATTGTTAAAATAAAATTCTTTCATCGAAATGCAATCTAAGATTGAATGGATTTGTAATGTGTTTGTATTAATAATTTGAAATTCAGATCCATCAAATTCTTCTATCCAAATACAGTTTAAGATTACGAAAGTGCATCGACAAATTCAAAATAAGTGGTGCAACTAGGAAAAATACTAAAATTGCAAAATAAGTAACGATAACATATTAAAATTGAAATTTAACTATTTAAAGTACAAAATCGCAATGATGCTAGAACAATTTTATAATTTTTCATTTAATTATATTATTCTTAATTGAAACCCATCTCTTTCAATAATGCAATGCAAGGGACATTAAGATGCCATCAATGACGTCTTAGTTATTGGTGAAATTTCTTAAATTTTTTGGAAGATTTTATCTAGGTTCTTATTTTTCAACATTATAAATTTTTGATAATTTTTATGTTGGCCATAGGTGCGGTAATATGAGTTTGAAATATCAAAAATGAAGAATAAAAATGGACACCACAATTATATGGAAAACCCTTAAAAATTTTTGGGGGTAAAAGCCACGGACAAGATGAAAATATTATACTATGATATTTTTACGTGGGTTACAAGTTACAAACTCTCATTATTTTACAAAGAGACTAACACTCTCATATGATTGTTCTAAATTGAATGAGAGAAGAAATGTGAGAATGAGATGATACTGAAATGAGAAGAATTCATCTATTTATAGATGCTTTCCTCCCGTGTGAATTTTGAAAGCACTATAATTTGGTTGCCAACTTTCATCCACCACCGACCACCATGTGCACGTGTTGGGTTTGAAAATCCGAATAATCTTGATTTTGATGTTAACAAATTTTGTTATTGTGTTGCTAACTTAGTTCATCAAGTGTGTAATTCATAGAAGACATTTTATGTAGGATCGAGCGCTTACCGCTTTACCAATAACTATAGTTAAGGGTAATGGCGCAACATCAATCTTTTCAACCATACACTGGCACAAGCGCCACGTGTTCGACCGATCACAAAGCAAAGGCAATTGTTGAACCCCAACAATCCCTCCCCCAATAATTGCACTCTCTGCAACTCATGTGAATCGAACACGCGGCCTTGGCTCTGATACCAATTGTAGGATCGAGCGCTTACCGCTTTACCAATAACTATAGTTAAGGTAATGGCGCAACATCAATCTTTTCAACCATACACTGGCACAAGCGCCACGTGTTCGACCGATCACAAAGCAAAGGCAATTGTTGAACCCCAACATTTTACATCTTGATAAATTGTAAAGGAAGTTATTTTGCTGAAACAAGAATTCAACATTCGGTGGACCCCGAGCGCTGCTGACTTAATCGATCATATCTCATAGATCGGATATCGAAATGACCTGATTCCAACAAATCGTATTTCAGGTCAGCATACTAGATTTGAAAATTTACTTGATGAAAACACATTTCCAAGAGTCTATTGGTGCAAAGCTGAAACAACAACAGTGAGATTGTAGTAGTTGCGGTAATTCGACCACAACTCTCAGCTCGCTTATCGAAATAAAATGATTTAGTATGATTTGGAAAGATAAGAAAATATCTACAAACCATCTTCATAAGTCAAAGATCGAATCAGATGTTAAGATGGTCAAAAAGCTTATGCAAGTCTCGTATTGTGCAGACAAAATCAGTAGATTTACAGCATGAGTACTGCCTCGTATTTTGAAGCATAACTCTCATATACGAACTCGAGATCGAGCGATTCTTGATTCCATGAAAAGCTAAATGAAAGGACTAAAACTTTTATATTGATCACTTTGCCCAGAAATCAATGAATCAAGAGCCATAGCCAAGAGAATAGCGCAGCCGACTCTTAACTTCTACCAGCTGACCTTGAGCAAGCGGACTTCGACCAGTAGAGATCGACCAGCAGAAAACTACAAATAGACATTGACCAGCGGACTTCGAACCAGTATAGAGCTTGGCAAGTTGTAAGGCATCACTACCTTAACCCTCTACTAGGGCATTATCAACAAATAATGGTGCATATTTTTATCAATTAAAGAATTCTTGTACATGCCTCAATGACCTTAACATGTCATCTATGAAATTTTTGGCATTATTCCTCTTAATGTACAATTCTCAATACAACTCAACTAGCATAAGTATACACCTCATAACACACTAACATGTTCTCAATTCATTATGCAATTTCCATTAACTAATTGCATGCGAATCATAATGAAAAGAGAAACCTCAAAACCTTTATACAGTCCATATACACATATAAGAATGCTCACATGCGAGCAATAAATAATGTGTATTTAATGTATAAACATACTACCCAATACCAACATTGGTACCTATAAGGGCCCTAGTTCCTAAGTGCGGATTAAAGGCATAATTGGAGCTAACAAACATTATCAGAGTATAAAAGTTCGTGTTGAGACTTTGAGCCTTAAGAATTACATGCCAAGTTAAGGACTTTCAAATGGATTAATTACATTTTCTAACAAATGAATGTTATTCACTATAGCTTTACACTATTCCTAGAGTAGACACTATACAAAATAATCCTGTCCTTCCTTATCAAACGCGTTCTTCACAAGCTCACCGCCTCAACCCGCCTTAGCCCCTTTATCATGCCAAAATGTACCTACAAGGACAACCCAAAACACGAGTATATAATAATCCATATTCAACACAATATGAGTATAAGGCATAAATGCATAAACCTTAATAAAACACTTCCTGTTTTCCCATGCATTTTAAACGCTCCCTTTTTGGTTGTCCCTGTACCATAACTCATGAGTATAATCAATAGATTATTTAATGGTTCTACACATGTCATGACATTACACCATTTCATTATCAACAATCACCAATCCCTAGTCTATTATAATAGTGTATTTTAATGCACCTCGCTTGTCATGACAGCGACACTAATACCCCTCGCTTCGACATATTAGCGGCATTGAATAACCTCGCGCAAATGCGACATGTGGCAAAACCCTCGCTTCAACATTTGGCGGCAAATATTTTCCTCGCTACAATACGACAGCGGCAAGTATTCTATCATTGCTTCAAGTGACAGCGGCAAAGGTGGGGGTTTCCCCGATCGATCGCCGAGTTTATGCCGATCGATCGCGGCCTCAACGATCGATCGCGCCAAACTCGCGATCGATCGCGGATGCCTACTGCCCCCTCCCCTGGTGCTCGCGATCGATCGGGAGAATGTCCCGATCGATCACGGAAACCTACACACGCGATTTTTGGGCACTATTCACATTTCTTCTTCTCCAAAACAAACCAACTCAAATACCATTAATCCAACAATACAAAAACATCATAAACCTCCAACATACACCACAATACTACCAAAATCCAACATCCAAACAAAACCATACCAACCCAAAACACACCCATTTCAAAAACTCAAAATACCATTTCAAAATCAAAACCAAACACCATTAAAATATCAAGGAGGGTTCCATACCTCTTATGGACTTCAAATCTCACTAGAAATCTTACAAACCAAGCTTTTGTGAAGATTTCTCATTCTCCTTTATGCCAATTTCGAAAATGGTGAAAGGGGTTAGGGTTGGGGAGAGTGATTTGGGGATTAGGTAAAGTGAAAGGTGAGGTGGGGTTAGTGGGGTATAAAGGTGGGGGGGGGGGGGGGGGGGGGGGGGTTTAATTAAAAACATGTACCCCAGTTATTAGCATGATGTATAAAATACCCCATCATGGTATTTTAAAAGCATTTTACCGAAATGCACCAAAACTTCAATTAAATCCATGCTTTCCAAATAATTAACAACCATTACAATTAAATCATGCTAACACTCACTTTCTCAACATGCACAACATGCACCCTGAAATGTACCACCGGTCACGCCTACCATGTGACTAAGCATTTCATCAAGATAATTAATTCCAACACATAAATTAATTATCACCATAATTAATCACATAAACATAATTAATGCCCAAATTGCAATTAATTATTTCGGGGATATCACAGTACCTCAGCAATGGGAGCATTCAAATCAACAACTCGAACTCCAGTCCAGAGCCAATGATGTACCTGTGATGCCCGGAAATTAATGATGTAAATCCCGGTGTGGCAATGATCCTTAATGGATTTTTAATTGTGGCAATTATTAATTAATTGCGGTATTGGGACTCCCGAGGATTTTGAATCCGGTATTTGGATTTGTTGGATCCAATGGTTGAGATTATATTCTCATCGTGGTGATAACTTTTGAATTTGGTTTTGGTGGGTTCTGTGGTCTGGGGTACTTTGAGTTGGGGCTGGTAATGAAAATTGAGATTGAGAGGTAATATTTTAAAACAGTTGATTTTTAATGAGTCATGTTGTATTTGTGGAAGACTCTGAATTTTGGAGTTTTGGTACTATATATACCAAGTGGACTCGGTGTTCAAGCATTCACTCATATCTCTCCCCTCTCTCCTGCGTCTCTTTCTCCCATTTCCCTTTCCCTTTTTCCCATTGGTGCAAATCGATGGAGGCTCGACTTGGGAGCCGGACTTATTTGGTAATCTTCTTCCCATCGTCTTTATCTTCATTTTGATTGTGGTATTGTAGTATTTGGTTGTGTTTTGGGTTGGGTTTGAATTTATGGATTTTTGGAGATTTTTGGTTATTATGTTTTGGGGAGGATTTTATAGTCTCTTGTTAAGGATGGTGTATGGGGTGTGGGGATTGTTGTTGTGGAAGTTTTTGCACATTTTTGGCTGGAAAAGGTTGAGGCGATCGATCCGTAGGGCGAGACCATCGATCGTCACGTCGTTTGTAAAATTTTTGAGGAAGATGAACAGTAAGGTGATCACCGCCTCAAATGAAGCGATCGATCCCAGGGGGCAGTCGCCATTTTAAACAGTGAAGCGACGATCGATCGTCAGGGGGCAGTCGCCATTTTAAACAGTGAAGCGATCGATTGCTTCAAATGTAGCGATCGATCGCATGGTGGCAAATTCTGAAAAGCTTTGGGAGGCGATCGATCGCCTGAAAGCCAGCGATCGATCGCCGATGCCTAAACTTTGAAAAATTATTTTGTGTTGTAATTTCAACGTACGCTTTGGCCGAGACTTTTAAATGGTTAATCATCATGGATTGATGATATAATTGGAGGTCGTGAACGTGCTTGGGCACGTGATTGATCGATCGAGAGCCACATAATTTTTTGCAACAAATTTTGCTTGCGCGCGATCGATCGGATAGACTACTCGATCGATCGCCAAACCCCACGATCGATCGGTAGTTCTGCTCGATCGATCGCCCACACTATTCATCGTCGTCAAATTTTGCCAACAACGCGCGATCGATCGGTGACCCCTTGCCGATCGATCGGCGGGCTCTGTAAATGGCTTTTTTCGAGCAAAACCCCCCAGTAACAATCCCAACACCTAATACACCACAAATCCTCAACAAAAACACCATAATACTCTTTAAACACAACAACCCAAAAATCTCTAAAAATTCAAAAACTCAAACCCAACACTAAACATGTCAATACTCTACAAAACTACAATCAAAACGAAGATAAATGTGAAGATTACCCAATTATCGTCGAGAAATCTCGCTCCGAAATCGAGCCTCCATCGATCCTTCTCCAAGGGAAAAAGAGGGAAAGGAAAGGGAAAGCGTGAGAGATGGAGAGAGAGAAGAGAGAAACAAGTGCAATGACTGAACACCGAGTCCACTTGGTATATATAGTACCAAGGCTCCAAAATCTCGAGTCTCAAATACTCGCACCATAACTCATTAAAACTCATGCGTATTCAATAAATATCTCACACTCACTCAATTACATCACAAACCTCAATACAAAGCCCCACAGACTCCATATCCCACTATTAACACAATTCCAAGGTTTATCTCCTCAATGAGAATAAATCTCAACTCTTGGATTCAACAACCCCGATATGGGATTAAAATCATCGGGAGTCTCAACATCATAATTATCTCATAATTACCCCAATTAAGATCCATTAAGGATTATAATCATTTCGGGATTAACACAATAATTTCTGGATATCACATTTATCCCCCACTAATAAAATTTCGTAATTGAAATTTGCACACGTGTACTTATGTACCGCCGAGACCACACAACTCAGATCAGATTTCGCAGTGGTGATTAACGATTTCGTCACAAACGAAACACCAATTGCGAGGACATTGACCTCGCACCAACCCTGGAATGGAGACATTCTCCCAAACCACTGCAATCCTCCAAACAATGTTAACATGCTTTGATGTTAACCACCCAAAACAGTCAGTCAGTCTTAACTGTCATCCACTTGAATCATTCCTGATTCTGTTATAGATATCATCTCAATGACATCTGTACAACTTGGTCTACGATGCCAAGTATACATCACGACGAAGGAAACCACCAATATACCTCAGTATACTCACACTAATCTCGCTTTTCGTTCTCCAATTCCATCTCCATCAAAGGAGTAGTTGTAAGGCCTCAAGATTCCGAAGAGAACAAGCAAGAAAATCAATTGCATTCTCACAACATGTGTCGACAACGACACCAAACGAATTCGAATCTTGGTCATCCCTTTCTTACACTTAGAATTACCAATTCTAAAATATGGATAACTATCTGATTTGCTTAGTCAAAAGTATGACAATCTTTTCTCGAAAGAGAGTCAACCAAAACCCCATACTTCATTCCTCAGAATAAATCGTACTATTGAGACTACCAATGTGATGCCCCGAAATTAATTATATGCAATTTGGGCATTAATTATGTTTATATGATGAATTATGTTGATAATTGGTTTATGTGATGGGTAATGAAGTGTTAACATGATTTATTGTTTTGGATTGTCAATTATGAGGAAGATATGAAGTTAGAGGAAGTTTGTTGCATTTTTGTAAAATGCTTTTAAAATACCATGTTGGAGTATTTTATACATCATGTTAGTTGTTGGATACAAATTAACTTTAAAAACCCATACCCCACTATACCCTTTATCTCACTTTACCCTTTCCCCTCTAAAATCCCCAAATCCACTCCCAAAACCCTACCCATTCCCCATTTTCAAAATCCTCCAAGGAAGGAGAAGGAAAGTTCCACAAAACTTGTGTTTGTGTGATTTTTGTCAAGATTTGGAGTCTTCAAGAGGTATGAAACCCTTCCTAAAGTTTCGATGATGTTTGGATTTGAAATGGGGTGATTTTGAAGTGATATATGTGGGTTTGTTTTGGGTATATGTTATATATGTTTGGGGTATGATTTTTGAAGTGTTTTATGTGGGTTTTAGTGTGTTATGATGATGTTAGTGTTGTAGGAAAGATTGGGTTCGAATGGTTTGAGGTGGAGCTTGAAAAATGCTCATTAATAGCGATTTTTCGATGTACAGGGACAGGTGATCGATCGCCCGTTTTTGGCGATCGATCGCGAGCCAGCAGTGGGCACCAGTAGCATTTGGTGATCGATCGCCACCTTTGGGCGATCGATCGGTGAGGCTGGCGATCGATCGCGCCAAAAGTGGCGATCGATCGCCAAGGTATGAGCCTCGTCCAGTATGATCTCGCGATCGATCGGGCCTGGGCGGCGATCGATCGCGAGGTATAAAAATGTGTATTTTTGATGTTTTGTGGGATTTTTGGATATTGGACTATGATTAGCTTCTAATATCGATTAGTTGGTTATGTAGAACCATCCCAGGTACCCACAACATCCAGGAGATAAAGTTCTCCAACTTCTCCACTTTTGGAAATTAAGGTACGTAAGAAACGTACGGGCATCGGACAGTAAACCATATTCCTACATATGATGTTTATGATGATAATTGTGATAAGTAAGTTTATGATGATGATGTTTATGATGATGATTATGATAAGTAAGTTTATGATGATGATATTTACGATGATGGTTATGATAAGTAAGTTTATGTTGATGATATTTACGATGATGGTTATGATAAGTAAGTTTATGATGATGATGTTTACGATGATGGTTATGATAAGTAATTTATGATGATGATGTTTATGATGATGATTGTGATAAGTAAGGTTATGATAATGTTTATACGATGTTTATTTAATGATATAATGTATATGATATGGTAAGATGCCATATGATTGGGTAAGAAGCCCATGTGGTAAGATGCCGCCCGATGTATATGATTGTGTAAGATGCCCATGTGGTAAGATGCCACACGATGTTTATGATATGGTAAGACGTCATACGATTGGGTAAGATGCCCATGTGGTAAGATGCCACACGATGTTTATGTTATGGTAAGATGCCATACAATGGGGTAAGATGCCCTTATACATGAATGGTAATCAGGGACAACAAAAGAAGTTAAAGAACGACCAATAAATTTTACTTAACTAAGATGTTATGCATTTACTGTTATGCCTTTTAATATGATGTTAAGTAAATATTTGTATGCTCACGATGCGTTGTCCCTGTAGGTACACTTTTGGACTAAAGGACTAAGGGCCGGGTTGAGGCAGTGAGCTATGAGGAGCATGAAAGAAGTTAGGATACATGATTTTTGGATAGTTTCTACTCTAGCAGTAGTATAATTCTATCGCCTTAACATTCATTTGAGAATGTAATTAATTAAGTTTTGAAATGTCATTTTTGGCCTGTAATCTTAATAGCTCAAATTTCAACCTGAACCTTAAGACGCTATTAATGCATGTTTAGTCCCTAATATGTTATCAATATGATGTTACGGTAGGAAGACCCTACATCAGTGGTATCAGAACAGTGGTTAGATAACCCGGGAATGAGTGAAGGGTAGTCTTAGCAATAAGTTGACTAGGTGCTTCTTTCTAAACATGTTTTGTACATAAGTTGCATATGAAGTATATGAAGTCACACTAACATGTTTGATTATCTGACGATGTGTTATATAAACTGCCTTTGGTATTGTTGTTAACCCTTGTGTTGCAGCATGACAGCGAATGTTGAAGTGGGAGATGCAGTTAGTGTGAATGCAAGTGCTGGACATACGAATCCCCTACCCCCGCCAGCTTTTGGCGAGGAACCGTCTGAACAGCAGTTGCTACCTGGGGAACTGAGCTTGACTCAATTTCTTGCATACCAACCCCCGACCTTTGAAGGAACTGAAACAGGGGAACAAGCTGAAGAGTGGTTAGAGAGAATATAGCAAATCTTCGTGGCAGCTCCTTGTGCTAAGACGGCCTGGATAAGACTAGCAGAGTTCCAGTTGGCCAAGAAGGCACTGATGTGGTGGAAGACCACAGTAGTAGAGCAAGAGGCTCAAGGTCATGAAGTTAATTGGAGGCTGTTCAGAACTCGGTTTCTGACCGCTATTTCTCAGCTGTTGCACGATAGGCCAAGGAAGATGAATTCACTAACCTCAAGCAAGGTAACATGCCGGTGTCAGATTATGCTCTCCAATACTGTTCTTTGCTCAGATATGTGCCTCATATCGCCACAAGTACGCAAGCAAAGATGAGGAATTTCATGAAGGGCTTGAGGCCGGAACTATATGATAGGGTGATCACTTATGGCCCTACTTGCTTTGACGATGCACTTTCACGGGCTGAGCTAGCCGAACTAGGAGTTGGTGCCTACCCTAATACCGTACCACCTGCAGCACCCCCTCAGAAATCCACTCCTGATAATTTGAGGCCAAGGGGTGATCAGTTCAAGCCAAGAGGAAACACATCGGCATCAAGGTTTAGTGGTAAGAGGCCCGACAATCGTTGGAAAGGAAGTCGTAGGAATGATGCCCCATCTGGAAGAGGGCAGTCTCAGGGAGACCGATTCGGGAAGGTCCAGTGCACTCTTTGTGGGCAACCAAATTTGGCGAAAGACTGTAGGATGTTATGTTTGTGGCGACAAAGGCCACTTTGCTCGATAGTGTCCCAACAGGGGAAGACAACAGAACTCTGCGGGGAGGCCTGCGGACAGAGTAGCTCAGCACAGACCACATTTTGCACCGAGGCAGTTTGGAGGTCAGCCCATGGGGCCACCTCAGGGGCAGGTTTATGCTTTGACGAGGGAGCAGGCTACAGCGGCCCCGGAGGAAGTTATAGCGGGTACGTGTCTTTTATTTACGCACCCTGCTTTTATACTAATCGACACAGGTGCATCACACTCTTTCGTGTCGACAAGTTTTGTGGAAAGGCACCACATATGCACTTCTCCATCGCCCACGCCTCTTATAGTCTCGACCCCCGCTGGAAGAAGTATGATTACTGATCAGATTGTCTATGATGGCCTCATTTATTTTGAGGATAACGAGCTAAGGTCAGATTTGATTGTTCTGGGGATGTCAGACTTTGACTGCATTGTAGGCATTGATGTTCTGAACAGGTATCAGGCAGTTGTGAACTGCAGGCAGAGGACTGTCCGATTCAGGTCTGATGTGGGAGTCCAGTGGACGTTCTTTGGGGATGGTTCTCGTTCTAAGATTCCGTTGATATCTGCGGTCAAGATGGCACAGTTATTGGAACGAGGCCATACTGGATATCTCATCTATGCTGTTGATGTTTCTGAAAAGAAAGAAGAATTAGAGGTTGAGGATGTGCCTGTAGTGGCGGAATTTCCTGATGTCTTTCCGGAAGAGATTCCCGGATTCCCACCGATGAGAGAGGTCGAGTTTGGGATTGAGTTACTACCGGGGACGTCTGCCATTTCTCGTGCCCCATCTAGGATGGCACCAGCGGAACTAAGGGAGTTAAAGATTCAGTTGCAAGAGCTCCTTGATAAGGGCTATATACGCCCTAGCGTATCGCCCTGGGGTGCACCAGTTTTATTTGTTAAGAAGGAAGATGGTTCGATGCGTCTGTGCTTCGATTACAGACAACTGAACAAAGCTACAGTGAAGAACAAGTATCCACTCCTGAGGATCGATGATTTGTTTGACCAATTGCAGGGTACGAGGCTCTACAGTAAGATCGATCTGAGGTCGGGGTACCATCAGATTCGAGTAAGGGAAGATGATGTCCAGAAGACAGCTTTCAGGACTAGATATGGGCACTATGAATTCCTAGTCATGCCTTTTGGGGTGACGAATGCCCCAGCTGTTTTCATGAGTTTGATGAACAGGGTGTTCCAGCCATATTTGGATCAGTTCGTCATAGTTTTCATTGACGATATACTCATCTACTCCCGGACTGAAGAGGAACACGTGAAGCACTTGAGGACAATGCTCCAGATCCTTAGGGATCATCAGTTATATGCAAAGCTCAGCAAGTGCGAATTCTGGTTGAGCAGTGTGGTGTTCTTGGGTCATGTTATATCTAGCAGCGGGATATCTGTAGATCCCAGGAAGATTGAAGCTGTGATGGAGATGGGCTGCACCCACATCTATACCAGAGATACGGAGCTTCCTTGGTTTGGCAGGTTATTACCGATGTTTTGTCGAGGGATTTTCTAAGATCGCTAAACCATTGACACAGCTGACTCAGAAGGGAATCCCGTTCTTTTGGTCTGAAGCTTGTGAGGAAAGCTTCCAAGAGTTGAAGCGTCGTTTGACGACAGCGCCAGTGTTGGTGATTCCTTCTGAGAATAAGAGGTTTGCCTTATACACAGACGCATCATTGCAGGGTTTGGGCTGTGTATTGATGCATGAGAAGCACGTGGTGGCTTATGCTTCGAGGCAGTTGAAGCCTCATGAGACCAGATACCCAGTTCATGATCTGGAACTGGCGGCCATCATTTTCGCCTTGAAGATTTGGCGGCATTATCTCTATGGTACTTCGTTTACCATCTATACGGACCATAAGAGTTTGAAGTTCTTATTCACCCAAGCGGAACTGAATATGAGGCAAAGAAGATGGATGGATTTACTCAAGGATTACGACTGTGAAATTGAGTACCATCCTGGTAAAGCAAATTTGATAGCAGACGCCTTAAGTCGGAAAGTGAAGAGTACTGCCGAGGATGTCATGAGTCTATCAGCTATGATGACTTCTTATTGCCATTTGGGCTATGATTTTGATGTGGACACGTCGTCGGTGCGAGTGTCGACCTTGTTGGCTGAGCCTGACATATTTGATGTTATCAGGAAAGCCCAGAGGTCTAATGATGAGGTTCAGAGATGGTCATCGATAGTAATTCAAGGACAGCCATCAAAGTTCAGAGTGGCAGAAGATGATTCCTTGAGACTGGGCAACCGATGGGTAGTCCCAGATACACCAGAGTTGCGTAGAGGAATATTGGAGCGAGCTCACAGTAGTCGGTTCAGTATCCACCCAGGAGGAAGGAAGATGTACAAGGACCTATGTCAATTCTGGTGGAGACGCATGAAGCGTGATGTGGTCACTTTTGTCAAAAGATGTTTGATCTGCCAGCAAGTAAAGGCAGAAAGGCAGAGGCCTGGTGGCGAGCTGAAGAGCTTGGAGGTGCCCCAATGGAAGTGGGAGCACATATCTATGGACTTCGTAACCCATTTGCCAAGAACGGCCTCTGGATTTGATGCGATCTGGGTGATCGTGGATAGGCTGACGAAGGTAGCTCATTTCATCCCCTACTGTATGACTTTCACATATCTAAAGATGGCCCAATTATATGTACGGGATGTGGTGAGATTACATGGGATTCCAGTCTCGATTGTGTCTGACAGAGACCCAAGGTTTACTTCACATTTCTGGGAGGGTCTCCAGACAGCTTTGGGCACATAGGTGAGACTGAGTACAACGTATCACCCTCAGACTGACGGCCAAACAGAGCGTACCATTCAGACGCTCAAAGATATGCTGAGGGCATGTATTTTGGAGTTTGATACTCCATGGCAGGATGCAGTGCCATTGGTCGAGTTCTCCTATAATAACAGCTATCAGGCGAGCATTCAAATGGCCCCTTTTGAAGCTCTTACGGACGACAGTGTAGGTCACCGCTGTATTGGGAGGACTTGACTAGTAAAGCGGTCGGAGGACCGGATATGATTAAGGAAATGGAAGAAAAGATCAAGTTGATACGCCAAAAGATGAAAGCGGCCCAGGATAGGCAAGCAGCCTATGCCAATAAGCGACGACGACCGCTAGAATTCCAAGTAGGAGACAAGGTCTTCTTGAAAATCTCACCCTTCAGGGGTGTAGTTCGTTTTGGTATGCGGGGGAAGTTATCCTCGAGGTATGTTGGGCCATATGAAGTATTACAGCGTATCGGTACTTTGGCTTACCGTTTGGCTCTACCGCCGTCTTTATCTGGGATTCATGATGTCTTCCATGTCTCTATGTTACGGAAGTATGAGCCAGACCCATCTCATGTATTACAGCCTACCGAAGTACAGTTAGATTCAGATGTATCCTACGTAGAACGACCTGTCAGAATTCTGGATCGTGAGGATTGCAGATTACGAAGCAAAGTTATACCGGTGGTCAAGGTTCAGTGGGATCGTCGGGGTGTCGAGGAGGCTACGTGGGAGACGGAACGGCATATGGAGGACGAAATCTTATAAGTAGGGGAGTAATGTGATGCCCCGAAATTAATTATATGCAATTTGGGCATTAATTATGTTTATATGATGAATTATGTTGATAATTGGTTTATGTGATGGGTAATGAAGTGTTAACATGATTTATTGTTTTGGATTGTCAATTATGAGGAAGATATGATGTTAGAGGAAGTTTGTTGAATTTTTGTAAAATGCTTTTAAAATACCATGTTGGAGTATTTTATACATCATGTTAATTGTTGGGATACAAATTTAACTTTAAAACCCATACCCCACTATACCCTTTATCTCACTTTACCCTTTCCCCTCTAAAATCCTCAAATCCACTCCCAAAACCCTACCCATTCCCCATTTTCGAAATCCTCCAAGGAAGGAGAAGGAAAGTTCCACAAAACTTGTGTTTGTGTGATTTTTGTCAAGATTTGGAGTCTTCAAGAGGTATGAAACCCTTCCTAAAGTTTCGATGATATTTGGATTTGAAATGGGGTGATTTTGAAGTGATATATGTGGGTTTGTTTTGGGTATATGTTATATATGTTTGGGGTATGATTTTTGAAGTGTTTTATGTGGGTTTTAGTGTGTTATGATGATGTTAGTGTTGTAGGAAAGATTGGGTTCGAATGGTTTGAGGTGGAGCTTGAAAAATGCTCATTAATGGCGATTTTTCGATGTACAGGGACTGGCGGGCACCAGTAGCATTTGGCGATCGATCGCCACCTTTGGGCGATCGATCGGCGAGGCTGGCGATCGATCGCGCCAAAAGTGGCGATCGATCGCCAAGGTATGAATTTTTGAGCCTCGTCCAGTATGATCTCGCGATCGATCGGGCCTGGGCGGCGATCGATCGCGAGGTATAAAAATGTGTATTTTTGATGTTTTGTGGGATTTTTGGATATTGGACTATGATTAGCTTCTAATATCGATTTGTATGGTTATGTAGAACCATCCCAGGTACCCACAACATCCAGGAGATAAAGTTCTCCAACTTCTCCACTTTTGGAAATTAAGGTACGTAAGAAACGTACGGGCATCGGACGGTAAACCATATTCCTACATATGATGTTTATGATGATAATTGTGATAAGTAAGTTTATGATGATGATGTTTATGATGATGATTATGATAAGTAAGTTTATGATGATGATATTTACGATGATGGTTATGATAAGTAAGTTTATGTTGATGATATTTACGATGATGGTTATGATAAGTAAGTTTATGATGATGATGTTTACGATGATGGTTATGATAAGTAAGTTTATGATGATGATGTTTATGATGATGATTGTGATAAGTAAGGTTATGATAATGTTTATACGATGTTTATTTAATGATACGATGTATATGATATGGTAAGATGCCATATGATTGGGTAAGATGCCCATGTGGTAAGATGTCACCCGATGTATATGATTGGGTAAGATGCCCATGTGGTAAGATGCCACACGATGTTTATGATATGGTAAGACGCCATACGATTGGGTAAGATGCCCATGTGGTAAGATGCCACACGATGTTTATGTTATGGTAAGATGCCATACAATGGGGTAAGATGCCCTCATACATGAATGAGAATCAGGGACAACAAAAGAAGTTAAAGAACGACCAATAAATTTTACTTAACTAAGATGTTATGCATTTACTATTATGCCTTTTAATATGATGTTAAGTAAATATTTGTATGCTCACGATGCGTTGTCCCTGTAGGTACACTTTTGGACTAAAGGACTAAGGGCCGGGTTGAAGCAGTGAGCTATGAGGAGCATGGAAGAAGTTAGGATACATGATTTTTGGATAGTTTCTACTCTAGGAGTAGTATAATTCTATCGCCTTAACATTCATTTGAGAATATAATTAATTAAGTTTTGAAATTTCATTTTTGGCCTGTAATCTTAATAGCTCAAATTTCAACCTGAACCTTAAGACGCTATTAATGCATGTTTAGTCCCTAATATGTTATCAATATGATGTTACGGTAGGAAGACCCTACAACCAATCTCAAGGTACTACAATATCTCACCAAAGATTCACCAATCCAGGTACACTAACCAGTCATCCAAGCATAATAATGCAAGCCTACATGTATATGCACATCGATACATATGCCTCAACGCCAAAATACCACATGCATACTCAATGCAATTCGACTTGGGTACCTCCATTAATACTCACAAGCCTCAAACACAACTGTCAACCTTCAGTTATTCTCACGCAGTAGAGAATAATGATTGACGAACAAATGCCTAATGATGTGAATTTATACCAACACCACGCGTACCGACTCATCGAATCTTTCAAAGATTCACAACAGGTATATCAATACCTCTTTCCTAAAAAGGAAAGTGTCATGCACCCATGACTCTCCAAACTCGAACCATTGTTCGAACAATCTAGATACATTTATATCGAAATGTATTCCTGTACCAATAATTAATCCAGGATAGTGCGTCAATGTCACTATCACCAATCATTCTCAAACTCGTATACACGGCGTGTACAACTCCAACAATTCCGTACTAATATAATAGTGTAAGTAATCCAACGCGCATACAACGCAGCGGAATTTTAAAATTTGGATTACTAAAACCGTGGATCTATACAAAGTGGTCATATCGGAATAGAGATAATAAGAGTTTCACCCTTGTAGCGTGTTTGAGCAGAATCCACGAAGCACCACGTCCAACGAATTCCGAGTCACGAGCAACACCTCCAAGGTCTTGCCTCTATGGTATCCACACGATAAAATCGAAAGGGGATTTAAGAACGAGTTGCTAGACTCGTTCTTAAACCGGAACAATAACCACACACGATTCTAAATCGAATGAAGATGGCCGGAAAACAAAAGGATCAAGCCGGCGGCCGAGAGATGGTGGCCGAGAGCTTGGTGGCCGAGAGCTTCACCTTTTTGTGGCTAGGGTTTTTGATATGAAGTGTTAATCTAATTAAACACCTTGTTATCAAATTATATATGATTTAATTAAAGGCTTTCACAAAGCCTCATGGGCCCAAACCCATGATTTAATTATCCTTATAATTATGTAATTAAGACTCTTCTTAATTAATTAATTCATCCAATGAATTTAATTCCCTTTATCGATTTAATCTTTTGTGCGACCCGATAGGATCTTGCAATGTTGGCAGTGACATAAAATCACATTTTATGTCACAAGCAATGAGCGGTGTCTAGCAACACATCAAGGCTACCCAAATTACAAGAATGTCTTTGACTCGACATAACCTTAGAACTTGTGATAATATTAACCATGTAACTTAATCTCTTTGTCCGTGTGTTTAGATTGAACACGAGTCATGGAATAGTCACACTCGTATATTCAATCTCTATTTCTTGATCCCCAAGTAGAACTAGAATAAACGAATAAGCTCGATATCACATATCGACTCATTCGAGCACGGCCATGCATTTTAGTCTTACTTGATCAAGGGCCCAAACACTTCTCCTGTTATATAGGAGGGACAAATCCTATCTTGATCAATCAACATCCCTCTACATAATTCGTAGTGTATCCAATAGTTGCCTTTATAGTTGTGACATCCCCGAAATGATTAATTGCTAATTGGTGCATTAATTGTGTTTATATGATTAATTATGGTGGTAATTAATTATGTGATGGAATTTATTTACCTTATGGAAATGCATGGTCATGTGAATAGGGTGACCCGGGGTTGCATTCAGGGTGCATGTGGTGCATGTTGGGTAAATATTATTGGAAGCATGATTTATTTGCCTTTGGTAACAATTGATTAGAAATCATGTGTTTAAATGGTATTTGGTGCATTTTGAGTAAATGCTTTGAAAAATATCATGTTGGGATGTTTTATACACCATGAAATTGTTGGTATGCATTTTAATTAAAACCCACCTCTTATATACCCAAACCCACCTTTATCATCCATCACTTTACCTTTACCAAAAATCAAATCCACAAACCCTTCCCCTCCAAATTTTCGAGCTCAAGCCTTGGGTGGAAGAGGAACCTTTCAAAAATCTTGATTTGTGGAGCATTTGGGTGATTTGAGGTCCCCAAGAGGTATGGATACCTCATTATTGCTTTTTGTAAGGTTTTATTTGAGTTTGGGTTGATTTTGAAGGGTTTTAAAATGGGTTTTGTTGGGTTGTTGTGGGTTTGTTTAAAGGTTGGATTTATACTTGTTTTGAAGTATGTTTTGGTGGTTCATGTTGATATTTATGTTGTTGGTTGGTTGGTTTGAGTATTGGGATGGATTGGAAGGTTTTGGTATGCAAAAATGGTGAAAAATCGCGAGTCTGTGCGAGGCGATCGACCGCCTGAAATGGGGCGATCGATCGCCGCAAGGCAGTACCAAAATTTCGGGTTAGGCGATCGATCGCCTGTTATGAGGTGACCGATCGCCGAGAGGCAGTAGGTTTTTCAAAGGAATGGCGATCGATCGCCATGTTTGGGGCGACCGATCGCCGCTGTGTAAATTTTGAGGCGATCGATCGCCTATGGGAAGCGATCGATCGCCGCCTGTGGAATTTTGGAAAATGGTTTATTTTGTCAAATTTTTGGTATTTGGCTATTATTTGGCTTCTAATATGGGGTTGTGTGATTGTGTAGGACCATCCCAGGTAGCAACACAACCGAGGAATTGAAGCCGGACCAATTCCACTTTTGGAAAGGTACGTAGTGGACGTATGGGCACCCCAACGGTACATGTATCTTATATACTTATTGTTTATGCATTGTGGATGCAAGTATATATGTGGTATTGCATAGTGGATGCAAATACATGTTATGCATGATGTTTATAGATGCATATGATTATTGGTGCACATCCCATGAGTCGTGGTCATCCCTTGATGATTTTAATGCTTGCCGCTATTTGGTTTGGTTCCGCCAATTGTGAAGCGAGGGGTGGGAGCGCCGCATGTCACATTTGAGCGTGGTTATCATATAGGACGAGGAAAGGGTATTTGCCGCTCAATGAGAGGCGAGGGGTGGGAGTCCCGCAGTCCATTGAAGCGAGGTTATCCTATGCCGTCTATATGTAAATAAGCGAGGGGCATTAAAATACATTGTGATGGACAGACTAGGGATTGGGGATCAGTATTGGTTATTGATCAGCTGGTATATGTCATGACATGTTTAAACCATTAAAAATAATCTATTGATTATACTCATGAGTTATGGTACAGGGATAACCAAACGGGAAGCGTTTGAAATGCATGGGGAAAACAGGAAGTGTTTTATTATGATTATGCATTTACGCTTTATCTTCATATTGTGTTGAATATGAATGATTATTATTGCTCATGTTTGGGGGTTGTCCTTGTAGGTACCTTTTTGGCATGATAGAAGGGCTTGAACGGGTTGAGGTGGTGAGCTTGACGAGCATTCTATTGATGATGAAAGGACAGGATTATTTTTGGATAGTATCTACTCTAGGAGTAGTATAAAACTATAGTTGCACACATTCTTTTGATTGGAATGTAATTAATCCATTTGGTAGTCCTTATTTTTGGCATGTAATGCTTAAGCTCATAGACTCAACATGTTCTTTTACACTCTGATCATTTATTTTAGCTCTATTATGCCTTAGTTCCGCATTTAAGGATTAGGGTCCTTATATTAGTGGTATCAGAGCAGTGGTTAGAGAACCCGGGAACGAGTGAAGGGTAGCCTTAGCAAGATAGGCTAGGTGCTTACATTTGAAGCATGTTTATGCATGTGGTGCATATTTTGTATATCTTGTTATACTAACATGCTTATATCACTCCT
Source organism: Haberlea rhodopensis (assembly GCA_907163345.1). Taxonomy (NCBI): domain Eukaryota; kingdom Viridiplantae; phylum Streptophyta; class Magnoliopsida; order Lamiales; family Gesneriaceae; genus Haberlea; species Haberlea rhodopensis. The sequence goes on along the minus strand of CAJQUN010000004.1, from coordinate 20,748,921 downwards.
GTTATCTAACGACATGACATATATATTGCTTTGGATTGTTGTTAACATTTGTGTTACAGCATGGCTGCTAATGAGGAAGTCGGAGATGTTGGGAGTGTTAATGCAAGTATCGGACAGGCAAATCCTCTACCTCCACCGGCCGTAGGCATGGAACCCGTGGTTCAGTTATTGCTGCCGGGCGAGATTAGCTTGACACAGTTTCTGTCGTATCATCCGCCCCGGTTTGAGGGGACAGAGTCCGGAGAAGAGGCTGAAGAGTGGTTGGAAAGACTTGAGCAGATCTTTGTATCGGCTCCTTGTGCTGTGACAGCTTGGCTGAGGCTAGCGGAGTTTCAATTAGCCAAGAAACCTCTGATGTGGTGGAGGAGCACAGTAATGGAAATGAGAGCACTGGGTGCTGTGATTGACTGGACACTCTTTAGGACTAGGTTTTTGAACCGGTATTTCTCCGCTGCAGCAAGACAGACAAAGGAGGACGAGTTCACAAGTTTGAGGCAGGGGAACATGACAGTGGCAGACTATGCCACACGGTACTCTTCATTGCTGAGGTACGTTCCCCACATTGCCACCAGTGGACACGCTAAGATGAGGAACTTTATGAAGGGATTGCGACCGGAGCTCTATGATCGGGTTATCACCAATAACCCGACTTCTTTTGATGATGCTCTCACAAGAGCGGAGCTTGCTGAGCTAGGAGTAGGAGCTTACGCTATGCCACCACCGGTACCGCAACAGAGGCAGACTAGTGACAGTTTGAGGCCTCGGGGTGAGCCATTTAAACCCCGTGGTGCCTCTTCATCTTCGCGATATGGTGGAAAGAAACATTTTGGTCAGAAGCAGGATAACAAGAAAGGCAATTGGTCCGCCAATAGAGGATCTTCACAAGGGGATAGGCCGGGAGAGCCGAGGTGCAACAATTGTGGGGGGCCACATTCTTCGAACAAGTGTCCTGCATGTTATATCTGTGGCAAGATGGGCCACATAGCTCGGTATTGCCCCACTCGGGGAGGACAGTCAGAGTATCAGGGCAACATGCCGAGGTTTGAGGATAGGACAGTGCAGCAGAGGCAGCAGTTTGGGCCTCGACCATCGGGAGGTCAGACAGTAGGACCACCCCAGGGGCAAGTATATGCACTGACCAGGGAGCAGGCCCAGGCAGCCCCAGAGGAGGTGATCGCCGGTACGTGTCATTTATTTACGTACCCTTCTTTTATTTTGATCGATACAGGTGCCTCCCATTCTTTTGTATCGGTGGGTTTCGTGGAAAGACACCATATGCGCACGTCTTCTTTACCCACGCCTCTCCTTGTCTCGACACCCACTGGAAGAAATGTCGTTGCTGATCAGTTTATGGCAGACTGCCTCATTTATTTTGAGGGCAACGAATTGAGATCAGACTTGATCGTATTGGGTATGTCAGACTTCGACTGCATCTTGGGTATTGATGTTCTAAACAGATATCAGGCAGTGGTAGATTGCCGGCAGAGAACAGTAAGGTTCAGACCTGAGTTGGGCAGTCAGTGGACTTTCTATGGCAACGGTTCTCGTGCGAAGATTCCGTTGATTTCAACGATCAAGATGAATCAGTTGTTGGAACGTGGCCACACGGGCTATCTCATTTATGCCGTGGACACGTCTGGGAAGGATAAGGAACTAAGAGTTGAGGATGTACCGGTAGTAGCCGAGTTTGCCGATGTATTCCCAGAAGAGATCCCAGGATTTCCACCGGCTAGGGAAGTCGAGTTTGGGATCGAGCTGTTGCCAGGGACATCCGCTATCTCTCGTGCACCTTATAGGATGGCACCGGCTGAGTTGAGAGAATTGAAAGAACAGTTACAGGATCTCTTGGACAAGGGATATATACGCCCGAGCGTGTCGCCATGGGGCGCACCAGTTCTCTTTGTGAAAAAGAAGGACGGTTCGATGCGGTTGTGTATCGATTACCGGCAACTGAATAAGGCTACAGTGAAGAACAAGTATCCTCTTCCAAGGATCGACGATCTGTTTGATCAGTTGCAAGGTACCAGGGTGTATAGCAAGATTGATTTGAGATCCGGGTATCATCAGATTCGGGTCAGAGAGGAAGATGTGCAGAAGACAGCATTCCGGACCCGATATGGACATTATGAGTTCCTAGTGATGCCGTTCGGCGTGACGAATGCTCCAGCAGTCTTCATGAGTCTGATGAACAGAGTGTTTCAACAGTATCTCGATCAGTTCGTCATTGTGTTCATAGACGATATTCTTATCTACTCCCGGAGTGAGGAGGAGCATGTGAAACACTTGAGGACAGTGCTTCAGATTCTCAGAGAGCATCAGTTGTATGCTAAGCTCAGTAAGTGTGAATTTTGGCTGAGCAGTGTAGTGTTTCTGGGGCACGTCATATCGAGCAGCGGGATATCTGTGGATCCCAAGAAGATTGAGGCCGTGATGGAGTGGGCTGCCCCCACTTCTGTGCCTGAGATCCGGAGTTTTCTGGGTTTGGCCGGGTATTATCGGCGCTTTGTCGAGGGCTTTTCAAAGATTGCCAAGCCACTGACTCAGTTGACCCAGAAGGGAGTGCCTTTCTTTTGGTCAGAAGCTTGCGAGGAGAGCTTCCAGGAATTAAAGCACCGGTTGACGACGGCGCCAGTGTTAGTGATTCCGACGGAGAACTCCAGATTTGTTCTGTATACTGACGCATCACTGCAGGGCCTTGGGTGTGTTCTGATGCAAGATAAGCATGTGGTAGCTTATGCATCGAGGCAGTTGAAGCCGCATGAGACCAGATATCCAGTTCATGACTTGGAATTGGCGGCTATCATCTTCGCCCTGAAGATCTGGAGACATTACTTATATGGTACTTCATTCACCATATACACAGACCACAAGAGCCTCAAATTTTTATTCACTCAGGCAGAGCTGAACATGAGGCAGAGGAGGTGGATGGACCTACTCAAGGACTACGATTGCGAGATAGAGTACCATCCCGGGAAGGCCAATTTGACAGCAGACGCTTTGAGCCGGAAAGTAAGGAGTTCTGCTGAGGACGTCATCCATTTGTCTGCTATGATGACCTCCTATTGCCATCTGGGCTATGATTTTGACATTGATGCATCGCCTGTGTATGTATCGACTTTGTTAGCTGAGCCAGATATTTATGAGAACATCAGGAGAGCTCAGAGGTCAGATGATGAGGTTCAGAGGTGGTTATCTTTAGTACATCTAGGTCAGCCAACGAAGTTCAGGGTGGCCGATGACGGGTCATTGAGATTGGGTGACCGATGGGTGGTTCCAAGTACGCCGGAGTTGCGTAAAGGGATCTTGGAGCGAGCTCACAGTAGCAGACTTAGTATCCACCCAGGCGGGAAGAAGATGTACAGATATCTGCGTGGTCAGTTTTGGTGGAAGAGAATGAAATCAGATGTCGTCGCCTTTGTAAAGAGGTGTTTGATCTGCCAGCAGGTTAAGGCAGAGAGACAGAGACCTGGCGGCGAGCTGAGAAGCTTGGAGATACCGAAGTGGAAGTGGGAGCACATTTCCATGGACTTCGTGACTCATTTGCCGAGGAGTGCTTCAGGCTTTGATGCTATTTGGGTGATTGTGGACAGATTGACTAAGGTAGCCCACTTTATTCCCTATAGCATGACATTCACCTTTTTGAGGATGGCGCAGTTGTATATTAGAGATGTGGTGAGATTGCATGGGATCCCCGTTTCCATAGTGTCAGATCGAGATCCGCGATTCACGTCTCATTTCTGGGAAGGCCTTCAGTCAGCTTTGGGAACTGAGGTCAGATTGAGCACTGCTTATCATCCTCAGACGGATGGCCAGACTGAGCGTACTATCCAGACGCTCGAGGACATGTTAAGAGCTTGTGTTTTGGAGTTCGATGCCTCTTGGCAGGATTCAGTGCCTTTAGTAGAGTTTTCTTATAACAATAGCTACCAGGCGAGTATTCAGATGGCTCCGTTTGAAGCTCTTTATGGCAGACGGTGTAGATCACCCTTGTGTTGGGATGATTTGGACCGCAAATCGGTCGGAGGACCAGAGCTGATTCGGGAGATGGAAGAGAAGATAAAGACAATAAGGCAGAAAATGAAAGCGGCACAGGACAGACAGGCTGCTTATGCAAATAAACGGCGGAGACCGTTGGAGTTTCAGTTGGGAGATAAGGTCTTTTTGAAGATCTCGCCTTTCAGAGGCGTTGTGCGATTTGGGATGCGCGGGAAACTGTCTCCGAGGTATGTTGGACCGTACGAGATTTTACAGCGCATTGGCACCTTAGCTTACCGACTGGCTTTACCGCCTTCTTTATCTGGTATACATGATGTGTTTCATGTATCGATGCTGCGGAAGTATGAGCCGGATCCGTCTCACGTGTTGCAGCCTTCCGAAGTTCAGTTGGAATCAGATGTATCTTATGTGGAACGGCCTGTCAGAATTCTAGATCGAGCAGACCGTAGGCTTCGGAACAAAGTGATACCTATGATCAAGGTTCAGTGGGATCGCAGGGGTGTCGAGGAGGCTACGTGGGAGACGGAGCGGCATATGGTGCAGCACTACCCGGAACTATTCTCTGGTATGAGTTTATGTTTAGTTTCTTTTGGGGTAAGTGCATGTGATTTCGAGGACGAAATCTTATAAGTAGGGGAGTATTGTGACATCCCCGAAATGATTAATTGCTAATTGGTGCATTAATTGTGTTTATATGATTAATTATGGTGGTAATTAATTATGTGATGGAATTTATTTACCTTATGGAAATGCATGGTCATGTGAATAGGGTGACCCGGGGTTGCATTTCAGGGTGCATGTGGTGCATGTTGGGTAAATATTATTGGAAGCATGATTTATTTGCCTTTGGTAACAATTGATTAGAAATCATGTGTTTAAATGGTATTTGGTGCATTTTGAGTAAATGCTTTGAAAAATATCATGTTGGGATGTTTTATACACCATGAAATTGTTGGTATGCATTTTAATTAAAACCCACCTCTTATATACCCAAACCCCACCTTTATCATCCATCACTTTACCTTTACCAAAAATCAAATCCACAAACCCTTCCCCTCCAAATTTTCGAGCTCAAGCCTTGGGTGGAAGAGGAACCTTTCAAAAATCTTGATTTGTGGAGCATTTGGGTGATTTGAGGTCCCCAAGAGGTATGGATACCTCATTATTGCTTTTTGTAAGGTTTTATTTGAGTTTGGGTTGATTTTGAAGGGTTTTAAAATGGGTTTTGTTGGGTTGTTGTGGGTTTGTTTAAAGGTTGGATTTATACTTGTTTTGAAGTATGTTTTGGTGGTTCATGTTGATATTTATGTTGTTGGTTGGTTGGTTTGAGTATTGGGATGGATTGGAAGGTTTTGGTATGCAAAAATGGTGAAAAATCGCGAGTCTGTGCGAGGCGATCGACCGCCTGAAATGGGGCGATCGATCGCCGCAAGGCAGTACCAAAATTTCGGGTTAGGCGATCGATCGCCTGTTATGAGGCGACCGATCGCCGAGAGGCAGTAGGTTTTTCAAAGGAATGGCGATCGATCGCCATGTTTGGGGCGACCGATCGCCGCTGTGTAAATTTTGAGGCGATCGATCGCCTATGGGAAGCGATCGATCGCCGCCTGTGGAATTTTGGAAAATGGTTTATTTTGTCAAATTTTTGGTATTTGGCTATTATTTGGCTTCTAATATGGGGTTGTGTGATTGTGTAGAACCATCCCAGGTAGCAACACAACCGAGGAATTGAAGCCGGACCACTTCCACTTTTGGAAAGGTACGTAGTGGACGTACGGGCACCCCAACGGTACATGTATCTTATATACTTATTGTTTATGCATTGTGGATGCAAGTATATATGTGGTATTGCATAGTGGATGCAAATACATGTTATGCATGATGTTTATAGATGCATATGATTATTGGTGCACATCCCATGAGTCGTGGTCATCCCTTGATGATTTTAATGCTTGCCGCTATTTGGTTTGGTTCCGCCAAATGTGAAGCGAGGGGTGGGAGCGCCGCATGTCACATTTGAGCGTGGTTATCATATAGGACGAGGAAAGGGTATTTGCCGCTCAATGAGAGGCGAGGGGTGGGAGTCCCGCAGTCCATTGAAGCGAGGTTATCCTATGCCGTCTATATGTAAATAAGCGAGGGGCATTAAAATACATTGTGATGGACAGACTAGGGATTGGGGATCAGTATTGGTTATTGATCAGCTGGTATATGTCATGACATGTTTAAACCATTAAAAATAATCTATTGATTATACTCATGAGTTATGGTACAGGGACAACCAAACGGGAAGCGTTTGAAATGCATGGGGAAAACAGGAAGTGTTTTATTATGATTATGCATTTACGCTTTATCTTCATATTGTGTTGAATTTGAATGATTATTATTGCTCATGTTTGGGGGTTGTCCTTGTAGGTACCTTTTTGGCATGATAGAAGGGCTTGAACGGGTTGAGGTGGTGAGCTTGACGAGCATTCTATTGATGATGAAAGGACAGGATTATTTTTGGATAGTATCTACTCTAGGAGTAGTATAAAACTATAGTTGCACACATTCTTTTGATTGGAATGTAATTAATCCATTTGGTAGTCCTTATTTTTGGCATGTAATGCTTAAGCTCATAGACTCAACATGTTCTTTTACACTCTGATCATTTATTTTAGCTCTATTATGCCTTAGTTCCGCATTTAAGGATTAGGGTCCTTACAATAGTTTACCCTGTTACATGTAACGTTTGACAATATCAAGATACATAACTCCTTATGTTGGGATCTCTGATGATCTCAAGTCGTAAGGATTACATACATTATTATCTAGATACCGCTCATTTCTTGTGACGTAAAATGAGAATTAAGTCACTGCCAACATTACAAGATCCTATCGGGTCGCACAAAGATTAAATCGATAAAGAGAATTAAATTCATGGGATGAATTAAATAATTAAGAAGAGTCTTAATTAAAAGATTATAAGGATTTAATTAAATCATGGGTTTGGGCCCATGAGACTTTAAGAAAGTCTTGAACCTTAATTAAATCTTATAATATAAATACAAGGTTATGATTAATTGTTAATCACACAATTCATAAATTAACCTAGCCACCATACCAAGAGCTATCGGCCGCCGCCTCCTTCCTCCTCCATCTTCACGGCCGACGTGAATAGTGGTGATCGGAAAGGCCGCCGTTTAATCGGTTTTGAACCGAGAGTTTGGTTTTGGTTCAAGAATAAGTCTAGCAACTTGTTCTTGAACGTCCCTTGTTCGATTTGATCGTGTGGATACCGTAGAGGCAAGACCTTGGAGGTGTTGCTCGTGACTCACGGATTTGGCATCGTATCTGCTTCAAACACGCTACAAGGGTGAGACTCTCATTATCTCTATTCCGATATAACCACTTTGTATAGATCCACGGATCTAGTAATCCAAAATTTTAAATTCCGCTGCGTTGTATGCTTGTTGGATTACTTACAAATTTAGCCAATTAACATGATCCAAACATCCAAACCAACACCGAAGTGCTTCAAACCAAGACATGAAAGAAAGGATCCATGTAGATACGAGATTCTACCCTTTAAATCCAATTCCCTTAATCCCAACATAAAGTCATTTATTTGTTTAAATTCAACTTAAACAAATTAAGCATGCATTGAGTTTCAATCTAAAACTCATATGATGTCCATTCAAGCATATACATCACCACAATCTTTATTCCAAGTTATAACTCACACTACCATGTAGCTAACCCATTTATTCTCACATTACACATGTTCCAAGTTAAAAGCATCTCAAATCAAAGCCAATACTCGCCAAAAGACTACCATGATGTAATTCAAAAAAAAAGTAGGCTTTCTTACTAAACATTTAGTATAGCTTTTGGTCACACTCAAACTCCACTTAAGCATTATATCAAACACCTTATGAGCATTATTTTTAAGCCAAAACAGTAAGAATCTCTAACCATGGCAGCAACAAATTTTTGAACCCAATTCAACAAGATTTTCGAACAAAACACAACAAGATTTTTGAACCATAGCAACATGACATTTTCGAACCAACTCACCATCATTTTTGAACCATTACATTAACAAGATTCGGCCAAACATCAGCCTAAAATTTTGAACAAGCATGCAGCACATTTTCGCCCCAAAAACATCAAAAAAATCGTCCCATATACACAGAAAAATCGAACTCAGACAGCAAGGAAATCAAAGGAGGCAGCATGGAAAAATCGATCAAGAACAACTCATTTTCGAACCCAACAGAGCATCAATTTCGAACCATAAAAACCGAACACAAATCATGCAAAAATATCAACCAAAACTCAAAAATAAGGGAGGTAACTGATCTAGGGTGATGAGAAACCACATACCAATGGATTTGGGCAAGGAAGAATCGAGTTCCATGGAAGAAATCAAGCCTTGTTGCCATGAAGAATGGGGCGGTCGGGAATGGGGTTTTGGGGAAGGGTTAACTGATTTTAATGTGTGTAAAATGGTGTAATATGTGGAAATTTACACTTCCCCCTTTTTAATTATAAATCCCACACTTTTAACTTTCATTCTCAACCATTAATATTATTAATATTATTATTAAGTCCTCATGACTTAACTTATTCAAAAATAGTCCCGGAATCATTTGTTCAATTTCCGGTCCCAACATCCGATACTCAAAATTAAATCCCGAGATATCATAAAAATATCATAATTAAATCCATTTGACAATTAATAATTATTCCGGACATCACAATTCTCCCCAACTAATAAAATTTCGACATCGAAATTAAAATGCGTGCTTACCATAAAAGCCAACAGTAAAATTCACGTACCGGCATACAGCTCAAGATAGTGACTTGACCATCTGTAGGATGACAGTCATCCAAATCATCACGGTTCACAGATGTGCCCCATTACACCAACGATCGCAAGACTGCAATTCACATCACTTTACCATATTCCAACATTAAAATTCAATGAGTTATCATAAATGAATACACTTATTCATGTAAATCGTCACAAAATTACCATCATCGTACTTTCGCCATTATGTACTCTTCATTATGATATGATAAATTATCGTTACTAGCACACTAGCATCATTCGAAGATTAGTATCAACATGTTAACAATTATCAAGTGCCATTAATTCGTAAAAGTCAACACTTACAGTGTTTAATCATCAAGCATCTTTGTCATACTTCAGTACCTGTGTACTCCCATCGGTACAGTTTCCTTGCACAAAATCTTAATCCATCATAGTTTACTTTCATCATAGTACACATCATATAATCGCTAAATCATGCAACCCATGCATATCATGTGTATATAAGAATGTATGACAATACACCAACCTTTTGTCGTATAAATAACTTCATACCTGTGTTGTTGCAAATGTATGCAACTTATACCAACATCACCACCATCGTCCATATGAAGTAGCGGTACTCTTGAGCCTTTACGCATCAACATCTCATATATCATCTCCTGGCTATTATCTGGTGCAAAGTAATTACTAGAAAACCCATTAGTAATTCTCACATATATCCACATTATACGCACCTACAGCCACAGATCATCAATATCAAATCATGATGAATGGCCTAACATCAATATTCCTATGTCACGATTATACTCCATCTAAAACAAGGCGTCAACATCAATATCGAATAATTCGTATCATACCTTTGTAGATGGAATCATCTACAATATACAATAGCATCATAGTATCATGCTCATCACAGTACTCACATGCTCTTAAGCATCAACTTCCACATTTCATCACCCAACTATCATCTTGTCATTTACGCATTTTGATATTCATAATGTTTCCATCATCGAACATTAATTCCCTGCGTCAAAAGTTCATGCAATCCTATACACATCATGCTACAGCACACTATCACATGTCTGTGTGATTGAAATTCAACATAAGAATCAATTACATGCCTCAATGACGCAATTCATTTCAATCCTTTATTCAACAAGTACTATCTCACGAATGTTCACAATGATTACCTGTCCACACATGACAATCATAGTGATCCCACGTCATCACTTGACGTACCCATTAATCTAATGTCAACTTGATCACATTTAACTCAACATAACATGATTAATAGATCATCAGTCTCACAATACTAAACATTCATGTTTTCATAAACCAATATCATTCAATCTCACCATCATTACCCCACTATTATCTAGCCTCTGCAGCAATAATCAATGAACATATCAACTATATGTCATTACAAATTCTTTCTCAATTCAATTGGTTCTCATAAACCACACCAATCAATCACGATAGTTCACAATCCACATAAATCAAACATGTTAAACGAAACAAAATGATTTACCTCAACTCCTTGCTCCTCTGGAACATTTCAATATTTTCTTGGTCCTACATCTCATTTACCCAAGGAACAACAATAACACAATGTCCACAACTATCTGAATGAACACATCATCAATATACATTGCTCGCACAATAACAGCACACTAATACTCATGCTAACATAATAGCAGCACATCAATATTCATCGCCCAATGACGGCACCCTAATATTCATTGCTAACACAATAGCAATATAGCAATACTCATCGCCACTACGGGCATGCACAATATCATCGCCACTACTGGCATCCATATAATATCCATAATCACAATGAATAAAATTACATTCTTAAAACAATAAGATGTAATAACACTTACTGTAAACAGTGGATCCACACTCGATCCTTTAAACTGCCCCTGTTGTCAACATAAATATTCCACAAAATATAATTTCATATCAATACACAATTGATATACTCATCATCAATAACATGACCGTCCAAAAAAATTCATTGCTTCGACATATCAGCGGCATTCACAATATTTCCATCGGTTCGATATGATAGCGGTAAATATTATAAATCTCAAATATCACAATATAATCATATCATCATCTCGCCAATAAATGTCATCAATATATCGGTATCAATCACAACCCGCTATTGCATCCACTGCAGCAATAAAAATGAAAGAAAACAATAATGTTTCTTCATCCACTCTCTCCATGATCGCTTTCACCTGTACATTTGATTATCACAATACGTCAAATCAACAAGGTCAATTTAAATCAACGTATATTCATCACCCTCCCTCTATAGTGGAGGCACATAAAATACATTGCACACTCTCAATAGTGTCGATCCCGACAATAATCACATTGCATGCTCTCCCTAGCACCGACTCAATATCAATATACACGTCACATGCTCTCTCTAGCATTGACCCTGAAATATACACGTCGCTCGCTTGCCAGCGGCGACCACATCACTCACTTGTCAGTGGTGACCCGAATCACATCGCTCACTCCTCAGTGGCGACCCAATATCACATCGCTCGCTCGACAACAGCGACCACATCACTCACTCGTCAGTGGTGACCCAATATCACATTGCTCACTCATCAGTGGCGACCCATATCACATCGCTCGCTCGTCAGCTGCGACCACATCACTCACTCATCAGTGGTGACCCAATATCACATCGCACGCACCAACGGCGACCCACAAATCATATATACACATCACTCGCCTCAGCGGTGACCTCACTCTACATTCACACAACCTGATCACATCGCACACTCTAGTGGCGACCTCTAAATAAACACATCACTCGCCTCAGCGGTGACCCTCTGTACATTCACACACACATAATTACATCGCACACTCTAGTGGCGACCTATAAATAAACACATCACTCGCTACACGCGGTGACCCACCTCACTCGCTACTAGGCAGTGACCCTTAAATATATTAATACGTCGCTCGTACCCACGGCGACCCACATACAATAATAACATGTCGCTCTACACAAAGGCGACCCACACGTAATAATAACACATCGGTCAACCATAAAAGCGACCCTAAACCTAAGCGACACTTCACTTTTTAATAATACAGTGGAAAATATATTCATCCATGCTTGTACATCATTACGTACCTGTGCCATCATGTAAATGACATACACATACCCAATTATCACATCATCTGTTGTCATACTCCAACAGCACAGTACTGCCTACCATTTCCTATCCTCAGATATCATATCTCATTTTCTGATTTCTCCTGCAAAATCAGATTTCTCAGCACTGCACATACATATACATAACATGTACACAAAACTCAACTCAATAAAACGCATTTATCCCTCTACTAGTAACAACGTCCACTTTATCATCAACATTAATTACCGTCAGCGATGTCATTCATCACGCACCTTAAAAAGCATTATCATTTTCACCATAGTCAAGCTAATGATATAAATAAAACGAGTTACCATACTCGAGGCTTTTCAACCATACCACCCTCATTGTGTGTTCATTGGTATTGCTGGTCGTTTATCAATATCAAGTTCTTCGTATTATCATGCAATCACGATGGTTAGCAATAACACCAATTTTCATTGCTTCATATCATAAAATGCACATAGCAGGCGTCATGTCACAATGACAGAAAACTACAATCATGCATAAAAGTATGTGATATACATGTCTATCAACACATCCCTGGGCCATTAAACATCCCAAAGAGCTAACCACTGCTCTGATACCACTAATGTAAGACCCCAACGTCCCAACACGTCAATAATGCAATTATGACGTCATTTGTGTATGTAAAAATTTCTTTTCTTTTAAAGAATCATTACATGCTTTACATAATCCCCATGACTTTTATAAAAATTTGGGCAGAGTCTCCCCATAAATTTGGCTATCCGAAAATATAACGCATCACTAAAAATAACTCACAGCCAGGGAAAAAACACAATACTAAATGAAATCATCACCATAGTAAGTTCCCAGCCAGGGAAAACACAATAATAAGAAGATATAAAAAGTGGACTCCCAACACCATTATTACAGTCCATATACACGACTCCAAGTGCTCATGTGCGAGCAACAAATAATGAATACCATTTACCCAATCTCATTCTACGCTTCAGGAAGCAATATTATCCAACCAAGCTCGAGCTTGCTACGCCAAAATAACCTTGTAGCTGTAATACCTGTTTCAACAGAAACACCCCCCACACAGGGTGAGCATACCAACATCACACTACCCATATCATAACAATGCATAAAGATAATGATATCATGATTTAAGAGTATCGAAAATCTATAAAATGTACTCCCTGTGAAGTTTTGAATCTGTATAGCTTCCACACAATGTTCCTGTTTCAAGCTTACACGCTTTCATAACATCAAGTTTAGTGTCGTCACTGAAAATATGATACTCAACCACACAATGAATTCAATACAACAAGAATCTATTATTTATGCTTAATCATAAATAATTCCATGCCAATGTAGTTTTGTCTATCAATCTATCTCACTCAACACTTTCTCATACTGGTCATGCCAAAGACATCCATACCCAACTCCATATCTGGACCACGTACATTTACGTGTCCACCATACCACATATATCAAACTCAATTCACATAATGCCCAACTCCCAATCCGGACAACGTACATTTACGTGTCCCCATACCACATATATCAAACTCATTTCACATATTTGTTATCTTATATTCAGTCATCACAATTATTCACATATATGAATACTGGAATATGAAATAATTCATATTATACCTGCTCGTACGTCACCACGTACCTTATAATCTGTGTTTACCTTCAAGTCATCCTCTTTGTTGTCCGAGAGCTCAAGAAGGCTCTACATGAACTTAAAGGTATAAGGGTTATCTCATAACCAATATTTGATGAATACGATATCATAATAATTCATAAGTTAAGCCCATAATATCACATAATCCAACCACCCAACAACAAAACTCGATTTAGCCAATTAACATGATCCAAACATCCAACACCGAAGTGCTTCAAACCAAGACATGAAAGAAAGGATCCATGTAGATACGAGATTCTACCCTTTAAATCCAATTCACTTAATCCCAACATAAAGTCATTTATTTGTTTAAATTCAACTTAAACAAATTAAGCATGCATTGAGTTTCAATCTAAAACTCATATGATGTCCATTCAAGCATATACATCACCACAATCTTTATTCCAAGTTATAACTCACACTACCATGTATCTAACCCATTTATTCTCACACTACACATGTTCCAAGTTAAAAGCATCTCAAACCAAAGCCAATACTCGCCAAAAGACTACCATGATGTAATTCAAAAAAAAGTAGGCTTTCTTACTAAACATTTAGTATAGCTTTTGGTCACACTCAAACTCCACTTAAGCATTATATCAAACACCTTATGAGCATTATTTTTAAGCCAAAACAATAAGAATCTCTAACCATGGCAGCAACAAATTTTTGAACCCAATTCAGCAAGATTTTCGAACAAAACACAACAAGATTTTTGAACCATAGCAACATGACATTTTCGAACCAACTCACCATCATTTTTGAACCATTACATTAACAAGATTCGGCCAAACATCAGCCTAAAATTTTGAACAAGTAGGCAGCACATTTTCGCCCCAAAAACATCAAAAAAATCGTCCCATATGCAGAAAAAGCAAACTCAGACAGCAAGGAAATCAAAGGAGGCAGCAAGGAAAAATCGATCAAGAACAACTCATTTTCGAACCCAACATAGCATCAATTTCGAACCATAAAAATCGAACACAAATCATGCAAAAATATCAACCAAACTCAAAAATAAGGGAGGTAATTGATCTAGGGTGATGAGAAACCACATACCAATGGATTTGGGCAAGGAAGAATCGAGTTCCATAGAAGAAATCAAGCCTTGTTGCCGTGAAGAATGGGGCGGTCGGGAATGGGGTTTTGGGGAAGGGTTAACCGATTTTAATGTGTGTAAAATGGTGTAATATGTGGAAATTTACACTTCTCCCTTTTTAATTATAAATCCCACACTTTTAACTTTCATTCCCAACCATTAATATTATTAATAATATTATTAAGTCCTCATGGCTTAACTTATTCAAAAATAGTCCCGGAATCATTTGTTCAATTTTCGGTCCCAACATCCGATACTCAAAAGTTAAATCCCGAGATATCAGAAAAATATCATAATTAAATCCATTTGGCAATTAATAATTATTCCGGACATCACAATAATTATTCCGGACATCACATAATTACACATGACATTGATATGAAACCTATACAATTTTAGTACTAGATACAAATGAACTTGGTATGAACTCTATGCAGTTTTGGTACTATGTATACATAAAATAGGTATAAATTCTATACAATTTTATTACTTATTACACATGAAATTGGTATGCAAACTATACAATTTTGGTACTTATTACATTTGAACTTAGAATGAAATATATACAATTTTGGTACCAATTACACATGGTACTAGTTACACATGAAATTGATATGAAACATATACTATATTCGATACTTATTACAAATGAAATTGGTAAGAAAACTATTCAATTTTTGGTACTTATTACACGTGAAGTTAGTATGAAATATATACAATCTTTTGGTACTAGTTATATATGAAATTGGTAAGAATCCTATACAATTTTGGTATTAGTTACATATGAAATTGATATAAAACCTATACCATTTTCGGTACTTATTACAGTTGCAGTTGGCATGAAACTGATAAGGATGAATATTACGTGTATTTTTGCAATGATATGTATATATTTTCGTGTTGATTCCTGGATGATGTTAAACTTTTTGGTATTTATTTGTTTGTTTCAGGAATCTAGGTGGAAAGTGGAAGAATTAAGCTAGAAGGACAAAAACGGATCAAACCGAGGCAAGAATTGAAGAATTTGGAATCTGACATAACCGATCGATCGGACGTGGAGCGCGATCGATCGAAGGAGACAGAGTTTTGGCCAACAAGAAAAAGAGGAGCTCGATCGATCGACAAATTATCTCGATCGATCGAGCATGGCAAATACTTATTAAGCGAGATTGAAGAAAGCTTGATCGATCGAAAGTTGATGCTCGATCGATCGAGCGAGGCAGAAGAATTCCTGGAGGAGAAATAAGAGTGCTCAATCGAGACAATTTTACCGATTGATCGAGCAACATAATTTTTAGAAAAAAAAAGACTTGAATGAGTTTGATCTATTGGGAACACTTCCATCCACCTCATCTTCTATAAATAAGGGACATAGGGCACGAATTCAGGGGAACCAATATCATATCATACACCATATATCAGCCTCCTTTCATCCTCCAACATCCATACAAATTAAGGGAAAAAGCCTCTGAAGTGCAAGGAAGGAAGCAAGGGAAGAAGTAACGTTTCAACGCACGGATTCAACTCCTACGTTATCGTACTTTTAAGCTTTATTTATTTTGATTTTCGAATTTATTGATGTTTATGAGGTTGAGAAACAATTATTCATCATGTTAGTTTGATTTGAACATAAAATAAGTTTATTTTATCAAGGTTAGGGAAGATTGTGACTAAGTTGTTGATTTGAACGTTGTTTGAGTGGATTAATTCTTTTGTGCATGAATTATAATCTTAATGTTATCAAAGCCTTGCTACCTTTGATTGATTTGTGAATTATAATTGAGATCGAGAGATAAAATTATAATACGCTATAATAATTCATGTTGTATGTTAAAGATTTAGATCGAGAGATTAAATCACATACGTGATCACTTTGAATTGAAAGATTTAAACTTAACGGTTTTCATCGATATTTATGCAATATTAAATTGGTTTAAGTGAACGAGAGTTACTTGCTTCAATTTAATATTAGTTTCAATATAGCTTGAGAAAGTGTACTGACTATATTAGGAAATCCGTCACCTTAAGAATTAATTAGTTAGTAATTGTTTTTACAGACAAACCATTGACGATAACACAAGTGAACCAACATCTTGATAAATTTCTCGAGTGGAATTCCTCCGCATCTTCAGAGGAGTTGATTTAATTTTGAGTTTTTAAGTTTTTATTTTAATTAGATATTTATTCATATATTTCGTAGGCTAAATATAATTTTTCTAATTTTATTTGGTACTTATACGTTAGTCACTGTGGGTACGGCATCCCTATTTCTAAATCACTATGCTAAAACTTGACACCGTGAACTTGCGGTATAGAATCGCTACATTGGAAATAACTGTTTTAAAATAAAAGCGATCAAGTTTTTGGCGCCGTTGCCAGGGACTAATTTGTATAATATCATACGAGATTAGTTAATTGTAATTTAGCAAATTATTTTTTGTTTTGTTTGTTTGTTAATTTTGACTATTGGGTTTACTACATTTGTGTTTCTCCTTTTGGGTTGATTTTTATAGGTAATCATCTTCTTGGTGCATGCTCAGGAGTAGCAACCCCACACTCGAGCCGTTTGACCCAGAAATTGAGCGAACATTTCTAAGGAAAATACGGAAGCTCGAACAATGGCGGATAACAATCAAGAAGGAGGCGCGAATAATGAAGCACCGAATCCAAGATCTATGATGGATTTTGCTCAACCAGCCTTCCATGGATCACTGTCAAGTATTACGGGTCCAAGTATTCAAGCTAACAATTTTGAGATAAAACCTGCAATAATTCAGATGATCCAGCATTCAGTGATGGGGGAGTAGCCACTGATGACCCAAACGCTCACATCTCCAACTTCTTGGAGATTTGTGACACCTTCAAACACAATGACGTTTCTGACGACGCCACCATGTTACAGTTATTTCCCTTTTCATTAAAAGATAAAGATAAAGCATGGTTAAATTATTTACCTGCAGGATCTATTACCACTTGGGAGGGGATGACTCAAGCGTTCTTGTCTAAATATTTTCCCCCTTCCAAAACTGTGAAGATGAGAAACGATATCACCACGTTTGGGCAATATGATCCTGAAACTTTATATGAGGAATGGGATCGTTTCAAGGACTTGCTTAGGAGATGCCCACATCATGGTCTTCCTATTTGGCTCCAGGTACAAACCTTTTATAATGGTTTATTTTCAGCTAATCGTTCTATGATTGATGCAGCCTCAGGAGGATCCATCATGTGAAAAACACTGGAAGCAGCTTATGAACTCTTGGAAGAGATGGCTTCTAATAGCTATCAATGGAAATCTGAGAGGAATGTGCCAAAGAAACCGAGTGGAGTTCATCAAATTGACGACATCACCGCTCTTTTGGCACAGTTGGAAGCATTGAACAAAAAGATAGATAGCATGAGCATGACAGTGATGAAAGCTCAAGTTATCACTTGTGACTTATGTGG
The DNA here is from genome assembly GCA_907163345.1 of Haberlea rhodopensis. NCBI lineage: Eukaryota > Viridiplantae > Streptophyta > Magnoliopsida > Lamiales > Gesneriaceae > Haberlea > Haberlea rhodopensis. Next base: position 20,730,718 of record CAJQUN010000004.1, on the reverse strand, counting down.
AAGCAATCATCCAAGCATCGAATGCCACACAGGTAATCCATTTACTCAGTCTAATGAGTCTGCTAATTATGTAGGAAACAGGCAGCCCAATAACCCGTACTCAAACACTTACAACCCGGGATGGAGGAATCATCCAAATTTGCAATGGTCCAACCAAAACAACGTGTTGAACCCACAACAACAACCGAGATATGTACCTAAGCCGAGTATGGAGGAGCTCTTGACCAAGTTAATATCATCGACAGAAACTAGGATGCAAAATCAGGATGCATCTATAAAAAAACTTGGAGGTACAAGTAGGGCAACTTGCAGCAATAATTCATAGACGAGCTCAAGGGACACTACCTACTGATACAGTGAAAAACCCGAAGGAGCAAGCAAAATTGGACCACTGAGAAAGAGGTGGCAGTCCAGCTTGGGACTATAAATTAAGAACTTGCTTCTCTCTATCTCTTGTTTGTTTTTCATTTTAGTTCAATTGTTCATTTTCTTTCTTGTTATTTTAATGTTTCGAGCCTAACTCCGTGCGTTAATTTTCAAATGCAGAAAAATGGAATGAATCAAATTGGTGGGGCGGATCGGACATTGAAAAACAAATTTGGTGAAAATTGTTCTGGAATGGTCGATCAATCGAGAAGAAAGGTCGATCGATCGACCATGGGTTACAAAGAAAATTTTTTTCTGGAGTCATCGATCGATTGAGAGATCACGCTCGATCGATCGAGGAAGGTTATAAAAAGAAAAAATCTTTTCAGTCTCGCTCGATCGATCGAGCAGAAACTCTCGATCGATCGAGCAACAGAAATTTTTGTTTTTAAAGAATCGAATTCAGCAGAAATACAAAACTCTCACAATTTGCCACAAACAAAAATCATCTTCTTTGCCCTAATCCCCAAATTACTTTTATATTCTCTTCCATAACTCACATATTTTACAATTTATGCTTCAAAGCTTCTTCCAATTACACTTTTTGCAACAGATTTGAAGATCCAAAGCTGAATTGGGAAATTTCATCAAAAAGGAGGAACTCAAGCCAATTCTACAATATCACCTAGATTTCCATGGTATTTGGCTTCAATCCTTCTACATATCCATAAGTTAGTGAATATTTTTGTTTGGGTATACAAGGATTGGAGTTTTGGTGAATTTGGTGAAATTAAGATAGTTGAGTAGCCAATTTTGGAGAATTGAAGTGTTGGTTGGTTATTTTGGTGAGTTCTTGTTGTGGTTGGGATTGAAGCAGTGTGAATTGTGAACTGATAAATGGCTCCAAAGAAAAAAACAGAAGCAAATCAAAGTCACCACTTTGTCTCAAGATTATGATGATCGTCGATTTGTGAATTCCTTAGCGGGGGAATTATACCCCAGTTATCACCGAAAACCCCTTAGTCGCGAAAGGGGAATGAGTATAGAACGACTTGAATACCCTGTGATTCAAGAAGCAAGGCGACGAGGTTGGTTTGAGTTTATTCAATAGCCTATTGATGTGGTGGTCCCTGTTGTGCTGGAATTCTATGCAAATCTAAGGACAGTCCACCAAAATTCAAGGGAGGTTGTGTTTGTACGGGGTAAGGATGTGGAGTTTGATCAGTTTAAAATTAATGCAATTTTTCGGATGCCATCAATAAAGAACAGTGAGCACAAAGCTTTCAAGAAGAGCCAAATCAACTATGATGAGGTACTCTCTGTAATCAGTGTTGAGGGGACTGATTGGCAAATGAACAGCAATGGAGAGCCACAGTTGGTCCTAAAGAAACATTTGAAACCAGAGGCACAAGCATGATTTTCCTTTATAGCCTCCAGGGTCATGCCATCAACCCACACTTCTGAGGTCACCAAGGAGAGAGCTGCCCTGGTATTTGCCATACTCATTGGGCAAATGGTTGATTTGGGGTACATTATAAATGACCACATCAGTGACATCGGCAGGAGTCCGCCCACCTCCGCATTACCTTTTCCATCTACTATCACTGCCCTTTGCAAGAGATGCAGAGTGAAGTGGGGTGCCGATGAAGAACTCCTACCACCAAAAGAACCAATAGTGGTTGATGGACCACCACCGCCTACAGGCCGACGTAGGGCGGAGCCACGGCCTTCGAGCAGCAGACTTGCTGGGCCGTCCTCATCTTCCGCTGCAGAGCATTCATCTATCACCTTGGACTCCCTCCACAGGGATCTCCAAGACATACGCCTGGAGCAGGAGGGCATCCAAAATTTGCAAATGGAAATACGGTGGGACCAAGAGCAGATAAGTCAGCAACATATGGAGTTCATGCATTATCAGTATGCATGGAACACTGCCTTGGCCCAAGGTTTCCCAGCTATCCAGTTTCCACCTGAGCCACACTTCCAGCCATACCAACCACCATCACCTGATTATCCGCCATATCCACCGTACCAGCCAGAGGAGCCTTATTACCCAGTACCCCCACCGAGCATGATGAGGACGACGATCACTGACGATCATCGTTGAGGTATGTGTTTTGCTTTTGCGCTTATTGTTTACTTTACATTGAAGGCAATGCATGTACTAAGTTTGGGGGGGGGGGGGGTGTTTACTGGTATCTGCTGTTTTCTCTTGTTACTTATCTTGCATGCTTAGTCTATCACGAGATTAGATTGTTTTTGAGAACATAAATTTTTTTTTGAAAAAATGAGTTAATCATTAAGAAATAATGAATTAGACTTGCAACAGTATTGCATGATGATATTAATCCCCATCTCAACTAAAGTCTTGAAGATATTTGACTTGTTTGTGAATATCTGTGGTGGTTGAGTTAATATTTCAAAATTGAGGAACATTTTGAGCACTTTTGAGTCATGATTGAAGGAAATATATATTGGAAAAATATTGTTAACTATGATTTGTCTTGAGGATCTTAAATCACTCTAGAACCTATTTGAGGGCACTTTGAGGTGAAATTTTATAATTAGGAACTTGACTTGGACATGATTTAGGCGATCTTTGGAACGTTTGAGCCTTTCAAGTTTACCATGTATATATCAATCTGTAGTATGCCAACTTGAGCCTAATTGAAAAATAATGGAGTATGTTTAACATATTATTAGCCCCCATTCAACAATTGTTTTGGCAACTCATTATACCCACCTTTATGAGCCTAAATTGAAAGAATTCGTCTTTACCTAAAGGGAGTATAATGACTAAATAAGACCCAAAGTGGCCAAGGCTAAAAGAAAAAGAAGAGAAGCTCAAGTTGTGCTAAAAAATTTGAATTTTACATGATTATACTCTCTTCTTTGTGTTACCCTATCTTTTCTTTGAAGCCAAACACCTAGGCCTAACATTACAAGCTTTAAAAGACCTATTGATCCAAGTCTAGAGATTAATTACATTAGTGGATAAGTGCTTGAAAAGTAGGCTTATGGAGTGTTTAATAGTAATTTTAACTTTGAGTTTAATAGCATTATTTATTCCTGAAAGTATATATGAAACTCAAGATTGACATTAACACACGCACATTCTGATTTTACGATATATTGCTTGGCTTAGGAGAAAACACTTCTTGTTGATTTTTGGATAGACTTATGATTGAAGTGTTAGTGGGATTTCTGAGCTTTTACATTTGAGTTGCTACATTAATTCATTTAAAGTATTGATGATGAACTTTGCATTTTGATCTTAATGCTTGCTCGAGGACGATCAAGTCTAAGTTTGGGGGAGTTCATAATGATGAATATTACGTGTATTTTTTCAATGATATGTATATATTTTCATGTTGATTCCTGGATGATGTTACGCTTTTTGGTATTTGTTTGTTTGTTTCAGGAATCTAGGTGGAAAGTGGAAGAACTAAGCTAGAAGGACGAAAACAGATCAAACCGAGGCAAGGATTGAAGAATTTGGAATCTGACATAACCGATTGATCGGACGTGGAGCGCGATTGATCAAAGGAGACATAGTTTTGGCCAACAAGAACAAGAGGAGCTCGATCGATCGGCAAATTATCTCGATCGATCGAGCATGGCAGAGACTTATTAAGAGAGATTGAAGAAAGATCGATCCATCGGAAGTTGATGCTCGATCGATCGAACGAGGCAGAAGAATTCCTGGAGGAGAAATAAGAGTGCTCGATCGTTCGAGACAATTTTACCGATCGATCGAGCAACAGAATTTTCAGGAAAAAAAATACTTGATTGAGTTTGATCTATTGGGAACACTTCCATCCACATTCTCTTCTATAAATAAGGGACCTAGGGCACGAATTCAGGGGAACCAATATCATATCATACACCACATATCGGCCTCCTTTCATCCTCCAACATCCATACAAATTAAGGGAAAAGGCCTTTTAAGTGCAAGGAAGGAAGCAAGGGAAGAAGTAACGTTTCAACGCACGGATTCAACTCCTACGTTATCGTACTTCTAAGCTTTATTTATTTTGATTTTCGAATTTATTGATGTTTATGAGGTTGAGAAACAATTATTCATCATGTTAGTTTGATTTGAACATAAAATAAGTTTATTTTATCAAGGTTAGGGAAGATTGTATTGAGTTATTGATTTGAATGTTGTTTGAGTGGTAATTCTTTTGTGCATGAATTATAACTGCTATCAAGCCTTGCTACCTTTGATTGATTTGTGAATTATAATTGAGATCGAGAGATAAAATATAATACGCTATAATAATTCATGTTGTATGTTAAAGATTTAGATCGAGAGATTAAATCTCATACGTGATCACTTTGAATTGAAAGATTTAAAGTTAACGATTTTCATCGAGTTTTTTGCAATATTAAATTGGTTTAAGTGAACGAGAGTTACTTGCTTCAATTTAATATTAGTTTCAATATAGCTTGAGAAAGTGTATTGATTATATTAGGGAATCCGTCACCTTAAGAATTAATTGGTTAGTAATTGTTTTTACAAACAAATCATTGACGATAACACAAGTGAACCAACATCTTGATAAATTTCTCGAGTGGAATTCCTTCGCATCTTCAAAGGAGTTGATTTAATTTTGAGTTTTTAAGTTTTTATTTTAATTAGATATTTATTCATATATTTCGTAGGCTAAATATAATTTTTCTAATTTTATTTGGTACTTATACGTTAGTCCCTATGGGTACGACATCCCTATTTCTAAATCACTATACTAAAACTTGACATCGTGCACTTGTGGTATGGAATCACTACATTGGAAATAACTGTTTAAAATAAAAGCGATCTGAAACATATACAATTTTGGTACTAGTTACACATAAAGTTGGTATGAAATCTATACAATTTTGGTACTAATTACACATGAAATTGGTATGAAACATATACTATATTCGGCACTTATTATACGTGAAGTTGATATGAAACCTATACAATTTCGGTACTAAGTATACATAAAATTGGTATGAACTATGAAACCTATGAAATTTTCATACTATTGTATATAATTTTGGTAGTAGTTACACTTGAAATTAGTATTAATTCTATACAATTTTGGTAATAATTACACATGAAATTAGTATCAAACATATATAATTTAGGTACTAGTTACACAACATTGGTATTAAACCTATACAATTTGGATATTAATTACACATGAAATTAGTATTAAATATATACAATTTGGTACTAATTACACTTTAAATCGGTATTACAATTTCCGTAGTAGTTACACATAAAATTGGTAATAAATTTATATAATTTTTGTACTAGTTATACATGAAATTGGTATTAAAACTATATAATTTTGGTACGAGTTACACATACAATTGGTATCAAATACATATAATCTTGGTACTAATTACACATGAAATTTGTATTAAATCTATACAATTTTGGTACTAGTTACACTTGAAATTGGTATTAAAATTATACAATTTTGGTACTAGTTGTACATGAAATTGGTATTAAACCTATACAATTCTGGTACTAGTTACACATCAATATTGATGTTAAACTTATATATCAAAGAAACAAACAATATCAATTTCAAACAACAATAACAACATTTCTATATAATCTTCTATATTAATGTTAATCTTCTATATCGAACAAACAAAATATCAATTTCAAAGAACATCAATTTCAAACTTAACAAACAATATTTGTTTGTTCTGGTACTAGTTAAACATGAAATTTGTATGAAACATATACTATTTTCGGTACTTATTACACCTGAAGTTGGTCTGAACCTATACTAGTTACACATGAAATTGTATTAATCATATACAATTTTGGTACTAGTTACACATGAAATTAGTATCAAATCTATAATTTAGGTACTAGTTACAATTTAAATTTGTACTATACTTATATAATTTGGTCCTAGTTACACATTATACAAATTAATACAAATTATATGCTCGTCTATGAGCATAGAGATATGTGTATATGAGTTGTATAAATGTTATTGACATTACTCTTTTCAATTGGGCATTGCATGCAATGAGTTTAAGAGTAAATGTGCATGATGAATCAAGAATATGATTAGTGCATTATAAGAGATTATGTCGAATTGTGCATTATTTGTGATTCCTAATTTGAATGCGTTTCAATTAACTGTATGATAGTTGAGTCATCATATTTATTTATAATCTATCACTCGGTAGAGGGGATTTTGAATAGGACCGTAGAAATTTACATCGTTGGAAATTATATAGTTGACATGCGTATAACTGTAACGAATCATTGTGCTATTTAAATTATTTAATAATTTATCTTAGGTAGACACATCAAGATGAGTGTTGAATGATTATTTTTGTTTAACAGTCGGAAGAGGTAGTAGAATAATATAGGATTCTTTGGCTAATAAACTGAAGAACGCAACTTAGTTATAGTTGGGTGAAGTCGAATCTCAAGATTCTGTTCTCATTGAATTGCTCCACTTAAATCTTCATCATCTTGTTAGTTTATTTTAGTTATTTAATTAATTCTCCACTTAATTTGATTCATCAAGCACATTTACTCTTAAACCCATTGCATGCAACGCCCAATTGAAAGGAGTAATGACAAGGACATTTATACAACTCATATACAACATATCTATGCTCACAAGCAAGCATATAATTTGTATTAATTCATATCATGTGTAACTAGGACCAAATTATATAAGTTAGTACAAATTTCAATTGTATATGCTTAATAGTATGGATATTTCATAGGTTTCATAATTCTTACCAATTTTATGTACACTTAGTACCGAAATTGTATAGGTTTCACACAAACTTCACGTGTAATAAGTACCGAATATAGTATGTGTTTCATACCAACTTCATGCTTAACTAATACCAAAACTGTATAGGTTTCATACCAACTTCATGTATAACTAGTACCAAAATTATATATGTTTCATACTAACTTCACGTGTAATAAGTATCGAAACTAGTTAAGTTTCATATCAATTTCACGTGTAACTTGTACCAAAATTGTATAGGCTTCATACTAATTTCATGAGTAATTAGTACCAGAATTGTAAAGATTTCATACTAATTTAATATGTATTAAGTACCAAAAATAGTATAGGTTTCGTACCAATTTCATCATAATCAGTACCAAAATTATATAGGTTTCATACCAATTTTATGTATACTTAGTACGGAATTGTATAGGTTTCATACAAACTTTATGTGTAATAAGTTTCGAATATAGTATAGGTTTCATACCAACTTCACGTGTAACTAGTATCAAAATTGTATATGTTTCATACCAACTTCACATGTAATAAGTACCAAAATTCTATATGTTCATACCAACTTCATGTATAATAAGTATCGAAATAATATATGTTTCATACCAATTTCATGTGTAATTGTACTAAAAGTATATATGTTTCATACCAATTTAATGTGTAACTGGTACCAAAATTGTAAATATTTCATACCAATTCCATTTGTAATAAGTACCGAAAATAGTATAGGTTTCGTACCAATTTCATTCGTAATTAGTATCAAAATTGCATAGGTTTCATACCAATTTTATGCATAGTTAGTACCGAAATTGTATATGTTTCATACCAATTTCATGTGTAATAAGTATCGAATATAGTATAGATTTCATACCAATTTCATGTGTAACTAGTACCAAAATTGTATATGTTTCATACCAACTTCATGTGTAACTATTACCAAAATTGCATGTGTTTCATACCAACTTCACGTGTAACTTGCACCAAAATTGCATAGGTTCTGTTGGATTACTTTGTTTTGGTACAACAAAGGAGCACAACCGAAGAGTCAAAGCTACGCTTACAAAGTGAATCAATATATCCAAAGTATCTCTACAGATGATGATGAATTGAGATAATATCAAAAAGGGAGAAATTGTTGGATATCAGGTTTTGATATATATATCTACTGAGCAGACTACCGATGGAGTGTAGTCTACCGACCGCGATGAGTAATGGGTTAAGTCTGCTGATGAGTTGAACAGAAGTCTACCTACCGACTACATAAAAACTCAGCTGTCGAGTTAGTCTATCAACTATCCAGTAGACATTCGATCTACTGGAGGCTATCGATGGAGTGTAGTCTGCTGACTACTAGTACTCTACCGACTAAAGAAGAAATGTTCTGTGGAACAAAATATTACCGATGAAGAAGCATCAGTAGAGTATTTTAAATTTTCCCTATACTGATAAACTAGTTGTTATAAGCTATAAGAGGAAAGTTGCAGATTTGCAGGAGCGCATTAAATGCTCCAGTACTATTTTGGGCTAGAGAAGAAAATGCATTTATTGTTGATCACTATGGACTCTGGTATCTATCGATATCACCATTGCATTCTTCAAGTATAAAAGACCCAAATCCAAAAACATTTGAAGTGGATGCATGGGATGCACAAGATGCAGAGAATGCATGATGATGCACAAGAGACGAACTACAAATGCTATACTCTTCAAAGAATATTCACTAAGCATTTCAGAATCTGTGGCAACCATTTGAAAGAGCTTACGGAAGATGGAGCCCAGATTCGAACCCCTTTCATGCCATATCAATTCCATAAAGAAGCAGTTCCAGGCACCGCGTCAATGACATATCAGATCTTCAAAGAGATCATCAGTGCCACGATTTTGCAACAATTTGTAAAATCATTTCTCTCACTCTTTACATTATTTAATGTGCTTTAAGTGTCTAAATAGAGTGAGTGGTTAAGCTTTATTGTAACAGTTGTGACTGTGTGTCAAACTGATTTGTGTAGATGCGAGTTGTAAAAAAGTGACCTCAGCTGTGGAGTTGCTAGGAGTTTCAGTCTGGTACTATATGTCTAAATCCAGGACTGGATCGGATTGTACAACAATATTATTTTACTCAAAGTCTTCTAGTGGATCATGCTAAGGGAGAAGGGGAGATGTAGAAGCGTTGTGCTTCGAACTTCCAGAAACAAACCTTGCACAGTTTATTTTCTGCATTTATTTACTGCACATATTGTCTATTAGTGTCTACTCAACAGACTATAGACATATTGCTTGCCAGTAGACACCGAGTTATTCTAAGCCCGGTAGACCTTGTCTACTGTATTCAGTTCAGCAGACATCGTCTACTGTGATCATTTCAGTAGTCCAATGTATTCTTCATTAGTCCGGTAAACCTTGTCTACCGTTGTTATTTTTACAGTAGATTATCGCCATCCGCTCAACTTATTCACTGTTTTAGTCGAGTTCTTTTCGCACTTACCCAATTACTCGACTGAGCAATCTTTAAACAAGAAATCAGCTGTATTTTGCAGACACTACGATTTCATTAGTGGAGTTTGAGATTCAGTAGACTGACCAGTGGACCTCACTTCAGCAGTCTACGGCTTTCAAGAGATCACCAGGCATTAGTCCAGCAGACTATGTCTTCCGAGAAGCTCCACTGATGAATAGTTCTTGATCAATAAATATTCTTCCTGAGCTCAACAGAAGATGGATTGAGGAAGTTATCTACTCTACCAACGCTTAATGACTTTATCTTTCTATCAAGAACCATCAGTTGACTTTATTGCATATGTTCTACCAACATCAATTTTTCATCAGTCAAGCTGTGGACGACCATAATAGATGATGCGCTCATTGACAAAGTCCACTGATGATCATTCTAGTTCAATCGACCAGACTCCGGAACAGGTTGGGCCTTATTATTATCAGATAAGGAACCATCAGCTGAGGGGGTATACCAGCTGAAGGGAAACAAGAACAAAATAAGATCAGGAAAGTTGTGCTAATCAGATGATATATTTTGCACATTTTTGAAGAAATGTTCAAGTAGTCATTTATTTTGAACAAACTTTCTGGAACTTAGCTTCATTTATTTTGAATTAAGTATTTGTTGCTTCCGTTCATTTATTTTGAATGTCGACCTCTACCAACTCCATCAAGTAAGAAGATCATTTATTTTGAACATTCCCTGCCGATTGCAACAAGTCAACCGATGTACCCAACAGAACAAATCAGAGAAATTATTATTTGAGGGGGCACATTTGTTGCATGTGAAGAGGATCAGCTGAGCATACTATATCTATTTTGGAGATCTCAAAATTCAGTTCATTTATTTTGAACTCGCTTATTGGAATTGTGTTCATTTATTTTGAACGCAATATTTATTAGTTCATTTATTTTGAACTCGACTTCGGACAACGGACCTCTCTACTTGGAGCAGTAGACCTTGAGCAGCAGACTCAACCAGTAGGCGTCGACCAGCGGAGTTCGAATCAAAGATAATCCCTACTGGAGTCTACTGGAACCTTGGCAAGTAGACTACCCTACTGCATTGAAACACATCAGTCGAACAACTATCAGTAGAGCTTATTGCTCTTAGTCAGTGTAATGCCTAGATATTAATCATGCATGTTATTTTGGATTCGTGCATAATTATGAAATAATTATAGTATGATGTGGACTCGAGTGGGCTGAACCGAGCATGAAAGAATATAGGAATATGATGATATGGAATCTATATAACACGTAAATGGAACAACAAAGTATAGTTGGGAAAATGATGTAAACATGGTTGGACAATGATACAAGATGTATTATGAAGTGAGTTATACATGGTTTACTAATAGACTACATGGAATACACTAGATATGGCATGTAGTTGACATGTGTTTGATGGAATTTGGTGGTAAATATAAATACACAAGATCATATTGAAATCTCATAATACACATATTTTCACCTACAAATCTCTACAATCCTCTCCAACTCTATTTTGGGTTTTCTTGGCTTCTACTTGAGGTTGAGCTTGGAAATCACACTAAAAACTTTTTTTGAAGTAACATCTAAAGGAATTGGTAAGAATTTAGTAATATGTGAGTTTGCCTATGTGTAGGGTAGTTCTTAGAAGATGCTGAAGCATGATTTTGCTTGTGTGAATTCATATGGGTATAATTCAATGAAATATGTTGTAATAAGATGAAGAACATGTTCTTAGATTGATGTCATATGCGTATATCAAGTTTTGATGTTGGAATTTGAGGTGTAGGTTGAGAACCATGGAGATAAGCTTGAAAATTGCCATGTTCTGAATTTTTCAGACATCGACGACCGATCGCGAGTTATGTGGCGATCGATCGCCGTGACAGGGGAACAAATAAGGTGGTGAAATGTATTGGTGATCGATCGCGCGAGACATGGCGATTGATCGCTGTTAAGAACAGAACATTTCGGCGATCGATCGCGAGAGACTGGTGATAGATCGCTGAGAGATAGAACTTTTTGGCGATCGATCGGTGATATTGGAGATCGATCGAGAGGGTTCAAGTTTTGAAAAATGTTATAATTTCTTGGGATTTGATGGTGAAACCTATTATGACATTGTACTTGTTGATATTTATGTAGCACCACCATCACAGGGGACATGTTAGAGAGGAGGTTAAACATTGACTCCTGAAATTATATATTTTGTATAGCACGACAGGTACGTGTTGACGTACGGGTATTGATATTATTGTTACGATAAATGCAACTATGAGATGATGCCTATATATTTTTTATATATATGATTGTTGTAAATCATGTTGTTGTTGCATATGGTTGATGTCATGAGGCATGATGCCGTTGGGCATGCGGAATGGCTGTTATAACGTATGAGGACGAAAATATGATATGTGCTGCTAATATGGGACGTGAAGGCTGAGCCGCTGACATATTTAGCGGGAAGGTAATATCATATATGTCCCGTTATAACAGGATGATAATGAGACATATTTGCATATTGTGATGTATGATATAGAAACAATGACAGTGGAGATGTTAATGCATATATCTCGTATTTTGGACTCTTATTGATAATGGATTGTGATGATCATATATATATATATATATATATATATATCAATACTCATAGTGTGTGGTTGTTTCTGTAGGAACTCATAGATGGGGAGACCTTGTGAGTCAACTTCTGCTGCTAGGCAAATTACTGGTTAAAATATGAACTTGTTAAGATTTTATGACTTGTAGATGTAAATTATGTCGTAATTTGAGGATAATGCAATAGTTGACATAGTTATACTTTTAATTAATGAGTTTTTATATTAATCATATTTCTATATTGTGCAATGGTGTGATGCACTTAAGGATTAAGTAGCGAGGCTCCACAGTCAGTACTGGTTGTCCACGTATTCTTCCAATCAAGCTATCAGTAGAGTTTATGCTTCGTTTGTACCAAAAATGGAGAAATTGTTGGATTACTTTGTTTTGGTACAACAAAGGAGCACAACCGAAGAGGCAAAGCTACGCTTACAAAGTCAACCAATATATCCAAAGTACCTATACCGATGATGATGAATTGAGATAATATCAAAAAGGGGGAAATTTGTTATCAGATTTTTGATATATATTTATATATAGAGCAGACTACAGATGGAGTGTAGTCTACCGACCGCAATGAGTAATGGGTTAAGTCTGCTGACGAGTTGAACATAAGTCTACCGTAGTCTACCGACTACATAAACACTCAGTAGTCGAGTTAGTCTAATGACTATCCAGTAGACATTCGATCTACTGGAGTCTACCGATGAAGTATAGTCTGGTGACTACTAGTACTCTATCGACTAAAGAAGAAATGGTTTGTGGAATTACCGATGAAGAAGCATCAGTAGTGCAATGCCTCGATATGAATCATATATGCTTGATGTGATTATTGCGTAATTATGTGATAATTACGACATGATGTGGACTCGAGTTCGAGTTAAACCGAGTATGCTAAATGTAAGGCCCTGTTACTGATTATAGATAATAAAATAAACCCGGATGATTGAAAGTCGAGATTTTAAATTAAGGTGTTCCGGATCAAAATATCTTATTTTCAATTGAGATAAAATACATCTTAATATATGTGTATATATATACACACATACTCACGGCTATACTTATATACATAAACATAAATATTATACCATGCAAAATTGTATCATACAAGACAAGTGGACATCACATACAAGACTTGGATCCCACTAACCTTAAAACATTAAAAAAAATCCCATACCTTGGCCTAGTTTGATCGCCCATCACTTCATATCATGCATGAGGGTTGCTTGTTTTCCTTTTAACATCAACAAACTGATTTCTCTCACCATTTCACTCCTCAAACTTCTCCTCCTTCATTCCCTAAATTTCAAAAATCACCTCCTTCTTTTCTCCCTCAAATCTTGCTTAAATCTAGCATGGATTTGGATAGGAATCAAGATTAGCATCAAGGAGTTTGGAGTGTTTGGAGTTTTCGAAGGTATATCAACATCTTTATGTATTTAGCTTAGAAATTATGATGTTGGGTCAAATTTTTAGTGCCTTGGTATGAAGCTGGTAGTGAAATACATGTTGTCATAAGTTTTAGCTGAAAAGTGTTGTTTCATGCAATAGATGAGTTCGAATTTTCGAATTACATAGCATCCGAATCTGACATAGAGTCCCAAATAAAAGTATAGATACTTGCGTTTCTTTCAGTGGTTAAAATTTGAGACACTTTGGACTTAAAATGAGTGAGATATGCTCATTTTACCAAAGAGTGCCAGAATTGACTCTGCATGTACTGTAAGTGCAAATGTAGTGTAGAAATCCGAGCTTTTGAAATGGTCTTCAAATAAAACTTGTATATCGTTTAATTTTATTGAATTTGAAAAAAAACAAAGACTTAATTTGGACTCATTTTCTATTAGTTATGAATTTTATACTTTAAGTGATCAATCTTTGTCCTGCATGTCGGCGAAAATGCACATGCAGTGTGTTCTTCGGGTTCCTGAGCATTTTTCGCAAGGCATTCTGGAAACTGTCTAGAAATAAGAATTTTAGTGCTTTGAGTTAGCTGTCTTGTGCCACTAGAATCACCCAATTTGAATGTAAATGGAAAAGTTGTGACGATTTTACTAAAACCGCTCAAAATAGAAAACTGATTTTCAAAGGCTATGTTTTTGTGTTTAAACTACTTTTAAATGGAGAAATCAGCTTGACATCATAAGATAAGAAATGAAGTCCATTGAGTTTTTGAACTTTGAGAACCAGAATCAGGTTATTTGGAAGTCGTATGAATTTATAGTGATTTTTCTAAGAAAATGGGTCAAGCTGAAAATTTAAGAAAATCGCTAAGGGTCAATATTTAGATGTTGCATTTGATTCAATGCATTATTTGAACACTTAGTGTTATTTAGAATTTAAATGACCAGGTTAATAAATTCCGGGGTTGATTTGAGGAGTACTCGGTAGATTAGCTTGGGTTATGAGCTACGTAGAAATGAGTTTTATTATGATGTCTGACGAAGATGTGTAATGATGCTGCTGTATGATTTTACATGTCATTAATTGATTTATATGATTTAATTTTCACTATGTGATTCTTATTTGACTGTATGAAATGTTGAGATACATTGTAGTACATGATATGTGAATTACATGATGTTAGGATTTAATAGGGGTGTTTAGAGGGGGTGGGGGTGAATAAACACTCTACTAAAATTTATCTTTTTAGATTTTCCTGGATTGATTTCACTTGGTTAGCATATGAAACCTATCTCTTAATCAATACTAATATGAACGGGATAGTGTGAGTGTGGAATCGGTCTGTTCTTGGTTAGCAAGACTGGTCTGATAGCTTTGAAACACGAAGTAGTGCGATAAATAAATGGACAGGATGTGTTTCTAGAAGTTCAAAGGCAATTCCTTCTACGTCTCCCATTCTTCCAATTAAGGAATGATTCACTAGAAGACTTTAAGTAATACAATTTCGTTGTACAACCCCGATTCAGCTGGATTTACCCCACTACCAGACTGAAACTCTTAGTCTCTCAATCTGTTCAGACACAATCCGTCTAACAGTTACAATGAACTCACTCTTCTATCTTAGAACAAATACAATTGATAGAGAGAATTACTCCGAGCACAAATGATCTTTAAACGATCAAATAAAACAATAAGACGTGCTATCAACTTTGAGCAAATCGACAGTATGAAGTCTTTCGATGATAGTGTTCTGCTCGAAAGAATGCTCAATAAATGATTGATTGTTGATCTCGTATGCGAGTTGTATATCTTGTGTCGTGAGCATCGTCTCTTGAGCATTTAAGTTGCACCTTTACATAGGCATTTTTGCCAACGACAATATTCCTTTTACGTGCAACTCTTTACTTTAGTCAACCTCTGAACAAACTGCAGTCTTCTATTTTAGACTCTTTCTCTTCTGGTATGTTCTTTCGGCGCTTGTCAGATAAGATCTGCTTTGTCTATTTACCATTTAAGGTAACTTCAGTCTTTTGTCTATTTCAACATTAAATGCAACATTAAATGCTTCAATAAATAGCCGTTGATTATTCGGACTGATGAACAAAGTTTGCTAACTTAGTCTGAATTGATCTTTCTGAAATAAGCTCTGATCTGATCTGCATCGATCTGGTCTGTACCGATCTGGTTGACATCGATCTGGTCTTCATCGATCTGGTTGACATCGACCTGGTCTGTTTTGTCATCTTTAAAATCCGAAACCAACAAATTCCCCATTTTTGATGATGACAAAACCTAGCTTCTTTATCTTTTTAAGTCCTTTCTCTTGTAGAAGTTATGTTCAACATAAATGAACTTATTGTCTTCTTTATTATTTAGGAGTTCAGATCGATTAAATCTTTTAGTTCAAAATAAATGAACCTTTCAAAATAAATGAACAAGGCTGTGAATTCCGAAAGATTTTATAAACTCGTCTGATGAATACATTTACAGATATTATTCATCACAGGCAGTAATTTATTTCTTCTTTTCGGGGCGGCTGTTCTGGCTTCATTTATTTATTCTTTTCCCCGTTTTTGGCATCAGCAATCTCCTGAAGGAAATCTACGATCTGCGTAAGCTGAGCACAGATAGCATCCACGCGATGATCTTGCTTAAGAAGGGATTTGGCAACTGCGGTTTTTACTTCTGAAGCCAGCTCGATCTGTTCTGGTCTTATAAGATGCTTGTTGAGAGAACAGATCGTTCAGACCATGTTGTATACTATTGATGCTCTTCAGCATCTTTTCCTTGAAAGAATCAAAGTCCATAGTGGTAGTCCGCTGGCTTTGGTTTACTTTTCTTACTCTTTGGGAGAGAAAGAGGAAATTCTCAGATAGTTCTCGAAGGGACTTGGCCACTGATGGAGTATCATCAAGGTAGTCTGGTATGTCTTCAGCAGGTTGCAAGGGACTTGGCCACAATTCCAATTGTGACTCCCGTCGCATTTCCTATGCAAGGATGCTCAATCAGAGCTAACAACGACTTGTTGACACTCACATTGGCATTCCCAACAGAATTGAGCTGCCCCATAACAAGTCTCTCAAAACATTCGACGTATAAACGTCTCCGTGAGGTATTCCCTGCCTCAATCATGCCACATAGAGACTACAAGAGTCTACCAAAAGTCCTCATCGTCTCATCATACGATTCACTGAACTCGAATCCAACGAGTAGTATAATGACTATCACAAGCACACTAAAATATTGCAACCATACCTGGCTAGCGATCCGCTGGCCCCATAGGCTCATACCAACCTACCAAAGAGACACACGTCTAATCCCGGTATACCATACCGTACAAACCATTAGAGTTGTGGGTCATCACCCAACATATCTATAAAACACCAAGCACAATGGACATCCAGGTGTCCTTGCTTAACTACCAAGCAATCCTAATCCATTATGACTTATTCCACATCTTCAGGGCGGGTGTAACCATGCCTCCCCACATCACAACAACAAGCGAGTAGTTTCCTCAATGACTACTCTTACCACCAATCACTTGGCCTTAGCCATCCCAGCGAGCATACCCAAGGGTATCACTGCTCGACAAATATTTACCTCTATAACATGATGCGGTACCCTCACCGGTACAATGCATCCAATGCTCCATCGGGCAAACCTGCTCGGCAAAAGGTCTCGTCAACTAGTGACCCAGACTCTACCATGTGCCCACCATCGGCACTCAAACCATACAACCAAATACATAACATGAATGTATTATTCACCAAAACGACGCCACGCGTCCACATAGACATCCCAAATAACATTGTCAAACATATGACGGTACCTGTCGATACACGACACTCATATTCCCGTCGTCAAACACATGACGGTATAAAAACAACACATAATATTCACAATAATGATAACAAAGTCATATGCCATACCTCATCGCTATCAAGATAGCGGAATACCTGTATCCATCGTCCACCAGCCACATAGCGGTATAACCCATCGCTATAGAATCAGCGGCATGATCCCTCGCCATAAAGTCAGCGGCATGAAACATCGCTATAGATATCCGGCGTTATGAACCATCGCCATAGATGTAGCGGAATGTACCATCGCTATATGATACCTGGCGGCAAGAACCATCGCCAATAGATGTAGCGGAAAGACCCGTCGCTAAGAATACCCGACGGCATAAACCATCGCCAATAAAATAGCGGAATGAACCATCGCTAAGAATACCCGGCGGCATAAACCATCGCCAATAGAATAGCAGAATGAACCATCGCTAAGAATACCCGGCGGCATAAACCATCGCCAATAGAATAGCGGAATGAACCATCGCTAAGAATACCCAGCGGCATAAACCATCGCCAATAGAATAGCGGAATGAACCATCGCTAAGAATACCCGGCGGCATAAACCATCGCCAATAGAATAGCGGAATGAACCATCGCTAAGAATACCCAGCGGCATAAACCATCGCCAATAGAATAGCGGAATGAACCATCGCTAAGAATACCCGGCGGCATAAACCATCGCCAATAGAATAGCGGAATGATATCCCTCGCTTTAATATGACAGCGGTCGTGTTCTTCGCTTCATATGAGCGGCAAATATCTTCATCGCTACCTCGCTTCGACATACCAGCGGCAAATAATATCCCTCGCTACAGTATGACAGCGGTCGTGTTCTTCGCTTCATATCAGCGGCAAATATTCTCTAATCGCTACGGTATGACAGCGGCACCATTATTCCTTGTTTTAATCATGACAGCGGAAATACCCCTCGCTTTACATGACAGCGGAAATACCCATCGCTAAGATATGACAGCGGTCGTGTTCTTTGCTTCATATCAGCGGCAAGTATTCACATCGCTACGCCATGAAGCGGCAAGTATTCACATCGCTACGCCATGCATGCAATCGTAATGCATAACCAGTATTCCGATAAACATCGCCATGAGTGTATTTTAATGCACCTCGCTTCAAATGTGACATGCGAAATTTTACCGTCGCTTCAACATTTAGCGGCAAAGCATTAAAATCATCACTCCATTATATATGCAACCGTAATGCATAATCCATGTCTCATAAGACCCTGCAACCACCATGGTTAGCAACAACATAATCCAATTATGAACACATATCATAAACGCACATAAGCAATATAGTTGTGTCACACAACACTAACTACCATCATGCATAAGTATGTGCTTCTCATTCCCATTAACATTTTTCCTAGGCCCTCAACAGCCCCAAAGTGCTAACCACTGCTCTGATACCACTAATGTAAGGACCCCCATGCCCTTAACCCGTTATTAGTGTATTAAGCTATACCAATAGTGCATATAATCATACTATCAGGGGGAAAACCATATGCAAGTGCAACACCATATGCTATCCAGAAAATTTCTCGCATTTAATCCATATAATATTCAAATTCCCCAACCAAGATTATTCATATAACATGCACCCTCATAATACACTAACATGCTATTAATTCATTTAGCAATTCCATGTTTAATTGCATGCAAACCATAATGAATAGAGAAGAGCCGTAGCCCATTTATACATTCCATATACACGTAAAATGTACTCACGTAAGAGCACCCAATGAACACGCGTGTAACTAATGTATAAAACACTCTACTAGATACCGTTACTGGAAGCACCTCCCTAGCGCAACTCGATCTCAACTCTGGATCTATGTGCTTATCCAACCAGCTCTGGTACCTCGATCCTGGAAGTACCTCTAATCAACAGCCTGGGCTCAATTTCAAAGCTGCTGCTACACCTGTAACACCTGCCCCAACAGAGACAACCCCCACACGGGGTGAGCATACCAATACCACCAATCCAGTAATCATAACATTGCAATTCATAATTTACAGAATGTAAATGCCATAATTTAAATGATACTCCCTGGATGGTAACACCCTCATCCGGGATCCCCTGTATTGTCCCTGTTCTCAAAATAACCAAACCATTAAATTCCCAAAAGCCAGTTGATCATCTCATTGATCAATTAAAACCATTCCTGCTATACCAATTCCATAACCAAATACGATTAAACCATCAAAATAGAATACTACAGAATCACATATATTTAGCAATTGACTCCATATTTCTATGTCATAGCTCGCTCCACAATGGCGGCATTTCGACCCCACGCACGCTCAACAATAGCGGCGTCATAACCGATGGTCGCTCAACGGCGACAACATCCCTATCTTTGCTCGCTCAAAAGTGGCACCATATAATTCCCAACGAATGTCCATTTATCGCAATTACCATATACCATGCATTTCACTATCCATTTATAACAAGTACCGTATACCATGCATTTCAATATCCATTTATGGCAATTACCACATACCATGCATTTCAATATCCATTTATGGCAAGTACCGTATACCATGCATTTCAATGTCCATATAGTACTATTATCACATACCATGCATTTTACAATTGCAACATTATAATAGGCTATGCTCGTACGTCATACGTACCTTAGAATTCTGTAGTCTATGTCAAGCCTGGCTTGAGTTCCATGCCCCGAGAAACATGTGCTAAAACACATAAATATTTCAGAATTAAACATAGGCATGCAAACACGTGCCCTAGTACGATCACAACACCAAACCGTATCGTCAATCCATGACGATAACCAAATTATAAAAGTTCTCGGCTAAGCATGTATAATACCCCAAAAATATTGTCAATCCATGAAAATTAACCTTTTAAAATAACCCGGGGCGAAGCATGCAAGACACCCAAAAAGAGCCAAGAAACAACAAAAGAGGCACCAACAAACTGGCCATCTCGATCGATTGAAATTTCATCTCGATCGATCGAGAACCACCCTCCGATCGATCGGTCAAAATACCGATCGATCGGTCCACTGTTCCAAAGCCACAAAAACATTCTGCCATGCTCGATCGATCGAAAATATTTTTGGATCGATCGAGCAGCCCTGTATACGCAAGAAACCTCCAAGAATGAGCTCCTTTCAACACCAAATCACCTACAACTCAAACCCACTTCAATTTATAACATAAAACCAACCAAAAACCATCCAAACACTACAAAACCTAACTCCCAACATAAACAACAATGATAGAACAAGGTCTACCCCTTGAACCCCAAGATACAACATCAAAACCAACCAATACTCAACAAAACTTTACAATAATGAAAGCTTACCACTTGAGCTTCAAGTTTTTAGCAAGGAATCACAAAATGACCCCTTTTTCAAAGCCTTCACCTCCTCTCTTGTTTCAAAAACGAAAATAGCAGCTTATGGATGAGTGGAGGGGGTTTAGGCACCAAAAAGCTGATGTGAGGTGGATGGGATGTAAAGGGATGCAAGTGGCTCTATCTTATATCATAAGGAAATCCATTATATAACTTAAACAAAAGCATGGTGTATAAAACACCCCAACATGATATTTTAAAAGCATTTACTAAAATGCATCAAAATCCCAATTAGAACCATGATTTTCCGAAAATAATTATCAATTTCACCATTAAGCCATAATCACCCCTAGATTCCCAACATGCATAACATGCACCCCAAAATGCACCTCAGGTTACCCATACCATGTGACTAAGCATTTTTACCAAGATGATTAATTCCAACACATATATTAATTATCACCGCAAGAATCATATAAACACAATTAATTTCTAATTGCCACAATAAAAAAAACATTAAAGATTAATAACCCTCCGGGATTAATACCAATAATCCCAGGACATCACAATGTGGCAATCGACTTTTGCTTCTTGCTAAACCATGAGATCAATCTTTCACCTAAGAATTGACAAGTTACACTGGTGCTTTTGCGATCGATCTTACATCCTGCATAGTCAGCGTCTGAATATCCAATTAAATTGAAATTTGAATCTTTGGGATACCAGAGATCAACATTTTGAGAGCCTTTTAAGTAATTTAGAATACGTTTAGCGGCAATGAAGTGTGAGTGTTTAGGGTCAGATTGAAATCTAGCACACATACAAACATAAAACATAATATCAGGCTGGCTCGCTGTAAGATATAACAGCGATTCGATTAGACCTCAATATATTGTTACCTCAACTAACAATCCCCCTTCGTCTTTATCTAACTTGATTGATGGACTTATCGGAGTTGAAGCAGTTGAGCAAGTATCCATACCAAACCGTTTGAGTAGCTCCTTGGTGTACTTGGTTAGATTAATGAAGATTCCATTATTGAGCTATTTGACTTGTAGACCCAGGAAGAATGATAATTCTCACATCATACTCATCTCAAATTGGCTCTGCATTAACTTATAAAATTTCTCGCATAACTTTGGATTAGCTGACCCAAAAATGATATCATCAACATATATTTGAATTAACAAAGTATGTTTTCCCTTGGTAAACTTAAAAAGTTTTATCTACTGAGCCGATCTGATAATCATGATCCAGAAGAAATTGAGATAGAGTGTCATACCAGGCTCTGGGGGCTTGTTTAAGTCCATAGACTGCTTTATTTAGTAAGTATAAGTGATCTGGAAACGAGTGATTAAGAAATCCAGGAGGTTGCTCGATGTAGACTTTGAAGTCTTTAAACACAGTGTATGCAAGAAAGATTTGAATGGCTTCAAGTCTGGCAACTGGTGCAAAGGATTCATCAAAGTCAATTCATTCTTCTTGTCTGAAGCCTTGTGCAACCAGTCTGGCCTTGTTCCTAACTACCACGTCATTTGCATCTAGCTTGTTTCTGAAAATTCATCTGGTTCCAATAACAGGCTGATCACTTGGTCTGGGAGTTAAACTCCACACCTGAATCTGTTCAAATTGGTTGAGCTTTTCTTGCATAGCCTCTATCCAATTATAGTCAGCTAAAGCTTCGTCAATCTATTTGGTTCCAGGTTGGATATGAATGCAGCGTGAGTGAATTCATCAATCAAATGTCCTCTAGTTCTTATGGGTGCAGATGGACTTCCAATCACCAAATCAGGTGGATGCCTCTTAGTCAAGCGATAGTTTGGTTCGAGAATATCTGGTCCTTATGGAGGAAGAATACTGATATCGTCAGTATTGGTCTTAACGTTGGTATTCGTTACCTTCGGATCAGCGACATCAACTCGATCTGGTAGAACTTCAGTAGCTTCTACCGGTCTGTCTGGTACTTCAGGTTCTGGTGGATTTTCTCTTGACCTGTTAACTGCAATCCCATCATCAGTGTTAGCTTCGAGATGGATATTTTCCATCTGATTTTGAATTAGTTCCTTGTGGTTCTCAATATTAAGTGATTCATCATAAACTACATGAATTGACTCTTCCATAGTTAGAGTTCGATTATTGAAAACACGAAATGCTTTGCTAACAGATGAATATCCTAAGAATATTCCATCATCTGATTTAGATTCAAAAGCGGTTAGATGATTCTTACCGTTGTTATGGACATAACATTTGCAGCCAAAGATATGAAAATATGAAATACTCGGTCTGTTATTTGTCCATACTTCATATGGTGTTGAATTTAATTTCTTATTAATCATGGACCGATTTTGTGTATAACATGCAGTATTAATAGCCTCTGCCGAGAACTTTTGAGACATTCCAGAGTCAGCAAGCATTGTTCTTGCTGCTTCCTTGAGCGTTCTGTTGTGTCGTTCTGGAACTCCATTTTGTTGAGGAGTGCGAGCTATTGAGTATTCATGCCTGATCCCTTGGTCATCTAGAAAGGATTCAAGATTTTGGTTTGAGAATTCAGTGCCTTTGTCGCTTCGAATCCTGTCTATCCCAGAGGATTTCTCGTTCTGAATGCACTTCAACAGCTTGATTAATCTTGGGCCGGTCTGGTCTTTACTGCTAAAAAATACAGTCCATGTAAAATGTGAGTAATCATCAATAATAACAAGAGTATACCGCATTCCCCCTAAACTTGTTATTGGTATGGGACCAAACAAGTAATTTTAAGTAGCGTGGGGAGGATTTGACATTCTTGTTCTTAAAGGATGATCTGACTTGTTTTGCCCATTTGACAAGCTTGACAGATCTTATCCTTAGCAAAGTCGATCTTGGGCAGACCGATAACTAAATCATTTTTACATAGGCTAGAAATAGTCTTGAAATTAAGATGATTCAAGCGTTTATGCCATAACCAATGTTTATTATCGTTATAAGCGATGAAACAAGTAGGATTATCAGGTTGATCATGATTCAAGTTAATCTTATAAGTATTTACATTCCTGACTCCTACAAGCATACCATTAGATGACTTAACAGTGCAAGCGTATCTGTGAAATTTTATGATATAACCATTATCACATAATTGACTTATACTAATCAGATTATAGCATAAAGTCTCAACTAATAACACATCATTTATGATAATGTTGCCATGGACAATCTTACCCTTTTCCACGGTCTTACCCTTTGAGTTATCACCGAAGGTGATCTTAGGACCAGTGTATTGAGTAATATCAGACAGCAGCTCGATGTTTCCCGTCATGTGTTGAGAACATCCACTGTCCTGTCATAAAAAAGAATTATTGTTGGTACCAGTCCTATTTGGGTCCGGAACGGATTACACCTTTGGGAACCCACACCTGAATCAACGTTATTGGCTTGTGTGTCTGGTATGGTGTGTGCTGTGCGATAACAAGTGTGTTGAGCTTGTTATGTGTAGTGTGTTTTGTGAAATGGTGGCCTTTGATTCTTGTCAGGCAATCTATACCTTCTTTGGACCGGTTGTGAGTTGTGGTAGTTGGATGGTTTTCCTTGCCTTAGATTTTGCACTGTGGAGTTCGGTCTGATAGACTCAAAACTCGCTGGTGCCTTTTCCGCGGCTTGGTTAACATACCCAATTCCCTTTTTCAAACCTTTATCCTTGAAACAGATTCTTGTTTGAATTGTAGGCGCTTCTGATTCATATATTGTGTTGGATCTAACAAATTTCATTTGTTTGATTTTGTTCTTTTCCAGCAACAATTCAGTTTCAACTTTAGTGCTTTGATTGATACCAAAGCCTATGCCAGTGATATCACCGACATTTCTTTGTACCTCTTGCAACTCATCCAATGAAGCTCTTGATTTTGGCCATGTTTTGAAAATATGAGAAAGTTTAGCATTTTGTGCGCTAATTCTCTGATTTTCTACATGGAGCTGTTCATAGGAGATTTTTAGCTTATCCAGCTCGATCTTCATACTGTCCCATTCACCTAGCTTAGAACAGCTTGGTATGATGCTCATCTGTTTGATCTTTGCCTTCAGCCTTAATTTTCTCAAATGATTCAGCTAGCATTCTGTAGTCATTAGCCATATCTTGTAGTGCAAATACAAGTTCTGCTCGTGTAAATTCATCTGAGTCAAAAAATCGAATACCTCGTCGTTCTGGCTAGTCTCCTCGTCTGCCATTAGGTTTGGGATCTCCTCTTCGCTTTCACTGGAGTATTCTTCTGAGCTCTCTGAATCTGAATCAGTCAGAGCCCACTTACTGTTGCCTTCTTCTGCTACCAGAAATTTTTGCCCCTTTCTATGATGCCCTTTTCGATCTTTGTAGTACTTCTTATTCTTGTCATTCGGTGCCTTTCCTTCCTCTCATCTTTCTCTGGTCTGGTGCAATCTGCAATGAAGTGTCCGGTCTTACCACAATTGTAGCAAGCCTGGTCGTTAACAATAACATCTTTTCTTGACTTATATTGATGAGAAGGTTTAAAGTTCTTTTTATTTTTAGACATGAATTTACCAAATTTCTTAATAAATAACGACATATCATCATTACTCATCTGTTCGACAGATCGGTCTGTAGGGGTAGATTGATCTGGAATGGCTGCAAGTGCCTTGGTTGGCTGAGAGGTGGATGGCTCTGCTTCCCCTATAGTGATCAGCTCGAATTCATAGGTCTTGAGATCAGCGAACAGATCATGGAGTTCGATTTTGTTCAGATCTTTAGATTCTCTCATGGCAATGGTCTTGACGTCCCATTCCTTCGGTAATGCTCTCATAAGTTTCAGAGCGATCTCTCTGTTGGTATAGTCCTTGCCAAGACTATTCAGTTCATTAACAATGCCTGTAACTCGTTCATCAAACTCATTTAGAGTTTCTCCATGTTTCATCTTTATGCTTTCAAACTTTTGTAGAGCTACGGTCAGCTTGTTTTCTTTGGTCTGGTTATTCCCTTCACAGAGTTGTGCAATATCTCCCAAATTTCTTTGGCAGTGGAGCACATCTTGATCTTGCTGAACATATTCTGGTCCAAGGTCTTTAACAGAATATCATTGGCTACATTGTCTAGATTAGCCTTTTTCCTTACTTCATTGGACCAGGTTGCTCTTTCTTTTTCAATCATCTGAGGTTCACCGCTTGACCCTCCTAGGGCATGTTTAACCTTTAAAATATTCTTTGGTCCTTCTGTAATGACGTACCACACATCATCATCCTGAGCTGCTAAGTGAGCTTGCATGCGGATTCTCCAATCAGCATAATCTTCTTTTGAGAACATGGGAATCTTGTTGAAGGATGCCATCAGTCTAAGTAGTCTATTGATTAAGAACACCCACTCTGATACCACTTGTTAGGATCGAATATGAGTGTTTAGATGGGGGGGGGGGGGGTGAATAAACACTCTACTAAAATTTATCTTTTTAGATTTTCCTAGATTGATTTCACTTAGGTTAGTAAATGAAACATATTTTTTAATCAATACTAATCTGAACAGACCACTGATAGTGTGAGTGCGGAATCGGTCTGTTCTTGGTTAGCAAGATCGGTCTAATAGCTTTGAAACACGAAGTAGTGCGATATGCAAATGGACAGGATGTGTTTCTGGAAGTTCGATGTTAATTTCTTCTACGTCTCCCCTTCTTCCAATTAAGGAAGGATTCACTAGAAGACTTTGAGTAATACAATCCCGTTGTGCAACCCCGATTCAGCTGGATTACCCCACTACCAGACTGAAACTCCTAGTCTCTCAATCTGTTCAGACACAATCCATCTAACACTTACAATGAACTCACTCTTCTATCTTAGAACAAATATAATTGATAGAGAGAATTACTCTGAACACAAGTGATCCTTAAACGATCAAATAAAACAATAAGACGTGCTATCAACTTTGAGCAGATCGACAGTATGAAGTCTTTCGATGATAGTGTTCTGCTCGAATGAATGCTCAATAAATGATTTATTGTTGATCTCGTATGCTTGTTGTATGTCGTGAGCATCGCTCTTGAGCATTTAAGTTGCAACTTTATATAGGCATTTCTGCCAACGACAATATTTCCTTTCGCGTTCAACTCCTTACTTTTGTCAACCTCTGAACAAACTGCAGTCTTCTATTTTAGACTCTTTCCCTTCTGGTATGTTCTTTCGGCGCTTGTCAGATAAGATCTGCTTTGTCTATTTACCATTTAAGGTAACTTCAGTCTTTGGTCTATTTCATCATTAAATGCAACATTAAATGCTTCAATAAATAGCCGTTGATTATTCGGACTGATGAACAAAGTTTGCTAACTTAGTTTGAATTGATCTTTCTGAAATAAGCTCTGATCTGATCTGCATCGATCTGCATCGATCTTGTCTGTACCGATCTGGTTGACATCGATCTGGTCTTCATCAATCTGGTTGACATCGATCTGGTCTGTTTTGTCATCTTTAACATCCGGAACTAACACATGATATGTATTGATTTTCACATGAGATTGCATGACATATTGAGTTGCATATGTCATATGATGCATAGATGATTCATGGGCATATTATATCGATCTATCAATTTCTTTGATATCCTTGATGATGATTGAGTTGATTTACTCTGAGTGTCGGGGGCGATGAGCACAGCGATGACATGCAGTTTAGGTAGCGACTGTAGTCTCGCGCGTTGCCACCAGACCTAGACACGAGGGATGACGGCACAATACATGATGATTCTCCTAGCGCAAAGTGTGTTTGTTGTTACCCTCTGCTCGAGCTGATATTGATAGATGATACCTTCCTTTGGACTCCGATATTGGTAACTTGAGATTCGATTCTTTATACCATCCATACATCGCATTCATACATGGTATGCATTGAATGATACTTTGTCATTTATTTCTCGTACTGGGTTCTGTCCCCCTTCGCGGGGGGCTGTCATGTCTTTATTGTATGGGCATGACAGGTGGTACAGGTGGCCGTACTGCGGATGCTCGAGGTGCAGCATAAATGAATACCAGAGCTCCGTGAGAGCGAGCTCAGGTTTATGTTTTAAGTTTTGAGTCCCAGTAATTGTTAGATTACTGTTAATACATTTTAAATTTCTGGGGTATGCCCCGAGTATCTGTTTTTTAAGTATTATATTGCTGGTTGGTTATATACTTGCTTATGTGATGAGCAACATGTTAAATTGGGAAACTGGAATTTCATATTTTCAGTATCACTATATATGTATCACCTAAAAGCGAAAATTTTTTAGGGCCATTTGACAGGACATTTGAAATAAATCTTCCGCTATTTACGCAACTTAATCATTATGTGTTAATTAAACAGCATATTAGGAACGGGCCCTCACACTAAGCATATTTTATATATATTGAATTGAGAACATAGACATATATGTATCTATTGTCTTTACATGTTGGTGAATACATTGTTTGAATTTGTAGCAAGGGGTATAGTGGAGCCTGAACCATGATAGGGACTTGGTTTGGCACATGGTTGTTGAGCCTTAAACGCATTGTTGAGTTTAATGCTTAATTTATTTCCAAATTATTTATGGGTTTTGATGATCAACAAAACTTGCATTTGTTGTATTGATATGTCTAGTTAGTGTACAGGGTTAGATTGATAAATTGGTTGGAAAGATCAATGGAAGAGGTCTACTTAGTGTACATGGTTAGATTGATAAATTGGTTGGGAAGGCCAATGGAAGAGAACCCAAGCTATTCAATAACATATGTGAGTTCATAGGACAAGCGGTGATTTTTATCAAGGAATCTATTGAGCTTGGACGAGAATGAATGACATCTATGAACAACCAAACTAAGTGTTCAACATGTGTGGAATGATGCTGGAACAATATCTTATGATGGGATGAAGACCCACGAACCAATGGTCCGTTGGTGGGCAAATTCGTATAGAAGCCACTTGGAGCGCAGTGCAATGTATTGATTATATCTCGTGGCTCGATGCTCCAAATAATGTGAATCCAAAGACGTTGGAAAGCCAACTGAATATGCTAGAATTCATATTCAAACATCTTAGTCCAATTCGCATTGCATCATGGAGCAAAATGGCATGGAAGTCATAGCAAGTGCAGATTGTAGCAAGGTTTGAACGGCTGTAGCATTTTTGTCATAACTTCTTCATACGTTAATGAAATGCAATGAATGTTTGTCCACACCTAGATAAGAGGAAGGGATACAACTTTCATGGTTACCACTTTTTTCCCAGAAACGAGCTTAAGATGGTCGAATTGTGCAAAGTTTGAGAGTGTTGAAATCTGGCAGATAGTTTCAGGCGATCGGGGCCATCATCTCAGGCGATCGAGCCATGCGTACCAACGCCGCACACCATCGACCTAGGCGATGGCACGCTGCACGCCTGGCGACCTAGATCGCCCTAGGCGATGCCCGGAACGCCTGAGGCGATCCAGAATTGTTCCTGTGGCAAATTTTCAAAAGGCAATCGCCCCAGGCGATGGGGACATTGCCTGAGGCGATCTGGGCCATATTTGAACGTTAGAACATGGCGATGGCGATCGCCCGAGGCGATGGCCGAGGCGATGCATGTGTGATTCAAACCTTATGTGTAGCAACGGCTAGTAGGAGCCTTGGGAGCCTTCTACACTATAAATATGGATATTTTGGATCAATTTGAAGACAAGAAACAAGACTATAAACTACAAGAAAGCTTTGCCCAATTGAATCATTCTAGCATTGCAAACTTCATATATTTGTGTTGTATTGGAGTTTGTAATTTATTTCTTGTGTGAGAATTTTTGATTCTTTGTGTTGGTACACCGTGAAGGTGTTATTTGATTTATTGTAAGGTCCTCCAGCATCGACGCAAGTTGGAAATTGTATAAGATATCAACAAGTGAAGTTGGTGCAAGGCTGTGGCTATCCTTGAAGCCCTTAAGGCCAAGAAGACTCGTGAAGAGTGTGGGTGACTCGTGAAGAGTTTTTGTGTGGCTATCCTTGGAGCCCTTAAGGCCAAGAAGACTCGTGAAGAGTGTGTTGTGGCTAACTTGGAGCCCTTAAGGCCAAGATCAAAGTTATTCTAGTGGAACCTCGGTTCTAGCCGGGAAGGAGACGTAAGCGATTCATCGCCGAACTTCTATAACAAATTCTCGTGTTCTTTATTGCTTTATTTATATTACGCATTTATTTATTTCTTCATTTTATTTATTTTTCTATTGACATCAAGTCTTCCGCAGCATAAACTCGACTTTTTGCAAATTCATTTTAAACCCCCCCTCTTCGGTTCCAACAAGTGGTATGAACCATTTGATTTTTGTTTTAAATCAAAAATTTCTATGGCTAATGTAACAAATGAATTTGCTCAAGGTCAATCGACCAATCGCTCTTCACGGGAGATAACTACTGATATTGGAAAAGTAGAATTTCTCTATACATGCAATCCGTAGATTATGATCTATGGAAGATTATTGTAAAAGGTCCACATATTCCTTTAAAGGAAGTTGGTGGAATAAGTATTCCCAAAGAAATGGACGATTTTACAAGAGCGGATATGATTTTAATTTCTCAAAATGCTAAAGCTATTAATATTTTTGCATTGTGCTTTAGATATGAAGGAGTACAACCGTATCTCGATGTGCTCAACCGCAAAGGAAATTTGGGACAAATTGCAAATTTGTCATGAGGGCACCAATCAAGTGAAGGAGACAAAGATTGATCTATTGCAACTCAAGTATGAAACCTTTGAGATGGAGTCCGGAGAAAACAATGATTCCAAGGTTAGAAGGCTCACTCAAATCATCAATGAGCTTGCCCAACTTGGAGATAAGTATCCTCCAAAGCAAATATGGAGAAGATCACTTAGAGCCTTACCACAAGAATGGGATGCCAAGAGGATGACCATCATCGAATCCAACAAAGGAGATAGTGCTTCATATGATCTTGATGAACTCCATGGAACATTGGTGAGCCATGAGCTTGAAGTGTCAACCCGAAAGGTAATAAAGGAGAATGATAGATCCATAAGAAATGGGATAGCCTTGGTCGGAAGGAAAGAACAATCCGATAATGAAGATGATGAAGATGATGAAGAGATGATCTTGTTCACAAGAAAGTTCAAGAAATTCTACAACAAATACAACAAGCCAAGGACCTACGGTGCCACCAAACATGATTCCAAACAAGAGGTAACATGTTATAATTGTCAATATAAAGGTCATTTTGCTAATGAATGTCCTAGGAAGAAAAATGATGACAAGGGGAAGAAGAAAGGGCTAATGACCACCTGGAGTGATAGTGACTCCGATGAAGAAGAAGTAGCGAATCTTTGTCTAATGGCTCTTGATGATGAAGATGAAGAGGATAATGATGAGGTATCTTCTTATGATGAATTACTTAATGCATATAATGAACTCATTGATTGTCTTGGTAGAACCAAGAAGAGCAATACATTGCTTAAGCTAGACTTGGCTAAGAAGGAAGAAGAAAATATTACTTTGAAAAAATCAAGTGCATGATTTAAGGATATCTTTTGCCAAGTTTAGTGATAGTAGTTTAAAGATGAATGAATTGCTTGGCTTGCAACGTTGTAGCTTCGACAAAGCCGGACTAGGCTTTTCAAGCAAATCTAAAACATTTTCAAGCTTGTTAGCTAATGCTAAGCATAATTCCCCTACTTGCACCTATTGTTGCAAGGTTGGTCATGTTAAGAATAAATGTAGATTTGCTAAAAACCAATAACAACCAAACAAGAGGTGGAAATGGATTCCAAAGGCATCGATGAAAGCTAACCCGCAAGGACCCAAAAATCAAATGGGTACCAAAGATCCTCCAATCAAAAAATTGTTTTGTAGGAACAACAAAGGGAGAGATGATGAAGGAACTAGCACCTCAATGGAGGAAACCATCAAATGCACTACAATAGAGGAAGCGCGAGGTAAATGACCAATGATATGAACTCACTCATATCATCGAAGGTAAAATTTATTTTGTACATTTAAAAGAGCAATTCAAAATTTCATTGGCACAAACTAATTGTGACCAATAAATTATGAAGCTCAACATTTATTGATAGTAAAATTGCATTTTCCCTTAGCATATGGATATTTAAATTGTTTTGATGCATGATGTATGCTTATCTCTTTATGGTAAATATCTTGATGTGCCGTGAGTCCAATTTGAATACGAAATGTGCAATATTATTAAATGTCATTAAGCATGCTTCAATTGTTTAGATGCTCAATCTATGGCTTAAGATTTTCATATAACTTTATTGTTTCTATGGACTCAATGATTTTTCTCTCATTAACTTATCAAGTGTTTATAATGATACATTGAGAAATTTAATGTCTATTAGGCATGAGTGCATGAATTGTTAGTAAAACATATGCACACTTTGAACATTTAGAATTCATTGTTGTTAATTGCCTTAAACGCATGTATGTCTTCCTCTCAATGATTTAACCTTGTGCTTGTTATGGCTATTACATGCTTGATGAGGAACATGTGCTAATTGTTAGACTATGGATATGTGTCAACATATATGTGTGCTATGCTTATTTGAACTTTGTGCTTTTTGATTATCACAAAAAGGGGGAGAATTTTGTGATAAACTTGAAGCTTAATTCATGCATGGTATGTGGGGGAGAATTTTTTTTGTATTATGTTCTACTTGGTAAATCTTGTATGTGCTATGCATTTGTTAAGGGGGAGTCTTGTTTACTCACATTTCATGCATACTTCATTTACAAGTTTATCAAGTTTTGTGATCATCAAAAAGGGGGAGATTGTTGAGCCTTAAACGCATTGTTGAGTTTAATGCTTAATTTATCTCCGAATAATTTATGGGTTTTGATGATCAACAAAACTTGCATTTGTTGTACTAATATGTCTACTTAGTGTACATGGTTAGATTGATAAATTGGCTGGGAAGACCAATGGAAGAGGTCTACTTAGTGTACATGATTAGATTGATAAATTGGTTGGGAAGACCAATGGAAGAGAACCCAAGCTATACAATAACATATGTGAGTTCAAAGGACAAGCGGTGATTTTTATCAAGGAATCTATTGAGCTTGGACGAGAAGGAATGACATCTATGAACAACCAAACTAAGTGTTCAACATGTGTGGAGTGATGCTGGAATAATATCTTATGATGGGATGAAGACCCACGAACCAATGGTCCATTGGTGGGCAAATTCATATAGAAGCCACTTGGAGCGAAGTGCAATGTTTTGATTATATCTCTTGGATCGATTCTCAGAATAATGTGAATCCAAAAAGGTTGGAAAGCCAACTCAATATTATAGATTTCATATTCAAACATCTCAGTCCAATTCGGATTGCATCATGGAGCAAAATGGCATGGAAGTCATAGCAAGTGCAGATTGTAGCAAGGTTTGAGCGTCTGTAGAATTTTGGTCATAACTTCTTTATAACTTAATGCAATGCAATGAATTGTTGTCCACACCTAGATAAGAGGAAGGGCTACAACGTTCATGTTTATCACTTTTTCCAGAAACGAGCTTAAGATGGTCGAATAGTGCAAAGTTTGAGAGTGTTGAAATCTGGCAGATAGTTTCAGGAGATCCGGGCCATCACCTTAGGTGATCTGAGCCATACGTGCCAACGCCGCGCACCATCGGCCCAGGCGATGGCACGCTGCGCGCCTGGAGATCTGGATAGCCACAGGCAATGCATGGAACGCCTGAGGCGATCCAGAATTGTTCCTACGGTAAATTTTCAAAAGGTAGTCGCCCCAAGCGATGGGGACATCGCCTGAGGCGATCTGGGCCAGATTTGAACGTTAGAACGTGGCGATGGAGATCCCCGAGGCGATGGCCGAGGCGATGCACGAGTGATTCAAGCCTTATGTGTAGCAACGTCTAGTAGGAGCCTTGGAGCCTTCTACACTATAATTATGGATGTTTTGGATCAATTTGAAGACAAGAAACAAGAATATAAACTACAAGAAAGCTTTTCCCAAATGAAATCATTCTAGCATTGGAAACTTCATACATTTGTGTTGTCTTGGAGTTTGTAATTTATTTCTTGTGTGAGAATTTTAGATTCTTTGTGTTGGCACACCGTGAATGTGTTATTTGATTTATTGTAAGGTCCTCCAACACCGACGCAAGTTGGAAATTGTATAAGACATCAACAAGTGAAGTTGGTGCAAGGTTGTGGCTATCCTTGGAGCCCTTATGGCCAAGAAGACTCGTGAAGAGTGTGGGTGACTCGTGAAGAGTTTTTGTGTGGCTATCCTTGGAGCCCTTAAGGCCAATAAGACTCGTGAAGAGTGTATGACTCGTGAAGAGTGTGTTGTGGCTAACTTGGAGCCCTTAATGCCAAGATCAAAGTTATTCTAGTGGAACCTCGGTTAGGCGATTCATCGCCGAACTTCTATAACAAATTCTCGTGTTCTTTATTGCTTTATTTATATTACGCATTTATTTATTTCTTCATTTTATTTATTTTTTGATTGACATCAATT
Organism: Haberlea rhodopensis; assembly: GCA_907163345.1. Classification (NCBI taxonomy): domain Eukaryota; kingdom Viridiplantae; phylum Streptophyta; class Magnoliopsida; order Lamiales; family Gesneriaceae; genus Haberlea; species Haberlea rhodopensis. The sequence goes on along the minus strand of CAJQUN010000004.1, from coordinate 20,696,431 downwards.
CTTCCGCAGCGTAAACTCGACTTTTGCAACTTCATTTTAAAACGCTAAAGTAGCCAAGGAACCTCATTCACCCCCCTCTTCGGTTCCAACAATGGTTATTGAGGGAAACATAGTTGAGAACAACTAAATGAAATTGTTGTGTTACGTGTACATGACTTGATGATATAGATAAGAGAAGAACATGAGTTGCTTATGCATTTGAATTTGAGAGATATTCCACATGCATTTGAGTTTCATCTTGGAGGCTTTTTATAACCAAAGATCAGATTTGAGACACACGTTACAACATAGTTCACCTATCAATCTCTACACAAGCTCCTTCTTATCTCCTTGTTTGTTCTTGCTTCTTTTCTTGGATTTCAACTTGGAACTCAAGATATAAAGTTGTGTGAAGTGACTTCGTAGCTTCTTGGTAAGATTTCCTTAGCATGTGTATGTGTATGGTACTGCTTAGAACATGTGGAGATATGATGTTATATGTATGAATTGAATGGGTAAAATTCCATGTTATATGTTGTAATAAGTTGACAACATGTTCTTAGATTGATGTAGTATGAGTTTATCAAGTTTTAATGTTGGAAATGGAGGAGTAAGGTGAGAACCATGGAGATAAGCTCAAAATCGCCATGTTCTAAAAAATTCAGACATTGGCGATCGACCGCGAGGCCTATGGCGACCGATCGTCGAAATAGGGAAGAAAATAAGGCGGTGAAATGTTATGACAATCGATAGCGAGAAACATGCCGATTGATCGTGAGGAAACAGAAAATTATGGCGATCGATTTCGGTGAGACATAACTTTTTGGCGATCGATCGGTGAGAATTGGCGACCGATCGCTAGGGTTGAAATTTTGAAAAATGTTATATTTTGTTTGAATTTGATGGTCAAGCCTATTATGACATTGTACATTGTAGGTATTCATGTAGCCCCATCACAGGGGACAGGACAGAGAGGCGATAAACAGTGACGCCTGAAATTATAAATTTGTATCGCATAACATGTACATGTTGACGTACGAGTGTTGATTTATGGTTGATGTGATGTTGCTTACATGTGTTGAGATTGAGATATATGATTATTGAAATCATATTGTTGTACATTCATGATGTTGAGGCATATAGTTTATGCAATGAGAGGTATTCTACTGTTGAGCATATGATTTGGCTGTTATAACGTGTGAGGACGAAAATATGATATGTGCTTCTAATATGGGACGTGAAGGCTGAACCGCTGACATATTGAGCTGAGAGGCATATCATATATGTCCTATTATAACAGGATGATGAATGAGACATGTCATGACATATTTACATATTGTGGTGTATGATACAGAAACAATCACAGTTGAGATGCTTATTTATCGGATTGTATATTTCATATTGATATGGAATTGAGATGATATATATATATATATATATATATATATATATATATCTATATATATATCAATACCCATGATGTGTGGTTGTTTCTGTAGGAATCGGTAGACTGGGAGGCCGGGATTGTGAGTCGACTTCTGCTGCGAGATGAACCACCGATTAGGATTTGAACGTGTTAGGATTGTTCATATGTACATGATGTATATTATGTCATGGTTTTGAAAATGTTGTAATAATCGACATAGTACGACTCTTAATCAGTGTGACTTATTACTTAATCCTACTTTATAATTGTGTAATGAATTGATACATAAATGATTAAGTAGTGAGGACCCCACAAATAGAGTATTTCAAATATTCTCTGTAATGATAAACTAGCCGTTATAGCTATAAGAGGAAAGTTGCAGATTTGCAAGAGCGCATTAAATGCTCCAGTACTATTTTGCGCTAGAGACAAAAATGTATTTAATGCTGATCAGTATGGACTCTGGTATCTACTGTTATCACCGTTGCATTCTTCAAGTATAAAAGACCCAGATCCAAGAACATTTGAAGTGGATGCAAGGGATGCACAAGATGCAGGGAATGCACGATGATGCACAAAAGAGGAACTACGAATGCTATAGGACTACGGATGCTATACTCTTCAAACATTCATTAAGCATTTTTGAATCTGTGGCAACCATTTGAAAGAGCTTAAGGAAGATGAAGCCCAGATTTGAATCGCTTTCATGCCATATCAATTTCATAAAGAAACAGTTACAGGCACCGCGTCAATGACAGATCAGATCTTCAAAGAGATCATCAGTGTCGTGATTTTGCAACACATTGCAAAATCATTTCTCTCAGTCTTTACATTATTTAATGTGCTTTAAGTGTCTAAATAGAGTGAAACTTGGTTAAGCTTTATTGTAAACAGTTGTGATTGTGTGTCAAACTGATTTGTGTAGATCCAACCTGTAAAAGTAACCTCAGCTGTGGAGTTACTAGGAGTTTCAGTCTGGTACTGTGTATGTAAATCCATGACTGAATCGGTGTTTTACAACGGATTGTATTACTCAAAGTTTTCTAGTGGAACCTTCCTGCAAAGGGAGAATGGAGGATGCAGAAGCGTTGTGCTTCGAACTTCCATAAACAAACCTTGCATCGTTTATTTTCTACATTTACTTACTGCACATATTAACTATTGGTGTCTACTCAGCAAACTATAGAGATATTGATTGCCAATAGACACCAAGTTATTCTTAGCCCAGTAGACACCAAGTTATTCTTAGCCCAGTAGACGATGTCTATTGTATCAGTTCAGTAGACCTCGTCTACTGTGATCATTTTAGTAGTCTACTGTATTCTTCATTAGTTCGGTAGACCATGTCTATTCTTGTTATTTGTCCAGTAGATTATCACCATCAGCTCAACTTATTCGATGTTCCAGTCGAGTTCTTTTCGCACTTACTCAGTTACTCGACTGAGCAGTCTTTAAACAAGAAATCAGTTTTTGTTTGCTAACACGACCAAAGCATATTTTATAAATAGAGCCGGTTCAGATACTTAACCCCCCCTTTTATCTGCACACCTGATCCTAACAAGTTCCATACCAATTTCATGTGTAACTAGTGCCATAATTGTAAAGATTTCATACCAATTTCATATGTAATAAGTACCGAAAATAGTATAGGTTTCGTACCAATTTTATTCGTAAGGTTTCATACCAATTTTATGTATACTTAGTACCAACATTGTATATGTTTCACACCAACTCCACGTGTAATAAGCACCGAATATAGTATAAGTTTCATACCAATTTCATGTGTAACTAGTACCAAAATTGTATTGGTTTTATACCAACTTCATGTGTAACTAGTACCAAAATTGTATATGTTTCATTCCAACTTCACGTGTAATTAGTACCGAAAATAGTATAGGTTTCATACCAATTTAATGTGTAACTTGTACCAAAATTGTATAGATTTCACACCGATTTCATGTGTAACTTGTACCAAAATTGTATAGATTTCACACCGATTTCATGTGTAACTTGTACCAAAATTGTATAGATTTCATAACTACTGTAATGATTTCTCAAAATTAAAATTTCAAATTTTAATAGAGGAGTATCATAGTCATTTTAATAAGATAGGGAGTTAGAACAAAATTTGAGTTGCAGTAGGGAGTTTGAATTAAGTTTTTCTGACATTAGTGACTGATTCCACAATTAAGTTTGACTATGGAGATTTTTTTTTGAGTTTCCCCTTATTTTTTTTTATGTGTGTGTGTGAATATATATTAAATTTATTCAATATATATTATTATTTTTAATTCACTATCTCTATACATTCCAATGCAACATATGCAATATCATATACAATTATGCTTATGAATTATTTAATCTATGTCATGATGCTTATGAATGATCATGTAAAGTTTCGGGTCATGACAGTTGCAATGTTTGAATAACTTACAAAACTTTTCCAACGACTATATTCTTGTATGTAACGTATATTATTATTATTATTATTATAATTTGGAGCTATATATGCAAGTCTTGGAAGCTCAAAAACAGGTGATTTAAGATCAATCCAAGCATTCCAAAGTAAATCCACTTGGGATTCAAATTAGGGATGAATAAGAAAATATCTACTGATAGAAGAGTAAAACCCAATATTCTTAGGCATCTTTTCCTTGCTATATCATATCTAGTTAGAGATCGTTTGTGCATTTTCACTATATTCTTTGTATTTGTGAGCTAAAATAGAAGAGTGAATACCATTATAACAGTTGGTGATTTATCACAACTGGGTCAGAAAGTCTTTACATGTGAGACTTTAAAGAGCATGTAATTTATGGTCTGTGTGAACTAGTAGTTTATGCTATATAAGGCCCCGCTTACTAGAAACATGTAAACTCAACTAATACGAGGATTTGAAAAGTATTTTTGACGATTGTCCCAACGTAATTTGGACCATCCAAATTACACAACAATAAACAATCCTCAAAACATAAATCCTAACCACCACTGTAATCATAAAACATTTGACCAAGAAAATGACACTGAATGATTACAGAAAAGCATATTACAATTCCACACGAATGTAATATTCTAGGAATACTAAGACAAGTAAACTAACTCAACTTGACCATGCTAAACCTCTGATTCAGCAACTCTAACGCCTCGAGCTCTCTGACAGCTACCCTGACACCTGTTCCCAGGGAAACAACCCCACATGGGGTGAGCATACCAATAAACAGGCAAATAACAAAACACAATTATAACTTGTACAATACAGAGTTATAAATGACAAAGAGTTACTCCCTGAGTAATCCACAATGCGTAGAATATTGTCTACTACTATTAGATCTTCAATGCACACCTGTTACAACAACACATCTTACCAATGTACTACGATCTCATATACACTTGTCTATGATAGTAAATCCCCAACATCAGTCCCACACTGATTGGTATCTCATAATCCCTGCATATGAATTCTTAACAACAACTACACAATAATATATTATCAACTCAATCGATCAACAACAGTATATATATAATAATATATATACATATATAAATGTATGGCCCTCAAGGCTAAATTCACACGTTCTCAATTCTCATTGCTCACAAATTGGCGGCATAAAAATATTAGTTTCCTCGCCTATACAATGGCGACATAGCTAATAGTAATCACAACGCCTTCTATGGCGGTACAACTCATACACATCTCATCGCCCATAACTTGGCTGATAATCATGGACTCAAGAGATGTCTCACATCATATGCATCACTTTGCTCCTATTGCACTCAAGAGGTGACTCACATGTATGTAGCACTTTGCTCCTTTCGGACTGAAGAGATTACTCACATCACATGCAACACTTTGCTCCTATTGGACTCAAGAGGTGACTCACATGTATGTATCACTTTGCTCCTTTCGGACTCAAGAGGTGACTCACATCACATGCATCACTTTGCCTCTATTGGACTCAAGAGGCGACTCACAAGTATGTAGCACTTTGCTCCTTTCGGAATCAATGATCCAACATCACCACGCATGCTTAGCAGTAGCGGCATCACAATCCATACATGTGAGTCACCTCTTGAGTCCATGATTATGCCGCCAATTTGTGGGTGATGAGATGTGTATGAGTTGTACCGCCATAGAAGGCAGTTGTGATTATTATTAGCTATGCAGTCACCGTATAGGCGAGGAAACTAATATTACTATGCCGCCAATCTGTGAGCAATGAGAATTGAGAATGCGTGAATTTAGCCTTGAGGGCCATACATTTATATATGTATATATATGATATATATACTGTTGTTGATCTATTGAGTTGATAAGATATTATTATGTTGTTGTTAAGCATTCGTATGCAGGGATTATGAGATACCAATCAGTGTGAGATGTTGGGGGATTTACTGTCATGTACAGATGTATATGACATCGTAGTACATTGGTAAGATGTGTTGTTGTAACAGGTGCACATTGAAGAGCTAATGATAGTAGACAGTATTCTATGCATTGGGGATTACTCAGGGAGTAACTCTTTATCGTTTATAACTCTGTATTGTATAAGTTATAATTTTGGTTTGTTATTTGCCTGTTTATTGGTATGCTACGCCCTGTGCGAGGTTGTTTCCGTGGGAACAAATGTCAGGGTAGCTGTCAGAGAGCTCGAGGTGTTAGAGTTGCTGAGTCAGAGGCCTTAGCAGCGTCAAGTGGAGTTAGTTTACTTGTCTTAGTATTCCTAGAATATTACATTTGTATGGAATTGTAATATGTTTTTCTGTAATCATCCAGTGTCCTTTTCTTGGTTAAATATTTTATGATTACAGTGGTAGTTATGATTTATGTTTTGAGGATTGTTGATTGTTGTGTAATTTGGATGGTCCAAATTAAGTTGGGACTATTGTCAAAAAAAATTTCAAATCCTCGTATTAGTTGAGTTTATCTGTTTCTAGTATGTGGGGTCTTACATTAGTGGTATCATAGCAGTGGTTTGGTGTTTGGGCTAGTGAGAGTCTAGCGTGAATTGAACACTGCTTATTATTTGAATGGCTATGTCTAGTGTGTTTTGAGAATAGTCGTCTAATGTTGAGCTGGCTTGAGGTCTAGCTTGAATTGGTGTGATAGATCGAGGACTTCGGACAGGGTCGTCCAAGTATAGAGGGGCATACCACGTGTCCAGATGTGGTCGTGTAGTCTTAGTGACATATGCATTGAGTAGTATGCTATGTATAGATAGTGTTGTGTCAAGGTATCCGACTTGAGTACTTGTTGTGATCGGTAGACCTGGGTGGTCGAAGGGTATAGTGAGGCTTCTAGATGCATGTGTGGCATTCTTGTGTTGGTTGAGGAGTGTTTGATATTCTTTAAACACTCGTAGACCCTTGTTTCTGTTGTTGACTGCACGGTTGGTTACAGTACCCGTTTTGGTATAGAGTAATACACTTTATACAAATAGATACACATTTATCTGCTAAATGCTCGTATATGAGCATTTTGATACGTGTATATAGTTTTTTTATAAATGTCTTGAGTTTCTCTTTTCATTTGTGTGTTTCATGCAATTTTATTGAGAGGAAATTACTTAATGAATTGAGAACATGTTAAGTGCATTATGAAGTGTATACGTAGGGGAATGGTATTTCATGTTTGGTGACTTACAGCGAATTTTTTTTATAGAAGTCATGCCACAATGGCGAGGCATATAGTGAGAACTCCCTAATGCTATAAATGTATACATAAAGAACGATCTAATTGCACTAATGACCTGATTAGGAGATTGGGTTCTAGATGTATCTGTGTGGTATTAGCCTAAGTGGAAGAAGGGGAGACGTTTGATTGTAAAAACTAGGAGTTTATGCTATCTGTGTACATGTTTGATTGTAAACCAAATCTTCTAGTATATCATTCCTTTCAATGGAAGAAGGAGAGACATAGAAGGATTACACCCATTCGAACTTCCATATAAACAAATATTTGTGCATTTACATTATTGCATTATTTACCTTATTATTTTTACATAACCACTTGCATATCTTTAAAATGATTTTCAAATGGTTAATCACTTATAGAGCGGGTTACGTCGAGTGTCTTCCACTCGATTTTGAAATCGAACTCGATATAATCGCTCGGTGCAATTATTTCAAGAACACTAACTACTGAAACTCAAGTTGGTTGAAGGATGTAGACTGGCTACCCACCCTCGAATCGATCTTAACAACACGTTTTTCTTGCAATCTGACAATGCAATTCTCAATTGACAACTACAACGCATTTATGGTCAATTCTCACTCTCACCTAACATTTTTATCACATGGAGATTTGATTGACAATCAAGCACATCTCCACACATCTTTTCAATATTGTCATTCTCTGCTGCTTACGTTTCTGCTAGGCCAGTGGAGGATCACACAACTCGAACTTATCAGTATTAAGCTTTGTCAGAATATCATCTAGGTTCTCTTTCATATGGATCTTCTGCATATCCACACTTCTTTCATCTACTACTTCACTCACAAAGTGAAATTATACTCCAATATGTTTCGTTCTCGAATGAAATGTTTGATTCCTTGCAATGTGCAAGCACTCTGATTGTTACAAAACAAAGAAATATTCTCGTGCTTGCCGAGTTCCTCCAATAACTTCCATTCCAAGCTTGACTAGCTGCCATATATTCCGTCTCCGATGTAGATAAGGCGACAACTGTTTTGTAGTTTTGAAACACAGCTTATTGTTTCTCTTGCACGTGTGAACACATAACCAGTAGTAGATTTTCTTTATCCGGATCACCTGCATAATCTAAATGCACATAACCCCTAAGTATAAAATCAGACCATCCATAATATATGCAACATTTGAGATTCCCTTAATTTATTTAATGATCCTCTTAACCGTATTTCAATGCTCTGATCCAGGATTCGTCATGTACCGACTTACTGCTCTCACTGCGTGTGCAATGTTCGGTGTTGTACATATCTACGAGCATTAAGCTTTACAACACTGATGCATACGGTAACTGAGACAACTTCGAGCAGATGCCTCGTTTGCATAAAGCTTTGGCGAATGAGGATTTATTGTTTCTCTTATGTTTTTCTTTCAGAAGAATGGGGTGTTCAGTGATGAGGGTCGACTGGAAACTGTATGAAATTTCAAATGGGCCTTAAAATGTTATTTTTGGTATTTTATGCATAACTTTATATCTATCTCATTTATTATCAAGTACAACAAACATATATTCATAGTAATATGCACCAAACACAATATATATTATCCATTACTTAATTGTCATCTGCTTATCCACCAAATTATATATCGACAAAATTATCATATCATAGCAACCAAGCTCAACCTTAGTGTATATATTATTTTTCCAACTTACTCGGAACCTTTTCGGAGCTAACATAAGTACATAGACGGTCAGATAGAGTAAACTTTATACATCTTGTTATAAGATTCCAAATATTATATATAGCTACAAGAACAATTGCATACTTATACGCATGGTTCTTTGTAAGGCCCACAGAGACCAACGTGGAGCTAATGTCCAGTTACATGAGCATTTCAAAGAACGATCGGGATGACCATCGTAGATTTGTTTAAAAACAAATTAAAAATTTATAAAATATTTAAAATAATCAAAAAATTGAAAAAAAAATTAAAAAATAGTTCGGCAACAACCATGTCGGCCAAGAAATCGTCGTTCTATTCGCGATGGCAAGAAATAAGCGTTATCACATAAAAAATTTGGCACTATAACACACTCATTTCTCGGTAATTATCGTGCCCATTCCGAAACGGCTGTTCAAGCCATTACGTGAGTACGACTAGGAATGGCAACGGGTCGGGTCTGGGACGGGTTTGGCCAATCCCAGGACCCGTCCCGCCCCGCTTAGACCAGTGAACCCGGGGGGTTTACCCGCCCCGCCCCGGTTCTAGTTTTTTTTTTTAAAAAAAAAAAATTAGCTAGAAATCAATTTTAAAACACAAAATTTAAGTTTTGTGATTAAATTTCATGTTTTCTCTGGTAAATATTTATAATAAACATTGTAAAACTATCTTTAAACTACTAAGTATTTATTAATTTGCTCTTATTTCTTTCAAAATATCCAACTTCTTTAACATGAACACATGAATTTCGATATAAAATTAAATAATGACACTTTATTGTTCAATTAAAGAAGCAAAATGTATAATCAATATTAGGATTTTTTTTAAAAAAAATTAAAAATGTATTGCGGGGCGGGTACGGGACGGGTTCGGCCAATCCCAGGACCCCCGAACCCGCCCCGCCCCGCTTCCAAAATCGGTTGAAGCGGGTCCAGACCCGCCCCGACGGGACAGGTTCAATGCGGGTCCGGGTCTAAACCCGTCCCATTGCCATCCCTAAGTACGACGGTGAATCATGGTTCCACGTGAAAATTGTTTTTGTAAAAAATAAATAATTTGTATATATTAAAAACTTAGGCCATAAAGGCAATTATGGCATATGGCATATAGCCAAAACTGAGAAAAACCACTAGGAATCTAAATAGAGATACAAGCAATTCCGAATACGTTAATCGTCTATGATACTCCCAAAAAGAGTGATGATCTCTAAGTAAATGAGAGGTTAAATTTCCTCTCGTTATGTTCTTCAATGGTCCAAATAACAAGGAACAGATCCTGAATGACCTGCTAAGATCTGAAAACAATGTTAAAAGGGTGCCGGAAGATTTTTCCGGCGGGTCCCCTCCGACGCTCAAGTCAGGTGACGGGAGATATGAGAAAAATCTGTAAGGGAATAGCTGTTGTATGTAAGTGTGTATAGGAAAAAATGCATACATGAAATCCTGAATTAGCTTGTTATTTATAGGTGTTGTTTCGGGATGTGCAATTTTAACCAATAAGGCCATGATCTACATGACCCTGAAATATCGGAACACATCGGCTGATCAGTAAGGCCACGATCCACATCATTCCCTGAAATCCCGGAGAGGTGGATGTAATCGTGGACCATGTTAATACATATGTCCGATAACTTGACCTTAGTGGCTTGGACTTAGTCAATGTCTTCCCAAAGATCGGGAATTATGAAGATGATCTTATCTCTGTTGTCGATTTATGTCTCTAGACTAGAACTCGGCGAGCTCGGGAGATCGGCCATATACATGGCGCTGAGGCGAATGTCCTGATCACATGAGCTCGAGAGGTCGGCCATATACGGATGCTTTGGCTACGTGAGCTCGGGAGGTCGGTCATATACATGACGCTGAGGCAGATGTCTTGATCACGTGAGCTCGGGAGGTCAGCCATACACATAGCATGAGGCGGATGTCTTGACCAGTGAGCTCGGGAGGTCTTCCATATACACAGTGCTGAGGTGAATGCTTTGACCACGTGAGCTCGGGAGGTCGGCCATATACATAGCGCTGAGGCGGATGCTTTGACCACGCGAGCTCGGAAGGTCGGCCATATACGGATGCTTTGGCTACGTGAGCTCGGGAGGGTCGGTCAATACATGACGCTGAGGCGGATGTCTTGACCACGTGAGCTCGGGAGGTCGTCCATATACATAGCGTTGAGGTGAATGTTATGACCACGTGAGCTCGGGAGGTCGGCCATATACATAGCGCTGAGGCGGATGCTTTGACCACGTGAGCTCGGGAGGTCGGCCATATACATAGCGCTGAGGCGGATGTCTTGACCACGTGAGCTCAGGAGGTCGGCCTTATACATAGTGCTGAGGCGGATGCTTTGACCACGTGAGCTCGGGAGGTTGGCCATATACGGATGCTTTGGCTACGTTAGCTCGGGAGGTCGGTCATATACATGACGTTGAGACGGATGTCTTGATCACCGGAGCTCGGTAGGTCGGCCATACACATAGCGATGAGGCGGATGTCTTGACCACGTGAGCTCGGGAGGTCGTCCATATATATAGCGTTGAGGTGAATCCTGTGATATCCCCGAAATGATTAATTGCAATTTGAGCATTAATTGTGTTTATATGATTAATTATGGTGGTAATTAATTATGTGTTGGATTTATTAATCTTATGAAAATGCTTAGTCACATGATAGAGTGACCCGGGGAGGGCATTTCAGGGTGTATGTTGTGCATGTTGGAGAAAATTGTTATTAGCATGATTTATTTGCCATGGTTAGCAATTAATTGGAAATCATGAAATTTATTTGATATTTGGTGCATTTTGGATTAATGCTTTTAAAAATATCATGTTGGGGTGTTTTATACACCATGAGTTGTGGGATGCATTTTAATTACTTAACCCACTTTATTACCCCAAACCCCGCACCATACATTTCACTATCACTTTTCAACTTTCCCAAATAACACCACTCAAACCCTTCTTTTCTCTCATTTTCGTTCTTGAACTTAAGGGTGGAGAGAAATCCTTGCAAAAAGTGGATTTGTGGAGTTTATTGGGAGATTTGAGATCCCCAAGAGGTATGGATACCTCATTGTTGATTTTGTAAGGTTTTGTTTAAGTTTGGTATGATTTGAAGGGTTTTAAAATGGGTTGTATGAGTTGGTGTTATTTTTGGGTGAGTGTTAGATTTATGGTTGTATGATGTTGTTTATTGAAGATTTGTAGTGATTTGGTATGGTGGATGTTTGATTATTTGAGGTTGTTTGAGTTTGGGAAGGAGAAGGGTGAATAGTGCCCGAAAATCGCATGTGCAAGACTCGGCGATCGATCGGCGCCTCCAGCGATCGATCGCGAGCTGCAAGGGCTGGAGGCAGTGGCCTTCAGCGATCGATCGCGAGTTTGGCGCGATCGATCGGCGCAAACTCAGCGATCGATCGCGGATTGTAAATTTTTGTTGCTCGAGGCAGTGTGGTCTCGCGATCGATCGGGGCTGTATGGCGATCGATCGCGAGACACCAAATTGGGTGTTTTTGGATTTTTTTGTGGGATTTTTGGTATTGGACTATTATTGGGTTCTAATATTGATTTGTGTGAATGTGTAGAACCATCCCAGGTGGCAACACAGCCAAGGCATTGAAGTCATACCATATCCTACATTTTGGAAAGGTACGTAGAGGCCGTACGAGCACCCAATGGTACATGTATCTAATATACTCATTGTTTATGCATTGTGGATGCGAGTATATATGTGATTATGCATTGTGGATGCAAATACATGTTGAATTATGCATGATGATTGTAGATGCATATGATTATTGGTGCACATCCCATGAGTCGTGGTCATCCCTTGATGATTTTAATGCTTGCCGCTATTTGTTTTGGTTCCGCTAAATGTGAAGCGAGGGGTGGGAGCGCCGCATGTCACATTTGAGCGTGGTTGTCATATAGGGCGAGGAAAGGATATTTGCCGCTCAATGTGAGGCGAGGGGTGGGAGTACCGCATGTCCATTGAAGCGATGTTATTCTATGCCGCCTATATGTAAATAAGCGAGGGGCATTAAAATACATTGTGATGGACAGACTAGGGAATGGTGACCGGTATTTGATATTGATGAGATGGTATTGTGTCATGACATGTCTAGACCATTAAAAATAATCTATTGATTATACTCATGAGTTATGGTACAGGGACAACCAAACTGGAAGCGTTTTGAAATGCATGGGAAAACAGGAAGTGTTTTAATTGTGTTTTATGCATTTACGCTTTATATTCATATTGTGTTGAATATGAATGATATTATTGCTCATGTTTGGGGGTTGTCCTTGTAGGTACTTTTGGCATGATAGAAGGGCTAAGCGGGTTGAGGTGGTGAGCTTGTGGAGAATTCTTTTGAGGCAGGAAGGACAGGATTAATTTTTGTATAGTATCTACTCTAGGAGTAGTGTAAAGCTATAATTGATAACATTTATTTGATTTGGGAATGTAACTAATCCAGGGATAGTCCTTATTTTTAGCATGTAATTCTTAAAGCTCATAGACTCAACACGATTAATTCACTCTGATCATTTATATTAGCTCTAATTATGCCTTTGATCCACACTTAAGGATTAGGGTCCTTACATTAGTGGTATCAGAGCAGTGGTTAGAGAACCCGGGAATGAGTGAAGGGTAGCCTTAGCATGATTGGCTAGGTGCTTACATTTGAGGCATGTTTATGCATGTGGTGCATATTGATGTATATTCTGTTATACTAACATGCTTATTATCATTCCTGTTATCTAACGGCATAACATGTATATTTGTTTTGGAATTGTTGTTAACCTTTGTGTTACCGCATGGCTGCTATGAATGCGGGGAACCTTAACGAAGAAGTTGGCGATGTGGGCAGTGTTAACGCTAGCGTTGGACAAGTGAACCCTCTACCTCCACCAGCAGTAGGCTTGGAGCCAGTGGTTCAGTTATTACTACCCGGTGAGATTAACTTGACTCAGTTTCTGTCTTACCACCCGCCCCGATTTGAGGGAACAGAATCAGGGGAGGAAGCTGAGGAGTGGCTAGAAAGACTTGAGCATATTTTTGTATCGGCTCCTTGTGTTGTTACAGCGTGGCTGAGGCTGGCGGAGTTCCAGTTAGCAAAGAAACCTCTAATGTGGTGGAGGGGCACTGTATTGGAGCTAAGAGCACTGGGTACTGTGATCGATTGGACACTCTTCAGGACCCGGTTTCTGAACCGGTACTTCTCCGCGGCGGCGAGACAGACGAAGGAAGACGAGTTTACGAGTTTGAAACAGGGGAACATGACAGTGTCAGACTATGCCACGCGGTACTCTTCGTTGCTGAGGTATGTTCCCCACATTGCCACCAATGGGCACGCAAAGATGAGGAGTTTTATGAAGGGGTTGCGACCGGAGCTCTATGACCGGGTTATCACCAATAACCCAACTTCTTTTGATGATGCTCTCACAAGAGCGGAGCTTGCTGAGCTTGGAGTGGGAGCTTATCCTAGTGCTATGCCACCACCAGTACCACAACAGGGGCAGACTAATGACAGCTTGAGGCCCCGGGGAGAGCCATTTAAACCTTGTGGTGCCTCTTCATCTGCACGGTTTGGTGGAAAGAAGTACTTTGGTCAGAAACAGGAGAACAAGAAGAGCAATTGGTCCGCCAATCGAGGGTCTTCACAAGGGAATAGGCCGGGAGAGCCGAGGTGCGACAACTGTGGAGGGCCACATTCTTCGATTAAGTGCCCTGCCTGTTATAGCTGTGGCAAGATGGGCCACATCGCTCGGTATTGCCCCACCAGGGGAGGACAGTCAGAGTTCCAGGGCAACAGGCCGAGGTTTGATGATAGGACTGTACACCAGAGGCAGCAGTTTGGGCCTCGACCATCGGGAGGTCATACAGTGGGACCGTCCCAGGGACAGGTGTATGCTCTGACCAGAGAGCAGGCTCAGGCAGCCCCAGAGGAGGTGATCGCCGGTACGTGTCATTTATTTACGTACCCTGCTTTTATTTTGATAGATACAGGTGCCTCCCACTCTTTTGTATCTGTTGGCTTTGTGGAGAGACACCATATGCGCACGTCTTCTCTACCCACGCCTCTCCTTGTCTCGACACCCACTGGAAGAAATGTCGTTGCTGATCAGTTCATGGCAGATTGCCTCATTTATTTTGAGGGCAACGAGTTGGAGACAGACTTGATTGTGTTGGGTATGTCGGACTTCGACTGCATCTTGGGCATTGATATTCTGAACAGATATCAGGCAGTGGTAGATTGCCGGCAGAAGACAGTGAAGTTCAGACCTGATTTGGGTAGTCAGTGGACTTTCTATGGCAACGGTTCTCGTGCGAAGATTCCGTTGATTTCAGCGATCAAGATGACTCAGCTGTTGGAACGTGGCCACACGGGCTATCTCATCTATGCCGTGGACACGTCTGGGAAGAATAAGGAATTGAGAGTTGAGGATGTACCAGTGGTAGCAGAGTTTGCTGATGTGTTCCCAGAAGAGATCCCAGGGTTCCCACCGGCTAGAGAAGTTGAGTTTGGGATCGAGTTGTTACCGGGGACATCTGCTATCTCTCGTGCACCTTACAGGATGGCACCGGCGGAGTTGAGAGAATTGAAGGAACAGTTGCAGGATCTCCTTGACAAAGGATATATACGCCCGAGCGTATCGCCATGGGGCGCACCGGTTCTCTTTGTGAAGAAGAAGGACGGTTCGATGAGGTTATGCATCAATTACCGGCAACTGAATAAGGCTACAATAAAGAACAAATATCCTCTCCCAAGGATTGATGATTTGTTTGATCAGTTGCAAGGTACCAGATTATATAGCAAGATTGATTTGAGATCCGGGTACCATCAGATTCGAGTCAGAGAGGAAGATGTGCAGAAGACAGCGTTCCGGACTCGATATGGACATTATGAGTTCCTAGTGATGCCGTTCGGTGTGACGAATGCTCCTGCGGTCTTTATGAGCTTGATGAACAGAGTGTTTCAGCAGTACCTTGATCAGTTCGTCATTGTATTTATTGACGACATTCTCATCTACTCCCGGAGTGAGGAAGAGCACGTGAAACACTTGAGGACAGTGCTCCAGATTCATCGAGAGCACCAGTTGTATGCCAAGCTCAGTAAGTGTGAGTTCTGGTTGAGCAGTGTAGTATTTCTGGGGCATGTCATTTCTAGCAGTGGGATATCAGTGGATCCCAGGAAGATCGAAGCTGTGATGGAGTGGGCTGCCCCCACTTCTGTACCTGAGATTCGGAGCTTCCTTGGTTTGGCCGGATATTATCGACGCTTCGTCGAGGGCTTTTCGAAGATTGCCAAGCCGTTGACTCAGTTGACCCAGAAGGGAGTGCCTTTCTTTTGGTCAGAATCTTGTGAGGAGAGCTTCCAGGAGTTGAAGCACCGTTTGACGACAGCGCCAGTGTTAGTGATCCCTACGGAGAACTCCAGATTTGTTTTGTATACCGATGCATCACTCCAGGGCCTTGGGTGTGTACTGATGCAGGATAGGCATGTGGTAGCTTATGCATCGAGGCATTTGAAGCCGCATGAGACGAGATACCCAGTCCATGACTTGGAACTGGCGGCTATCATCTTCGCCCTGAAGATTTGGAGGCATTATTTGTATGGTACGTCGTTTACCATTTACACGGATCACAAGAGCCTCAAGTTTTTATTCACTCAGGCAGAGCTGAACATGAGGCAGAGGAGGTGGATGGACTTACTTAAAGACTATGATTGTGAGATTGAGTACCATCCCGGAAAAGTTAATTTGACAGCAGATGCTTTGAGCCGGAAAGTAAGGAGTTCTGCTGAGGACGTCATCCATTTGTCAGCCATGATGACCTCCTATTGCCAGTTGGGCTATGATTTTGACATTGATGCATCACCTGTGTATGTATCGACCTTGTTAGCTGAGCCAGATATCTATGAGAACATCAGGAGAGCTCAGAGGTCAGATGATGAGGTTCAGAGGTGGTTATCTTTAGTACATCTTGGTCAGCCAACGAAATTCAGAGTGGCCGATGACGGGTCTTTGAGATTGGGTGACCGTTGGGTGGTTCCGGGTACGCCGGAGTTGCGTAAAGGGATCTTGGAGCGAGCTCATAGTAGCAGACTTAGCATCCTCCCAGGCGGGAAGAAGATGTATAAAGATCTACGTGGTCAGTTTTGGTGGAAGAGGATGAAATCTGATGTCGTCGCTTTTGTTAAGAGGTGTTTGATCTGCCAGCAGGTTAAGGCAGAGAGACAGAGACCTGGCGGCGAGTTGAGAAGCTTGGAGATACCGAAGTGGAAGTGGGAACACATTTCCATGGACTTCGTGACTCACCTGCCGAGGAGTGCTTCAGGCTTTGATGCTATTTGGGTGATTGTGGATCGATTGACTAAGGTAGCTCATTTCATCCCCTATAGCATGACTTTCACTTTTTTGAGGATGGCGCAGTTGTACATTCGAGATGTGGTGAGATTGCATGGGATCCCCATTTCCATAGTGTCGGATCGAGATCCGCGATTCACATCTCATTTTTGGGAAGGTCTTCAGTCAGCCTTGGGAACTGAAGTCAGATTGAGCACTGCTTATCATCCTCAGACGGATGGTCAGACCGAGCGTACTATCCAGACGCTCGAGGACATGTTGAGAGCTTGCGTTTTGGAGTTCGATGTTTCTTGGCAAGATTCAGTGCCTTTGGTAGAGTTCTCTTATAATAATAGCTACCAGGCGAGTATTCAAATGGCTCCTTTTGAAGCTCTTTATGGCAGACGGTGTAGATCACCCTTGTGTTGGGATGATTTGGACCGTAAATCGGTCGGAGGACCGGAATTGATTCGGGAGATGGAAGAGAAGATAAAGATGATAAGGCAGAAAATGAAAGCAGCCCAGGACAGACAGGCAGCTTATGCGAACAAACGGCGGAGACCATTGGAATTTCAGTTGGGAGATAAGGTCTTTTTGAAGATCTCGCCTTTCAGGGGCGTTGTGCGATTTGGGATGCGCGGGAAACTGTCTCCGAGGTATGTTGGACCGTACGAGATTTTGCAGCGCATTGGCACCTTAGCTTACCGACTAGCTCTGCCGCCTTCTTTATCTAGTATACATGATGTATTTCATGTGTCTATGCTGCGGAAGTATGAGCCGCATCCGTCGCATGTTTTACAGCCTTCCGAAGTTCAGTTAGAGTCCGATGTGTCTTATGTGGAACGGCCTGTCAGAATTCTGTATCGAGCAGACCGTAGACTTCGGAACAAAGTGATACCTATGATCAAGGTTCAGTGGGATCGCAGGGGTGTCGAGGAGGCTACGTGGGAGACGGAGCGGCATATGGTGCAGCACTACCCGGAACTATTCTCTGGTATGTGATTATGTTTAGTTTCTATTTGGGGTAAGTGCATGTGATTTCGAGGACGAAATCTTATAAGTAGGGGAGTATTGTGATATCCCCGAAATGATTAATTGCAATTTGAGCATTAATTGTGTTTATATGATTAATTATGGTGGTAATTAATTATGTGTTGGATTTATTAATCTTATGGAAATGCTTAGTCACATGATAGAGTGACCCGGGGAGGGCATTTCAGGGTGTATGTTGTGCATGTTGGAGAAAATTGTTATTAGCATGATTTATTTGCCATGGTTAGCAATTAATTGGAAATCATGAAATTTATTTGATATTTGGTGCATTTTGGATTAATACTTTTAAAAATATCATGTTTGGGTGTTTTATACACCATGAATTGTGGGATGCATTTTAATTACTTAACCCACTTTATTACCCCAAACCCCCCACCATACATTTCACTATCACTTTCAACTTTCCCAAATAACACCACCCAAACCCTTCTTTTCTCTCATTTTCGTTCTTGAACTTAAGGGTGGAGAGAAATCCTTGCAAAAAGTGGATTTGTGGAGTTTATTGGGAGATTTGAGATCCCCAAGAGGTATGGATACCTCATTGTTGATTTTGTAAGGTTTTGTTTAAGTTTGGTATGATTTTGAAGGGTTTTAAAATGGGTTGTATGAGTTGGTGTTATTTTTGGGTGAGTGTTAGATTTATGGTTGTATGATGTTGTTTATTGAAGATTTGTAGTGATTTGGTATGGTGGATCTTTGATTATTTGAGGTTGTTTGAGTTTGGGAAGGAGAAGGGTGAATAGTGCCCGAAAATCGCATGTGCAAAACTCGGCGATCGATCGGCGCCTCCAGCGATCGATCGCGAGCTGCAATGGCTGGAGGCAGTGGCCTTCAGCGATCGATCGCGAGTTTGGCGCGATCGATCAGCGAGGTCGCGATCGATCGGCGCAAACTCAGCGATCGATCGCGGATTGTAAATTTTTGTTGCTCGAGGCAGTGTGGTATCGCGATCGATCGGGGCTGTATGGCGATCGATCGCGAGACACCAAATTGGGTGTTTTTGGATTTTTTTGTGGGATTTTTGGTATTGGACTATTATTGGGTTCTAATATTGATTTGTGTGAATGTGTAGAACCATCCCAGGTGGCAACACAGCCAAGGCATTGAAGTCATACCATATCCTACATTTTGGAAAGGTACGTAGAGGACGTACGAGCACCCAACGGTACATGTATCTAATATACTCATTGTTTATGCATTGTGGATGCGAGTATATATGTGATTATGCATTGTGGATGCAAATACATGTTGAATTATGCATGATGATTGTAGATGCATATGATTATTGGTGCACATCCCATGAGTCGTGGTCATCCCTTGATGATTTTAATGCTTGCCGCTATTTGTTTTGGTTCCGCTAAATGTGAAGCGAGGGGTGGGAGCGCCGCATGTCACATTTGAGCGTGGTTGTCATATAGGGCGAGGAAAGGATATTTGCCGCTCAATGTGAGGCGAGGGGTGGGAGTACCGCATGTCCATTGAAGCGAGGTTATTCTATGCCGCCTATATGTAAATAAGCGAGGGGCATTAAAATACATTGTGATGGACAGACTAGGGAATGGTGACCGGTATTTGATATTGATGAGATGGTATTGTGTCATGACATGTCTAGACCATTAAAAATAATCTATTGATTATACTCATGAGTTATGGTACAGGGACAACCAAACTGGAAGCGTTTTGAAATGCATGGGAAAACAGGAAGTGTTTTAATTGTGTTTTATGCATTTACGCTTTATATTCATATTGTGTTGAATATGAATGATATTATTGCTCATGTTTGGGGGTTGTCCTTGTAGGTACTTTTGGCATGATAGAAGGGCTAAGCGGGTTGAGGTGGTGAGCTTGTGGAGAATTCTTTTGAGGCAGGAAGGACAGGATTAATTTTTGTATAGTATCTACTCTAGGAGTAGTGTAAAGCTATAATTGATAACATTTATTTGATTTGGGAATGTAACTAATCCAGGGATAGTCCTTATTTTTAGCATGTAATTCTTAAAGCTCATAGACTCAACACGATTAATTCACTCTGATCATTTATATTAGCTCTAATTATGCCTTTGATCCGCACTTAAGGATTAGGGTCCTTACAAATGCTTTGACCACGTGAGCTCGGGAGGTCGGCCATATACATAGCGCTGAGGCGGATGCTTTGACCACGTGAGCTCGGGAGGTCGGCCATATGCATAGCGTTGAGGCGGATGTCTTGACCACGTGAGCTCAGGAGGTCGGCCATAGACATAGCGCTGAGGCGGATGCTTTGACCACGTGAGCTCGGGAGGTCGGCCATATACATAGCGCTGAGGCGGGATACTTTGACCATGTGAGCTCGGGAGGTTGGCCGTCCCTACGGTGCTAATACATGCGTTTTGTGTTCCAAGTTGGGTGATTTTTTGAGCGAAGCTAAGCATAAGCTCGAAGGGTAGATCTTTCTCCCGCAGGGTATCACAACCCCCCTCCTAAGTCGAGCTGGCCTCTTTGATCGGAAGCTCGTAAGTTTAAGTTGATTTTTAGGCTTAGCTGAGCGGGGAAACTATAAGGCGGGAAATATGGTATTCAGAATTCAAATGTATGATACATGTTAACTATCGACGCTCCATCAACCGAGACACATCGAACGAGCAGACGGAGCTCGGACGCTCGTTTATTAAGTATAGGAGCTCAGACACTCACTTTTACTGGAGCTTGGATGCCCGCTTTACCACTTTCTTAATATTATCTAATCCTTTCATGGGTTGGAAGTCGTAAAGCTCGGACCTTGGACATTGCTCGTAAAGATATGCTGACTTGTATAGCCTTTTGTATGAGGAGGTCATACGAACTTGTGAAGCTCGGACCCTGGACATAGCTCGTAAAGCTATGCTGAGGCTCGTAAAGTATTTTTGTATTAGGAGGTCATAATAACTCGTGAGGCTCGGACCTGGGACATTGCTCGTAAAGCTATGATGAGACTCGTACAGTCTTTTTGTATGAGGATGTTGAATGAACTCGTGAAGCTAGGAACTTAGACATAGCTCGTAAAGCTATGCTGAGACTAATAAAGCCTTTTTGTATGAGGAGGTCATACGAACTCGTGAAGCTCGGACCCTGGACATATCTCGTAAAGCTATGCTGAGGCTCGTAAAATCTTTTTGTATGAGGAGGTCATAATAACTCGTGAAGCTCGGACCTGGGACATTGCTCGTAAAGCTATGATGAGACTCATAAAGTCTTTTTGTATGAGGAGGTTGAAGGAACTCGTGAAGCTAGGACCTTAGACATAGCTCATAAAGTTATGCTGAGACTAGTAAAGCCTTTTTGTATGAGGAGGTCAGACGAACTCGTGAAGCTCGGACCTGGGACATAACTCGTAAAGCTATGCTGAGACTCGTAAAGTCTTTTTGTCTGTGGAGGTCGGACGAGCTTTCGAAGCTCGGACCCTGGACATAGCTCGTAAAGCTATGCTGAGACTCGTAAAGTATTTTTGTATAAGGTGGTCGAACGAACTCGTGAAGCTCGGACTTTGGACATAGCTCGTAAAGTTATGCTGAGACTCGTAAAGCCTTTTTGTATGAGGAGGTCAGACGAACTCGTGAAGCTCGGACCTGGGACATAGCTCGTAAAGCTATGAGACTCGTAAAATCTTTTTGTTGGTGGAGTTCGGACGAGCTCGTGAAACTCGGACCCTGAACATAGCTCGTAAAGCTATGCTGAGACTCGTAAATTCTTTTATATGAGGAGATCAGATGAACTCATGAAGCTCGGACCTGGGACATAGCTCGTAAAGCTATGCTGAGACTCGTAAAGTCTTTTTGTCTGTGGAGGTCGGACGAGCTCGTGAAGCTTAGACCCTGGACATAGCTCGTAAAGCTATGCTGAGACTCGTAAAGTATTTTTGTATAAGGAGGTCGAACGAACTCTTGAAGCTCGGACTTTGGACAGAGCTCGTAAAGTTATGCTGAGACTCGTAAAGCCTTTTTGTATGAGGAGGTCAGACGAACTCGTGAAGCTCAGACCTGGGACATAGCTCGTAAAGCTATGCTGAGACCCGTAAAGTCTTTTAATCGACGTAGGTCGGTCTTGAGCTGGTGAAGCTTGGAGATTTTGTTTAGCTCTACCTAGTATTTGTTTGAGTCATCTTCATTCATTAAATTCTTCTCTGGAAGTATGTCAATATGGTGTTCCCATGACGTTAAGGCTGACCCACCGACATCCCGAGTTGACCATGTAAATACAGTCTCTTTACTTTTCTGGCATGCAATTAATTCAGCATTGAACACAGGGTCTAATTCCTTAGTTATCTTCACCATCATCTGAGGAGATGCAAGCTCTACCAATTCAGACTCTTTATCTATGCAATTCAAAGCTTTTTCTCCAAGTGTTTGTTTCAATGGTTTACCTCCCGCAATAATGTTGACATGATGCCGAGTTCTTTTTCCTTCCTTGTGCATAGATGTCTTCTTTTCTCCCAAGGTTGGAACTGGTACAACACGATCTGAGAAGATATGCAAAATCCCTAAAATCTTGTGGCTTGTTGACAAGATCTGAGAAGATCTTTGACCCAGTCAAGCCATTCCCATAGTGGGTAGACTTATGTTGAATTCACATCATTTCATGAGAATGAGAATCGGGAAGTTCAAAACTAATATCCTGGTGATCAATTAGATCGTCCTGGTCAACCTAAGAATAAGAGCTAAGTAGGCTTTATTGAGTGATCTTGCTAATTAACTCAACCTGACAACAATGCTTGCATGAGATCGGGAGGACGATCATCTACACTGCGCTAAGGCCGATGCTTTCATGAGGTCGGGAGGTCATTCATCCACACAGCTAAAGTCGATGATTTTGTGTGTGTGAGGTCGGGAGATCGGTCAACAAAGCTTAAAGGACCCTGGTTCGATGGGCGATTAGCATATAGTTATGTTCCTTCTCTCATAGGGTATCAAATGTACTGATGATTTGAGGTTGTCCAGGATTATTTCTCCCCCTAGATGTTCTTCTTCCTCATTGTCATCTTTTTTCCATACTATCCATGCCTTAGCTCGAACGTTTCCCACAGACGGCGCCAATTGATACTCCCAAAAAGAGTGATGATCTCTAAGTAAACGAGAGGTTAAATTTCCTCTCTTTATGTTTTTCAATGGTCCAAATAACAAGAAACAGATCCTGAATGACCTGCTAAGATCTGAAAACAATGTTAAAAGGGTGCCGGAAGATTTTTCCGGCGGGTCCCCTCCGACGCTCAAGTCAGGTGACGGGAGATATGAGAAAAATCTGTAAGGGAATAGCTGTTGTATGTAAGTGTGTATAGGAAAAAATGCATACCTGAAATCCTGAATTAGCTTGTTATTTATAGGTGTTGTTTCGGGATGTGCAATTTTAACCAATAAGGCCATGATCTACATGACCCTGAAATATCGGAACACATCGGCTGATCAGTAAGGCCACGATCCACATCATTCCCTGAAATCCCGGAGAGGTGGACGTAATCGTGGACCATGTTAATACATATGTCCGATAACTTGACCTTAGTGGCTTAGACTTAGTCAATGTCTTCCCAAAGATCGGGAATTCTGAAGATGATCTTATCTCTGTTGTCGATTTATGTCTCTAGACTAGAACTCGGCGAACTCGGGAGATCGGCCATATACATGGCGCTGAGGCGAATGTCCTGATCACATGAGCTCGGGAGGTCGGCCATATACGGATGCTTTGGCTACGTGAGCTCAGGAGGTCGGTCATATACATGACGCTGAGGCAGATGTCTTGATCACGTGAGCTCGGGAGGTCGGCCATACACATAGCATGAGGCGGATGTCTTGACCAGTGAGCTCGGGAGGTCGTCCATATACACAACGCTGAGGTGAATGCTTTGACCACGTGAGCTCGGGAGGTCGGCCATATACATAGCGCTGAGGCGGATGCTTTGACCACGTGAGCTCGGGAGGTCGGCCATATACGGATGCTTTGGCTACGTGAGCTCGGGAGGTCGGTCATATACATGACGCTGAGGTGGATGTCTTGATCACGGGAGCTCGGTAGGTCGGCCATACACATAGCGATGAGGCGGATGTCTTGACCACGTGTGCTCGGGAGGTTGTCCATATACATAGCGTTGAGGTGAATGCTTTGACCACGTGAGCTCGGGAGGTCGGCCATATACATAGCGCTGAGGCGGATGCTTTGACCACGTGAGCTCGGGAGGTCGGCCATATGCATAGCGCTGAGGCGGATGTCTTGACCACGTGAGCTCAGGAGGTCGGCCATATACATAGCGCTGAGGCTGATGCTTTGACCACGTGAGCTCGGGAGGTCGGCCATATACATAGCGCTGAGGCGGGATGCTTTGACCATGTGAGCTCGGGAGGTTGGTCGTCCCTACGGTGCTAAGACATGCTTTTGTGT
This sequence comes from Haberlea rhodopensis, assembly GCA_907163345.1. Taxonomy (NCBI): domain Eukaryota; kingdom Viridiplantae; phylum Streptophyta; class Magnoliopsida; order Lamiales; family Gesneriaceae; genus Haberlea; species Haberlea rhodopensis. The sequence continues at coordinate 20,671,876 of CAJQUN010000004.1, read as the reverse complement.
TCCAAGTTGGGTGATTTTTCGAGCGAAGCTAAGCATAAACTCGAAGGGTAGATCTTTCTCCCGCAGGGTATCAGTCTACATCTAGTACAGAGGGTATCAGGTGGATCGAAAGAGTGATCACTGCGAGATCAGCAGACTTTGATCAGTAAAGGGCATAAAGCCCCAAAGCCAAATACAGTCCCCTCAAACCATAAATCTCAGAGTACGGACAAGTACACGAATTGCCTTCGAAAACAAGTGAAGAAACACATGAGGATAAACGAGAAGCATAAACTGAGAAAGAATCCACAAACGCACAAACCCTCGCATCCTAAACCCGAACAAGAAACCGCATGTTTTAGTATTGTAGAAATCATTATATATCTGATCATCTCATACTTTTTTTACTGTCATAGTGAAAATCGCTTAATTGCGTTTAATCGTGTATGTTTAATTCAATATTTTTGTAGTTCCAATCATAATCTTTATTTGAATTTTAAGTCAGTTTTTGTGAGTTGATTACAAATTTTTTCAATTCGCGTATATATATATATATAAAGGTCACAAATTCAAATCGGTGTAATGAATTTAAATCTTGGATTTGAATTTTTTATGTGCACTAAGATATTTTCTTTAATTTCAAATATTTTGATCTTAATGTATAAAAATTCAAATTCACATTTAAATTCATTAAATCCGATTTGAATTTCCCCGAAACAAATTTATTAATTAAAAAACGTTATGGTTAATTGTACTTTTTTATAACTACGTGAATAAATGTATATATATTAACTTTCTTTACTCAACATACATACATGCACCAAAATGCTGTTTTTGGTCTCAACATACATACATGCACCAAAATGCTGTTTTTGGTCAAAACACCAAATTTCCCACATATTTTGTAATCACCTCTCTCAATTTTTGACTCGGAATTCTGATATTAGTAATTGCAGTTTGAAAAATCGCAACTCAAAGGGTTATTTAATTAATAAGAAATATTATTGCCAGAGCATTTTAAATTACATTTTTATTAATTTAACATGAAAATTATTCTTGCAGCAACATAAAATGCTCTGCTAATGTCATACACTTAGTTAATATATTTAACTTTATCAAACCAAATAGACATATATGAATAGAAATCTAATCAATATAACGTGCCATTGATATTATTATTGCAATTTTGTCAATATTAAACCATGTAATATAGTCTATATAATGCCTTATCAGATCTACCATTGAAATAATCCCTTCAACCCAAACGAGTTATACACTATGATGATTAAATACGTTTTCATATGGCTTATTCTTTGTACAAATATCTTCCAAGCAATGAGCTTTTGTTTTCTTTCCTATGGGGTTACGGTTCATGTTATAAATCGTCTTCCATCGAATTCAAATCCATTGCAAATCCACTGCGCTTCCGGTGACAACGAACTTGGAAAGCATATGCTCGCGAAGAATCAAGAGTTTAAGTTCAGTTTCTGTGTGAAATTTTACAGTACCTTATTTTTCTGCCGTCTCTCTTGGGATAATAAAACCAAAGGTTTTGAAGTTTATGATGCGCAGTGGCTTTTCAACCCATGCCAACGTAATACTTGCACGTGGGAGGCGAAAAGCAATGGTATTTATTTGTCGGGGAGTAAATATTATGATTGGGACCAAAACATGTAATTTATATATATTATGAAGAGATTAACAAGCGATAGAATGAAAAATGTTATTACGACTACAACTGCAAGCGCATAAAAATCAGGGCATAGATTCTAAGGAGGCTACCATAAGACAAGCTCATTTTTTAGGTCATCATATTGTTAAAAATTATCCTCCAAGTTCGAAAAATTATCAATGATCTTGGAAATCAATTCCTATAACTAAAGTTATAATTTTAAATTTCATATCTGTGTCGTAGTTAGGATTGACTGAAAACTCTTGGAGAAAACTCACATATATACACGACCCTAGTTGATTCTTTCTATGGTTTATGTAGTCTACCTCAATTCATTGAATTTAAAGACTTAGTTGTTGTTGTTTACCATAGTGTTATACTTGTACCTCTTTGAATCACAAACAAAACGGACCAAGTGAGTAGTTTTATACATTTGTCATGTCTTGACCACTAGGCTCTTAATTCACATAACAGTTGAATTTACGAGGTGAAATAATCAGTTACAATCGTGATTTCACACTTCTAGCCTTCTAAAAAGTAGGTTAATTAATTATGCATAGGCCTGTTGCCCAATGGGAAACAAAGTTCCATTTTTTTAAAGCATAAAACATGGTTTATACTAAGACAAACCAAAAGCATAATAATTAGAACGGTCAATCAAATGCAAGGACCAAAAGCCAACTAGGAATAACCAATTATAATTAGATAAAATAAAAATGTCTAATGATAATGAGATACATAGGAAAGATGCAACAGCTTAACCAGGATTATCCAAAGACCACCATAGCTACATCAGGTCCCCTCAAACAAATCAGTCCAATACAAGGTCAAAAAAGGGAACTGTCTTCTAAGATATCTGAAGGTATAATTACGGATAAACGGGAGATAAAAACTGATAGAAGACCAACAAACAAACAAACTCTTGTATCCAAATCCCAAACAAAAATCTGTCGACCATTGAAAGCCACTGTGTGATGTCCGAGGATTAAGGGTGTTGATCCCGGTGTGGTAACAATCCTTGTTGGATTTTTAATTGTGGCAATTATGAATTAATTGCGGTTATGGGTCTCCCGAGGTTGTTAAACCGAACATTTGGGATCGTTGGACCCAAAGGTTGAGATTGTATTCTCAATTTGGTGGAGAACCTATGAATTGGGTTTTTAGTGGGACTTGGTGTCCGGGGTGCCTTATGTTGGGGCCAATCTGAGGATTTGATGTTGGAGAGAGAGTTTTTGTAAACAGATGATTTTTAATGAATCATGATGTATTTGTGGAGGTATCGGTATTTTGGGGCATTTTTGCTATATATACCAGTTGGACTTGGAATTCCGTCATTTGGAACCCATTTCTCTCCTCTCCCTCACGCCTCTCTCTCACCCCAAACCCTTCCCCTTTCCCTTTGTTGGGCAAAATCGATGGAGGCTCGTCCTAGGAGCCTGATTTCTCGAAGATAAGTTGGTAAGTTTCTTCCCCTCGTCTTTGCCTTCGATTTGATAGTAGTTTGGTATGTTATGGTTAAGCTTTTGGGTTGAATTTGTATTTGGGGGTTTTGGGTTAAAATCTAAAATGTTGATTTTAGTGTTTTTATGGAGTTTAAATGTTGTATTTGAGGTGTTGGTGGTGTATGGGGTGTTGGTTTTGAGTTGGGTGTGAAAAACACCATGGAAACTCGATTTTTCGGAAAATTGCAGGTGGCGATCGATCGCCGAGGAGGGGCGATCGATCGCGACGAGCAGCTGCTAAAATTCGAAGATGATGAACAGTAGCGGCGATCGATCGCATGGTTGTAGCGATCGATCGCGAGCGGGTTGGCGATCGATCGCGAGGAATGGCGATCGATCGCGAGAAGGCGCTGGTTGGCCACTGGAGTGTGGCGATCGATCGCGATAAAGGTGGCGATCGATCGCCACTCGAAGGAAGTTGTTGTTTTGAGATTTTTGGAAAATGTCGGAATTTTGGAACCGAGATTTAAAGGGGCCGTTTCCGGGGCAATGTCTACATTCCAATGGGAATGCTATGCTTTTAAAATGGAGTGGTTGAGGCCAAAGTTTAATAAAACGGAGTTCCCGGTTGAATTCTTGGTTATCTTTTAAACTTATTAAACGGTATTTTTGGGTTTATGCATGCTTAGCCGAGGGGCTTTTATTTAGGTAATCGTCATGAATTGACGATATGATTGAGAGCTATTGTGATGACCATGGATTATAGATGTTAATCCCGTAGTGTTAATAATCCCTAAAGTGGTTTTACGTGGCGATTTGGAGTTTAATGGAGGTGTTGGGCCTTCTGGGCTCGTTTATTTGGGTAGTTGGGATCGTTGGATCCAGAGGTTGACATTGTATTCACATTACGGTGTAAAACCTAAGAGTTGGGTTTTTGATGTGTCTCGGAATCTCGGGTGCTGTGTGAGCACCGGTAGGGGGTTTTGGAGTTAGAGAGAGAGTTTTTGAAAACAGATGATTTTTAAGGAATCATGATGTATTTGTGGGGCTATTAATTTTTCGGGGTATTTTTGCTATAAATACCAATTGAACCCAAAATTTTAGAAATTATTTCATTTCAGCCCTCTTCCCTTCTCTCTCTCCCGCGCGCCAGCCCCTTCCCGACCTCCCCTGCCCCCGCCGCTTCAGACGCTTCGCCCGCCGCCTTCCGGCCGCCGTTCGGCGCGTGCGACCTATCACCGGCTTCGTCTCGTCGAGGCGCAGCTATCCCCTCCGTCAATTCGAAGTTTCGTCGCGTTTTGAAGTCGGATTTGGCAGGAAGGCGTCGATCCCCAATTTCTAGGGTTCATCGATTTTCGTCCGATTTCTTCCGATTTTCGATTGGGTAACCTCCCTTACCCCCTTTTCGTCTTTTTCGTGTATTTCCCTGCCATTATTGTGTTCGAATTTGAAGAATTATAAGGGTTCGAATTTAAGGGCTTGTTTGGGTTCGAATTTAAGGGGTTTGAGTTCGAAAATTTGGGGGTTTTTGGCAAGGGGTGTTGATTCTTGCTTGGATAGCTTAATTCACATTTTAGATGAATTATGGTATTTAATTGGGTTCGAAATTGTGAGATTAGGGTTCGATTTTTGTAGGGTATTCTTGAACAAATTTCGACATTGTCTCATTTATTTCCCTCCCTGCATGTACCCTGCCCCGGGTCTTTTAAATGATTTATTGTCGTGTGTTGACAATATTTTGAGGGTTATGGATGTGCTTGAGCATGTGTTACATGTTCGTAAATAATTGTGAATTATTTAACGTGTTAGCACATCGTTCCTCGGGGCATGGAACTCGAGCAAGGTTTGGCTTGGACTTCGAGAATTTAAGGTACGTTTAGCGTACGAGCATAGTTTAAATGATGTTTTACAAGTATGATGCATGATTTAAAATACATGAAATGTTTTACTATGATGGTACCGGGACTTGGTTACGTTATGTTGATTCACATGGTGAAATGCTTGGTGCCGCTATAAAGCGAGCAAATGATGGGGTGTGGTTGCTACGGAGCGAACACCGATAGTATGACGTTACTTGGAAGTAAGAAATGAAAATGTGGTATTTGATTAGATATCTAGGATATCTGTATTTTATTCCCTATTGGTAATGAATAGGAACAGAGACGTAGTTAATCAGAGAAGTGATTAACTAGTATCGAAGTTAAGGAAATCTTAATATGATATCTAGAATTATGATAATTGCTAGATAAAGAAAGATGTTATGAAATGTTGTTAATTTGAAACCGGCTAGGGTTAACCAATGTGATGATTAACTGCATATTCAGGATTTGATGATTTATCTGTTTTGAGAACAGGGTTATCACAGGGGTACGCTAGGATGAGGATGATACCATCCAGGAAGTATCACATATGTTCCACAACATTTACATTTTTGTAAATTATGTATTATGTCATTATGATTATGAAATTGTGGAATTGGTATGCTCACCCCGTATGGGGGCTGTCTCTGTTGGGACAGGTGAACAGGTACATCGATGGATGTGGAGCAGAGCTCGAGCTGTTGATTGGATGTACTCCCAGGATCGTGGTACCAGGGCTTGATGGAGCACGGTATCGTATAGAGTACCTATATACCCATGATGGTTATATACATATTCATGATGCTCGCATGTGAGCACGATTATACTTGTATATGGATTGTATATAAAGGCATGAGCCTTTCTCTCTTTCATTTGAGGTTGCATGCAATTAGAGGTAGAATTGCTAAATGATATGAGAGTCATTGGTGTATTATGTGGGTGTTGAAACCCACTTTTGTCGTCATATGTGTGGTGTCTTCCCTGGCTGGGAATTTACTTGTATTACTGCTTTCTGATGAGTATTATGTGTTCCCTGGCCGGGAATTATGTTATGTGTTGTGCTTTTTTTTGGGATAGCTCTATTTATGGGGAGACTCTGCCCAAATTTTTATAAAAGTTCACAATGTGAAAAGTGGCACCAAGGGGTTGGTAAAGGGCAAACATATGAGTCTTTTATTGTTAGGATGATGATCTTATAACATTGAGTATTAAAGGAAAATTTTGTAATTGACATTCAATGGTAAAGTATCATCTGAGCTTACCGATTGCCTTTTTATTGAAAGCATGTGCCACACATAGTGGTTAATACACTAATCAGGGGTTAAGGGCTAAGGGGGTCCTTACATTAGTGGTATCAGAGCAGTGGTTGCTCATTGGGGCTGTTAAGGGCCTAGGAAGTTATTGATAGCACATATTATGCATGATGGCATTAATGTTGTATGGCATAACAATTGTTTATGTGCTATTATGATATGAAAAGTGGTATTGCTAACCATTGTGGTTGCAGGAATCGTGTGGGACACGATAGGATGGCATTAACACTGATGTCTGGCACTCCGTGTGTTAAGTGCCAAGGAATCTGATTTTGTAAGAGAATCAGGTAAAAAGGGATATTTCCGAGGTAACATGTCTTGGTATACGTATTGACATGCAAGTAGTTGCATATATGTATTGAATGTTTGATGCATAGCGTATATGGCTATTGCTGTTAACCCTGATGGTTGCAGGTTACAGGAAATATGGAGTACGAAAAGGAATGATGATTATACATATGTACGGGCATCCAAAGGGTAACATGTATTATGTATTTAGTCATTTAACACAAGGTAAATCAAGATATTCATAAGATAGTGCATTATGATGATGATAATGATAAGTAAGTTTATGATGATGTTTATGATGAGTAAAGATGATATGATGTTTATGATGATGATAATGATAAGTAAGTTTATGATGATGTTTATGATGAGTAAAGATGATATGATGTTTATGATGATGATTATGAGGAATAAGTTTATAATGATGATGTTTATATGATGTTTATATAATGATATAATGTTATTTGTGGTAAGATGCCACGGGGTAAGATGCCCCACATGGTAAGAGGCCATGCGATGTTATTTGTGGTAAGATGCCACGGGGTAAGATGCCCCACATGGTAAGAGGCCATGCGATGTTATTTGTGGTAAGATGCCACGGGGTAAGATGCCCCACATGGTAAGAGGCCATGCGATGTTATTTGTGGTAAGATGCCACGGGGTAAGATGCCCATATGGTAAGAGGCCATACGATATTATTATGTGGATTTACGATGACTCATTCTTTTATGAGGATTGGCGATGGTTTATGCCGCCGGATGTATTGATAGCGATGGTTCATTCCGCTATATTGATTGGCGATGGTTCTTTCCGCCAGATGTATTGATAGCGATGGTCCATTCCGCTATATTGATTGGCGATGGTTCTTTCCGCCAGATGTATTGATAGCGATGGTTCATTCCGCTATATTGATTGGCGATGGTTCTTTCCGCCAGATGTATTGATAGCGATGGTCCATTCCGCTATATTGATTGGCGATGGTTCTTTCCGCCAGATGTATTGATAGCGATGGTTCATTCCGCTATATTGATTGGCGATGGTTCTTTCCGCCAGATGTATTGATAGCGATGGTCCATTCCGCTATATTGATTGGCGATGGGTTATACCGCCGGGTATTGATAGCGATGCCTCTTTCCGCTATTATGAGGACGATGATTCATGCTCAGGTGTATAGCGAGGTTTCATGCCACTTATTATATGACGAGGTATCATGCCGTCGATTCTATAGCGATGGACTGTGCCGATATATATTCAGCACAGGATCTTGCCGCCTTCGAGCGATGGGTGCTGATTACGTATTATTATTGAGCGACGGAGATAGGTATGCCGCTATCTTGTTAGCGATGAGGTATGAGATATTGCTATTCTATTTAGCATTATTCTAGCTGGCATGCGTTGTTATACATGTTTTATTATGACTATTTTACTAGCATGATGATGGATGACATATGTTGATGTACATGGACCGTCACGAGTTGACTGGGTTGTTTAGATGTCATTGTTGACATGTATCGTCGCTAGTTGACGATACCTTAGATGCCATGAGTTGGCATGTGTCGTCACAGGATGACGATGACGATGGTGTAGGAGATGTCTTATTAGACATGCATCATCGTTACGATGATCGATGCGTTGAGTATACGTATTCAGTGGTATGCCTTGGGTGCCAGTACCGAGCACAAGGTGGTGTGTGCGGCACCGATGGACGTGACCCTTATACCGAGCGGGTTGCTCGAGGAATGGTTGGATGCGCTGTACATGTAATTGTACCGCAGCTTACGTTTGGGGTGATCATATTACGAGTGGTGATACCCTTGAGGTATGCTCGTTGGAATGGTGTTTGGCCATGTGATTTGACGACAGGAGTAATCATGGGGGAAAGTACTCGCTTTCTGTCGATGTGACATGTGGTAGACATGGTCAGACCACCCTTGAGGGTGTAGGATGGGTCCTAAGGGAGTAGGATCAGGTTATGTTAAGTACATAGGGACATTGGAGTGTCCAGGGTGTATCGGCATTAGAGGAATGTTGGATAAAGACCCACTACTCTATTGAGTTTTCTTCCCACAGTATGATATACCATGTGGAAACGTCCGTCTTATTGGTAGGTTTGAGGTGAACCTAGAGAGGCAGCGACCAGTTTGTCTGCCGTGTGTGTACAGCACCATGAGGGGCTTGCTAGAGCCGTTATACTGCTCGTTGGAACCAAGTTTGGCAAATCGTAAGGTAATACGATGTGGATTGTGGTAGACTCTAGTAGTCACCATGTCATTTGAGGTTGAGGCTGAGGTTGTGCATGCCTCACTAAAACGTGTATACGTTTATGTTTAATCTTGGTGAGACTTGTCTGGGACAGCTCAGGATGTTGGAGTACCAACAAGAGAGTCATCAGGTCGTCATTGACTCAATCTAAGGGAACCCGTGTATTAGGGATACAATGGGTGTTATTGTATCCAGTTTTCCGAACGGTGGTTCGAGACTAGTGGATCTCGAGTTCGATGGCACTTCCCTTGTGAGGAAGGAGGTAGTATTATACCTATTTGGGAATCTTTGAAAGATTCGGTGAGTTGGTGCTTGTGGTGTTGATTTTGAGAATCACGCCGTGTTGTTGATCGTCGATTTTCATTCTCCTTTGGATGGGAATGACTCAGGATTGACGGTTGTGTTTGGGGCTTAGGGGTATGTTGCAGATACCCGAGCCAAGTGCATTGAGTATGCATGCGATGTCAATACTTAGGCAGGTATACCGGTGAGTATACGGATGCCAGTTATTGATTTCCTTTCTGTCAAGAATAGAGTTATGCTATTTTTAGGATGGTTAAATCTCTGATGAGAGATATGGAACACCTTGAGATTGGGAATCTCCATGGCACGATGATTATGAGGGATAATCGTGAAGTTAGTTGACTTCCCTTGAGGAGGGATTATCTTGTGAGGGTTAAGGTATTTCATTATTGGTGTTTCCCTCCGAGTTATGCGATAGCCTTCCCAAGTTTGGATTGTTAAATCCTAGGATTATCAAGGGATGGCAGGAATTCGGATTGGTTGGGTGTCGCTGTCGACACAAGCGTTGAGGATGCAATAGGTTTATTGCATGTCCTTTCAAATTTGAAACTCTGTGGAGTCTCGATTGTTTATTTACGACCAGGATGTGGTTCTTGGGATATCCGGAGGTGGACATCTTGTGAGATGTCTTTTGTGTGGATCGGTGGCCGTGAGTTGCCCGATCCGAGTTGCAGAGGGTGCAACTGCTCCTTGGATGGAGGTGGTCTGTATAGCGGGAAACCAGGTTTGGTATGTGTACACCGTGGTATACTAGTGTTTCCCTCGTAACGAGGTAAGTTAGACATCGTGAGTCATGATAAAGATGTCATTGGATGATATCTACGATAGAATCAGGAGCGATTCGAATCCTTACAGTTTCAGTTGACTAACTGCTTTTGGATTATTAGCGTTGAGCTGTGCTGACGCTCTTTGACGTTATGATGGATTTGGAAGTCTATTCCACTCCAGAGGTCAACGTTCTCGCGGTTGAGGTGTCATTCAGGATGCGTTCTTACTAGTTGTATTAGAACTAAGGATGACTGTCCAATCTACAGTCGTAAGTATATGTTATTTTGCAGTCATGAGGGACTGACTTTTGGGATGAATCGCACCGAGGTACGTTTTGCCTCTTGGGTGATAGGTTGGTTTTGGTAAGTCGCTCTGTTTCAGAGTTTGATGTGAGGTAAGTATCCTCGCGTTTATTGATACGATTCTGATATGGTCAAGAATCGGGGTTATGGCTTCATGTTGTTGTGTAGCCTGGGTGTTACGTGATACACCAGTGCTAATTTCGAGGACGAAATTCTTTTAGTGGGGGATATTGTGATGACCAGGGATTATAGATGTTAATCCCGTAGTGTTAATAATCCCTAAAGTGGTTTTACGTGGCGATTTGGAGTTTAATGGAGGTGTTGGGCCTTCTGGGCTCGTTTATTTGGGTAGTTGGGATCGTTGGATCCAGAGGTTGAGATTGTATTCACATTACGGTGTAAAACCTAAGAGTTGGGTTTTTGATGTGTCTCGGAATCTCGAGTGCTGTGTGAGCACCGGTAGGGGGTTTTGGAGTTAGAGAGAGAGTTTTTGAAAACAGATGATTTTTAAGGAATCATTATGTATTTGTGGGGCTATTAATTTTTCGAGGTATTTTTGCTATAAATACCAATTGAACCCAAAATTTTAGAAATTATTTCATTTCAGCCCTCTTCCCTTCTCTCTCTCCCGCGCGCCAGCCCCTTCCCGACCTCCCCTGCCCCCGCCGCTTCAGACGCTTCGCCCGCCGCCGTCCGGCCGCCATTCGGCACGTGCGACCTATCACCGGCTTCGTCTCGTCGAGGCGCAGCTATCCCCTCCGTCAATTCGAAGTTTCGTCGCGTTTTGAAGTCGGATTTGGCAGGAAGGCCTTGAACCCCAATTTCTAGGGTTCATCGATTTTCGTCCGATTTCTTCCGATTTTCGATTGGGTAACCTCCCTTACCCCTTTTTCGTCTTTTTCGTGTATTTCCCTGCCATTATTGTGTTCGAATTTGAAGAATTATAAGGGTTCGAATTTAAGGGCTTGTTTGGGTTCGAATGTAAGGGGTTTGAGTTCGAAAATTTGGGGGTTTTTGGCAAGGGGTGTTGATTCTTGCTTGGATAGCTTAATTCACATTTTAGATGAATTATGGTATTTAATTGGGTTCGAAATTGTGAGATTAGGGTTCGATTTTTGTAGGGTATTCTTGAACAAATTTCGACATTGTCTCATTTATTTCCCTCCCTGCATGTACCCTGCCCCGGGTCTTTTAAATGATTTATTGTCGTGTGTTGACAATATTTTGAGGGTTATGGATGTGCTTGAGCATGTGTTACATGTTCGTAAATAATTGTGAATTATTTAACGTGTTAGCACATCGTTCCTCGGGGCATGGAACTCGAGCAAGGTTTGGCTTGGACTTCGAGAATTTAAGGTACGTTTAGCGTACGAGCATAGTTTAAATGATGTTTTACAAGTATGATGCATGATTTAAAATACATGAAATGTTTTACTATGATGGTACCGGGACTTGGTTACGTTATGTTGATTCACATGGTGAAATGCTTGGTGCCGCTATGAAGCGAGCAAATGATGGGGTGTGGTTGCTACGGAGCGAACACCGATAGTATGACGTTACTTGGAAGTAAGAAATGAAAATGTGGTATTTGATTAGATATCTAGGATATCTGTATTTTATTCCCTATTGGTAATGAATAGGAACAGAGACGTAGTTAATCAGAGAAGTGATTAACTAGTATCGAAGTTAAGGAAATCTTAATATGATATCTAGAATTATGATAATTGCTAGATAAAGAAAGATGTTATGAAATGTTGTTAATTTGAAACCGGCTAGGGTTAACCAATGTGATGATTAACTGCATATTCAGGATTTGATGATTTATCTGTTTTGAGAACAGGGTTATCACAGGGGTACGCTAGGATGAGGATGATACCATCCAGGAAGTATCACATATGTTCCACAACATTTACATTTTTGTAAATTATGTATTATGTCATTATGATTATGAAATTGTGGAATTGGTATGCTCACCCCGTATGGGGGCTGTCTCTGTTGGGACAGGTGAACAGGTACATCGATGGATGTGGAGCAGAGCTCGAGCGGTTGATTGGATGTACTCCCAAGATCGTGGTACCAGGGCTTGATGGAGCACGGTATCGTATAGAGTACCTATATAGCCATGATGGTTATATACATATTCATGATGCTCGCATGTGAGCACGATTATACTTGTATATGGATTGTATATAAAGGCATGAGCCTTTCTCTCTTTCATTTGAGGTTGCATGCAATTAGAGGTAGAATTGCTAAATGATATGAGAGTCATTGGTGTATTATGTGGGTGTTGAAACCCACTTTTGTCGTCATATGTGTGGTGTCTTCCCTGGCTGGGAATTTACTTGTATTACTGCTTTCTGATGAGTATAATGTGTTCCCTGGCCGGGAATTATGTTATGTGTTGTGCTTTTTTTTGGGATAGCTCTATTTATGGGGAGACTCTGCCCAAATTTTTATAAAAGTTCACAATGTGAAAAGTGGCACCAAGGGGTTGGTAAAGGGCAAACATATGAGTCTTTTATTGTTAGGATGATGATCTTATAACATTGAGTATTAAAGGAAAATTTTGTAATTGACATTCAATGGTAAAGTATCATCTGAGCTTCCCGATTGACTTTTTATTGAAAGCATGTGCCACACATAGTGGTTAATACACTAATCAGGGGTTAAGGGCTAAGGGGGTCCTTACAGCTATGAACGTGCTTGGGCACGTGGTTGCATGCTTATGTTTGATTGTGAATTATTTGTGTTTTAGCACATACTTCTTGAGGAATGGAACTCAAGCAAGGTTTAGCTTGGGCTGCGGAGACTTAAGGTACGTATGACGTACGAGCATAGCCTATTATAATGTTGCAACTGTAAAATATATGGTATGTGATAATTGCATTATATGGACATTGAAATACATGGTATGTGGTATTTGTATAAATGGATATGGAAATGCATGGTATGTGGTATTTGCCATAAATGGATATTGAAATACATGGTATACGGTACTTGCTATAAATGGATAGTGAAATGCATGATATATGGTAATTGCGATAAATGGACATTCGTGGGGAATTATGTGGTGCCGCTTTTGAGCGAGCAAAGACAGGGATGTTGTCGCCGTTGAGCGACCATCGGTTATGACGCCGCTATTGTTGAGCGTGCGTGGGGTCGAAATGCCGCCATTTTGGAGCGAGCTATGACATAGAAATATGGAGTCAATTGCTAAATATATGTGATATCTGTAGTGCTCTCTTTTGATGGTTTAATCGCATTTGGTTATGGAACTGGTATAGCAGGAATGGTTTTAGTTGATCACTGGCTTTTGGGTTTGGTTATTTTGAGAACATGGACAATACAGGGGATCCCGGATGAGAGTGTTACCATCCAGGGAGTATCATTTAAATTATGGCATTTACATTCTGTAAATTATGAATTGCAATGTTATGGATTATTGGATTGGTGGTATTGGTATGCTCACCCCGTGTGGGGGCTGTCTCTGTTGGGGCAGGTGTTACAGGTGTAGCAGCGGCTTTGGAGTTGAGCCCGGGCTGTTGACTAGAGGTACTTCCAGGATCGAGGTACCAGAGCTGGTTGAAAGGCGTATAGATCCTGAGTTGAGATCGAGTTGCGCTTGGGAGGTGTTTCCAGGATCGAAGCACCAGTAACGGTATTTGGTAGAGTGTTTTATACATTAGATACACGCTTATTCATTGGGTGCTCTTTTGTGAGTACATTTTACGTGTATATGGAATGTATAAATGGGCTACGGCTTCTCTCTGTTCGTTATGGTTGCATGCAATTAATTATGGAATTGCTAAATGAACTAAGAGCATGTTAGTGTATTGTGTGGGTGCATGTCATATGAATAATCTTGGTTGGGGAATCTGAATATTATGTGAATTGAATGCAAGAAATTTTCTGGATAGCATACGGTGTTGCACTTGCACATGGTTTCCCCCATGATAGTATGATTATATGCACTAATGGTATGACTTAATACACTAATAACGGGTTAAGGGCACGGGGGTCCTTACACACTGGATGGCGCAGGAAACCTAGAAGCCCAGTAGTCAAAGCCAAACAATGCCCGATCAACGAAACATAACCAAAAAACCACCATCAACAAAACAAAATAGGAACATGAGAAAAGGAAAGCAGCGGGAACATATAGTAATGCAGTTTCCAACAAGTAGACCGTCCAACCATTGCCAAAAAGGTATATATCCAAAAACGACACCCCATTACAACGACAGACAAAATCATATCCACCAAGCAACACAAAAATGATTTAAGCAAAAAGTAAAGAAGAATATTGATGTGACTAGAAATAGACACATCTATTACGCTTAATTGTCTATGATTTTGTATGTTTTGATGGTTAAATTGATACATATGCTACCTAATCGTATATTTGTGTATTTGTAGGTAGAATCGAAGAAATCGAGCTAATAAGGATCAAGAAATACATTGGAGTTGATAAGAGATCAAAGTAGACCAAGAAAAATGCATAAAAGTTGATCAAGACAGGCGATCCATCGTCCAGGAAGCAGAGATCGATCGCCTCGAGGCAGAAAGTTTCAGCAACAAATTTATCATATTAGCGATCGATCGCCACTTTCCATGTGTTTAACGCAAAATGGCTTCCTATGATCCCATGCTTGGATCATGTTTGTTATTGGGCAGCAAAACGTGATGGGATTTTCTTTTCAAAAAACTACCCTGCAATAGAATTGGGGAAGAAGTATGGTTGGGACTTTAATTAGTTCTGCATGAAATTGAGATCTACATATTGTTAAAGGTTAATTTTAGGGGAAAAAATACAAAGTAAGTGATTTGTAATGATAAATAGAGAATTATTATATGGTAATAAAGCGGTTTATATATGATAAGTCTCATTTCATATTTCTTTGCTTATACATATTTAGACAATTGCGCACAATGGGGGTGCGCATCAATTCCAATGCATGGTAAATGCACCATAGGATAATGGATTACCCCTGGAGGGTAGCATCAAATATTACTCCAATAAGTGCCATCCTTGGCGCCCATTGCAGTGCTTCACCAACACTGTTGCATTGGTATAATTAGGGTTATCACATAAATAATTATAATATATTTTATTTAAATTTGTTATCTATTTTATAATTTATTTCTTCATGCAATTTAATTTATTATAAAATAAGTAAGATACTTGAATAAATTTATTTACTATTTAAATAACATCAATTATTACCCAAATAAGTTAAATAACTGCTTAAATAATTATCTTAATTAATTATATAAAAAATAATCTTAAAATTCTTGATAAAAACGTAAATTTAACACATGCCACAGCTGCATGGAGTGTGACGCACCAAAAGATACCAAGTATCTACAGGTGAATGTGCTCTAACCATACGCTTAGGCGCATGTTAACAATATCATGTTCTTTCAGTCTATCTTGCGCACTCCCAAATCGTAACCTAGTCCTTCCCCCGTTCAGTTCTCTTTCACTATTGACCTTCACCACTTCTACATAGGGTTGAAGCCTTGAAGCTAGAGGTGTTTCTGTGTTCGCTGGTAATTTTAATTTGCGCTTCTAAATCTGGTTAATTTTCTTTTTTTTTTTGGTTTGTAGAAGAATTAATGTAGTTTTAATTGAATGAAGAAATAAAACCCTCTAATATTTTCCACCGGATTTTCTATATAGGGGTTTTTTTTTTGTTTATATATGCTAGTGCATTCTCATATGTTTGATATATGTGAACATTACCAAGGTTCAGTGTATCCTTTTGGTTATCGTATTGATGTAAGGAATCTGACAAGGCAGCGGAACAAATAAATTTGGATTCCCGCCGAGGATATATACGAAGAAATCATATCGATGTTGAGTTATATCTTTGTAGCTTGTTTGATGCAGAAGAACGCCCACAAGTCGTCTAGAAAAACTTCACAGCTTTGCCTCTACGGTATCCACACGATCAAATCGGTAAAGGGACGTTGAAATTATCATGGTGCTAGACTTGATAATTCAACCAAGAAAGAATGAGGTAACGACTGCTCGTTCTCAACAAAGCTAGTCAAATGTTTTCAGTGTTAACCTTTTCGATAATCTGAATCTTTTTTTTTAAACCTAATACACACACATATAAAAACTGATAAATGAGGCGGCTTATTAAAAGAAAATAGGGTTTTCGAAAAACCCAAATATAATAGGCTCATTATCTAATATATATATACATATGTATATATATATATATTATTTTATGATTAGGACACTTCCTAATCAATGTAATTCATCCAATAAATTTTATCTCCCTTTATCGATTTAATCTTTTGTGCGACCCGTTAGGATCTTGCAACGTTGACTGTGACATAAAATCTTATTTTATGTCACAAGCAATGAGCGGTATCTAGCAACACATCAAGGCTACCCAAGTTACAAGAATGTCATTTACTCGATATTACTTATATTCACCATGTAACTTAATCCCTTTGTCCTAGGTTTTAGATTAAACACGAGTTATGGAATAAGTCATACTCGTATAGTTCAATCTTTTATTTCTTGATCCTCGAGTAGACTAGAATAAACGAATAAGCTCGATCACATATCGACTCATTAGAGCATGTCGATGCATTCTAGTCTCACTTGATCAAGGGCCCAAAAACTTTTCTGTTATATAGAAGGGACAAATCCTATCAGTTGGTACTTTGCATATTTCACATCTCCTCTTTCAACGATTTCTCGGATGAAATGAAAACGCCAAAGTATGTGTTTGGATCGCTGGTGAGATCTGGGTTCCTTAGCCAATGCGATGGCTCCATTGTTGTCACAATAGAGTTCAATCGGATCTAGAACGCTAGGCATAACCCTAAGCTCGAAAATGAAGTTCCTGATCCAAACAACCTCCTTTGCTGCATCCGAGACAACAATATACTCAGCTTCAGTTGTAGAATCGGCTACTGTCTCTTGCTTTGAACTCTTCCAGCTCACAACACCGCAATTTAGGAAAAACACATATCCTGATTGCGATCGAAAATCGTTCTTATCGATTTGGAAGCTTGCATCAGTGTAACCCATTACATTGAGTTCTTCCTCACCTCCATAAATCAAGAATGTATCCTTAGTTCTTCTCAAGTACTTCAGGATATTTTTGACAGCGATCCAGTGACATTTGTGATATCCCTGAAATAATTATGTGCATTTTGGCTTTTGATGTTAATTGTGAGGTTAACAGTGTGTTATTATTTTTATTGTGGTTGAGAAATGTATAGTTATGCGGTGGGCATGAACTGATAATACATTTCAGGGTGCATGTGGTGCTTAGTGGGGGACTGGTGAATTGGCATGATTTAATTGAGATTGATTCTCATTAATCTCGAAAGCATGTATAATATTTTTTATGGTGCATTTATTTGTTAAATGTTTTAAAATATCAAGTACGGATATTTTATGCACCATGCTAATGTTGGGGCATGGTTTTAACTAATCCTTTACACTACCCCCTTATTCCCCTTCATTTCCCCCTATTCACTTTTTCATCACTCAAACCCCCCCAACCCCTCTCCAAAATCGCCTAGCTCAAGGAAGGAAGGAGAAGAAAATTTTAAAAACTTGTGTGGCTTGATTTGTGTAAGGACCCTAGTTCCTTAAATGCGGATTAAATGCATAATTAGAGCTAACATACATTATCAGAGTAAATATGATCGTGTTGAGACATGAGCCTTAAGAATTACATGCCAAAACAAGGACTTTCAAGTGGATTAATTACATCCCCAATCAAATGAATGTTTTCACTATAGTTTTACACTACTCCTAGAGTAGACACTATACAAAATAATCTTGTCCTTCATCTATCGAAAGTGTTCTTCACAAGCTCACAGCCTCGACCCGCCTTAGCCCCCTTATCATGCCAAAATGTACCAACAAAGACAACCCCCAAACATGAGCATAATATTATTCATATCCATTCACAATATGAATAAAGGCGTAAATGCATAACTCATAATAAAACACTTCATGTTTTTCCCATGCATTTAAACGCTTCCTTTTGGGTTGTCCTGTACCATAACTCATGAATATAATCAAATAGATTATTTAATGGTTCAAGTCATGACATAATACCATTCCATATTCATCAATTACCAATCCCTAGTCCGTTCATCGCAATGTATTTTAATGCCCCTCGCTTCACATATAGGCGGTATAGAATAACCTCGCTTTAATGGACATGCGGCGCTCCCACCCCTCGCTTCACATTTTAGCGGCAAATATTCTTTCCTCGCCTCATATGACAACCACACTTCAATGTGACATGCGGCGCTCCTACCCCTCGCTTCACATTGACGGCACCAAACAAATAGCGGCAAGCATTAAAATCATCAAAGGATGACCATGACTCATGGGATGTGCACCAACAATCATCATATGCATATATAGTCATCATGCATAAATTCAACATGTATTTGCATCCACAATGCACATTTCCACATATGCTCGCATCCACAATGCTAATCAATGAGTATAATAGATACATGTACCGTTGGGTGCCCGTACGTCCTCTACGTACCTTTCCAAAAAGTGGAATTTGATATGGCTTCACTTCCTTGGTTGCGTCGCCACCTGGAATGGTTCTACACAATCACACAACCCCATATTAGAAGCCAAATAATAGTCAAACACCAAAAATTCGTCAAAAAAATCCATTTCCCATGTTTCTGCTGCTGGCGATCGATCGCGAACCTTACCGATCGATCGCTTCGATGTAGCGATCGATCGCTTGATCTTTCTGCCTCGAGGCGATCGATCGCGCCATACATGGCGATTGATCGCCTGCCTTGCATTTTTGCCACTGCCCTTCGGCGATCGATCGCGCCATTTCAGGCGATCGATCGCCACAGCCTGTACACGCGATTTCTCCATTTTTAAGCCATAAATTCTTCTCCAATCTTACCAACACTTACACCAACAAATCCAAAACATAAAAACACTAAAAACCTTCAATAAACACCATCAAACAACCAAAAATTTAACATCCAACCAAAACCCATACCAATCCCAAGAAACCCATCTCAAAAACTCAAATATCAAACTCAAATCAAAATAAATCTTTGCAAAAACAACAAGGAAGGATAACTACCCTTCCTAGACCTCAAATCTTACCAAGAATCACACCAAAGAAGTTTTTGCAAAGGTTTCTCTTCCACCTTGAAGCCAATTTCGAAAATGAGAGTGGGTTAGGGTTGGAAAGAGGGTTTGGGGATTTTAAAGAGTGAATGGTAAAGTGGGGTGATAAAGTGGGGTAATAGTTTATATAGGTCAAATAAAATTGTACCCCAACAATTAACATGATGTACAAAACACCACAACATGGTATTTTAAAAGCATTTTACCAATGTGCACCAAAACCTCAATTAAACTCATGCTTTCCAATTAATTGCCAACCATAACAAATAAATCATGCTAATACTCAATTCTCCCAACATGCACAATATACATCCCGAAATGCATCCCCGGTCACGCCTACCATGTGACTAAGCATTTCAACATTATAATTAAATCCAGCACATAAATCAATTATCACCATAATTAATCATATAAACATAATTAATGCCCAAATTGTAATTAATTATTTCGAGGATATCACAATACTCCCCTACTTATAAGATTTCGTCCTCGAAATCGCATGCACTTACCCCAAAATGAAACTAAACATAAATAACATACCAGAAAATAGTTTCGCGTAGTGCTGCACCATATGCCGCTTCGTCTCCCACGTAGCCTCCTCGACACCCCTACGATCCCACTGAACCTTGATCATAGGTATCACTTTGTTCCGAAGTCTGCGGTCTGCTTGATCCAGAATTCTAACAGGCCGTTCCACATAAGATACATCGGATTCTAACTGGACCTCGGAAGGCTGCAACACATGAGATGGATCCGGCCAGTCGATAAGCCAAAGTGGCAAGGCCAGTCGATAAGCCAAAGTGCCAATGCGCTGCAAGATCTCGTACGGCCCAACATACCTCGGAGATAGTTTTCCGCGCATCCCAAATCGCACAACAACTCTAAAAGGCGAGATCTTCAAGAAGACCTTATCTCCCAACTGAAACTCCAACGGTCTCCGCCGTTTATTCGCATAAGCTGCCTGTCTATCCTGGGCCGCATTCATTTTCTGCCTGATCACCTTTATCTTTTCTTCCATTTCTCAAAAATCGGTCCAAGTCATCCCAACACAAGGGTGATCTACACCGTCTGCCTTAAAGGGCCTCAAAAGGAGCCATCTGAATGCTTGCCTGGTAGCTATTATTATAAGAGAACTCTACCAAGGCCACTGAATCCTGCCAAGAAGCATCGAACTCCAATACACAAGCCCTCAACATGTCCTCGAGCGTTTGGATAGTACGCTCGGTCTGGCCATCCGTCTGAGGATGATATGCGATGTTCAATCTAACTTCAGTTCCCAAGGCTGACTGAAGACCCTCCCAAAAATGAGATGTGAATCGTGGATCTCGATCAGATACTATGGAAATGGGGATCCCATGCAATCTTACCACATCTCGAATATACAACTACGCCATCCTCAAATAGGTGAAGGTCATGCTATAAGGAATGAAGTGAGCCACTTTGGTCAATCTGTCCACAATCACCCAAATGATATCAAAACCCGAGGCACTCCTCGGCAAGTGAGTCACGAAGTCCATGGAAATGTGTTCCCACTTCCACTTTGTATCTCCAAGCTTCTTAACTCGCCGACAGGTCTCTGCCTCTCTGCCTTGACCTGCTGGCAGATCAAGCACCTCTTAACAAAGGCGACGACATCACACTTCATTCTTTTCCACCAAAACTGATCACGTACGTCCTTATACATCTTCTTCCCGCCTGGGTGGATACTAAGTCTGCTACTATGAGCTCGCTCCAAGATCCCTCTACGCAACTCCGGCGTACTCGGAACCACCCAACGGTTACCCAATCTCAAGGATCTGTCCTCGGCCACTCTGAACTTCGATGGCTGACCAAGATGTAGTAAAGATAACCATCTCTGAATCTCATCATCTGACTTCTGAGCTCTCCTGATATTCTCATAGATATCTGGCTCGGCTAATAAGGCCAATACATACACAGGTGATGTATCTATATCAAAATCGTAGCCCAGTTGGCAATAGGAAGTCATCATGGCTGACAAATGGATGACGTCCTCAGCAGTACTCCTCACTTTCCGGCTCAAAGCGTCTGCTGTCAAGTTAGCTTTTCCGGGATGGTACTCAATCTCATAATCATAGTCCTTGAGTAAGTCCATCCATCTTATCTGCCTCATGTTCAGCTCTGCCTGAGTGAATAAGAACTTCAGGCTCTTGTGATCCGTGTAAATGGTAAACGACGTACCATACAAATAATGCCTCCAAATCTTCAGGGCGAAGATGATAGCCGCCAATTCTAAGTCATGGACTGGGTATCTAGTCTCATGCGGCTTCAACTGCCTCGATGCATAAGCTACCACATGCTTATCTTGCATCAATACACACCCAAGGCCCTGAAGTGATGCGTAAGTATAGAGGACAAACCTAGTGTTCTCGGAAGGAATCACCAACACAGGCCCCGTCATCAACCGGTGTTTCAACTCCTAGAAGCTCTCCTCACAAGCTTCTGACCAAAAGAATGGTACTCCCTTATGGGTCAACTGTGTCAACGGCTTGGCAATCTTTGAAAATCCTTCGACGAAGCGTCGATAATAGCCAGCCAAACCAAGGAAACTCCGTATCTCGGGCACAGAAGTGGGTGCAGCCACTCCATCACAGCCTCAATCTTCCTGGGATCCACCGATATCCCACTGCTAGATATGACATGTCCCAGAAATACTACACTGCTCAACCAAAACTCACACTTGCTGAGCTTGGCATACAACTTGTGATCTCTGAGAAGCTGGAGTACTGTCCTCAAGTGTTTCGCATGCTCTTCCTCACTCTGAGAGTAGATAAGTATGTCGTCAATAAATACAATGACGAACTGATCAAGATATGGCTGAAACACTCTGTTCATCAAGCTCATAAAGACCGCTGGGGCATTCGTCACACCGAACGGCATCACTAGGAACTCATAGTGCCCATATCGAGTCCGAAATGCTGTCTTTTGTACATCTTCCTCCCTGACCCAAATCTGGTGGTACCCGGATCTCAAATCAATCTTGCTATATAGTCTGGTACCTTGAAACTGATCAAACAAATTATCAATCCTTGGGAGAGGATACTTGTTTTTCACTTTGGCCTTATTCAGTTGCCGGTAATCGATGCACAACCGCATCGAACCATCCTTCTTCTTTACAAAGAGAACCAGTGCGCCCCATGGCGATACGCTAGGGCGTATATATCCTTTGTCAAGGAGTTCTTGTAACTGCTCCTTCAATTCCCTTAACTCCGCCGGTGCCATCCTGTAAGGTGCACGAGAGATAGCGGATGTCCCCGGTAATAACTCAATCCCAAACTCGACTTCTCTAGCCGGTGGGAATCCGGGAATCTCCTCCGGGAATACATCAGCAAACTCTGCTACCACTGGTACATCCTCAACTCTCAATTATTTATTCTTTCCTGTCATGTCCACGGCATAGATGGGATAGCCCGTGTGACCACGTTCCAACAACTGAGACATTTTGACTGCCGAAATCAACGAGATCTTCGCACGAGAACCTTTGTCATAAAAAGTCCAATGTATCCCCAAATCAGATCTGAACCTCACTGTTCTCTGTCGACAACTTACCACTGCCTGGTATCTGTTCAGAATGTCAATACCCACGATGCAGTCGAAGTCTGACATGCCCAATACAATCAAATCTGCCTTCAACTCGTTGCCCTCAAAATAAATGAGGCAATCCGCAAGAAACTGATCGGCAATAACATCTCTCCCAGTGGGTGTCGAGACCATGAGAGGCGTGGGTAAAGAAGACGTGTGCATATGGTGTCTCTCCACAAATCCCACAGATACAAAAGAGTGGGAGGCACCTGTATCTATCAAAATAAAAGCAGGGTGCGTAAATAAATGGCACGTACCGGCGATCACCTCCTCTGGGGCTGCCTGTGCCTGCTCTCTGGTCAGTGCATACACCTGTCCCTAGAATGGTCCCACTGTCTGACCTCCCGATGGTCGAGGCATAGTCTGCTGCCTCTGATGCACCGTCCTGTCCTCAAATCTCGGCCTGTTCCCTTGAAAACCTGACTGTCCTCCCCGTGTGGGGCAATACCGAGAGACGTGGCCCATCTTGCCACAACTATAACAAGCAGGGCAATTACTTGAATATTGTGGCCCACCAAAACTGTCGCACCTTGTCTCCCCAGATCTATTTCCTTGCATAGGTCCTCGGTTGGTCGACCAATTGCTCTTCCTATTTTCTTGTTTCCGACCAAAAGATTTCTTTCCACTAAACCGTGAGGATGAAGAAGCACCACGAGGCTTGGATGATTATCCTCGGGGCCTCAAGCTATCAGTAGCTTGCCTCTGATGTGGCACTTGTGGGGGTACAGCACTAGGATAGGTCCCAACTCCAATCTCCGCAAGTTCTGCTCTCGTGAGAGCATCAACGAAAGAAGTGGGGTTGTTGGTGATAACCCGGTCAAAAAGCTCCGGCCGTAACCCCTTCAGAAAGTGTCTCATCTTTGCATGTCCGCTTGTGGCAATATACAGAACATAACACAGTAATGAAGAGTAGTGCATAGCATAGTCTGACACTGACATACCTCCTTGCTTTAAGTTTGTGAACTCGTCTTCCTTTATCTGTCTCGCAGCCGCAGAGAAATACCGGTTCAGAAACCGGGTTCTAAAAAGGGTCCAATCAATCAATACACCATGAGCCCTTAGTTCCATCACTGTAGTCTTCCACCACATGGAAGGTTTCTTTGCTAGCTGGAACTCCGCCAATCTCAGCCATGCTGTCCTTGCACAAGGAGCGGACACAAAAATCTGTTCCAGTCTCTCCAGCCATTCTTCAGCCTCTTCCCCTGACTCTGTTCCCTCAAACATAGGCTGGTGGAAGGTCAGAAACTGAGTCAAACTGATCTCACCAGGTAGTAACAACTGAGCCACTGGTTCCATGCCTACAGCTGGTGGAGGTAGAAGGTTTGTCTGACCAATGCTCGCATTAACACTGCCAACGTCACCTACCTCTTCATTGAGGTTTCCTAAGTTCATAGCCGCCATGCTGTAACACAAGGGTTAACAACAATTCCAAAACAAATATATATGTTATGCCGTTAGATAACAGGAATGATAATAAGCATGTTAGTATAACAGTATATACATCAATATGCAACACATGCATAAACATGCTCCAATGTAAGCACCTAGCCAATCATGCTAAGGCTACCCTTCACTCGCTCCCGGGTTCTCTAACCCTGATACCACTAATGTAAGGACCCTAGTTCCTTAAATGCGGATTAAAGGCATAATTATAGCTAACATACATTATCAGAGTAAATATGATCGTGTTGAGACTATGAGCCTTAATAATTACATGCCAAAACAAGGACTTTCAAGTGGATTAATTACATCCCCAATCAAATGAATGTTTTCACTATAGTTTTACACTACTCCTAGAGTAGACACTATAAAAAATAATCATGTCCTTCATCTATCAAAAGTGTTCTTCACAAGCTCACCGCCTCGACCCGCCTTAGCCCCCTTATCATGCCAAAATGTACCTACAAAGACAACCCTCAAACATGAGCATAATATTATTCATATCCAATCACAATATGAATAAAGGCGTAAATGCATAAATCATAATAAAACACTTCCTGTTTTTCCCATGCATTTAAACGCTTCCTTTTGGGTTGTCCCTGTACCATAACTCATGAGTATAATCAAATAGATTATTTAATGGTTCACCAAGTCATGACATAATACCATTCCATATTCATCAATTACCAATCCCTAGTCCGTTCATTGCAATGTATTTTAATGCCCCTCGCTTCACATATAGGCGGCATAGAATAACCTCGCTTTAATGGACATGCGGCGCTCCCACCCCTCGCTTCACATTTTAGCGGCAAATATTCTTTCCTCGCCTCATATGACAACCACGCTTCAATGTGACATGCGGCGCTCCCACCCCTCGCTTCACATTGAGCGGCACCAAACAAATAGCGGCAAGAATTAAAATCATCAAAGGATGACCATGACTCATGGGATGTGCACCAACAATCATCATATGCATATATAGTCATCATGCATAAATTCAACATGTATTTGCATCCACAATGCACATTTCCACATATACTCGCATCCACAATGCATAATCAATGAGTATAATAGATACATGTACCGTTGGGTGCCCGTACGTCCTCTACGTACCTTTCCAAAAAGTGAAATTTGATATGGCTTCACTTCCTTGGTTGCGTCGCCACCTGGGATGGTTCTACACAATCACACAACCTCATATTAGAAGCCAAATAATAGTCAAATACCAAAAATTCGTCAAAAAAATCCATTTCCCATTTTTCTGCTGCTGGCGATCGATCGCTACAACGAGGCGATCGATCGCGAGCCTTACCGATCGATCGCTTCGATGTAGCGATCGATCGCTTGATCTTTCTGCCACGAGGCAATTGATCGTGCCATACATGGCGATCGATCGCCTGCCTTGTGTTTTTGCCACTGCCCTTCGGTGATCGATCGCGCCATTTCAGGTGATCGATCGCCACAGCCTGTACACGCGATTTCTCCATTTTTAAGCCATAAATTCTTCTCCAATCTTACCAACACTTACACCAACAAATCCAAAACATAAAAACACTAAAATCCTTCAATAAACACCATCAAACAACCAAAAATTTAACATCCAACCAAAACCCATACCAATCCCAACAAACCCATCTCAAAAACTCAAATATCAAATTCAAATCAAAATAAATCTTTGCAAAAACAACAAGTAAGGATATATACCCTTCCTAGACCTCAAATCTTACCAAGAATCACACCAAAGAAGTTTTTGCAAAGGTTTCTCTTCCACCTTGAAGCCAATTTCGAATATGAGAGTGGGTTAGGGTTGGAAAGAGGGTTTGGGGATTTTCAAGAGTGAATGGTAAAGTGGGGTGATAAAGTTGGGTAATAGTTTATATAGGTCAAATAAAATTGTACCCCAACAATTAACATGATGTACAAAACACCCCAACATGGTATTTTAAAAGCATTTTACCAATGTGCACCAAAACCTCAATTTAACTCATGCTTTCCAATTAATTGCCAACCATAACAAATAAATCATGCTAATACTCAATTCTCCCAATATGCACAATATAAATCCCGAAATGCATCCCCGGTCACGCCTACCATGTGACTAAGCATTTCAACATGATAATTAAATCAGCACATAAATCAATTACCACCATAATTAATCATACAAACATAATTAATGTCCAAATTGCAATTAATTATTTCGGGGATATCACAATTTGTGCTAGGATTGAGGTCCAAGTGGTAAGGATCCTTCTTGGTTAAGTTTTGGTTATATTTTGTTGAGTTTTGAGTTTGTATTTTTGGGGGAAAAGTGGGTTGTTTAAAATGCGATATTATTGTTGGGTTTTGGAAAACCGAATAATCTTAGTTTTGATGTTAACAAAACTTGTTATTGTGTTGCTAACATATTTCATCAAGTGTGAAGTTCATAGATGATATTTTACACCTTGATGATCTGCTAAGAAATGGCCTTGAGTTTGGTTGCTGAAATGAGAATTCAGCATCCAGTAGACCCCGAGCGCTGCTGACTAAATTGATCATATCTCATAGCTCGGATATCGAAACGAGATGATTCAGTATGGATTGGAAAGCTAAGACAAAGATCTACAAGTCATCTTTGGGAGTAAAAGACTGAACCGGACGTTAAGATGGCCAAAAAGCTTCTGTAAGTCACGCCATGTGCTGCTGCTTCCAGCAAACATACAGCAGGACCATCGCCTTGTATTTCGAGCATAACTCTCTCATACGAACTCAAAATCAAGCGATTCTTGATTCCGTGGAAAGCTAAGAAAAAGGGCTACAACTTTTATGAAGATCACTTTGCCCAGAAATCAACGAATCAAGAGATATAACCAAGAAAACAGAACGGCAGATGTTGGGCAGCAGGGTACCAGTAGACCTCAGACCAACTGGTACCAGCAGACCTTGGCCAGCTGATGTTGTACCAGCAGACCTCAGACCAACTGGTACCAGCAGACCTTGGCCAGCTGATGTTGTACCAGCAGACCTCAGACTAACTGGTACCAGCAGACCTCAGACCAACTGGAATACCAGTTGACCAGACCAGCTGGTCCAGCTGAAAGGACCAGCTGGAGGACAAGCTGGGAGGACCAGCTGGAATACCAGTTGACCAGACCAGCTGAAAGGACCAGCTGGAGTACCAGTTGACCAGACCAGCTGGGAGGACCAGCTGGAGAGGACCAGCTGCAGGACCAGCTTGAGAGAACCAGTTGGAGGACCAGCTGACCAGACCAGCTAGAGGACCAGCGGGACTTCCAAAAATAGCCCAGAAGCAGAATATGACCGTTGCAATGTTTGAAAGCTTACCAAAATTGTCCCAACGGTTATATTCTTGTATCTAACGTATATATCATTACTTGGGGCTATATATACATGATTTGGAAGCTCAATAACAGCTGATTGAAGATCAATCCAAGCCTTCCAAAGCAAACCCACTTGGGATTCAATAGAGGAACTTAAAAGACAAAAGCTGCTAAATAAAGAGCACTCCTCAAACCTTTGGCACCTCTTACCTTGCTGTATCAGATTCATTATGGAATCATTTGTTCCTTTGTATTCACTCTATTCATTGTATTTGTGAGCTAAAATAGAAGAGTGAATACCATTGTAACAGTTTGTGATTCATCACAACTGGATGAGAGGTCTTTGTATGTGAGACGTTAAAGAACATACATAGTTGAGTAGCTAGGAGTTCTAGTTGGATGGGGAATGCCCAACTGGATCGGGTTTGTACAAAGAGTTGTATAAATCAAAGTATTCTAGTGTATCCTTCCATGAGATGGAAGAAGGGGAGATGTAGAAGCGTTGTGCTTCGAACTTCCAGAAACAAATGCTTGTGTTATTTACCTTACTGCTTTTACATACTTTCTTGCATATCTTTAAAATGCCTTTCAAATGAGTAATCGGTTTTAGAGCGGGTTATGTCGAGTGTCTTCCGCTCGGTTTTGTAACCGAACTCGATATAATCTCTCGGTGCAATTATTTCAAGAACACGAGCCATTGAAGCTCAAGTTGGTTGAACTCGGGTGTGGAATGGCAACCCACCCCCGAAATCGATCCTAACAAGTGGTATCAGAGCCTGGTTGTTCTTGGAAAGCATTTTAACTGATTTTAGACGGAAATCTTTTAAGAAAACTTTCTCATGAGCATGGAATTATTTTCATAGCATAATTTTCTAAAACTTGGTGTATGAAAATTTTTAGCATAAAAATCAATTTCATTGCATTCATTTTGCACGAAAATAATTTTAAAACCTATTTTAAATGTTCAAATTCTCGTTCAATAAGTTTTAAACTCATTTTAAGAAAATTGTTATTTTGAAATTTTTTTCTAACAATTTTCGAAGCATTCAGTTTTTCTGGCAGCTTGCAGCGACTTTTGGAAAATTGGCATAACCTCTTGCTCGGATGTCCAAATGACAAACAGTTTTTTGCGTTGCAAACTAGACTCATAGAGGATCGCAACGGTAAGGTCTTGCAGCCCAAACGTACTCGAGGAAAAGCAGTTTATTAGTTCAAGTTGGACTAAGTGTGCTGCCACCGCAGAAAGATGAAATGAACATTGTTGAGTTTTGTCAAGAAATTCAAATTTGTTGTCAAGTATGCTTCATCCATCATCGAAAGAGGTTAATTTTTCAAAAATTAATGTGCATTGTATTTTTTTAAATTTGTTTTAGCCTACCCCATTTGCCCCTCACTTGCTCAAATTTTCCAACCTTTTAAAATTAAGGGGGAGAGTTTAATCTCAATCCTTTAGGGGGAGTAAATTTTATTTGTCTTCCTTTTTTATTCACACAAAAAGGGGGAGAAATATGTTGTTTAAAAAATATTTTTTGTTATGCAACATTGTGCTTTAATGTTTCATAATTTTATTCAAGTTTTGTGATCATCAAAAAGGGGGAGATTGTTGGGTTTTGGAAAACCGAATAATCTTAGTTTTGATGTTAACAAAACTTGTTATTGTGTTGCTAATATATTTCATCAAGTGTGCAGTTCATAGATGATATTTTACAGCTTGATGATCTGCTAAGAAATGGCCTTGAGTTTGGTTGCTGAAATGAGAATTCAGCATCCAGTAGACCCCGAGCGCTGCTGACTAAATTGATCATATCTCATAGCTCGGATATTGAAACGATATGATTCAGTATGTGTTGGAAAGCTAAGACAAAGATCTACAAGTCATATTTGGAAGTGAAAGACTGAACCGGACGTTAAGATGGCCAAAAAGCTTCTGCAAGTCACGACATGTACTGCTGCTTCCAGCAAACATACAGCAGGACCATCGCCTCGTATTTCGAGCATAACTCTCTCATACGGACTCGAAATCGAGCGATTCTTGATTCCGTGGAAATCTAAGATAAAAGGGCTACAACTTTTATGAAGATCACTTTG
Organism: Haberlea rhodopensis; assembly: GCA_907163345.1. Taxonomy (NCBI): domain Eukaryota; kingdom Viridiplantae; phylum Streptophyta; class Magnoliopsida; order Lamiales; family Gesneriaceae; genus Haberlea; species Haberlea rhodopensis. Next base: position 20,642,086 of record CAJQUN010000004.1, on the reverse strand, counting down.
CCCAGAAATCAACGAATCAAGAGATATAACCAAGAAAACAGAATGGCAGATGTTGGGCAGCAGGGTACCAGTAGACCTCAGACCAACTGGTACCAGCAGACCTTGGCCAGCTGATGTTGTACCAGCAGACCTCAGACTAACTGGTACCAGCAGACCTCAGACCAACTGGTACCAGCAGACCTCAGACCAGCTGGAATACCAGTTGACCAGACCAGTTGGTCCAGCTTAAAGGACCAGCTGGAGGACAAGCTGGGAGGACCAGCTGGAATACCAGTTGACCAGACCAGCTGGAGGACCAGCTGAAAGGGCCAGCTGGAGTACCAGTTGACCAGACCAGCTGGGAGGACCAGCTGGAGAGGACCAGCTGTAGGACCAGCTGGGAGGACCAGCTGGAGAGAACCAGCTGGAGGACCAGCTGACCAGACCAGCTAGAGGACCAGCGGGACTTCCAAAAATAGCCCAGAAGCAGAATATGACCGTTGCAATGTTTGAAAGCTTACCAAAATTGTCCCAACGGTTATATTCTTGTATCTAACGTATATATCATTACTTGGGGCTATATATACATGATTTGGAAGCTCAATAATAACTGATTGAAGATCAATCCAAGCCTTCCAAAGCAAACCCACTTGGGATTCAATTGAGGAACTTAAAAGACAAAAGCTGCTAAATAAAGAGCACTCCTCAAACCTTTGGCACCTCTTACCTTGTTGTATCAGATTCATTATGGAATCATTTGTGCCTTTGTATTCACTCTATTCATTGTATTTGTGAGCTAAAATAGAAGAGTGAATACCATTGTAACAGTTTGTGATTCATCACAACTGGATGAGAGGTCTTTGTATGTGAGACGTTAAAGAACATACATAGTTGAGTAGCTAGGAGTTCTAGTTGGATGGGGAATGCCCAACTGGATCGGGTTTGTACAAAGAGTTGTATAAATCAAAGTCTTCTAGTGTATCCTTCCATGAGATGGAAGAAGGGGAGATGTAGAAGCGTTGTGCGTCGAACTTCCAGAAACAAATGCTTGTGTTATTTACCTTACTGCTTTTACATACTTTCTTGCATATCTTTAAAATGTCTTTCAAATGAGTAATCGGTTTTAGAGCGGGTTATGTCGAGTGTCTTCCGCTCGGTTTTGTAACCGAACTCGATATAATCTCTCGGTGCAATTATTTCAAGAACACGAGCCATTGAAGCTCAAGTTGGTTGAACTCGGGTGTGGAATGGCAACCCACCCCCGAAATCGATCCTAACAAGTGGTATCAGAGCCAAGGTCGCGTGTTTGATTCCCATGAGTTGCAGAGAGTGCAATTATTGGGGGAGGGATTGTTGGGGTTCAACAATTGCCTCTGCTTTGTGATCGATCGAACACGTGACGCTTGTGTCAGTGTATGGTTGAAAAGATTGATGTTGCGCCATTACCGTTAACTATAGTTATTGGTAAAGCGGTAAGCGCTCGATCCTACAATTATGTTGGTTGGGTTATGGGTTTTTGTTGGTATTGGTGTGTTTTATGTTGGTTTCTAGTGTTTATATTGTGTTGATTTGGAAAGATTTGTAGGTTTGTGGGTTGAAGGGGATGAATGCTAAAAAATGGTGGAAAATCGCGTGTACAGACATCCACGATCGATCGGTGCATTTCACCTATCGATCGCGAGCTACTTTATGCATGCAGTAACATTTGGCGATCGATCATCAATTGGAGCGATCGATCAGTGAAGCTCACGATCGATCGCCAAGATTTGGCGATCGATCGCTGATTAGCAAATTTAGGGTATCTTGGCAGTACGGTCTCGCGATCGATCGGGGCCTGATGGCGATCGATCGCGAGACACCAAATAATGGTTTTTTGGTCATTTTGTTGGATTTTTGGTAATGGATTATGATTTGGCTTCTAATATTGAGTTGTGCATTTGTGTAGAACCTTCCCAGCGCAGTGGATAAAGTCCTGCAACATCTCATATTTTGGAAGAAAGGTACATAGGGAGACGTACGGGCATCGGACGATAAAATGTATTTTTACATTTTGATTTATGCATTGTGGTTGCATATATAGATTGGATGCTTGGTGCATATTATGGTTAGTCGTTGTTATATTCGAGTGATGATTTTAATGCTTTGCCGCTGTCATTTCGGAACGATGATAGAATACTTGCCGCTGTCATATCGTAGCGATGATGGAATATTTGCCGCTAATATGTCGAAGCAATGGTAAATGCCGCCGTCATATTGAAGCGAGGGATATTAATGCTGCTGATATGTCGAAGCGAGGGGTATCAATGCCGCTGTCATGTCGAAGCGATGCGCATTAAAATACACTGTTATAACAAGACTGTGATTGGTTATTGGTATCGATGGGATGGATATATGTCATGACATTTATAAACTGCATTATAATCTGATGATTATGAATATAAGTTGTGATACAGGGACAACCAAATGGAGTGTTTTAAATGCATTGAATACATGAAGTGCTTTGTATTACGGTTTATGCATTTATATATTATAATCATATTGTTACGAATATGGTTTATTATATGCTCATGGTTTGAGGTTGTTCCTGTAGGAGCTTTTGGCATGGAGGTCTAAGGCCAGGGTTGATGCGGTGAGCTGTGTTAGAAGTGCTACTGGTATAGCAGGACATGAATTCTTTTATGTAGTTTCTACACAGAGTAGAGTAAATCTATAGTCTTTACATTCATTTTGTGGGAATGTAACTAATTCGTTTGGAATTTTATTCTGGCACTGTAATCCTTAAGCTCGATGCATCAACATGGACCCTTATATTCTGATGATTGTATGTTTAGCTCTCTTAATGCACTTAAATCCACACTTAAGGTAGCGGGGCCTTACATTAGTGGTATCAGAGCAGTGGTTAGAGAACCAGGGATGAGCGAAGGGTAGACTTTGTGTTATGCTAACATGCTTGGATTGTTATTCATGTTAACTAACAGTATATTACATGAATTGTTTCTGGTATTGTTATTGTTAACCCCTGTATTACAGCATGGCAGCCATAAACTTGGAACACCTCAATGAAGAGGTGGGAGATGCAATAAGTGTAAATGTGGGTATTGCACAGACTAATCCTCTACCGCCACCGGCTATGGGCGTGAAACCTATGGCACAGTTGTTACTGCCTAGGGAATTGAGTCTGACACAGTTCTTGACCTTCCATCCGCCTCGATTTGAGGGAACTGAGCCTGGGGAAGAGGCAGAAGAATGGGTCGAGAGAATTGAGCAGATCTTCGTGTTGACACCATGTGCCAAGACTGCTTGGTTAAGGCTGGTGGAGTTCCAACTGGCCAAGAAGTCTTCTATGTGGTGGAAGACAACCGTTATGGAGATGAGAGCCCAAGGGGTATTGGTAGACTGGAGTTTGTTCGGGACTCAATTTTTGAGTCGAAATTTCTCAGCGGCGGCGAGACAAATGAAGGAAGACGAGTTCACTAACTTAAAGCAGGGTAACGTGACTATTTCAGACTATGCTTTGCAGTATTCATCACTCTTGAGGTATGTCCCTCATATTGCCACAAATGGACATGCCATGATGAGGCATTTTCTGAAGGGACTGAGACCGGAGCTGTTTGATAGGGTTCTCTCTAATAACCCTAATTCTTTTGATGATGCACTTACAAGGGCAGAACTGGCAGAGATAGGAGTTAGTGCTTATACAGACTCCGTACCCCCGCAAGTTCCACCACGGAGACAGGTGTCTGATAATCTGAGACCACGAGGGGAGCAGTTTAAGCCTCGTGGGACTTCATCATCTTCCCGATTTAGTGGTTAGCGATTTGATAATCGGAGACAGGGGACCGGAGGAGCAATGCACCAACCAATAGGGGACAAACCCAAGCAAGTAGAACTGGAGAGGCAAAGTGCTATTATTGTGGGCGACTGCACTTGATGCGTGATTTCTCAGCTTGTTATAGTTGTGGCAAGATGGACCACATTGCTCGGTATTGTCCTACCCATGGAGGACAGTCAGATCTCAGGGTGAACAGAGTGAGATTTGATGACATGGAAGTACAACAGAGGCAATCGGTTGTGCCTTGACCATTGGGATGTCAGATGGTGGGACCACCTCAGGGGCAGGTGTATGCAGTGACGAGGGAGCAGGCCGAGGCAGCCCCATAGGAGGTGATTGCGGGTAAGTGTTATTTATTACCTACCCCGCTTTTATTTTGATTGATACAGGTGCCTTCCATTCCTTTGTGTCTGCGGATTTTGTGGAGAGACATCATATGTGCCCGTCTCCGTTGCCCACACCTCTTATGGTCTCGACACCCACCGGGAAGAATGTGATTGCTAATCGGATATTACCTGACTGCTTCATTTATTTTGAGGGCAATGATCTGAAGGCTGACTTGATTGTACTGGGAATGACAGACTTCTATTGCATTGTGGGCATCGATGTACTGAACATATATCAGGCAGTGGTTGATTGCCGGCAGAGGACAGTCTGCTTCCGATCTGATCAGGGGATTCAGTCGATATTTTATGGAAGTGGTTCTCGTTCGAAGGTTCCGTTGGTATCGGCTATCAAAATGTCATGGCTATTGGAACGTGGACATACGAGCTATCTCAACTATGCCATTGATGTTGCGGAAAAGAGGAAAGAGCTAAAATTGAGGAGATACCCGTGGTTGTGGAATTTGCCGATGTGTTTCCGGAAGAGATTTCAGGTTTTCCGCCAAGTAGGGAAGTCGAGTTCGGGCTTGAGCTACTACCAGGGATCTCGTGCCTCTTATAGAATGGCACCAGCGGAGTTGAGGGAACTAAAGGTGCAGTTGTAGGAACTCCTTGACAAGGGATACATACGTCCTAGTGTATCGCCTTGGGGTGCACCGGTCTTATTTGTGCAGAAGAAGGATGGTTCGATGCGCTTGTGCATCGATTACCGATAATTGAACAAAGTGACGGTAAAGAACAAGTACCCTCTTCTGCGGATTGATGATCTGTTTGATCAGTTGTAGGGCACGAAGCTTTATTCCAAGTTTGACTTGAGGTCAGGTTACCATCATATATGGGTTAGGGAGGAGGATGTTCAGAAGACAACATTTCGGACTCGGTATGGGCACTACGAGTTCTTGGTCATGTCGTTCGGAGTGACAACGCCCCAACTGTCTTTATGAGTCTGATGAATCGGGTGTTTCAGCCGTATCTGGATCAGTTTGTCATAGTATTTATTGACGACATTCTTGTCTATTCTAGAAGCGAAGATGAGCACGTGAGGCATTTGCGTACAGTGCTTCAGATTCTCAGAGATAATCAGTTGTTTGCCAAGCTCAGTAACTGTGAATTTTGGTTGGACAGTGTGGTATTTCTGGATCATGTCATCTCCAGAGATGGGATATCAGTGGATCCTAGGAAGGCTGAAGCAGTAATGGAATGGTCTGCGCCTCCTCTGTACCCGAGATTCGGAGTTTTCTTGGCTTGTCCGGATATTATTGACGCTTCGTCAAGGGATTCTCGAAGATTGCTAAGCCATTGACGTAGTTGACTCAAAAGAGAGTACCGTTTTATTGGTCGGAGGCTTACGAGCAAAGTTTTCAGGAATTGAAGCATCGATTGACGACTGCACCCGTGTTGGTGATTCCCACGGAGAACAAGAGGTTTGTTCTTTATACAGATGCATCGCTATAGGGTTTGGGATGCGTATTAATGCAAGATAAGCATGTGGTGGCTTATGCTTCAAGGCAACTGAAGCCGCATGAGACTATGTATCCAGTTCATGATTTGGAATTGGCGGCTATCGTATTTGCCTTGAAGATTTGGTGACATTATTTGTATGTTACGTCATTTACCATCTACACGGACCACAAGAGCCTGAAGTTCTTATATACTCAGGCAGAATTGAATATGAGGCAGAGCATATGGATAGACTTGCTAAAATACTATGATTGCGAGATAGAATACCATCCCGGGAAGGCTAACTTGACAATTGACGCTTTGAGTCGGAAGGTGAAGTACACAACGGAGGACGCCATCCATTTGTCAGCTTTGTTGACTTCCTACTGTCAGTTGGGTTATGACTTTGATGTATCTGCATCACTGTTACGTGTATCAACATTATTAGCTGAGCCGGATATTTTTGAGAAAATCAGGATGGCTCATAAATCAGATGATGAGATACGGAGATGGATAGCATTAGTCCTTCAAGGACAACCATAGAGATTCAGGAGTGCAGAGGATGCTATGTTGAGGCTTCGTGACCATTGGGTGGTCCAGAGTGCGCCGGAGCTGCGCCAAGGAATCTTGCAGCATGCTCACAGCATCAGATTTAGTATTCATCCGGGCGGGAGGAAAATGTATAAGGATCTGTGTAACCAATTCTGGTAGAGGCGGATGAAACGAGATGTTATGGCATTCGTTAAGAGGTGTTTGATCTGTCAATAGGTGAAGGCAGAGAGGAAGAGGCCTGGTGGTGAATTGAAGAGCTTGGAAATACCTAAATGGAAGTGGGGGCACATATCCATGGACTTTGTGACTAATTTGCCGAGGACGGCTTTGGGATTTGATGTCATATGGGAGATTGTGGACAGGCTAACAAAGGTGGCTCACTTTATTCCATACAATATGACCTTCATATACTTGGGGATGACCCAGTTGTACATTCGGGATGTGGGAGATTGCACGGGATCCCAGTTTCTATTGTGTCTGATCGAGACCCGCTGTTTACGTCAAATTTTTGGGAAGGTCTTCAATCGGCTTTTGGAACTGAGGTGAGATTGAGCATGTCTTAAAAATCTGTTATATGATCTAGGAAATGAGTAGAGATGATTTGAAATAAGACGCTTATGAGGTGGATTTCAAATCTTAAGTTTACTTATCAAATCCATGGATCTAAGGAAGTGGATTTAAAATCCTCAGCATCTATTTTCAGTCAAATAGGTGCAGGATCCATTTATCCAAGCGGACCCTAAATTTCTCTACTTTCTTGAGTTATTGTCGATGAGATCACAATCAACGATCGAAAGGCTCACATCGCTTAGTTTAGAAGTTAGATTTTCAATTTGGCACGCTTAAGCATCTTACACGTCCGCAACACATTTTTGAGCCAGAAAATTTCATATATATATATACACACCAACATACCACATATATATAGTCGATCACTTGTAGCCCATCTGACACCAATCGCAATTACAACCCGTAGGTCTCGTGTTCGAGTCTCTGTCTCTCCTCCCCTATTAGTTATAATAGTTGCTAAAAAAACAAACATATATATACATACACACACACACACACACATATATATATATATACTTTGGTATAAAGAGTTGGAATATCATAAAGTGACTGAATTTAAAATTCGGTAAATTGGAAAAAAATGTCTAAAGCCAAGTTACACTTCACAATCAGTCCCCATGTCAGTGTAAGTTTGTTTCAGCACCCTATTGTCTACCTTTTATTTATTTTAACTCCCCAACCCCATTAAAAGTCTACAATACCCACTTATTACCTGTATTTGTTCCTCTTATTTCTCTCACTGGCAGTGGCAACCATTGAAGAGACACAATGTAAGAAATCAACACCATTTTTTTGTTCTCAATATTCGACTTATGTAAGGCCTCGCTACCTTATTCATGATTTAGGGGCATAAAGAGAGCTAATCATACAACCATCAGAGTAAAATGGTTCATGTTGATATAATGAGCTTGAGGCTAGCGTGGCAAAAATAAAATTCCAAAAAGAATTATTTACATCCCAACAAAATGAATGTAAACACTATAGATTTACACTACTCCTGGGTAGAGACTATACAAAAGAATTTCATGTTCTTCTATACCAGTAGCACTAGCCCTCATACAGCTCACCACATCAACTCTTGCCTTAGCCCTCCATGCCAAAAGATCCTACAGGAACAACCCCAAAACATGAGCATTAATAAATCATATTCACAACAATATGATCATAATGTAAAAATGCATAAACTTTTAATACAAAATACTTCATGTATTCAATGCATTGAAATGCTCTGCCTGGTCGTCCCTGTTCCATAACTCATATTCATAATCATCAGATTATAATACAATTTAATAAATGTCATGACATAAACCCATTCCATCAATACCAATAATCAATTCATAGTCTTGTTATAACAGTGGCATTCTAATGCCCTCGCTTCGACATAACAGCAGCATTTATAATACCCATCGCTTCGACATATCAACAGCATTATAATATCCCTTGCTTCAATATGGCAGCGACATTATCCTCGCTTCGACATATTAGCAGCAAATATTATGTCCATCGCTATGATATGACAGCGAAAAGTATTCTATTCCTCGCTTCTAAATGACAGCGGCAAGCATTATAATCATCACTCGAATATAACAACGACTCATAACAATATACACCAAGCATCCAATTCATGCATCCATAATGCATAACTCAATATGTAAAAATACATTTTACCCCCGATGCTCGTAAGTCTCTTTACGTACCTTTCTTCCAAAAGTATGGACGTTTTCAGAAACTATCCTCTGGGTTGTGCCGCTGGTTGGGAAGGCTCTACACAATTACAACAATCTAATATTAGAAGTCATATTATATCCCATCACAAAAAATCCCAACAAAATATCAAAAACCCAGCATTAGTGTCTCGCGATCGATCGCGAGATACTACTGCCTCATCACCCAAATTTTACCACTCCGCGATCGATCGCTAAACCTTTGCCCATCGATCGTGAGATACTACTGCCTTATCGCCCAAATTTTACCACTGCGCAATCGATCGCTAAGGCTTTGCCGATCGATTACGGCGTTCGTCGATCGATCGTGCAATACTCGCGATCGATCGCGGAAACACTCTATCTGCATGTTATGATGCTCACGATCGATCGGTAACTCACCGATCAATCGACGAGGCCTGTGTGTGCAAAAATCGCCATTTTCACATACTACACCCACTTCCACCTAACAAACCCATTAAACTCCATCTCCCCTCAATCCAACACAACATATACATCAATAATCAACCTTAAACGCACCGATATCAACAAAAACCCATAACCCAACAAATGAACAACACATTTCAAAACAAACCCATTTTTCCCCAAATACACAAACCCAAAACTCATCAATACATGCTCAAACATTACAAGGAAGGATTCTCTTACCACTTATCTTCAAATCCCTAGCAAGATATAAAGATTAACAAGCTTCCAAAATGCTTCCTTCCTTCCTCTCTTGTTGGGCGAAAATGAGGGGGTTAGGGGAGAGTGTTTCGATCGATTAAAAAGGAGGGGAGAGGGTTAGTGATGGGAATGAATGGTGGGGAGTGTAAGCAGTAGGGGAAAGGTGGAGTGTAGATTCAATTATAAATGATGTCCAATCATTTAACATGATGTAGCAAATATCATCACTTGATATTTTAAAGCATTTAACCTAATAACATGTACCATAATTAAAATTTGACATGCTTTTCTAAATTATTAGAACAAGCCCAATTTCACCATGCCAAATTTACTAACTCCACACAATGCATCACATGCACCCTGAAATGTATAACCAGTTTATGCTCACCCCATAACCATACATTTCCCATGCACACAATAATAATAACAACATATTAACCTCATAATCAACATTAAAAGTCATAATGCACATGGTTATTTAAGGGATATCATAATACTCCCCTACCGAGAAAATTTCGACCTCGAAATTTGCATACACTTACCAATACAATCAAAACATAATTAACATGCCAAAAAATAGTTTCAGGTACTACTGCATCATATGTCGTTCCGTCTCCCATGTGGCCTCCTCGACACCCCTACAATCCCACTGAACTTTAACCATCGGTATCACCTTGTTCCGAAGTCTGTGATCAGCTCGATCCAGAATTCTAACCGGCCTCTCAACATAGGACACATCAGAATCTAACTGTACTTCTGAAGGCTGCAACACATGAGACGGATCCGGCTCATACTTCCTCAACATTGACACATGAAACACATCATGAATGTCAGATAGCGACGGTGGTAAAGCCAGACGGTAAGCTAAGGTGCCAATGCGCTGCAAGATCTCATAGGGACCAACATACCTTGGTGACAATTTCTCATGCATTCCAAACCGTACAACACCCCTGAAGGGCAAAATTTTCAAAAAGACCTTACCACCCAACTAAAACTCCAACGGTCGTCGTCGTTTATTAGCATAGGCTGCCTGCCTATCCTGAACTGCTTTCATTCTCTGCCGAATCACTTTTACTTTTTCTTCCATCTCCCGATCAATTCCGGTCCTCCGACCGATTTACGATCTAAGTCATCCCAGTACAACGGTGATCTACAACGTCGACCATATAAGGCCTCAAATGGAGCCATCTGAATGCTCGCCTGATAACCATTGTTGTACGGGAACTCCACCAAAGCCACTGAATCCTGCCACGTAGCATCAAACTCTAGTACGTAAGCCCACCATATCTTCGAGCGTCTGTATAGTACGCTCAGTCTTGCCATCTGTTTGGGGATGGTATGCGGTGCTCAACCTTACCTCAGTTTCCAATGCTGACTACAGACCTTCCTAGAAGTGAGAAGTAAATCGTGGATCTCGATCAGACACAATAGAAACCGAGATCCCGTGCAATCTCACTACATCATTAATGTATAGATGGGCCATCCTCAAGTACGTGAAGGTCATACTGTAGGGTATAAAGTGAGCCACCTTAGTTAGTCTGTCCACTATCACCAAATGGCGTCAAATCCTGAAGCAAACCTCGGCAAATGGGTCACGAAGTCCATAGATATGTGTTCCTACTTCCATTTAGGTACCTCTAAGCTCTTCAACTCACCTCTGGCATCTGCCTCTCCGCTTTCACCTGTTGACAGACCAAACACTTCCTTACGAATGCTATAAAATCTCGTTTCATCCGCTTCCACCAGAACTGGTCACACAGGTCTTTATACATTTCCTCTCACCCGGATGGATACTAAATCTGCTATTGTGAGCTCGCTGTAAGATTCCTTGGCATAACTCAGGCGTACTTGGGACTACTCAACGATCACCAAGTCTCAAAGTATCATCCTCAGCCATCCTGAATTGTTCCTTGAAGGACCAATGCTATCCATCTACATATCTCGTCATCTTTCTTATGGGCCATTCTGTATTCTAAAAAATATTAGGCTCCGCTAACAATGTCAACACATATACCAGCGACGCAGACACATCAAAATCATAGCCGAACTGACAGTAGGAAGTCAACAAGGTCGACAAATGAATGACGTCCTCCTTGGTATACTTCACCTTCTGACTCAAGGCATTAATTGTCAAGTTAGCCATGTCTGGATGGTACTCTATCTCGCAATCGTAATCCTTCAGCAAGTCCATCCATCTCCTTTGCCTCGTGTTCAGTTCCGCCAGAGTAAATAAAAACTTTATGCTCTTGTGGTTGGTGAATATGGTAAACGATGTACCATACAAGTAATGCCGCCAAATTTTCAAGGAAAATATAATAGCCGCTAATTCCAAGTCATGAACTGGATATTTGGTCTCATGCGGTGTCAGCTGTCTCAAAACATAAGCTACCACATGCTTAAATGCATCAATACACAACCCAATCCCTACAATGACGCATCTATATAAAGGATGAGCCTCTCGTTCTCCGTGGGAATCACTAACACAGGTGCAGTCGTCAACCGATGTTTCAGTTCTTGAAAGCTTTGCTCACAAGCCTCAGACCAATAAAACGGCACTCCTTTCTGAGTCAACTGCGTCAACGGCTTAGCAATCTTATAAAATTCCTCGACGAAGCATCGATAATACCAGCCAACCCAAGAAAACTCAAAATTTCGGGCACAGAGGTAGGTGCAGACCATTCCATCACTGCTTCTACCTACCTGGGATCGACTGATATCCCATCCCTGGAGATTACATGACCCAGAATCACCACACTGTCCAACCAGAATTAACACTTACTGAGCTTGGCAAACAATTGGTTATCTCGAAGGATCTGAAGCACTATCCACATATGTCTCACTTGCTCTTCTTTGCTTCTAGAATAGATAAGGATGTCATCAATGAAAACTATGACAAGTCGATCAAGATATGGCTGGAACACCCGATTCATCAAACTCATAAAGACAGCTGGGGCGTGTGTAACTCCGAACCGCATGACTAAGAACTCATAGTGCCCATACCCAGTCTGAAATGTTGTCTTCTGGATGTCCTTTTCTCTAACCCGTATCTGATGATAACCATATCTCAAATCGATCTTGGAATAAATCTTTGTGCCATGCAACTGATCAAACAGATCATCAATCCGTGGAAGAGGGTACTTGTTCTTTATCGTCACCTTGTTCAACTGTCAGTAATCGATGCAAAGACGCATCAAACCATCCTTCTTCTTCACAAATAAGACTGGTACACTCCAAGGCGATACACTGGGTCGTATGTATCCCTTGACAAGGAGCTCCTGCAACTGAATAGTTAGTTCTCTCAATTCTGCTGGTGCCATTGTATAAAGGGCACGAGAAATAGCAGACTTGCCCGGTAGTAGTTCAATCCCAAAGTCAACCTCCCGACTGGGCGGAAAACCTGGAATTTCTTTCGGAAACAGATCAGCAAACTCAGCAACCACGTGTATCTCTTCAATCCTCATCTCTTTCCTCTTTTATGCAACATCGATAGCATAAATAAGATAGGCCGCATGTCCATGTTCCAATAACCATGACATTTTAATAGCAGAAATCAACGGAATCTTCGGACGAGAACCACTCCCATAAAACATCCACTAAATCCCCTGATCAGATCGGAAGCGAATTGTCCTCTGCCGGCAACCAACCACTGCCTGATATCTGTTCAACACATCAATGCCCACAATGCAATCAAAATCCATCATGCCCAATACAATCAAGTCTGCCTTCAGATTGTTGCCCTCAAAATAAATGAGACAGTCAGATAACACTTGGGCAGTAATCACATTCTTCCCAGTGGGTGTCGAGACCAGAAGAGGCGTGGGCAACGGATATGGGCAGATATGATATTTCTCGACAAAGCCAGCAGATACAAAGGAATGGGAAGCACATGTATCTATCAATATAAAAGCGGGGTAGGTAAATAAATAGCACTTACCCGCAATCACTTTCTCTGGAGCTGCCTCAGCCTGCTCCCTCGTCAGTGCATAGACTTGCCCCTAAGGTGGTCCCACTGTCTGACCTCCTAATTGTCGAGGTACGATCGGTTACCTCTGTTGTACTGCTCTGTCAGCAAATCTTCATATGTTCTCCCTGAGGTCTGATTGTCCTCCAAGATTAAGACAATTCCGAGCAATGTGGCCCATCTTGCCACATCCATAACAAGCCAAACAACCCCGCATCAGATGTGACCCTCCACAGTAATAACATCTCACTTCCCCCGTCGTACTTGCTTGAGATGGTCCCCTATTGATTGGTGCATTACTCCTCCGGTCCCCCATGCGACGATTATTGCATCGTTTTCAACAAAATCGAGAAGATGATGAAGTTCCACGAGATTTAAACTGATCCCCTCGTGGTTTAAGACTATCTGATAATGGCCTCTGTGGTGGCACTTGTGGGGGTACAACGCCCTTGTAGGCACTTACTCCAATTTCTGCTAGTTCCGCCCTTGTCAGAGCACCATCGAAAGAACTGGGGTTATTAGAGAGAACCCTGTCAAATAGCTCCGGCCTCAAGCAAAGTGCCTCATCTGTGCATGACCATTCGTGGCAACATGAGGGACATACCCTAAAAGTGATGAATACTGCTGGGCATAATCAGAAACTGTTATGTTCCCCTGTTTCAAATTTGTAAATTCGTCCTCTTTCATCTGTCTAGCCGAAGCCGAGACGTACCGACTCAGAAATCGAGTCCTGAACACACTCCAGTCTATAAGCACTCCTTGGGCTCTCATCTCCATAACCGACGTCTTCCACCACATTGAAGACTTCTTGGCCAACTGGAATTCGGCCAACCACAGCCAAGCATTCTTGGCACATGGTGCCGACACAAATATCTATCCAATCCTCTCGAGCCACTCCTCTGGTTCTTCTCCAGACTCAGTCCCCTCAAAACGAGGCGGATAGACGGCCAAGAATTGCGTCAGACTCAGTTCCCCGGGCAATAACTTCTGTGCAATAGGTATCAGGCCCACAGTTGGTGGAGGTAGAGGGTTAGTCTATGCAATACCCGTATTCACACTTATTGCATCCCCCACCTCTTCATTGATGTGCTCAGAGTTTCTGGTTGTCATGCTGTAATACAGGGGTTAACAATAATAATCCAAAATCAACTCATGTAATACAATTCTTGTTAGTTCAAATGAATAACAATATCCTCAGCATGTTAGTATAACACATATATACTTAAATATGCACCATATGCATGAACATGCCCATAAGTGAACATCTATCCGACCTGTTCACTAATTCTACCATTCGCTCAACCCTGGTTCTCTAACCACTGCTCTGATACCACTAATGTAAGGCCTAAATACCTTATTCATGATTTAGGGCCATAAAGAGAGCTAATCATACAACCATCATAGTAAAAGGGTTCATGTTCATATAATGAGCTTTAGGCTATCGTCCCAAAATAAAATTCCAAAATGAATTAGTTACATTTACAACCAAATGAATGTAAACACTATAGACATACACTACTCCTGGGTAGAGACTATACAAAAGAATTCATTGTTCTTCTATACCAGTAGCACTAGCTCTCACACAGCTCACAACATCAATCCTTGCCTTAGCCCTCCATGCCAAAAGTTCATACAGGAACAACTCCAAAACATGAGCATATAATAAATCCTATTCACAACACTATGATCATAATATAAAAATGTATAAACAGTTAATACAAAATAATTCATGTATTCAATGCATTAAAATGCTCTCCCTGGTTGTCCCTGTTCCATAACTCATATTCATAATCATCAGATAATACAGTTTAATAAATGTCATGACATAAATCCATTCCATCAATACCAATAACCAATTATATTGAATTACTTAAATTATTTGTGGTAATTATAAGATAATTACGGAATTATAGTTTGGGAATAGTAGTTGGATCTGTAAATGGAATGAATCGAACTTGTAGTGTAAATTAAATTTAAGGAGATTCATAAGAAATAATATTAATAATATTTAAGGTTGAGATTTTAATAAAATTAGTGGTAGAGATGAAATGATGGTATTAACTTAAAGCAAGGGTTTGGGATTTAAATCACACTCTTCTCCTACACACACTAAATAGAAATCGGTTCCCTCTCTTCCTCCCCCTTCATCGCGTCGCTTTCAACCAGCCACAATGAACGATTTTTGTTTCCCTCTCAGACGTGATTTTCTCAATAGGTTAGTGTGTGTGTATGATACTATACGTTCCTTAGTTATTCATCTTTCTTGTAGTTTCGATTTTCTCTTCTTTGTGCGATTCTTTGGGTGCAAATTTTGGGGAAGATTGTTGCTAATTTGGTTACATTCTCTGCTGTTTGGGGCAATTTTTGGTAGGTTTTGGGGCTAGAAATTATAATGTTATTGGTTCGAAATTTGTTGCCATTGGTTCTAAAATTCTGTGTGTGTGTGTGTGGGGGGGGGGGGGGGTATGGACGTGTGCATATGTGTATTGCTGTGTGCGTGTATTTCAATGTGGAAGTGGGTTCGAACCAGTGCGTATGTGATGCTGATGTTGATCAATTTAGATACAGTTTTGGGAGAGGTTGATGTTTACATATTGTAATTATTGTCCAAAAGAAAATATAATTTGTAAGTGGGTTGGTTTTATGTGAATTGGAAGAACTTTGGGTAGACTAATCCATAATTAGAAGGATGGAATTATTTCACTCTAATTTTGTTTCCTCCCTCGATCGAGATAGCTGCTGTGTATGACTCGATTCTTCTGTTGCAAATGGTTTAAAGTATGCTGATGTAAAGGGTTGAATTTAGCTATTGAATTAAATAAAAAATTATGTTGTTTGTGTGCTCCAACTTATATGATGTGTAGGTGCTATGTCTATAATAAAATGTATTGGGATGTGTATATGCTATGGATTATGGCTTTTGATATGGATTGTTATGGATCTAATTATAACTCACTTTGTTGAATGGTTGATTATGAAAATAAATTGTTGAGTTTTGCCTTGGCTTAGTATTATGTTGGTTAAAAGATAAAGACACAAATCATGCATGGAAAGTATTTGTTAATATGCTTTAATGTAGTTCAAGTGTTGGTCAAAACCTTGACCAATTGGTGATTTGTATAACTTTAATGAGTTATTAATGATAATATTGAGTTGCTAAATTAAGATATTGAATTGATAGAAACGATATCGATTGGATTGTAAATGAGCTAATTTTGAGTGAAGAATTCTTCAGGTTCTTCATGACTCTTCGGATGTCGGAATAGCCTATCATGTTGTCCACTTAAGGTACGTAGTGACGTACGAGCAAGTATGCATACTATGAAGTAATTACATATTCGTATCTTCATGTATTATTGAATGTAATGTTTGGGTATGACATATTTGGTATGGGGGAGACGTAGTTGTACGTGATCCAAATATACGAGTAAAGAAATGAATATGTGTATATATGTGGTATGAGAGATACGTAGTTGTACGTGATCCGAGCATACGAGTTGAGTATTGATGCCTTTGGCACGATCGATGTGAGAAGTGGTCGAGAATTAGATTAAGTGATAGGCAGGCAGAGTTGCCTTCGAGATGAGATTCGTTATGATTGAGCATAAATGATGAATTCTGATTATATTGAATTTATTGCATTGATGAGTACTATGTTTTGAATAATGATATTGAACTTGATGTTATAGAAGCGTGTGAGTTTGAAACAGGAACAGTGTGTGGAAGCTACAGATTCAGAACTGTACATGGAGTACATTTATATAGATTTTCACTAATCTTAAATTGTGATATTGTGATATCATCATGATCTTTATGCATTGATATGAATATGGGTATTGTGATATTGGATGCTCATTCCGTGTGGGGGCTGTTTCTGTTGAAATAAAAATATATACAACAGGTACTAAGCGATTTTGGGATATTAAGCTCACGCTTTGTTGGATCATGCTGATTCCAGAAGCGTAGCATGAGAGTGGGTAGATAGTATACATTATTTAGGCAGTTAGATTGGTATCCATTTATTCGTTGCTCGTTTGTGAGCACTTGATGCCTGTATATAATTGGTATGCATGTCTCGATGTTCCCCTTTCATCTAAGTGTTATAGATGCATGGTATTTTAAGGAAGACGTGATTTATGAGTTATTGGGGAATTTATTATTTCCCTATATTTTCCATTATGATTAGTAATTTTATATAACAACTTTTTACATAACATTTTTTTACCAAAAACACCACACTATTCGCCAACTTCAAGAATCGATCTCCAACACTTCAGAAAATGGAGCAGCGTCACCTCCACTCCTCCGCCGTCCGCCGCCCCTTCACCCTACCGGAATCCACCCCATCCGGCCACGCTCTTTTCACACGTATCCGTCTCGCTACAAACGAAGACGTCCCCCATATCGACAAGCTCATCCACCAAATGGCCGTCTTCGAGCGCCTCACCCACCTTTTCTCAGCCACCGGCGATTCCCTCTCCGCCACCCTCTTTCCTACAAACCCTCCTTCGCCATTCGCTTCCTTCACCGTCTTCCTCCCTGAACTCTCCCCTTCCCCTTTCCCACCAGCCCCGAACAACCCCCATTTCACCCATCTCCTCAAATCCCTCAACCTGGACTTCTCTGTCGATGAACAAGAGAAGGATATATTCAGAAGCAGCGCCGTTGATGTGATTTTCAATGACGTTACCGTTGGTGGATTCGTGTTATTTTTCCCCAATCATACCTCCTTCTGGCGAAACCGGGGTTTTATATCGAGGAGATCTATGAGGGCCTGATCATAATGTGATTTTTACTTAACACATAATAATTAATTTGCGTAAACAGCGGAAGATTTATTTCAAGTGTCCTGTTAAATAGCTCTAATTTTTTTTAGTTTTTAGGTGATACATATAAAATGATACTGAAAATATTAAATTCCAGTTTCCCAATCCAACATGTTACTCATCACCTAAGCAAGTATATAACTAACCAGTAATATAATACATAAAATACAGATACTCGGGGCGTACCCCGGTAACTTAAAATATAATTAAAAGTACTCTAACAATTACTGTGACTCAAAACATAAAACATAAACCTGAGCTCGCTCTCAAGGAGCTCTGGTATTCATCGATGCTTCATCTCGAGCATCCGCAGTACGTCTACCTTTACCACCTGTCATGCCCATACAACAAAGACATGATAGTCCCCCACAAAGGGGGTCAGAACCCAGTACGAGAAATAAATAGATCATGTCAAGAATGACAAAGTATCATTCAATGCATACCATGTATGAATGCGGTGTATGAATGGGTATAAAGAATCGAATATCAGGATACCAATTTCGTAGTCCAAAGAAAGGTATCATCAATCAACATCAGCTCGAGCAGAGGGTGACAACACACACACTTTGTGCTAGGAGAATCATCTTGTGTTGTGCTCATCATCCATCGTGTCTAGGTCCGGTAGTAACGCGCGTGACTACAGTCGCTACCTATACTGCTTGTCATCGCCGTGCCCTCGTCCCCGACACTCAGATTAAATCAACTCAGTCGTCGTCACGGATATCAAAGAAATGGATAGATCAATATGATATGCCCATGAATCATATATGCATCATATGATATATGCAACTCATTATGCCATGCAATCTCATGTGAAAATCAATACATATCATGTAAATCACATATCATGTACTACAATGTATATCAACATGTCATATAGTCACATAAGAATCATATAGTGACAATTAAATCATAGAAATCCATTAATGACATGTAAAATCATACAATAATATCATTACACGTCTTCGTCTGACGTCATGATAAAACTCATTTCTACATACCTCAGAACCCAAGCTAATCTATCGAGTACTCCTCAAATCAACCCCAAAATCTATTAACCCGGTCATGTAAATTCCAAATAACACTAAGTTTTCAAATAATGCATTGAATCAAATGCAACATCTTACGTAGAAAACTCACTATAAGTTCATATGGCGTCAAAATGACCCGATTCCGGTGCTCAAAGTTCAAAACTCAAAGGGCTTCATTTCTTATCTTATAATGTCAAACGGATTCCTCCATTTAAAAGTAGTTTAAACACTAAAAATGCCTTTGAAAATCTGTTTTCCAGCTTGAGCGGTTTTAGTAAATTAGTCGTAACTTTTACTTCAAAGATCCAAATGGAGTGATTCTAGTGGAACATTACAGCCAACTCAAAGTACTAAATTTCTTATTTCTAGACTTTTTTCTAAATTCATAGCCAAAAATACTCAGGAATTCGAAGAACACACTGCATGTGTTTTTTCGCCCACACGCAGGGCTCAGAATGAGCACTTAAAGTATAAAATTCATAACTAATTGAAAATGAGTCCAAATTAAGTCTTCGTTTTTTTAAAATTCAAGAGAACTCAAAGACCTACAATTTCTATTTGAAGACCAATATTAAATTTGGAACAAAAATTTCCCAGAAACTCGAAACACAGTCTGCATGCAACATGCATGAACATGCAGAGTCAAAAATGAGCACTTAAAGTAAAATCAACATAACCTTCAGAGATCCAAATCGCATGCTTTGTCTTTTTAAATTGCATAAAATGAAAATATCTAAAACTTTGATTTTAAGACCAACAACAAATTCGAAAGGCAAAATTGTCAAAAGTTTGGAATTCTACATTGCATGTGCATTTACAGTACATGCAGATTCAAATCTTGCACTCCTTTGTAACATGAGCATATCTCACTCATTTCAAGTCCAAATTGTCTCAAATGTTAACCACAGAAAGATAACTCAAATACCCGTAACTTTCATTTGGAACTCTAAGTAAGATTCGTTCGAACCCATTTACTGCATGCAACACTTTCTGATGATTCATTTGACAGCATATATTTCACTACTATTTTCATTCCAAAGCACTAAAATTCGACCCAAAAATCATAATTTGTAAGCTAATTACAGAAAGATGTTGTTATACCTTCATTCCTCTTGAAGATTTGAGCTCCAAACCATCACCATAGCTCCAACCAAGCGTTTCCAAGAGATTTCACCTCCACAAACACCTCAAACTCCAAAACTTCTTGGAGATTCTTGTTCCTCTCCTCAATGTCTATTCAAATGTATAATTGCATGTGACATGCATTCACAAATTCTCAATAATTTTGTGAGAAATTAGGTTGAAATTTTCGAAAATGGTGAGAGGAGGAAGAGGAGAGAAGAAAAGTTGGGAGAGAGATGATGGGAAGAGAGAGAAAATGTCTTGCTAAATGAGATGGAAATTTTTTGTGTTTTCTTTTTAAAGTGATGGCTGAAATATAGACATGAAAGATGCACTAAACCGAAAAGTGCAAGGTGCAATGGTAGCATCAATATATGCGTTGCAGTTTGAGTCACATCTGATTTCGAAGATCAAAAAGACTCGAAGAACAGACCCATACAGATATTAAGTGAAGAAATTGGTTCTATCTCATCAACCAACTAGATTTTAGTATGTCATTCAGTGGCAGATTGTGACTGAACAATCAATAAATAATATCAATCCTACAGATTCGAAAAAGTATTACTGCAGAAACACACTATAGATGACATAATGTTATTTTGGGAATGATGAGATGTATCATTCTTGAGATCTTATTCCTGATGCATATGATGCATATATGATTCATGGGAATATCATACTGATCTATACATTTATTTGATATTCGTGATGATGACTGAGTTGATTTACTCTGAGTGTCGGGGACGACGGGCACGACGATGACAGGCAGTATAGGTAGCGACTGTAGTTACGCGCATTGCTACTGGACCTACACACAAGGGATGACGAGCACAGCACATGTTGATTTTCCTAGCGCAAAGTGTGTGTGTTGTCACCCTCTGCTCGAGATGATGTTGATTGATGATAACTTCATTTGGACTTCGAATGAGACAAGTTTAAGTGTTTGCCTCCATTGAATGATATAATATATTATAAATGTTATGTTGTATCTTTTGGTAAGAAATTTTGTACAATTATGTGTTTTGTATTACAGAAAATTGCCTACATTCGATACAAAATAGTATACCAATTTTCAAAATTTCATGGTGTGGTTAATACATATGGTACATATTAGTTTATGTGAATATAATAGTATCATACATTAGCTTATATAGTACCATAAATTAGAATATATATTACCACAAATTATGATATATAGTATCACAAATTATGTTAAATAATACCACAAATTAGCTAATATAATACCACAAATATAGTACCACAAATTATGTCATCCAGTACCACAAATTATGTTATATAGTACCACAAATCAGTATATTTGGTACCACAAATCAGTATATTTGTTACAACAAATTAGTATATTAAGTACCACAGAGTAACATATACAATACAACAAATTGGTATTTAATATAAAAAATATGTTATTTAGTACCACATATTAGCTTATATAGTACCACAAATCAGTATAGTTGATACAACAAATCAGTATATTTAGTACCACAAATTAACTTATATAGTACTATAAATTATATTTTAGTACTAAAAATAGGTTATTTAGTACTACAGATGTGATGTCCAGATTTATTATAACCATTTGTTGGACTAAATATGATTTAGATTTTATTGATAATTAATTTTAGACTTAATTAATTAGAAGTGGGATTGACCAAGTGAAGGTCAACTGGCAAATTAATCGGATCATAAAATATTTTGAGATTGTAAAATATACTCCGATAATATTTTTGAGATAAGTTAATTAAAATGAAGAATTTAAGTTTTGGGTTTTTGGGGTGTGTATAAATCTCAATCGTTGTCTATAAATAATATATCAGTGCACCGGCGACACTTCGATGTACAAAACCGGGTAAGGATACAAAAATAAATATGTTATGTTGGGCATTTTCGGACACACAGTAAAATGTGTAAAATCATGCACAAAAACCCGATCCCCTCTTTTCTTCTCTGCACCCGCGCGATGCCTGACCCTCGCCGCTAAAAGCCGCCCGCCCGCCGCCGTCGGACCTCCTTCCGGCGTGTCCGAACCACCACCGTCTTCGTCTCTTCCAGGCGCATCTTTCCATACCAAGATCTTGAAGTTTCCTCGCGTATTTCGTTCGGATCTTGCACGGAAGCCAGCGATTTGAACTTCCAAATTCATCCGATTTTGGGACGATTTTCTTCCAATATTTTTGTGGGTAATCCTCCTCATCCTTCAGTCGTTATTCCCCTGAAATCCCTCGAATTTTGATGAAGCTTTGGTTCGATTTTTGCTAGCATTTTGGTAGGGTTGCCAATGTGTGTTCGAGTGTGTGAAAGTGTGTGCAGCAGTGTGTGTGCGTGAGTGTGTTCTTCGTGTATGTGTGTGTGTCTAGCTTGTAGTATTGTGTAGGTGAAGTTTGTTCAAGATAATGTACACTCCATCATTGTTGATTAATGTATAAAACTTCTAAAAATGTGTGTATATGTTGTGACTTGAGGTGAAATGGTGTTTTGATAATGTGGCTATAATTTGAGTATGAACATTATAATTTGGAATGGATAGCATGAGGAATGTTTTTGATTGTTGGAAGTTGATGGGGGCTCACTTTATTGAATGGTTAATTGTTGAAAATGAATTGTGGAATATGCATTGGCTTAGTATTATTATTGGTTAAAAGATGAAGATTAAAATCATGCATGAAATGTGTTTGTTAATAGGCTTAAATGAGATTCAAGTCTAAGTCTAAGTCTTGTTAGTGGGGTGAAAATGACTAACTTTTATGGCTTGTAGCCATTGTGATATTTGGTAGATGTTGGGCTATGGTATGGGATGTGTTCAATTGGAAGCATGTGTAGTGTGAAAATAAGTGGGTTAGATAGATGCTAGTATGTGTTAACATGGAATAGAGTGTATGGTGATATTTATGCTCAAATGGATAGCATATCATGTATTGTTGACTTGTGTCACTTTATTGAATTACTACTCTTAGTAGTGAGTTCTAAATCAAGAATTTTGGAACTAATGCATCTTTAATTTATTTAGAGTTGAATTTAAAGCAATAAAGGATCTTATGTTAGGATTAAGGGAATTTGATATGATTATGGAATATCTTATAAACATGGATTCTTCCTTTCATGTCTTGGTTTGAATCACCTCGATGTGGGTTTGAATGTTTGGAGCATGTTAATTGGCTTAATTGGATTGTTTTAGTTAGACACCTGTTGGATGTTATTATGCATACACCCTTGCACTTCCTTTCCCTCTGTTGGACTGGTGTGTCTAGTGAATTGCTATGTGAGTTGGGCGTGAACTTGCACGTATGGGTGTGTGTATCCTGCATCATGTGTGTCATGTAGCGGATGATGGGAGAAAATGGGGTTTTGCATCATTTGCATCACCATGATATATCATGATTAATGTGAAGATGTGTGCATCAAAGTATTGATTATGATTTGATTCATAATATTGAGTTATTGATTTGTGATATGGAAGTGAAAGTAAGAACTATTGATGGATATTCATTGCTTGGATTATGAGCTAATATTGAATTGATATTCGATATAGACTCTACAGGAGACTTCGGACGTTGAGGATAGCTTGTTCATGTTGTCTACTATAAGGTACGTGGTGACGTACGAGCATGTATATCTAGTATCTATACATTCATGTATACATGCAATTTTGAATATGATGATTCAGGTAAGTGTTTGACTTTAATAATTGAGTTTCATATACGAGTTATGGGGGACACGTAGTGGTACGTGATCCAATTTTACTTGTTGAGTAGTGATGCCGTGGGCATGAGCGATATGAGAAAGTATCGAGAATGAGATAGTGGGATAACCAGGTTTACATTGGGATAACCAGGTTTACATTGATGTTGAACTGTTTATGTTTGAGCATAAATGATATACTGTCATTGTATTGAATTCATAAGCGTAGTTGAGTATCACATTTTCAGTGATAATACTAAACTTGACAATGAAGGTGCGTGAGTTTGAAACAGGAACAACGTGTGGAAGCTATACAAATTCGGAATTGAACAGGGAGTATACTTTATGAGTTTTGAATAATTTAAATTATTGCATTATGATTTTGTATGTTGATTTGTGATTGAATATTGAGTAGGAGTGTGCTCACCCTATGTGGGGGCTGTTTCTGTTGAAACAGGTACAACAGGTACGATGCTGCTTTGGAGTGCTAGGCTCGAACCTTGTTGGATGATGCTTCCAGAAGCATAGTATGAGATTGAGCCGATATACGAGGTTGAGCGGTTGGTATTTATACTAATTATGCATCCGGATGAGTATCCGTTATTCGTTGCTCTTCTGTGAGCACTTGTATCTGTATATGGACTGTATAAGGGTATTGAAACCCACTTTTGTTGTCTTATTAGTGTGGTGTCTTCCCTGGCTGGGAATTCACTTAGTGTTTCTGTATTCTGTTTAGTATTGTGTTGTCCCTGGTCGGGATGTTTTTATTTCTGGATAGCTCAGTTTGTGGGGAGACTCTGCCCAAATTTTTATAAAAACCCACAATGTAAAAGTGGTGTAATAGGGATGGTATTGGGTGAAACCCCTGAGTCTATTTGTTGGTCGAGATGATCATATAATGTTGAACATTGGTTATGTCATGGGATTATGGGAAACATGTAATGATTCTTTTTAAAGAATGAAAAGAAAAGGAAAAATTTATCACATACAACGTCATAAATGAACTAATGACGAGTTTAAGTGTTGGGGCCTTACATTAGTGATATCAGAGCAGTGGTTGCTCTTTGAGACTGTTAAGGGCCTAGGAACTTGTTGATAGGAATTGGTAGGACATATTTATACATTATGGTATTAATGTTGTGTGACACAACTAATTGCTTATGTGCTTTTACGATATGAAAGTGGTATTACTAATCATTGTCATTGCAGGAATCGTGTAGAATGCGATGTGATGGCATTAATGGTGATGTCTAGCACTTCATGTATTATGTGTTAAGGGATCTGATTTTGTAGGAAAATCAGGAGATGTGAGACGTACGGGCTTCGGACGGTAAAACGTATTACACCTTTGATTATGTATATCGTGGATAGTGAACCCTTACATGTGATGGTATATGTGAAATGATAGTGATATATATTGTGATAATGGAATCAACTGTTGTGTTCGATTATTGTGGTAGAATTGATGAATGTTCCGGTAGCCTTTATCTCCGAGCGAGGGAGATACTTGCCGCTGTCATATGAAGCGATGGTAGTATGATATTTGCCGATGTCATGTCTAAGCGAGGTAACATGTCGATGTCATTGTCGAAGCGATGGATATCATATGATGTCGCTATATGTCGAAGCGAGGGGTCCTAAAATTCCGCTGTTGTATTGGGACCGAAACAGTCACAATTCTAGTGATTAATGTGGAATATTGTGGTTATAACTGGAACGTGGTATCGATCATTATATTTGTGAACTGTTGTATTAACCTGGATGCAGGTACATGGAGCTAGTGGAAGTTCCGGTAGTTGTTATATTCGAGCGAGGGAGGTACTTGCCGCTGTCATATGAAGCGATGGTAATATGATATTTGCCGCTGTCATGTCTAAGCGAGGTAACATGCCGCTGTCATTGTCGAAGCGAGGGATATCATATGATGTTGCTATATGTCGAAGCGAGGGGTCCTAAAATTCCGCTGCTATAACAAGAACGGAACAACCACATTATCGATATTGATAGCGATGTCTCATTCCGCTATATTGGTTGGCGATGGTTCATGCCGCCACGTATATTGATAGCGATGTCTCATTCCGCTATATTGGTTGGCGATGGTTCATGCCGCCATGTATATTGATAGCGATGTCTCATTCCGCTATATTGGTTGGCGATGGTTCATGCCGCCAGGTATATTGATAGCGATGTCTCATTCCGCTATATTGATTGGTGATGGTTTATGCCGCCGGGTACATGTATAGCGATGCCTCTTTCCGCTATGTCATTGGCAATGGCTCATGCCGCCAGACATGTGTTTAGCGAGGGTGCATTCCGCTGATTCCATGGCGATGGTTCTTGCCTGCGATTATATATATAGCGACGTCTCATTCCGCTATTTTGTTGATGGTGAGTATATCAATTTGTGTATTGATATGAAATCATATTATGTGGAATATTTATGTTGAGAGCAGGGACAATTTAAAAGATCAAGTGTGGATCAACTGTGTACAGTAAGTGTTATTACATCTTGTTGTTTAAGAATGTATATTCATTGCGATTATGGATATTATATGTATGCCAGTAGTGGCGATGAGTACTATGTACCGCCGTAGGGTGATGAAGATTGATGCATTGCTATTGTGTTAGCAATGAAGATTTTTCGTACCGCTATTGTGATTCGCGATGAATGCTGTTGTATCGCAATTGTGTTAGCAATGAGTATTGATGATGCTTTGATTGCAGGTGGCAATAGAAGTTGTGCTATACAGTTATGTTATTGATCATTGGGTACATGTGATTTAGACCCAAGAGGATATTGGATCGATCCAGGAGGACAAAGTATCGAGGTATACCGTTTCAGTTGGTCGAACATATTGATATATGTTGATTCGAGTTATTTTGTTGATTTATATTGATTTTGAAATCATGTACATATAGAAAAGTTGATAATGGAATTGAAGTGGAATCTAGATGTGTCATTCATATTTTGTTGCGGTAATAAGGCAAGAAGGGGTGTAACCTCTGTGATAACACTCTCATATCTACGGTGTATAGTGATGAGATATTGAAAATAGATGTTAATCATTTTGTGATGATAATTATTGTTGTGAAAGCATGCTAGTTTTGTATGTGGTAGGATTAATAATTGATTAATCACCTATTATGTTGAA
This sequence comes from Haberlea rhodopensis, assembly GCA_907163345.1. NCBI lineage: Eukaryota > Viridiplantae > Streptophyta > Magnoliopsida > Lamiales > Gesneriaceae > Haberlea > Haberlea rhodopensis. Next base: position 20,615,155 of record CAJQUN010000004.1, on the reverse strand, counting down.
TGGAATACAATCAGATAGACATGAGTTTAATGAGCGTGTCACGGATGACATGAGTATGTCGCGTGATGACGCGTGATTACTACGAATGTCGTGTGTGGACATGTGTTCATTGTGAATATTCATGATTAATGACGAGGATGAGTTAAAGATTGATATAAATTGCGTCATTGAGGCATGCAATTAATTCTTATGTTAAATTTCAATCACCCTATGAGACAGTGTACTGTAACATGTTGTGTATAGAACTGCGAGAAACTTCTGATGCAGGGAATTAATGTTTGATGACAGAAACATTATGAATATCGAAATGCGTAAATGACAAGGTACATGTTATGTTACTAGTATTTGAGAAATACTAACGAGATTATTTTGTACTTGTCCTATGACAGATAATAATTGGGTGAAGTAATGTGGAAATGTTGATACTTAAGAGTATGTGAGTGCTGTGATTAATATGATATTATGATGCCATTGTGTATTGTAGATGATTCCATCTACAAAGGTATGTCACGAACTATTTGATATTGATGTTGATGCCTTGTGTTAGATGAGTATAATCGTGACATGGAAATATTGGTGTTAAGCCATTTATCATGATTTGATACTGATGGTCTGTGGCTGTTGGTGTGTATAATGTGTATATACGTATGTGAGAATGACTAATGGGTTTTCTAGTCATTACATTGCACCAGATAATAGCCAGGAGATGATATATGAAAGATTGATGCATAAAGGCTCAAGAGTACCGTTACTTCATACGGATGACGGTGATGATGTGCGGATAAGTTGCATACATTTGCAACGACACATGTATGAAGTTAATTAAGATAAATGTTGATGTATTGTCATATATTCTTGAATATACATGAAAGCATGGATTGCATGATTTAACGAGATTATATGATGGGTACTGTGATAAAAGTATATGACGGGAAATAAGATTGTGCAATGGAATTGTGTCGATGAAAGTACACAGGTAGTGAGAGATGACAAAGAAGCTTGACGGTTAAACACTTCTTGCGATCGTTGGTGCAATGGGGCACATGTGTGAGCCACGGTGATTCCGATAACTGTCATCTTACAGATGGTAAAGTCACTACATCGAGCTATATAGGGTACGTAAATTTTACAGTTGGCTTTTATGGTAAGCATGCGTTGAAATTTCGAGGACGAAATTTTATATGTTGGGGAGAATTGTGATTTCCAGATTTATTATAATCATTTGTTGGACTAAATATGATTTAGATTTTATTGATAATTAATTTTAGAATTAATTAATTAGAAGTGGGATTGACCAAGTGAAGGTCAACTGGCAAATTAATCGGATCATTAAATATTTTGAGATTGTAAAATATACTCCGATAATATTTTTGAGATAAGTTAATTAAAATGAAGAATTTAAGTTTTGGGTTTTTGGGGTGTGTATAAATCTCAATCGTTGTCTATAAATAATATATCAGTGCACCGGCGACACTTCGATGTACAAAACCGGGTCAGGATACAAAAATAAATATGTTATGTTGGGCATTTTCGGACACACAGTAAAACGTGTAAAATCATGCACAAAAACCCGATCTCCTCTTTTCTTCTCTGCACCCGCGCGATGCCTGACCCTCGCCGCTAAAAGCCGCGCGCCCGCCGCCGTCGGACCTCCTTCCTGTTGGGATATGCCCTAAGACAAATCATTAGGTGTTTGTTTTGACATACAATGTTTATGATTTTATGAATGGCAATTCATTATTATATATTATTCTTTTAACTGTGCAATATGAATTAATATATATGTTAATGTCCTTAGAATAATATTGTATTATTCTTAAAGATGTCCCTAGTCAAGTATTACCATGAATAGGGATAATGATAATACGTAGAGACTAGTATGTGTTGATTGATGAATTGTTCATTGATATGAGATATCAAATCAACACATGGGTACATGTTAGAGACCGATGTACTGGACAGACCCACCATGAGAATGCAACATGGATAGTTATATGATCGTCATATGCAATTCTCATAGTGATAATAATGTATGTAATCCTTACGACTTATGATCATCAGAGATCCCAACATAGAGTTATGTATCTTGATATTGTCAAACGTTACCCGTAACAGGGTAAACTATAAAGGCGACTATTGGATACACTACGAATTATGTAGAGGGATGTTGACTGATCGAGATAGGATTTGTCCCTCCTATATAACAGGAGATGTGTTTGGCCCTTGATCAAGTGAGAACTAAAAAGCATGGCCATGCTTGAATGAGTCGATATGAGATATCGAGCTTATTCGTTTATTCTAGTTCTACTTGGGGATCAAGAAATAAAGATTGAATATACGAGTATGACTATTCCATGACTCGTGTTCAATCTAAACACAAAGGACAAAGGGATTAAGTTACATGGTTAATATTATCACAAGTTCTAAAGGTTATGTCGAGTCATTGACATTCTTGTAATTTGGGTAGCCTTGATGTGTTGCTAGACACCGCTCTTTGCTTGTAACGTAAAATGAGATTTTATGCCACTGCCAACATTACAAGAACCTATCGGGTCGCACAAAAGATTAAATCGAGAAGGGAAATTAAATTCATTGGATGAATTAATTAATTAAGAAGAGTCTTAATTAAAAGATTATGAAGATTTAATTAAATCATGGGTTTGGGCCCATGAGGATTTAAGAAAGCCTTAAACCTTAATTAAATCTTATAATATAAATACAAGGTTATGATTAATTGTAAGACATACTTTATATCATTCCAACCTACAAAGAAAAGGGAACACGCGACCGCCTCTCTCCAAGCTCTCTCGGCTTCTTCATAGCCGAAGTGGGTTGTGGTGATTTCCGGCGATTATTCGATTTAGAATCGAGTGTGTTTCTTGTTCCGGTTTAAGAACTTGTCTAGCAACTTGTAATTAAACTATCCCTTCACCCGATTTGATCGTGTGGATACCGTGGAGGCAAAACTTGACAAGTTTTGCTAGTGACTCGAAGGAGACGTTGGGCGTGGTGCTGCTCCGTGGAATCGGCTCAAACACGCTACAAGGGTGAGACTTTTGTATTCCTTTATCCGATATGAAATCCTATGTATAGATCCGGTGTTTAGTAATCCATAAAAATTTTTATTCCACTGCGTTGTATGCTCATTGGATTACTTACACTTCCGGCGCGTCCGAACCACCACCGTCTTCGTCTCTTCCAGGCGCATCTTTCCATACCAAGATCTTGAAGTTTCCTCGCGTATTTCGTTCGGATTTTGCAAGGAAGCGCAGCGATTCGAACTTCCAAATTCATCCGATTTTGGGACGATTTTCTTCCAATATTTTTGTGGGTAATCCTCCTCATCCTTCAGTCGTTATTCCCCTGAAATCCCTTGAATTTTGATGAAGCTTTGGTTCGATTTTTGCTAGCATTTTGGTAGGGTTGCCAATGTGTGTTCGAGTGTGTGCAAGTGTGTGCAGCAGTGTGTGTGCGTGAGTGTGTTCTTCGTGTATGTGTGTGTGTCTAGCTTGTAGTATGGTGTAGGTGAAGTTTGTTCAAGATAATGTACATTCCATCATTGTTGATTAATGTATAAAACTTCTAAAAATGTGTGTATATGTTGTGACTTGAGGTGAAATGGTGTTTGACAATGTGGCTATAATTTGAGTATGAACATTATAATTTGGAATGGGATAGCATGAGGAATGTTTTTGATTGTTGGAAGTTGATGGGGGCTCACTTTATTGAATGGTTAATTGTTGAAAATGAATTGTGGAATATGCATTGGCTTAATATTATTATTGGTTAAAAGATGAAGATTAAAATCATGCATGGAATGTGTTTGTTAATAGGCTTAAATGAGATTCAAGTCTAAGTCTAAGTCTTGTTAGTGGGGTGAAAATGACTAACTTTTATGGCTTGTAGCCATTGTGATATTTGGTAGATGTTGGGCTATGGTATGAGATGTGTTCAATTGGAAGCATGTGTAGTGTGAAAATAGGTGGGTTAGATACATGCTATTATGTGTTAACATGGAATAGAGTGTATGGTGATATTTATGCTCAAATGGTTAGCATAGCATGTATTGTTGACTTATGTCACTTTATTGAATTACTACTCTTAGTAGTGAGTTCTAAATCAAGAATTTTGGAACTAATGCATCTTTAATTTATTTAGAGTTGAATTTAAAGCAATAAAGGATCTTATGTTAGGATTAAGGGAATTTGATATAAATTATGGAATATCTTATAAACATGGATTCTTCCTTTCATGCCTTGGTTTGAATCACCCCGATGTGGGTTTGAATGTTTGGAGCATGTTAATTGGCTTAATTGGATTGTTTTAGTTAGACACCTGTTGGATGTTATTATGCATACACCCTTGCACTTCCTTTCCCTCTGTTGGACTGGTGTGTCTAGTGAATTGCTATGTGAGTTGGGCGTGAACTTGCACGTATGGGTGTGTGTATCCTGCATCATGTGTGTGATGTAGCGGATGATGGGAGAAAATGGGGTTTTGCATCATTTGCATCACCAATGGTATATCATGATTAATGTGAAGATGTGTGCATCAAAGTATTGATTATGATTTGATTCATAATATTGAGTTATTGATTTGTGATATGGAAGTGAAAGTAAGAACTATTGATGGATATTCATTGCTTGGATTATGAGCTAATATTGAATTGATATTCGATATAGACTCTACAGGAGACTTCGGACGTTGAGGATAGCTTGTTCATGTTGTCTACTATAAGGTACGTGGTGACGTACGAGCAGGTATATCTAGTATCTATACATTCATGTATACATGCAATTTTGAATATGATGATTCAGGTAAGTGTTTGACTTTAATAATTGAGTTTCATATACGAGTTATGGGGGACACGTAGTGGTACGTGATCCAATTTTACTTGTTGAGTAGTGATGCCGTGGGCATGAGCGATATGAGAAAGTATCGAGAATGAGATAGTGGGATAACCAGGTTTACATTGGGATAACCAGGTTTACATTGATGTTGAACTGTTTATGTTTGAGCATAAATGATATACTGTCATTGTATTGAATTCATAAGCGTAGTTGAGTATCACATTTTCAATGATAATACTAAACTTGACATTATGAAGGTGCGTGAGTTTGAAACAGGAACAGCGTGTGGAAGCTGTACAAATTCCGAATTGTACAGGGAGTATACTTTATGAGTTTTGAATAATTTAAATTATTGCATTATGATTTTGTATGTTGATTTGTGATTGAATATTGAGTGGGAGTGTGCTCACCCTATGTGGGGGCTGTTTCTGTTGAAACAGGTACAACAGGTACGATGCTGCTTTGGAGTGCTAGGCTCGAACCTTGTTGGATGATGCTTCCAGAAGCATAGTATGAGATTGAGCCGATATACGAGGTTGAGCGGTTGGTATTTATACTAATTATGCATCCGGATGAGTATCCGTTATTCGTTGCTCTTCTGTGAGCACTTGTATCTGTATATGGACTGTATAAGGGTATTGAAACCCACTTTTGTTGTCTTATTAGTGTGGTGTCTTCCCTGGCTGGGAATTCACTTAGTGTTTCTGTATTCTGTTTAGTATTGTGTTGTCCCTGGTCGGGATGTTTTTATTTCTGGATAGCTCAGTTTGTGGGGAGACTCTGCCCAAATTTTTATAAAACCCACAATATCAAAGTGGTGTAATGGGGATGGTATTGGGTGAAACCCCTGAGTCTATTTGTTGGTCGAGATGATCATATAATGTTGAACATTGGTTATGTCATGGGATTATGGGAAACATGTAATGATTCTTTTTAAAGAATGAAAAGAAAAGGAAAAATTTATTCACATACGACGTCATAAATGAACTAATGACGAGTTTAAGTGTTGGGGCCTTACAACAGATTAGCTTATATAGTACCACAAATAAGTTATTTGGTACCACAAAGCAATATATTTAGTACCACATGTAGATTATATCGTACCACAAATTATGTTATTTAGTAAGAAAAATATGTTATCATACATTTAATATATGGTAAAGATATATATAACTTGATATATTTGCAAATAGATTTATATATAATATGTCATTTTATGGATATAACACGTGAAATTGATAGTTCGCATCTAATCTTATTTAGTACCACATTATCATACATTTGATATATCGTAAAGATATATATACGTTTATATATTTGCAAATAGATTAATATATAATATGTCATTTTATGTTGTATAACATACGAAATAGATACTTCACATCTGATCTTACTTAGTACCACATTATCATGTATTTAATATATATATATATATATATATATTGGTACTAAATAATATAATTTGTGGTACTATATAAGTTACCCTGTAGTATTAAATATAACAATTTGTGGTACCAAATATACTGATTTGTGGTACTATATAAGTAAATGTCGTACTAAATAACATATTTTTGGTAGTTAATAACATTAAATCATAATAGAGAATTTACAAAACAAAACTCATTTATATAGTTTTGTATACACGTTGAAAACTTTTTTTTAACATAAAACGAACGAGGAAGGAAATAAGAAATAAATGGAAAGATGATAAGGGTATTTTAGTCAATTACTTAGATTAAGGGCTTGAAAATAACTTTTCTTTCAAATGGGAAGTGCAGATTTTAAATAAGATTATAAGGGACTGAACTTTTAAGTGAGATTGTGTTTAGAGATTATGTGAAAGTCTCCCTTTAAATTTGATGTATATAAATTTTAACAAAATAAAAAGAAAACAAAATTTACAATGTTCTAAGAATAATGTTTTTATTAGTATTACAACATCGTTGAAAACATGAACATAGTTGCAAATTTGTGTTTGAAAATTATTATTATCGATCTCGGTTATTGATTTATATTTATTTCCCTATATTTTCCATTATAATTAGTAATTTTATATAACAACTTTTTACATAACATTTTTTAAAAATAAAATTTTATTTCTTTTTTTTACAAAAAACTTGCTTAAAATTTTTTTACCAACAAATATGTGTGCCGTACCAAAAACACCACACTATTCGCCAACTTCAAGAATCGATCTCCAACACTTCAGAAAATGGAGCAGCGTCAGCTCCACCTCCTCCGCCGTCCGCCGCCCCCTTCACCCTACCGGAATCCACCCCATCCGGCCACACTCTTTTCACACGTATCCGCCTCGCTACAAACGAAGACGTCCCCCATATCCACAAGCTCATCCACCAAATGGTCGTCTTCGAGCGCCTCACCCACCTTTTCTCAGCCACAGGCGATTCCCTCTCCGCCACCCTCTTCCCTCCAAACCCTCCTTCGCCATTCGCTTCCTTCACCGTCTTCCTCCTTGAACTCTCCCCTTCCCATAGTTTACAAAAACGTATCGGAACGGCCGGAACAGCCGTTCCAGAATCGGATCGCCCCCAACCTGTCCGGCGTTCCGGCATGTAAAGGTGCATGTCTTGTAAATGCGTTTTCACCCCAAAATCGGTATCAGAACGTTTTTTTAGCTAGAGAACGGTGGAATGGAACATTTTGCTCGCTCTGGAACGGCGGAACGACCATTTTTGGGTGCATCCAATAAACATTTTTTTCTTTAAATATTCAATTTTTTTAATTTTTTTGATAATTTTTTAAAAAATCTGTTATGTTATCGTTCCGTGAAATATTATTGGAACTGGAACAGAGGCCTCCGTTCCGGGCACCACTCCCGCGACGGCGAACCATGCCCCTTCCCCTTTCCCACCAGCCCAGAACAACCCCCATTTCACCACTCTCCTCAAATCCCTCAACCTGGACCTCTCTGTCGACGACCCAGAAAAGGATATTTTCAGAAGCAGCGTCGTTGATGTGATTTTCAATGACGTTACCGTTGGTGGGTTCGTGTTGTTTTTCCCCGATCACTCATCCTTCTGGCGAAACCGGGGTTTTATATCTAGGACATCTTTGTGAGAGAGTGTTATAGGAGAAAAGGATTGGGGAAGATGCTGCTTTCTGCGGTGGCGGTGCAGGCGGCGAAGATGGGCTACAGGAGGGTGGAGTGGGCGGTGCTGGATTGGAATGCACCAATGCAGCAATTTGAGGCAATTGATGCAAAAAATTGAGAATTCGATCGAAAAACAGAGAAATTGAACGATTTTTTTTTTTCAATTTTCAGTAGAACAGCCAAAGAGCATCAATCGATCGATGAAAGATCGAGGAACCCGACGAGAGAACTATTGATAGGTTTGAGCTTCTTCAAGGAGCTCGACCACCTAAGAATTGGGGATTGAGGAAGAAGAATTGGAGAGTTTGGGAAATATCTTTTGATTAATGCTTGAATGAATATAAATGTGCATACATTGTTCCTTTTATACTAGCTTTGTAACTTGTACAACTAGTCAACCACTTAACTATCAGATCAGACCGGTTCCAGAATTATCGGATCTGGAATCGGAAACGAACCGGATCAATCCGTTAATCAACCCTAGGCCAGAGCCACATCGGCACATGCTATTCCACATGGGCTTGAAAATAACTTTTCTTTCAAATGGGAAGTGCTGATTATAAATAAGATTATTAGGGACTGAACTTTATAGTGAAATTGTCTTTAGAGATTATGTGAAAGTCTCCCTTTAAAATTTGATGTATATAAATTTTAACAAGACAAAATGAAAACAAAATTTACAATGTTCTAAGAATAATGTTTTTTTTAATATTACATCATCGTTGAAAACATGAACATAGTTGCAAATTTGTGTTTGAAATTTATTATTATCGGTCTCGGTTATTGATTTATATTTATTTCCCTATATTTTCCATTATAATTAGTAATTTTATATAACAACTTTTACATAACATTTTTTAAAAATAAAATTTTATTTCTTTTCTTTAACAAAAACTTGCTTAAAATTTTTTACCAACAAATATGTGTGTCGTGCCAAAAACACCACACTATTCGCCAACTTCAAGAATCGATCTCCAACACTTCAGAAAATGGAGCAGCGTCAGCTCCACCTCCTCCGCCGTCCGCCGCCCCCTTCACCCTACCGGAATCCACCACATCCAGCCACACTCTTTTTACATGTATCCACCTCGCTACAAATGAAGGCGTCCCCCATATCCACAAGCTCATCCACCAAATGGCCGTCTTCGAGCGCCTCACCAACCTTTTCTCAGCCACCGACGATTCCCTCTCCGCCACCCTCTTTCCTCCAAACCCTCCTTCGCCATTCGCTTCCTTCACCGTCTTCCTCCATGAACTCTCCCCTTCCCCTTTTCCACCAGCCCGGAACAACCCCCATTTCACCCCTCTCCTCAAATCCCTCAACCTGGAATTCTCTGTCGACGACCCAGAGAAGGATATTTTTAGAAGCAGCGCCGTTGATGTGATTTTCAATGACGTTACCGTTGGTGGGTTCGTGTTGTTTTTCCCCAATCATACCTCCTTCTGGCGAAGCCGAGGTTTTATATCGAGGAGATCTGTGAGGGCTTGATCATAATGTGATGTTTAATTAGCAAATAATAATTAAGTTGCGTAAACAGTTGAAGATTTATTTCAAGTGTCCTGTTAAATAGCTCTAATTTTTTTTTAGTTTTTAGGTGATACATATAAAATGATACTAAAAATATTAAATTCCAGTTCCCAATCCAACATGTTACTCATCACCTAAGCAAGTATATAACTAACCAGTAATATAATACTTAAAATACAGATACTCGGGGCATACCCCGGTAACTTAAAATATAATTAAAAAGTACTCTAACAATTACTGTGACTCAAAACATAAAACATAAACCTGAGCTCGCTCTCAAGGAGCTCTGGTATTCATCGATGCTTCATCTCGAGCATCCGCAGTAAGTCCACCTGTACCACCTGTCATGCCCATACAACAAAGACATGACAGTCCCCCACGAAGGGGGTCAGAACCCAGTACGAGAAATAAATAGATCATGTCAAGAATGACAAAGTATCATGCAATGCACCATGTATGAATGCAAAGTATGAATGGGTATAAGGAATCGAATCTCAAGATACCAATATCGGAGTCCAAAGAAAGGTATCATCAATCAACATCAGCTCGAGCAGAGGGTGACAGCACACACACTTTGTGCTAGGAGAATCATCTTGTGTTGTGCTCGTCATCCCTCGTGTCTAGGTCCGGTAGCAACGTGTGTGACTACAGTCGCTACCTATACTGCATGTCATCACCGTGCCCTCGTCCCCGACACTCAGAGTAAATCAACTCAGTCGTCATCACGGATATAAAAGAAATGGATAGATCAATATGATATGCCCATGAATCATATGTGCATCATATGATATATGCAACTCATTATGCCATGCAATCTCATGTGAAAATCAATACATATCATGTAAATCACATATCTGTACTACAATGTATATCAACATGTCATATAGTCACATAAGAATCATATAGTGACAATTAAATCATAGAAATCAATTAATGACATGTAAAATCATACAATAATATCATTACACGTCTTCGTCAGACGTCATGATAAAACTCATTTCTACGTACCTCAGAACCCAAGCTAATCTATCGAGTACTCCTCAAATCAACCCCGGAATCTATTAACCTGGTCATGTAAATTCCAAATAACACTAGGTTTTCAAATAATGCATTGAATCAAATGCAACATCTAAATATTGACCCTTAGCATTTTTCTTAAATTTTCAGCTTGACCAATTTAAGTAGAAAACTCACTATAAATTCATATGGCGTCCAAATGACCCGATTCCGGTGCTCAAAGTTCAAAACTCAAAGGGCTTCATTTCTTATCTTATAATGTCAAACTGATTCCTCCATTTAAAAGTAGTTTAAACACTAAAAACGCCTTTGAAAATCTGTTTTCCAGCTTGAGCGGTTTTAGTAAATTAGTCATAACTTTTACTTCAAAGATCCAAATGGAGTGATTCCAGTGGAACATTACAGCCAACTCAAAGTACTAATTTTCTTATTTCTAAATGTTTTCCTAAATTCCTAGCCAAAAATACTCATGAATTCAAAGAACACACTTGATCGCTTTTATTTTAAACAATTAATTCCAATCTAGCGATTTTAGATCGCAAGTGCACAGTGTCAAGTTTTAGTATAGATAGGAAGAATACGGATTGTCGAACCCACGGGGACTAACAAGCAAGTATCAAATAAGATATCTTTTAATTATATTTAACCTACGATAATTAATTTATAATTAACGACTAATTTATTAATATAAACTACTAATCCAACCAAGTCAATAAAAGTAAACTAGAAAAATCCACTAGAGAAGATTATCGAGACTTTGGCTCACCAATGCAATTCCCTACAATTCTCGATTGAATATTCAAATATTTCTAAGGTGACGAGTTCTCCCAATTTATCTAATACACTCTCTCGAGCTATATTGAACATAACACCGAATTGCAGTAAGTAACTCTCGTTCACTTATTTAACAATTCAATGTTGCATAAGATCCATGAAAACTCCTAGCTTTCAATTACTAGATATCTATGGCTATCACGCATGTATTTGACGTCATCTCTTGATCTCGGTCTGAAATCCATGGTATGGGTTATTAATTCAGTATCATAAAATCATCTCTCGATCTCAATTACGATACTAACATCATTCAAAGGTGATCAATCCTCTAAAAGCATGAAGAACATAAAACATACGCAAAGAACTATAAGAATTCAATCATCAAATCATCAAATCGGAGGTTCATAACAAAGGATTCGCCTAGCCTCGATAAATAAACTTAGTTCATACTCATAAATAAATACAAATACTCAAACATGTCTTGCAACAATCCAAACATGATATAATCAAAAAAAAACTAAACTAAAGTTTAAAAGTAAGAATAAACTCCCAGCGTCGACTCCGGTTGTAGATCCTCGCTCCTTCTCTTGCTTCCTTCTCGATCGTCCATTTATTCGCCTTATTGGAGTTGTTCTAATTCCTAGGATGAATAGGTGAAGATGGAGGAAGGTGATATGGAGTATGGAGGTGTGGAGGCTATTCATAGGTTAAAGTATGATTTATATCCTTTTTTAGGCTAATATTTCGAGCTATAGAGGTTTGGAGGCTAGGAGGTGGAATAGAATCCAAGTTGGAAGGCAAGAAATCATGTTTCCATATTATTCAAAACGTTGGGCGATCGATCGGGACAGAAAGGCCGATCGATCGAGCATTCCAGTAAGATTTTCGCTCATTTTTCAGCCTTTCTCGATCGATCGAGCAGTCTGCTCGATTGATCAAGACAACCAGAATGTTTTTTGCGCCTTTTTCAGCTTCTGGCGAGTTTCGTATTTTGGCAGTAACTTTCTCATACAAACTCCGAATTTGATGAATCAGCTGTCCACGCGAAGATAAGAGAAAGTTATACAACTTTTATATGGACCACGTTTCCAAAACTTGGCTCGAACATATAGTAATTTGAGGAGAAAGGAGCAACATGTGTCTTGGATTCCGGTTTTTTCCTCTTTTCTTCAACTTTATTCATTCTTTCATCATTTTAGCTTGATTTCTTCACCTTTTCCCACATTTCAACATTGATTCCTGAAATAGAGAAATATATACCATAAACCGTAAAATAATCCAAGAATCAACACGAAAACATATACATATCATAGCATAAAAATGGGTAATATTCAACCCTATCAACTCCCCCAAACTTATCACTTAATCGTCCTCGATTAAGCATTAAAATCACAAGGTAGAGTTCATTTTTGATACTTGAAACAATTATTTCATGACTTATTTTATTCTCAAAAATCTCATGCACATATACAAAAGTTGACAAGACATGTTTTCTCCTAAATCAAGTAACACATCTCAAAATCGGAACATGTGTGTGTGCTATAGTCAATCTTAAGTTTCATGCACATATTCAAGATCAAATCATGTTAATCAACTCAAAGTCGAGATTATCATCAAGCACCCCATAAGCCTATTTTCAAACAACTTCTCCACTAATGATAGTTACTCCTTAGACTTGGATCAAAAGGACTTTTTAAACTTGTAATGTAAGGCCTTTTGTGTTGGCTTCAAAGAAAAGATAGGATAAGCGCAAAGAAGAGAGTATAATCATTTACAATTCAAATGTTTCGCACACATCGAGCTTCTCTTCTTTTTCTTTTATAGCCTTGGCCACTTTGGGTCTTATTTAGTCAATCTTTTTCTCAAGGCTTTTTGTCTATCTTTTTCTTTTCTCATTCATCAATTTTTTTTTTCCAATAAGCTCATCAAGATATAACAATTCAAGTGCATCGAATGATATTCATTATACTCCCTTAGGGTAAGGATAACCTTTTCATTTAGGCTCAAATAAGAGTAAGTATAATGAGTTTGCCAAGAATGTCGAATGGGGTCTAATTATATGCAATGCATATACCATTCTTTTTTCAATAAAGCTCAAATGGGACACTAGGGATTGACATGAATCATGGTAAGCTTGAAAGGCTCAAACGTTTCAAAGATCGCCTAGATCATTTCCAAGTCAAGTTTGTAACTATAAAATTTCGCCTCAAAGTGTCATCATCAAATAAGTTCTAGGATAACTCTAAGATGCTCAAGACAAATCATCAAGTTCACAACAATTATCACTATTCAAAACATGCAATCCACAAGATCATGACTCATTGTGCTCAATATATTCCTCATTCTTGACATGCTAACTCAAATTAGGATATTCATATACAAGTCCAATAATCATCACAAATCAAGTTCATATGCATAGTGGGATCAAAATCCTCATTGAATAGTCACTACTATAATTCATTCTTTTCTCAAGTTTGAACTCATAAAAAAAAAAAATTAGCTAATAATCGGACGATTCAAGTGTTATTTAAGCACATAACATGTGGTTAAAACAAGTAAAATATGCAAGCTACTACTCCCCCGAACTTAAATCAAACATTGCCCTCAATGTTTAAAAGAATCAAAAGGGAAAAAGTGAACTCCGCTGATCAAGACGCTTGCATGAGGGTTGAGGAAGATTTGCTTTTGAAAGCTCCACTGTTGTAGTGGTTCATCGCTCCAACCAAGTACCTAGCAAGAGAAGAATGCATATGGTAAAATATTCGACTTGAGAGATAAACAAAACTAAAATGAAAACTGAAAAATAAAACAAAACTAAATAACAAAAGGATACGCTTGGGTTGCATCCCAAAAAGCGCTGATTTTTGGTCTTCGGCTTGACCATCAGAAGCAACCATCAAAGAGCGGCTGCCACCCATAGTAAGTATTGTATGATACCACTAATGGGTCTTCATTCAATATGCCCTCAAGATTGGCAAGATTGTAGCAGTGTAAGCTCGTCGCTCCAACAACATTCTTGAATTGGTAGGCATGCGAGAATGATTCTTGACTTGGCTTCAAATCTAGGAGGATGTAGTGTGGTGAAGTTGGCATCGATGGAAAATACGGATCCACATATGACATAGAACATGTCTCCATCGATGAACTCAAATCGGAATCTTCGCAAGTCTCTTCCTTCTCCAACATCACATTCGACTCATCTTCATATGGGAACTCCTCGGATGACATCTCTGAAGTAGGCTCAATCTCTTGAAGAGGCTCAAGTTCCTTTGAATCTTCCACACTAGGAGGATCACTCCCCCAAACTTGGTTGGTTGAGTGATCATCCTCATATAACCAAACTCGATTCGTCGCCTCTTGATTTGTAGCTCTCATCTCTTCCTCCTCGCAGCTAGTTGAAATTGTTTCCATGAGGACCGCCATTTGCTACTCCAGGTGACGCATAGAGTTGGTTTGGCACTCCAAACTGTTCTCGGTTGATGCCAAGAATCTTTACTAAGGTATCCTCTAACTGAGTCATGACATCTGCAGAACTATCTCTCCTCTCTTCGTGATGTTCAAATGGTTGTGGCGTATCAATAGGGTAGTGAAGCTCCGGTGGGTATTGGTGACTCCATCCTTGTAGTGAAGGATCACAATGCCAGTGATGATCGAAGTCCGCCATATCATTGAACAGGTGCAATACACTGTCTTCATCTCTTTCAACCAAAGGACTTCCAGTTATCAGTGCTTCGCTCAATACCCATTCTCGTGTCTGTGCATCCAGCCCTTTGAAAAAATATTGCATGAGAGTATAGTTCGAAAAATTGTGATACCGGAATGTGTTGGCCAATTCATTGAATCTCTCCCAAACAGCGTAGAACGACTCGAAACGTTGTTGGGCAAAGCTTGTGAAGGCTTGTTGATGTAGCATCTCCAAGTACCTCACGAGACAAACAAAACAAAACCAAAATATAATTTAAGTCTCTTTTTTTTCGATAATTTGGAAAACCAAACAAAAACAATGGTTAAATTACAGTCAAAGAACCTAGTATGATATTACTAAAGTTAATCCCCGGCAACGGCGCCGAAAACTTGATCGCTTTTATTTTAAACAATTAATTCTAATCTAGCGATTTTAGACCGCAAGTGCACGATGTCAAGTTTTAGTATAGATAGGAAGAATACGGATTGTCGAACCCACATGGACTAACAAGCAAGTACCAAATAAAATGTCTTTTAACTATATTTAACCTACGATAATTAGTTTATAATTAACGACTAATTAATTAATATCAACTACTAATCCAACAAAGTCAATAAAAGTAAACGAGAAAAATCCACTAGAGAATCGAGACTTTGGCTCACCAATGCAATTCCCTACAATTCTCGATTGAATATTCAAATATTTCTAAGGTGATGAGTTCTCCCAATTATCTAATACACTCTCTCGAGCTATATTAAACCTAACACCGAATTGCAGTAAGTAACTCTCGTTCACTTATTTAACAATTCAATGTTACATAAGATCCATGAAAACTCCTAGCTTTCAATTACTAGATATCTATGGCTATCACGCATGTATTTGACGTCATGTCTCGATCTCGGTCTGAAATCCATTGTATGGGTTAATAATTCAGTATCATAAAATCATCTCTCGATCTCATTTACGATACTAACATCATTCAAATGTGATCAATCCTCTAAAAGCATGAAGAACATAAAACATACGCAAAGAACTATAAGAATTCAATCATCAAATCATCAAATCGGAGGTTCATAACAAAGGATTCGCCTAGCCTCGATAAATAAACTTAGTTCATACTCATAAATAAATACCAATACTCAAACATGTCTTGCAACAATCCAAGCATGATATAATCAAAACAGAACTAAAGTTTAAAAGTAAGATTAAACTCCCAGCGTCGATTCCGGTTGTAGATCATCGCTCCTTCTCTTGCTTCCTTCTCGATCGTCCCTTTATTCGCCTTGTTGGAGTTGTTCCAATTCCTAGGATGAATAGGTGAAGATGGAGGAAGGTGATATGGAGTATGGAGGTGTGGAGGCTATTCCTAGGTTAAAGTATGATTTATATCCTTTTTTAGGCTAATATTTTGAGCTATAGAGGTTTGGAGGCTAGGAGGTGGAATATAATCCAAGTTGGAAGGCAAGAAATCATGTTTCCATGTTATTCAAAACGCTGGGCGATCGATCGGGACAGAAGGGCCGATCGATCGAGCATTCCAGTAAGATTTTCGCTCATTTTTCAGCCTTTCTCGATCGATCGAGCAGTCTGCTCGATCGATCGAGACAACTAGAATGTTTTATGCGCCTTTTTCAGCTTCTGGCGAGTTTTGTATTTTGGCCTTAACTTTCTGATACAAACTCCAAATTTGATGAATCAGCTGTACACGCGAAGATAAGAGAAAGTTCTACAACGTTTATATGGACCACTTTTCCAAAACTTGGCTCGAACATATAGTAATTTGAGGAGAAAGGAGCAACATGTGTCTTGGATTCCCTTTTTTTCCTCTTTTCTTCAACTTTATACATTCTTTCATCATTTTATCTTGATTTCTTCACCTTTCCCTACATTTCAATATTGATTCCTGAAATAGAGAAATACATATCATAAACCGTAAAATATTCCAAGAATCAACACGAAAATATATACATATCATAGCATAAAAACGCGTAATATTCAACCCTATCAACATTGCATGTGTATTTTTGCCCAAATTCAGGGCTCAGAATGAGCACTTAAAGTATAAAATTAATAACTAATTGAAAATGAGTCCAAATTAAGTCTTCGTTTTTTTTCAAATTCAAGAGAATTCAAAAACCTACAATTTCTATTTGAAGACAAATATTAAATTTGGAATAAAAATTTCCCAGAAACTCGAAACACAGTCTGCATGCAACATGCATGAACATGCAGAGTCAAAAATGAGCACTTAAAGTAAAATCAACATAACCTTTATTTCAGAGATTCAAATCGCATGATTCGTTTTTTTAAATTGCATAAAATGAAAATATCTAAAACTTTGATTTGAAGACCGACAACAAATTCGATAGCCAAAGTTGTCAAAAGTTATACACTGGATGTGCATTTACAGTACATGCAGATTCAAATCTTGCACTCCTTTGTAACATGAGTATATCTCACTCATTTCAAGTCCAAATTGTCTCAAATTTTAACCACAGAAAGATAACTCAAATACTTGTAACTTTCATTTGGAACTCTAAGTCAGATTCATTCGAACCCATCTACTGCATGCAACAACACTTTCTGATGATTCATTTGACAGCATGTATTTCACTACTAATTTCATTCCAAGGCACTAAAATTCGACCCAAAAATCATAATTTCTAAGCTAATTACAGAATGATGATGTTATACCTTCATTCCTCTTGAAGATTTGAGCTCCAAACCATCACCATAGCTCCAACCAAGCTTTCCAATAGATTTTACCTCCACAAACACCTCAACTCCACAACTTCTTGGAGATTATTGTTCCTCTCCTCAGTGTCTATTCAAATGCATAATTGCATGTGACATGCATTCACAAATTCTCAATAATTTTTTGAGAAATTAGGTTGAAATTTTCGAAAATGGTGAGAGGAGGAAGAGGAGAGAAGAAAAGTTGGGAGAGAGGTGATGGGGAGAGAGAGAAAATGTCTTGCCAAATGAGATGGAATTTTTTTGTGTTTTCTTTTTAAAATGATGGCTGAAATCTAGACATGAAAGATGCACTAAAACAAAAAGTGCAAGGTGCAATGGTAGCATCAATATATGCGTTGCAGTTTGAGTCACCTCTGATTTCGAAGATCAAAAAGACTTGAAGAACAGACCCATACAGATATTGAGTGAAGAAATTGGTTCTGTCTCATCAACCAACTAGATTTTAGTATGTCATTCAGTTGCAGATTGTGACTGAACAATCAGTAAATAATATCAATCCTACAGATTCGAAAGAAGTATTACTGCAGAAAGCACACTATAGATGACATATTGTTATTTTGGGAATGATGAGATGTATCATTATTAAGATCTTATTCCTGATGCATATGATGCATATATGATTCACGGGCATATCATATTGATCTATACATTTCTTTGATATCCGTGATGATGACTGAGTTGATTTACTCTGAGTGTGACGACGGGCACGTCAATGATAGGCAGTATAGGTAGCGACTGTAGTCACGGGCATTGCTACTGGACCTACACACGAGGGATGACGAGCACAACACATGATGATTTTCCTAGCGCAAAGTGTGTGTGTTGTCACCCTCTGCTCGAGCTGATGTTGATTGATGATACATTCCTTTGGACTTCGATATTGGTATCTTGAAATTCGATTCTTTTACCCATTCATACATCGCATTCATACATGGTATGCATTGCACGATACTTTGTCATTCTTGACACGATCTACTTATTTCTCATACTGGGGTTCTGACCGCCTTCGCGGGGGGCTGCCATGTTTTTGTTGTATGGGCATGACAGGTGGTACAAGTGGATGTACTGCGGATGCTCGAGATGAAGCATCAAGGAATACCGGAGCTCCTTGAGAGCGAGCCTAGGTTTATGTTTTATGTTTTGAGTCCCAGTAATTGTTAGAGTACTTTTTAATTATAGTTTAAATTACTGGGGTATGCCCCGAGTATCTGTATTTTACGTATTCTATTACTTGTTAGTTATATACTTGCTTAGGTGATGAGTAACATGTTGAATTGGGAAACTGGAATTTTATATTTTCAGTATAATTATATATGAATCACCTAAAAACAAAAAAAAAAATTAGGGCCATTTAACAGGACACTTGAAATAAATCTTCCGCTATTTACGCAAATTAATCATTATGTGTTAATTAAACATCACATTAGGATCAGGCCCTCACATTATGGTATCAGAGCATAATCTGGGATATGCTCGAACTAGAGTTAGGACACTGAGTGTAGTCACAAGTAACATTAATTGTGGATGTAATTGACTACGTGTTTTTATATGCTATTGTTTACTATTATTACATGTTAGCTAATGAGATTTTAGACATGTAATGGATTACTAAGCAGGGATAGCTAGATGTCATATCTCTGAGAATTTTAAATATACTGAGTTGCATATAATCTAGATAATTTGAATGATGAGTTGCATATATTCAATATAATTCGAGAATTTTTATTTGTTAGCACTGATAGTTGCTGATCGGATGATGATATAGAGTAAGTGATGAGAACATCTATGACTTGAGATTTGTATATGATGTTTTGATTTTATGATGAACAGTTAGTGTTTGGACAGGTAGCAGTGATATGAACTGTAACAGCTATTTAGCGAACCTGTATGCACTGTAAACTGTTAATTGAATTATAACTTAGTGATATTATGTACATTATTGAGAATTTTATTTATCACTTTGAGACTTAATCCTTGTGATTATTGTGATGACACTAGAACTAAATAAACCCACGTTTTGTCGACTGACATCGGGAATTTGACTCCGAAAGACCATGGTAATCCGTATGAGTTTACGTCAAAACCTGTGCACGTCGAGATGATAATTTATAACTAGAAGATATTGAACATAATGATATTTCAATTGAAGAATAGAGTGAGTTGTTGTGAGAAACAACTAGAATTGGTTTGAATGAGGACTTGGATATGGGGACTGCCGTAATTAAGTTCCATCCTATATGTCCGAACTATGAATAAAAACTACCATATGAACTCTTCTATATGTCCGAACTATGAATAAACACTACCATATGAACTCTTCTACATGAGAATATCTAGAGTCATAGAGTGATGGAAGACGAGTTTTCCCTCTTGTTGACACAGGAAAAGATGTTTACGAGAAAGCCATGTTGATTACATGGAAAATGATAATCGATTATCGCGGATTCGAGAAATGGAAGTATATGCTTAATCTCGATAGCTGTTCACTAGTGAAGAGATTAGAAATCGACTGAAGAATAAGATAATGATGTGGTGCTTAGTAGGTAGGACTGGATTAAATGTTAACTAAGTGACTATCATTTGGAATAATCCAAGTAGTCCTATAACAGTTTCAGAAGTATCATTTCAGTTTATCAGCTCTAGTAATTCTAGAGGTATTAAGAGATTGTAGAACCAGATCTTTTCGAGGTTGTTGAGGTCGTTGTAGATGTAAGTATCTACTGATCCAGGTGAAAGAATAAAAGGAACTGATATCGACTATGTCCAGTCAGAGCATATCCGCTACATGCTTAGGAACAGATGTAGCCATAACAACAAATACTCTGAGCTAGATGTAGATATCAGAGTGCTTATTCTTTTTTACCAATCAGTTCCAGCAGCATCTTGTTACCTGTAGACTATAGGTCAGACCTGATAGTTATTTTTGGTTTCCTAATAGACCAAAGAGATGATGCATATGCAACTCATTATGTCATGCAATCTCATGTGAAAATCATTACATATTATGTAATTCACAAATAACACTAAGTGTTCAAATAATGCATTGAATGAAATGCAACATCTAAATATTGACCCATAGCATTTTTCTTAAATTTTCAGCTTAACCAATTTTCGTAGAAAAATCACTATAAATTCATATGATGTCCAAATGACCCGATTTTGGTGCTCAAGGTTCAAAAACTCAAAGGGCTTCATTTCTTATCTTATAATGTCAAGCTGATTCCTACATTTAAATGTAGTTTAAACACTAAAAACATAACCTTTGAAAATCTATTTTCCAGCTTGAGCGGTTTTAGTAAATTCGTCGTAACTTTTACTTAAGAGATCCAAATGGAGTGATTTCAATGGAAAATTACAGCCAACTCAAATTACTAAATTTCTTATTTCTAGACGTTTTCCGAAATTCCTAGCCAAAAATACTCAGGAATTCGAAGAACACACTGCATGTGTATTTTCGCCCACATGCAGGGCTCAGAATGAGCACTTAAAGTATAAAATTCATAACTAATTGAAAATGAGTCTAAATTATTTTTTTCAAATTCAAGAGAGTTCAAATATCTACAATTTATATTTGAAGACCGACATCAAATTCGGAACAAAAATTGCCCTAAACTCGAAACACAGTCTGCATGCAACATGCATGAACATGTAGAATCAAAAATGAGCACTTAAAGTAAAATCGACCTAATTTTTACTTCAGAGATCCCAATCGCATGCTTATTTTTTTAAAATTGCATAAAATGAAAATATCTAAAACTTTGATTTGATGACCGACAACAAAGTCGAAAGGAACAATTGTTAAAAGTTCATAATTCTACACTGCATGTGCATTTATACAGCCGAGTCAAATCTTGCGCTCCTTAGTAACATGAGCATATCTCACTCATTTCATGTCCAAATTGTCTCAATTTTTAACCACAGAAAGATAACTCAAATACCTGAAACTTTCATTTGGAACTCTAAGCCAGATTCGTTCGAACCCATCTACTGCATGCAACAACACTTTCTGATGATTCATTTGACAGCATGTATTTCACTACCATTTTCATTCCAAGGCACTAAAATTCGACCAAAAAATCATAATTTCTAAGCTAATTACAGAAAGATGATGTTATACCTTCATTCCTCCGGATTGACCCGGCCTGTTAAGCACCCCTAATACTAGCTTTGTAACTTGTACAACTAGTCAACCACTTAACTACTCTACTATCTCATTTCATATGACATGTTCTGCTCATTTACTTCCTTCCCCAATGCTTGCTTGTTCTTCCCCACATCCATGTTCGTATCAGTGTGTTATCCAGATCTTGGTAGCGTATTTGAATAATTATATGAGTTATCTTGGAACTTGAGCTAGTTTTGGAGATTGTGGGAGTGTTACATGGGGATGTGTTAATGTATTCGAGTGCTTATGTTAGCATAATTTCCAGAGTTTCTTGTTAAGACAATGAATTTTCCTTTTTTTTGGGCGAGTGAATAAAGTGCTTTACACTGAGCTTATTGGTTTACTGAATTTGGTGTTATCGTGTTAATGGAATTCTAGCTCCATTTTATGTTTACATAGTGCTTTTGCTGTGAGTTATCCCCAAAGCACTGTAATAGCCGTGTTTCGCTTGTTACAAGTGCTGAAACTGTTGATTTATAAGTACAATGTCGTTCTGCTCTTTTTCGAATTAAGTGCGCCTTGTGATTGATTAATGATCGATTATGGAAAGGAAAAAGGATTCTACCTTTTCGAACTGCCTCTGACTCACTAATGGCCTGGCAAGAACTCGACTGTTTCCTAATAATTGTTGTACCTCTTAAGTCAAATTAAATTGATTGATCAACAATATCTCAATCTTTAGTTGTTCAATGAATGTTCTAGTAGTTGAGGTTGAACAATATCCATTTTCTGCAGCAGATCATTGGAAAAAAGTAGCTAAATAATACTGACCTGATTTGATGCATATGGAAAAATGATGGATGAGTTTACTTTTCTTAACTGTAATGTATAATTGGCCTGATTGGATTGTGAATTCAATCTGATGACATATTTAGCATTATCATTGTGATGAAGAGTTGCATTACCACGATTATAATGGCCAAACGGATGTTGAATAGCGAGAAAGCTTTGTTCTCTTGTTTTAGTTGTACTGATAGGTTCGTTGTGGAATTGTGCGAACGCACTGGATTTATGTGCTTAGATGACCTTGATTCTTGGTTATTGAATATGGCGATACACATATTTTCCATACTTTATTTTCATGGTTTGTTGACATTGCATTAACATTCCGTGTTTTTCTTATAATCTTTGATGATGTTATTAAATTGATCTGATATTATTTAGTTTTCATGGTCAGATGAAATTCAGTCTTTTCGATTGTATGAAGATTGAATCACAATGCCTGTGTTGTTATCTTGTTTAAGATTGTTGTTTTTGTGCCGACTCGACGAGGGTGATACTCGGCCTGATTGTTTTGAGAAAAAAATAACTTGATGGGTGTTTCTTGTGTTATATGATTATGAACTTTTGTTTTTGTGGTTGTAATGTTTTGCTTGAACTTATGACTCAAAATTTTACCTTCCAAAGTAAAAGGTTGTTTCTTGGCAAAGGAATACAATGGTACAACTTGTTGTTGGCCCCAAGTGCGGCAACATGAGATATAAAATAGTGAAAATGAAGAATAAAAAAGGACACCAGAATTTACGTGGAAAACCCCTAAAAATTATTAGGGTAAAAACCACAGGCAAGATGAAAATATTCCACTATAATATTTTGTAGGTTACAACCTCTTGCTATCTTCTCGCTATCTTTCAAAGAGAACAACACTCTCAATATAGGAGAAAACTACCTCACAAATATTATAGAAATACACACTCAAATGTATATGTATGAGAGAACACTCTGATATGAGATGAATGAAATGAAATCAGAAGAGCATTATTTATAGTGTTGAAGATGTGCATTAAATGCACATCTGCCAACTGCCAACCGACAACTCCCAACTACCAGCTGCCCTCATTAAATGAGGACAGCCGGTCAACACTTGTCAAAATATTTGCTTTCTGTGATGATTTTGAATCATCCATATGATGATATCAAGCAGTAGATTGATCCATTGTTCTAAAGTTGCTTCATATGTTCTTTAATTGTTGCTCATCTTCTTTGTCCAAAGATTTAATTTCTGCACGAGCTCGAGATATGTTCGTATAATTTCAACTCGAGACACGGGATTTCAATTTAACGATAGACACTGCCCGTGCCCCTTGTTTTACTTGCTTAGCTTTATGCTGTACATGAAGAAAAGTAAACAAAATAAAAGAAACGTTTTCATGTTTGCAATTATCAATACATGAGTGCTTCACTTTCATGCCACAAAGCCAATTGACATCCAACCTGCAAATATTATCGGGGTTGCTTTGATGCTATCCTCGTAGCATTGAGATGTCGACACGTGTCATCATTTCCAGCACGTTCGTCATCATATATATTTTTGTATAGGATAACGACGCTTGTCATCTTAGTGTTAGAGGATGTTGGGTAGCATCAATGTTATCTTTTGTCGGATAGATATATTTTCTTCAACCCCAATTCGGGATTATACTCCATCGTGTAATATGGAATAATATTCTGTCGAGGTCTTTCGTGATATATACACACAATGCAGTTTTACATTAAACACAGAAAGTGATTGCAGTTCAGAAAACAATTGATGTACCATTCGAACTAATTGGTCAAATATCAAGTATTTTCCTATATTGATGCTAGTCCATTGTTTAATCATAATTCATACACGAAAAATTAAAATATAGCAGAAAGGTTTAAAATAAGAAACAATGCTATAAATTTCCTGAAAATAAGTTACGTTCTTGGAAATAAATATGACCGTGTGGGCAAATGCCAAGAACTTTGAAACGTTAATGATGAAATTATTTTCCACTATCATATGGATCGATGACACAGCCATGGCCGATCTCAAGCCTAAGTAAAGAGAGGAGGGTTGTGCTACAGTAAGTAGTCAATCAGTGACATTAACAACTTTTTTATGTATGGTTTGTGTTATTCATATAGCCGACCTCACTTAATGAGATAAAGACCTGATTGATGATGATGACATGATATGCCATGACCACTTGCATATCCTTTTCTTCAATGAGGAAAAGGATATATGGTTATTCAACAAAAAAAAAAAAGATACATGGAGCATCTCAATTCTCCGAAATCCATGGGAGATCCGTAATCAAGGATTTATATGTGTTACATGTTATTACACAAGAATATGATGATTGATGAATAAGGAAAATTTGAACATCTCCTTTAGGGGGGGGGGGGGGGGGGGGGCATTGAGAACATTTATAGAAACAAGAACAAAAATTAAAGGTTAAATGGTGCTGTAAACTCAATCCTGCAATCAGCTTCGATAAGGAAGCCCGGCCCTAATGCGTGTCTGCATGTATCAGCACATGAATCAAGCTTTTCTTGACCACAATGACCATTTATATCCACACTGCAACTCGGACCCCATACTGATTTTTCTTGCTTCCCACTTCAATACTTGCTAGTGCACCAGCATTAATCTCATCTAATTAACACACACGCGCGTGCGCATGTGCACACAAACAAATATAGGTAATTTATATATATATATATATATATATATATATATATATATATATATATAATTAATTTTTTTAATATATATATATATATATATAGTTATAGTTATTATATAGTAGATCATGAATGTGCGTTGGGTTGGATTTTAGGCTAACTACAACCATAAATTTTGATTTAGCCTTAGTTTTGTTTAAAATTAAACAATTTGTGCACGAAACATAATACTCATCTCCAATGACTTCAGACTTTACTCTAAACTACATTTGATGTTCTAGTTATTTAATTAATAATATTTATTCTATTACATAAAATATCTATTTCTTTTTAAAAAAATCATCAATTAAAATATCTTTCGTGCACTTGGATTCTTTGACCACAGTTACATTCAATAGGAGATGTGGTCTTTTCACTCACTATATAAGTATATTATTTGTTTCTTGATTTTCCATTAGACTTGTATACAAACATAAAATAGCATGAAGCCAAATGAGGTTCATATATACCTGAAACGAGAGAGAAACAAAGACCTAAAACCAAAAGAGCTGACACCAACTTCTCCATTTTTCTTGTTTGGAATTGCAAGGCTTTTCTTTTTATTTAAAAAAAAAAATTCCTTCGTTGTTTTAGGGTGAACTACATATAGACCCCATCTGGTTTTCATATATTATGTTATCCCATCTAATTTAAAAAATAAGGTCTATATATCATTCTATGTATTTTTATGTCAAATCATGGGGGAACAATTGTAATTTCTTTCATCCGTTACAAATTATAATATAGGTGTCAAACGGGCCGTGTTGTGCCGGCACGACCCATTTAATCGTGCTGTCACGGTTTGGAAACGGGTCGTGCCATGCCGGTCCACAATAAGGCATGGCCGGCACGGACCATAGACAATGCCCCTACGTGTCGTGCCGGCACGGCCCATTTCAAGTTTTTTTATTTTATTTTTTGGCTTACCATCAAGTAGCGATCGAATGGCACATAACTGTCGATCGATCGCTATACTAAAAAAAAAATTTGTACAGTGTCTTGCCCTGCTGTGTAGACCCACGGGCTGGCACCCTATGGCCCGGCACGACTCATATCACGGGCCGTGCCTGTCACGGCACGACATTGTAGCAAAACGGGTCGTGTCGTGCAGCTCCGTGAAATGTCGTGCTCGTGTCGTGCCTCGTGCCGTCCGCTCCGTTTGACATCTCTAAATTATAGTTCTGATTTAATAATACAATTATTCTATAGGGGTCCATTCATTATTGTTTAACAAAATATCAGAAGTCATAATAGATTTTTCTATAAAGGACACATATTGTTTTTTGCTGTTTTATTAACCTAATTTAGTATTCTGATACGGAAATAAATATGGCATTGATCTCATATTTGATAATTCAATTACAAGTTTAATTTACTTCAAGCCGATTTCCCTCTTAGGCATGATATATAGAAAAATTACATAAATCATCTCAATTATGGTAATTTGACACATTTTTCTTGAATAATAAATGTAATGGGTCATGTAATAATTGATTAAAACGTTTTTGAATTTTTCTTTTCTTTTTTATTCATCTAATTCAATTTCTAATATTTTTTTTCCTTTTTATTCATCTACTTTAATTTTCTAATATGGTGTTGCATGAATATAGCGTTTGAATTTTTATAATAAATTTGATATTAATTAATCAATTTCAAAATTCAAAAAGTAAAATTAACATTAATATTCAATTATTATTTTTTTAGTATGGGTGAGCGGTTTTTTTTACAACATTAATATTCAATTTAGATGTATATATCTACTATTCTAAATTAGTTGGTCACATATCATTACTTTATATACATTAGTCAAAGAAATAAAAGCCTAAACTTCAACACAATCTTAATAATGGAAAAAAAATTAAAACTGTCGTAGTAATTTTATATATTATCTGACACATTATAGTAAAATAAATTTTATTAATAGATTAAATTTAGATGATCTCTTTATTTTCAACATATAGTGATAATAGATATCCTACGCGAGACACTCAAAACATATGCACCAAAAGCAATTGTTAGCATATGTGTCATACAAGTCAAATATTGAAATGTTGGGCGTTATGCACTAAAAGCCCATTAGTGACTCAATTACCCAATAAGCAACTAATTCTAGTTTCTGAGAAGATTAGACCATTCAATACACACCAATTCTCATCGTAGAAAGATTAACACCAAACTAGCACTAGCGTTGAGATCGTGGATCTAGTCATGTTGTTTTGGACTCGAGGGATCACCGCATACAGATCTACGACGGTGAACGGTATTTCTTTTTCGTGCATTTATTTTCCGTATTTGCATATTTATATATGAATCAAGCGGGATCGCATGTCCCCGAGTTAGATCTGTTTATGTTTGATTCCGCTGCGTTTGGATCCGACGCCAGGGGACGAAAACCCAACGGTGATATCAGAGCCAGATTGCGCTTTGATTCATGTATTTGATAATTAATTTTTATTAGATTGTTTCCCAACAATACTAATCACTTATGAGTTTCAGAAATTTTGGAATCCGAAAAAGATAGAAAATTGGAATAAAATTGTTTTTAAACCCAAAACCGTAACTGATAGTGCCGGAAAATGTTTTCGACATGGACAGTCACCAGTGGCGGCCGGCCGTGTACGAAGGAGCGTCGACAAGCGGCGCACCCAGCGGAGAAATTTTTCTCCGACGTCGTGTGCGCTGCTCACTCGCGAAATCTGTGCTACAACTTCTGAATCTGCTCGCGCATTAGAGTTTGTGAAACTCATCGCATGAAGTTCCTCAAGTCGTCTGGTGGTTGAGCGGCGGACGTAACAGAGAAATGTTCTCCACCATCTACGTGAGCCTCTGCGATTACTCATCTCGTTGTGTGCGTGGTTATGGTCGGCGACCAAGCGACGAGGGTGAGTAGGCGGCTCTCGCGGGCTGGCGGCGCACGAGTGGCGGCTGCATAACCTAACCCTAACCCTAGTTTTTGAATTGCGGGGGAAGATGAACAGTTCCCAAAAAAAAATATTGGTTAAATCCGAAAATAAGGATACATTTTGGGTTTGTAATTGCATTTTAAATTTTGGGTCCAAATTGTTTGGAGTCCATAAATTATTTTGGATCATTTTAGATATTTTGTACGGATATTATTTTTGAAGCAATAAATCATAAAATTAATTTATTAAAAATATGATTTTTAATTTTTAAGTGTAAAAATGGAGATTTTACAATTAGTTAAAAATTTAATTAATTGAAAATTGAATAAAAATGTTACATTTAATTTGTTAATTTTATTTTTGGATAATATTATGATTTGAGGTAAAATTGTGATTTTACCAAGTTACTGAAAATTTAATTAATTAGAAATTAAATGAAAGTGTTTCATTTAATTTGTTAATTTTATTTTCTATTAAAATTACGATAAGAAGGTAAATAGCGATTTTACCAATTTATTAAAAATTATTTAATTGGAAATTAAATAAAATTGTTTTATTTAATCTGTTAATTTTATTTTTAATTAATGATATGATTAGTGGAAACGATAGAATAAATTAATTATCGTGATCTAGTTACATGTGTTGTGATTAGTACAATTATATATGATGTAATTGTTTAATTTTATGTTTAATTACATATGATGTGATTGCATGATGGATTATTACTGGCCTTGACCAATGTGTTTAGGTGTATTTTAGATTTTCATTATTATTATGATTTTTGGTTATCGGGTCTGCGAGTCTGCTCTCTTTATTTTCTGATGTATCACACCCCGAATTTGTATCCATATTCTCTTGTTTGCATAAATTAAATGTAAATCAGTAGAATTAGTGGGAGATCGAGATAAACGATGAAACACAAAGAATCAAGACATGTATAATGGAAGCAAAAAAAAATGTAATAGGATTGCATTGCATACCTGCATCACCTTAGACAGACATGTGATCCACGTAAGACTCACGTGGATCAATTAGGAAAAGGCCGTAATCGTCCATATTTTTATAAAATTATGCATGTGATGTATGATAACTGTTTGTTTGTATGTTTTATTAGTACATATGATTGCATGAATGAAACATAGTTGCATGAATCCAGCAAACAAACAAACAAGCACTTGATGAGATTTTAAAATTATTAAAACCCTCTTTTGAATATGATTCAAAAAATTTAGGAGTTTGTTGCTTCCTGTCTTCAATCAACAGTTAAGCCATGAGACGTTACTCGTGTCAGGTGTCTTGTCTCACCCTCGTGGGGGGCATCTTGGATGGGAAAGCTGTGTGTTTAACTGCCACTTAATTAAGGATAGGGTTTTGTTAACCTTTAAGATTGCTCACCCTCGTGGGGTCTTATTATGAATGATATTGGAGTAATCGATTAAAGCATGTTTATCTACTTTCTTCATGAAAGATTTGAGAGAAGCATCTCATATGCTTGGCATAAAGATCTATGTGAATGGATCTATGAAGATGCTTGAGCTCTCTCAATCTACGTACATAAACACAGTGCTAAAGGGTTTGGCATGGAATAGTCGAAAACATGTAACCTCCCAATTTGTCATAGTGTTCATCTCTCAAGGTCAATGTGAATTAAATTGATGAGGAGAGAGAAAAGATGACATTGGTACCTTAAGCTTCGATTATAGGTAGCATAATGCATGTTATTTTATGTACTCGGCCTGATGTGAAGTATGTAGTGTAATGAGCAGACATCGGGAAGATCCGGTGAAGGTCACTGGAAATCTATGAAAAATAATCCCCAAAGTACTTAGGAAGAACTTATGATATGTTCATGTTTTTGGATTTGTAAGTAGATAAATAAAAGTTGAAGGCTAAGCCGATGCTGGTTTTTCAGTCGGATGTAGATGATACCAAATCGATGTTCGGATTTGTATTTAGGCTTAATGATGGTGCTATCTCTTGGAAACGTTCCAAACAAGACACCACATCGGATTCCACCACTGAAGATGAATACATTGCAGCATATGATGCAGCAAAGAGGCAATTTGGATATGAAATTTCATCCAAGAGTTGGTTGTAATTTCTATTGCAGTTGACAGAGTCCCTTTGTACTGTGACAATAGTTGAGCTATTACGAATAGCCAAGATCTCATCAGAATCCTAACATATATTGAGAAAATATCATCTAATGAGAAAGATTGTAGATACGACATCCTTATCGAGAGAATTGCTTCACAAGAAAAATATAGTAGATCCAGTGACAAAGTCTTTACAACAATTGATGTCTGTCAGACATCTTGGGAAGATGGTCTTGAGACACATGACTAGTTGGCTTTGGGAAAGTGAAAGATATTGGTCATATATGATTAAGTAAATCACTAGTAGATTGATTGTACTTATAATCTTATTATGACAAATCTTTATTTGAATATTAATATATATGGCACTTCCTCATCTGTTTACCCGTGCATCTTAATGCATTGATGATGTCCTTGAGATTGCTATAGTCTATATGTTGGGAAAACGATTTCTAAGTTTTGGTGATTACAAACACCTATCGGATGTCTAAGACCAACTGGATAAAGACTCCTACCGGATGAAGACATCTACCGGATAAAGACTCCTACCGGATGAAGACATCTACCGGATAAAGACTCCTACCGGATGAAGACACCTACCGGATATTGAAGTCTTACCGGGTGATAAAGATCAACTGTATGAACACCTACCGGGTGAAGACACCAACCGGCTGAAAGACACAAACTGGATGGCTACCAACTGGATAGACATCAACTAGACAAGACATCAACTGGATGGCTACCAACTGGATAGACATCAACTGGATGGCTACCAACTGGATAGACATCAACTGGATGGTCACCAACTGGACAGACATCTACTGGACAACTATCAACCGGATAGTCCCACTGAACAAAGACATCAACTGGTTATAAGAGGATGAACGACCAGTTGAGCAAACAAAACCAGCAGAAGTCTAAACTTCCAGTAAGAGCACTAAGCAAGGAGACAAAATAAGTACAACATTCTCTGACAAAGGTACAACAGAGCGGCGCACTCTGCTATATCTCCGCCACCATTACCGTCAGAGTGAAAAGAGCCGTTGCTTAAACAAAATAGGAAAGAAGACAATATGAATTTGGAAAGCAAATCTCTTCTATATACAGAAAAGCTACCGTTGGACAACAAAAACCTATAAATACGTCCAAGCAGAGAATGAAGAAAGGCTGAGCGATTTTCAACAAAGTGATATACTTCAAAGGAAACAAGAAAATCATATTACTGATATTCCAAACGTTCAGCAAAGAGCAGACAAGCTGTGAAACTGAATCTGTGACAGATTATTTCCAATTGACGTCTGCTGCTCAAAAACACTCGAAGCTAGAAAGTTTATTCTATAAAGAGTGTTATAGAATCTCTTGTAATCAAAAGTTAAGAAGATTGTGATTGCTAGGAGTTTAGGCCAAGTGTGTTAGTGCCTAAGAAGGTTGTATACTGTAAAAGTGTAAACCAAGTCTTCAAGTGAATCCTTCCTGCAAAGGAAGAAGGGGAGACGTAGAAGCGTTGTGCTTCGAACTTCCAGAAACAACTCTTGTGTTATTTGTTTATTGCTTTATTACCTCAGTTTTACTCCTCACAAGTTCAGTAGACGTATTCCGCACTATAACAAGTGTCTGCTGACTTGCCTAATATTGAGAAGCAACTGTAATACTTAACAGTTTACAGTTAACCTGAAAAGAAATCAAAATTGTATCCAGTGTTTCACCGCCATTAGTTTCATACTCTTCTTATCCAACAATTCACTGCAACTATCTTTTCTTTCAGAAAATTCTACTCTAACAAGATTGCTGCTGCTTCTTCCTCATATTCATCCAAAATGTCAAACAATGTACAGCCAAGCTTCATCGCCAATGCTGTTCATGTAGATTTTCATTCTATATACACATCATCTGATGAGGAGACAAAGGAGCTGATTCAAAAGCTGGATACCTCAGGACTCTTGGTAATCCTGAGCCAGGCCCCCTCATTCTACAAGGACGAGTTACACGAGTTCTTTGCTACTGCCGAGGTTGTTGATGACACCGTGGTGGCATCCGTATCTGGACAGTTGGTTAAAATCACTCAACCTGAATTTACCTCACATCTGTGCCTTCCCTCCACCGGACTTACTGATTTTTCCACTATTCCAGTGGAACTACGAGAAGAGATGCGCCTCACAGCTTCTGACTCTGCTCATCGTCTTCAACGTCCCCCATTCAAGAAAGTATTAATGAAGAGCCATTATCGACAACTGGCAGACATCATCTCCAAGGGGCTTCTATGTAAGGCTGGATCATTTGATATGATCACCCCTGAAAAATTTGACGTTATGAGTGCAATATGCAAAGGATTGGAGATAAACTGGTCAGTTGTGTTATTTCAAACTCTGACTAGTCTAGTAGTCTCTGGCAAGGGTCAATCAGACTTTGCTCTCCCGCTAAGCAGCCATTTTGACAGCAAACACATTAAGACAGGGGCTCTCTCCAACCTTCATCCAGGGAGACTTATCACTGCCAAGTATCTTCAGCTTCATCGACAACGAAGTGGCAAAGAAGGTGGGGTGACAAAGCGCCGATTGACTCAAGTAATTAGTGACTCTGAACAAACTGTCTCGGAATCCGCTGAGTCTTCTCCACCTCCTCCCCCTCCTAAGAAGCCCAGAACCAGAAAAGCTGCTCCTTCAGCTATCCGTCAGCCGGTCATTGCCGCTTCTGATACCATCTCCTCCGTCGGACCTACAGACGTTATTCCTGATAGAGAACCCAGCCCTGTAATTCCTCCAACTGAGGAACCAACTGCTTCATTAGCCATGGTGCCTGCTCCATCAATGGTTCCAGTTCACACTCCGTCAGCACTGGTGAGCTCTCAGCAAGCACCAGGCACTATCAGCTTTAGGACACCCAAGTCCTTATGTCCGTACTGTCATCCAAAGACCACCCCTGCTGGCAAAGGAAAAACTCTTACGGCTCCAGTGTCCACTCCTGTTGCCTTCGAAATCCAAATGGTCATGGATACAGTTGAAGCCAAACTGCAACCACAGCTCGATATTTTTGATCGTTGGGTAAAGGCTCGTGTAAAAGTTCGATTTGATGATTTCGATCCTATTATGGATCAGGCCAGGGAAGATGAGAACCAAATCTGGGCCTATCTTCAAATCTCAGACCCCGAGAAAAGCCTGAAGCTACGGGATGTTTTTCGCCTGATGAACTATGTGGGCGAACTTCAAGCCCTTGTGGAAACCCGCCTTCAACACTTCAATGGTGATTCAGGCACCGCGAATCATGATAGAACCGTTCTAAATGCTCTTGGCCCCAAGCTGGAAATGGCTGAGCTCGCTCTTCATGATATTCGCATATCCACTGGAATTCACTCATGCTCCACTGCTGAGAATATTGCAAGCCCCGACCAGCCGGATTTACAAATGGCTATTGAAAATTTGGAGATTGTCCCCTCTACTGTGGAGATCACTTCTACTGTCCTAGAAATCACTCCCACTGGAGCAGAGATAGCATCAACTGCCTTGGAGGCAGCCTCTTCTGCTAAAGAACTCTCTTCTGCTCCCAGCTCTTATAATGATCAACCGTCCCAACCGATGGTTGTTGATCACACCAATGTGGACACAGTGATTCAGACGGTAGTTCAGCAAGTTACCATTTCCTCTGGCAACCATGAACCCAGTGAGTCTTCGCATTCCAATGATCATACCCAGTCGTCTGTTGCTGCGGTTAACCAAGACACTGCTGATATGGCTGCTCCACACATTGAAGCAACTGCTACTATCTCAGACTCCCCAGCTGTCCCACTTATTGAAGAAACTGGCTTTCTATCCACTGCAGTTGTAGATGCTCATCCCGATGCTCTTGATCCTACTGCTGAAACTCAAATGATTCCTGTAGATCCGTCCATAGCTCAAGAACTTTCAGAGGATTTCTTTGTCTTTACAAACCCTCTGGACGAGCCACCGAACATTGCTGCACAGGTAGCTAATCTCTCCACTGCAATATCAGCACTAGCCAGCGATGTCAATAAACTTAAGCAGGAAGAGCGGACTGTAACTCTCATTCTAGGAACCCATCAGCAGCACACGGACCTTCAATTCCAGCAAGTCTACAGGGACTTAAGTAGTTTAACAACTACTGTCACCCGACTTCAAACTTTTGCTGAGAACACTATGGCGGACACTCTTTCTCGGATTGGCCAGGCTCGTCTTCAGATTAATCAAAATAATGAATCTCTTCATGCTGCCACATCCCTGGCTCTTGGAGAAAAGATTGAAGACGCCAAGAGAGTCTTAACCGATCAGTTGGCCATCACGCAGGCAGCATTTGCTTCTCAGATTCAAGATATATGCAACAGCCTGCCTGCAGTTCCCCAAATAATCCGCAGACTGCCTGAACCCAGCAGAACTGTTCCTTCATCACAGCGAGCTTCAAGTTCAACTGATCATTCATCCCCTGCAACTGGAGCACTCACTCAGTCCAGATCAACTGCTCAACCAAGATCTCGAAGTCCGCGCCAACCGCCTACCGAAAAACGCGACTATTCCAAACATTGGTTCGGGCGAAAATAGTATCGTTTTCTGACTCCTTCTTAATTTCTCCTATCTATTTACTTGTTTTAGTTGACTTTTTCTTTGTATTTACTGATCAACATAAATGCATTCACACTAATTGAAACCTTTTTTGTTCTATAAATAGCGACTCTTGTTTGCTCACATAACACACATTCACTCATCATGATTAACTTTAAGACTTTCAAAATTCCTTGGTTTTCTGTTAAAAACTTTTCCGATTCATGGGTTTATTACTTATCTAAATCAACCCCTCATGGGTTGATTACTTATCTAACCCAGCTCCATTAAGCTTCAGCGTTTTGGATCCTACTCTGATGCTCATCATCAGTCAGGAACTGCTATCAGGAGTTATCTGGGTGCTGATGACAAAAAGGGGGAAGACAGAGATAGAGTATTCTGATAGGTGAATCCATGAACCATGGAAGCTGCCTGATGAATATACATATGACTCTTCCCGACCTTCTCTCTGAAACAAGGTAGACCGGCAGAGATAGAGTATTCTCATTAGATCATCTCTGAAACAAGGTGGATCAAGCTCTTCCTCTCTGAAATAAGGTGGATCGAGCTCTTCCTCTCTGACATTAGGTGGATCGAAGCTCTCCGGGTCTACAGTGCTTGTTTAAAAATTTGTCATGTATCAGCTATATTGTGTAAAACTAGGTTTATCTTAGATTCTATTCAAGTTATTAGAATTCATCTTAAATAAAGATGAATCTCTCTCCATTGTCCAGTTTGATTACAACTTGTAATCTGCTTATATTAATAACAAATGAAAATTTCTTTTCCATTATGTCTTCAAGTATTTTCAGGATTCTCATCTTATTTACTCGAGTAGGAAATCGATCATTGCTTAGTTTTGTCATCACCAAAAAGGGGGAAATTGTTGGGAAAACGATTTCTAAGTTTTGGTGATTACAAACACCTATCGGATGTCTAAGACAAACTGGATAAAGACTCCTACCGGATGAAGACATCTACCGGATAAATACTCCTACCGGATGAAGACATCTACCGGATAAAGACTCCTACCGGATGAAGACACCTACCGGATATTGAAGTCTTACCGGGGATAAAGATCAACTGTATGAACACCTACCGGGTGAAGACACCAACTGGCTGAAAGACACAAGCTGGATGGCTACCAACTGGATAGACATCAACTAGACAAGACATCAACTGGATGGCTACCAACTGGATAGACATCAACTGGATGGCTACCAACTGGATAGACATCAACTGGATGGTCACCAACTGGACAGACATCTACTGGACAACTATCAACCGGATAGTCCCACTGAACAAAGACATCAACTGGTTATAAGAGGATGAACGACCAGTTGAGCAAACAAAACCAGCAGAAGTCTAAACTTCCAGTAAGAGCACTAAGCAACGAGACAAAATAAGTACAACATTCTCTGACAAAGGTACAACAGAGCGGCGCACTCTGCTATATCTCCGCCACCATTACCGTCAGAGTGAAAAGAACCGTTGCTTAAACAAAATAGGAAAGAAGACAATATGAATTTGGAAAGCAAATCTCTTCTATATACAGAAAAGCTACCGTTGGACAACAAAAACCTATAAATACGTCCAAGCAGAGAATGAAGAAAGGCTGAGCGATTTTCAACAAAGTGATATACTTCAAAGCAAACAAGAAAATCAACTGATATTCCAAACATTCAGCAAAGAGCAGACAAGCTGTGAAACTGAATCTGTGACAGATTATTTCCATTTGACGTCTGCTGCTCAAAAACACTCGAAGCTAGAAAGTTTATTCTGTAAAGAGTGTTATAGAATCTCTTGTAATCAAAAGTTAAGAATATTGTGATTGCTAGGAGTTTAGGCCAAGTGTGTTAGTGCCTAAGAAGGTTGTATACTGTAAAAGTGTAAACCAAGTCTTCTAGTGAATCCTTCCTGCAAAGGAAGAAGGGGAGACGTAGAAGCATTGTGCTTCGAACTTCCAGAAACAACTCTTGTGTTATTTGTTTATTGCTTTATTACCTCAGTTTTACTCCTCACAAGTTCAGTACACGTATTCCGCACTATAACAAGTGTCTGCTGACTTGCCTAATATTGAGAAGCAATTGTAATACTTAACAGTTTACAGTTAACCTGAAAAGAAATCAAAATTGTATCCAGTGTTTATTCAACCCCCCCCCCCCCCCCCCCCTTCTAAACACTGCCCCGATCCTAACACTATAGAATGTGGTTACGCATATGATGGTGACCGTGAAATACATTCTTGACTGCGATTTCTAAATGTTCGTGAGCGATGAGCCTTCGAGAATGAGTTATCGATATATGCTCGTTAGAGATTGGAATTCGTGATGTGTCTAGTGCAGCACGCCACATTTCATCGGCGTTGGCTTGGAGAAGTCAGCACACATGATTAGGTGCTCATTATGAATGAGTTCACTGAACGACCCTACTCGGAATTCTATAAGTGGTTACCATTTGTCGAGTATACAATTCATAGTCATAGTTGTGCACCATTACTCCTCATGTCGCAAGGCATCATTGAGGTCTTGACAGATAGTTGTGTACCATGATTTAATTATTGATCAGTTGTGGATCATAAAGTTGTTATTTTGGGTATTCAGTGATGCTGTCAGAGACCTATGATTGTCGTTGATGATTCACCACTGATCTTGATGAACCAGGTTGTCCTATGTGTTTTTTCTGTATATGATTCAAGGAATCTCTGGCCAGAGTGGGTAGTGCTTGTGAAAAAAAGAGTTTTTCATATACGCACATAATGGATCATATAACGTGAAACAGATATATAGTTACTGAAATCATAAGGGGCCTCAACCAACCAATCCCCTAGATTCAGTCGGGACATATTGAGTGAAGGGAATGCACTGCACGCTAACTATGGTTGACAGGCTGTAAGGACCCTAGTTCCTTAAGTGCGGATTAAAGGCATAATTAGAGCTAACATACATCATCAGAGTATAAATGTTCGTGTTGAGACTATGAGCCTTAAGAATTTCATGTCAATTCAAGGACTATCAATGGATTAATTACATTCCCAATCAAAATATGAATGTTATCAACTATAGCTTTACACTACTCCTAGAGTAGACACTATACAAAAGTAATCATGTCCTTCATTTCTCAAAAGTGTTCTTCACAAGCTCACCGCCTCAACCCGCCTTAGCCCCTTTTTCATCATGCCAAAAAGTACCTACAAGGACAACCCCCAAACATGAGCAATAATATTATTCATATCCAACACAATATGAATATAAGGCGTAAATGCATAAATCATAATAAAACACTTCCTGTTTTTCCCATGCATTTTAAACGCTTCCTGTTTGGTTGTCCCTGTACCATAACTCATGAGTATAATCAAATAGATTATTTAATGGTCCACACATGTCATGACATAATACCATTTCATCATCACCAATTACCAATCACCAATTCCTAGTCTGTTCATCCAATGTATTTTAATGCCCCTCGCTTTTCATATCGGCGGCATAGAATAACCTCGCTTCAATGGACATGCGGCGCTCCCACCCCTCGCTTCACATTTAGCTGCAACAATTCAAATAGCGGCAAGCATTAAAATCATCAAGGGATGACCACGACCCATGGGATGTGCACCAATTACCATCATATGCATAGACAATCATCATGCATAATTCAACATGTATTTACATCCACAATGCATAATTCCATATATACTCGCATCCACAATGCATAAACAATGAGTATATTAGATACATATACCGTTGGGTGCCCGTACGTCTTCTACGTACCTTTCCAAAAAGTAGGATGTGGTAGGACTTCACTTCCTTGGCTGTGTTGCCACCTGGGATGGTTCTACACATTCACACAAATCAATATTAGAACCCAATAATAGTCCAATACCAAAAATCCCACAAAAATAATGAAAAACACCCATTTTGGTGTCTCGCGATCGATCGCCATATAGCCCCGATCGATCGCGAGACTACACTGCCTCGTCCAACAAAATTTTTCAATTCGCGATCGATCGCCGAGTTTGCGCCGATCGATCGCGCCAAACTCGCGATCGATCGTTGAAGGCTACTGCCTTCTCCCCTGTAGCTCGCGATCGATCGGTAGAAAGTCCCGATCGATCGCCGAGTCCTGTATGCCCGATTTTTGGGCACTATTCATCCTTCGTCTTTCCCAAATCAAACAAACTCAAACATTAACACATCAACAATATAAAACCACTAAAAACCTTCAATAAACATTCTCATATACTCAAAAATCCAACACCCAACCAAAATAATACCAACCCCAACAAACCCATTTCAAAACCCTTCAAAACCATTTCAAACTCAAATCAAACACTACAAAAACAACAAGGAGGTATCCATGCCTCTTGGGGACTCCAAATCTCCCAACAAATCCCACAAATCAAGGTTTTGGAAGGATTTCTCTCCCACTTTTGAGCCAAAAACGAAAATAGGAGAAAGGGTAGTGTTGGTAGAGTGTTTGGGGATTTAAAGAGTAAATGGTAAAGTGATGGGTGAGGGTGGGGTAAAGTTAATATATGACAAATAAAAATTGTACCCCCAACAAGTAGCATGATGTCTAAAAATCCTCCAACATGGTATTTTAAAAGCGT
Source organism: Haberlea rhodopensis (assembly GCA_907163345.1). NCBI lineage: Eukaryota > Viridiplantae > Streptophyta > Magnoliopsida > Lamiales > Gesneriaceae > Haberlea > Haberlea rhodopensis. The sequence continues at coordinate 20,575,644 of CAJQUN010000004.1, read as the reverse complement.
TATTCCAAAATGTACCAAAATACCAATTAAACTCATGCTTTCCAATTAATTGCCAACCATAACATATAAATCATGCTAATATTCAATTCTCCCAACATGCACAACATGCACCCTGAAATGCACTCCCGGGTCACTCTTTCCATGTGACCATGCATTTCAACATGATAATTAAATCTACCACATAACTCAATTATCACCAGTTAATCATATAAACATAATTAATGACCAAATTGCAATTAATTATTTCAGTGATATCACAATACTCCCCTACTTAGAAGATTTCGTCCTCGAAATCACATGCACTTACCCCAAACATGAACTAAACATAAATAACATACCAGAAAATAGTTCCGGGTAGTGCTGCACCATATGCCACTCCGTCTCCCACGTAGCCTCCTCGACACCCCTACGATCCCACTGAACCTTGATCATAGGTATCACTTTGTTCTGAAGTCTGCGGTCTGCCCGATCCAGAATCCTAACAGGCCGTTCCACATAGGACATATCGGATTCTAACTGAACCTCGGAAGGCTGCAACACATGAGACGGATCCGGCTCATACTTCCGCAACATGGACACATGGAACACATCATGTATACCAGACAAAGAAGGTGGCAGAGCTAGTCGGTAAGCCAAAGTGCCAATGCGCTGTAAGATATCGTACGGCCCACCATACCTCGGAGATAGTTTGCCGCGCATCCCAAACCGCACAACGCCTCTGAAAGGCGAGATCTTCAAGAAGACCTTATCTCCCAACTGAAATTCCAACGGTCTCCGCCGTTTATTCGCATAAGCTGCCTGTCTGTCTTGGGCTGCTTTCATTTTCTGCCTTATCACTTTGATTTTCTCTTCCACTTCCCGAACCAGTTCCGGTCCTCCGACCGATTTACGATCCAAGTCATCCCAACACAAGGGTGATCGACATCGTCTGCCATATAGGGCCTCAAAAGGAGCCATCTGAATGCTTGCCTGGTAGCTATTATTATAAGAGAACTCTACCAAGGCCACTGAATACTGCCAAGAAGCATCGAACTCCAATACACAAGCCCTCAACATGTCCTCGAGCGTTTGGATAGTACGCTCGGTCTGGCCATCCGTCTGAGGATGAGAAGCAGTGCTCAATCTAACTTCAGTTCCCAAGGCTGACTGATGACCCTCCCAAAAATGAGATGTGAATCGTGGATCTCAATCCGACACTACGGAAATGGGGATCCCATGCAATCTCACCACATCTCGAATATACAACTGAGCCATCCTCAAAAAGGTGAAGGTCATGCTATAGGGAATGAAATGAGCTACCTTAGTCAATCGATCCACAATCACCCAAATAGCATCAAAACCCGAAGCACTCCTTGGCAAGTGAGTTACGAAGTCCATGGAAATGTGTTCCCACTTCCACTTCGGTGTCTCCAAGATTTTCAACTCGCCGCCAGGTCTCTGTCTCTCTGCCTTAACCTGCTGGCAGATCAAGCACCTCTTAACAAAAGCGACGACATCAAACTTCATTCTTTTCCACAAAAAACTGACCACGTAGATCTTTATACATCTTCTTTCCGCCTGGGTGGATGCTAAGTCTGCTACTATGAGCTCGCTCCAAGATCCCTCTACGCAACTCCGGCGTATTCGGAACCACCCAACGGTTAGCCAATCTCAAGGATCCGTCCTCGGCCACTCTGAACTTTGATGGCTGACCAAGATGTACTAAAGATAACCATCTCTGAATCTCATCATCTGATTCTGAGCTCTCCTGATGTTCTCATAGATATCTGGCTCAGCTAACAAGGTCGATACATACACAGGTGATGCATCTATGTAGAAATCATAGCCCAAATGGCAATAGGAGGTCATCATAGCTGACAAATGGATGACATCCTCAGCAGTACTCCTCACTTTCCGGCTCAAAGCGTCTGCTGTCAAGTTAGCTTTTCTGGGATGGTACTCAATCTCACAATCGTAGTCCTTAAGCAAGTCCATCCACCTTCTCTGCCTCATGTTCAGCTCCGCCTGAGTGAATAAAAACTTGAGGCTCTTGTGATCCGTGTAAATGGTAAACGAGGTACCATACAAATAATGTCTCCAAATCTTCAGGGCGAAGATGATAGCCGCCAATTCCAAGTCATGGACTGGGTATCTAGTCTCGTGCGGCTTCAACTGCCTCGACGCATAAGCCACCACATGCTTATCTTGCATCAATACACACCCAAGGCCCTGAAGTGATGCATCGGTATACAAAACAAACCTGGAGTTTTCCGTAGGAATCACTAATACCGGCGCCGTCGACAACCGGTGCTTCAACTCCTGGAAGCTCTCCTCACAAGCTTCTGACCAAAGGAATGGTACTCCCTTCTGGGTCAACTGTGTCAACGGCTTGGCAATCTTCGAAAATCCTTCAAAAAGCGTCGATAATAACCGGCCAAGCCAAGAAAGCTCTGTATCTCAGGTACAGAAGTGGGTGCAACCACTCCATCACAGCTTCAATCTTCCTGGGATCCATTGATATCCCGCTGCTAGATATGACATGCCCCAGAAACACTACACTGCTCAGCCAAAATTCACACTTGCTGAGCTTGGCATACAACTGGTGATCTCTGAGAATCTGGAGCACTGTCCTCAAGTGTTTCACGTGCTCTTCCTCGCTCCGGGAGTAGATGAGAATGTCGTCGATGAATACAATGACGAACTGATCAAGATAAGGTTGGAACACCCGATTCATCAAACTCACAAAGACAGCCGGGGCGTTTGTCACACCGAACGGCATCACTAAGAACTCGTAGTACCCATACCGAGTCCAAAATGCTGTCTTCTGTACATCCTCCTCCCTGACTCGAATCTGGTGATACCCGGACCTCAAATCAATCTTGCTATAAAGTCTGGTACCTTGCAATTGATCAAATAGATCATCAATCCTTGGGAGAGGATACTTGTTCTTCACTGTAGCCTTATTCAGTTGCCGGTAATCGATGCACAAACGCATCGAGCCATCCTTCTTTTTCACAAATAGAACCGGTGCGCCCCATGGCGATACGCTAGGACGTATATATCCTTTGTCAAGGAGATCCTGCAACTGCTCCTTCAATTCTCTCAACTCCGCCGGTGCCATCCTGTAAGGAGCATGAGAAATAGCGGACGTCCCCGATAATAATTCAATCCCAAACTCGACTTCTCTAGCCGGTGGGAATCCGGGAATCTCCTCCGGAAATACATCAGCAAACTCTGCTACTACTAGTACATCCTCAACTCTCAACTCTTTATTCTTTCCCGACGTGTCCACGGCATAGATGAGATAGCCCGTGTGACCACGTTCCAACAACTGAGACATTTTGACTGCAGAAATCAACGGGATCTTCGCACGAGAACCGTTGCCATAAAAAGTCCAATGTATCCCCAAATCAGATCTGAACCTCACTGTTCTTTGTCGACAATTTACCACTTCCTGGTATCTGTTCAGAATGTCAATATCGACGATGCAGTCAAAGTCTGACATGCCCAATACAATCAAATCTGCCTTCAACTCGTTGCCCTCAAAATAAATGAGGCAATCTGCCAGAAACTGATCGGCAACAACATTCCTTCCAGTGGGTGTCGAGACCATAAGAGGCGTGGGTAGAGAAGACGTGCGCATATGGTGTCTTTCCACAAAGCCCACAGATACAAAAGAGTGGGAGGCACCCGTATCTATCAAAATAAAAGCAGGGTACGCAAGTAAATGGCACGTACCGGGATCACCTCCTCCGGGGCTGCCTGGGCCTGCTCTCTGGTCAGTGCATACACCTGTCCCTGAGACGGTCCCACTGTCTGACCTCCCGATGGTCGAGGCACAAACTGCTGCCTTTGGTGCACTGCCCTGTCATCAAATCTCGGCCTGTTTCCTTGAAACTCTGACTGTCCTCCCCGAATGGGGCAATACCGAGAAATGTGCCCCATCTTGCCACAACTATAACAAGCAGGGCAATTATTCGAAGAATGAGGCCCTCCACAATTGTCGCACCTTGACTCCCCCGATCTATTTCCTTGCATAGGCCCTCGGTTGGTCAGCCAATTGTTCTTCTTGTTCTCTTGCTTCCGACCAAAAGATTTCTTTCCGCTAAACCTTGAGGATGGAGAGGCACCACGGGGCTTAAATGACTCCCCTCGGGGCCTCAAGCTATCAGTAGCTTGCCTCTGTTGTGGCACCTGTGGGGGTACAGCACTAGGATAGGCCCCAACTCCAATCTCCGCAAGCTCTGCTCTCGTGAGAGCATCATCAAAGGAAGTGGGGTTATTGGTGATAACCCGGTCAAAAAGCTCAAGTCGCGACCCCTTCATAAAGTTTCTCGTCTTTGCATGTCCATTGGTGGCAATGTGTGGAACATACATCAGCAACGAAGAGTAGTGCATAGCATAGTCTGACACTGACATGCTCCCTTGTTTCAAGCTTGCAAACTCATCTTCCTTCATCTGTCTCGCTGCCGCAGAGAAGTACCGGTTCAGAAACCGGGTTCTGAAGAGAGTCCAATCGATCAATGCACCCTGTGCTCTCAGTTCCATTACCGTGCTCCTCCACCACATGGAAGGTTTCTTTGCCAGCTGGAACTCCGCCAGCCTCAGCCATGCTGTAACAGCACAAGGAGCGGATACAAATATTTTTTCAAGCCTTTCTAGCCACTCCTCAGCCTCCTCTCCTGATTCTGTCCCCTCAAACCGGGGCGGGTGGTAAGACAGAAACCGAGTCAAACTGATATCACCAGGTAGTAACAACTGAGCTACTGGTTCCATGCCTACAGCTGGTGGAGGTAAAGGGTTTGCCTGACCAATGCTCGCATTAACACTGCCAACATCACCCACCTCTTCATTGAGGTTTCCCAAGTTCATAGCCGCCATGCTGTAACACAAGGGTTAACATCAATTCCAAAAAAAATATATATGTTATGCCGTTAGATAACAGGAATGATAATAAGCATGTTAGTATAACAGTATATACAACAATATGCACCACATGCATAAACATGCTTCAAATGTAAGCACCTAGCCAATCATGCTAAGGCTACCCGTCACTCGTTCCCGGGTTCTCTAACCACTGCTCTGATACCACTAATGTAAGGACCCTAGTTTCTTAAGTGCGGATTAAAGGCATAATTAGAGCTAACATACATCATCAGAGTATAAATGTTCGTGTTGAGACTACGAGCCTTAAGAATTTCATGTCAATTCAAGGACTATCAATGGATTAATTACATTCCCAATCAAAATATGAATGTTATCAACTATAGCTTTACACTACTCCTAGAGTAGACACTATACAAAAGTAATCATGTCCTTCATTTCTCAAAAGTGTTCTTCACAAGCTCACCGCCTCAACCCGCCTTAGCCCCTTTTTCATCATGCCAAAAAGTACCTACAAGGACAACCCCCAAACATGAGCAATAATATTATTCATATCCAACACAATATGAATATAAGGCGTAAATGCATAAATCATACTAAAACACTTCCTGTTTTTCCCATGCATTTTAAACGCTTCCTGTTTGGTTGTCCCTGTACCATAACTCATGAGTATAATCAAATAGATTATTTAATGGTCCACACATGTCATGACATAATACCATTTCATCATCACCAATTACCAATCATCAATCCCTAGTCTGTTCATCACAATGTATTTTAATGCCCCTCGCTTTTCATATCGGCGGCATAGAATAACCTCGCTTCAATGGACATGCGGCGCGCCCACCCCTCGCTTCACATTGAGCGGCAAATATTCTTTCCTCGCCTCATATGATAACCACGCTTAAATGTGACATGCGGCGCTCCCACCCCTCGCTTCACATTTAGCGGCAACAATTCAAATAGCGGCAAGCATTAAAATCATCATGTGATGACCACGACCCATGGGATGTGCACAACATGCACCCTGAAATGCACTCCCGGGTCACTCTTTCCATGTGACCATGCATTTCAACATGATAATTAAATCTAGCACATAACTCAATTATCACCAGTTAATCATATAAACATAATTAATGACCAAATTGCAATTAATTATTTTGGGGATATCACACAGGCTCTCGTACGTTGCTAGTCATTTGTATCTAGGTCTTCGTGAAGCATAGATGCTAGGCGTTATCCACGATCGGTAGGTTTTGGCTGGAATTATATTCTGGACATTATCTTTTAAAAGAGTTTAATAGACAATGGGGCATTCAGGGTAAGCCCGAAGAACCAAAATTGTCTGACTTCTAAAATCACAAAGGTTGTGATCCTGCTGTTAGATACACTTGAGCGTCACTGGGTCACAAGCAACCAGCCAGCGATCTACCGATGAGAATTGAGGCATATATGTTAAGTGCTCAAGATTGTATGATTGATATTCAAGGGATGAGTTTAATTTTTAGAAGCTCATCGCTTAAGTGGAGTTTCTATGTTTAGAAAGTGTGATATCCGGAAATTATTGTGTTAATCCTGAAGTGATTATAATCCCTAATGGATTTTATTGGAATAATACTGAGATAATTAAGGTGTTGAGGTTCCCGAGGATTTTAATCCGATATCGAGGTGGTTGGATCCAAGGGTTGAGATTTATTCTCATTGAGGTGATAAATCTTGGAATTGTGTTGGTAGTGGGATCTGGAGTCTGGGGGGCTTTGGATTGAGGTTTGTGACATAATTGAGTGAGTATGAGATAATTATTGAACACGCATGATTTTTAATGGGTTATGATGCGAGTATTTGAGACTCGGGTTTTTGGAGCCTTGGTAATATACATACCAATTGGACTCGGTGTTCAGTCATTTCCCCTTCCTTTCCGTCTCTCCTCTATCCACGGCTTCTCTCCTCCCCCACCTTCTCCCCTTTTCCCCCTTTCTTCTCCCATGGAAGAATCGAGCAAGGCTCGATCTCGGAGCGAGGTTTCTCGAAGATAATTGGGTGATGTTCTTCCCCTCGCTTTTATCTTCGTTTTGGTTGTAGTTTTGTTAAGTTTGATTGGTTAGAATAATGGATTTGGGTTTTGGAATTTTTTGATAAATTGTTAAAGTGTTTGTTTTTGGTGTTTTTATTGAGTTTAAATGGAGTATTGTAAGTTGTGAAGGTGTTGGGGTGTTGGTTTTAAGTTAGGGTGTGAAAAACACCATGGAAGCAAAATATTTTTCAAAAAATCGCAGGTCACGATCGATCGCGGCTTTGCGGCAATCGATCATGACATTACGCTTAATTTGGGTGACGATGAACAGTACCCGCGATCGATTGCGAGAAGTTTCCGATCGAGCACGGAGAGTCGGAAGATGTTGGTCGATCGGCACGGGACGGCGATCGATCGTGGATGTTTAATTTTTGGGCAGTAGGATCTCGCGATCGATCGCGGGAAATGGCGATGGATTTCGGCCCCTGTTCTTTGGCTTTTCAAAACGTTTGATAGAAGTTGGGATTTTGGAATTGGGCTTTGTTTGGTAGATTTTTGGGACGATGTCTGCATTCCAATGAGAATATTACACTTTAAAATGAAACGGTTTGGGTTGAACGTTTATAAGACGTACTACTCGTTCGAGTTAGTCGATAACTATTTGAACGTAGGATTAAATGGGATGCCTTGAGTAGTATGCATGGTTCAATGTTTATGATTAATCATCATGTTGAGATGATGTATTTGGGAGTTGGATACATGCTTGTGCACGTGGTTATGTGCTTATGATTAATTGTGAGTTATTAACTGTATATAGCGAATAATTCACTAAATCTCAGGGCAAAGACAATGATTGACTCTTGCTATTGGATTTTAAGGTACATATAACATACGAGCATAGTTATATATATTATTGTCATTGTTGAATGAGTAATATATTATCGTTGCCATGGGTTGGCATTGTTGAGAATTATGTGCTGCCGCTATTTAGCGAGCAATGGTTATGATGTTGTCGCTGTTGAGCGAACATCGGTTATGATGCCGCCGCTCTTGAGCGTGCGAGATGATTAAATGCCACCGCTATTGAGCGAGCGATGTGATAAGATGTAATAGAACAGGGAAATCATTAATTGATATTTATGTGATAAATCATAATGTGATGGTTTAACTATATTTGTTTATGGAATTGGCATTGTGAGAATGAGTTAAGTTAATCAATGTGATGATTAACTTATTTAGGAAATTTGATGGTTTTGGTTATTGTGAGAACATGAACAACATTGGGGTGGGGAATCCCATATGATAACGATACTACAGGGAATATCTTTTAAATTTACAGCTTTATATTCTGTAAATTATGAATTGTGATGTTGATAGTGAGATGGTGTTATTGGTATGCTCACGTGTGGGGGTTGTTTCTGTTGGGACAGGTAGAACAGGTGCAACAATGGCTCCAGAGTTGAATTCGAGCTATTGATTGGAAATGCTTCCAGGGCTGAGGTACTAATAACGATATTGGGTAGTATGTTTATACAGTAGATGCACATTAATTATTCAATGCTCGCATGTGAGCATTCTCATATGTGTATATGTTTTGTATAAAAGTTGTTAGATTTCTCTTTTCATTTTTTGTTGCATGTAATTAATTATGGAGTATTGCATGATGAATTGAGAATATGAAATTTGTGCATTGTACAGTGTATAAGTAGGCTAGTTGAGATGTATTGGAATTGGACATTAAGTGGATTAATGTCGAAATTTTATAGATGGCAGGTTAATGCTATAAAAACATGTCTAAGAATTCCCTAATGGCATGAGTGTATGCACTAATTAATGTGATTAACCCACTAATAACGAATTAAGGTAGCGAGGTCTTAATAAAGGTTACATCTATAGAAAGTTCTAGAATTAAAAAATATGATATATTTATCTCATACTTATGTACGTCAGGTGTACATCAAGTTATTCAATTGGATTGACCTACTTGGATTATGAGTTTAGTGCTCATGTGTTGGTTTTAGGCAAGTGGGAGGTTGTTAGCATATGTGTGCTACAAGCCAAATGTTGGCATGTTGGGCTCTATGCACCCAAAACCCATTAGTAACTCAATGACCCTATAAATAAGTCATTCTAGTTTCTGAGAAGATTAGACCATTCCATACACACCAATTCTCGTCGTATAAAGACTAACACCATATTAGTATTGGCATTGAGATCGTGGATCTGGTCAGGTTGTTTGGACTCGATGGACCACTGTATTCAGATCTACGACGGTAAATGGTAATTCTTTTTCGTCCATTTATTTTTCATATTTGCATATTTATATATGAATCAAGCGCGATCGTCTGTCCACGGGTTAAATCTGTTTATGTTTTATTCCGCTGCGTTTGGATCCGACACCGGGACGAAAACCCAACAAATACACAATACATACATGAGCAAGGGCGGACCTAGAATTTTTTTTTTGTTTGGGGTTAGAAAATTTTTCTTTGAAAAACTTGATGGTAAAAAAATTTGTACGGGTGGCAAATTTTTTTTTTTTAAAAAAATTAAGGGTAAAAATGTGTTTTTTTCAAAAAAAAAAAATTTTTACAATTTTTTTTTTGCATATATCCTCATTCCATTCAGTTTGTTTTTTAATTAAAAAGTGATTTAAGAACCCATTTTGCTAAAAACAATTTGTATGAAGCTATATTTATTTAATCATAAAAGTTTGTGACTACTATTACATGACACTGTTTAGTAGGATAATTAATGTGAATTACTCCTTTATTAATCTCTTTTTACTTATATATTCACAATCAATGCAAATATTAAATGTTGACACCCTAATACAGCTAACACCAAATAGATCAGCATAAAAAAATCAATGAATTTTTTTCTTGGGCAGTGACTCTTGAATTTATTTTTGATGTAAATCTTTCTTACGAAGCTGTTTTATGGATAACGAAATTTGAGTTCTAGATACGTAATATCATGAAAAAAAAAAAAAAAAAGAGAGAATGTAATGGACAAAAAATACATAAAATCTTGAAATAACATGAAAATGAAGCAGCATCGTGACAAGTCAGGTATCTCATTAACTCATCTTTTACAATTTACAGCATACATTTTGTCCATCGCCAAAAAGAAAGCAACCCTTGTGTCAGTATCTAAAACCCCCGATACAGCAAAAAGTTAAAAACTTAAAATCTGCAGTCAAGATTCATTTTCAAATTAAAACACATTCAACTGTCAGTTCTGATGAAAAAAAACGCTTAAAATTCAGTGATTTTTGAAAAGGACCATCGTTTTAATTCAACTTAATTTCCACAGAAAAAATCAAAAAAGGGATGATCATGATCCTGATCATGATGGTAAACATGGGCATTGGCATTTTCTTCATGATCAGTAACAGGATTACTGCATTCATTCTCTGAAGAACTTGGTGTGTTACAAGAAATCCCATTGTCAATCTCAATGACATTCTTCGACCGTAAGATTCCAGTGGGATGAATTGGGAATAAATCCAGTGTTTCTTGATTGTGTGTTTTCAAGTTTTTTGGGGCAGAAATGGAGTATAAGTAGTCTTCGTTTCTGCTCTTGGGATGATGCAATGGCTGACTTGTAGGGTTTAATATTCTCCTTTTACAACCTTCAGATGTGGGGACCGCTACCTTTGGGTACTGTTGGAAGAAACCTGATTCATTTTGAGGTGGTGGGATGTAGCATGGACTGCAAACAACTGTGAGATCTAAAACAATTTAAAATTTCATAATAAATTTTACGGGTAACTTTTTAAAAATCTGATTTCCTTCATCTATATGGTACATTTGGAATCGAAAGAAAACATAATAAACCACTTCGATCCATAATAAATCTTAAGAAAACGAAAAATAAGCAAAAATAACTGTAAGAAAGCCAAAGTAATCGTCAGATAGATATTATTTTCAAGAGTACAAAAATATATACATGTATATATTAAATACAGACGCGCAAATCAAGAAATGGTGGACTAAAAAATGCATGCATTACCATTCTGATACTGTTGAAACACTGGATTTGGATGGAGAAACCTATTGAAATAAGCAAAAGTCTCTTGCTTCTGCTTCTGTCTTTGCCTCGCCTTGTGATTCTGAAACCAGTAAAACACATTTTTCCCTTCAATATGACCAAATGCCCGAAGCCTCGCAGTAATCTGCTGAATCTGTTCAGCACTCGGTGTCCTCAAACCCTGTCTATACAAATTCTCAAGTATATTTATTTGCTCTTTAGTAGGATTCCATCTAGACCCTCCTGGACCACCCCCAAGATTCTCATTTTCACCCTCCATTTCTTTAAAAGAAATCAAATTTAAGAATGGGTTTTTGAAAAAAAAATTATCAAATATATTGTGATTTGTGTTGTGATGATGATAATCATTTTTTGTGTTTTTGTTTGTGGGGTTTATATAGATGGAGATAAAATCAAGAAAAAGAATTAAAGTGAGTTGCCCTAGCAATCAGCCAATCATATGGTGCATGTATATTCGTGCATTTGTATAAATATTTACGCAGAGAAAGAGATAAAACAAAGAGTCAAACAAGAAAACCACTCACAGAATATTGAGAGTGGAGAAATTAAAAGAGGGAGATAAATGTTTTTGCATGCGTATGGTTTTTTGGTGCTCAAACATCTCTGAAAACATGGAGTGTAGCGGCTGAGGTTTAGGGCCTAGCATGCATGAAATGACTAATCTACCCCTATGGGAAGCTTGCATTGGGAATGAAAGACTTGATAGTGGCATTGTAGGAGGGGAGGGGTAGAATGGGGAAGTGGGAAAAAGACAGAGAGTTTGGGGTTGTATAAATAAAGAGTGTAGGAGCTAGGCTTTGGAAATTGGTGTATAGAGTTTGCAGAAGATTGTTAGGATCATTAGTTGATTAAGAGACGACCCTTTGATGATGGTGAAGAGAGGATATATATGATATGAATGAGGGTATAAACTTTGATTTTAGATTTGCTTTTGATGTATATGTTTATCTTTTTACTGCATTACAAATTTTAGAGAGAAAAATTAAAACTATGTTTTATGAATTTAGGATCTTTTGTAGAATAATTTGATTCTAGTTAGCCATTATTATTTATAATAGGCATGGAATAAAGAATATAAGCATAATTGTTATAAAATATTATTATGATTAATAGTATTATATTATATAGAGAGCAATTTAGAGAAAAAATTTATTCGCTTTTCATCTTTTATTTTATTTCACTTCAAGTCTCTATTTATAGGCTTAAAATTATATGTTAAATGTGGTAGAATGTAGAAATTAAATGGACATCCAATTTACGTTTCATAATAAATATGGGGATTTAAACTATACTTTAAAGCATGTGTTGTGAAATGTATGCTTCATAACACATGCATTATTTTTTTATGAAACGTAGTTTCAAACGCTCCCCCTTGGATGTTCATATACCGCCTCGTTAAAAACCTTACCAAGAAAAACCCATTGAGAAAAAAATATGGTTAAGGAAAAAAGAGTACATTGTGAAATAATACAACTTCTTGAGCTCATCATTTGACATCTTTTAGTCGTCGTATTCTAATCTTATGAACCAACTTTTCAAATGTTGAAGTCGGTAGAGACTTTCTAAATAAATCTTTCAGATTGTCATTTGAACAAAGTTGTTGAACATTAATCTCACCATTCTTTTGAAGAACATGAGTGAAATACATTTTTGGTGAAATGTGTTTCATTCTATCACATTTGATGTATCATTCTTTCAATTGAGAGATGCATGCAGCATTATCTTCGAACAAAGTTGTAGAAACGTTTTTGTCCAAATGCAAACCACATGTTCCTCGAATATGATGGATTACACATCTTAACCAAACACACTCCGACTTGCTTCATAGATTGCCAATAATTCAGCATGATTAGAAAGTGACAGTTATGGTTTATATCATAGAACACAAAGAAATAGTTGTACCACCACATGTGAACACATAACCCGTTTGTGACCGAGCATTATGAGGATCAGATAAATATCCAGCATCTGCATAACCTATGAGATTTGATTTGAGTGCCTTAAGATAATAAATGCCAATATTATCGTTCCTTGAAGATAACGAAATATATGTGTCACGCCCCGAGCCCAGGCCCGCTCAAGCGCGACTGCACAATGGGCTCTTATAGCAACTACTTCGTATCCGTCCTCGCTCTACGAAAATGGTTAACCCAAGTTGCTATAATAGTCCATTGTAAGCCTTTATAAACCACTTTAAATTTTCATCCACAACCAATGTGTGACAAGGGTATTACAATCATCCCTCCTTTAGAACGCGACGTCCTCGTCGCGACCAAACACATCGATCCACCGGCACCGGGAATCTAGAGGTGGCTCCTACAGGTTCAAGAGGTGGCTCCCGTCATGTAGCACTTTGCCCCGCAGGTTCAAGAGGTGGCTCCCACGCACGTGGCACTTTGCCCCGCAGGTTCAAGAGGTGCCACAGTCGTGTAGCACTTTGCCCCTTTAGGCTCAAGAGGTGGCTCCCACGCACGTAGCACTTTGCCCCGCATAGCACTTATCTCCAGGTGTTTTCTGCCGGTAACCGGCTCTGATACCATTCTGTCATGCCCCGGGCCCGGGCCCACGCAAGCGCGACTGCACAATGGGCTTCTATAGCAACTACTTTGTATCCGTCCTCGCTTTACAAAATGGTTAACCCAAGTTGTTATAATATTCCATTGTAAGCCTTTATAAACCACATTAAATTTTCATCCACAACCAATGTGGGACATGGGTATTACAATATGTTTTACACCATTCCAATGTCTTTGTGTAGTTGAAGAACTATGTCTTGCTAGCTGGTTCACAGCAAATTATATACCAGGGAGTGTATAACTAGCAAGATACATTAATGTTCCAGTAACACTAAGATATGGTACTTATGGGTCAAGTAGTTCTTCATTATTTTCATGAGATTGAAAGGATCTTTGTGCACATCAAGTGGTCTTACAACGATAGGTGTACTCAGTTGAAATGCTTTATCCATATAGAATCGTTTAAGGATTTTAGCTGTATAAGCACACTGATGTAACAATATGCCATTTTCTAAGTGCTCAATTTGCAAGCCGAGGCAAAATGTTATCTTTCCAAGATCTTTCATTCAAATTCTTGCTTCAAATAATCCGTATCTTTCTTGAACTATTTAGAAGTCCCAATAATTTTTAAATCATCAACACATATTGCAATGATTGCAAACTCAGTTCTAGACCTCTTAATAAAAATGCATGGACAAATATGATCATTCATATAGCCTAGTTGCATCAAGTACTCACCAAGGCAATTATACCTCATGCGTCCAGCTTGTTTCAAGCCATATAGAGATTTAAACAATTTGATCGAGTAAAGTTCTCTAGAACCGGGGTAATGTCATTTAGGTAATTTTAAACCTTCATGGATTTTCCTATAAATGTCATTATCAAGTGAACCATACAAATAGGCAGTAATAACATCCATAAGACCCATTTCAAGTCGTTCATTTGTTGCCAGATTAAGCAAATAACGAAAAGTTGTTGCTTCCACCATAGGAAAACATGTCTCATCATAATCAATACCAGGTCTTTGGGAAAAACGTTTTGCAACAAATCGTGCCTTATACATCACAATTTCATTTTTCTAATATATAACCAACTGGTTGCACATAGGGCTGCTTAACGGGCCGGGTCAACTCGGATCCGACCCGGTTAGGAACCAGAACAGGGTTAACCGGTCCCGAACCAGTAATATCCCGGTCCGGATTTGTTCCACCATTCCGGAATTGGTAGCTTACGGTTCCGGAGTAAACTGATCTGGTTCTGGCTAAACCAGAACAAGATCTGTTATTGAAAAAAGAAACTGTTTTATATAAATATATTGAGTTCAGCTTATAAACATAGAGACCAATTGGCTTAATTGGTTAGAGCTTCTAGCTTGAACACGCGAGGTCGCGTGCTCGATCCCTGCCGATGACAAAAATTTACATCAAAATTTAAAAAACCAAATTAAAATCGGTTCCATTGGAACCCAGAACCGGTGGACCCAGAATCTGATCCGGGTTCTTAGAGGACCGGATCGGTTCTAGTAAAATCGGACATGGAAACCGGCCCGATGGGTCCGTTAAGCACCATAGTTGCACATATTCAGGTGTGTGTATTACTGGTCTGAAAACTTACGCTTTGCCATTGAATCCAATTCTGTTTGAATTGCATCTTTCCATCTTTGCCAATCATTTCTAAGTTTGCATTCATCCACAGTCTTTGGTTCATTATCCTCATTTTCATTGCTAGTTCTAGATTTTAAAGATGACAAAAGCAGATCGGATCGGCATATAATGTTGAAAAGATCTAGATAGACTGATATTGGACCAGACAGATTTGGTCGGACCCTTCGATCCCAAAGATCTTTGAACAGTAGCCAATCCAGACCGATGTTATTTTATACTAATCAGTCTGAAATATCAAGGGCTATTTATTGAAGCATTTAATGATGCATTTAATGCTGAAAAGGACTTATTAGATTCGTTGACAAAAGCTGACTTAAATGGTAACTAGACAAAAGAGATCTTGTCAGACAAATGCTAAAAGAACGGACGAGATTGTACAATGACCAAGACATAAGACTGAAGCTTAAAGCCGCATACACATTCATAAGTTGAAGTTGACAAGTTCAAAGTTGCACAAATATGGAAATATCAACGTTGGCAGAGTCGTCTATATATGGATGCAACTTAAATGCTCAGGACATATACGCAAATAACAATATTTAATAAGCATTTATTGAAGCATAACTCTTTCAACAAAAACTCATTTCGATCTGCTCAAAGTCTTTAGCACATTGCACTATTGTATCTGATCATTTAAGGATCATTTTGTGCGAAGTATTTTTCACTCTATCATTTGTAGTTGTACTAAGATAGAATATTTAACTAATTGTAACTGTCAGACGATTGCGTCTGAATAGATTGAGTGCTAGGAGTTTCAGTCTGGTAGTTGGTAAATCCAGTTGAATATGGGTTATACATTTCTTTGTATTATTCAAAGTCTTCTAGTGGATCCTTCATTAATTAGAATAAGGGGAGATGTAGAAGGAATTTTCTTCGAACTTCCAGAAATATATCTTGTCTATTTACCTTCTGCACTCATTTGTGTTTAGCCATCAGACCGATCTTCCTAAACTAAACAGACTGATTCCGCAATCAAAAAGTAGTATGTGGAGCTTAGTTTGATTAAGAAGTAGATCTCATCTACTAACCCAGCTGAAATTTTATAGAGTAATTATTCACCCCCGTCAATACACTCTCCCGATCCTAACAAGTGGTATCAGAGAGGGAGTTCTTAATCTATAGAATACTCGAACTTTTGACATCATTCAGTAAGATTCTCATGTTCTCAAAAGAAGATTATGATGATTGTTGAATCCGCATGCAAGCTCACCTATATGTACAAGACGGTGATATATGGTATGTTATCACTGATGGACCAATGAATATTTTGAAGGTGAATCCCGCAACAGGAACTTCAAGCGATGAACCTCAGATGATTGAAAAAGATAGATCAACTTGGAGCAATGAAGAGAAAAAAACAAAAAAAGCCAACCTGGACAAAGTAGCCAAGGATATTCTATTCAAGACGTTGGACAAATAACATGTTCAATAAAATCAAGATGTATTCTATTGCTAAGGAGATATGGGAAAAGATCGCACAGCTCTGTGAATGAAACTACCAGACAAAAGAAAATAAGTTAATTGTTGCCCTGCAAAAATTCAAAACATCAAAATGAAGTATGGAGAAACTCTGAATGAGTTTGATGAAAGAAGAACTAACATAGTCAATGAACTCAACAGTCTTGGAAAGGAATACTCCAACGAGGAGATTGCTATGAAAATAATGAGAGCATTGCCCAAGGAATGAGATATCAAGACCATTGCCATGAGAGAATATAATGAAATGAACCAGATCGAGCTGCATGATCTGTTTGCTGACTTCAAAGCTTACGAGTTCGAGCTAGCCGCCAGAGGAGAAGGGGAACCATCTAATTCTCGGCCAACCAAAGCCCTGGCAACTGTAGCAGATCTGTAAGGCCTCACTTCCTTAAATATGATTTAAGAGCATAAAAGAGATATTAATTCATCAGAGTAAAAATGTTTATGTTGAGGTATTGAGCTTTGAGGGCTATCGTACAAAATAAAATCCCATCACACCAAAATAATTACATTCCCAGCAAAAAATTAATGTAATCGCTAATAGATTCACACTACGCATTCATAGAGACTATACAAAATTTCTTGATCTTCTAGACGATAGCTCTATTCCTCACACAGCTCACCACTTCAACACTTGCCTTAGATCTCCTTGCCAAAAGTTCCCACATGAACAACCCACAACACATGAGCATATAACAATTCATATTCACAACAATATGATCATAAGATAAAATGCATAAGTCGTTAATACGAAAATACTTCCTTCATTCAATGCATTTAATATGCTCTCCCTGGTTGTCCCTGTTCCACAACCCATATTTATAATCATCTGATTATAATACAATTTAAATTTAAATTTAAATGTCATGACATAATTTCATACCATCATAGCAATCACTATATTCACAGTCTTGTTATAACAGTGGCATTTTAATACCCCTCGCTTCGACATAACAACGACATTATATTACCCCTCGCTTCGACATATCAACGGCATTTGAAATACCCCTCGCTTCAATACGACAGTGACATTATCCTCGCTTTGACATATTAGCGGCAAGTATTACGTTACATCGCTACGATATGACAGCGGCAAGTATTCTATTCCTCGCTTCGATATGACAGCTGCAAGCATTATAATCATAACATCGACTCACATCGTACTCAAAGTATCCATTCATGCATCAACAAATGCATCATTCAATATTTAAATATACATTTTACCGTCGATGCTCGTACGTCTCTCTACGTACCTTTTCCACCAAAAGTAGGGATGTTTCAGAAACTATCCTCTACAATGTGCCGCCACTTGGGAAGGCTCTACACAATTGCAACAATTCAATATTAGAAGCCATATAAGATTCCATCACAAAATTCCCAAGAAAATATCAAAAATCCAACATTTTATGCCCCATGATCAATCGCCCAAAACTCGTGATCGATCGCGAGGCATCACTGCCTTTTGTGCCAAAATTCTTCATTCCGCGATCGATCGCGAAGCCCTTGCCGATTGGTCGGAGAGCTCACCGATCGATCACGCAAAATCGCGATCGATTGCAGAAACTTTCTATCCGCGGGTTTGCTTACTCGCGATCAATCATGAAAACGCGCCGATCGATCGCCGAGGTCTGTAGCTGCGAAAAATGTCATTTTCACACACTACACCCTTCAACCTACAAAACACAACAAACTTCAAATCCTTTCAACTCAACACATCAAACACTCCAATATACAACTAAAAATAACTCAAACCATAATATTCAACAAAGTTCAACTCATTATTGTAAAACCAAATTTCTTCCCCAAAATGAACTCAAAACTCATTCCTAAAAGCTCAAACACTTAACAATATAAATTCCTTTACCACTTTAACCTTTAATCCTAGCAAGATTCAAGGATTTCAAGCTCCACCAAGTCTCCCTCCTTCTCTTCTCTTAGGCGATAAAAGTGGGTGTTGGGGGGAGGGGGTGTTTGGGGAAAGAGGGAAAATGAAGGGATAGTGAGAGGGCAATTACTTTTAAATAATAAGAGTTGCTAGCAAGGCATGATATATGCATTTTCAACACTTTTCAACACTAGATTCAAAGCATTTAACTACACAATACACCACAATGATCAATTATACATGTCTTTCTAGATCACCTAGAACAACTCTTAATTGAACTATTCCAAATTCATTAATTACATGCATCCTATAACGTTTTACCAGTTCATGCCTATCGCATACCCATTTCATTTCAAACCCGTATATAATTACAATCTTGTAATCACCTCATAATCATCATTAACAAGTCATAAAGCACATGATTATTCAAGAACATCACATTACTCACCTACTTAAAAAATTTCGACCTCGAAATTGCATATGCTTACCAATACCAAGTCAAAACATGAATTCACATACTATAAAAAAATTCCGCGTAATGCTGCATCATATGTCGCTCCGTCTCCCATGTGGCCTCCTCGACACCCCTACGATCCCACTGAACTTTAACCATCAGTATCACTTTGTTTCGATGTCTGCGATCAGCTCGATCCAGAATTCTAACCGGTCGCTCGACATAAGACACATCAGAGTCTAACTGTACTTCTAAAGGCTGCAAAACATGAGTAATACGGTTCATACTTCCTCAACATCGACACATGAAACACATCATGGATGTCAAATAACGACGGTGGCGAAGCCAGACGGTAAGCCAAAGTGATACCACGCTGTACGATCTCATAAATACCAACATACCTTGGTGACAGTTTTCCTCGCATTCCAAACCATACAACACCCCTGAAAGGTGATATTTTCAAAAAAGACCTTGTCACCCAACTGGAATTCCAACGGTCGTCCCCGTTTTTAGTGTAGGCTGTCTGTCTATTTGAGCTGCTTTCATTCTCAATCGAATCACTTTAACTTTCTCTTCCATTTCCAGGATCTACTCCGGTCCTCCGACCGATTTACGATCTAAGTCATCCCAGTACAGTGGTGATCTACAACATCGACCATATAAGGCTTCAAACGAAGCCATCTGAATGCTCGCCTAATAGCTATTATTGTACGAAAACTCCACCAGGGATATTGAATTTTGCCACGTACTGTCAAACTCCAACACACAAGCTCGCAACATATCTTCGAGCGTCTGTATGGTACGCTTTGTATGGCCATCTGTTTGTGGATGGTATGCGGTGCTCAACCTCACATCAGTTCCCAAGGTTGACTGAAGACCTTCCCAAAAGTGAGAAGTAAATCGCGGGTCTCGATCAGATATAATAGAAATCGGGATCCATTGTAATCTCACTATATCACGAATGTACAACTGGGCCAGTGTTATCCATCTTTGTATTTCGTCGTATGTCTTCTAAGCCATTCTGATGTTCTCATAATTATCTGGTTCTGCTAACAATGTGGACACAAGTACCAGTGATGCAGACACATCAAAATCATATCTCAACTGACAGTAGGAAGTTAACAAGGCCGACAGGTGAATGACATCATCCACAGTATACTTCACCTTCCGACTCAAGGCATCAACTTTCAGATTAGCTCTGCATGGATGGTACTCTATCTAGCAATCGCAGTCCTTCAATAAGTCCATCAATCTCCTATGTCTCATGTTTAACTCCGCCTGAGTAAATAAACACTTCAGGCTCTTGTGGTCAGTAAATATGGTAAACGACGTACCATACAAGTAATGACGCCAAATCTTCAAGGCAAATATAATAGCTGCCAATTCCAAATCCGGGACTGGATGGTTTCAGTTGTCTCGACGCATATGCTACCACATGTTTCTCCTGCATCAACACACAACCAAGCCTCTTAGTGACGCATCAGTATAGAGGGTGAAACTCCCATTCTATGTGGGAATCACTAACACAGGTGCAGTCGTCAACCGATGCTTCAGTTCTTGAAAGCTCTGCTCACAAGCCTCAAACCAATAAAACGACACTCCTTTCCATGTCAACTGTGTCAACGACTTAGCAATCTTCGAAAATCCCTCGACAAAGCATCGATAATACCCGGCCAGACCCAGAAAACTTCAAATTTTGGGTACAGAGGTAGGTGCAGACCATTCCATCACCGCTTCTACTTTCCTGGGGTCGACTGATATCCCATTCCTAGAGATTACATGGCCTAGAAACACTACATTGTCTAACCAAAATTCACACTTACTGAGCTTGGCAAACAACTGGTTATCTCGAAGGATCTGAAGCACTACACGTAGATGTCTAACGTGCTCTTCTTCGCTTCGAGAATAGATAAGGATATCAACGATAAATACTATGACAAATCGGTCAAGATATGGCTGGAATACCAGATTCATCAAACTCATAAAGACAGCTGGAGCATTCGTCACTCCGAACGGCATGACCAAGTACTCATAATGCCCATAACGGGTCTGAAATGTTGTCTTCTGGATGTCCTATTCTCTAACCCGTATTTGATGATAACCCGACCTCAAATCAATCTTAGAATAAATCTTTGTCCCCTGCAACTGGTCAAATAAGTCGTCAATTCACGGAAGAGGGTACTTATTCTTTATCATCACTTTGTTCAACTGTCTATAATCGATGCACAAACGCATCGAGCCATCTTTCTTCTTTACAAATAAGACCGGCGCTCCCCACGACGATACACTGGATGTATGTATCCCTTGTCTAGGAGTTCTTGCAACTGAACATTCAGTTCTCTTAACTCCATCGGTGCCATTCTATAAGGGGCACGAGAAATAGGGGAAGTGCCCGGTAACAATTCAATTCCAAACACAACTTCCCGACTTGGCAAAAAACCTGGAATTTCTTTCGAAAATACATCTACGAATTCAGCAACCACTGGAATCTCTTCAAATCTCACCTCTTTCTTCTTTTATGCAACGTCGATAGCATAAACAAGATAACCCGCATGTCCATGTTTCAATAACCATGACATTTTAATAGCAGATATCAACGGGATCTTCGGGCGAGAACCACTTCCATAAAACATCCAATGACTTCCTCTGCCGGCAATCAACAACTGCCTTATATCCGTTCAACACATCAATGCCCACAATGCAATCAAAGTCCATCATTTCCAACACAATCAAACCTGCTTTCAGGTTGTTGCCCTCAAAATAAATGAGGCAATCAGATAATACTCGGGTAGTACTCACATTCCTCCCAGTGGGTGTCGAGACCAGAAGAGGCATGCGTAATGGAGATGGGCACATATGATATTTCTTGACAAATCCAGCAGATATAAATAATGGGAGGCACCTATATCTATCAAAATAAAAGTGGGGTAAGTAAATAAATAACACCTACCCACAATCACTTGTTCCGGGGCTGCCTCCGCCTGCTCCCTAGTTAGCACATAGACTTGTCCCTGGGGTGGTCCTACTGTCACACCCACCCCCCAATTATTGAGGCATGATTTGTTGCCTCTGCTACTGATAACTGTCATTTTTACACTTATTTAGATGCGATTTTCTTATGGTTTTCGTGTTGATTCTTGGATTATTTTACGGTTTTTGGTATATATTTCTATATTTCAGGGATCAATTGAAATGCATAAAAGTAGAGGAAATGAGCCAAAAATGATGAGAAAGGACCAAACAGAGCGAACGCGTCAAAACCGGGAAATGAAGAAAAAATCAAAAGAAAATAAAAAATAAATAAAATGGGGCCGATCAATCGAGCCACCAATTTTGGCGATCGATCGAGCAGTCAGTCTCGATCGATCGGCCGAAAGAGATTGCTGAAAAATAAATTCCTTATAGAGTTTGGGTCCAACAAGGAAGTCCATGATTCATATCCCTATATATATATATACACGAAAATCACAACCAAGATCATACTTTTTAACATAGGAATAGCCTCCACTCCTCCATACTCCATATCACCTTCATCCACCATCACCTCTTCATCCTAGGAATTGGAACAAACCAACAAGAGAATCGAGGAGCACGATCGAGAAAGAAGCGAGGAAGGATCTAGAATCAACGAAGGAGTCGACTTGGAATTTGCTTTTACTTTTCTATTATTGTTTTGATTTATTATTGGATTTAATGTGTTTTGGATGATTGAGAAATATCTTAAACATTGTTTTTTCCTTTAATCTTATTGATTGATTGAATTTATACATCTTCTATGAGCATGTTTTATTGTTCTTAATGCTTTTAAAGGATTGATCACATTTGAATGATAATTTATTATAATTGAGATCGAGAGATAAAATTATAATACGATATAATAATTCATGCCGTGTGTTAAAGATTGAGATCGAGAGATAAAATCACATACGAGTGATAGCTTTGGGTTGTTTAATCTAAAGTTAGTAATTTTCTTAATGCGCATTCAATATTAAATTGTTAATTAAGTGAACGAGAGTTACTAGTTGCAATTTGATGTTAGATTTAATATAGCTCGAGAGAGTGTATTGAATAAATTCGGAAAACCCGTCACCTTAGAGATGTATGGAGAAAAGAATTGTAAGAGTTGGGTTAGGTGAATCATAGTCTTGATAATTCTTTCTTGTGGACTTTTCTCGTGATCGTCGATTATTTTGGTTGGATTATAGTAGATTAATTTAGTAGTTTAATTATTAATTAATTATCGTAGGTTAAATATAGTTAAAAGAAGTCTTATTTGGTACTTGCTTGTTAGTCCATGTGGGTTCGACCATCCGTATTCTTCCTATCTATACTAAAACTTGACACCGTGCACTTGCGGTATAAAATCGCTAGATTGGAATTAATTGTTTAAAATAAAAGCGATCAGCTACACTGCTCTATCAGCAAATCTTCCCCTATTTTCTCTGAAGTTTGGCTGTCCTCCACAGTTAGGACAATTCCAAGCAATGTGGCCCATTTTTCCACATTCATAACAAGCTGAGCAGTCTCGCATTAGGTGTGGTCCTCCAAAATAATAACATTTAATCTCCATAGTCCTACCTGCTTGTAAAGGTCCTTTGTTGGGTGGTGCATTGTTTTTACGATCTCCCATCCGACGATAATAAGGCGCTTACCACTAAACCGAGAAGATGATGAGACTCCTCGAGATTTAAACTGATCTCCTCGTGGTTTCAGACCATCAGAAACTGACTTCTGTGGTGGCACTTGGGGTGGTACAACATTCTTATACGCACCCATTCCAATCTCTGCTAGTTCAGCTCGTGTTAGAGCATCATCAAAGGAGTTGGGGTTATTAGAGAGAACCCTGTCAAATAACTCTGGCCTCAAGCCCTTCAGAAAGTGTCTCATCTTTGCATGGCCATTGGTAACAATATGAGGTACATACCTCAATAGTGACAAGTACTATAGAGCATAATCGGAAACAGTCATGTTGCCCTGCCTCAAGTTGGTAAACTCATCATCCTTCATTTTCCTAGCAGCCGCAGAAAAGTATCGGCTCAAAAACCGAGTTCTGAATAAACTCCAATCCACAATCACTCCCTGAGCTCTCATTTCCATAACTGACATCTTCCACCACATAGACGACTTCTTCGCCAATGGAACTTAGCCAACCTCAGCCAGACGGACTTAGCACATGGTGCTGATAGAAATATCTGCTCAATTCTATCTAGCCATTCCTCAGCCTCTTCTCCGGATTCAATCCCATCAAATCGAGGCGGTTGGAAAGCCAAAAATTGAGTCAGACTCAATTCCACCGGTAATAGCTGATGTGCAATAGGTTCCAGACCCACATCTGGTGGTGGTAGATGGTTTGTGCAATGCTCGCTTTAACACTTATTGCATATCCCACTTCCTCATTGGGATGTACAGACTTTTTGGCTGCCATGCTGTAATGCAGTTATTAACAATTATAATCCAAAATCAATTCATGTAATACAATTCACGTTAGTCATCATCACATGAATATCAATATCCTCAAGCATGTTAGTATAACACGTATATACTCAAATATGCCTAAAATGCATGCACATGCTCATAAGTGAAAATTTATCAAGCCTGTTCACTAATTCTACCTTTCGTTCAACCCCGGTTATCTAACCTCTGCTATGATACCACTAATATAAGGCTCACTACCTTAAATGTGATTTAGGAGCATAGAAGAGCTATTCATTCATCAGAGTAAAAAAGTCTATGTTGAGGTATTGACCTTTGAGGGCTATCGTACAAAATAAAATCCCATCACACCAAAATATTACATTCCCGACAAAAAATGAATGTAATCGCTAATAGATTAAACTACACATTTGTAGAGACTATACAAAAATTCTTGATCTTCTAGACCGATAGCTCTATTCCTCAGACATCTCACCAAGTCAACCTTGCCTTAGCTCTCCTTGCCAAAAGTTCCTACAGGAATAACCCAAAACATATGAGCATATAACAATTCATATTCACAACAATATGATCATAAAATAAAATGCATAAGTCGTTAATACGAAAATACTTCATGTATTCAATGCATTTAATAAGCTATCCCTGGTTGTCCCTGTTCCACAACTCATATTTATAATCATCAGATTATAATACAATTTAAATTTAAATGTCATGACATAATTCCATACCATCATAGCAATCACTATATCCCCAGTTTGTTATAACAGTGACATTTTAATACCCCTCGCTTCGACATAACAACGACATTATAATACCCCACACTTCGACATATCTGCGGCATTTGTAATACCCCTCGCTTCAATATGACAATGAATTGTCTTTGCTTCGACATATTAATGGCAAGTATTACGTTCCATCACTACGATATGACAGCGGCAAGTATTTTATTCCTCGCTTCATTATGACAGCGGCAAGCATTATAATCATCACTCGATCTAACCACGACTCACATCATACTCAAAGTATCCATTCATGCATCAACAAATGCATCATTCAATATTTAAATATACATTTTACCATCGATGCTCGTACGTCTCTCTACTT
Organism: Haberlea rhodopensis; assembly: GCA_907163345.1. Classification (NCBI taxonomy): domain Eukaryota; kingdom Viridiplantae; phylum Streptophyta; class Magnoliopsida; order Lamiales; family Gesneriaceae; genus Haberlea; species Haberlea rhodopensis. Next base: position 20,550,179 of record CAJQUN010000004.1, on the reverse strand, counting down.
ACCTTTTCAACCAAAAGTAGGGATGTTTCAGAAACTATCATCTGCATTGTGCCGCCGCTTGGGAAGGCTCTACACAATTGCAACAACTCAATATTAGAAGCCATATAAGGTTCCATCACAAAATTCCGAAGGAAATATAAAAAATCCAACATTTTATACCCCGCGATCGATCGCCCAAAACTCGCTATCGATCACGAGGCATCACTGCCTTTTGTGCCAAAATTCATCATTCCACGATCGATCGCAAAGCCCTTGTCGATCGATCGCGGGGCTCGCCGATCGATCGCACAAACTCGCGATCGGTCACATAAACTTTCTGTCCATGGGTTTGCTTACTCGCGATCGATCGCAAAAATGCGCCGAACGATCACCGAGGTCTGTAGCTGCAAAAAACGTCATTTCACACACTACACCCACTTCAACCTACAAAACACAACAAACTCCAAATCCTTTCAACTCAACACATCAAACACTTCAATATACAACTAAAAATAACTCAAACCACAACATTCAACAAAGTTCAACTCATTATTGCAAAACCAAATTTCTTCCCCAAAATGAACTCAAAACTCATTCCTAAAAGTTCATACACTTAACAATATAAATTCCCTTACGACTTTAACCTTTAATCCTAGCAATATTCAAGGATTTCAAGCTCCACCAAGTCTCACTTTTTCTCTTCTCTTAGGAGATAAAAGTTGTTGGGGGGGGGGGGGGGGGGGGGGGGTGTTTTGGGGAAAGAGGGAAATGAAGGGAGAGTGAGAGGGCAATTACTTTTAAATAATAAGAGTTGCTAGCATGGCATGATTGATAAGTGTGATTTTTACACTTAATTTGATATATGATTAGGGGGGTTTTTGTAGTGATTCCTAGAAAATATTACACGTTTTGGTATATATTTGTATATTTCAGGAATCCAGGTTCAAATGCAAAAGAGTGGAGTAAAATAGGCTTAAATTGATGAAAAAGGACCAAACCGAGCTAAATATGGAAAAGGAGGGACCAAATCGAAAGATTGGAGATTTTGACCCGCGATCGATCGACGACTTACGAAGATTGATCGCCAGATTTCCGCGATCGATCGGCAACTGACGAAGATCGATCGCCAAACCCTGAAAAATCGAGATTTTGTTTCCTACGTGGTGATTTTGTGTCCAAACTTTGCAAAACTCCTCCACACTATTTATAGAGGATTTTCAGACGTTTTGAGGGACTTTTGCACACATTTTCTAAAACCTAGCAGCCACTTCTCCATCAAAGAACAATACCACAAATCATTGAAGAGCAAGAGCAACGCAAGGAATGAAAGAACGGAGCGACGCACGGAGCCACATCCTCGTTATCTTAGTATTTCTGAACTTGATTAATTTTTATATCAGATTTTGATGTTAAATTTATTTAAAGACATTTTTTTGCATTATAATTAGATTATGGTTGTTGGCTAAAATATTTGTCAAGACATAGGGGATCCCATGTTTGAACCCTTGAGTTAATTAACGGCTTTGATTTAATTTCTATGATCTTTGCGCATAATTTATGTTTTTAATGCTTGTAAAAGATTAGCTACCTTTTGCATGATATTGGTAATCGTAATTGAATTGACCATAGGAGATTACGATGCGACATAGTAAATTAGGCCGTGGGTTTTAGGTTGAGACGGACCAAGTAAAATCTAGCACACGTGTGATAGCAATAGATTTACCAAAATCGAAGGCTAGTAATTTTCACAAAGCATTTTTCGGTATTAATCATTCAATAAAGACACGGGAGTGGTTTATTCTAGATTAATGCTAGACTTGTTATAACCGGACCAAGGTATAACGAATGAAATAGGAAAACGCGTCACCCTAGAACATAGAATTTCGAATCTTAATTAATAGACAACTTTTGGGGGATTACATGGGTGAACCAACGTCTTGATAATTCGTTTATAATTTATCTTCAATTATCCATCACTGCTGTTTAGGTTAATTTTTGTGCTTAAGTCAATTTAGTTTGATAATCATTCCATAATCGTAGGTTAAATATAGTAATTCTAATCGAACGTGGTAATTACTACTAGTCCATGCGGGTACGACAATCCTTACTTTTAAACCATTATACTAAAACTTGACACCGTGCACTTGCGGTAAAGAATCGCTACACTGAGAAATAATTGTTTAAAATAAAAGCTATCAATGATATAGGCATTTTCAACACTAGATTCAAAGCATTTAACTACACAATGCACCACAATGATCAATTATACATGCCTTTCTAGATCACCTAGAACAAATCTTAATTGAACTATTTTAAATTCGTTAATTCAACATAATTCATTACATGCACCCTGTAACGTTTTACCAGTTCATGCCTATCGCATACCCATTTCATTTCGAACCAGTATATAATTACAATCTTGTAATCACCCCGTAATCATCATTAACAAGTCATAAATTATTCAAGAACATCACAAGATCAGTCCACCCCCTTCAGACCGATTTATGGAAAAAAAAATAGAGTAACTATGCTATGTCTTTATTTAAGAAATTTTGTAAATTCATGTCTAAGAATAAAAAGAATTTCAAACCTTCTCACCATTAAAAGCAAAGAAAAGAAACTGCTAATGATGAGTAGGCTTCCTACAATTGTAGTAAGACCGGACATTTTATTGCAGAATGCACTAGATCGAAGAAAGATGAAAGGAAAGAAAGACATCAAGATGATAAGAAGAAGCATCACAAAGATCAAAAAGGGTACAAAGGAAAAGAAGAAAAAGTTCATGTAGCTGAAGAAAGCAACAACAAGCGGGCTCAGACTGACTTAGAGTCTGAAAGCTCAGGCGAATCTTCAAGTGATAGCGAAGAAGTACAGTGTCTAATGGCAGACGAAGAGCGAACTAAAACCGATGAGGTATTCGACTTTGTCTCTGATTAATTCCCACGAGAAGAATTAATTTATGCATTACATGACAAGGCAAATGACTACAAACTATTAGCTGAGTCATTTGAGAAATTCAAAGCTGAAAACAAAGGTCATATAGATAAGCACAATGAACCAAGCGCCTCCCAGCAAGGTGAATGTGACAGTCTAAAGACTGGGTTGTAAGCTAAAAATCTTTTATGAAAAGATTCATGTAGACAACCAGAGACTTAGCTCATATAATGCTAAACTTACTCGTATTGTCAAAGCATGGAATAAATCAAAAGTTCCATACAATGAGTTGCAAGAGGTACAGAGGTATATTGGTGATGTCACCGATCTAGGCTTTAACACCAATGAAAGCACTCAAAATGTACTTAGGAAACAACAATCAGAATGGTATTTAGACAACGGATGTTCACGACATATGACATGAAATATCAAGCCGTTGTCTGATATTGCTAAATGCACTGGTCCTAAGATCACTTTTGGTGATAAATCTAAGGGTAAGACGGTGGGCAAGTGTAAGATTGTCAATGGAAACATTATCATAAATGATGTGCTTTTAGTTGAAAATTTGTGCTATAACTTGATCAGTATAAGTCAACTATACGATAATGGCTATACTATAGAATTTCATAAACGCACAGACACTTTAAAGTCGTCTATTGGAAAGACCATGCTAGTAGGAATCAGAATTAGAAATACTTACAAGATAAATTTGAACTATGATCAATCTGATAATCCTACTTGCTTTCTCGCTTCTAATGATAATAGATATTGGCCATGGCATAAACATTTAAATCATCTTAACTTCAATACCATTACCAGCCTGTGTAAGCATGATTTAGTTACCGGTCTGCCCAAGATCAATTTTCTTAACGATAAGATCTGCCAAGCTTGCCAAATGGGCAAACAAGTCAGATCGACATTTAAGAACAAGAATGTCATGTCTAGAATTCTAGCATATGGAATTGTTTGGTCCTATACATATAACAAGTTTAGGGGGGATGATGTATACTCTTGTTGTAATTGATGATTACTCACGATTACCTGGACTATATTCCTAAACAGCAAAGACGAGACAAGCTCAAAATTGATCAAGCTGCTCTAGCACATACAGAACGAAGGTCCATTGGGATAGACATGATTCGAAGTGACAAAGGCACTGAATTCTCAAACAATACTCTCGAAACATTTCTAGATGATCAAGGAATCAAGCATGAATACTCTGCTGCTCGCACTCCTCAACAAAATGGAGTTGCAGAATGACGCAATAGAACACTTAAGGAAGCAGCAAGAACCATGCTAGCAGATTCAGGAATTTCTTAGAAGTTTTGAGCTGAAGCTGTCAACACAGCTTGTTACACACAAATCCGACATATGATAAACAAGAAATTAAACCAAACACCGAATGAGGTAAATCAATACATGTTGTATTTGATGAACCAATTGATATTGAACATCACCAAGAATTAATACAAAACAGATGGAAATACACATCTCGAAGCTAATAGTGATGAAGATTGAATTGAACAGGTCAAGAGACAATCCACCAGAACCTGAAGTACCAGACAGACCAGCAGAGATCACTGAAACTCCACCAGATCAAGCTAGCCCTGTTGATCCAGAGGTAACAATCATAAATGTTGAATTTGATACTGATGATATCATTGTCCCTACTCAATAAGATTAAGGTACTCTTGGACCAAACTACCGATGGACAAAGAAACATCCACCTGAACTAGTAATTGTAGATCCACCTGCCCCTATCAGAACAAGAAGATAGATGATAGATGAATTCACTCATACTGCATTCATATCTAGGTTAGAGCCAAAACAGATAAATGAAGCTTTAGCTGATTCAAATTGGATAGAAGCAAGAAGAGCTCAATCAATTCGGGCAAAATCAGGTGTGGAGTCTAACTCCTAGACCAAGCAATCAGTCTGTTATTAGGACCAGATAGGTTTTCAGAAACAAGCTCGACACAAATGGCATGGTTGTTAGAAACAAGGCTAGACTGGTTGCGCAAGATTTCAGACAAGAAGAGGGAAACAACTTCGATGAATCCTTTGCACCAGTAGCCAGACTTGAAGTAATTCAAATATTTCTTGCTTATGCTGCCTACAAGAATTTCAAAGTATATCAAATGGATGTGAAGAGTTCATTCTTGAATGGTAAGCTTCAAGAGGAAGTCTACATCGAACAATCTACGGGGTTTCTTAATCACTCCCTTCCAAATCATGTGCATCTGTTAAACAAAGTAGTGTATGGACTAAAACAAGCATCAAGAGCGTGGTATGACACTTTATCCCAATTCATAGTGAAACATGATTTTCAGATCGGCTCAGTAGATAAAACACCGTTTAAATTTACTAAGGGGGAACACACATCTACGTTGATGATATAATCTTTTGGTCAACTAACCCCAAATTGTGTTAGAAATTTTCTAAGCTAATGTAGAGCAAACTCGAGATGAGCATGATAGGAATATTATCATTCTTCCTGGGTTTACAAGTTAAATAGCTCGACAATGACATCTTCATAAATCAAACAAGTATACGAAGGAATTACTTAAAAGGTTTGGTATGGAAACTTGCTAAACTGCAAGAACTCCCATGAGTTCATGAATCAAGTTAGACAAAGATGAAGGGGGAATATCAGTTGACGTATCTATGTATCGAGATTTGATGGGATATCTTTATACTTAACAACGAGCGGGCGTGATATTATGTTTTCAGTCTGTATGTGTTCTATATTTCAATCTGATCCGAAACAATCACATTTCACAGCTGCAAAAAGAATATTAAAGTATCTAAAAGGATCACAAAACGTTGGTCTTTGGTATCCCAATGATTCAAATTTAAGTTTAATTTGATATTCAAATGTTGACTATGCAGGATGCAAGATAGACCGAAAAAGCACTAGTGGAATTTGTCAATTTCTAGGTGAAAAATTAATCTAATGGTTTAGCAAGAAACATGCATCCATTGCTACATCAATAGCAGAGGCAGAATATCTGCTCCCGGAAGTTGTGGTGCTCAACTATTCTGGATTCAACATCAGTTAAGAGATTATGAGATTCAATCTATTGAGTCTCCAATCTTTTGTGACAATATGATAAGTGTCCTTCTGCACTTATATTTATATGTTTTCACGTTAAATTTTACTATGATTCTTGAACGATATTACGCTTTTAGGTATGATTTTGCATGTTTCAGGAATTTATGTAGAAGTGCGAGAATGTATTAAAAGGCCCCAATTACAGATGCAAATGTGGAAAATGATTGTCCAACTAGGAATTATAATTAAACAAGGACTCCTTTAAGAGTTATAAAAGGAGATCTTTGTCACTCCAACAAGGACTCTTTTAAGAGTTATACAATGACACTTCATTTTCCTTCCCATCCTCTATAAATACAATACCTTGAACCAATATTCATCCACCACCATAATTCACCGACTTGGAACAAGCCAACGAGAAGATTGAAGAACACGATCGAGAAGGAAGCGAGAGAGAAAGCAAGGATCTTCAATCGGAGTCGACACCGGCAGTTTATTCTTGTCTTTTAATATTAGTTTTGCTTTGTTTTGATTTAAATATGATGAACTAAGTTAATTTATCGAGGCTAAGCAACCCTTTGTTTTGAACCTATGATTTGTTGATTATTTATTTGATTGAATCCTTACAATTCTTTGCGTATATTTATTGTTCTTCGTGCTTTCGAGGGTTAGGCCATCCTTGAATGATTATTTTATTGTGATTGATTGTACGATATTGAAGTATGATATAGTAAATTATACCGACGGGCCAAGTAAAATCGAACACACATGTGATATCAATAGATTTACTAAAACCGAAGGCTAGTAGTTTTCATAGATCTTCATTCAATATTGATTGTTCAATAAGGACACGAGAGTGGTTTATTGCAATGCTAATATTAGACTCGTTATAGCTTGACCATAGTATAACGAATGCATTAGGAAAACACGTCACCTTTAGAAATATTTGGATATTCAATCGAGAATTGTAGGGGATTGCATTGGTGAGCCAAAGTTTCGATAATATTCTCTAGTGGATTTTTTCTCGTTAACTTTGATTACCTTTGTTGGATTACTATTATTAGTATTTTATGTTTGTTAATTAGTTTAATTATTCACTCATTATCGTAGGTTAAATATAGTTTAAAGATATCTTATTTGGTACTTACGGTTAGTCCCTGTGGGTTCGACAACCTGATCTTAATCATCTAGACTAAAACTTAACAATCGTAACTTGTGGTATAATAGCGCTACACTGAAAATTATTGTTTAAATAAATCGCGATCACAATACAAGTGCAATCACAATCACTTGTAATCTGGTCCTACACTCTCGAACAAAGCATATTGATATCAGACACCATTTTATTCGAGATCATGTCATGAAGAAAGAGATTTGGATTGAGTATATCTCAACAGATCAACACGCTGCATACATCTTCACCAAACAACTCAATGAGGTTACGTTTAACTATTTTCGTCAAAATTCTTGGGTTAATAGATTTATCTTAGTCTGTTTTAATTCAATATGCACTTTGTTTAGTTATACAAAGAGTGTTCACTAGAGCAGACTGATACTACAATGACCAATTAGATAAATAATCAGTCTGATCCTCAGACAGATTTTAATCGATCTGATGTTATCCAGTAGTCTGACTCAAAACACTTTTCAATCTTTATCAAAGTTATTTTACCAACATCTTGGATTAACTTACTTTAACCGCTTTTACTTTTGATTTAACCCGATCTTTCATCTAGACCTTTCAAATTTTAATTTCAAATGTTGCTTAAAGGGATGCAGACACGTGTCTGACGTTTCCGTACTTACCGGTTGTACATTATCTTCCTCGTTTCAACACTTACATTTTACGCTACAGTTAAAAATTCTCAGTCTATCTCTCTCAAAATCTCAAATACTAATCTATCTTTCAAGCATGATTTATCAATTCCAGATGGCCACTGTTACTCACAACTCTCTGTCTGTATAATTTGATGATATTTACCTGTTGGATGAACATGAGATGGTCTCCATCTTCAAGGACTTGGAAGCTTCGGGATTGAAGAAATTTCTTGAATCAGGCACTGTGGTTTATGAAGCTAAGATAAGAGAACTCTTTGCAAATGCATCCTCAAGCCACAACTCCGTTTCAACTACCATTAGTGACAAAAATATTGAGTTTTCTCAGAAATTATTTGCGGGGATGTTCAATCTACCTTCTACCGAATTGATCAATTTTGCTCAAATCCCAAAGCCAACGCTATATGAATTTTAGAGAAAAGGTTTCAATCTTTGATCTAGCCCTTAAACCTGCCTTCAAGAAGAAGGAGATGTTCTTTCACCTCCAGGTGCTGTGTGACATCCGTGGTAAGCCTTTGTTAAGTAAAGCTGGAAGTTTTGACACTGTCACCATTGAAAAGTTAGGATCAATGGCGACAATTTACTCAGGAATTGATGTCAACTCGTCATCCATCTTATTTGCCATTCTGCTGGAGACAATCAACTCTCCAAAGTAATCGGTCTGTTTTGCTGTCCCTCTGAGCAGACTGATGGAGAGAATGAATGTTGAGCTGGGAAAGACCACTGCACTCAACCCCTTTAAGATTCTTAATCCCAAAGGACTTGCTCTACTAAAGTCCAAGAGTGCTGCTGATGTGACTAGGAATAGACACATCTATTGCGCTTAATTATCTATGATTCGGTATATTTTGATGGATAATTCGTTACATATGCTACTTAATCGTGTATTTGTGTAAATGTAGGTGAAATTGAAGAAATCGAGCTAAAAAAGGCGTATAAAGACCAAGGAAAGCTTTGGAGATGATAAGGACTCAAGGTAGATCAAGAAAATGGCTTAAAATGTAATTTTGGAGAAGAGATCGATCGCATAGAAGAGGGGATCGGTCGCCTTTGGACATAAAGTGGAGCAACAAATTATGTGGGTCAGCGATCGATCGATAAATATGATTGATCGATCGCCAAAGTCTACTGGAGCCACCCAATCGATCGGTACAAAAAGGCGATCGATCGCCCAAAGAATCTGCCCAAAAAAAAAGCTAGCGATCGATCCTTAGCTTGGCGCGATCGACCGCTAAAGAGTCCTAGAAAATTAGGAAATAAGGTCTTTTACCATCTTTGGGAAGATTTTACCCTATCATACCATATTCACTTGCTATAACTCGAATTATCAGATCCTTGGACCATTATTCAGTCTTTAGATCAATATCTATGAAACTACTAAAACACATGAACAATCTGGTTATGCTATTGATATCAATGATGAAGTTGATTCTGATTTTGATAATGATGATTTGTAGGAAATGGGAAAGGCTACTGATGGCCTTGAACGCAAAAGAGGTATGAACTCAAATTTTGTGACAGATGTAAATAGCAGAATGTTAATAATGGAGTTTAATGGTGAGGTTGCAAGATTCAAGATCTATGAAACTACTAAAACACGTGAACAATCTGGTTATGCTATTGATATCAATGATGAAGTTGATTCTGATTTTGATAATGATGATTTATGGGAAATGGGAAAGGCTACTGATGGCCCTGAACGCAAAAGAGGTATGGACTCAAATTTTGTGCATTATTTTCATACTATTGCGGCCTTATCTATTCATGATATTGCTGACTCTCTCTCTTCTCACTCACAGGGCCGTACTGTTGAAAGGAAACACCCTCCGGATAGACCACAACAATCAACAAATGTTGAAGGAGGAACAAAGACTAAGTACCACTCTAAGGTAAACAAACCAAAGTTCAAAGAACTGAAGAGATATTAAGGCGGAAGAGGAAGGATAGAGCAACATCTCTTGACCCACCATGATCGAGAGGACTGGAGTCGAGCCACCGACGTTACACAGAGGCGCTGCTTGGGAGGAAACCCAAGGGGAATTAGTTTTCCCTTTCTTTAATTTTTATTGCTTTCGTAGTTAGACTTTTCTCTTTTCTTGTATTTTTGCCTTACAATGGGGACAATGTAAGATTTAAGTATGGGGGAGGGATTAGTGGTATGTTATTGCTTTCCTCTTACAAAAATAAAAAAAGAAAAAAATTTGAAGAGCTCATAGTTAGTAATGAATGCATGCTTAGAATCAATAGCCCATGATGAAACCTAAATGAGGACATGCATGTTTTTGAACATAGGTGAATTGTTAACCATGGAACACTTTGAACTCTAATGCAAATTGTGCTTCGACTAAGTAGTTGAATAATTTGAGCACGATATTGTCATGACTTGTGAAGTATGCATAACTTAGTGAAGATTGTGTGAACTTTGTGATAGTCTTAAGAAGTCTCTAATACATGCTAGAACTTAACTACATGCTCCATGAAGTATATGTCTAGACTACTTGCGAACATGAAAGTGATATATGCGATCTTTGATGCGTTTGAGCCTTTCAAGCCTACCATGTAAATAAAATCAATCACTAGTACCCTTTTTTTTCGCTTTATTGTAAAAGAATGGTTGTATGCTAAGTATATAAACAACCCCCATTCGACATTCTTTGACTAGCTTATCATCATTCCCTAATGAGTCTAAATATGAATTTTATCCATGCCTTTGATGGGAGTATGATGTGTTTCATTCACATGCACTTAGGTATTCATATGATTTGTGAACTTCATTGTAAAAAAAGAATGAAATGCGTGAAAGAAAAGGAAAATGACTTGATAAAATAGATAAAAATATAACTTCAATGGGAGCCAAGGCACAAAAGAAAAAAAAAGAAAGTGAAATGAACCTTGCAAAAATGAAAAGGGTTTGGAAAATCATGCAAGAAGAGAAGTTTAAATTGTGCATGTCACCATACTCTTTTGTTTGATACATCCTTCCCTTTCTTAAGCCAACACCTAGGCCAAGCTACAAGCTAAAAAAGACATACTTGATTTGTGTTTGCAAAGTGGCTAAGATAGTGGAGAAGGGTGTGCAAGTGTTGTGTTAATGTATAACTTGAACTATTGTGAGTTTAAATCTATTGGATATTTAATTTGTACATGACACTTGTTTATGACTACACACGCACGTTCACTGCTTTGTTGAGTATGAAATGTTTAGGGATTGAACTTGTTCTACTGTTAACCTTTCACCGCCTTTCAATACTATGCATGTTTAAAATTGTTGAGGCATAAAGAGAGGACAAGTTAATTTGTTATGATACTATGACCCAAGCAAAAAGATTGTAGTTTTGTCTGATTTACTCGAAGTCGAGCAAAGAGTAAGTATGGGGGAGTTTGTTGTGACTAGGAATAGACACATCTATTGTGCTTAATTGTCTATGATTCGGTATATTTTGATGGATAATTCGTTACATATGCTATCTAATCGTGTATTTGTGTAAATGCAGGTGAAATTGAAGAAATCGAGCTAAAAATGTGTATAAAGACCAAGGAAAGCTTTGGAGATGATAAGGACTCAAGGTAGATCAAGAACATGGCTTAAATGTAATTTTGGAGAAGATATCGATCGCATAGAAGAGGGGATCAATTGCCTTTGGACCGAAAGTTGAGCAACAAATTATGCGGGTCAGCTCTAGATCGGTAAATATGACTGATCGATCGCCAAAGTCTACTGAAGACACGCGATTGATCGGTACAAAGAGGCGATCGATCGCCCAAAGAATCTACCCAAAAAAATAAAGCTAGTGATCGATCGCTAGCTTGGCGCGATCGATCGCTAAACAGTCCGAGAAAATTAGGAAATAAGGTCTTTTACCATCATTGGGAAGATTTTACCCTATCCTACCATATTCACTTGCTATAACTCGAATATCAGCCTCCTTGGACCATTATTCAGACTTTAGATCATAATTTAGATTTTAGAAAAGATTTTTACTCTTAAACTTTTGAAGAACGCTTTGGAGGATCAAAACACGAAGACGGAATCGACGAGCCGGAAGCGTGTTTCTCTTTATTAACTCTTTTCTATCGATTATTTTATGTTTCATACACTAGATTTGTTGTTTTTAGTTTGATTATGAGAAGCTAAATCTTTTTATTCTTGGTTGAGGGATACTTGCCTTTGGAATCAAAACACTTGTGAATATTTTGGTTTGATTGTTGGATTTTAATTCAATTTCAATTTGTTTTTCAGATTATGATTAGTATGATTGTTGTGTTTGATTGATAGATTGATCACCTAGTAATCACATACACAATCTAATGCTAATTAAGAAGCAACTAAAATTGATAATTACCTGTTGGTTGTTTTGTTAAATTCTTAGGAAGAACAATTGGATGATTAATTCTAACGGCTGTAGTTTTTATTGATTAGATTCGTCAAACTTACTAGTTTTTGAAGCTATCATTGAATTTATCTTAACGACTGTAGTTTTGGTTAAGGATTTGATAAGAGGCAAATTTGAATGATGTTTTTTGTTTGACTACGATTAAGGTAAGGGAGGAATTAAGTTTCCAATTGATAAATAATTGAATGAAATCGATTATTTGGTGATTTGATGATCAAGTGAATAATTTCCAAAGGTAAAGTTGACCAAAAACCAAGAGTTGCTTTTTAATCTTGATAATCTAGTTTTTTTGCTTGCTTTAGTTTAATTAAGTTACAGTTAAAAAAAACCCTAATTGATACTTTGTTATTTGGTTTTCTGTTAACACAAGAGAATACCCTTCTTCGTGGGATCGATCCCTACTTTCATTACTACATTAGTATTACTAAGAGCGGGGTTAATTTGGGCGTACACGATAAGCGCATACCAGCTGCCCCAACATCTTCTGACCTGCTAGAAGCTAAGAAGGAGCTAGGTGTTGAACAGGCCGGACTCAAGAAAACTAAACCAAGAGAAATATTGTGGTAATCCAGACTGACTCTGACGAGACTTCGTCTGTTTCAAAAACCTCACACATTACCAAGCCACCACCCAAGAAAACCTGCACCCAAATGACCAAGCCCCTCAAAGCTCTAGGCGTTGAACCGATCTCTATTGTCCCTCCACAAAAAGTAGCCCAAGCTCCATCCGCCACCATACCCCAAGCCTCCCCCAGACAAAAAAGAATAGTTATATGGGCACTCAGTGAATATACTCAGTCTGGACTTAAACATGTTTCGTCGTCTGGCAAAGAAAAAGTCATTGCAATAGAAACTACTCCCACCAAACCCAAATCTGCCTCCCAGACAGCCATTGACTTGTCTATGGAAGACGTTGAAGAACATGTACAAACCAGAGCAGCCATCTTTGATGAATGGGTTTCATATAGAACGATCAATCACTTTGATATGTCCTTTGGAAAGCTCAAGAGCCTGGCCATGATGGAAAAAGAAGTTCTAAAGTTCACAGAAACTGATGATGTCAGGATCGCTATTCAACGGAAGGAATTATTCTGTGCCAACCACAAATTGCGCATTATAAACAATCTCGTTCGGGCCAAAAAGCAAAATATTGATATGGCGAGTCCGACAATCAAGGATGATCGTGCTGTTATTGCTCAGCTAGAGATGGACGCTTTGTATTGAAAACGGCTGTCAGGTTCATCCGAACAGAAGTTGAATATCCCTACTCCACCTCCTAGTCCAGTCAAGACAACACCAACATAGACTGAGACTGAGCAAGCTCTAGAACAACCCATGGAGACTGATCCACCTAGTACCAGCACAGGCAAAGCTATCACCGCACCAGAGCTTGAGATAGCGGAGTAGCCATTGACTAATGCTCATGTTGAAGAAGAAATTGAGACCATGGCATTACTCTTATAATCACCTGCTGTATCTCCTTAGCTTGAGTCAACCCTTTCCCCAGAGCAACACGGGGAACAGGTTTTTCATGCTTCTCCATAACGTAGAATCACTCTATTGAAGATGATGTGGACATTGGTCTTGTAGTTTCTGAAATCGTTCAGGAATTGCAATCTGAAGGATCCGAGTAGCAAATCTCTCCTCCTACAACCAGATAAGTTTTAGCTCTACCAAAATCAGTCCAACCAGATCCATCTGTTGAAGAAGACGAGCTCATAAAATAGTATTCCAATGAGTTGTTTGAGTTGATCTGCTCTGAACCGAGCTTACCCAATACATCAATCATTTTTCCATATGCCTCAGAATCCATTCAGGCATTCACTCAAGAAATTGATCACAAGCAAAAGATCATCTCTTTTGGTAAAGGCAAAGAGCTCACTGTGTAGTCTATTCAAGCTGATCCTGAGTCTTCTGTCTTGATGATACTCCTCCAGTAGCAGAGTCTCTCAAAGCACTTGCTGAGAACTTTCTTTTGCTTTCCCAATGGATAAGGGAAGTTCACATAGATCAAAAGGCTACAACTCTGGATTACAATCATTTTTGAGACAAGATGAATGGCGGCATGTCAAACTTGCAACTCAGTTTTGACAATTTGTTCAACCAATAGATTACGTACAAGAACAGCCTACACAAAGAACAAGTTGAACTGGCTATTGAGGTCAAGACATATGTGGCTAAATCTCTTCTTGCCTAGAACCATCGTTTGGATGCAGTTGCTACTCAGCTTACCCAAATCATGGACTATCTTCATGAATTTGCTGATGCCGAAAAGGTGGAAAATAAGGGAGAAGTCAGTGCCAGTTCGAAGAAGTCATCTATCTCAAAGCCTTCAGGACCTTATAGGAGATGATCTGTTATTATATTTGTATTCAGTAGCAATCTCAATAAAGTTCAGACTTTGAAAATCAGTCTTGTTCATTTATTTTAGACGTATAATTTATTTTTAACAAAAAAACTTAAACCAATCTGAATCTAGATAAAATCCAAAGACGAAGTTCATTTATTTTGAACATAACTTTAAGAAAAGCTAAAGTTCATAGAAGCATATTTTTGTCATCATAAAAAAAGGGGGATTTGTTAGTTCCTGGTTTTAAAGATGACAAAAGTAGATCAGATCGATATATACATCAAAAAGATCTGGACAGACTGATATCGGACCAGACAGATCTGGACAGACCCTTCGATCCAGAAGATCTTTGAATCGTAGCCAATCCAGACCGATGATATTTTATACTAATCGATCTGAAAGATCAACAACAATTTATTGAAGCATTTAATGATGCATTTAATGCTGAAAATGACTTATTAGATCCGTTGAAAAAAGCTACCTTAAATTGTAACTAGACAGAAGAGAAAGCCGCATACACTTTCAGAAGTTGAAGTTGACAAGATTCAAAGTTGCATAAATAAGGAAATATTAGCGTTGGTAGAGAAGCCTATATAAGGATGCAACTTAAATGCTCAGGACACACACACAAACAACAATCTTTATTAAGCATTTACTTAGGTAGACTCTTTCAACGAAAACTCATTTCGATCTGCTAAAAGTCTTTAGCACGTTTCATTATTGTATCTGATCATTTAATGATCATTTTGTGCTAAGTAATTTTCACTCTATCATTTGTAGATGTACTAAGATAGAAGAGTGAACTAATTGTAATTGTAAGACTGATTGTGTCTGAATAGATTGAGTGCTAGGAGTTTTAGTCTGGTAGTGGGTCAATTCAGTTGAATCGGGGTTGTACATTTCTTTGTATTACTCAAAGTTTTCTAGTGGATCATTCCATAAATGGAAGAATGGGAGACATATATTGCCTATCGATCTCGGATGTTCAGATTTCAAAAAAATAAGAGGCAGAATGTTATGGTGATTGATCGCCACTTATTGCCGACCGATCGCCGAACACCTTGCTTCGGAGCCGATCTCTTGTATCGGAGCAAATTTTCTATTTAGTTTTTTTAGTTTTTTCCATCACAATAGATTTGCTGCATGGATTGTTCCACTGTCACAACCTGATCTCGACATAATCCCTTGAGCGCTTTCTTTCGGCTTGGAGCGAATCACCTTCGTTACCAAAATTTTCGAGATTTTATTTGCTTCTTGGTTATTTTGTGTCCAAACTTTGCAAAACTCCTCCACTAATATATATAGCATGTCTTGGATGAAAATAAGGACTTTTGATCAAATTTTAACCCTACAAAAAAGCCTCCACACGCTCTCCATCTCCCACCAACATTCATACACCATAAACCCATTGAAGAGAAGAGGCATCGGAAGAGACG
The DNA here is from genome assembly GCA_907163345.1 of Haberlea rhodopensis. NCBI lineage: Eukaryota > Viridiplantae > Streptophyta > Magnoliopsida > Lamiales > Gesneriaceae > Haberlea > Haberlea rhodopensis. The sequence continues at coordinate 20,534,199 of CAJQUN010000004.1, read as the reverse complement.
GGAAGACGGAGCAACGCAAGGAGTCAACGCCTCTCGTTATTTCCATATTAATGAACTTAGTTTGTTTCTATTTGATTTCCTTATGCTTTTGATGTTGGAAAACATGATTATGCATTTGATTTTGAATATGTTTCTAGGCTAAGTTTTGTTGTCAAGACTTAGGGGATCACGTGTTTTGAACCCACAGTTTTAATTAATTTTGATTGATTCTTGAGTTTAATTTATTGGTGTTCATGCTTTCAACGGATTAATCATCCTTGATTGATTATTTATTGCAATTGGATTGACCATAGGAGATTGCGATACGATATAGTAAATTAAACCGTGGATTTCAGACTAAGATCGAAAGATGAAGTCAAATACATGTGTGATAGCAATAGATTTACCAAAATCGAAGGCTAGAAGTTTTCATAAATCGACATACAATATTGAGTGTTAAATAAGTGCATGATCATTGCTTTGTTACATCTTAGTATTAAACTTGTTATAACCGGACCAATGTATAACAAGTGCATTAGAAAAACTCGTTACCTTAGAACGTTTGAATTTAATTCTTAACTATAGGCAAATTGTGGGGGATTGCATGGGTGAACCGAAAGTCTTGATAATTATCTCTACTGATTATATTTTCTTTACTACTTGTTAGGTTGAATTTCGTGGCATTAGTCAATTTAGTTAATTAATCATAAACAATTTTCTTATGCTAAATGTAGTTAAACTAGTTGAATTTGGTACTTATTTCCTAGTCCTCGTGGGTTTGACACTGATATTTCTTAATCTATACCAAAACTTGACACTGTGCACTTGTGGTATAAATCGCTACACTGGAAATTTACTGTTTAAAATAATAGAGATCAAGTTTTTGGCACCGTTGCCGGGGACTAGTTTAAATAATATCAGACGAGATTAGTTGACTGTAGTTTAGTCATTTTTGTTTGATTTTCGATTTTCTTCTTCCCTATCTCCACCATTATACTGTTTGTTTCTTGTGTGGATCTTTACAGGTTGTTAGTTCTTGGTGCATGCTAAGGAGTAGCAAGCTACACTTGAGCCTTTTGACCCCGAGATCGAACGCACTTGTCAAAGGAGGCTAAGGCAAGTAAGAGCACTAATGGCGAATAACGAGGAGATTCCAGTACCACCAGTTGAAAGATCACTCATGGATTACGCCCACCCTTCATTCCATGGATCGCTCTCTAGCATCACGAGACCGACTATCCAGGCTAACAATTTCAAGATCAAGCCTGCTATCATACAGATGATCCAACATTCACTCTAGTTTGGGGGAGCAGCTACTGATGATCCAAATGCACACATCTCCAACTTCTTGGAGATTTGTGATACATTGAAGCATAATGGCGTTACTGACGACGCCATCAGGTTACATTTGTTTCCATTCTCTTTACGTGATAAAGCTAATTCTTGGTTACAATCGTTGTCTGCAGGTTCTATTACCACGTGGGATGGGATGGCACAATTGTTCTTGTCAAAGTTTTTTCCACCATCTAAGACGGCCAAGATGCGCAATGACATCATAACTTTTGCCCAATACTATCCCGAGACACTGTATGAAGCATTGGAGCACTTCAAGGATCTACTGCGGAGATGCCCACATCATGGCCTCCCTATTTGGTTGCAGGTACAAACATTTTATAACGGTTTATTTCTGATAACCGTTATATGATTGATGCAGCAGCAGAAGGTATTGTGATGAGAAAGACACCCGAGGAGGCTTATACGCTGTTGGAGGAGATGGCTACTAATAGCTGTCAATGGCAGGCCATAAGGAACGTGGCAAAGAAGCAAGCTAGAGTGCATCAAGTGAGTGAAGTCAGTGCCCTAGCTTCCCAGTTGGAAGCGATGAACAAGAAGATTGACGATTTGAACATGCATGCAATGCAAGTTCAAACTGCTACATGCGAGGTTTGCCAAGGAGGACATCCGTGCATGGAATGCCAAGTGGGTAACCCTTTCGTTACAACTAATAAAACTGTTAACTTTGTAGGAAACCGACCACCACCGACCTACCTCTACCCAAATATGCACAATAAGGGGCCGAGGAACTATCACCAACCATCACTGGCTATGCACCAAAGCCAAGCACAGAGGAGCTGTTAACCAATTTCATGGCATTGACCGAAACAAGGATGAACAATCATGAGGCGTCAATAAAGAATTTGTAAGTACAAGTGGGGCAGTTAGAAACCATCCTATCCGGGCGAGCACAAGCCTCATTACCTAGTGAAACTGAAATGAATCTTAGGAGCAAGTCCATGCCATCACCTTGAGGAGCGGAAAGGAGGTCGCTGAGAAGAAGGATGTACAAGTTGAGCTAAAAGGCGAGGCGGACATCAAGCAAGAAGAGGATCAAACACGCGACAAAGGTAAGTCTACTAAGACCTCTACACCCATCACACCACCTGCTAAGGTAGATATCCCACTCGCATTCCCCGCTGCATATAAGAGAGCAAATATAGATGCTAAATTCGCTAAGTTTTTTGATTTGATAAAGAATCTCCACATTGAGATGCCTTCATTGATGCTATAAGGCACATGCCTAATTATGCTAAGTTTGCGAAGGAGATGTCGAAAACGCCGAAATTGGGAGAGCATGAGATGATTAACTTAACTGAGGAGTGTTCTGCTATTATTCAAAATTATTCACCTCCAAAGTTAAAGGATCCAGGGAGTTTCACTATACCTTGCAAAATAAACTCTATATCTTTTAAGAAAACCTTATGCGATTTGGGTGCTAGTGAGAATTTAATGCATTTGTCTGTCTACAGGAAGCTGGGCTTAGGAGAGCTAAAACCGATCAATATGTCACTACAGATGGCGGACAAGTCCATCAAGTACCCTCAAGGGATAGTTGAGGATGTACCACTAAAAGTCAACAAATTCACCCTTCCGATGGATTTCATTGTGTTGGACATGAAGGAAGATGCTGGCATGCCCTTGATCCTAGGAAGGTCATTCCTTGCAACTGGAAGAGCATTGATTGACGTCCAAGAATGGAATTTGATCCTCCGTGTAGGGGAGGATCAAGTCGTCTTTGATATGTTCAAAGCTTTGAACACTGCACGCACTGAGCATCGATGTTTTAATATCAATATCATTGATACATTATCTATTGATGCGACACATGTTAAGAGCAAGACAAAGTTGGAAGTCACATCGAATGCCCATAAAAAAGGGATCAAATTCAGTGCGGGGGACTTGGTGTTAATGAATCGAGCTAAGATGCAACTATTCCCATGGAAGTCGGACTCACAATGGGCTGGCCCTTTTAAAGTTATCGATGTTCTACCATGCGACACTATTAATCTGAGAGATTACCAAGGTGTTGTTCACGGTCAAAGTGAAGTGGTTACGACACTACCACAAGGATGATGGGAAATCATCCCCCACTGCCCCTGGCAGCACTTGAGCTTAGATGGTAAAAATTCCAGCTTGAAATCAAGAACTTTTTTCTTATCCTTAGCTTTGTTTTTGGTTTGTTTTTGTTTTTGATTTTGATTGAGGTGAGAGACTCCATGTGCTGTCATGTTTTCCAATAATATGCCCCACGAACTGATGAGGAATTGGACAACGATCACTGACAGTCGTTGTCACGAGGTACATGCTTTGTCTTGTTTTCCCTGATTATTACATTGAGGACAATGCATGAATTAAGTTTGGGGGAGTGCATTACTATATCATGTTATTTTTTTCTTTGGACTTGTATCGTTCTTTGAGCACCAAAATTTTTTTTCCTTGAAAATGAATTCAATTGGAGATAAAAGAATGAATCATAGTAGCACTTGAGCTTACATGGTAAAAAGTCCTTTTGATCCAAGTCTAGGGAGTAACTACATTAGTGGAGAAGTTGTTTGAAAATAGGTCTATGTGATGCTCAACGATAATCTTACTTTTCATTGACTAGCATGATTTGATCTATAAAATTTGCATGGAACTTGAAAATGATAATAGCACACACGCACGTTCTGATTTGGAGACATGTTGCTCGATCTAGGAGAAAACACAACTTGTTGAACATTTTTAATTGACTATTGTTTGCCTGTAAGTGAGATGTCTGGGTTACTTGATTGATTGCGAATTGGTTTATTTGAATATCAATATTGAACTCTACATTTTTATCTTATTTCTTGCTCGAGACGATCAAGTTTAAGTTTGGGGGAGTTGATAAGTGTGATTTTTAAACTTATTTTACTATGATTTTATAGTGGCTTTTGTATTGATTCCTGGAAAATACTACGTGTTTTGGTATATATTTGTATATTTCAGGAATCTAGATCCAAACGCATAAAAGTTGAGGGAATAAGCTATAATTGATGAAAAAGGACCAAACCGAGCTAACACGTGGAAGAAAGGACCGAAATCTCGAGTTGAAGAAAATCAAAGCTGGCGATCGATCTTGGAGTTCACGCCGATCGATCGCGGATGAGAAAAAATAAGCAACAAAATTTCAGTTTTGGCGATCGATCGCCATATCTCGCAGATCGATCGCGGCCCGTCCAGAAACTTTTGGCGATCGATCGCCATATCTCGACGATCGATCGCAGATGTTCATATTTAAAAAATAAGAGGCAGAATGTTATGGCGATTGATCGCCACTTATTGCCGATCGAACACCGAACCCAAAATTTCCGAGATTTGTTTCCTTCTTGGTTATTTTGAGTCCAAACTTTGCAAAACTCCTCCACTAATATATATATGGCATGTCTTGGACAAAAATAAGGACCTTTGATCAGATTTCCCTACAACAAAGCCTCCACACCCTCTCCATCTCCCACCATCATTCATACACCACAAACCCATTGAAGAGAAGAGGCATCGGAAGAGACGGGACGACGGAGCAACGCAAGGAGTCAACGCCTCTCGTTATTTCCGTATTTCTGAACTTAGTTTGTTTCTATTTGATTTCCTTATGCTTTTGATTTGGAAAACATTATTTTGCATTTGATTTTGAATATGTTTCTAGGCTAAGTTTTGTTGTCAAGACTTAGGGGATCCCATTTCTTGAACAAACAATTTTAATTAAGTTTTCATTGATTCTTACAATTCTTTGAGTTTAATTTATTGTTGTTCATGCTTCAATGGATTAATCATCCTTGATTGATTATTTATCATGATTGAATTGACCATAGGAGATTGCGATATGATATAATAAATTAAACCGTGGATTTCAGACTAAGATCGAAAGATAAAGTCAAATATATGTGTGATACAATTAGATTTACCAAAATCGAAGGCTAGAAGTTTTCATAAATCGACATACAATATTGAGTGTTAAATAAGTGCATGATCATTGCCTTGTTACATCTTAGTATTAGACTTGTTATAACCGGACCAAGGTATAACAAGTGCATTAGGAAAACTCGTTACCTTAGAACGTTTAAATTTAATTCTTAACTATAGGCGAATTGTGGGGGATTGCATGGGTGAACCGAAAGTCTTGATAATTATCTCTACTGATTGTATTTTATTTACTACTTGTTAGGTTGAATTTCGTGTCAGTAGTCAATTTAGTTAATTAATCATAACCAATTTTCGTAGGCTAAATATAGTTAAACTAGTTGAATTTGGTACTTATTTTCTAGTACTCATGGGTTCGACACTCGTACTTTTCTTAATCTATATTAAAACTTGACATCGTGCACTTGCGGTATAAATCGCTACACTGGAAATTAACTGTTTAAACTAATAGCGATCACATGTCCCCACGCAGATATTTGGAGTTTAGCTCTCATGATCAATGGTCGTGCAATCAATTTAAAACGCTTAATAAACTATTATGCAAGGCTGTTTTGTGTATGAACATAAGCAACATGATGTTCAACAATTATTCCAACAGATATACGATAATCAGTTAAAGACCGTGATGTAAATCACCAGCATTATCAAGACAAATTTTCTTGACAGAATAATCTGGAAATTGTCCTCGTAATCGAATTAACTCCGCAAGTAACTTTTGCAATTGCCAAGTCGAGTTGATAATAGGCATACATGTGACCATCTCGTTGATGCATCAATTAAATCATAAAATATCGAAATGGTCCACATGGTGGGTGAATATGCCCACAAATACCCTATGTTTGCGTTCTAAAAATGCACGAGATTCAGTTTTAATTTTTATTTGTGACAATCTTATGATTAACTTTCCTTAAGAAAAAGCTGCATAGGAGAATTAATTGGATTGAAGAAATTTCTGGCTCTTCAAAGAATGGCTATATAAGTTCTCTAATATCCTTATCTTCATTATAGAACCTGGATGACCCAACCGGCATGCCAAATGATAAAATCTTTATGATAAGTAAACTTCTGATTTACCGTAGCATACATTTCAATTGTAGTTATATGTGTAGTATAATCCAGAGGAATAAGAATGTAGTTTTTCCAACACAACTTTCTTTCCAAAACTAATACTTTTAATATACAAGTATTCATTATTATCTTCACTTTTAGTCTGAATATGATATCCATTTTTACGAATATCTTTAGAGCTCAATAAGTTTCTTTGAGACTTTGAGCAAAATAAAGCCTCATCAATGCAAAATTTTGTTCGTACAGGAAAAAATAAAGTTGCTATTCGGGAGCCTTCAATTAAATTTGCATTATTAGATATGGTAATACCATGAGCTTATTTCATTATTAGATAGGAAAAATACTTTTTATCCTTAAATATGGAGTGTGTTATTGCACTGTTTGTCAAACATAATTATTTGTCAATGATCATTAGGACATCCATTTTCTTCAAAAAATAAAAATTTCAAAATGAGATTTTTTTCTTTCTTTTATGATAAATAAAATTATTGCATAATAAAAAAATTATTGATAATAAACATTTATGGTAAATATGTATTGCAAATATCAAAAGAAAATTCATTATATCATAGTAGTAACTAAAATAAAATATATTCTTAGGCATCTTCATAACTAGTATCACCTTCAAGGTGATTGACAAAGAAATCAACAACATCAAAAGAAGAAAAATGATTAAAGCCATTGTCAACAAATCATGGTCAAGATTAACATCTTTGCTAATGAAATTTGTCTCTATTTTTTTCTCTTTATTCTTCAATGATTCTTTGGTAGAGATCGGCAAGATGCTTAGGCGTACGATAAGTACGAGTCCGGTGGTCTTTCATGCCACAATGATAGCACTTATTCTTCTCCCGTTTATTTTTGTTTTCCATCTTTGTCATTCGCTCCCACTTATGGTGGTGTGTAATGTTTTTGATATGACCACGACAATTATTATTGTAACGATTATTGTTACTTTACCACTTCTGGTGGTGCTTAATACTTTTGATATGACCACCACGATTATTATTGTAATAGTCTCGACCACGGTCACAACATCGGCCTCGGTTTTGTTCGTTATTATATCACATAGTTTTCGCATTTGCTTCATGAAATGGAGCAGCACCAGTTGGACGAGCCTCGTGATTTTTCAACAAAAGCTTATTATTTTGTTTAGCAACAAGAATACAAGAAATCAAATTAGAATATTTTTTGAAATCCTTTCAACGATATTGCTGCTGGAGGAGCACATTAGCTACGTGAAAAGTGGATAATGTTTTCTCCAATAAATCCTCATCAATTACCTTTTCCCCAATAATTTCGACTTTGAACTGATTCAAAAATTACTGAATTATACTCACTTATGGTTTTAAAATCTTGCAAGCGTCAGTGCATCCACTCATAAAAAGCTTTTGGAAGAATAACCATATTTTGGTTTTCAAATCATTCCTTCAAACTAGTCACAAGGCAAGGGACCCTTTACCGCCAAGTATTCTGTTTTAACACTTCATTAATGTGGTGACGGAGGAAGATCATTAATTTGGCATTTTCTTGATTTGTGGCTATACTTTCTTCTTTGATGGTTTCTCCAAGACCATTTGCGTCTAGATGAATTTCATCATCTAGTACCTATGATAGATAATTCTTTCCAGTGATATCAAGAGGTACAAACTCAAGTTTTGCAAGATAGTCATAATGATAATTAAAATCAAGAAAACAAATAAAACTTACCACACTTACCCAAAGTTGGCTAGAGATTCGTGCTAATAATTTGTTATAAAATATTATTATGATTAATAGTATTATATTATATAAGAGCAATTTAGAGAGAGAATTTTATTCACTTTTCACTTTATATTTCATTTCACTTTAAGCCTCTATTTATAGGCTTAAAATTATATGTTATATAGGGGTAGAAGGTGAAATATAAATGGAAATTAAATATATGTTTCATAACAAATATGAGGATATAAACTATGCTTTAAAGCATGTGTTGTGAAACTTATGTTTCAGAACACATGCATTAATTTTGTTATGAAACGTATGTCTCATAACAATAATTACCAACTTTTTATTTAAAGCAATAAATTCTTTATTTGCTACTAATATATATATAAGTTTAATTATGTGCGTTTGTGGTTGTTCTTATATTATATATGCTTAAAAATTACATTTCCCCAAAAACTCAAAACTATAATCATGGAAATTAAATTATGCCTTTTAGGCATATAAGCTACTATTTGTTTTTTGGAACATAAACAATAATTATATTAAGTAATCGACAAGTACATGAATTTCCGGCTGAAGCCCAATAGACCAGATAACACAACTGATAAAACAACAATAATGACATGTGTCGTACATGGGAAAAGACTAACACATTGACAATGCGTACTAAATGGACTAACGGATGAGTGAGTCTCATCTGCATCACAATATCGAGATCTGAACCATGCAAGGACCACAATAGCCAACACAGGTCCCCTCAAACCATGATATCCAGGACGTGGTTAAACAAAAGGACCACGCTCAAAGATAACTGAATGTACATATAAGGATAAACGAGCGACATAAACTGATAAATACATACAATGGAGCAAGTCATCGTTTCCGAATCCCACACTGAGAACCATCGACGAAGAACTACCATTGGATGCCGCACGAAACCAATAAGCCCAGTAGTCAGAACCAAACATTGCCTCAGCAGTGAAGTAATACAAATTAACCACGACAAAAAAAACCAAATAGTGTGAGGGCACAATCTTAATCATGTGATTAATGATCACACAATAATAATTATAGCGTAAACAATGGAAGATTAGCTTAACATTTATTAAAATGTGGCCCTAAAAATTTCAGCATGACCTCATCACACGAGGAACATACCACCAACACAAATCAACATATACTGAAAATATATATATATACCACCAATTTCATATCCATCAACATAAACCAGCATACGTAAATCAAACTAGGCTAAAATAAATTAAATATACATAAACTCATCACACTACATGTGATATCCCCGAAATAATTAATTGTAATTTGGGCATTAATTATGTTTATGTGATTAATTATGGTGATAATTAAATTATGTGTTGGAATTAATTATCTTGGTGAAATGCTTAGTCACATGGTAGGCGTTACCTGGTGGTGCATTTCAGGGTGCATGTTGTGCATGTTGGAAAATTGGGTGTTAGCATGATTAAATTGTGATGGTTGATAATTACTTGGAAAGCATGTATTTTAATTGAGGTTTTGGGTGCATTTTGGTAAAATGCTTTTAAAATACCATGTTGGGGTATTTTATACATCATGCTAATAATTGGGGTACATGTTTTTAATTAACCCCCACCTTTATACACCACTACAACCCCCCCCCCCCCCCCCCCCCCCCCACTTTACCTTTCACTTAACCAATTCCCAAATCACACTTCCAAAACCCTATCCCCAACCCATTTTCGTTTTTGACTAAAGGAGGAAGGAGAAATCTTCACAAAAGCTTGGTTTGTGAGATTTTTAGAGAGATTTGGAGTCCATAAGAGGTATGGAACCCTCCTTGATGTTTTAATGGTGCTTGGTTTTGATTTGAGTTGGTATTTGTTGTTTTGAAATGGGTTTGTGTTGGGTTGGTATTGGTTTTGGTTGGGTGTTAGATTTTTGGTTGTTTAAAGGTGTATGTTGAAGGTTTATGGTGTTTTTATGTTATGGGTTTGTTGGTATATGTGTTGGTGAAGATGGTGAAGAAAATATGGTGCAAAAATGGTGTTTTTCGAAGTGCAGGAAGCGGCGATCGATCGCCCGTTTCTGGCGATCGATCGCGCGCATACAGTACGCTCAAGTAGCGTTTGGCGATCGATCTCCACTTTTGGGCGATCGATCGCGCCAAAAGTGGCGATCGATCGCCGAGTGCAGAAAAATTCACACTCGGGCAGTGTGATCTCGCGATCGATTGGGGCCTTGCGGCGATCGATCGCGAGACACCAAAATGTGTGTTTTTGGTTATTTTTGTGGGAATTTTGGTATTTGTAGGGCCTTCCTACCTTGACATCGTCTTAATCACCTATTAGGGACTAAACATGCATTTATAACGTCTTAGGGTTTCAGTTGTAGCTTAGAGCTAGTAAAATTATGGGCCGAGAATGAAATTTTAAAAGCTAAATAATTACATTCACAAAATGAATGTTAAGACGATAGAATTATTCTACTCCTAGAGTAGATACTATCCAAAAGTTCTTGCATCCTAACTTCTTCCATGCTTCTGAAAGCTCACTGCCTCAACCCGGCCCTTAGTCCATTAGTCCAAAGGTGTACCTACAGGAACAACCCATCATGAGCATATACATCGTTACTAAATAATCATAAGGAAATGGCATATAAATAAATGCATGAAAGTAATTGATAACATATACTTCCTGGTTAATCATATTAACCCTCTTTGGTTGTCCCTGTTTCATAGTCATGCATAAAATCATTAGTTCTTGCCATAAATGATTAAACATCATACTTCACATATATGCTCACAACAAACTATGTTAATTAGAAATGGGACTGTCCGGGTTCCATTATGACAGCGGTATAATTGGCCCCCTCGCTCGACATAACACATCATATGATACTCATCGCTACACTTGATAGCGGATGTATCTCTTTGTTCAGCGGATGATACCCCTCGCTACACCTTGATAGCGGATGTACCCCCTCGCTTAGCAGATGATACCCATCACTACACCTTGATAGCGGATGTACCCCATCGCTCAGCGGATGATACCCATCGCTACACCTTGATAGCGGATGTACCCCATCGCTCATTTATGTGAGTGGCAAGACCTTCCTCGCTTGCCCATAATAACCACCGGACATTCAACCATTCTTAAGAACATAGTTTCATATTCATCATAAACATCATAGCATCTTATAAACATCATCATCTTGTAAACATCATTATCATATAAGCATTATCATCTTATAGACGTCATCGTCTCATCATAATCGTTATAGTAACATCATATCATCACCATTTATCATAACATCATCATAAGCATCTTGTCATCTTTATTCATCATAAAATCATCTTTATTCATCATAACATCATCGTAAATATCTTATCATCTTGATTCATTATCAAATCATCTTCATCGTGAACTTACTTATCATAACATCATCTTAAACGTCTTATCATCTTCATGCTTTATACACATCATCGTGGCATCGTAAATTCTTATGCATTCATAGTCATAATATAGGAGTATAGTCTCTTATCATGTGGGCATCTTACCCTTTGGCATCTTACCACATAATGAACATCGTATTGCATCATCATAACTTACTTATCATAAACATCATCATCATGACATCATCATTATAAACTTATGCAATCAATACATAGTCATAGTTAGGAGGGTGTTACCGTCCGATGCCCGTACGCTTCTTACGTACCTTAATTCCAAAAGTGGAGAAATTGAAGAACTCTATCTTCTCGATGTTGTTGGCACCTGGGATGGTTCTACACAACCATACAAATCGATATTAGAAGCTAAACAATAGCCAAATACCAAAAATTCAACAAAAATCATCATTTTCCAACTTTTGAGCAGTGGCGATCGATCGCTCAAAACATGGCGATCGATCGCCAGATTTTTCACATAGCGGCGATCGATCGCTTAAAATGAGGCGATCGATCGCCTTGATGCTTATTTCGCTACTGGACGTTGGCGATCGATCGCGCCATTTGAGGCGATCGATCGCCTAACCTTATTTTCGCGTACTGCTTCTCAGCGATCGATCGCTGCTTTTGTAGCGATCGATCGCCACTTCCAGTGGCCGCGATTCCACCATTTTTGTGTGCATTTTCCAAGCTTATCCTCATACCTTTCAACACCAAACTTCCCAACAATAACAATAACATCATAACTCACTAAAACCCACATAAAACACTTCAAAAATCATACCCCAACAACATACAACACATACCCAACCAAACCCACAATAATCACTTCAAAATCATCCCATTTCAAAACCAAACATCATAAAAACTTTAGGATTGGTTCCATACCTCTGGAGGATCCAAAATCTTACTAAGATTTCAACAAATGGAGAGTGTGCAAGGATTTCTCCTCCTCTTCCTTGGCTTGGACGAAAATGGGATGAAATGGTAGGGTTGGGATGAATTTGGGGATTTAAGAGTGAAAAGGGTAAAGTGAGGGGAAGGAGGGTGTAGTGGGGTATATGGGTTAATTAAATTGTACCCAAAATTAACATGATGTATAAAATACCCCAACATGGTATTTTAAAAGCATTTTACAAAAATGCAACCAACTTCATTAAATCCATACTTTCCTCATAACTAACGATCAACACAATTAAATCATGTTAACAACCCCATTTTTCTATCATGCATAACATGTACCCTGAAACGTAACCCCCCCCCCCCCGGGTCATGCCTATCATGTGACTAAGCATTTCATCATGATAATTAATTTCAACACGTAAATCAATTCTCCACATAATTAATCATATAAACATAATTAATGCCTTAATTGCAATTAATCATTTCGGGGCGTCACAGTATTGGATTATTTTTGGGTTCTAATATTGGTTTGTGTGAATGTGTAGAACCATCCCAGGTGGCGACACAACCAAGGAAGTGAAGTCATACCAAATCCCACTTTTGGAAAGGTACGTAAAGAGACGTACGGGCACCCAACGGTACATGTATCTATTATACTCATTGATTATGCATTGTGGATGCGAGTATATATGGAATTGTGCATTGTGGATGCAAATACATGTTGAATTATGCATTATGATTGCATATGTATATGATGATTGTTTGGTGCACATCCCATGAGTCATGGTTATATAGAGTGATGATTTTAATGCTTTGCCACTGTCACTTGAAGCGATGATAGAATACTTGCCGCTGTCATATTCTAGCGAGGAAAGAATATTTGCCGCCAAATATTGAAGCCAGGGTATTGCCGCATGTCGCATTTGCGCGAGGTTATTCAATGCCGCTAATATGTCGAAGCGAGGGGTATTAGTGTCGCTGTCATGACAAGCGAGGTGCATTAAAATACACTATTATAACAGACTAGGGATTGGTAATTGGTGATAATGAAATGGTGTTATGTCATGACATGTGTAGAACCATTAAATAATCTATTGATTATACTCATGAGTTATGGTACAGGGACAACCAAAAAGGGAGCGTTTAAAATGCATGGAAAAAACAGGAAGTGTTTTATTACGGTTTATGCATTTACGCCTTATATTCATATTGTGTTGAATATGGATTATTATATGCTCATGTTTTGAGGGTTGTCCTTGTAGGTACATTTTGGCATGATAAAGGGGCTAAGGCGGGTTGAGGCGGTGAGCTTGTGAAGAACGCTTTTGATAAGGAATGACAGGATTATTTTGTATGGTGTCTACTCTAGGAGTAGTGTAAAGCTATAGTGAATAGCATTCATTTGTTAAAGAATGTAACTAATCCATTTGAAAGTCCTTAACTTGGCATGTAATTCTTAAGGCTCAAAGTCTCAACACAAACTTTTATACTCTGATAATGTACGTTAGCTCTAATTATGTCTTTATCCGCACTTAAGGAACTAGGGTCCTTACACTACATGGATACATCCCTGGTACAAAGACTACTGGGATAAACAGGAGTAAAACCTCAAGTGTGACTCCAACCAGACGTGCCCTCTCTGGCGTCCTGTCACCTGTACCACCTGTCATTGTCCACACACAAAGACAACAACAGCCCCCCTTGGGGGTGAGCAAAAGCCCAATATGGAACGATCATGGAATATACAACATGTATATATAAAATGATATATGAAATGAAATGCAATGCAATGCATGTCATGTCATGTTGGTATCATATCGTACAAACATCCACTGGGTATATCTGAATCAATAAACGAAAGTCCAACCATATCAGAATAGATCGAGCCTGTCAAGTCTATAGGGTATCCAGACGGATGGACATCGGCAAAGCGCCACCAACCCCAGGTCCTGACATCACATAATCATATAGGGATATCCAGACGGATGACATCAGCAAGGTGCCACCAATTCCCGTCTCAACAAATCATATCAATCAAAGGGTACCACGATTCCCTATGCCTATCGGGCCATGTAATGCCAACATAGTATCGCAGTACCAATCCCCAATGTTCGATATCAGAATCCAAGAAATATCAGGGTATTCAAGGATATAGCTCAACGTGTATGTCATGCATCAATGTATGTATAAAAAGGATGTGTGTTAACAAAACATTTATTTTTCATACACCGACGTGCCAATCATGCATGTTATGAATGCCACATAATTTAAATAAAATCACGTAGCCACGTAAGTCACATAATTCAACAACAAATCATATATCAAATGATACAAATACATGTCGTATGTTACCCGATTCGCAACATACCTTTCTTTCTCGATCTACAAGGGAACTTGAGCTTGCAGGGTCGAAGTAGTCACTGCATATCAATATAAATTCACAACTGAATAAACTAATCATTAAAAATTGGTTATCAATTTTAGTCACAGCTTAACCAATTTAGGGTAATTAAATTGATGCGATTACATCATGATTTAATTTGCTAAATTATTTTTCACCAATTCAAATTAGTATTCAACAATTATAGTCCAAATTAACTGGTAATTATCGAAGCAAAGTCGGAAAAATCGAATATCAACAATTATAGTCCAATTTAGGAGAAGAGATTTGGTGTATGGATTTGTCCAATTTGTTGTAAACTCGAAGAAATCGAATCAAAAGCACAGAAACCCTAATCTGCACGATCTCGTCCATTCCAGGGTAAAATCGAAGCACTTTTCGAACACCAAAATCCAATTATCTGGTATGGAAAGTTTTGCCTATGAGTTAGGAACACGTTGGTAGGTCGGTATCGTCGAGAGGTGGTCGGACGGCGGCGAACGGAGCGGATAAGTACACGTTGGTTGGTGAATCACGAGAGAAGTGCATGTTTTCGCACCTTTTAGTTGGTATCCGCGATTTGTGTGTTTTTGCATGTGTTTACTGTGTGTTTTATGTCCTACACCGATATATATTAAGTCCCGACCAATGATGAACATCGGGATGTCACCGGTGTACTGGTGCATGTATATTACATATACAATCCAAACCCGACTTCGTGTCCTTAGTTGAATCACAAAAAATAAATCTTTCGATTTAATGCAAATTTTATATTTATTAACTCATTTTAATAAAATTTCGGTGTTAATCCGAATATTCCAAAAATATATTTGTCATTTACCATGTTCTGACCCGACTGTCAATTGACATGTATAAGGTCAATTTCCACTCTCATTAATTATATTATATTCTCATTACTTAAATTCTAACTAATTAACAAATTAATGTACAAATTGTACTGAATTCTCATTATCAAATATCGGGACATCACATTAACAAAATGTTAAGTACGATATCGAGCTGTTATCAAAGATAATATTCCACATGTTTATTCTCAACCATATGATTGACATAAGATGAATCACGTAATTGTTGAGAAGTTAAACATGATTTCCGATAATACGGTACGAGGGCCTTACAAATAGTGTCACCACAAATGCACCGAATATAATGTCAAAATGGTTGCACCACCAAAACTGATCAAAATACTAGAGAGCATAGCAAAATGGAGGAACAACCAAACAATAACATCGCCAAACAAACTAAGCATCACTAACTCCATAGTAAGGATGACAACCATTGTACAACGTGTGATATCCCCGAAATTATTAATTGCAATTTGGGCATTAATTATGTTTACGTGATTAATTATGGTGATAATTGAATTATGTTTTGGAATTAATTATCATGTAGAAATGCTTAGTCACATGGTAGGCGTGACCCGGGGATGCATTTCGGGATGCATATTGTGCATGTTGGGAAAAATTGGATATTAACATAGTTTATTCATGTTGGTTGTTAATTATTTGGAAAGCGTGAATTTTTAATTGAGATTTTGGTGCATTTTGGTGAAATGCTTTTAAAATATCATGTTGGGGTATTTTGTACATCATGAATTAATTGTTGGGGTACAATTTAAATTAAACCCCATTTAACCCCTTATTACCCCACTATATCCATCACTTTACCAAAATTGCCAACCCACTCTCCAAACCCTATTTCCCTTCCATTTTCGATTTTTGACTTCAAGAGGAAGAGAAATCCTTGCAAAAGCTTGATTTGTGGGATTTATTGGGAGATTTGGAATCCTCAAGAGGTATGGATACCTCCTTAGTATTTTAATGAAGTTTGGTTTGGTTTTTGAAATGGTTTTGGTTGATTTGGAAATGGGTTTATTTTGGGTTGGTGTTATTTTTGGTTGGGGTTGGATTTATGGTTGTATGAAGGTGTTTATTGAAGGTTTTTAGTGTTTTTGTATTGTTGATGTGTTGGTGTTTGAGTTGGGAGGGTTTGGAAAAGATTTGAGGTAAAAAAAATGGAGAAATCGCGCACACAGCAGGTGGCGATCGATCGCTACAAATGCAGCGATCGATCGCCGAAGGGCAGTGGCGAAATGTGATGCAGGCGATCGATCGCCATATATGGCGCGATCGATCGCCGCGAGCCAGTAAGGTCTGGCGATCGATCGCTATATCGAAGTGATCGATCGGTAAGGCTCGCGATCGATCGCCTCGATGTAGCGATCGATCGCCAGCAACAGAATTGTGGGAAATGATGTTTTTTGTTGGATTTTTGGTATTTGGCTTCTAATATTGGGCTGTGTGATTGTGTAGAACCATCCCAGGTGGCGACGCAACCAAGGAAGTAAAGTCATACCAAATCCCACTTTTGGAAAGGTACGCAGAAGACGTACGGGCACCCAACGGTACATGTATCTATTATACTCATTGATTATGCATTGTGGATGCGAGTATATATGGAATTGTGCATTGTGGATGCAAATACATGTTGAATTATGCATGATGATTGTATATGCATATGATGATTATTGGTGCACATCCCATGAGTCATGGTTATAATGGTGATGATTTTAATGCTTTGCCGCTGTCACTTGAAACGTTGATAGAATACTTGCCGCTATCATTTGTAGAGAGGAAAGAATAATTGCCGCCAAATGTTGAAGCGAGGGTGTTGCCGCATGTCGCATTTGCGCAAGGTTATTCAATGCCGCTAATATGTCAAAGCGAGGGGTATTAATGCCGTTGTCATGACAAGCGATGTGCATTAAAATACACTATTATGACAGACTAGGGATTGGTAATTGGTGAATATGGAATGGTGTTATGTCATGACATATATAGAACCATTAAATAATCTATTGATTATACTCATGAGTTATGGTACAGGGACAACCAAAAGGGAGCGTTTAAAATGCATGGGAAAAACAGGAAGTGTTTTATTACGGTTTATGCATTTACACCTTATATTCGTACTGTGTTGAATATGAATTATTATATGCTCATGTTTTGGGGGTTGTCCTTGTAGGTACATTTTGGCATGATAAAGGGGCTAAGGCGGGTTGAGGTGGTGAGCTTGTGAAGAACGCTTTTGAATAGGAAGGACATGATTATTTTGTATAGTATCTACTCTAGGAGTAGTGTAAAGCTATAGTGAATAACATTCATTTGTTTGAGAATGTAATTAATCCATTTGATAGTCTTTAACTTGGCATGTAATTCTTAAGGCTCAAAGTCTCAACACGAACCTTATACTCTGATAATGCATGTTAGCTCTAATTATGCCTATAATCCGCACTTAAGGAACTAGGGTCCTTACATTAGTGGTATCAGAGCAGTGGTTAGAGAACCCGGGAACGAGTGAAGGGTAGCCTTAGCATGATTGGCTAGGTGTTTACATTTGAGCATGTTTATGCATGTGGTGCATTTTGATGTATATACTGTTATACTAACATGCTTATTATTGTTTATGTTATCTAACGGCATAACATATATATTGTTTTTGGAATTGTTGTTAACTCTTGTGTTACAGCATGACGGCTATGAACTTGGGTGTTGGGGTTCAACAATTGCCTCTGCTTTGTGATCGGTCGAACACGTGGCGCTTGTGCCAGTGTATGGTTGAAAAGATTGATGTTGCGCCATTACCCTTAACTATAGTTATTGGTAAAGCGGTAAGCGCTCGATCCTACAATTGGTATCAGAGCCAAGGTCACGTGTTCGATTCCCATGAGTTGCAGAGAGTGCAATTATTGGGGGAGGGATTGTTGGGGTTCAACAATTGCCTTTCCTTTGTGATCGGTCAAACACGTGGCGCTTGTGCCAGTGTATGGTTGAAAAGATTGATGTTGCGTCATTACCCTTAACTATAGTTATTGGTAAAGCGGTAAGCGCTCGATCCTACATTGGGGAACCTCAATGAAGAGGTAGGTGACGTTGGCAGTGTTAATGCGAGTATTGGCCAGACAAACCATTTACCTCCACCAGCTGTAGGTTTGGAACCAGTGGCTCAGTTGTTACTACCTGGTGAGCTTAGTTTGACTCAGTTTCTGACCTTCCACCCGCCCCGGTTTGAGGGGACAGAGACAGGGGAAGAGGCTGAGGAATGGCTGGAGAGACTGGAACAGATTTTTGTGTCCGCTCCTTGTGCTAGGACGGCATGGCTGAGGTTGGCAGAGTTCCAGCTAGCAAAGAAACCTTCCATGTGGTGGAAGACTACAGTGATGGAACTGAGGGCTCAAGGTATGTTAATCGATTGGACTCTCTTCAGAACCCGGTTTCTGAACCGGTATTTTTCTGCGGCTGCGAGACAGATAAAGGAAGATGAGTTCACAAACTTGAAGCAATGAGGCATGACAGTATCAGACTATGCTATGCACTATTCTTCATTGCTGAGGTATGTCCCTCATATTGCCACAAGCTGACATGCAAAGATGAGGCACTTTTTGAGGGGGTTACGGCCGGAGTTATTTGACCGTGTTATCACCAACAACCCCACTTCTTTCGATCATGCTCTTACTAGAACAGAACTTGCGGAGATCGGAGTTGGGGCCTATCCTAATGCTGTACCCCCACATGTGCCACAACAGAGGCAAGTTACTGATAGCTTGAGGCCCCGAGGAGAGTCATTTAAGCCTCGTGGTGCTTCTTCATCCTCTCGGTTCAGCTGAAGGAAATCTTTTAACCGAAAGCAAGAGAATAAGAAGACCAATCTATTGGCCAACCAGGGCCCATGCAAGTGAATAGATCGGGGGAATCAAGGTGTGACAATTGTGGAGGGCCACACTCTTCAATCAATTGCCCTGCTTGTTACAGTTGTGGTAAGATGGGCCACATCTCTCGGTATTGCCCCACTCGGGGAGGACAGTCAGATTACCAAGGGAACAGGCCGAGATTTGAGGACATGACAGTGCATCAGAGGCAGCAGATTATGCCTCGACCATCGGGAGGTCAGACAGTGGGACCGTCCCAGGGGAAAGTGTATGCACTGACCAGAGAGCATGCCCAGGCAGCCCTGGAGGAGGTGATCACCGGTACGTGCCATTTATTTACATACCCTGCTTTTATTTTGATAGATACAGGTGCCTCCCACTCTTTTGTATCTGTTGGCTTTGTGGAGAGACACCATATGCGCACGTCTTCGTTACCCACGCCTCTCATGGTCTCGACACCCACTGGAAGAAATGTTATTACCGATCAGTTTCTTGCGGATTGCCTCATTTATTTTGAGGGCAACGAGTTGAAGGCAGACTTGATCGTGTTGGGCATGTCGGACTTCGATTGCATAGTGGGCATCGACATTCTGAACCGATATCAGGCAGTGGTAGATTGTCGGCAGAGAACAGTACGGTCCAGATCCGATTTGGGGATTCAGTGGACTTTCTATAGCAACGGTTCTCGTGCGAAGATTCCGTTGATTTCGGCGGTCAAAATGTCCCAGTTGTTGGAGCGTGGCCACACGGGCTATCTTATCTATGCCGTGGACACGACGGGAAAGAACAAAGAATTGAGGGTGGAGGATGTACCAGTGGTAGCAGAGTTTGCTGATGTGTTCCCGGAGGAGATTCCAGGATTCCCACCGGCTAGAGAAGTCGAGTTTAGGATTGAGTTATTGCCGGGGACACCCGCTATCTCTCGTGCACCTTATAGGATGGCACCAGCGGAGTTAAGGGAATTAAAGGAACAGTTGCGGGAACTCCTTGACAAAGGATATATACGCCCTAGCGTATCGCCATGGGGCGCACCGGTTCTCTTTGTGAAGAAGAAGGATGGTTCGATGCGGTTGTGCATCGATTACCGGCAACTGAATAAGGCCACGGTGAAGAACAAGTATCCTCTCCCAATGATTGACGACTTGTTTGATCAGTTGCAAGGCACAAAGCTGTATAGCAAGATAGATTTGAGATCCGGGTACCACCAGATACGGGTCAGAGAGGAAGATGCACGAAGACAGCATTTCGGACTCAATATGGGCACTATGAGTTCCTGGTGATGCCGTTCGGTGTGACGAACGCCCCAGCTGTCTTTATGAGCTTGATGAACAGAGTGTTTCAACAATATCTTGATCAGTTCGTCATTGTGTTTATTGACGATATACTCATTTACTCCCGGAGTGAGGAAGAGCACGTGAAACACTTGAGGACAGTGCTCCAGATCCTCAGAGACCATCAGTTGTATGCCGAGCTCAGCAAGGGCGAATTTTGGTTGAGCAATGTAGTGTTTTTGGGGCATGTCATATCTAGCAGTGGGATATCGGTGGATCCCAGGAAGATTGAGGCTGTGATGGAGTGGGCTGCACCCACTTCTGTGCCCGAGATACGGAGCTTTCTTGGTTTGGCCGGTTATTATCGACGCTTTGTCGAGGGATTTTCAAAGATCGCCAAGCCGTTGACACAATTGACCCAAAAGGGAGTACCATTCTTTTGGTCTGAGGCTTGTGAGGAAAGCTTCCAAGAGTTGAAACACCGATTGACGACGGCGCCTGTGTTGGTGATTCCTACGGAGAACACTAGGTTTGTCCTTTATACTGATGCATTACTTCAGGGCCTTGGGTGTGTATTGATGTAAGATAAGCATGTGGTAGCTTATGCATCGAGGCAGTTGAAGCCCCATGAGGGTAGATATACAGTCCATGACTTGGAATTGGCGGCTATTATTTTCGCCCTGAAGATTTGAAGGCATTATTTGTATTGTACGTCGTTTACCATTTACACGGACCACAAGAGCCTGAAGTTCTTATTTACTCAGGCAGAACTGAATATGAGGCAGAGAAGATGGATGTACTTACTCAAGGACTATGATTGTGAGATTGAGTACCATCCTAGAAAAGCTAACTTGACAGCAGACGCCTTGAGCCGGAAAGTGAGGAGTACTACTGAGGATGTCATACATTTGTCAGCCATGATGACTTCTTATTGCCATCTGGGCTATGACTTCGATATAGATACATCACCAGTGTATGTATCGACCTTATTAGCTGAGCCAGATATCTATGAGAATATCAAGAGAGCTCAAAAGACAGATAATGAGATTCAGAGATGGTTATCTTTAGTACATCTTGGTCAGCCATTGAAGTTCAGGGTGGCTGAGGACGAATCCTTGAGATTGGGTAGCCGTTGGGTGGTTCCGAGTACGCCGGAGTTGCGTAGAGGGATCTTGGAGCGAGCTCATAGTAGCAGGCTTAGTATCCACCCAGGCGGGAAGAAGATGTATAAGGATCTACGTGATCAGTTTTGGTGGAAAAGAATGAAGTGTGATGTCGTCGCTTTTGTTAAGAGGTGCTTGATCTGTCAGCAGGTTAAGGCAGAGAGGCAGAGACCTAGTGGCGAGTTGAAAAGCTTGGAGATACCAAAGTGGAAGTGGGAACACATTTTCATGGACTTTGTGACCCACTTGCCGAGGAGTGCCTCGGGTTTTGATGCCATTTGGGTGATTGTGGACAGATTGACCAAAGTAGCTCATTTCATCCCATATGGTATGACCTTCACTTATTTGAGGATGGCTCAGTTGTATATTCGAGATGTGGTAAGATTGCACGGAATCCCCATTTCCATAGTGTCGGATCGAGATCCACGATTCACATCTCATTTTTGGGAAGGCCTTCAATCAGCTTTGGGAACTGAAGTTAGGTTGAGCACTGCATATCATCCTCAAACGGATGGTCAGACCGAGCGTACTATCCAAACGCTCAAGGACATGTTGAGGGCATGTGTATTGGAGTTTGATGCTTCTTGGCAGGATTCAGTGGCCTTGGTAGAGTTCTCATATAACAATAGCTATCAGGCAAGCATTCAGATGGCTCCTTTTGAGGCCCTTTATGGCAGACGATGTAGATCACCCTTATGTTAGGATGACTTGGATCGTAAATCGGTCGGAGGACCAGAACTGGTTCGGGAAATGGAAGAAAAGATAAAGGTGATAAGGCAGAAAATGAAAGCAGCCCAGGACAGACAGACAGCTTATGCTAATAAACGGCGGCGACCGTTAGAATTTCAGTTAGGAGATAAGGTCTTCTTGAAGATCTCACCTTTCAGAGGTGTGGTGCGATTTGGGATGCGCGGGAAACTGTCTCCGAGGTATGTTGGGTCGTACGAGATCTTGCAGTGCATTGGCACCTTAGCTTACCGACTGGCCTTGCCACCTTCTTTGTCTGGTATATACGATGTGTTCCATGTGTCTATGTTGCAGAAGTATGAGCCGGATCCGTCGCATGTGTTACAGCCTTCCGAGGTTCAGTTAGAATCCGATGTATCTTATGTGGAACGGCCAGTTAGAATTCTGGATCGAGCAGACCGCAGACTTCGGAACAAAGTGATACCTATGATCAAGGTTCAGTGGGATCGCAGGGGTGTCGAGGAGGCTACGTGGGAGATGGAGCGGCATATGGTGCAGCACTACCCGGAACTATTTTCTGGTATGTGATTTATGTTTGGTTTCGTTTTGAATAAGTGCATGCGATTTCGAGGGCGAAATCTTATAAGTAGGGGAGTATTGTGATATCCCCGATATAAATAATTGCAATTTGGGCATTAATTATGTTTACATGATTAATTATGGTGATAATTGAATTATGTGTTGGAATTAATTATCATGTAGAAATGCTTAGTCACATGGTAGGCGTGACCCGGGGATGCATTTCGGGATGCATATTGTGCATGTTGGGAAAAATTGGGTACTAACATGGTTTATTCATGTTGGTTGTTAATTATTTGGAAAGCATGAATTTAATTGAGATTTTGGTGCATTTTGGTGAAATGCTTTTAAAATATCATGTTGGGGTATTTTGTACATCATGAATTAATTGTTGGGGTACAATTTTAAATTAAACCCCATTTAACCCCTTATTACCCCACTATACCCATCACTTTACCAAAATCCCCAACCCACTCTCCAAACCCTATTTCCCTTCCATACTTCAAAATGAAGAGAAATCCTTGCAAAAGCTTGATTTGTGGGATTTATTGTGAGTTTTGGAATCCTCAAGAGGTATGGATACCTCCTTAGTATTTTAATGAAGTTTGGTTTGGTTTTTGAAATGGTTTTGGTTGATTTGGAAATGGGTTTATTTTGGGTTGGTGTTATTTTTGGTTGGGGGGTTGGATTTATGGTTGTATGAAGGTGTTTATTGAAGGTTTTTAGTGTTTTTGTATTGTTGATGTGAACGTGTTTGAGTTGGGATGGTTGGAAAAGATTTGAGGTAAAAAAATGGAGAAATCGCGCACACAGCAGGTGGCGATCGATCGCTACAAATGCAGTGATCGATCGCCGAAGGGCAGTGGCGAAATGTGATGCAGGCGATCGATCGCCATATATGGGGCGATCGATCGCTGCGAGCCAGTAAGGTCTGGCGATCGATCGCTATATCGAAGCGATCGATCGGTAAGGCTCGCGATCGATCGCCTCGATGTAGCGATCGATCGCCAGCAACAGAATTGTGGGAAATGATGTTTTTTGTTGGATTTTTGGTATTTGGCTTCTAATATTGGGCTGTGTGATTGTGTAGAACCATCCCAGGTGGCGACGCAACCAAGGAAGTAAAGTCATACCAAATCCCACTTTTGGAAAGGTACGCAGAAGACGTACGGGCACCCAACGGTACATGTATCTATTATACTCATTGATTATGCATTGTGGATGCGAGTATATATGGAATTGTGCATTGTGGATGCAAATACATGTTGAATTATGCATGATGATTGTATATGCATATGATGATTATTGGTGCACATCCCATGAGTCATGGTTATAATGGTGATGATTTTAATGCTTTGCCGCTGTCACTTGAAACGTTGATAGAATACTTGTCGCTATCATTTGTAGAGAGGAAAGAATAATTGCCGCCAAATGTTGAAGCGAGGGTGTTGCCGCATGTCGCATTTGCGCAAGGTTATTCAATGCCGCTAATATGTCAAAGCGAGGGGCATTAATGCCGTTGTCATGACAAGCGATGTGCATTAAAATACACTATTATGACAGACTAGGGATTGGTAATTGGTGAATATGGAATGGTGTTATGTCATGACATGTATAGAACCATTAAATAATCTATTGATTTTACTCATGAGTTGTGGTACAGGGACAACCAAAAGGGAGCGTTTAAAATGCATGGGAAAAACAGGAAGTGTTTTATTACGGTTTATGCATTTACGCCTTATATTCGTACTGTGTTGAATATGAATTATTATATGCTCATGTTTTGGGGGTTGTCCTTGTAGGTACATTTTGGCATGATAAAGGGGCTAAGGCGGGTTGAGGCGGTGAGCTTGTGAAGAACGCTTTTGAATAGGAAGGACAGGATTATTTTGTATAGTATCTACTCTAGGAGTAGTGTAAAGCTATAGTGAATAACATTCATTTGTTTGAGAATGTAATTAATCCATTTGATAGTCTTTAACTTGGCATGTAATTCTTAAGGCTCAAAGTCTCAACACGAACCTTATATTCTGATAATGCATGTTAGCTCTAATTATGCCTATAATCCGCACTTAAGGAACTAGGGTCCTTACACAATGCATCAGTAAGATTAGAAAACTAGGTAATATAGAAGTATATAGTAATACCAAAAAAGGAGAAGCCTCACGAAGAGGCATTCGCAAGCAGTATAATGCTCGCGTTACTCCAATTACCCGAGCAAGACAACTCAAGAGACTCATGGCGGCTGGTAGAACTTGAAGAAACTAAATGATACCCATGTGACTGAGGAATTCAATCTGGTAGAACTTGAAGCAATTGAGCCCATAGTTTTTTCTTTTAAACACTAGCTCATTCTCAACAGCTGGACCCTGTGGAACAAGAAGCATGGAAATCCAAACAATGTTTAGTTCCCCCAGAGTAACTTTGGCTGTTCCTTCCACAACAATTGGCGAAGACTCAGCAACTGAATATTAGGTTCAGGGAGAGTATGCTGAAGGGCACCAATTAAAGTTGGATTATTGAAAGAGCACAGCTCAAAATCATCGTGTCCAAGGTCAATATTGCCTATCCATTGGTTTTACATCCTTAGAAAAGGATGTGAGTCACATTCTCTGGCCACATGACCCAAAATCCCAAAATTATAACAATAGTCTGGAAGACTTTCTTATAGGATGGGAACACTAGGGTAAGATGTGGTCAGATAACTAAATACACGAAAAATTTTACGAAACTATGGTAATGTGTTACTTTGAAGAAGAAAAAGATTTCAGAATTCGTAACTTGAAGTAACGAATTTAAGTTCAATTTAAAAAAAAAATAAAAAATTAAAACTGAATTCGTTACCTCAACCAACGAATGCACCTTTAATTATTTTAATAATATTAATATACCATTCGAGACCTCCTATGAATTCATCATGAACCTAGGACTTCTACAGAATATAAAAACCGTCAATCCTTGAACTATAACAGTACAAAAACGCCCTAATCGACACACCACGTCATAAGCGGGCAATAGTACAATAGTTCTTAAATGCCAGTTTTACTATTCCAACCTAGAATGATTTATTCATAAGATACATAAGGACCAATTCAAGGCATAAGTAAGTAAATGAGATTTAAGTTAACACAAATAAGTATTTAGCCTATCATAATATTTATGATAAAACAAAAATAAAGATAAAAGAATACTTACAGAAAGGAAGAGCAGAATAGAAGTAGTTGTAATCAAAAGCAAACTGTTTATTAATATCAACGAGAATATTACAAGAGTGGATGATTTTCCGTCTTCTAAACAAAGGAAATAAAAGCTCCTTATATAGGAGTGAGACATCGGATTTCAAATCCGGACTTCAAACACAAAATAAAAACAGTACAGACTAATAATAAAAAGTACAAACAGGAACCACACTAATTTACAACAGTAGACGCACTAACAAATAAAATAAGATAGTGGATGGAATATATGCCATCGTACAATACTTTATTAAAGTAATATTCCTCTTTAGTCATATCCACTAAAGATTGTCTGCCATTGAGCCGAATAATGCGGGGAATCAGCATCATCTTTTATAGTGCTTTGTCTTTATCTTTTGAGGTGGATCCAGTAGACCCAGTTTCCATCATGGTGGCTTTGAATGTTTCAAAAATATCATCAAAAGGAATATTGGGATCCTGTGCATCCTGTAAATCTTCAGAAATTGATTTTCCAGACATGTTATCATCATCAAATCTGGTTAATAAATCCTTTTTCATTGCATCCAAATATTCTTCAATTATTTTCTCCTTAGTCATTACCTCGGATTTCATTCGACATTTTCGAGCAATGTGCTCAAATGGTGAAGGTTGCTCAAACGAAGTTTTAACAAAATTATCCGTCTGATAAGTAGCAATGGTATCCGTAATTAGTTCCAAAGTATCAATTCCAAACATTTGTTTGGTGTCTGGGTTTTCCTTTAACATTTTATCCCAGAATTTTGAATAAAAATTCCTTTTAAGGCAGGGGATGTGAGTATCAGTATAAGATACTTCTGGCGACCATTTCCAAATCCAAGGAATAGAAAATTCAACAAAGTAATAGAAAGATGCTATTCCTGTTATACCAGAACTTTGTTGTTGCATTTGATTTAATTTAGGAGATAAATCAATCCATTCATCAAAATAGGTTTTATAAATTTCTGGTAAAATTTTTTGCGTAGTGCCATATTTGCCCCACCAATTTATAAACCAATTTGGAATATCATGTTTATAAACTTCAGTACAAATTTTAATAAACCACGAATGTCGTTTTTTATTGTTTTCATAGAAGAAGACTTTATGAAAGGCTTCAACATAATCCCAATAATTATATTTAATCATCTGATTATTAGGAAAAGCAAATTCTTTTTCCTTAAGAGGTGATATTCCCCATTCAGTTGGAGTTATGACTCGCTTAATAATGATTTTACTAAAAGTAAAATTTTCCTTTTGTCCTAAAGGAAATCGCGTAATTTCGCAAGAATTATTTATGAGTAATTGCTCATAATAATTTCGAGACTTATATGTCCCATAAGCAAATGATGCAGTGTCAATATACCTGCTCATAATCTTCCAGGGTTCATTGGCCCATTTTAGATCAATATCTTCAAGGAAAAATATGATTTCCTGAGAATCATTTTTGATAAAATTATGTGATTCTCCTTCATCGTTATTAACGATATTAGCATATGATGCTGTTGTTTCTGTGTCAGGGATATTACCCTCTCTCTGTTGTCTAAAAGCAAGGAATTCCTGATATAAAGGATCCTGCTCTTGAGATAAATTCCTGGCTATAAGCCTACGTGTTCCATGTTGAGCTATAATATGCTCTGGATTTTGTCCTCGGCCTCCTCGGCCACCCCTTCCTCTATAAGAGGAAGTTCCTCTAGAAGATTGACTCATACCTGAAAATATTTCAAGCATTTAAATATTCACGAGTCAAAAAGTCTGGAAGAGAATTTTCTTCACCTTTTTTATATATGATATCGAAATCAAATGGAGCTAAATGAGCTTGCCAACGAGCAAACATTTGTTTAGAAACATCATGTTTAAAATCTTTATTAAACATAAATTTAGCTGACTTACAATCTGTTTTAATTATAAATTTTTGATTATATAAATCATCTTGAAATTTTAAGATACATTTAACAATTGCAAGAACTTCTTTTGCTATAGTTGCATAATTTTTCTGACTGTCATTCCATTTGCCAGAATAAAATCTAATTAAAAATTCATTTTTTGAAATAGGATCTATTTGTTTCAATATACCTCCATAACCAATATCAGAGGCATCTGTCTCAATAATTTTATTCCAATTTGGATTTGCTATCATTAAACAAGGTAAGTATTTTACCTTTTGCTTAATAGTTTGAACTGCCTTGGTATGTTCATCAGTCCAAGGTTTAGGAACCTTTTTAAGTCTATCATAAAGAATAGCTGAATCTTGAGTTAAATTCTTATAATAAGCAGAAATATAATTTAAACTTCCTAAAAACCTTTGTAATTGAGTTTTATCAATTATTTTATCTGGAAATTTAGAAGCAAATTCTATACTTCGCGCAATAGGAATTATATTTCCTTTATAAATATTATGGCCTAAAAATCTTATTTCAGTTTGAAATAAAGACATTTTTGGTTTAGATATAACTAAGCCATTTTGAATGATAATTTTCTTAAACATATCTAAATGTTTTATATGTAGCTCAATTGTTTTAGAGTAAACTAAAATATCATCTATATAGACAATTATAAACTCACTATAAGGAGTAAAAATATCATTCATAATTTGTTGAAATTCAGAAGGTGCATTTTTCAAACCAAAGGGCATCACATTCCACTCATAATGTCCTATTGGAACATTAAAAGCAGTTTTATAAGTATCACTTTGATTGACTTGTATTTGCCAATATCCTGATTTCAGATCAAATTTTGAAAATATGAGAGAATCATATAATCGATCTAATAAATCCTTTTTATTAGGGATTGGATGTCTTATCCATTTTAAGACTTTATTTAAAGGTTTATAATTAATAACTAATCTTGGTACTCCACGTTCTTGTTCACTCTTTTTATTAACATAAAAAGCAGTACAAGACCAGGGAGATTTAGAAGGCTTAATTAACTTCTTCTGTAATAAGGATTCAATTTCCTTTTTACATAATTCTAAATATTCAGAGCTCATTTGACATGGTCGAGCTTTTGTAGGGATTAATTTTTCATTAAAATCATCCTCATAGGGTAAAGAGATAATATGCTTTTTTCGATTCCAAAAAGCATTGGGATGATCACTACAAATTTCTAAAGAAAATTGTTGTGCTATTAACTTAATTTTTTCCTGTAATCTAGGATTTTTTAACTGATCACTTATTGTGATTGTATTTATTTCAAATTTTAAAAATTGTAATTGGTTAATTTTATTTCAATATGATCATGAATAATATTGATGTATCGTGGTGAAGGAGCATCTAAGAATTTTAGGAAAATAGTTTTACCTTCAAAAGTACCACGAATACCTAAATTATCAATATATGTAATTGGGTATAATTGAGTAATAAATGGAGATCCAAGTATTACTTGATTAGTAATATCTTTAGCTAACAAAAAGCTAGTTTTTATGCATGTTCGATTTATGCAAATAGAAACTTGAGGAAGTTTATATTGTATGTCCAATTTCTGTCCACCAGCATGGGATAAACTATTAGTTGTTTTGGTATAATATCTAGTAGGAATTAATCCTTCCTGAATAACATTTAAATCTGTACCACTATCAATAAGTGCCGTAAATGTTTTGGAAAAATGATTATCAATTAATAAAGTAATCTGAGTATACCATTTTTGAGCAACTAGAATTTCTAATGTTGCCAGAAAATCATGTTCAGGTGGTAACTGAAAATTGTCCTTATCAGGAAATTTTGGAGATGTAATTGGAGAACTAGAAATTTGATTATCTTCTATTTTAGAAATCCGAGTATCAAATAATTTATTTTCATGTTGAAGAAATTTAATTTCTTGTTTAAGATTATCAATCTCTATAAACAAATCATTAATTGAAGTAGGGGTATCATTTGTTTGTTTTTGTCTTAGAAGCTTATAAACTTCTGTCATGGAATAAGGATTAGTGGAACTATCAATAATATTCCGAGGAATATTATTGGAAGTGGAAGTGGAAGGTATATCTTCCATTTGATCAATTAATTTATATCTTAATTCAGGGTCTTTAACTAATTTAAGAAATTCTAATATATTGGTATTAGTTAAAGTACTTATATTTAAATCCTGAAATTGTGATAATATTTTATAATGTAAATCATTTGATTCATCTGAAATAGTCTTAATACAGGGTTGTCCTATAGAACAAGGTTTACAACAATCTGTTTCTGAATGACTAGATTCATTCTCTAAAACCTGAAGATTTTTTGATTCATCTGAATCATTTGAATCATAAGATGAGTCTGATGAATAATCAGAACTATCAGAAGAGTGTACTAATATTGTATTAAGAGCATCCTTAATATTATCAGGAATATCTAAAGTATTAATTTTTTCTTTCATCTTGCATCTATTAGCATAATGACCTGTATGACCACATCTAAAACAAGTTATATTTTGTTTTTTAGGTATTTTAGTTGATTGTCTAAATTTTTTCCTTTCACTTTTGTGATCTAATCTTTTCTGAGAATATTTTCTCTTTTTCTTATAATAAGGTTTTTGAAAATTTTTCTCATTTTTGTATGTTTTATTTTTAGTATAAATCTTATTTTGTGATGGTATGTCCATACCAAATTGCTCACAAAATTGTCCTAATTGTTTTCGTTCAGACAAATTTTGTCTTTTGATTTGTTGATTCAATTTAATTTCATTACATAAGGCTAATCCTTCTTGGATACATGTGCCAATAAGTTTTCCATATGTATAGTAATCATAAGGGATATTAATATGATCCTTTCTAAGATTCTTCCTAACTCTTTCCGCAAAGAGGTGAGGTAATCCATCAATAAATATGGATTTCCAATGTGAACTATTACAATCTTGTAATTCCATAACTCTATTGAGAAATGTGTCTTTATACCATCTAAAATCAGTTAATGTTTTACATCTTAAATTCTGTAAAAGAGTTCGAATATTTTCATTTTGGTCAGAATATCTACCAGTAAAATGATCAATAATATTAACAACTAAAGTGTAGACAGCATTTTCTACAATGATGTTATTTTCTTGTTTAACTGTATTCATTATTTCTTCTTTATTAGCGAGAGTTAAATAATTATCCCACCAGCCTTTTAATTGGCCAGTAAATCCAGCAATAATCATATTAGCAATATTTTTATCGGTATTTCCATTACTTTTACAAATAGTAGAATACATAAGCATTCTATGAGCCAGATTATAAATCTGTTTGTCAGGATATCCATCAATATTCCATTCATAAATATGTTTACCACTATAACTATTATTTCCATTAAGGTCAGTTTCTTCATGGAGAGTATCCATTGGAGATGGCCTACTATAATAAAATAAGCTTTGAGTGGGTTTAGTGGCCCATCTATTTTTTAATTTATTTATTTGATCACCAATGACTTGTTTGTGATTGCCATGAGATAATTGATCCTGGAAATCAGTATCTAAAACTGAAATAGATAATTTCAAATCTTTAAATTTATTTTCTAAAAATTGTTCAAAATCTCCCATTGATTTTAATTTAAAATCCTTGATTTCAGGGGGAGGTTGGATATTTGGAGTGGATAATATTATATCCGATGGTGGTGTCATTCCAACTAAAGGTTGAATGTGTGCAATTTTTGTACTAATATTCTCAATTCTATTATGTAATAGATTAATTTGTTCTCCTAAAATAACTAGGAAAAGATTTGTGTAATTTTGTTGTTTTAATAATTTATTAATATGTTGACATGTGAGTTGTAAAGTCTCATTTTCTAACAATTTTGAAAATGCTGAAAAATTAAGAATCGTTCCTTCCTTTTCAATTTCAAAAGGTTGTTGAGGAGGATATAAATTTGTCAAAATATTACCATTCGAAAGTTTATAAGTCCTTTCTAATACTTGAATATAGGGTTCAACATATGTTGATATAAACCATGATATAAAAGGTATATAAGCATTTTGTTCAGAACAAAATTTATAAAATTCATTTTGTAACAAAGTTCTTTTGTCTTTTGAAATATTGTCAAAAAACCATTTTCTAAATTGTTCCCATTTAGGTTGATTAAATTCATTTTTTATTTTCTGCCTGGCACTGGATCCAGGACTAAAATCTATTTTGGGTGTATTATTCATAAAGATGAAAAATTCATTTCTGATTCAGTTATTTCTGATTCTTTTAATCCTCTGACAATATTGTCTGGATTAATGTATAATTTACTTATTCTTTCATATTGTAAATTATCAGGTAAATTCGGAACTGCAGATGTTGAAGCTCTATGTGGAGAATTATTTTCCTCCATTGGAGAGATATGAGAAAAGATGAATATGACTTAGATGATTTAGATCTTAAAGATCTAGGTATTGATTGTAATAATTTTTGTTGATTATTTGGTTCAAATTGTAGTTGAATTGAACCATCATTTGTTTGTATAACATCAACCAAATTGTTTTGAATTCTGGTTTGAACAGGAATTGCATGTTCAATTGTCCAGTTATCAGGGAAAACAATTTCATCCCATTTAATAGCTCTTCGTGTTGTAATGTTAGATCGACTAAAATTAGTTTCAATCAATATTGTTTCATTAATGGGTTTATCCATTCTCCTACATTGAGGATTTAATGTATGCAAAGGTTTAAAATAAATACGATAACAGATACAAATTATTTCTGTTCCTGGAGCATAATTGTAACCATGAGTTTTAACATTTAATGTTAAAGCATCTAATATATTAATATCAGATAATGATAATTGTAAATTTGGATAAACATCAAAATAAACAGGGCCATGAGCCAAACTAGATTGAATAATTCCAATCAAAGATTGTTTCCAATTTAAATTTCTTCCATCTCTTAAAGCTGCTATAAAGCTTTCTGGTAATCCTTCTAAAGTTAAAGGTTTAAAAGCAATTTGCACTAAACCAATGTGAAGAAATTTATGAGTTTCGATGTAAGGTAAAATATCTTTTTCACTAAGTAATTTTAAAACCATTTCATCATTATTTAATGATACTGCTTCTTCAGTAGTTTAAACAATTTGTTTAATTCCTAATCTTTCAAACGCTCCTAACTTATATATAAGTTTAGGTTCAATTTTAGGAATTGTCCATCGATTTAATGATTCTAAATTCTGGGGTACATCATATTCTTGTACCATACTGTTCTTAACAGTATTTTGTTTCTTAACAAGGTTGAAATTCATTTGAATAAGGCTACTTGTGTTAACTCTCATCATCTTAATTATTATGATAATTATTGTAAATTATACATATATATATATAATTATATATATGTATATATTATATTATATTATTGTCTGGATTAATGTATAATTTACTTATTCTTTCATATTGTAAATTATCAGGTAAATTCGGAACTGCAGATGTTGAAGCTCTATGTGGAGAATTATTTTCCTCCATTGGAGAGATATGAGAAAAAGATGAATATGACTTAGATGATTTAGATCTTAAAGATCTAGGTATTGATTGTAATAATTTTTGTTGATTATTTGGTTCAAATTGTAGTTGAATTGAACCATCATTTGTTTGTATAACATCAACCAAATTGTTTTGAATTCTGGTTTGAACAGGAATTGCATGTTCAATTGTCCAGTTATCAGGGAAAACAATTTCGTCCCATTTAATAGCTCTACGTGTTGTAATGTTAGATCTACTAAAATTAGTTTCAATTAATATTGTTTCATTAATGGGTTTATCCATTCTCCTACATTGAGGATTTAATGTATGCAAAGGTTTAAAATAAATACGATAATAGATACAAATTATTTCTGTTCCTGGAGCATAATTATAACCATGAGTTTTAACATTTAATGTTAAAGCATCTAATATATTTATATCGGATAATGATAATTGTAAATTTGGATAAACATCAAAATAAACAGGGCCATGAGCCAAACTAGATTGAATAATTCCAATCAAAGATTGTTTCCAATTTAAATTTCTTCCATCTCTTAAAGCTGCTATAAAGCTTTCTGGTAATCCTTCTAAAGTTAAAGGTTTAAAAGCAATTTGTACTAAACCAATGTGAAGAAATTTATGAGTTTCGATATAAGGTAAAATATCCTTTTCACTAAGTAATTTTAAAACCATTTCATCATTATTTAATGATACTGCTTCTTCAGTAGTTTTAACAATTTGTTTAATTCCTAATCTTTCAAACGCTCCTAACTTATATATAAGTTTAGGTTCGATTTTAGGAATTGTCCATCGATTTAATGATTCTAAATTCTGAGGTACATCATATTCTTGTACCATACTGTTCTTAACAGTATTTTGTTTCTTAACAAGGTTGAAATTCATTTGAATAAGGCTACTTGTGTTAACTCTCATCATCTTCTACTTAACTTAATACCTAATTGGCTCTGATACCATTCGAGACCTCCTATGAATTCATCATGAACCTAGGACTTCTACAGAATATAAAAACCGTCAATCCTTGAACTATAACAGTACAAAAACGCCCTAATCGACACACCTCGTCATAAGCGGGCAATAGTACAATAGTTCTTAAATGCCAGTTTTACTATTCCAACCTAGAATGATTTATTCATAAGATACATAAGGACCAATTCAAGGCATAAGTAAGTAAATGAGATTTAAGTTAACACAAATAAGTATTTAGCCTATCATAATATTTATGATAAAACAAAAAATAAAAATAAAAGAATACTTACAGAAAGGAAGAGCAGAATTAAAGTAGTTGAAACCAAATGCAAACTGTTTATTAATATCAACGAGAATATTACAAGAGTGGATGATTTTTCGTCTTCTAAACAAAGGAAATAAAAGCTCCTTATATAGGAGTGAGACATCGGATTTCAAATCCGGACTTCAAACACAAAATAAAAACAGTACAGACTAATAATAAAAAAGTACAAACAGGAACCACACTAATTTACAACAGTAGACGCACTAACAAATAAAATAAGATAGTGGATGGAATATATTCCATCGTACAATACTTTATTAAAGTAATATTCCTCTTTAGTCATATCCACTAAAGAGTGTCTGCCATTGAGCCAAATAATGCGGGGAATCAGCATCTTCTTTTTATAGTGCTTTGTCTTTATCTTTTGAGGTGGATCCAGTAGACCAGTTTCCATCATGGTGGCTTTGAATGTTTCAAAAATATCATCAAAGGGAATATTTGGATCCTGTGCATCCTGTAAATCTTCAGAAATTGATTTTCCAGACATGTTATCATCATCAAATCTGGTTAATATATCCTTCTTCATCGCTTCCAAATATTCTTCAATTATTTTCTCCTTAGTCATTACCTCGGATTTCATTCGACATTTTCGAGCAATGTGCTCAAATGGTGAAGGTTGCTCAAACGAAGTTTTAACAAAATTATCCGTCTGATAAGTAGCAATGGTATCCGTAATTAGTTCCAAAGTATCAATTCCAAACATTTGTTTGGTGTCTGGGTTTTCCTTTAACATTTTATCCCAGAATTTTGAATAAAAATTCCTTTTAAGGCAGGGGATGTGAGTATCAGTATAAGATACTTCTGGCGACCATTTCCAAATCCAAGGAATAGAAAATTCAACAAAGTAATAGAAAGATGCTATTCCTGTTATACCAGAACTTTGTTGTTGCATTTGAATTAATTTAGGAGATAAATCAATCCATTCATCAAAATAGGTTTTATAAATTTCTGGTAAAATTTTTTGCGTAGTGCCATATTTGCCCCACCAATTTATAAACCAATTTGGAATATCATGTTTATATACTTCAGTACAAATTTTGATAAACCACGAATGTAGTTTTTTATTGTTTTCATAGAAGAAGACTTTATGAAAGGCTTCAACATAATCCCAATAATTATATTTAATCATCTGATTATTCAGAAAAGCAAATTCTTTTTCCTTAAGAGGTGATATTCCCCATTCAGTTGGAGTTATGACTCGCTTAATAATGATTTTACTAAAAGTAAAATTTTCCTTTTGTCCTAAAGGAAATCGCGTAATTTCGCATGAATTATTTATGAGTAATTGCTCATAATAATTTCGAGACTTATATGTCCCATAAGCAAATGATGCAGTGTCAATATACCTGCTCATAATCTTCCAGGGTTCATTGGCCCATTTTAGATCAATATCTTCAAGGAAAAATATGATTTCCTGAGAATCATTTTTGATAAAATTATGTGATTCTCCTTCATCGTTATTAACGATATTAGCATATGATGCTGTTGTTTCTGTGTCAGGGATATTACCCTCTCTCTGTTGTCTAAAAGCAAGGAATTCCTGATATAAAGGATCCTGCTCTTGAGATAAATTCCTGGCTATAAGCCTACGTGTTCCATGTTGAGCTATAATATGCTCTGGATTTTGTCCTCGGCCTCCTCGGCCACCCCTTCCTCTATAAGAGGAAGTTCCTCTAGAAGATTGACTCATACCTGAAAATATTTCAAGCATTTAAATATTCACGAGTCAAAAAGTCTGGAAGAGAATTTTCTTCACCCTTTTTATATATTATCTCAAAATCAAAGGGAGCTAAATGAGCTTGCCAACGAGCAAACATTTGTTTAGAAACATCATGTTTAAAGTCTTTATTAAACATAAATTTAGCTGACTTACAATCTGTTTTAATTATAAATTTCTGATTATATAAATCATCTTGAAATTTTAAGATACATTTAACAATTGCAAGAACTTCTTTTGCTATAGTTGCATAATTTTTCTGACTGTCATTCCATTTGCCAGAATAAAATCTAATTAGAAATTCATTTTTTGAAATAGGATCTATTTGTTTCAATATTCCTCCATAACCAATATCAGAGGCATCTGTCTCAATAATTTTATTCCAATTTGGATTTGCTATCATTAAACAAGGTAAGTATTTTACCTTTTGCTTAATAGTTCGAACTGCCTTGGTATGCTCATCAGTCCAAGGTTTAGGAACCTTTTTAAGTCTATCATATAGGATAGCTGAATATTGAGTTAAATTCTTATAATAAGCAGAAATATAATTTAGACTTCCTAAAAACCTTTGTAATTGAGTTTTATCAATTATTTTATCTGGAAATTTAGAAGCAAATTCTATACTCCGCGCAATAGGAATTATATTTCCTTTATAAATATTATGGCCTAAAAATCTTATTTCAGTTTGAAATAAAGACATTTTTGGTTTAGATATAACTAAGCCATTTTGAATGATAATTTTCTTAAACATATCTAAATGTTTTATATGTAGCTCAATTGTTTTAGAGTAAACTAAAATATCATCTATATAGACAATTATAAACTCACTATAAGGAGTAAAAATATCATTCATAATTTGTTGAAATTCAGAAGGTGCATTTTTCAAACCAAAGGGCATCACATTCCACTCATAATGTCCTATTGGAACATTAAAAGCAGTTTTATAAGTATCACTTTGATTGACTTGTATTTGCCAATATCCTGATTTCAGATCAAATTTTGAAAATATGAGAGAATCATATAATCTATCTAATAAATCCTTTTTATTAGGGATTGGATGTCTTATCCATTTTAAGACTTTATTTAATGGTTTATAATTTATAACTAATCTTGGTACTCCACGTTCTTGTTCACTCTTTTTATTAACGTAAAAAGCAGTACAAGACCAGGGAGATTGAGAAGGCTTAATTAACTTCTTCTGTAATAAGGATTCAATTTCCTTTTTACATAATTCCAAATATTCAGAGCTCATTTGACATGGTCGAGCTTTTGTAGGGATTAATTTTTCATTAAAATCATCCTCATAGGGTAAAGAGATAATATGCTTTTTTCGATTCCAAAAAGCATTGGGATGATCACTACAAATTTCTAAAGAAAATTGTTGTGCTATTAACTTAATTTTTTCCTGTAATCTAGGATTTTTTAACTGATCACTTATTGTGATTGTATTTATTTCAAATTTTAAAAATTGTAATTGGTGAATTTTATTTTCAATATGATCATGAATAATATTGATGTATCGTGGTGAAGGAGCATCTAAGAATTTTAGGAAAATAGTTTTACCTTCAAAAGTACCACGAATACCTAAATTATCAATATATGTAATTGGGTATAATTGAGTAATAAATGGAGATCCAAGTATTACTTGATTAGTAATATCTTTAGCTAACAAAAAGCTAGTTTTTATGCATGTTCGATTTATGCAAATAGAAACTTGAGGAAGTTTATATTGTATGTCCAATTTCTGTCCACCAGCATGTGATAAACTATTAGTTGTTTTGGTATAATATCTAGTAGGAATTAATCCTTCCTGAATAACATTTAAATCTGCACCACTATCAATAAGTGCTGTAAATGTTTTGGAAAAATGATTATCAATTAATAAAGTAATCTGAGTATACCATTTTTGAGCAACTAAAATTTCTAATGTTGCCAGAAAATCATGTTCAGGTGGTAACTGAAAATTGTCCTTATCAGGAAATTTTGGAGATGTAATTGGAGAACTAGAAATTTGATTATCTTCTAACTTCGAAATTCGGGTATCAAATATTCTATTTTCATGTTGAAGAAATTTAATTTCTTGTTTAAGATTATCAATCTCTATAAACAAATCATTAATTGAAGTAGGGGTATCATTTGTTTGTTTTTGTCTTAGAAGCTTATAAACTTCTGTCATGGAATAAGGATTAGTGGAACTATCAATAATATTCCGAGGAATATTATTGGAAGTGGAAGTGGAAGGTATATCTTCCATTTGATCAATTAATTTATATCTTAATTCAGGGTCTTTAACTAATTTAAGAAATTCTAATATATTGGTATTAGTTAAAGTACTTATATTTAAATCCTGAAATTGTGATAATATTTTATAATGTAAATCATTTGATTCATCTGAAATAGTCTTAATACAGGGTTGTCCTATAGAACAAGGTTTACAACAATCTGTTTCTGAATGACTAGATTCATTCTCTAAAACCTGAAGATTTTTTGATTCATCTGAATCATTTGAATCATAAGATGAGTCTGATGAATAATCAGAACTATCAGAAGAGTGTACTAATATTGTATTAAGAGCATCCTTAATATTATCAGGAATATCTAAAGTATTAATTTTTTCTTTCATCTTGCATCTATTAGCATAATGACCTGTATGACCACATCTAAAACAAGTTATATTTTGTTTTTTAGGTATTTGCGTTGATTGTCTAAATTTTTTCCTTTCACTTTTGTGATCTAATCTCTATGAATTCATCATGAACCTAGGACTTCTACAGAATACAAAAACCGTCAATCCTTGAACTATAACAGTACAAAAACGCCCTAATCGACACACCTCGTCATAAGCGGGCAATAGTACAATAGTTCTTAAATGCCAGTTTTACTATTCCAACCTAGAATGATTTATTCATAAGATACATAAGGACCAATTCAAGGCATAAGTAAGTAAATGAGATTTAAGTTAACACAAATAATTATTTAGCCTATCATAATATTTATGATAAAACAAAATAAAGATAAAAGAATACTTACAGAAAGGAAGAGCAGAATTAAAGTAGTTGAAACCAAATGCAAACTGTTTATTAAGATGGACGAGAATATTACAAGAGTGGATGATTTTCAGTCTGCTAAACAAAGGAAATAAAAGCTCCTTATATAGGAGTGAGACATCGGATTTCAAATCCGGACTTCAAACACAAAATAAAAACAGTACAGACTAATAATAAAAAAGTACAAACAGGAACCACACTAATTTACAACAGTAGACGCACTAACAAATAAAATAAGATAGTGGATGGAATATATTCCATCGTACAATACTTTATTAAAGTAATATTCCTCTTTAGTTATATCCACTAAAGATTGTCTGCCATTGAGCCGAATAATGCGGGGAATCAGCATCTTCTTTTATAGTGCTTTGTCTTTATCTTTTGAGGTGGATCCAGTAGACCCAGTTTCCATCATGGTGGCTTTGAATGTTTCAAAAATATCATCAAAAGGAATATTGGGATCCTGTGCATCCTGTAAATCTTCAGAAATTGATTTTCCAGACATGTTATCATCATCAAATCTGGTTAATAAATCCTTTTTCATTGCATCCAAATATTCTTCGATCATTTTCTCCTTAGTCATGACCTCGGATTTCATTCGGCATTTTCGAGCAATTTGGTCAAATGGTGAAGGTTGCTCAAACGAATTTTTAACAAAGTTATCCGTCTGATAAGTAGCAATGGTGTCCGTAATTAGTTCCAAAGTATCAATTCCAAACATTTGTTTGGTGTCTGGGTTTTCCTTTAACATTTTATCCCAGAATTTTGAATAAAAATTCCTTTTAAGACAGGGGATGTGAGTATCAGTATAAGATACTTCTGGCGACCATTTCCAAATCCAAGGAATAGAAAATTCAACAAAGTAATAGAAAGATGCTATTCCTGTTATACCAGAACTTTGTTGTTGCATTTGATTTAATTTAGGAGATAAATCAATCCATTCATCAAAATAGGTTTTATAAATTTCTGGTAAAATTTTTTGCGTAGTGCCATATTTGCCCCACCAATTTAGAAACCAATTTGGAATATCATGTTTATAGACTTCAGTACAAATTTTTATAAACCACGAATGTCGTTTTTTATTGTTTTCATAGAAGAAGACTTTATGAAAGGCTTCAACATAATCCCAATAATTATATTTAATCATCTGATTATTAGAAAAAGCAAATTCTTTTTCCTTAAGAGGTGATATGCCCCATTCAGTTGGAGTTATGACTCGCTTAATAATGATTTTACTAAAAGTAAAATTTTCCTTTTGTCCTAAAGGAAATCGCGTAATGTCGCATGAATTATTTATGAGTAATTGCTCATAATAATTTCGAGACTTATATGTCCCATAAGCAAATGATGCAGTGTCAATATACCTGCTCATAATCTTCCAGGGTTCATTGGCCCATTTTAGATCAATATCTTCAAGGAAAAATATGATTTCCTGAGAATCATTTTTGATAAAATTATGTGATTCGCCTTCATCGTTATTAACGATATTAGCATATGATGCTGTTGTTTCTGTGTCAGGGATATTACCCTCTCTCTGTTGTCTAAAAGCAAGGAATTCCTGATATAAAGGATCCTGCTCTTGAGATAAATTCCTGGCTATAAGCCTACGTGTTCCATGTTGAGCTATAATATGCTCTGGATTTTGTCTCGGCCTCTTCGGCCACCCCTTCCTCTATAAGAGGAAGTTCCTCGAGAAGATTGACTCATACCTGAAAATATTTCAAGCATTTAAATATTCACGAGTCAAAAAGTCTGGAAGAGAATTTTCTTCACCTTTTTTATATATGATATCGAAATCAAATGGAGCTAAATGAGCTTGCCAACGAGCAAACATTTGTTTAGAAACATCATGTTTAAAATCTTTAGTAAACATAAATTTGGCTGACTTACAATCTGTTTTAATTATAAATTTCTGATTATATAAATCATCTTGAAATTTTAAGATACATTTAACAATTGCAAGAACTTCTTTTGCTATAGTTGCATAATTTTTCTGACTGTCATTCCATTTGCCAGAATAAAATCTAATTAGAAATTCATTTTTTGAAATAGGATCTATTTGTTTCAATATACCTCCATAACCAATATCAGAGGCATCTGTCTCAATAATTTTATTCCAATTTGGATTTGCTATCATTAAACAAGGTAAGTATTTTACCTTTTGCTTAATAGTTTGAACTGCCTTGGTATGTTCATCAGTCCAAGGTTTAGGAACCTTTTTAAGTCTATCATATAGAATAGCTGAATCTTGAGTTAAATTCTTATAATAAGCAGAAATATAATTTAGACTTCCTAAAAATCTTTGTAATTGAGTTTTATCAATTATTTTATCTGGAAATTTAGAAGCAAATTCTATACTTCGCGAAATAGGAATTATATTTCCTTTATTAATATTATGGCCTAAGAATCTTATTTCAGTTTGAAATAAAGACATCTTTGGTTTAGATATAACTAAGCCGTTTTGAATAATAATTTTCTTAAACATATCTAAGTGTTTTATATGTAAATCAATTGTTTTAGAATATACTAAAATATCATCTATATAAACAATTATAAACTCGCTATAAGGAGTAAAAATATCATTCATAATTTGTTGAAATTCAGAAGGTGCATTTTTTAAACCAAAAGGCATTACATTCCACTCATAATGTCCTATTGGAACATTAAAAGCAGTTTTATAAGTATCACTTTGATTGACTTGTATTTGCCAATATCCTGATTTCAGATCAAATTTTGAAAATATGAGAGAATCATATAATCTATCTAATAAATCCTTTTTATTAGGGATTGGATGTCTTATCCATTTTAAGACTTTATTTAAAGGTTTATAATTAATAACTAATCTTGGTACGCCACGTTCTTGTTCACTCTTT
The DNA here is from genome assembly GCA_907163345.1 of Haberlea rhodopensis. NCBI lineage: Eukaryota > Viridiplantae > Streptophyta > Magnoliopsida > Lamiales > Gesneriaceae > Haberlea > Haberlea rhodopensis. The sequence continues at coordinate 20,491,474 of CAJQUN010000004.1, read as the reverse complement.
TTATTAACATAAAAAGCAGTACAAGACCAGGGAGATTTAGAAGGCTTAATTAACTTCTTCTGTAATAAGGATTCAATTTCCTTTTTACATAATTCTAAATATTCAGAGCTCATTTGACATGGTCGAGCTTTTGTAGGGATTAATTTTTCATTAAAATCATCCTCATAGGGTAAAGAGATAATATGCTTTTTTCGATTCCAAAAAGCATTGGGATGATCACTACAAATTTCTAAAGAAAATTGTTGTGCTATTAACTTAATTTTTTCCTGTAATCTAGGATTTTTTAACTGATCACTTATTGTGATTGTATTTATTTCAAATTTTAAAAATTGTAATTGGTTAATTTTATTTTCAATATGATCATGAATAATATTGATGTATCGTGGTGAAGGAGCATCTAAGAATTTTAGGAAAATAGTTTTACCTTCAAAAGTACCACGAATACCTAAATTATCAATATATGTAATTGGGTATAATTGAGTAATAAATGGAGATCCAAGTATTACTTGATTAGTAATATCTTTAGCTAACAAAAAGCTAGTTTTTATGCATGTTCGATTTATGCAAATAGAAACTTGAGGAAGTTTATATTGTATGTCCAATTTCTGTCCACCAGCATGGGATAAACTATTAGTTGTTTTGGTATAATATCTAGTAGGAATTAATCCTTCCTGAATAACATTTAAATCTGCACCACTATCAATAAGTGCTGTAAATGTTTTGGAAAAATGATTATCAATTAATAAAGTAATCTGAGTATACCATTTTTGAGCAACTAGAATTTCTAATGTTGCCAGAAAATCATGTTCAGATGGTAACTGAAAATTGTCCTTATCAGGAAATTTTGGAGATGTAATTGGAGAACTAGAAATTTGATTATCTTCTATTTTAGAAATCCGAGTATCAAATAATTTATTTTCGTGTTGAAGAAATTTAATTTCTTGTTTAAGATTATCAATCTCTATAAATAAATCATTGATTGATGTAGGAGTATCATTGGATTGTCTTTGTCTTAGAAGCTTATAAACTTCTGTCATGGAATAAGGATTAGTGGAACTATCAATAATATTCCGAGGAATAGTATTGGAAGTGGAAGTGGAAGGTATATCTTCCATTTGATCAATTAATTTATATCTTAATTCAGGGTCTTTAACTAATTTAAGAAATTCTAATATATTGGTATTAGTTAAAGTACTTATATTTAAATCCTGAAATTGTGATAAAATTTTATAATGTAAATCATTTGATTCATCTGATATAGTCTTAATACAGGGTTGTCCTATAGAACAAGGTTTACAACAATCTGTTTCAGAATGACTAGATTCATTCTCTAAAACCTGAAGTTGTTTTGATTCATCTGAATCATTCGAATCATAAGATGAGTCTGATGAATAATCAGAACTATCAGAAGAGTGTACTAATATTGTATTAAGAGCATCCTTAATATTATCAGGAATATCTAAAGTATTAATTTTTTCTTTCATCTTGCATCTATTAGCATAATGACCTGTATGACCACATCTAAAACAAGTTATATTTTGTTTTTTAGGTATTTGAGTTGATTGTCTAAATTTTTTCCTTTCACTTTTGTGATCTAATCTTTTCTGAGAATATTTTCTCTTTTTCTTATAATAAGGTTTTTGAAAATTTTTCTCATTTTTGTATGTTTTACTTTTAGAATAAATCTTATTTTGTGATGGTATATCCATACCAAATTGCTCACAAAATTGTCCTAATTGTTTTCGTTCAGACAAATTTTGTCTTTTAATTTGTTGATTTAATTTAATTTCATTACATAGGGCTAATCCTTCTTGGATACATGTGCCAATAAGTTTTCCATATGTATAGGAATCATAAGGGATATTAATATGATCCTTTCTAAGGTTCTTCCTAACTCTTTCAGCAAAGAGGTGAGGTAATCCATCAATAAATTTGGATTTCCAATGTGAACTATTACAATCTTGTAATTCCATAACTCTATTGAGAAATGTGTCTTTATACCATCTAAAATCAGTTAATGTTTTACATCTTAAATTCTGTAAAAGAGTTCGAATATTTTCATTTTGGTCAGAATATCTACCAGTAAAATGATCAATAATATTAACAACTAAAGTGTAGACAGCATTTTCTACAATGATGTTATTTTCTTGTTTAACTGTATTCATTATTTCTTCTTTATTAGCGAGAGTTAAATAATTATCCCACCAGCCTTTTAATTGGCCAGTAAATCCAGCAATAATCATATTAGCATCATTTTTATCGGTATTTCCATTACTTTTACAAATAGTGGAATACATAAGCATTCTATGAGCCAGATTATAAATCTGTTTATCAGGATAACCATCAATATTCCATTCATAAATATGTTTACCACTATAACTATTATTTCCATTAAGGTCAGTTTCTTCATGGAGAGTATCCATTGGAGATGGCCTACTATAATAAAATAAGCTTTGAGTGGGTTTAGTGGCCCATCTATTTTTTAATTTATTTATTTGATCACCAATGACTTGTTTGTGATTGCCATGAGATAATTGATCCTGGAAATCAGTATCTAAAACTGAAATAGATAATTTCAAATCTTTAAATTTATTTTCTAAAAATTGTTCAAAATCTCCCATTGATTTTAATTTAAAATCCTTGATTTCAGGGGGAGGTTGGATATTTGGAGTGGATAATATTATATCCGATGGTGGTGTCATTCCAACTAAAGGTTGAATGTGTGCAATTTTTGTACTAATATTCTCAATTCTATTATGTAATAGATTAATTTGTTCTCCTAAAATAACTAGGAAAAGATTTGTGTAATTTTGTTGTTTTAATAATTTATTAATATGTTGACATGTGAGTTGTAAAGTCTCATTTTCTAACAATTTTGAAAATGCTGAAAAATTAAGAATCGTTCCTTCCTTTTCAATTTCAAAAGGTTGTTGAGGAGGATATAAATTTGTCAAAATATTACCATTCGAAAGTTTATAAGTCCTTTCTAATACTTGAATATAGGGTTCAACATATGTTGATATAAACCATGATATAAAAGGTATATAAGCATTTTGTTCAGAACAAAATTTATAAAATTCATCCTGTAACAAAGTTTGTTTTTCTTTTGAAATATTGTCAAAAAACCATTTTCTAAATTGTTCCCATTTAGGTTGATTAAATTCATTTTTTATTTTCTGCCTGGCAATGGATCCAGGACTAAAATCTATTTTGGGTGTATTATTCATAAAGATGAAAAATTCATTTCTGATTCAGTTATTTCTGATTCTTTTAATCCTCTGACAATATTGTCTGGATTAATGTATAATTTACTTATTCTTTCATATTGTAAATTATCAGGTAAATTCGGAACTGCAGATGTTGAAGCTCTATGTGGAGAATTATTTTCCTCCATTGGAGAGATATGAGAAAAAGATGAATATGACTTAGATGATTTAGATCTTAAAGATCTAGGTATTGATTGTAATAATTTTTGTTGATTATTTGGTTCAAATTGTAGTTGAATTGAACCATCATTTGTTTGTATAACATCAACTAAATTGTTTTGAATTCTGGTTTGAACAGGAATTGCATGTTCAATTGTCCAGTTATCAGGGAAAACAATTTCGTCCCATTTAATAGCTCTACGTGTTGTAATGTTAGATCGACTAAAATTAGTTTCAATCAATATTGTTTCATTAATGGGTTTATCCATTCTCCTACATTGAGGATTTAATGTATGCAAAGGTTTAAAATAAATACGATAACAGATACAAATTATTTCTGTTCCTGGAGCATAATTATAACCATGAGTTTTAACATTTAATGTTAAAGCATCTAATATATTTATATCAGATAATGATAATTGTAAATTTGGATAAACATCAAAATAAACAGGGCCATGAGCCAAACTAGATTGAATAATTCCAATCAAAGATTGTTTCCAATTTAAATTTCTTCCATCTCGTAAAGCTGCTATAAAGCTTTCTGGTAATCCTTCTAAAGTTAAAGGTTTAAAAGCAATTTGCACTAAACCAATGTGAAGAAATTTATGAGTTTCGATATAAGGTAAAATATCCTTTTCACTAAGTAATTTTAAAACCATTTCATCATTATTTAATGATACTGCTTCTTCAGTAGTTTTAACAATTTGTTTAATTCCTAATCTTTCAAAAGCTCCTAACTTATATATAAGTTTAGGTTCAATTTTAGGAATTGTCCATCGATTTAATGATTCTAAATTCTGGGGTACATCATATTCTTGTACCATACTCAGATTACTTTATTAATTGATAATCATTTTTCCAAAACATTTACGGCACTTATTGATAGTGGTGCAGATTTAAATGTTATTCAGGAAGGATTAATTCCTACTAGATATTATACCAAAACAACTAATAGTTTATCTCATGCTGGTGGACAGAAATTGGACATACCATATAAACTTCCTCAAGTTTCTATTTGCATAAATCGAACATGCATAAAAACTAGCTTTTTGTTAGCTAAAGATATTACTAATCAAGTAATACTTGGATCTCCATTTATTACTCAATTATACCCAATTACATATATTGATAATTTAGGTATTCGTGGTACTTTTGAAGGTAAAACTATTTTCCTAAAATTCTTAGATGCTCCTTCACCACGATACATCAATATTATTCATGATCATATTGAAAATAAAATTAACCAATTACAATTTTTAAAATTTGAAATAAATACAATCACAATAAGTGATCAGTTAAAAAATCCTAGATTACAGGAAAAAATTAAGTTAATAGCACAACAATTTTCTTTAGAAATTTGTAGTGATCATCCCAATGCTTTTTGGAATCGAAAAAAACATATTATCTCTTTACCCTATGAGGATGATTTTAATGAAAAATTAATCCCTACAAAAGCTCGACCATGTCAAATGAGCTCTGAATATTTAGAATTATGTAAAAAGGAAATTGAATCCTTATTACAGAAGAAGTTAATTAAGCCTTCTAAATCTCCCTGGTCTTGTACTGCTTTTTATGTTAATAAAAAGAGTGAACAAGAACGTGGAGTACCAAGATTAGTTATTAATTATAAACCTTTAAATAAAGTCTTAAAATGGATAAGACATCCAATCCCTAATAAAAAGGATTTATTAGATCGATTATATGATTCTCTCATATTTTCAAAATTTGATCTGAAATCAGGATATTGGCAAATACAAGTCAATCAAAGTGATACTTATAAAACTGCTTTTAATGTTCCAATAGGACATTATGAGTGGAATGTGATGCCCTTTGGTTTGAAAAATGCACCTTCTGAATTTCAACAAATTATGAATGATATTTTTACTCCTTATAGTGAGTTTATAATTGTCTATATAGATGATATTTTAGTTTACTCTAAAACAATTGAGCTACATATAAAACATTTAGATATGTTTAAGAAAATTATCATTCAAAATGGCTTAGTTATATCTAAACCAAAAATGTCTTTATTTCAAACTGAAATAAGATTTTTAGGCCATAATATTTATAAAGGAAATATAATTCATATTGCGCGAAGTATAGAATTTGCTTCTAAATTTCCAGATAAAATAATTGATAAAACTCAATTACAAAGGTTTTTAGGAAGTCTAAATTATATTTCTGCTTATTATAAGAATTTAACTCAAGATTTAGCTATCCTATATGATAGACTTAAAAAGGTTCCTAAACCTTGGACTGATGAGCATACCAAGGCAGTTCGAACTATTAAGCAAAAGGTAAAATACTTACCTTGTTTAATGATAGCAAATCCAAATTGGAATAAAATTATTGAGACAGATGCCTCTGATATTGGTTATGGAGGTATATTGAAACAAATAGATCCTATTTCAAAAAATGAATTTTTAATTAGATTTTATTCTGGCAAATGGAATGACAGTCAGAAAAATTATGCAACTATAGCAAAAGAAGTTCTTGCAATTGTTAAATGTATCTTAAAATTTCAAGATGATTTATATAATCAAAAATTTATAATTAAAACAGATTGTAAGTCAGCTAAATTTATGTTTAATAAAGATTTTAAACATGATGTTTCTAAACAAATGTTTGCTCGTTGGCAAGCTCATTTAGCTCCATTTGATTTCGATATCATATATAAAAAAGGTGAAGAAAATTCTCTTCCAGACTTTTTGACTCGTTAATATTTAAATGCTTGAAATATTTTCAGGTATGAGTCAATCTTCTAGAGGAACTTCCTCTTATAGAGGAAGGGGTGGCCGAGGAGGCCGAGGACAAAATCCAGAGCATATTATAGCTCAACATGGAACACGTAGGCTTATAGCCAGGAATTTATCTCAAGAGCAGGATCCTTTATATCAGGAATTCCTTGCTTTTAGACAACAGAGAGAGGGTAATATCCCTGACACAGAAACAACAGCATCATATGCTAATATCGTTAATAACGATGAAGGAGAATCACATAATTTTATCAAAAATGATTCTCAGGAAATCATATTTTTCCTTGAAGATATTGATCTAAAATGGGCCAATGAACCCTGGAAGATTATGAGCAGGTATATTGACACTGCATCATTTGCTTATGGGACATATAAGTCTCGAAATTATTATGAGCAATTACTCATAAATAATTCTTGCGAAATTACGCGATTTCCTTTAGGACAAAAGGAAAATTTTACTTTTAGTAAAATCATTATTAAGCGAGTCATAACTCCAACTGAATGGGGAATATCACCTCTTAAGGAAAAAGAATTTGCTTTTCCTAATAATCAGATGATTAAATATAATTATTGGGATTATGTTGAAGCCTTTCATAAAGTCTTCTTCTATGAAAACAATAAAAAACGACATTCGTGGTTTATTAAAATTTGTACTGAAGTTTATAAACATGATATTCCAAATTGGTTTATAAATTGGTGGGACAAATATGGCACTACGCAAAAAATTTTACCAGAAATTTATAAAACCTATTTTGATGAATGGATTGATTTATCTCCTAAATTAAATCAAATGCAACAACAAAGTTCTGGTATAACAGGAATAGCATCTTTCTATTACTTTGTTGAATTTTCTATTCCTTGGATTTGGAAATGGTCGCCAGAAGTATCTTATACTGATACTCACATCCCATGTCTTAAAAGGAATTTTTATTCAAAATTCTGGGATAAAATGTTAAAGGAAAACCCAGACACCAAACAAATGTTTGGAATTGATACTTTGGAACTAATTACGGACACCATTGCTACTTATCAGACGGATAACTTTGTTAAAAATTCGTTTGAGCAACCTTCACCATTTGAGCAAATTGCTCGCAAATGCCGAATGAAATCCGAGGTCATGACTAAGGAGAAAATGATCGAAGAATATTTGGATGCAATGAAAAAGGATTTATTAACCAGATTTGATGATGATAACATGTCTGGAAAATCAATTTCTGAAGATTTACAGGATGCACAGGATCCCAATATTCCTTTTGATGATATTTTTGAAACATTCAAAGCCACCATGATGGAAACTGGGTCTACTGGATCCACCTCAAAAGATAAAGACAAAGCACTATAAAAGAAGATGCTGATTCCCCGCATTATTCGGCTCAATGGCAGACAATCTTTAGTGGATATGACTAAAGAGGAATATTACTTTAATAAAGTATTGTACGATGGCATATATTCCATCCACTATCTTATTTTATTTGTTAGTGCGTCTACTGTTGTAAATTAGTGTGGTTCCTGTTTGTACTTTTTATTATTAGTCTGTACTGTTTTTATTTTGTGTTTGAAGTCCGGATTTGAAATCCGATGTCTCACTCCTATATAAGGAGCTTTTATTTCCTTTGTTTAGAAGACGGAAAATCATCCACTCTTGTAATATTCTCGTTGATATTAATAAACAGTTTGCTTTTGATTACAACTACTTCTATTCTGCTCTTCCTTTCTGTAAGTATTCTTTTATCTTTATTTTTGTTTTATCATAAATATTATGATAGGCTAAATACTTATTTGTGTTAACTTAAATCTCATTTACTTACTTATGCCTTGAATTGGTCCTTATGTATCTTATGAATAAATCATTCTAGGTTGGAATAGTAAAACTGGCATTTAAGAACTATTGTACTATTGCCCGCTTATGACGTGGTGTGTCGATTAGGGCGTTTTTGTACTGTTATAGTTCAAGGACCTCCTATGAATTCATCATGAACCTAGGACTTCTACAGAATATAAAAACCGTCAATCCTTGAACTATAACAGTACAAAAACGCCCTAATCGACACACCACGTCATAAGCGGGCAATAGTACAATAGTTCTTAAATGCCAGTTTTACTATTCCAACCTAGAATGATTTATTCATAAGATACATAAGGACCAATTCAAGGCATAAGTAAGTAAATGAGATTTAAGTTAACACAAATAAGTATTTAGCCTATCATAATATTTATGATAAAACAAAAAATAAAAATAAAAGAATACTTACAGAAAGGAAGAGCAGAATTAAAGTAGTTGAAACCAAATGCAAACTGTTTATTAAGATGGACGAGAATATTACAAGAGTGGATGATTTACAGTCTCTTTTTTTTTTTTTTAGTCTTCTAAACAAAGGAAATAAAAGCTCCTTATATAGGAGTGAGACATCGGATTTCAAATCCGGACTTCAAACACAAAATAAAAACAGTACAGACTAATAATAAAAAAGTACAAACAGGAACCACACTAATTTACAACAGTAGACGCACTAACAAATAAAATAAGATAGTGGATGGAATATATTCCATCGTACAATACTTTATTAAAGTAATATTCCTCTTTAGTCATATCCACTAAAGAGTGTCTGCCATTGAGCCAAATAATGCGGGGAATCAGCATCTTCTTTTTATAGTGCTTTGTCTTTATCTTTTGAGGTGGATCCAGTAGACCCAGTTTCCATCATGGTGGCTTTGAATGTTTCAAAAATATCATCAAAAGGAATATTTGGATCCTGTGCATCCTGTAAATCTTCAGAAATTGATTTTCCAGACATGTTATCATCATCAAATCTGGTTAATATATCCTTCTTCATTGCTTCCAAATATTCTTCAATTATTTTCTCCTTAGTCATTACCTCGGATTTCATTCGACATTTTCGAGCAATGTGCTCAAATGGTGAAGGTTGCTCAGACGAATTTTTAACAAAGTTATCCGTCTGATAAGTAGCAATGGTATCCGTAATTAGTTCCAAAGTATCAATTCCAAACATTTGTTTGGTGTCTGGGTTTTCCTTTAACATTTTATCCCAGAATTTTGAATAAAAATTCCTTTTAAGGCAGGGGATGTGAGTATCAGTATAAGATACTTCTGGCGACCATTTCCAAATCCAAGGAATAGAAAATTCAACAAAGTAATAGAAAGATGCTATTCCTGTTATACCAGAACTTTGTTGTTGCATTTGATTTAATTTAGGAGATAAATCAATCCATTCATCAAAATAGGTTTTATAAATTTCTGGTAAAATTTTTTGCGTAGTGCCATATTTGCCCCACCAATTTATAAACCAATTTGGAATATCATGTTTATAGACTTCAGTACAAATTTTAATAAACCACGAATGTCGTTTTTTATTATTTTCATAGAAGAAGACTTTATGAAAGGCTTCAACATAATCCCAATAATTATATTTAATCATCTGATTATTCAGAAAAGCAAATTCTTTTTCCTTAAGAGGTGATATTCCCCATTCAGTTGGAGTTATGACTCGCTTAATAATGATTTTACTAAAAGTAAAATTTTCCTTTTGTCCTAAAGGAAATCGCGTAATTTCGCATGAATTATTTATGAGTAATTGCTCATAATAATTTCGAGACTTATATGTCCCATAAGCAAATGATGCAGTGTCAATATACCTGCTCATAATCTTCCAGGGTTCATTGGCCCATTTTAGATCAATATCTTCAAGGAAAAATATGATTTCCTGGGAATCATTTTTGATAAAATTATGTGATTCTCCTTCATCGTTATTAACGATATTAGCATATGATGCTGTTGTTTCTGTGTCAGGGATATTACCCTCTCTCTGTTGTCTAAAAGCAAGGAATTCCTGATATAAAGGATCCTGCTCTTGAGATAAATTCCTGGCTATAAGCCTACGTGTTCCATGTTGAGCTATAATATGCTCTGGATTTTGTCCTCGGCCTCCTCGGCCACCCCTTCCTCTATAAGAGGAAGATCCTCTAGAAGATTGACTCATACCTGAAAATATTTCAAGCATTTAAATATTCACGAGTCAAAAAGTCTGGAAGAGAATTTTCTTCACCTTTTTTATATATGATATCGAAATCAAATGGAGCTAAATGAGCTTGCCAACGAGCAAACATTTGTTTAGAAACATCATGTTTAAAATCTTTATTAAACATAAATTTAGCTGACTTACAATCTGTTTTAATTATAAATTTTTGATTATATAAATCATCTTGAAATTTTAAGATACATTTAACAATTGCAAGAACTTCTTTTGCTATAGTTGCATAATTTTTTTGACTGTCATTCCATTTGCCAGAATAAAATCTAATTAAAAATTCATTTTTTGAAATAGGATCTATTTGTTTCAATATACCTCCATAACCAATATCAGAGGCATCTGTCTCAATAATTTTATTCCAATTTGGATTTGCTATCATTAAACAAGGTAAGTATTTTACCTTTTGCTTAATAGTTCGAACTGCCTTGGTATGCTCATCAGTCCAAGGTTTAGGAACCTTTTTAAGTCTATCATATAGGATAGCTGAATCTTGAGTTAAATTCTTATAATAAGCAGAAATATAATTTAGACTTCCTAAAAACCTTTGTAATTGAGTTTTATCAATTATTTTATCTGGAAATTTAGAAGCAAATTCTATACTTCGCGCAATAGGAATTATATTTCCTTTATAAATATTATGGCCTAAAAATCTTATTTCAGTTTGAAATAAAGACATTTTTGGTTTAGATATAACTAAGCCATTTTGAATGATAATTTTCTTAAACATATCTAAATGTTTTATATGTAGCTCAATTGTTTTAGAGTAAACTAAAATATCATCTATATAGACAATTATAAACTCACTATAAGGAGTAAAAATATCATTCATAATTTGTTGAAATTCAGAAGGTGCATTTTTCAAACCAAAGGGCATCACATTCCACTCATAATGTCCTATTGGAACATTAAAAGCAGTTTTATAAGTATCACTTTGATTGACTTGTATTTGCCAATATCCTGATTTCAGATCAAATTTTGAAAATATGAGAGAATTATATAATCTATCTAATAAATCCTTTTTATTAGGGATTGGATGTCTTATCCATTTTAAGACTTTATTTAATGGTTTATAATTTATAACTAATCTTCGTACTCCACGTTCTTGTTCACTCTTTTTATTAACGTAAAAAGCAGTACAAGACCAGGGAGATTGAGAAGGCTTAATTAACTTCTTCTGTAATAAGGATTCAATTTCCTTTTTACATAATTCCAAATATTCAGAGCTCATTTGACATGGTCGAGCTTTTGTAGGGATTAATTTTTCATTAAAATCATCCTCATAGGGTAAAGAGATAATATGCTTTTTTCGATTCCAAAAAGCATTGGGGTGATCACTACAAATCTCTAAAGAAAATTGTTGTGCTATTAACTTAATTTTTTCCTGTAATCTAGGATTTTTTAACTGATCACTTATTGTGATTGTATTTATTTCAAATTTTAAAAATTGTAATTGGTAAATTTTATTTTGAATATGATCATGAATAATATTAATGTATCGTGGTGAAGGAGCATCTAAGAATTTTAGGAAAATAGTTTTTCCTTCAAAAGTACCACGGATACCTAAATTATCAATATAGGTAATTGGGTATAATTGAGTAATAAATGGAGATCCAAGTATTACTTGATTAGTAATATCTTTAGCTAACAAAAAGCTAGTTTTTATGCATGTTCGATTTATGCAAATAGAAACTTGAGGAAGTTTATATTGTATGTCCAATTTCTGTCCACCAGCATGAGATAAACTATTAGTTGTTTTGGTATAATATCTAGTAGGAATTAATCCTTCCTGAATAACATTTAAATCTGCACCACTATCAATAAGTGCCGTAAATGTTTTGGAAAAATGATTATCAATTAATAAAGTAATCTGAGTATACCATTTTTGAGCAACTAGAATTTCTAATGTTGCCAGAAAATCATGTTCAGGTGGTAACTGAAAATTGTCCTTATCAGGAAATTTTGGAGATGTAATTGGAGAACTAGAAATTTGATTATCTTCTATTTTAGAAATCCGAGTATCAAATAATTTATTTTCATGTTGAAGAAATTTAATTTCTTGTTTAAGATTATCAATCTCTATAAACAAATCATTAATTGAAGTAGGGGTATCATTTGTTTGTTTTTGTCTTAGAAGCTTATAAACTTCTGTCATGGAATAAGGATTAGTGGAACTATCAATAATATTCCGAGGAATATTATTGGGAGTGGAAGTGGAAGGTATATCTTCCATTTGATCAATTAATTTATATCTTAATTCAGGGTCTTTAACTAATTTAAGAAATTCTAATATATTGGTATTAGTTAAAGTACTTATATTTAAATCCTGAAATTGTGATAATATTTTATAATGTAAATCATTTGATTCATCTGAAATAGTCTTAATACAGGGTTGTCCTATAGAACAAGGTTTACAACAATCTGTTTCTGAATGACTAGATTCATTCTCTAAAACCTGAAGATTTTTTGATTCATCTGAATCATTTGAATCATAAGATGAGTCTGATGAATAATCAGAACTATCAGAAGAGTGTACTAATATTGTATTAAGAGCATCCTTAATATTATCAGGAATATCTAAAGTATTAATTTTTTCTTTCATCTTGCATCTATTAGCATAATGACCTGTATGACCACATCTAAAACAAGTTATATTTTGTTTTTTAGGTATTTTAGTTGATTGTCTAAATTTTTTCCTTTCACTTTTGTGATCTAATCTTTTCTGAGAATATTTTCTCTTTTTCTTATAATAAGGTTTTTGAAAATTTTTCTCATTTTTGTATGTTTTATTTTTAGTATAAATCTTATTTTGTGATGGTATGTCCATACCAAATTGCTCACAAAATTGTCCTAATTGTTTTCGTTCAGACAAATTTTGTCTTTTAATTTGTTGATTTAATTTAATTTCATTACATAGGGCTAATCCTTCTTGGATACATGTGCCAATAAGTTTTCCATATGTATAGGAATCATAAGGGATATTAATATGATCCTTTCTAAGGTTCTTCCTAACTCTTTCAGCAAAGAGGTGAGGTAATCCATCAATAAATTTGGATTTCCAATGTGAACTATTACAATCTTGTAATTCCATAACTCTATTGAGAAATGTGTCTTTATACCATCTAAAATCAGTTAATGTTTTACATCTTAAATTCTGTAAAAGAGTTCGAATATTTTCATTTTGGTCAGAATATCTACCAGTAAAATGATCAATAATATTAACAACTAAAGTGTAGACAGCATTTTCTACAATGATGTTATTTTCTTGTTTAACTGTATTCATTATTTCTTCTTTATTAGCGAGAGTTAAATAATTATCCCACCAGCCTTTTAATTGGCCAGTAAATCCAGCAATAATCATATTAGCAATATTTTTATCGGTATTGCCATTACTTTTACAAATAGTGGAATACATAAGCATTCTATGAGCCAGATTATAAATCTGTTTGTCAGGATATCCATCAATATTCCATTCATAAATATGTTTACCACTATAACTATTATTTCCATTAAGGTCAGTTTCTTCATGGAGAGTATCCATTGGAGATGGCCTACTATAATAAAATAAGCTTTGAGTGGGTTTAGTGGCCCATCTATTTTTTAATTTATTTATTTGATCACCAATGACTTGTTTGTGATTGCCATGAGATAATTGATCCTGGTCAGTATCTAAAACTGAAATAGATAATTTCAAATCTTTAAATTTATTTTCTAAAAATTGTTCAAAATCTCCCATTGATTTTAATTTAAAATCCTTGATTTCAGGGGGAGGTTGGATATTTGGAGTGGATAATATTATATCCGATGGTGGTGTCATTCCAACTAAAGGTTGAATGTGTGCAATTTTTGTACTAATATTCTCAATTCTATTATGTAATAGATTAATTTGTTCTCCTAAAATAACTAGGAAAAGATTTGTGTAATTTTGTTGTTTTAATAATTTATTAATATGTTGACATGTGAGTTGTAAAGTCTCATTTTCTAACAATTTTGAAAATGCTGAAAAATTAAGAATCGTTCCTTCCTTTTCAATTTCAAAAGGTTGTTGAGGAGGATATAAATTTGTCAAAATATTACCATTCGAAAGTTTATAAGTCCTTTCTAATACTTGAATATAGGGTTCAACATATGTTGATATAAACCATGATATAAAAGGTATATAAGCATTTTGTTCAGAACAAAATTTATAAAATTCATCCTGTAACAAAGTTTGTTTTTCTTTTGAAATATTGTCAAAAAACCATTTTCTAAATTGTTCCCATTTAGGTTGATTAAATTCATTTTTTATTTTCTGCCTGGCAATGGATCCAGGACTAAAATCTATTTTGGGTGTATTATTCATAAAGATGAAAAATTCATTTCTGATTCAGTTATTTCTGATTCTTTTAATCCTCTGACAATATTGTCTGGATTAATGTATAATTTACTTATTCTTTCATATTGTAAATTATCAGGTAAATTCGGAACTGCAGATGTTGAAGCTCTATGTGGAGAATTATTTTCCTCCATTGGAGAGATATGAGAAAAAGATGAATATGACTTAGATGATTTAGATCTTAAAGATCTAGGTATTGATTGTAATAATTTTTGTTGATTATTTGGTTCAAATTGTAGTTGAATTGAACCATCATTTGTTTGTATAACATCAACTAAATTGTTTTGAATTCTGGTTTGAACAGGAATTGCATGTTCAATTGTCCAGTTATCAGGGAAAACAATTTCGTCCCATTTAATAGCTCTACGTGTTGTAATGTTAGATCTACTAAAATTAGTTTCAATTAATATTGTTTCATTAATGGGTTTATCCATTCTCCTACATTGAGGATTTAATGTATGCAAAGGTTTAAAATAAATACGATAACAGATACAAATTATTTCTGTTCCTGGAGCATAATTATAACCATGAGTTTTAACATTTAATGTTAAAGCATCTAATATATTTATATCGGATAATGATAATTGTAAATTTGGATAAACATCAAAATAAACAGGGCCATGAGCCAAACTAGATTGAATAATTCCAATCAAAGATTGTTTCCAATTTAATTTCTTCCATCTCTTAAAGCTGCTATAAAGCTTTCTGGTAATCCTTCTAAAGTTAAAGGTTTAAAAGCAATTTGCACTAAACCAATGTGAAGAAATTTATGAGTTTCGATGTAAGGTAAAATATCTTTTTCACTAAGTAATTTTAAAACCATTTCATCATTATTTAATGATACTGCTTCTTCAGTAGTTTTAACAATTTGTTTAATTCCTAATCTTTCAAACGCTCCTAACTTATATATAAGTTTAGGTTCAATTTTAGGAATTGTCCATCGATTTAATGATTCTAAATTCTGGGGTACATCATATTCTTGTACCATACTGTTCTTAACAGTATTTTGTTTCTTAACAAGGTTGAAATTCATTTGAATAAGGCTACTTGTGTTAACCCTCATCATCTTCTACTTAACTTAATACCTAATTGGCTCTGATACCATTCGAGACCTCCTATGAATTCATCATGAACCTAGGACTTCTACAGAATATAAAAACCGTCAATCCTTGAACTATAACAGTACAAAAACGCCCTAATCGACACACCTCGTCATAAGCGGGCAATAGTACAATAGTTCTTAAATGCCAGTTTTACTATTCCAACCTAGAATGATTTATTCATAAGATACATAAGGACCAATTCAAGGCATAAGTAAGTAAATGAGATTTAAGTTAACACAAATAAGTATTTAGCCTATCATAATATTTATGATAAAACAAAAAATAAAAATAAAAGAATACTTACAGAAAGGAAGAGCAGAATTAAAGTAGTTGAAACAAATGCAAACTGTTTATTAAGATGGACGAGAATATTACAAGAGTGGATGATTATATATATAATTATATATATGTATATATTATATTATATTACATAATTAATAATAATAATAATATGAGTTACAAGGTACATACAAATACAAAAATTAAACATAGATAAACATAGATATTATATCATGATGTGGTTCAACCGGTCAAACCGATCGAATCTGTAACCAATAAGGGTATTGATTTATCTTCGGTCCGATTTTGAAAACACTGGCTAGGAATATACATGTTCATAATAGGTTGTCCTGTTCGAAATTGATTGTCCTACTCGGCACTGCTAAAAAATAAATAATAATAATAATAATAATATTTCTAATAAGAATAATAGTAATAATAATAATTATTATTATTATTATTATTATTATATAATAATAATTATTATTATTATTATATTATGTATATTATATTAATAATATTATTATAATAATTAGAAGTGAATTCGTTAGTTGAAGTAATGAATTCATCTTTAACTTTTTTGTGAAATAAAAAACATGTAAACTTGATTTCGTTCCTTCAAGTAATGAATTCTGAATTTTTTTTTTTTTTTAAGAATTCGTTATTGGAAGTAAGAATTACCATAGTTTCGTAAATGATTTTCTTGTTACGTTAATTCAGAATTTTTTTTTAATATTTTGATATTTTAGTCCCAAGCAACGTCATTTCTTATCAATGTCCATAGTGACATTTATATCAAGGGTGTCTCAATAATTATCTCCACATAAAAAATCATAGCTTTTAAGGCTAGATTGCAAACCCAAATCCACAACCGTGTGGAATGCAAATGACCCAAGTCACCTATAGAAAAGACATCAATTTTTTTTCAAGAACCAGTAAGGAGCAATTAAAGGCCCATGGTTTCAAAGTCCAAAATACGTGCAACATCAAACCCCTCTTCAAAAGTGAACAGGAAAATGTTATCAGATAGTGATTTTTGAGCCCCATACCTTCAGATACTCACCAAATCTTACGCAGAAAGTCGTAAAGCCTTCTTATTTACCATCTTCTGTGTAAGAAGCTTACCCAATAAATCATATGGAGCTAATTGACAATCTTTCACAACAAGGGCCTCAGTAACAACGGTAACTTCTTTCGTTGGTGAACGGTAAATGACAAGAGATTTTCATTTACCCAAAATGGAGTCCATGATAAAAAGAATCGTGAGGAAACCAAGTGAGGGTAGCAACGAAAAACAATGCAGCTTCACAAGGAAGATGGTGAACAGGGGAAGACTCTCATAGATAGAGAGAGAAAATCGGCATATATTTTATCTTACTAATATATTAGCTACTTAATTTAGTCATTAGTAAAAGGGGAAATTATATTTTTGTCATGTAGCTTGAACGTTTTCCATTTTTTGGTGTTGTTGTCGGTTAATATCAACTCTTAATCCAATCATTTGCACATTTTTTTTCCATTTTTCGTCCCTTTCAATCAGAGTGCTGATGTGGCTTAATATTCGGCTCCAAGTAAGTAATTTTTGGTGTCATATCATCAGTTTTCGACGCAACGTCGGCATTCCGGTAAAAAAAAGAACTAAAATTGAAGAAAATCTGTAAATTAGTGGAGTAACACCGTGATTGACTGACAATATGACAAGAAATGAAAAAACGTACAAGTTACAGGACCATTTTATCTAATTAAAATGCTAAATATAATTATTTGAATTTGATTGAGAATTGCATCTTTATGTTCTAAAATTATAATGTTATTCACTGTAGGACGTTTTATATATGAACAAAATTACATTGCATGGGAAATTATAAAATTGGTCTTGCAAGTTGGTCTTATTCTGATATTGGTCTTCTAAGTAGTCATATTGTAATTTTAGTGCAACGAATTTTCTTTTTGGCAATCTTAGTTCTTTTTCCTTGGAATGTTGACATGGCGTCTAACATGTTAATAATATGTTCGGCGTCACGTCAATACTCAAACGAAAGATGACCAAAACTGTCCAAAAAAAAAAAATTATTGCACTAAAATTAAATTGAATGTGACTAACTAAAGGACAAAAAGCGCACATGGTGCAACTCAACATATCAATTTTACAATTCCCCCTGAATTTTAATATTCAAGTAAATATTTTTTTTTTTTGTATACATTTTATTTGTATAAGATAAAAAGGCATGACAAATTTTAACTAATAATTAAATTTTATTTGTTGGGAACCAAGGTGTGGGTTTAGAGTTAATAATTATTATTTTTGTTAATTATTTCGAGTTGAATTCTGAATTTAACTAATAATTAAATTATGGGCAATAATATCTTTTCCTGTATTTAAATGTTAGAATTTTGAATTTATTCTCTCTTTATTCTTATTCGATGTTAGAAAATCAAATTTTCCCAAAAAATAAGATTTTCAAAATAGGAAGGTGTGGCAACAATAAATTTATATATTTGACAAATATATAATCGATTTGACTTTAAATCAAGGTTAAATTATGTTTTTATGCTTGTAGCTGCTTAATTCACGGATTAGTCAAAATAATAATTATAATTATTGCTTGGATTTTTCAATAAAAATTTTTTAGTCAATGATTATGTATTCATAAATATATTTTATTTATTTTCATGATATGTTTTTTAGTCAACATATAATATATCCTTCAAATCATTTCTGTTGCCTTCAAATATAGAATTATTTTCGCTTTATTCCTATGTTGTACCGATACTTCAAAAAATTTCACGCTCAAGTATCGGATACTTTTTGGATACGGATACGCGGGGATACGGCACCGATACGTATCGGATACGCCACGTGGCGTATCTGGGGACAAAAATTAAGTTTTTATTTCGGATACGTTTCGGATACGGTCAAGATACGCCGCTGACCGTATCCGACACGGCTTAGATACGGGAACTTTGGAATTTTTTTAAAAAATAGGGTTGAAACTGTAATTAAAATTAAATTATTTAGCTTAATCTCTATTTCCTAACCACCTTAATGTGTTTAATGTCGATTATATGCTTGAAATTTTTAGATGTCATGGATTAATATTTTACCATTTGTCGTGAATTTGGTGAGTTTGCAACTTTATTATGATTTCTAACGTGTTTAATGTTGATTATATGCTTGAAACTCGATTTCTTACAAATATTATTAATTGTATATTTATATATATATAAATTAATTAATAAAATTTGTCGTATCCAGACGTATCGTATCCTACAAATTTCAAAAATCCCGTGCAATCGTACCAGTATCTGCGTATCCACGTATCCGCGTATCCGTATCCGTGCAACATAGTTTTGTTCCCTAGAATTATATTTTGAAAATTTGAAATTTGTTAATATTTTTAAAAGAATACCATAAATAACAAGATTCCACATGGTTAAGAATTAAAAACACAATAAATTATTTTAATGCACAAATGAATAAATAAAGATTCAGAGATCCTTATATAATTATCAACAAGATTCCGAAGGACTATTACTTATTACTTTGAGATTTTTTCAACGTAATTTACAAAATAATGCTCAATACAGTAATATACTTTCAAACATACAAGATAGTGGTAAATCTGAGAATAAAGAATAGTCGGGATGTTTTAACGTATTTCCCAAGAATAGTTTAATGGATAAACTGCAATTAACCTTTTATATAACTCTATATATATTCCTGAACTTAGTTAACCGTTTTGACTGTCAATTACACATTCTAATACCACAGTGTAGCATCATGGATTATAACAAGACTAAGTACTTGTTGCAAATTATTATCGTAACTATGTGTTTCTCTGTCAAAACAATGGGATTGTTCGAAAAGAAATGTCTTTTCACCAACAAATATGAAGTTATAGTTGCCAACGACCTCCCCCGGCAGCCACATTCGCTACTAACCCATTGCTATTCTGGGGACGACGATCTTGGATACCATAGGCTTTACAGAAGTCAGAATTATAGCTTTAGCTTTTGCGCTGGTTTCAAAACTGAATTTATCTGTCATCTCTGGTGGGGTAAGAAGAATATTAGCTTTGACGTTTTCAAAACAGAAGGTCTTTTATTTGCTCGTTGTAAAGATGTATGCTACTGGGCTGCACGAAGTGATGGCATATACTATTCAGCTTCTTATCCTTCTCACCGACCAGTAAAAGCATATAGTTGGCCGTAAAGGCAGTATGTGTAACTATACATAATATAAGCCTAAGTAAGGCTTGTATAATTGATAATATGTAAGGTGTTATATTCTTCATAATGAGATTGTGCATGGCATTATGCTTGTTGAGAGACGTGTACTTATTGTGTATGCTTTGATAATCATTTATATTATAATAGTGGGATCAAACGCTTGGTTTTTTTTTTTTTTTTTGTATGTGGTGGAGGGGATAAATCAATTTTTTGCGTCAAGCGCGACTCGAATTTAAGTTTGCCCAAAATGAGCGTGAGCTCTTGTAAACGATAAAGCTTTAATCGGTAAAATGGTACAACTCAAATCTTTAAAATATTCAATAATTCAAGTGCCACATTTCGATCGTTCTTCTAGCATGAGCAATTAATGAAAATTTAGGTTAATATCGATGGTTCTTTATCAACATGCAATTGTTTTTTAGTACTTTTGATAAAAAATTTAAATACCATTATGACTAGTCAATTCGAATCAGATGACAATCTTAGGATACTTAGGTAATGTGCTGGGAAACCCGGGCAGCCCTTCGGTTTGTCCGGGCAGCCACTTTGGTCCCTCAGAAAAACCTACAAACTTTAAAGACACGTCCTCAAATCTTCATCCCGGTGTTCAAAATGATGCCCCGGCTTCTATTCTTCCTTCGGGCTGCACATTTAATCCTTCGTGTAGCAAGGGCAGCCCAACGAGTAACTTGGGGCAGCTTTCCAAATACTCATCAGGAGATTTCGTCGCACCAAAATCGCGTTGAAGAGCATCATTGTGTATCAAGCCAATCAATTAGTTCATCAAATTCGAAATCCACATCTTCAAAATCTTTAATTAAATCTGGTTTTTTTAATAATAAAAAATCCAATTTCTTCAAGGGTGAATCTAATCACTCAAAAGCGGGCTTAATACCCAATCCAACTCTTGGGCAAAAGTGGTTAATGAAGATGATGCTTTTCTTTTCCCGGTTTCGAATTGGGTCGAGGAATATGATAATTTCTCTCCGGAAGAGGAATTCCCCTACGATAATGAGCTAATGGAAAGACACATTGAAGATTATTTTGAAAAACATGGACATGAGGAGTCTAGGGCCCATCAGTGTTTCGATGATGATGATGAAAATGAAGTGGTCTCACACGTCCTACCGAAAAAAAATCAAAAAGACTTATAATCTAAGGACAAGATCTCACAAAAAATAGTTTCATCTTAGTTACTTGGTGATTAAATTACTTTTTAGGTTATCTACATTTAGCTAATGTTTTACTCGTGTGTAGGGCTTAATGCTCTAACTCATATTTTACGGTATGAGGGGTTATGATTTAGTCCTCCTCTTATATTGTTAATCTTATCATCAATAAAATTTGTGGCATCTTGCCACAATTAATTTTAAAAAAATATTTAGATTTCTTATTTTTATTTTGTAAAAAAAGGCTTTTTTTTTTACAATTGCTTTGATTGTTAGTTTTTTTAATATAAATTGTGTAATATCAGTTTCATTCATTTGGTTGCTTTAGAATTTGAAATATTGTCGGAAAAACACCATAAATTACAAATGATTGGCAACTTAATAAATTTTTTTTATAATATATGAATGAATAGTTAAACAAAATACAAAGACATGTTTATATCGTTCGTCATATTTTTTTGTGAATCGAAGATGTGGGTTTTTTACTCAATAATTTTTTTTTTCTTTTTAGTTATTTCGGCATCAAATTCTTAATTAACTAATAGCTAAATTGTGGGCAATAATATTGATGTCATATGACATATTGGTTTCCTCGGGTAAAATCCCTCAAAGAACCGAACAAGTCATATACCGAACAGGAGGACACCGAACAGGGTTTTACCGAACAGCTGTTAAACTCTCATCGGTTTTCTGGTCAAAGATTAGCGAAAGACCCGGGGATAACCAACAAATCAACCGGCGTGAATAAACGTGCAGTAATGGGACGTGGATTTCTCGGACACGTTTGGGCCTAGTTAAGCCACGATCAGAGAACATCGTGTTTCAGATCTCCCGCGAATTAATCACTGGAATTGCCCTATAAATACCCGCGGATGGTCTCATTGGAAAGGATTGGATTTTTTAGGCGAAAAGACTCCGAAAAGAGCATATTCACTTTTGTTCGGTCATTTTCATTTTTTTTTTCTGGGATACTTTCATAGAGTCATTTGACGATTGTAAGTGGTGTCTAAATGTCCTGTAATCAACAAAGTGTGATAGTGAAACTTATACTGGACTAGGTCTAGTGGTTTTTCTCTCAATTTGAGGGTTTTCCACGTAAAAATCTTGGTGTGTTCATTTTTATTTTTCATAAACACTTTATTCTACCAAATACATAAAATAACGGTTCACATCATTTGCGCCGTCTGTGGGAACAAAGGAGTAAAAGACGTTGAAGCAATGAGATTTCATCAAGGATTCAAGACAAGATGGTTAGAAGCAAGGGACGAGGGCCAATTTTCAGGGAGGGATAAACCAAATAACGGACGAACCTCTAAATATGTTAATTTAGAGGAAGCACAGAGGATGAAACAGAAGAAAGAAGTAAAAAATGGTGGTGAAGTCAGTAGGAAAGATAGGCCAATGGAGCAGCCTAAAAGGAATTTTGATCAATACCTTCCGATGAGATCTCATCGGGAGGTAGCCATCAATCAAATTATGCCGAAGAGGGGCGGGGAGGACCTTACAGAAGAGGGTTATTCCGAGGAGTAAGCATTCGAGGATGGAACATCCAAGGAGGAAGAATGGGTATAAGGCAAGGAAGTAACGATGATCTGAGGAGCAATGTCCCTTTTCCTCGGAATAATGCTAATCCTGGGAGAGGAGCACCTCAACCAGTTCCTTGGGCAGTGCGGGGGGACGATTGGAAGGAGGAAATCAAGTCCCTGGAGAAAGGACCTTGAGCAATGTTCCTAACCAAGGAACTATACATATGATTTCTGGAGGAATATCATGTGGAGTTTAAACCGAGCAAGGAAAAGCTATGTTCGAAGGCTCGAAGTACTATCCATCGATCCAAATCGTGTGCCCGAAGGTCCTTCTATAGCCTTCGGACCTGTCGACTTACAGGGGATTTATTTTCCCCATGAGGATGCATTGGTTATCTCCGCCATAGTAGCCAATTATAACGTACAAAGAATCTTCATGGATACCGGAAGCTCGGCAGATATACTCTTCCTTAATACTTTGAAACAGATGGAATGGGAAGTATAGCTGTGCAGAAAGTGAATACTTCTTTACATGGGTTTACTGGAGAGGTCATAAGTCCAATAGGATAGGTGTCCTTACCCGTTACCCTAGGTGAAGAATCAAAGATAAAACGAAGATGATCACTTTCCTCATAGTGGATGCACCTTCCTCTTACAATATAATATTGGGTCGTCCGGCGTTAGCGGCCTTTGAAGCAGTTGCTTCTACTTACCATTTAAAGATAAAATTTCCAGTAGGAGAGGGGGTTAGACAAGTAAGGGGGAGTTAGAGTTCATCGAGAAATGTTATGTACAAGAACTAAAGCAAGAAAAGGGGAATAAAAGAGAAGAAGGGGAACGAGGAAACAGTAAGAGGAAACATGGACATCTAGAGGCTGAGGAACGGATAGTTCCCGAGGAGGAATTTCTTAACATCGAGCTAGGTCACCCTGCTAAAACTACCCGCGTAGGATCCAAATTGGATCAGGAATTAAGGAAGAGGGTGATTGACTATTTTATTCATAATGTGGATGTGTTTGCTTGGAGTACTGCTGATTAAATCGGGGTAAAACGCGAGATTGCTGAGCATCATCTCAATGTTGACCCGAGTGTTCGGGCAATTAAGCAGAAGAGAAGGCATTTCGGGCCCGAGAAAGATGTCGTCATCTCTAAACAAATAGAGGAGTTACTGAACGCATGCCATATACGGGAGATTAGTTTCCCTACATGGCTCTCAAATGTGGTTTTAGTGCCTAAAGCAGGAAACAAGTGGAGGATGTGTGTAGATTTCCGGGACGTGAACAAAGCGTGTCCCAAAGATTGATATCCATTGCCGAGGATAGATCAATTAGTGGATTCTACTGCGGGACATGAGCTGTTGTGTCTTATGGATGCTTATCAGGGGTATCATCAAATCCCCTTAGCACAAGAAGATCAATCTAAGGTTAGCTTTGTCACAGCAGGAGGAACTTTCTGCTATGTGGTAATGCCATTTGGGTTGAAAAATGCTGGGGCCACTTATCAGAGACTGATGGATAAGATGTTCAGAGATCAGATAGGGCGTAATGTGGAGGTTTATGTGGATGATGTCTTAATTAAAAGCAAGAAGGAACAAAATCTGATCGAAGATATGGAGGAGGTCTTCGCCACTTTGAGAAGATTTGGCATGAAATTAAATCCCGCCAAATGCACTTTCGGAATTCATAGTGGAAAATTCTTAGGGTACATGGTAACAGAGAGGGGCGTGGAAGCCAACCCTGAGAAGATCCGAGCAATCCAAGAAATGAACCCTCCTAGGACATTGAACGACGTACAAAGGTTAGCAGGGAGAATAGCGGCACTTAGTCGATTCATAGCGATCGGCTGATAGGAGTTTACCCTTCTTTAAAGCGTTAAGGCGAGGGATGCGATTCGAGTGGGATGATCAGTGTAAGAAAGCCTTCGATGACTTGAAAGAATAACTAGCTCAATTACCATTGATGAGTAAACACGAGCACAATGAAACACTCCTCGTCTATTTGTCGGTAACCGAGGAAGTGGTCAGCTCGGTGTTAATTCAAGAGAGGATAGGGCAGCAGCAACCGGTATACTATGTTAGCCGAGCTTTGAAAGGGGCCGAACAGAGATATCCTGAAATTGAAAAATTAGCATTGTCTCTAGTTATCAATGCGAGAAGGCTTCGGCCGTATTTCTTATCTCATCCTATCATGGTGGTGACGAGTACAATGCCCTGTCAAAGGCAGAAATTTCAGGGCGGATGGTGAAATGGGCCACAGAATTGAGTGAGTTTGATATTTCTTATCAGCCTCGAACTACTATCAAAGCTCAGGCCTTGTCAGATTTCTTGGTAGAGGTGACTCATACTCATGAAGAAAAAGATTGGAGCTTGTTTGTAGATGGATCATCTACTCAAATAGGAAGCGGTGCAGGAGTTATACTCATTATTCTAGAAGGAGAGGAAATTGCCGTAGCTATCCAGTTCGGTTTTTATTCCTCAAACAATGAAGCCGAATTCGAAGCTCTCCTCTCAGGTTTACGGGTAGCACTAGACGCCGGAGCTCGGAAAATAAAATTGTTCATGGATTCAATGTTGGTGGTTCAGCAAGTAAATGGGGTATACAAGGTAAATGAAGAAAAGTTGAAAAAATATGTGGAGAATGCCCAAACATTAATGACTCAGTTCCAAGAGGCGGAATTGAAGCAGATACCGAGAGAAGATAATAATTGAGCCGACGCACTCGCGAAGTTGGCTAGTTCCATTCACGAGTGGAAGAACAGGAAAGTACTGATACAAGACCTTTTAGTCTCGCACATAGCTACCAACAACATAATGAATCTGGAGCCCTGTATTATATCCGATTGGACATAACATATCATTAAATTCTTGAAAAACAAGGTGTTGCCATCTGATCCGAAGGAAGCTGCTCGGGTGAAGAGAATGGAGAGGCGTTTCGTGTTAGTAGAAGGCAAACTGTTCAAAAAAGGATTTTCAACTCCCTTCTTGCAATGCACATCAATACAAGAAGGAGAGCATTTGCTAAAAAGTTCTGGGCAGAAGCTGTAAACACTGCTTGCTACACTCAAAATCGGTCCATGATCAACAAGAAGCTGAACCTTACCCCATATGAAATATGGACTGGTAACAGACCATCTATTTCTCACTTTCATATTTTTGGCTGCAAATGCTTCGTTCATAACAATGGTAAGAATCATCTTACAGCATTTGAAGCTAAGTCAGATAATGGAATATTTTTAGGATATTCATCAACTAGCAAAGCCTATCGAATTTTTAATAATCGAACCTTAACTGTAGAAGAATCTGTTCATGTAGTTTTTGATGAATCTTTATGTGTTGAGGGCAACAAAGAATCAATTCAAAATCAGATGGAAAATATCCATCTCGAAGCTAACAAGGATGATGAGATTGTAGCTAACAGGTCAAGAGACAATCCACCAGAACCAGAAGTACCAGACAGACCGGTTCAAGCCATTGAAGCTTCTTCAGATCGAGCTGATCCGGACAATCTTCACTCAAATGTTAAAGGAGATGCTGATCATGCTGCTACTACTCATCCGACCGGACCAGACAATCCATAGTCAAAGCTATCGATGGACTAAGAAGCATCCACCCAATCTAGTAATTGGTAGTCCCTCTGCACCGATCAGAACCAGAGGACAGATGATGGATGAATTCACACATGCTGCTTTCATCTCTACTCTGGAACCTAAGAAAATCGATGAAGCTCTAACTGATTTCAACTGGATTAAGGCCATGCAAGAAGAGCTGAATCAATTCGAACAAAATCAAGTTTGGAGTCTAACCCCCAGACCAAGCGATCTGCCTGTCATTGGAACCAGATGGGTTTTCAGCAATAAGCTGGACTCAGATGGAACTGTGGTTAGAAACAAAGCCAGACTGGTAGCACAAGGATTCAGACAAGAAGAAGGAATCGACTTCGATGAATCATTTGCACCAGTCGCCAGACTTGAAGCCATCCGAATCTTTCTTGCATATGCTGCCTTTAAAGACTTCAAAGTATATCAGATGGACGTTAAGAGCGCTTTTCTTAATGGAAAGCTTCAGGAAGAAGTCTACATTGAGCAACCACCTGGATTTCAGGACCATTTGCATCCCAATCATGTGTATCTACTGAATAAAGCAGTGTATGGTCTGAAACAAGCTCCAAGAGCCTGGTATGACACTCTATCTCAATTTCTGCTGAACCATGATTTCCAGATCGGCTCAGTAGATAAAACTTTCTTTAAATTTATTAAGGGGGAACATACCCTATTAGTTCAGATTTACGTTGATGACATAATCTTTGGGTCAACTAACCCTAAATTGTGCAAGAAATTTTCTAAGTTAATGCAGGGACAGTTTGAGATGAGCATGATGGGAGAACTTTCATTCTTTTTGGGTCTCCAAGTAAAACAGCTCAACAATGGTATTTTCATCAATCAGACCAAGTATACCAAAGAGCTCCTCAAGATATTTGGAATGGAAACATGCTCAACTGCATCAACTCCTATGAGTCCAACAATCAAGTTAGACAAAGATGAAGGGGGAACAACAGTTGAAGTAACCATGTATAGAGGACTAATCGGATCGCTATTGTATCTTACAGCGAGCCGGCCTGATATTATGTTCTCAGTTTGTATGTGCGCCAGATTTCAGTCAGAACCAAAGCAATCACATTTTATTGCTGCCAAGCGTATTCTGAAATACTTAAAAGGATCTCAGAACGTTGGTCTTTGGTACTCCAAAGATTCAAATTCAGCTTGATCGGATATTCAGATGCAGACTACGCTGGGTGTAAGATTGATCGTAAAAGCACCAGTGGAACATGTCAATTTCTAGGTGAAAGATTGATCTCTTGGTTCAGCAAAAAGCAGACATCGATTGCCACATCCACAGGTGAAGCAGAGTATCTAGCCGCTGGAAGCTGTTGCGCTCAAATGCTCTGGATTCAACACCAGCTCAAAGACTATGGCATCCAAGCTGTTGACTCTCCGATATTTTGCGACAACACAAGTGCAATCGCTATAACGTATAATCCAGTTTTGCACTCTCGAACAAAGCACATTGATATACGCCATCACTTTATTCGAGATCATGTTGGCAAAAAGGAAATTCGGATCGAGCACATCTCAACAGAGCAGCAAGCAGCAGACATCCTCACCAAACCGCTCCCAGAGGCTAAGTTTAATTATTTTCGTCAAATTCTTGGATTAATTGACTTATCTTAATAGTTTAGATGTTTTCTTACTTTCGCACTTAAAGATTTTTGTTACCACAGATTGATAATACAATGTTCAGAAAGACACAGACCGGTCCGAACTTTCAGACCGATCTATGTCAATCTAATGTTATCCCATGATCTGTTTGGTCAATACATCTTTTGTACAAAAACAGCCCGGACTGATCGCATTTTAACCGCCTTAACTATATGTTATCCTGACCGTTTATTTTTTGAATTTCTTTTCATCAGTCATCGAGATAAAGACACGTGTCTTCTCTCTCCTATTTAGCGGGCTGAACATTTCATTTTATTTCACTTTTTACAAATTACCGCTATCTATTTTCTTACTCTCTCACTCTCCTAAATCTTCGCATTCGTTTGACTTCATTCCAATGGCTACCATCACTCATAACTCCCTCTCCGTTGAGTTTAATGATATTTACAGGGCAGAAGATGCAGAGATGGTGTCCATCTTCAGAGCTTTGGAATCTTCTGGTCTGAGAAACTTTCTGGAATGCGGCACCGTTGTTTATGAATCAGAAATCCGCGAACTATTCGCCAATGCCGTCTCCCAGAAGACATCCATATCTACTACTGTCAAGGGCAAATCTTTTGAGATCTCGCCAATGACGCTGGCCAAAACCTTTGGCCTCCCCAATTCCGGACTGACGGAATTTGGACAGATTCCTCAGGCGTCACTCTCAGATCTTCAAGGGAAGATATCTATTCTTGGCCACCGCCTGCAACCATCGTTTAAGAAGAAGGAAATGCTCTTTCATTTCCAGGTGCTGTGCGAGATAGTGGGTAAGCCTCTGTTGGGCAAAGCAGGAAGTTTTGACGCTGTGACCGCAGAGAAGTTCAGGGCTATGGCGGCTATTGTATCCGGACAGAAGATGAACTGGTCCGTGATTCTGTTTGGAGTTCTGATGGAAACAGTGATTGCATCGAAACAAGTTGTATGCTTTGCTGTTCCTCTCAGCAAGCTACTGGAGTCTTTGGACATCGAGCTGGGAAAGCGGTCCGCTCTGCCATTCCCACGGTCAAATGAATAGTTATCACTGAGTTGGGAGATTATACCCAATCAGGGATCAAGTCCCCCTCCTCCACCGGCAAGGGAAAAGCCATTCTCTCCGAACCCCTCTCCTCTAAACCCAAATCTGCAGCGCAGACAGCCATCGACATCGCTATGGAGGATGTTGATGAAAAGGTGAAGGCACTCATTGTGGTCTTTGATGAATATGTCCAGTACCGGACTATCAACCACATTGAGTTATTCTTCGGTAAGCTGAGCAGACTGAAGAAGATGGAAGAGGAAGTTCTGAAAGGAACAGAGACTGATGATGTTCGGCTTGCCGTGCAGCGCAAAGAGCTATTTACGGCTAATCAAAGATTTTGTATAGCCACTCTGCTCCTAGCTGCTAAGAAAGAGAACTTTGATCCGACTGCTTCAACTGCCAGAGATGATGGGGCTGTTATTGCTCAACTCGAGATGGATGTTCATGCTCTTCACTTAGCTGTCCGTTTTCAAAGACAGAAGCTCAGTGTATCCACTCCCACAACCAGCCCGGATCATCCCTCTGCAAGCAAGACTATGGCAGAACCTTTCGTTGAGGTTATTCCTTCTGATGCAGCAGATCAGACTGCAGAGCAAATACCAGATCAGACTGCAGAGCAAATACCAAATCAGACTGCAGAGCCACTACCAGACCAGACAGCGGAGTAGCCATTGCCTAATGCTCCGTCTGTGCCCAATGATGAACCATTGAATGTATTGTTGGACTCTCCAACAACCTCCATTCCTTTGGGGTCCTCAGCCTCCCGTGCACAAATCAGTCCAACAGTAGAACTGGCAACAGTTGGCGCTTCAGAATTTGTCGATCCGGATCTGGTGGTGTCCATCGTTGTTGCAGCTCTCCATATTGAGGAGCCTTCCAGACCCAGCACTCCTCCAGTCCAATCAGATGAAGATATGGCATTTATTCAAACATTTTCTTCGGATCTGGTCACCTTGATCCGGTCCGAAAGTCATCAAGTTGTTGTATCTTCACTTGTCCCGGTTGCTGAAGACGATGAACAGGCTTTGTCCTCATCAGATCGCTCTCCCAGCCAACAATCTGATGCACCTCCATTTCTGGCAAAGACTCTTCAGCACCTCTCTGACAACTGCATGTCACTCTCTCAACGCGTTCTCGAAGTTCATCAAGGTCAGAGGCTTACATCTTTGGACTTTGATTCATTCAAAGAGAAGATGACTGCCAGTATCGGAAGCCTTCAGCGAGGCATAAACGATCTGTTTTCTCAACAAGCCTCTTATAAGAACAGTCTGAGAAAAGAGCAGATCGAACTAGCCACTAAAGTCAGAGCATCTATTGCCAATTCCCTCCGCGCTCAAGACGTTCGTCTTGACGCTATCAGCGCGCAGCTAGCACAAGTTGTTGACTTTCTTCAAGAGATTGCTGCTGACAAAAAGGGGGAAAAGAAGAAAGACTTCAGGCCGCCTCCGTCTCAGTCTTCTAGAAAATAATATTTTCAGACTGTCTGTATTTAGGATTTTTTGGTGATCAATAAAAATCCTCTTTCGATTAAGTCAGTATTCATTTATTTTGAACTACAATATAAGGCTTAATAATAAAGGTTTAATCGATCCAACTTAATGATGTTCATTTATTTTGAACAAGAAAGAGTAATCGATCCGACAGTTTTCGCTTCAGAGTTCTCATCAGACTGGTTAAAAAGACTTAGAAGCTAGGTTTTGTCATCATCAAAAAGGGGGAATTTGTTAGTTCCGGATCTTATCGATGAGATTTTAAAGATGACAAAACATATCAGACCGGATCGAGAGAAATCAGACTGACCAGAACGATGCCCAAAACAGATCAAGCTGATAAGATGACAAAGCATATCAGACCGGATCGAGGGTAATCAGACTGACCAGATCGATAGCTCAACAACAGAACAAGCTGATAAGTCACATTACTTATCAGACCGGATCGATGAATATCAGACTGACTCAACCAAAGCTTCAGATCGATCTCTATCTTTATCAGATCAGAGCAGCTTAGGATACATACGGAATGGCTCCTCAGTCCGAATCATTAACGGCTATTTATTGTAGCATTTAATGTTGTAATTAATGCTACAAAGGACCAAAGACTGAAGATTGACATAATAGGTAAGAAGACAAAGAAGAGCTTACCTGACAGTCGCCGAAAGTATGAACCAGAACGGCAAGTATCCTGAAGAAGAAGACTGAAGCCTACTCAGAGTTTAAGCAGAGTCAAAGTTGCACATTAAGGGAAATAATGTCGTTGGTACATTCAACTATAAAAGGATGCAACAAAAAGAACTTACTGACTCTCGCTACTGACTCTCGCTGATCAATTGAAAAACGCACAAGAAAGCAAAAACAGCACAAGCTTACAAGCTCAGAAGCTCGCGAGCTGAAATCATTCTTAAGCACGTTTACTTTGTAACATTTGATCATTTAGGATCACTGTGCGCATCTTGTGCTTTCTGTGTTGAAAATAGAAGTGAGAAACATATTGTAACTGTCAGACAGAGTGTGTCTGAGTAGGTTGAGTGACTAGGAGTTTCAGATTGGTAGTGAGGTAAATCCAGTCTGAATCGGGTTTGTACAACAGGATTGTATAAATCAAAGTCTTCTAGTATAAACCTTCCTTAATTGGAAGAAGGGGAGACGTAGAAGGATTACACCACCTTCAAACTTCCAGAAACATATCCTGTGTATCTTATTTCTGCACTCGTTCTTTCTCACTAGCCATCGAGCCGTTCTTACATACAAGAACAGACCGTTCCGCACTTATATTTTCAGTGGTCTGTTTTGTACAAGAATTGATTAAGAAACAGATTTCTTTCACTAATCCGAAAGAAATCACGAAGGATTAATTTTTAGAAGGAGTGTTCATTCACCCCCCCTCTAAACACTCCGGACCGATCCTAACAGCCTAGTATATGGTTCAGATGCCCTCATTCCAGTAGAAATTGGAGTCGAGTCTCTCCGAGTACAACGTTATGATCCAGAGCAGAACAAAGATATAAGAAAGCGAGAGTTAGATGAGATCGATCAGTTAAGAGAACGAGTTGTAGCAAGAACAGAGGTATACAAAGTAAGGATCACCAATGCCTATAAACGAAGGTTTCGCCCAAGAACATTTCAAGTCGGAGAATTGGTATTGCGAAGAACAAATCCTACTGGCGAGGTGAAGAAACTAGCACCCAAGTGGGAAGGCCCTTACAGAATCAAGGAAGTGGTCGGAAGAGGATCGTACAGATTAGAAGATCATGAAGGTCGGGAGTTGGTAAGACTTGGAACATTCATAACTTGAAGAAATATTTTGTATAATCTTTCCTTGTTATATCGATTATGAATTCATTAGCAATAAAATGAAGTTATTTGATTCATTGAGCTTGTTCAGAATTTTAATTGTTTACTCGTGGGATCGGGATGTTTGGTCCACGTTTAAACTTAAAATTGCCTAAGTGGTTGTGCTCGGGGTTGCGAGCTTGTTCGGAATTTTAATTGTTTACTCGTGGGATCGGGATGTTTGGTCCATGTTTAAACTTAAAATTGCCTAAGTGGTTGTGCTCGGGGTTGCGAGCTTGTTCGGAATTTTAATAGTTTACTCGTGGGATCGGGATGTTTGGTCCACGTTTAAACTTAAAATTGCCTAAGTGGTTGTGCTCGGGGTTGCGAGCTTGTTCGTAATTTTAATTGTTTACTTGTGGGATCGGGATGTTTGGTCCACGTTTAAACTTAAAATTGCCTAAGTGGTTGTGCTCGGGGTTGCAAGCTTGTTCGGAATTTTAATTGTTTACTCGTGGGATCGGGATTTTGATCCACGTTTAAACTTAAAATTGCCTAAGTGGTTGTGCTCGTGGTTGCGAGCTTGTTCGGAATTTTAATTGTTTACTCGTGGGATCGGGATGTTTGGTCCACGTTTAAACTTAAAATTGCCTAAGTGGTTGTGCTCGGGGTTGCGAGCTTGTTCGGAATTTAATTGTTTTCTCGTGGGATCGGGATGTTTGGTCTACGTTTAAACTTAAAACTGCCTAAGTGGTTGTGCTCGTGGTTGCGAGCTTGTTCGGAATTTTAATTGTTTACTCGTGGGATCGGGATGTTTGGTCCACGTTTAAACTTAAAATTGCCTAAGTAGTTTTGCTCGGGTTTGCGAGCTTGTTCGGAATTTTAATTGTTTACTCCTGGGATCGGGATGTTTGGTCCACGTTTAAACTTAAAATTGCCTAAGTGGTTGTTCTCGGGGTTGCGAGCTTGTTCGGAATTTTAATTGTTTACTCGTGGGATCGGGATGTTTGGTCCACGTTTAAACTTAAAATTGCCCTAAGTGGTTGTGCTCAGGGTTGCGAGCTTGTTCGGAATTTTAATTGTTTACTCGTGGGATCGTGATGTTTGGTCCACGTTTAAACTTAAAATTGCCTAAGTAGTTGTGCTCGGGGTTGCGAGCTTGTTCGGAATTTTAATTGTTTACTCATGGGATCGGGATGTTTGGTCCACGTTTAAACTTAAAATTGCCTATGTGGTTGTTCTCGGGGTTGCGAGCTTCTTCGGAATTTTAATTGTTTACTCGTGGGATCGGGATGTTTGGTCCACGTTTAAACTTAAAATTGCCCTAAGTGGTTGTGCTCAGGGTTGCGAGCTTGTTCGGAATTTTAATTGTTTACTCGTGGGATCGGGATGTTTGGTCCACGTTTAAACTTAAAATTGCCTAAGTGGTTGTGCTCGGGGTTGTCAGCTTGTTCGGAATTTTAATTATTTACTCGTGGGATCGGGATGTTTGGTCCACGTTTAAACTTAAAACATCGTTGTTGTTTTGTACGGAAGAAAATAGCCAAGTGAATGAGTAATTTTATTCCTGATTGAAAAGTAGTACAAGAAAAAGTAAAATCCCTACTCTACGGGTGAAATATCTCTTTAGGGAGGCTTTCTAAGGCAGCCCCCACATCAAGGAAATCTTTTGAAGCTCCTTCGGGAGGGTAGCCTTGAGCTTTAAATTGGCTGACACATGCTTCAAATCCATGATCAAAAAACTTAGAAGCGCGGTCCGCCACCATGTTGCCATACTCCGGAGACTTCAAAAATTCAGCCTTCTTGGTGAGCCAGAATTCTTCCATTTGAGTAGCAGTTGAAGATTTATCTTGACCAAGTTGCTCAGAGACATATCGATATTGCTCGGCCATGGATTTGTACTGCTCCAATAAAGTAGAATTAGCACCTTTCAGATCGGCTAATTTTGTCCACTCTTCTGCAAGGGCTTTCTCCGCTTTATCTCGAGCTGACACCAAGGCCAAGTGCCGCTCTTCCAGAAGACTCACCGACTTCTTCAGGTTCTCACCCATACTTTCTAGCTCCCTGATGCGTTTCTGGTTATGGCCATCTGCTGATCGTACTGAGTGAAAACGGGTGAGAAGTTCACCCGCCATCATGTGGGCCTGCATCAGAGCACATATAAAAAAATGACGATTGAATGTACCAAAAGAGACAGGCTGGGAAGATTAATTGATAAAAGTATCTGCCTGAGTAAAGGAGGTGGAGAAGTCGTTCACCAAGTTGCTGAAGGCCAATTCCCCGAGATACTTACGATCGGCGGAGTTGGGGGTGTAGTAGAAGATGGATTGGGAGGCTTTGGGGTCGGGTTTCTTCAGTAGGCACTGGGAGAATACGTCCAAGAAGGAATGTGATATCTCGAGGAAGGTCGAGAAACACCAAGAGCAGGTTGAGATGAGGCTCGGGGTTCAGAAGGGATGAGGGAAGAAGAAGTCTTCTTAAGGGGAGGGCTTTTGGGGAAGAACTTGGACCCTCGGGAGTGGCCCTTTTTCGGCGCTGAAGAGTCTGAGTCCCCTCGGGAGAAGCCCTCTCCTCACGGGGAGTCATAATCTCAACGGAAGGGGGAGGGGCAGGAGCAGTAACAGCAGCCGAAATTTGACCTTTCTGGTGCTTTTCCTTTAATTTCTTGGCCATCCTAGCTTTCATCATTTTTGTTTCTGAAAAGAACGGATGAATATTAGTCCAATCATAGCAAGTTGAAAATAAAACAAATGAGACTGCTTAAAAGCACTCACCGATGGGCATTTTCAAGGATGCACCCTTCGGGCTCAGCTGGAACAAGTATAGCAGTCCGTCGTCAATCAGCTCCATTAAGTTAAAACACTGATCGCAAAGTGTACGACGAATCGACAAATACGGTTCCTCCTCAAGGTAACCCTTGATTGACTTGCCCCTCGGGAGATTTTCCCTCCACTCCATAGGGCAATCCCAAGGTTGGAGCGGACGGGCAAAAAAATAGGAGTTCTTCCAGTTTTTTATAGATGAGGAGTATTTTTTAAGGAAGCCAACCCATGTCCGAGAAGAAAAGTAAAAGAGCCCGATCTCTTTCTTGTTTAATTGAAAAAAGCAATGGAAAAGTTCGGGAGTAGGGGTAAAACCCAGAAAAGAAAGAACTATGAAAAAGCCAGCCAATAATCGATAACTATTGGGAAATAGCTGACTAAGAGAAACAGAAAAGTAAGAGGCTACTTTGATACAGAAAGGAGGGATAGGAAAGCGGAGGCCTCCTCGGAGTTGGTCTATGTAAAAAGGAAAAAAAACCCTTAGGGGGTAAGTGGGGACGAGATCCGGAAGGGGGAGCAATAATAGAAGTCCCCTCAGAAATCCCCCATTTGGTTCGAATGTTGTTTAAATGCTGAGTCAATTTGACCTCAGATTCAAAGATCTCAAACCAAGGAACACGGGCTTTCACTAAATCCCGCTCACGAGCAGCTGATGCAGCAGAAGAGCTTAAAGTTTCTTCACTATCAGAAGAAGAAGAGGGTTGAGGAGAGGGGCTAATAGCGTCCCCCTCATTGGACATATCTATCGCCTGTAATGAAGAATCGGCTGAGGAAGAAACCATACTTGGTGATTGAAAGTTGAAGATTACTGAGGCAAGTTGTTCGATCGTCTGATGCTAGCTCGGAAGCAAAATACAACAAGGTAAGATAAATAAAGAAAAATGATGGGTATTTATAGATGGGACCATGTGAATAGTCATTTAATCCTCAACGTCCAAAAATAATGGAATGAACGGTCATAAAGGCGCCTCGGGAAACGAAACGTCGCGCGGCATTTGAAATTTTTAGGCGGCAAAAAATCCCGAGCAGGTTAAGGTTATGATTTTACCCGAAGACAATAAAACAAGACTTCAAAAGTCTCGTCTTGCTTTACTTTAGGGGGGTGAGGTGATATCATATAACATATTGGCTTCCTCGGGTAAAATCCCCCAAAGAACCGAACAAGTCATATACCGAACAGGAGGACACCGAACAGGTGGCACCAAACAGGGTTTTACCGAACAGCTGCTAAACCCTCCTCGATTTTCTGATCAAAGATTAGCGGAAGACCCGGGGATAACCAACAAATCAACCGGCGTGAATAAACGTGCAGTAATGGGAAGCGGATTTCTCGGACACGTTTGGCCCCAGTTAAGCCACAATCATAGGACATCGTGTTTCGGATCTCCCGCGAATTAAATCACTAGGAATATCCCTA
The DNA here is from genome assembly GCA_907163345.1 of Haberlea rhodopensis. NCBI lineage: Eukaryota > Viridiplantae > Streptophyta > Magnoliopsida > Lamiales > Gesneriaceae > Haberlea > Haberlea rhodopensis. Next base: position 20,454,783 of record CAJQUN010000004.1, on the reverse strand, counting down.
TAAATACCCGCGGATGGTCTCATTGGAAAGAGTTGGATTTTTTAGGCGAAAAGACTCCGAAGAGAGCATATTCACTTCTGTTCGGTCATTTTCATTATTTTTTTTCTGGGATACTTTCATAGAGTCATTTGACGATTGTAAGTGGTGTCTAAAAAGTCCTGTAATCAACAAAGTGTGATAGTGAAACTTATACTGGACTAGGTCCCGTGGTTTTTCTCCCAATTTGAGGGTTTTCCACGTAAAAATCTTGGTGTGTTCATTTTTATTTTTCGTAAACACTTTATTCTACCAAATACATAAAGTAACGGTTCACATCAAATATCATTTCCTGTATTATTCTTAATATCATTATATATATATATATATATATATAATTACGTGTATATATAAATATATATATATATATATATATATATATATATATGTGTGTGTGTGTGTGTTTTTTCAAGGTTTTGAATTTAGCATCTCTTTCTTCTTATATAATGTTAGAAATTCAAATTTTCCCAAAAAAAGCCAATTTGAAATTACGAACGTTTGATAACAGTAAAATTATATATTTGACATGTATATGATCCATGTGGATTTTAAATTGAGGGTTGAATTATTAACAGACCACTAAATCATGGGAATTATATTATGTTTTTTCGCTTATATCAACAAAATTTATATAATATTATGAATGTATTTAAATTGCCTAAACTCTAGTGAACATTTAATAGTATATCATTCAAATCATTTTTGTTGACTTCGAACATAGAAAAATATTTTGAAATTTTGAAAATAGTTATTTTTTTTTAAAAAGAAGTATAATAATTAACAAGAGTCCACGTGGTAAAAATTAAAAACACAAGAAATTATTGTAAAGCATAAATGCATAAATAAAATAAAATAATTCAGAGATTCTTAAATATCATTCAAAGTATTTTTGTAACTGCGTGAATGAAATTTAAATTTCTTAATTTCTATTACCTCGACTCTTTATCTAAACTATAAGTCTTATTGAGGGCAATAATTATTGTTTTCTCATATTAGTTTTTTTATAAAATTCAACCTACATTTAAAATAATGATAAATATATTAAGGGTGTATCTTGGATTGATTATTTAAAATACTTTTATCTTGTTTTTTTCTTAAAGTTGAAAAATTTGCTTTTAATTAAAAGCATTGAGCATTTGTTATATGAAAAAAAAAATAGCTTAATTATCACCACATAAGTTAAAGCGTCAAAAAGTATCTCATGACTTGCTTCTCTACTTCTGATTGTACATGTTGTTTTTTAGAGAAACAATAACCCACTCTATAACCGATTAACCATTTGAAAGATATTTTAAAGGTATCCAAGAAAATATGTAAAAACATTAAGGTAAATAAATGCAGTAAAGTAAATAATATAAGCATTTGTTTCTGGAAGTTCGAAGCACAAACGCTTCTACGTCTCCCCTTCTTCCATCTCATGGAAGGATACACTAGAAGACTTTGATTTATACAACACTTTGTACAAACCCGATCCAGTTGGGCATTCCCCATACAACTAGAACTCTTAGCAACTCAATTATGTATGTTCTTTCTTGTCTCACATACAAAGACCTCTCATCCAGTTGTGATGAATTACCAACTGATGCCTGGGGATTTATGATGTTAGTCCCGGTGTGGTAATAATCCTTAAAGGATTCTAAATGTGGAAATTATGAATTAATTGTTGTATTGAGACTCCCAGGGATTTTTAAATCCGATATTTGGAGTCGTTGGATCCAGGGAATGAGATTGTATTCTCATCGTGATGATAACCTTGGAATTTGTTTTTTGGTGGAATCTGGGGAATGGAATTTATGTTGGAGAGATGATTTTTGAAAACAGATGATTTTTAATGAATCATGATGTAGTTGTGGGGGTATTGGTATTTTGGAGCCTTGGTGCTATATATACCAAATGGACTCGGTATTCCGTCATTATACGGAATCTCTCCCCCTCTCCTCTCCCTCACGCCTCTCTCTCTCACCCCAAACCCTTCCATCTTCTTCTCTTGGGAACAAATCGATGGGGGCTCGTCTTGGGAGCCCGATTTCTTGAAGAAAAGCTGGTAATCTTCTTCTCCTCACCTTTAGCTTCGATTTGATTATGGTATTGTGCTTGTTGATCAATTATTGGGTTGGATTTGAGATTTGGGGGTTTTGGTTAAAAATCTAAAATGTTATTTTTAGAGTTTTTATTGAGTTTAGTTGGTGTATTTGAGGTGTTGAGGAAGTTATGGGTGTTGGTTTTGAGTTTGGGTGTGAAAAACACCATGGAAGCTCTCGCAAGTCGTGATCGATCGCTGAGGAGGGCCGATCGATCGCGACGAGCAGCTGTAAAATTGGTGAAGATGAACAGTGTAGGCAATCGATCGCGAGTTCTCGGCGATCGATCGTGAACGAGTTGGCGATCGATCGCGGAGACTCGTGATCGATCGCGATAAGGCGTTGTTGCCCACTGGACAGGGGCGATCGATCACGCTAAAAACGGCGATCGATCGTCGCCCGTAAGATTTTGTTGTTTTTGGAAAAATTTTGGAAAATGTCGGGATTTTGGAAACGGGGTTTAATGTACTGATTTTCGGGGCAATGTCTACATTCCAATGGGAATGTCATACTTGTAAAATGGGTTGGTTGGAGCCAAAGTTTAATAAAACGGAATTCTCGGTTGAGTTTTTGGCTATCTTCTAAACATATAAAATGAAATGTTTTGGGTAGTATGCATGCTTAGCCGGGGGGCTTTTATTTTGGTAATCGTCATGGATGGACGATAGGTTTGGTTGTGAACGTGCTTGGGCACGTGGTTGCATGCTTGTGTTTAATTGTGAGTTATTTATGTGTTAGCACATAATTCATCAGGTCGTGGGACTCAGGCAATGTTGGACTCAAACTACGGAATTCTAAGGTATGTATGACGTACGAGCATATCTTTAATATATTATTGCAATTGTGGTGCATGATATAATATAATTGTGTCGAATTGATGGATAACGAAAATGGAATACGGTTACATAAAATAGGTCGATAATATGAATTGTATGGTGCCGCTATGGAGCGAGCGATATTTTGGATGTTGTCGCCATGGAGCGAACATCGGATATGAATGCTGCTGCTATTGAGCGAGCGAGGAAATGGAACCATTGGTTAGATATCTGGAATATCTATGATTACTGGATAATCAACTAATGTGATTGATATTGGAACTTGGAAAGGATTATTTAATCAATGTAATGATTAACTGGCTATTAGGGATTTGATGATTTTGGTTATTTTGAGAACAGGGACAATACAGGGGCTCCCGGATGAGGATGATTCCATCCAGGGAGTATCTTTTGTATTTCATAGCATTTACATTTTTGTAAATTATGAATTATGTTATTGTGATTATTGGTTTGGTGGTATTGGTATGCTCACCCCGTGTGGGGCTGTCTCTGTTGGGACAGGTGAACAGGTCCGTGGTTGGCTGGAGTTGAACTCGAGCTGTGGATTGGAGGTACTTCCATGGATCGAGGTACCAGAGCTGTGAATATGGTATTTTATACATTACGTACACGTACGTTTATTTGGTGCTCGCATGTGAGCAGTGTATATGTGTATATGAGTTGTATAAAAAGGCAAGTGCCTTTCCCTTTTCATTTATTTGTGGCATGCAATTAATTGGGAATTGCTAGATGAATTGAGAATGTAATTAGTGTATTACAAGGGTGCATGATACGTTAAATGGTTTTGGTTGGGGAAATTGGAAATGACATGGAATGAAATAAACGGAGAAATTTTATTATTGGTATATTATGCTAAGTTAGCATATGGTTATTTCCCAACATAGATGGTTATATGCACATAGTTATGAGGTTAATACACTAATTGCGGGTTAAGGGCTCGGAGGTCCTTACATTAGTGGTATCAGAGCAGTGGTTTGCTCTTTGGGGCTGTTGAGGGCCTAGAACATGCTGATAGGAATGTGTAGCACATATTTATGCATAATGGTAGTTGGTGTTTTGTGGCACAGCTATTTGCTAATGTGCTTTTATGATATGGAATGTGGTAATGCTAACCATGGTGTTTGCAGGATCATATGGAATACGATGAGATGAGATTGATAGGAACGGTTAGCACTTGATATGAAAATGTTTTAAGAATTTGATGTTGTATGAAAATCAGGAAATGAGAAGCATTATACGATGTCTAAGGACATGAATGGTGGATAACAGACAGTGGAATATTCGGGTATGATTTCCATATGATTATGAGATTTCAATTGATATTGAGCATGTAAATATATTGCAATTAGAGTCCTGCTACGGGTATATCACCAGCGATGGATCATAATATTTGCCGCTCATATGTCGAAGCGATGGTTAATGCCGCTGTCATATCATAGCGAGGGATATTATTGAGCCGCCGATATAACGTAGTAGGATTTGTGGCTGTTGTGTTAACCTTGATGCAGGTGTATGGAGATATCAGTGAAATTATGCAGAATGGGTGATAGGCTTAGATTTCAAGTGTTTTTAGCTGTAATTTCTTTCCGTTTTTCGTACTTTTTCCTGGATGAAATTACGTTTTTTGGTATTTATTTGCTTGTTTCAGGAAAATAGGTCGGAAATTGAAGAATTGAGCTAAAATGAAGGAAACAGGTGAAATCGAGGCGAAAGAATGAAAAATTCAGATTTTGCAAAGAATCGATCGATCGAGAATATCTCTGGATCGATCGATCCGGGCAGAGAACAACAACAAATTTATCGAAGTCTCGATCGATCAGAACCACAATCTCGATCGATCGATTGAGGCAGAGAGTTTAAAACGTTGAAGTGAACAGTGCACCGATCGATCGGAAAATCTTTTCGATCGATCGATACGCGATTTTCTGAAAATCTTATCTTCCAAATTTAACTTGATTTTCGGTGGATTTAAAAAGGAGAATTTTTCCATATCATTGGAGAATATATCAGAGAGGGAGAGGAGCCGATTTTCATCACCCTAAAAACCCTAGTAACCGCCGAGAAGAATCCGGGGAAAAGCCATCTTCCTCCGTTCTTCGTCCAAGCTTGAGCGAGCCATTTCCGGAGTGCAAGGAAGGAGCAAGAGAAGAGATTACGGTGTAGCGCGCGAATTTGTTCCGACGTTTATCGTATTTCTAAACTTTGATTTATTTGATTTTCATATTCATTTGATATTTTTGAGGTTGAGAAACAATTAAACGTCTTATTGATTTGATTTGAATTGAATTTGGTTTATTTTGTCGAGTTTGAATATAATTGTGTTTGAGTTATTGATTTGAATGTGTTCGAGTGGATTGATTTCTTATTGTTCATGAATTATATGCCTAAAGATATCAAAGCCTAGCTAACTTTGATTGAATTTTGTGAGTTAAAACCAAGATCGAGATATAACGTTTTATTACGCTACAATAATTCATGATGTATGTTTAAGATTGAGATCGAGAGATAAAATCACATACGTGAGCACTTTGAATCGAGAGATTTAGAGTAACTAGGTTTTGAAGATTTATGCAATATCGGAATAGTAAATAAGTGAACGAGAGTTACTTGTTCTAATTTGATATTAGTTTCTTTACAGCTTGAGAGAGTGTATTTAATAACAGTGAAAGCCTTTCACCTTAAGAATCGATTGTTTAGTAATTGCTTATTCAAACGAATCATTGACGATAACACAGTTGAACGAAGAGCTAGATAAATTTCTCGAGCGAAATTCCTTTGCATATCCGGAAGCCATCTATTTTATTTATTCTTGTTTTATTCGGATCTTTTAGTTCTAAATTTGCATTAGTTAATCTACCCCCTTGTTAATCGTAGGCTAAATATAATTTTACTAGTTTTATTTGGTACTTATACGTTAGTCCCTGTGGATTCGACAACCCTTACTTTCATTTAACTATACTAAAACTTGACACCGTGCACTTGCGATAGAGAATCGCGTCACACTCTGAAATCTTTTTTTTAAAAAATATCGCGGTCAAGTTTTTGGCGCCGTTGTCAGGTACTAATCTGTATAATATCATACGAGATTAGTTAATTGTAATTTAGCCAATTTGTATGATTTCGTTTTTGTTTTTCTTTTTCTTTTTCGTTAGTTGATTTTTGTTATTGATTTTTGTATTTTTGTTGTTGTTTCCTTTTGTCTGATTCAGTACATGAAGCATTTGTCTAGTGCATGCTCAGAAGCGAGGAACCCATTCTCGAGCCATTTGATCATGAAATAGATAGAACTCTACTTAGAAGACTACGAGAAGCTCGAGCAATGGCCGACAAAACGCACAAAACCCTAGATCGATGATGGACTTTGTGCAGCCAGCATTCCATGGATCTTTATCCAGTATTACTAGGCCGACAATCCAGGCGAATAACTTCGAGATCAAGCCTGCAATTATCCAAATGATACTGCACTCTGTACTGTTTGGGGGAGCTGCCACTGACGATCCAAACACTCACATCTCCAACTTCTTGGAGATCTATGACACTTTTAAGCATAATGGCGTCTCCGACGACGCCATCAGGTTAAGGCTCTTCCCTTTTTCATTGAGAGACAAAGCTAAATCCTGGTTGAATTCTTTACCTGCAGGATCGATTACAACATGGGAAGGATGACAAAAGCTTTCTTATCGAAGTACTTTCCTCCCTCCAAGACGGCAAAGATGCGGAACGATATCACTACATTTTGGCAATTCGACCCCGAGAGTTTATACGAGGCATGGGATCGTTTCAAAGATTTATTGAGGAGATGCCCACATTACGGTCTACCCATCTGGCTGCAGGTACAGACGTTTTACAATGTTTTATTTTCTGCTAACCAATCAATGATAGATGCAGCATCTGGGGGATCGATCATGCGGAAGACACCGGAAGAAGCGCATGACTTATTGGAGGAAATGGGGTCCAATAGCTATCAGTGGCAATCGGAAAGGAACACACCACAAAAACCAATAGGAGTCCATCAAGTGGATGAGATTACTGCTATTTCGGCTCAGCATGGGTGCAGCAGCGATGCAAGCTCAAGCTGTCTTCTGTGATTTATGTGGAGGCAGTCATCCGAGCATTGAGTGCCAAGCAGGTAACCAATTTAATCAATCTACTGAAGCTGTGAATTTCATAGGAAACAGGCAGCAAAACAATCCATACTCGAACTCATACAACCCGGGATGGAGGAACCACCCAAATCTGAGGTGGTCAAATCAAGAGAATGTGTTGAATCCACAACCACAGTCGGGGTTCACACAAAAACCGAGTATGGAGGAGTTGATGGCCAAACTGATTTCGTCGATTGAGGTGAGGATTCAGAATCAGGATGCATCGATTAAGAACCTGGAAGTGCAAATAGGGCAGCTGGCAACGTTGATTTCTGGAAGGACGCAAGGTACGCTTCCGAGTGATTCTGTGAAGAATCCAAAGGAGCAATCAAGTTAACAGACGAGGAGGTGACAGTCCAGCTTGGGACTATAAATTAAGAACTTTCTTTTCCTTCCTCGAGTTTTTATTTTTAGTTCATCATTTTAGTTTGGTTGTTTTTAATTTGTTTTTAGATGTTCCAAGAATGAATCCATGCAATTTTGTTGCAGGTGTAAAAGCAAGAAAGATGTAGGCGAGGCAACCCGAGAGGAAAATTTTTGAAAAAAAAAATATTGATTTTGGTAGTCTGGTGCTGGCGATCGATCGAGATTTATTCTCGATCGATCGCCCGGAAATTTTAAAGACCAAGAGGTTCACTGCCTCGATCGATCGATCGAAAAATATTCTCGATCGATCGAGAGAAAATTTTGAAAAATAAAGGGGCACCGACGCAACATTCTGTGCAACACATCAATTTTTTTCCTCTCCTCTTCAGCAAAGAACCAAATCGCCTCCTCCAATTTCTCATCCTCTCTCATCTATATTCTCTCCAAATTTCAAATTACTTCAAATCTTTGAAGTAAGAATTGTTTCTGATGAGATTTTACTTGCAGATCTGAAGTATTGCAAACCGAATTGGGTAGAATTGCACCTAAAAGAGACTTCCGAGCCAAGCACAAAAAATTCATCAAAGATCAGATTTTTTCTTGGGTGAGGAGCGCCACTACCCAGTTCCCCCTTCGGAGCATGATGAGGACGACGATCAATGACGATCGTCGTCATGGTACGTGTTTTTGCCATTACATTTATTTTTCTTGTCCATTGAGGGCAACGCACATATTAAGTTTGAGGGGGGGGGGGGGGGGGGGGGGGGGGGTGGTGACTGCACTATTATGAGACTAATTCGTCCTTGAGCACTATCCACAAAATTTTTTTAAAAATGAGTTATTCTTGAGAAATGATGAGTTGGATTTGCAACGGTAATACATGATGAAATTAATCCCCATCTAGATAGGAGTCATGAAAATTTTTAACTTGTTTGTATATGTTGAGCTTATGTCAAAATTGAGGAATAGTTTGAGCACGTTTTGAGTCATGATTGAGTGAAGTATGTATTGAATAAAGTGAAAACTTGTGTTAACTATGATTAGTCTTGAGCATCTTAGAAAACTCTACAATTTATTTGAAAGTACTTTGAGGCGAAATTTTATAATTAGGAACTTGACTTGGAGATGATTTAGGCGATCTTTGGACCGTTTGTACCTTCTAGCTTACCTTGTCTATATCATTCCTTAGTGTCCCCTCTCGAGCCTTATTGAAAAAGAATGGTATATGCATTGCATACAACTAGATCCCCATTCGACATTTTTGGCTAACTCATTATACCTACCTTGAATTGAGCCTAAAGGAAAATTTTTATCCGTCCCTAAGGGAGTATAATGAATCTCATTCATTGCACTTAATTGTATATGTAGATGAGTTCATTGTGAAAAACAAAATGAACAAAAGAATGAGCAATAAGAAAAGATGTAGAGATAAGCCTTGAAAAAAAAAATGGAAACATTCAAATAAGGCCCAAAGTGGCCAAGGCTAGAAAAAGTTGAAGAGAAGCTCAGTATTGTGCGAAAATTTTTGAACTGATTCTATTACACTCTCTTCTTTGCATTCATCCTACCTTTTCTTTGGAGCCGACACCAAAGGCCTAACGCTATAAGCTTTTAAAGACCTTCTGATCCAAGTCTAGGGAATAATTACATTAGTGGAGAAGTGCTGGATAGTATATTTGTAGAGTATTCAAAAGTAATCTTGACTTTGAGTTTTTATGGCACATTTTGATCTTAAAAGATATGTATATAACTCATGTTTGACAATAGCACACACGCACATTCCGATGTTGCGATGTATTGTTTAGCTTAGGAGAAAACGCTTCATGTTGAACTTTGAATGACTCTTATTGACGTGTAAGTAGGATTGCTGAGCTTTTACGTTGAGTTGTAAAGATGATTTATTCAAAGTATTAAGTTTGACTCTACTTTTTGAGCTTATTTCTTGCTCGAGGACGATCAAGTCCAAGTTTGGGGGAGTTGATAGGCTTAGATTTTAAGTGTTTTAGCTGTAATTTCTTTCCGTTTTCCGTACTTTTTCCTGGATGAAATTACGCTTTTTGGTATTTATTTGCTTGTTTCAGGAAAATAGGTCGGAAATGGAAGAAATTAGCTAAAATGAAGGAAACGGGTGAAATCGGGGCGAAAAACTGAAAAATTTAGATTTTGCAAAGAATCGATCGATCGAGAATATCTCTCGATCGATCGATCCGGGCAGAGAATTCAGCAACAAATTTATCGAAGTGTCGATCGATCGGAACCACAATCTCGATCGATCGACCGAGGCAGAGAGTTTAAAACGCTGAAGTGAACAGTGCACCGATCGATCGGAAAATCTTTTCGATCGATCAATACGCGATTTTCTGAAAATCTTATCTTCCAAATTTAACTTGATTTTTGGTGGATTTAAAAAGGAGAATTTTTCCATATCATTGGAGAATATATCAGAGAGGGAGAGGAGCCGATTTTCATCACCCTAAAAACCCTAGTAGCCGCCGAGAAGAATCCGGGGAAAAGCCATCTTCCTCCGTTCTTCGTCCAAGCTTGAGCGAGCCATTTTCGGAGTGCAAGGAAGGAGCAAGATAAGAGATTACGGTGCAGCGCAAGGATTTGTTCCGAGGTTTATCGTATTTCTAAACTTTGATTTATTTGATTTTCATATTCATTTGATGTTTTTGAGGTTGAGAAACAATTAAACGTCTTATTGATTTGATTTGAATTGAATTTGTTTATTTTGTCGAGTTTGAATATAATTGTGTTTGAGTTATTGATTTGAATGTGTTCGAGTGGATTGATTTCTTATTGTTCATGAATTATATGCCTAAAGATATCAAAGCCTAGCTAACTTTGATTGAATTTTGTGAGTTAAAATCGAGATCGAGAGATAACGTTTTAATACGCTACAATAATTCATGATGTATATTTAAGATTGAGATCGAGAGATAAAATCACATACGTGAGCACTTTGAATCAAGATATTTAGAGTAACTAGGTTTTGAAGATTTATGCAATATCGGATTAGTAAATAAGTGAACGAGAGTTACTTGTTCTAATTTGATATTAGTTTCTTTACAGCTCGAGAGAGTGTATTGAATAACAGCGAAAGCCTTTCATCTTAAGAATCGATTGTTTAGTAATTGCTTATTCAAACGAATCATTGACGATAACAGAGTTGAACGAAGAGCTAGATAAATTTCTCGAGCAAATTTCATTTGCATATCCGGAAGCCATCTATTTTATTTATTCTTGTTTTATTCGGATCTTTTAGTTCTAAATTTGCATTAGTTAATCTACCCCCTTGTTAATCGTAGGCTAAATATAATTTTACTAGTTTTATTTGGTACTTATACGTTAGTCCCTGTGGATTCGACAACCCTTACTTTCATTTAACTATACTAAAACTTGACATCGTGCACTTGCGGTAGAGAATCGCGTCACACTCTGAAATCTTTTTGTTTAAAATATCATGGTCAATGGGCATCACCTTTGAGTCCAAAGGACAGTGTGCATTGTACGGGGTCACCTCTTGCGCCTACGGAGCATGTGGCATGTGCATTGTACGGGGTCACCTCTTGCGCCTACGGGGCATGTGGCACGGGCATTGTACGGGGTCACCTCTTGCGTCTATAGGGCATGTGGCACGTGCATGGGAGGGCCTCTCGGGCCTGCGGAACAAGGCGATACATTTCTGATTATGCCGCTGTCGTGTCGAAGCGATGATACATGCCGCTGTCACGTCGAAGCGCTGATACCACCGTCATGTCGAAGCGATGATGCCGCTGTCGTGTCGAAGTGATGATACATGCCGCTGTCACGTCGAAGCGATGATGCCGCTGTCATGACGTAGTGACGTGATCGGGAACAAAGTGTTGCATGTAATGTGAGCCACCTCTTGGGTCCGTAAGGAACAAAGTGCTACACGCATGTGAGTACCTCTTGAGTCCACGATGGTTTATGCCACTGATTATTGGCGATGGTTTATGCCTCGTGGTATTCATAGCGATGGTTTATTCCGCTATTCTATTGGTTATGTGCCGTCGAGTATTTATAGCGATGGTTTATTTCGCTATTCTATTGGCGATGGGTTATGCCGCCAGGTATTCATAGCGATGGTACATTCAGCTATTCTATTAGCAATGGTTTATGCCGCCGGGTATTAATAGCGAAGGTACATTCCGCTATTCTATTGGCGATGGTTTATGCCGCCGGGTATTCATAGCGATGGTTCATTCCACTATTCTATTGGCGATGGTTTATGCCGCCGGGTATCATATAGCGACGGGTCATTCCGCTACATCTATTGGCGATGGTTTATGCCGCCGGGTATCATATAGCGACGGGTCATTCCGCTACAATCTATTGGCGATGGTTTATGCCGTCGGGTATCATATAGCGATGGGTCATTCCGCTACATCTATTGGCGATGGTTCATGCCGCCAGGTATTATATAGCGATGGGTCATTCCGCTACATCTATGGCGATGGTTCATACCGCCGGATATCTATAGCAATGTTTTATGCCGCTGACTTTATGGCGAGGGATCATGCCGCTGATTCTATAGCGATGGGTTGTACCGCTATGTACGTAGCACTGGATTACACCACCTACGAGCGATGGGTGCTGCTTGCGTACCACTTGTGGACGATGGATACATGTATGCTGCTATCTTGTTAGCGATGAGGTATGGTGTATTACTGTTTTATTAGCATTATTGTGGATACCATAGGTTGTAATATACCGTCATGTGTTCGACAATGAGATTATGGATGTCGTGCATCGACATATACCGTCACATGGTTGACGATGAGATTGTGAATGTCAGGTGTTGACATGTACCATCACAAGTTGAAGATGTTATGTTGGATGTCATATGTTGACACATACCGTCACCGGTTGACGAGACTGTTACGTCGAGCAGGTTTGCTCGATAGATTATTGGATGCATTGTACCGGTAAGGGTACCGCATCATGTAATAGAGGTAAATATTTTTTGAGTAGTGATACCTTTGGGTATACTCGCTGGAATGGCTAAGGCCAAGTGATTGGTGGTAAGAGTAGTCATTGAGGAACTACTCGTGTGATGTGTGGTAGACATGGTCACACGCACCCTGAGGGTGTGGAATAAGTCCTAATGGATTAAGATTGCATCGTGGTTGAGCAAGGACACCGAGATGTCCATTATGTTTGGTGCTTTAGGGAAATATTGGGTGATGATCCACTACTCTAATGGTTTGTACGTACCGGGATGGAACGTATGTTACATTGGTAGGTTTGGTATAAACCTAAGGAGGGCAGCGAACTGCTAGCCAGGTATTGTTGCAGTGCTATAGTGTGCTTGTTGTAGCCATTACACTGCTCGCTGGAACCGAGTTTGGTGAATCGTATGATGATACGATGAGGGCATTAGTGGACTCTAGTAGTCATTATGTCGCATGAGGTTTGAGGCAGGGAATGCCTCACTGGGACGTTTATACGTCAAATGTTTTGAGGGACTTGTACTGGGACAGCTATTCTGTTGGGAATACCAACGTGAGTGTCGACAAGTCGTTACTAGCTCTGGTTGAGCGTTTTGCATATGGCATGCAATGGGGGACACAATTGGATTGTGAGATATAGTTAGTGGGGTGACACTACTATATTGATTTTATCTCTTGGAGAGATTTGGATTGTACTGTCATGGAGACAGCTAATATTAGTTGAGGGTTGATTGTGAATCAACCGGGGTAAGCCATACTAGTGTTGGACTAGGTGATGGCTTCGTATTTCCGGCGAGACGTTTGAGGAGGCGTCTCTGGAGAGATGCTCAAGGTTTGTGGAGTACTATAGTATTAATACAGAGCATCGTTGTATGAGTATACGTTGTGTATACGGATTTTGTTTTGGTAGTAGTGGCTTTGATGCAATATTCTGAACCAGTTACGTATTTTTGGTTCCGAGATATGTTTTGGTAAATATATCCAGTTTCCGAACGATGGTTCGAGGTTGGAGGGTCATGGATTCATGACATTTTCCTTGTGAGGAAGGTGGTATTGATATACCTACCGATTGGGAATCTTTGGGAGATTCAATGAGTCGGTTTATGTGGTGATAATGTTGGAATCACACTATTGGTCGTTGGTCTGTCAATCATTATTCTCCGCGAGGTGAGAATAGCTGGGGATTGACAGTTGGTTTTGGGACTTTGGGTATGATTGGAGATACCTGAGTCTATTGCATTGAGTATGCAGGTTGTATTGGTACTTAGGCATGTATATCATAGTGTGTATACGGATGCCAACAATTATTGGTCCTCGTCGAGCATCGGGTTAGTGTGCTTGGATGAATGAATCTCCGGTGAGAGATTGTATCACCTTGAGATTGGTAATCTCGATGGCACGATGTATTCTGAAGAATGATCGTGAGGTCTGGTTGACTCCCTTGAGGAGTGATTGTCGTGTGTTGAGACCATGGTAACTCATTTCTGGGTAATTTGATAACATCTCTGTGTTAGGATTGTTGAATCCTAGGGTAAACGAGGGATGCCCATGATTCGGATTTATTAGGTGTCACGGTTGACACGTGAGGCGGGAATGCGATTGATTGTTTTGCATGTCCTTTCGGGAATTTGAGACCTTGTAGACTCTCAACGATGTATTGGACCAAGATGTGATTTCTTAGAACTTAGAGATGTGTTTTGTGTTGATCGGTAGCGATGAGTTGCCCGATCCGTGTTGCAATGTGGTGCAACTACTCCTTTGATGGAGATTGATTTGGAAAGAGGAACCGGATGTAGTTTAGGTACACTGTTCTGTACTGGTGGTCACTTTGGTAACAATGTATGTTTAACATCGTTGGCTATGTCATGGAGATATCATCGAGGCGATATCTATTTGGAATCACGAATGATTCGTTTGATTTGTAGTTAAGGTTGGCTGACTGCTTTTGAGATGGTAAGCATTGGGGTATGCTGACGTTCTATTGCGGTTGTGATGGTGTGGGTGGTTTATCCCATTCCAGGTTTTGGTGTGAGACCGGTATCCTCGCGTTTGGTGGTCGTTCATGACATGTTCATGATTCGACGATGTGAATCCGTTTGGATTTTGTAATCTCGGCAATACGTGGAGTACGCCGTGCAAATTTTGAGGATGAAATTTTATTGGTGGGGGATAATTTTGATGCCCGGGGATTTATGGTGTTATTCCCAGTGTGGTAATAATCCTTAAAGGATTTAATTGTGGCAATTATGAATTAATTGTTGTATTGAGACTCACAGGGATTTTTAAATCTGGTATTTGGAGTAGTTGGATCCAGGGAATGAGATTGTATTCTCATCGTGTTGATAACCTTGGAATTTGGTTTTTGGTGGAATCTGGGGCCCGGAGTACTTTGTACTGGGGCTGGCAATGGAAATTGAGTTGGAGAGATGATTTTTGAAAACAGATGATTTTTAATGAATCATGATGTACTTGTGGGGGTATTGGTATTTTGGAGCCTTGGTACTATATATACCAAATGGACTTGGTATTCCGTCATTATACGGAATCTCTCCCCCTCTCCTCTCCCTCACGCCTCTCTCTCTCACCCCAAACCCTTCCCTCTTCATCTCTTGGGAACAAATCGATGGGGGCTCGTCTTGGGAGCCCGATTTCTTGAAGAAAAGCTGGTAATCTTCTTCTCCTCACCTTTAACTTCGATTTGATTATGGTATTGTGCTTGTTGTTCAAGTATTGGGTTGGATTTGAGATTTGAGGGTTTTGGTTAAAAATCTAAAATGTTGTTTTTAGAGTTTTTATTGAGTTTGTTTGGTGTATTTGAGGTGTTGAGGAAATTAGTGGTGTTGGTTTTGAGCTTGGGTGTGAAAAACACCATGGAAGCTCGAGTTTTTCAGAAAATCGCAGGTCGCGATCGATCGCCGAGGAGGGCCGATCGATCGCGACGAGCAGCTGAAAAATTGGTGAAGATGAATAGTTCAGGCGATCGATCGCGAGTTCTCGGCGATCGATCGCGAGCGAGTTGGCGATCGATCGCGGAGACTCGCGATCGATCGCGATAAGGCGTTGTTGCCCACTGGGCAGGGGTGATCGATCGCGCTAAAAGTGGCGATCGATCGCCGCTTGTAAGATTTTGTTGTTTTTGGAAAATTTTTGGAAAATGTCGGGATTTTGAAAACGGGGTTTAATTAACCGATTTCCGGGGCAATGTCTACATTCCAAGTCATACTTGTAAAATGGGTTGTGTAAGGCCTCTCTACCTTAACAGTGTAAAAAAAAAAAAATAGGGCTAACATGCATTAAAGACAGTTTATGGTTCCGGTTGTAGCCTTGAGCTAACAGGACAGGCCAAAAATAAAATTCCACCATGAGCATATACATCACTTATTCAACAAAATCCAAGCACAATAACATAAATAATTGCATGAGAAATATATGTATGTATGCTCCCTGATTTACCACATTAACACATTTTCATTGTTGTTCTGTTTCATAAACTCATGCACAAAATCATTAGTTCATAATATAATGATCGATACCACGTTCCAGTTATAACCGCAATATTCCACATTAATCACTAGAAATGTGATTGTTCCGGTCCTGTTACAACAACGGAATTTTAGGACCCCTCGCTTCGACATATAGCGGCATCATATGATATCCCTCGCTTCGAAAATGACAGCGGCATGTACATCGCTTCGACATGACAGTGGCAAATATCATATTACCATCGCTTCATATGACAGCGGCAAGTACCTCCCTCGCTCGTATATAACAACTACCGGAAAAATCAAGCATTTCCAACCACATATAAATCACACAACACTTGAGTCCGCAATCATAATGCATCACCATTATCTCAATATATATCAACACATTTCGTAATCCACACTTGTCCACGATATATATATAGCCAAAAGCGTAAGAACACATTTTACCATCCGATGCCCGAACGTCTCACTACGTACCTTAGTCTCAAAAGTTGAGAAGTTGAAGAACTTTATCTCCTTGAAGTCGTTGGTACTTGGGATGGTTCTACACAACCATACAAATCAATATTAGAAGCCAATTATAGTCAAATATCAAAATTCCACAAAAAGACACCAAAAACACAAATTTTGTATCTCGTGATCGATCGCCACCAAGGCCCGATCGATGGCGAGACCATATTACCCGCTACTAAAATTTTCTGCTCTTGGCGATCGATCACCAGCCTCACCAAAAATCCAACTCCCAACCAATACCAATAACAACCCAACACAAACCCATTTTAAAACTCAACATACCAAAACAAAAATCCAAACTAAACACCATTAAAGTATAAAGGAGGTATCCATACCTCTTGGGGACTCCAAATCTCACAATAAATCCCACAAATCAAGCTTTTGCAAGGATTTCTCCTCTCCTTGAAGCCAAAAATCGAAAATGGAAGGGAAAGTAGGGTTTCGAGAGTGAGTTGGGGATTTTGATAAAGTAATTGGTAAAGTGGGGTAATAAGGGGTTGTGGGGGAGTTAAATTAAAAATTGAACCCCAACAATTACCATGATGTATAAAACATCCCAACATGATATTTTAAAAGCATTTTACGAAAATGCACCAAACTCCCAATAATTTCATGCTTTCCAAATAATTGCCAACCATTACAATTCAATCATGTTAATACCCAATTTCCCAACATGCACAACATGCACCTTGAAATGCACCCCCGGGTCACGTCTACCATGTGACTAAGCATTTCAACAAGATAATTAATTCCAACACATAATTTAATTATCACCATAATTAATCACATAAACATAATTAATGCCCAAATGCATATAATTATTTCGGGGTATCACAATACTCCCCTACTTACAAGATTTCGACCTCGAAATCGCATGCACTTACCCAAAAAGAACTAAACATAAATCACATAAATAGTTCCAGGTAATGCTGCACCATATGCTGCTCCGTCTCTCACGTGGCCTCCTCGACACCCCTACGATCTCACTGAACATTTACCATCGGTATAACCTTGCTCCGAAGTCTGCGATCCTCTCGACCCAGAATTCTAACCGGTCGTTCCACGTAGGACACATCTGAACTCAACTGAACCTCTGAGGGCTGTAAAATATGAGACGGATCTGGCTCATACTTCCGCAACATTGAGACATGGAAGACGTCATGTATACCAGACAATGACGGCGGTAGAGCCAAACGGTAAGCCAAAGTACCGATGCGCTGCAATATCTCATATGGCCCAACATACCTCGGAGACAACTTCCCGTGCATACCAAAACGAACCACACCTCTGAAAGGTGAGATCTTCAAAAAGACCTTATCTCCCACTTGGAATTCCAACGGTCGCCGTCGTTTATTAGCGTAGGATGCTTGCCTATCCTGAGCCGCTTTCATTTTCTGACGGATCACTTTGATTTTCTCTTCCATTTCTCGAATCAAATCCGGTCCTCCGACCGTCTTACTAGTCAAGTCCTCCCAGTACAACGGTGACCTACAACGTCAACCGTAAAGAGCTTCGAATGGAGCCATTTGAATGCTCGCCTGATAGCTGTTATTATAAGAGAACTCTACTAGTGGCACTGAATCTTGCCACGGAGTATCAAACTCCAATACACATGCCCTCAACATATCTTTGAGCGTATATATGGTACGCTCTGTCTGACCATCTGTCGGAGGGTGATAAGCTGTACTCAGTCTCACCTCCGTACCCAAAGCTGACTGGAGACCTTCCCAAAAATGTGATGTGAACCGTGGGTCTCTGTCAGACACAATCGAGACTAGAATCCCATGCAACCTTACCACATCCGGTACATACAATCGGGCCATCTTTAAGTATGTGTACGACATACAATAAGGGATGAAGTGAGCCACCTTCGTCAATCTATCCACGATCACCCAGATCGCATCATATCCCGAGGCAGTCCTTGGCAAGTGGGTCACGAAGTCCATAGATATGTGTTCCCACTTCCACTCCGGTATCTCTAAACTCTTCAACTCGCCACCAGGCCTCTGCCTCTTCGCTTTTACTTGCTGACAAATCAAGCACTTCTTGACAAAGGTGATGACGTCTCTTTTCATCTGCCTCCACCAAAACTGGTCGCATAAATCCTTGTACATCTTTCTCCCACCTGGATGTATGCTAAACCTGCTGCTATGAGCACGATGCAAGATCCCTTGACGCAACTCCGGTGCCCTCTGCACTACCCAACGGTTACCAAACCTCAAGGAACCATCTTCTGCCACTCTGAACTTTGATGACTGACCCAGGCGTAATAATGATAACCATCTCTGCACCTCAACGTCTGACATCTGAGCTTTCCTGATAGATTCAAAGATGTCCGGCTCTGCCAATAGGGTCGATACATGTACCGGTGATGTATCTACATCAAAGTCATATCCTAAATGACAACAGGAAGTCATCATGGCTGATAACTGGATAACATCCTCCGCGGTATACTTCACCTTCCTACTCAAGGCATCAGCTGTCAGATTCGCCTTCCCCGGATGGTACTCTATCTCACAGTCATAGTCCTTGAGCAAGTCCATCCATCTCCTCTGCCTCGTATTCAGCTCCGCTTGGGTGAATAAGAATTTCAAGCTCTTATGGTCCGTATAAATGGTAAATGAAGTACCATATAGGTAATGCCGCCAAATTTTCAAGGCGAAAATGATAGCCACCAGTTCCAAATCATGAACTGGGTATCTGGTCTCATGAGGCTTCAACTGCCTCGAAGCATAAGCCACCACGTGCTTATCTTGCATCAATACACAGCCCAAACCCTGCAGTGATGCATCCGTGTACAAAGAAAACCTCTCGTTCTCCGAAGGAATCACCAGTACAGGTGTTGTAGTCAACCGGTGCTTCAACTCTTGGAAGCTCTGCTCACATGCCTCAGACCACAAGAACGGAACTCCTTTCTGAGTCAACTGCGTCAACGGCTTAGCGATCTTAGAGAATCCCTCGATGAAAAGTTGGTAATAACCCGCTAAACCAAGGAAGCTCCGGATCTCGGGCACAGATGTAGGCGCAGACCAATCCATCACTGCCTCTACCTTCCTGGGATCCACAGATATCCCATTACTAGAGATCATGTGCCCCAAAAAAACCACGCTGCTCAACCAAAATTCACACTTGCTGAGCTTGGCGTACAACTGATTGTCCCTAAGAATCTGAAGCACTGCTCTCAAATGTTCTTGTGCTCTTCCTCACTCCGAGAGTAGATGAGTATGTTGTCAATAAATACTATGACGAAATGATCAAGGTATAGTTGGAATACTCGGTTCATCAAGCTCATAAAGACAGCCGGGGCGTTCGTCACTCCAAACGGCATGACCAAAAACTCATAATGACCATAACGGGTCCGGAATGCTGTCTTCTGCACATCTTCCTCTCAAACTCGAATATGATGGTACCCTGACCTCAAATCAATTTTACTGTACAACCTCGTGCCCTGCAACTGATCAAACAAGTCATCGATCCGCGGAAGAGGGTATTTATTCTTCACTGTGGCCTTGTTCAAATGTCTGTAATCGATGCACAGACGCATCGATCCATCTTTCTTTTTCACAAATAATACAGGCGCACCCCAAGGCGATACGTTGGGGCGTATGTAACCCTTGTCAAGGAGTTCCTGTAGTTGCTCTTTCAACCCCCTTAACTCTGCCGGTGCCATCCTGTAAGGGGCACGAGAAATAGCGGGTGTTCCCGGTAGTAATTCAATCCCAAACTCGACTTCCCTAGCCGGTGGAAATCCGGGAATCTCCTCCGGGAACACATCGGCAAACTCCGCGACTACGGGTATATCCTAGAGTAGAGACTATCCAAAAATCCTGTATCCTAGTTCCTTAATGCTCCTCGTAGCTCACTGCCTCAACCCGGCCCATAGCCCTTCAAGTCTAAAAGGTGTACCTACAGGAACAACTCGCCATGAGCATATACATCACTTATTCAACAAAATCCAAGCACAATAACATAAATAATTGCATGAGAAATATATGTATGTATGCTCCCTGATTTACCACATTAGCACATTTTCATTGTTGTTCATGTTTCATAAACTCATGCACAAAATCATTAGTTCATAATATAATGATCGATACCACGTTCCAGTTATAACCGCAATATTCCACATTAATCACTAGAAATGTGATTGTTCCGGTCCTGTTACAACAGCGGAATTTTAGGACCCATCGCTTCGACATATAGCGGCATCATATGATATCCCTCGCTTCCACAATGACAGCGGCATGTACATCGCTTCGACATGACAGCGGCAAATATCATATTACCATCGCTTCATATGACAGCGGCAAGTACCTCCCTCGCTCGTATATAACAACTACCGGAACAATCAAGCATTTCCAACCACATATAAATCACACAACACTTGAGTCCGCAATCATAATGCATCACCATTATCTCAATATATATCAACACATTTCGTAATCCACACTTGTCCACGATATATATATAGCCAAAAGCGTAAGAACACATTTTACCATCTGATACCTTAGTCTCAAAAGTTGAGAAGTTGAAGAACTTTATCTCCTTGAAGTCGTTGGTACTTGGGATGGTTCTATACAACCATACAAATCAATATTAGAAGCCAATTATAGTCCAATATAAAAATTCCACAAAAAGACACCAAAAACACAAATTTTGTATCTCGCGATCGATCGCCACCAAGGCCCGATCGATCGCGAGACCATACTGCTACTAAAATTTTCTGCTCTTGGCGATCAATCGCCAGCCTCACCGATCGATCGCCCAAATGTGGCGATCGATCGCCGAATGCTTCTGGAGCCTACTGGTTGCGCGCGATCGATCGCCAAAAACGGGCGATCGATCGCCGCTGCCTGTGTTGCGAGAAACACCATTTTTGCACCATAAATTCTTCACCAACCTCACCAACACTTATACCAACAAACCAAAAACATAAAAACACCTTAAACCTTCAATATACACCATTAACAACCAAAAATCCAACTCCCAACCAATACCAATAACAACCCAACACAAACCCATTTTAAAACTCAACATACCAAAACAAAAATCCAAACTAAACACCATTAAAGTATCAAGGAGGTATCCATACCTCTTGGGGACTCCAAATCTCACAATAAATCCCACAAATCAAGCTTTTGCAAGGATTTCTCCTCTCCTTGAAGCCAAAAATCGAAAATGGAAGGGAAAGTAGGGTTTGAAGAGTGAGTTGGGGATTTTGATAAAGTAATTGGTAAAGTGGGGTAATAAGGGGTTGTGGGGGAGTTAAATTAAAAATTGAACCCCAACAATTACCATGATGTATAAAACATCCCAACATGATATTTTAAAAGAATTTTACGAAAATGCACCAAACTCCCAATAATTTCATGATTTCCAAATAATTGCCAACCATTACAATTAAATCATGCTAATACCCAATTTCCCAACATGCACAACATGGACCCTGAAATGCACCCCGGGTCACGCCTACCATGTGACTAAGCATTTCAACAAGATAATTAATTCCAACACATAATTTAATTATCACCATAATTAATCACATAAACATAATTAATGCCCAAATGCATATAATTATTTCGGGGGTATCACAGGTTGGTTGGAGCCAAAGTTTAATGAATTCTCGGTTGAGTTTTTGGCTATCTTCTAAACATATAAAATGAATGTTTTGGGTACTATGCATGCTTAGCCGGGGGGGCTTTTATTTTGGTAATCGTCATGGATGAACAATAGGTTTGAAAGTTGTGAACGTGCTTGGGCACGCGGTTGCATGCTTGTTTTTAATTGTGAGTTATTTATGTGTTAGCACACAATTCATCTGGTCGTAGGACTCAGGCAAGGTTGGACTCGAACTACGGAGGTACATATGACGTACGAGCATATCTTTAATATATTATTGCAATTGTGATGCATGATATAATATAATTGTGTCGAATTGATGGATAACGAAAATGGAATACAGTTACATAAAATAGGTCGATAATATGAATTGTATGGTGCCGCTATGGAGCGAGCGATATTTTGGATGTTGTCGCCATGGAGCAAACATCGGATATGAATGCCGCTGTTATTGAGCGAGCGAGGAAATGGAACCATTGGTTAGATATCTGGAATATCTATGATTACTGGATAATGAACTAATGTGATTGATATTGGAACTTGGAAAGGATTAGTTAATCAATGTAATGATTAACTAATACATGGACAATACATGGGATCCGGATGAGGATCCCATGTATTAATTTCGAGAACATGGAAAGGATTAGTTTTGAGAACATGGACAATACATGGGATCCCGGATGAGGATGATGCCATCCAGGGAGTATGTTTTGTAATTCATAGCATTTACATTTTTGTAAATTATGAATTATGTTATTGTGATTATTGGTTTGATGGTATTGGTATGCTCACCCCGTGTGGGGCTGTCTCTGTTGGGACAGGTGAACAGGTTTGTGGTTGGCTTTGGAGTTGAACTCGAGCTGTGGATTGGAGGTACTTCCAGGATCGAGGTACCAGAGCTGGGAGTATGGTATTTTATACATTACGTACACATACGTTTATTTGGTGCTCGCATGTGAGTAGTGTATATGTATATATGGGTTGTATAAAAAGACAAGTGTATTTCCCTGTTCATTTATTTGTGGCATGCAATTAATTGGGAATTGCTAGATGAATTGAGAATGTAATTAGTGTATTACAAGGGTGCATGATACGTTGAATGGTTTTGGTTGGGGAAACTGGAAATGACATGGAATGAAATAAACAGAGAAATTTTATTATTGGTATATTATGCTAAGTTAGCATATTGTTATTTCCCAACATAGATGGTTATATGCACATAGTTATGAGGTTAATACACTAATTGCGGGTTAGGGGCTCGGGGGTCCTTACATATATACTCTACTATTTTAGCTCACAAACAATGAATAGAGTGAATACAAAGGCACAAATGATTCCATAATGAATCTAATACAGCAAGGTAAGAGGTGCCAAAGGTTTGGAGAGTTGTTCTTCATTTAACAGATTTGTTCTTTGAATTTCCCCCATTGAATCCCAAGTGGGTTTGCTTTGGCAGGCTTTGATTGATCTTCATCAGCTGTTATTGAGCTTTCAAATCATGTATATATAGCCCCGAGTAATGATATATACGTTAGATACAAGAATATAGTCGTTGGGACACGTTTGGTAAGCTTTCAAACATTGCAACAATCATATTCTGCTTTCTGCCCTAGTTATGGAAGTCCGCTGGTCGGATCCACTGGTCGAGTCTGCTGCTCGAGTCCGCTGGCCTAAGGTCTGCTGGTACCCTGCTGTCCAAAATTGTTGTTCTGTTCTATTGGTTATAGCTCTTGATTCATTGATTTCTGGGCAAAGTGATCTACATAAACGTTGTAGCCCTTTCTCTTAGCTTTTCAGGGAATCAAAACGCTCGTTTTCGAGTTCGTATGAGAGAGTTGTGCTCGAAATACGAGGTGATGCTCCTGCTGTAAGTTCGCTGGATGTAGCAGCATATGGCGTGACTTGCAGAAGTTTTTTTGACAATTTTAACATCCGATTCAGTCTTTGACTAATTTGTATATCTTTGTCTTAGCTTTCCAACCAATAATGAATGATCCCGTTTCGATAAGCGAGTTGAGATTTATGGCCGATATACCACATCTGCTCCAATCTGTCCTCTGCTGTTTCATCCTTGTACCAGCATATATTTGCAGACATGTTTTCGTCAAGTAAACCTTCGAATCTAGTCTGATGGTTTGAAATACGACTTGTAGAGAATTAAGTTGGCTATCCATCCCCTTTGGAAGCAAGTCGTTTCAATGTACGACCCATGAGATATGATCAATTTAGTCAGCAGCGCTCGAGGTCTACTAGATGTATCTACTGGTCCAGTAGACCTTTGTTTTTGTCTACTGGTCCAGTTTACTTCAACCCATTTCTTTTCTAATCAACATGCTGTAAGATATCATCTATGAACTGCACACTTGATGAAATATGTTAGCAACACAATAACATGTTTTGTTTCGCAAAACCCAACAATTTCAATTAACCATTTATATATATATATATATATATATATTTATATATATATATTCATTATTTAACACTTTGATTGGCGATTACACATTCTAATACCTCATTCGCGCATCATGAATGATACCAAGACGAGGTCCTTGTTGCCATCTATGGTCATCATTTTGTGCTTCTCCTCTCTCAGAACAATTGGATTATTCCGAATAAAATGTTTTCTCACCAAATAATATAAAGTTATAGTTGCGAACGATCTTCCCCATCAGTCACACTCATTACTGGTACATTATGCTTCTGGGGATGACGAGCTTGAATACCATAAGCTCTACAGAAGTCAAAATTTTAGCTTCGGATTTTGGTTTGGTTTCAAGACTGACTTTTTTTGTCATATTTGGTGGGGTAAGAAGGTGTTAAATTTCACGTTTTCAAAGTTGAAGATTTTATATTTACTCTTTGTGTAGATGTATGATATTGGGTTGCACGAAAGTTGTCATATATTATTCAGATTCTTATCCTTTGCACCTGATAAAGAAAGTTATCAATTGGCCATAAAGGAAAGATGATTTTTGAAGGAAAGAATTTAACATTAATCTGGTCGTTGATCGTAGCAAACTGTGGATTAACGCCTTGAATAATGACCTATTTACTTACTCCCGTAATGACTAGTTCGTGGAACTTGTTTTATTTCTAAAACAATTGTAATCGTAGTCGGGTTTTCACTAACTATAACTTTATGTGTAATGAGTTGTAGTACTTTATGGGCTTGAGTACCAATTGTACTCTGTTATAATAAGTTTTTCCTTATCCAAATAACATATATATTGCAAGATTGATTGTATTTTCAAGATTTATACTTCATGGCATTACACTTGTTAAGATTTGTGCATGGCATTATACTTAATGAGACGTATAATTATCCCAATTTCATAATAAAATATTGTGAAAATTTTGGGGGATAGTCAAAAACAATGTCGAATCAGGCCGCCCCTTGCCTTGAAAGAATGAACACGCGGCCGCCAGCTTTCCCAAAATGAAATTACATTGGTCAAACATTTTTTTTATTTGGGACCTTATTTAAAGATTGTTTTGCAAAATGACATTCAAACACAAACAAAAACAAATACCAAACAAAGGTCAAAAATTGAAAAAAGTTATATTTCAAAATTATGGTCAAACAAAGGTTATTTGTTTAAATAATCCCAAATTTTGGTTGATTTTGAGTACTCTTTTATCGACATGAAATCTTTTTTAGTCAAATAAGTGGAAATGGAGAGCTGTTGTGGAGAGGACTATCTTTGGATAAGGCTGTTGGAATCTAAGTATGGGGAGGAGTGCGTGAGGGGTGGGGGGTGGGGGTTGTGGTGGGAGGGGGTTAAGGAGGAGAGTATCTGAGAGGTGTGGAGAGGTTTCAAAGGCGTGTGTTGTTGATGGGGTGAGATGGTTTGAAAGAGGGATGTTGAAAGTAGTGTGTGATGGAGAGCAAACGTCCTTTTGGCATGATACTTGGGCTGGAGATGAACCTTTGGCTACAAAATTTCTTAGATAATATTATTTGTCTAGGGATAAACTTAGTAATATTGACTCTATGGGGTTATGGAGAGACGAAGAGTGGTGGTGGGTTTGGAGATGGAGAAGATAGTTTTTTGAGTGGAAAGGTTAATTGTTTTCTGAACTAACGTGTTTTTTGAACAAGTACAAGCTTAGTTTGGGAGTACAAGATTACTAGAAGTGGAAGTTGGAACCGAATGGCTGTGTCTCGACTACTTCGGCCTATAATGCAGTGACTCCCTTGAGTTTGTCTAGCTTGGAGAGTAACCTCATTTGGACTCAATGTGTTCTAGTGAGGTTAATTGTTTTGTGTGGAAACTTGTGTTCAATAGAATTCCTACTATAATTAATTCGCTTACACGTAACATCTTGGATGTGCAAAGTGATGTGACTTGTGCTTTGTGTAATTTTGAGGTTGAGGATGTTAATCATTTATTTATATTTTGCTCCTTGGCAAGCTTTGTGTGGGATAATTGTTATGTGTGGTTTGAAATCTCTTATGTGCGTAATAATCGTCTTGATTTTCATTTGTCTCATTGATCGCTATTGTTTTAAACAGTATTTTTCAGTGTAGCGATTGCGTACCGCAAGTGCACAGTGTCAAGCTTTAGTATAATGATATGAAAAGTACGGATTGTCAATCCGACGAGGACTAGGAAATAAGTACCAAACTCCACTAGTTTAACTATATTTAGCCTACGAATATTAGTGATGATTAATTAACTAAAGTGAAGAATTAACTCGATAATCAACCCAACAAGCAAGAACGAATAAGATTAAGATCAATATAGACAGTTATCAAGACTTTCGATTCACTCATGCAATCCCCCACAATTCGCCTATAGTTAAGAATTAAATTCAAACGTTATAAGGTGACGAGTTCTCCTAATGCACTTGTTATACCTTGGTCCGTTATAACAAGTTTAAAACTAAGATGCAACAAGACAATGATCATGCACTTATTTAACACTCATTATTGTATGTCGGTTTATGAAAACTTCTAGCCTTCGATTTGGGTAAATCTATACTTTGAGAAAGAAAATGGGCGCCCTAGCTGCCATCCAACTAAAGCGCTAACGAGCAAGAAAGGGCCCCTTACTATAGATAGGGCGTTAGCTATCACACATGTATTTGACTTTATCTTTCGATCTTAGTCTAAAATTCACGGTTTAATTTACTTTATCGTATCACAATCTCCTATGGTCAATTCACTTGCAATTAATAATCAATCTAGGATATTAATCCATTGAAAGCATGAACACAACAAATTAAACTCAAAGAATTTGTAAGAATCAATCAAAACTTAATTAAAATTGTGGGTTCAAAACATGGGATCCCCTAAATCTTGACAACAAACTTAACCAACAATCTCCATCAAATAACAATGCATTAACTTGTTTTGCAACAATCTAAACATTAAAATCTCATCAAAATATAAAATTAGAGTTAGAAATATGGAAATAACGAGAGGTGTCGACTCCTTGAGTTGCTACGTCGTCCCGTCTCTTCCTATGCGTCTCGTCTTCAATTGTTTGATGGTGTATGGATGGTTGGTAGAGGGTGAGAGTGATGGTGGCTGCTTGTTGTAGGATTTATTATGAGCCAATCCTTAATTTCGTCTAAAAACAACATAATATAGTGGTGGAGGAGTCTTCCATTCTTTGGACACAAATAGCTTGATAAGGAAATAAATCTCGAATTTTTTGGGTTTGGCGATCGATCGGCAATAAGTGGCGATCGATCGCCATAACATTCTGCCTCTTGTTTTTCAAAATCTAAACATCCACGATCGATCGGCAAAGTATGGAGATCGATCGCCAATACTTAAATTTTGTTGCTTATTTTTTCTCATCCGCAATCGATCGGGGTGAACTCCAAGATCGATCGGCGATGCTTAATTTTCTTCAAACTCGAGATTTCGGTCCTTTCTTCCACGTGTTAGCTTTGTCCTTTTTCATCAATTATCGTTTATTTCCTCCACTTTTATGCATTTGGACCTAGATTCCTGAAATATACAAATATGTACGAAAACTCGTAATATTTTGCAGGAATCACTACAAAATCCACTATAAAATCATAGTAAAATAAGTGTATAAATCACAACTATCACTCATCATCAAGGCTTGAATCCTTTTAAGAGGGAATGTAAATTGTGGAATGGGTTATGGCGTTTCATTGTTTGGAGCATTTTGGAAAGCGAGGAATGGTATCATTTTTAATGGCCTGGAACTGTGTGCTGATAAAGTTTTGGAGGAGTTGGATGTTAGATTTTGGTTATGGCTATCTTCATTTTTCTCTATTTGTAATTACTCTTTAACGGACTGGCTTGTGAATCCAGCTTTTGTTTTTCGTTGTATTTCTTTCGTGTGATATTGTGAACCAGGTTTTGTCGTTTTTCTTTTTCGTGGTCTTGTTGTTGTGCTATTTTGTTGAGTACTTGTTGTACTCTTGAATAAGTTTCTTATAAACAAAAATCACATATATGTATTTACCCCCTATGGTTTGTAAATAATTATTTTACCCCATGTTATTTGTAAAATATAGCTAATCTATAGGTGCATTATCCCATCAGTGATACAATTGATCTTTTAACATGTAATTTCAAAGTTAAGACACATGAAAATGTATGTGTCACGCAAATCATACACACAGTGTGTGTGTTGCACATATTCACAAATTGTTGGGTGGCAAACTACCTATTTTCAAATCAAATGAGGTTTCTTGCCAAAACTCTTTCTTTTTTTTTAAAGTGGAGAGTGCTCTATCACCAGCTGATAAGTGTATTTTATACACTTATATTCCTTCATATTTTACATGGTTTATTGTTGGTTTTCGATCATATTTACATTTTTGGTATTTTTTTTGTCAAGTCTTGTAAGAATCCAGGTAACTACGTGCTTTGTGGACTTAAAGGGTGCAAAAGAGTAGATTAAAATGATGTATTGATGTCAAGGCTCCAAGTTTTCCATCCTACAAATAGGCGTACATACGCCTTCATTGGGCGTAATTGCAAGAGCTACGACAAATGCAATTTGTGAAAAATTAAATCAGATGTACTTAAGCCATTTTGAGGCGTAAATACCCCAATGCTATGACAATTGCAATTTTCTGAAGACGTAGCTACTTCAGTAGAGACGTAATTACGCCAGATCAGTGGCGTAGCTACGCCAGTGGAGGCGTAATTACGCCAAATCTGTGGAGTAAATACACCAGTCACACGGGAAGCCAAATTTTTAATACATCATCAGCGTAGATACGCTATCCACATCGTAAATACGCCAGAGAATTTTGGAAACTTTTCCTCCCTTCGTTATCTGATACACTCGAATTCTATGGGCTAAAAAGGGTGTTTTTTGGAGGATATTAAAGCTATAGACTCAGAAAAAACAACTAGGTTTTGAGGAGGAGAAAAAGAGAAGACGACAGCTCGGAGCAAAAAGTAGAGATTTCATCACGAGACGGAGGCGTTCATCTGGGAAAGAAGAATAGCTTATAAATCGTTTTGTATTTCTAACTTTTATTTGGTTTTATGGATTGTTTAAACATGTCTATGTGTTTAATTCATTCTATCATGAACTAACTCTATTCTTCTAGGAGAATGATGTAGCTTGTTTTGAAACTACGCTTATAATGTATTGATTGATTGGATTGGAATCCCATATGGTTTATTTGTGTTTCCCTGTTCTTAATGCTTTTGATCTACTGGTCATAAATTGAATGATGATATATTTATAATCTATCACTCGAGAGAGGGGGTTGTGAATAGGAAAGAAGGGATTCATATCGTGGAAGTTTATAGTGTTCAAGAGGCCTATAACTTCATAGAAGTCGTTAAAAGAATTACTGTGCAATTTCAATTGTTGATATTTGATCTTAGATAGAAATATCAAGATTATGTTAGATGATTACTTCTGCTTTGTAATGCATGAAACTTAAGTACCTTAATTAAACCAATGATGTGATGATTATGAGATAATTATGAATGAGTGTCACTATGTATTCGGACTCAGTTTTGGAGTAAATCAAACGAGACTAATTATTATGTTTAAATCATAGTTACTGAATTGAATAATGTAACTGTATTAACCCTGAGGTGGTTGTAATCCTTAATTAATTGTAAGTGAGGTAGTGTTGAGACTCCGGAGGGTTATAAATCCGGTATTTGGGGTTGTTGAATCCAAGGGTTGAGATTGTATTCTCATCGTGGTGATAAACCTTGGAATTGTATTTTTGTGGGATCTGAGGTCTGGGGTCTGGGGTGCTTTGTGCTAGGGCTAGTAATTGAGATTGAGAGGTAATTATTGAACACAGATGATTTTTAATGAGTCATGATGTATTTGTGGAGGACTTGGGATTTTGGAGCATTTGTATTATATATACCAAGTGGACTCGGTGTTCAGTCATTGTACTCACCTTTCTCTCTCTCCCTCTCTCGCTTCCCTCCTCTTTCCCCCACCATCTCCCCTTTGCAATCCTTGAATAAAATTGGATGGAGCTCGATGATGAACGGGATTCTTGAGCAACTAACTAGATAATTATCTTAACTTCTTGATTGTGAAGGTTTTGATAGTAGTTTTGTAGAATTTGGTGAAGATATGAGTTGGATTTGAGTTTTGAGTTTAGAGATTTTTGGTTATGGTAATATGTTGTGTATTATTGTGTTCGTGTTGAGGATTTATGGTAGGGGGTATTGGGTTTGTTGATTTGGGAGTGTTTGCCCGAAAAACGCCATCTTTGGCTGAAACAGGACGGAGCGATCGATCGCTAGGGTCGGAGCGATCGATCGCCGCTTCGTTTGGAAAATTTTGAAGATGATGAACAGTGAAGAGATCGATCACTTGAAATGAGGTGATCGATCGCCAAGGGGCAGTGGCCAAAATGAACAGTGAAGCGATCGATCGCTTGAAATGAGGCGATCGATCGTCTGTGCATTTTTTTGGAAAAATTATTTTGTGTTGAGTTTTCGATGTATACTTTGTCCGGGTCTTTTAAATGGTTAATCATCATGGGTGATGATGTTTTTGGGGGTTGTAAACGTGCTCGGGCTTGTGTTTGCTGGCACGAAATTAATTTTGAATTATTAACTGTGTTTAGCATTAATTTAAGGAATCTCGGGGCAAATGCAAGGATTTGCTCTTGCTATTGGATCATAAGGTACGTTTGACGTACGAGCATAGTTAGACATATTATTGTCATGATCGATAAATTATATTATTATTGTGCTAAAGAATATGTGTTATGAATTGTGGAAATATCATTGTTGGTAACGAGTAATATGATGTCGATGTGGAGCAAGCACTGGCTATGATGCCGCCGCTGTTGAGCCTGCGAGAAGTTAGAGTACTGCCGCTGTTGAGCGAGCGATGTGATACGATAGAATGAGATTGTGATACACTTTGATTTCTGTAAGCATGAATGTAGCGATTGAGCTATAACTGATTATGAAATGTTTTGTTTGAGCATGAATGTAGTTAATCAATGTAATGATTAACTGGTTTTGGATTTGATGATTTTGGTTATTGTGAGAACAGGAACAGCATGTGAAATTCCATATGGTAACGGTATATACAGGAAGTATTTTCTGAATTCGCAACTTTACATTCTGTAAATTATGAATTGTATAATTTATGTTATTGAGATTGTGCTATGGGTATGCTCACCCTGTGTTGGGGTTGTTTCTGTTGAAACAGGTAGAATAGGTACATCATTGGCTTGGAGGATGAGTTCGAGCTACTGGATGGGGATACTCCTAGGAGCTGGGTATCGATGTTGGTATGAACAATACTTCTTATACAGTTGATACACATTTATGGGTTCAATGCTCGTCTGTAAGCATTTAGATATGTGTATATGATTTGTGTAAGAGTTATGTGATATCTCTTTTCATTTATGATTTGCATGCAATTTAATTAAGGGAATTGCATAATGAATTGAGAACATGTTAGTGTATTATGAGGTGTATGCTTATGCTAGTTGAGCTATATTGGGAATTGAACATTATGTGGATTAATGTCGAAAATTTTATAGATGGCATGTTAAGGTTACTGAAGCATGTATGAGAATTCCCTAATCTGGAAAAAGTATGCACCATTATTTGTAATAATGCACTAATAGCTGGTTAAGGGCGGAGGGTCCTTACATTAGTGTCTGAGCAGTGGTTAGCTCTTTTGGGCTGTTAAGGGCCAAGAGATGTGTAGGGACAACTGAATGGCACGCTAAATTACATGATTATAGTTTAGCATTTGTGGGGTGCGTTGATTATATGCTTCCATGCGTATTTTATTATATGAAGTAATGGAGAATTGTGTTATTGCTAACAATTGTGATTACGGGATTGTATGGAATACGAGAAATGTGATATTGAGCGATAACCAGTGATGTCAATAAACATACGCACTCGATGTGCTATTGTTGTGGAGTGCAGGAGACTGGTAACATAAATAATACTATATTCTTGACTTGAGTTGGTGATAGCAATATTGTGTCGTATGATGAACGATAAAATGATATACTATATTGATAGTGATTTGATGTTGTATACGTGTGGATTGAAGTGTATCCATGTCAGTAAACCTAAATTTGCAGGAGAAATCAGAAAATGAGATATGATGCCTAAGGACATGGTGACAGTACTGTGTTGTTGGAATATGACAACAGAGATATGATGCAGGTATACATGAAGTTATACACATGCATCATTAATTGATTTGATATATGGAATGAGCATCACCTCTTGGGTCCAGTGGACAAAGTGCACATGTACGGGGGTCACCTCTTGGGCCTATGGGGCAAAGTGCCACGTACATGGGAGTACCTCTTGAGCCTGCGGAGCAAAGTGATACATTCCTGATAATGCCGATGTCATGTCGAAGCGATGATGCCACTGTCGTGTCGAAGCGATGGTACATGCCGCTGTCACATCGAAGCGATGATGCCTTTGTCATGTCGAAGCGATGATAATGTCGTTGTCGTGTCGAAGCAATGATGCCGCTATCGTGTCGAAGCGATGATGCCGTTGTCGTGTCGAAGCGATGGTACATGCCGCTGTCACGTCGAAGCGATGATGCTGTTGTCATGTCGAAGCGATGATAATGCCGCTGTCGTGTCGAAGCGATGGTACATGCCGCTGTCACGTCGAAGCGATGATATTGACAATGTCTTATCGAGCTCTGGATCAGGATATTTGTAGCTGTCATATCGTAGCGTGGGTCGCTGTATGTCGAAGAGAGGGATATCGTTGAGCCGCCGATAATTCGAAGCGGTGAATGATATTGAGACACGGATAAATGAGATACTTGCAGCTGTTACACGAAGCGAGGGGAATTGATCGTGTACCGTCATAGTGCAATGAGTAATTGTGTACTACTATTATGTTAGCAATGTATATTGATCATGTGTTGATTGCAGATGGCAGTGAATGTCGTGTTATAGATATTTACATGATTGTTCCTTGGGTGCACGAGAGGTAGACCCAAGAGAATATTGACATGTTGCAGGGGAACGAAGAGTTGAGGTAACCCTTTCATTTAATTTAACATATCAAAGTAAACCATTGTATTTGGTTTGGCGTGTGAATATATGTTAATATACGTTGATAGATGATGATTCATTATCTCAGTTGAATTATATTGATTATGAGGATCGATTGCACAGAAAGAATATTGGAAAATGAAATTGAAATGGAACATATATTATTATGTTTATTTATCCTTGCGTTGCAGTAACGAGACAGGGTGAGGTGCAACCGCTATGGTGTACGTCGAGTAATGATACTGGTTATATGACGGTATTTAATACTATAAAAGCATGCTAGTCTCGAGTATTGTAGATTGACAATCGATTAACCACTTATTAGATTGAGTCAAATACAATTGTGGTGTAATGCTATTTGTTTCTTTGAAAGCATGCTAAATTGGCATATTGTAGGATTAATAACTGATTAATCACATGTGTATTGAGTTGTCTATGATTGTGCAGGTATGAGATGAATGAGTATGTCAGGGGATGACACGAGATGTCATGAGTTGATGAAGGGGTCCCTATGAACGTCATGTGTGGGCATGTGATCATGATAAACATCATGACTTGGCGTGAGACTATCGTGAGGCATGGGTAGGTACGAGATTGTAATGATATTCTCCGGTGTATGATGACTGTGATGATAAATAATCATGTGACGATTAATTTCGGGATTAGATGCAATGTGACGAACACAATAATAACGTCATCAAGAGAATACATATGATATTTGAACATTCCTGATTGCGTGATTTATTATGATGAGATTGAGTTAGTAACTGTAAGGCGTATCGATGATGATCTATGCATGTAATAATTACTAATAGATGTTCTAGTGATTAATTGACTTTAGATATATGTTAGATGATGATATATGACGAGAATGATGAATAAGAGTTCATGAATGCTTACTAGACTATGAGGGTTGTCCAGACACGAGTTAATGCAATAAAGTTGAAAGCTGTTGACTAAACGATTAAAAGAAGTAATATTGTTGAGATATGAAATTGATCTCGTGTTGAATTTAATCACGCAAATTTACGATAGTATAATGTAGCAGAATGTGCACAGGAATGTGAAATAGTTGAGGCATAAATATTCCTGATTGATGCATTATGAATATCAATAGCACGTGAATGGCAGGTGCGTGATGATATGCATTTATGATGAGTACTAATGATTTTGTTCTAGTACTTAATTGCCCAGACGATGACTGGGAGACGAGATTTGGAAGTGTTGATGCCTTGGAATATATAAGTATCGTGATGAGTTTGATACTATGGTACTGATGTACATCGCAGGTGATTGCAGTCACCCAGGTATGAGATAAATTTTGCAATTTTAATATTGCTACGGTGTTATAGAATTGATCATCAAGGAATGAATTTTATTGTTAAAAATGAATAACTGTTTATCAAAAGAAATTAAAGGATGATTATTATTGTGGATTATTAATCTGGTAAAATGGATTGTAGGGTTGATGATGAGAACGACGTTGTCAATATATTGAAATATTGATTGAGAAAACGATGTATATGTAATAAAATGAAGTGTTTAAAACGAAGAATAATTGAAATGATTGGCATGAATACTCATGGGCGAATAAGAATTCTGATGTGATGCCTAATAGCTGTATAGTGTGTTGACACTGATCCATGACGATGGATAATAAGGAGATGTTAGTAAATGAATAGCGATGTTGATCGCATGAAAGAAGTGCGTTATTAGTTGCACGTAAAAGATAGCAAGTGAATGAGACAAAACTATGTTCAATATGAGGTCATTATAAATTTATTAAACTAATGATGAGTGAGGGTATGTGATGAAGGTGTATATACATGTGTGTGAGAATTTAAATGATCTTATGAGAATGCTGTCTAATATTAAGTAAAAGATGATGAATTGTTAAACGAAAAGTTTAAAGAAATTGTGAAACAAAAGATTTGAGTGAACTGAAAGTGATTGACATCAATGAAAATGCATGTTTATGTTAAGCCCTTGAAAGATGAAGTTAAAAGTATTGAAACCGTATAAATGACAGTGCTTGAAGGTTGGTTTAACGCACAAGAATGTCACGTGTGTAGACGAATGTTAGATTTTAAATCACCTAGCCGAATTCACATTAATTGTGGAGTTTTAGATTGATGCGATGAGACGCTAATACGAGAAACTAATGAATGAGTATTAATAGTTGTTCAGTAGATGAGGTAGTGATGTCTATGGACATGTAAATGTGATTGGAGAGTTCAAGGATTCTTGCATGAACTCTGTTTAACATAGTCCGATGATTATTAATGCAATGAGATGTTGATAAGTTGTAACTTGAAATTCATGATTTCGAATTCCGAACGAGAATCTAAATGACTTGATTTAAGAAATTACATGACTAGTGTGACATGTTTTCCTTAAGTGGATTAATGTAATGAGACGTCATCACTTAGATCAATGATAAATAAAGAAAAGGGAAATGTAAATCGAGAATGATAGCTGAGGTGTTTCCTTGTGATTGGTCATGTTTGAACTCTAAATTGTTAGACCTAAATGTGGTCCAGTAAGATATTGGAAAGTATGTCGACGTTATCTTGTCCCGGGTATATTTTTGAGTTATTTTGTCATCTTCGGTAGATGCACATGTTGAAATTTCGAGGATGAAATTTTATTAGTAGGGGAGAATTGTGATGCATGGAACTTAAGTACCTTAATTAAACCAATGATGTGATAATTATGAGATAATTACGAATGAGTCTCACTTTGTATTCGGACTCAGTTTTGGAGTAAATCAAACGAGACTAATTATTATGTTTAAATCATAGTTACCGAATTGAAGAATGTAATTGTATTAACCCTGAGGTGGTTGTAATCCTTAATTAATTGTAAGTGAGGTAGTGTTGAGACTCCGGAGGGTTTTAAATCTGGTATTTGGGGTTGTTGGATCCAAGAGTTGAGATTATATTCTCATCGTGGTGATAAACCTTGGAATTGTTTTTTTGTGGGATATGGGGTCTGGTGTACTTTGTGTTGGGGCTAGTAATGGAAATTGAGATTGAGAGGTAATTATGAACACAGATGATTTTTAATGAGTCAGGATGTATTTATGGAGGACTTGGAATTTTGGAGCCTTGATACTATATATACCAAGTGGACTCGGTGCTCAGTCATTGTACTCACCTTTCTCTCTCTCCCTCTCTCGCTTCCCTCCTCTTTCCCCCACCATCTCCCCTTTGCAATCCTTGAACAAAATTGGATGGAGCTCGATGATGAGCGGGATTCTTGAGCAACTAACTAGGTAATCATCTTCACTTCTTGATTGTGAAGGTTTTGATAGTAGTTTTATAGAATTTGGTGAAGATATGAGTTGGATTTGAGTTTTGAGTTTTAGAGATTTTTGGTTATGGTAATATGTTGTGTATTATTGTGTTCATGTTGAGGATTTATGGAGTAGGGGGTTGGGTTTGTTGATTTGGAAGTTTATGCTCGAAAAAAGCCATTTTTGGCTGAAACAGGATGGAGCGATCTATCGCTAGGGTCGGAGCGATCGATCGCCGCATTGTTTGGAAAATTTTAAAGATGATGAACAGTGAAGCGATCGATCGCTTGAAATGAGGCGATCGATCGCCTATGCATTTTTTTGGAAAAATTATTTTGTGTTCGATGTATACTTTGCTCGGGTCTTTTAAATGGTTAATCATCATGGGTGATGATGTTTTTGGGGTTGTAAACGTGATCGGGCTTGTGTTTGCTGGCACGAAATTATTTATGAATTATTAACTGTGTTTAGCATTAATTCAAGGAATCTCGGGGCAAATGCAAGGATTAGCTCTTGCTATTGGATCATACGGTACGTATGACGTACGAGCATAGTTAGACATATTATTGTCATGATCGATAAATTGTATATTATTGTTGTGCTAAGGAATATGTGTTATGAATTGTGGAAATATCATCGTTGAGCGAGTAAAGAGTAATATGATGTCGTTGTGGAGCAAGCATTGGTTATGATGTCACCACTATTGAGCGTGCGAGATGTTAGAGTACTGCCGCTGTTGAGTGAGCGATATGATACGATAGAATGAGATTGTGATATACTTTGATTTCTGTAAGCATGATTGTAACGATTGAGCTATAACTGATTATGAAATGTTTGGTTTGAGCATGAATGTAGTTAATCAATGTAATGATTAACTGATTTTGGATTTGATGATTTTGGTTATTGTGAGAACAGGAACAACATGTGAAATTCCATATGGTAACGGTATATACAGGAAGTTTTTTCTGAACTCGCAACTTTACATTCTGTAAATTATGAATTGTATAATTTATGTTATTGAGATTGTGCTATGGGTATGCTCACCCTGTGTTGGGGTTGTTTCTGTTGCAACAGGTAGAACGGGTACATCATTGGCTTGGAGGATGAGTTCGAGCTACTGGATGGGGATACTCCTAGGAGCTGGGTATCGGTGTTGGTATGAACAATACTTCTTATACAGTTGATACACATTTATGGGTTCAATGCTCGTCTTTAAGCATTTAGATATGTGTATATGATTTGTGTAAGAGTTATGTGATATCTCTTTTCATTTATGATTTGCATGCAATTTAATTAAGGGAATTGCATAATGAATTGTGAACATGTTAGTGTATTATGAGGTGTATGCTTATGCTAGTTGAGCTATAATGGGAATTGAACATTATGTGGATTAATGTCGAAATTTTATAGATGTCATGTTAAGGTTACTGAAGCATGTACGAGAATTCCTTAATCTGGAAAAAGTATGCACCATTATTTGTAATAATGCATTAATAGCTGGTTAAGGGCGGAGGGTCCTTACATGCTTAATACTCGAGAGAGGGAGTAGAAAATAAATAAGAATTATCGGCTAGTAAACTAGGAAAATCCATAATATTTTAATCAAGGAATGATAAGTGTAGTGGATGAACAAGTGAAATCAAACTCCTAGATTCGTCTCTAATTAATTTTTCCAACTCAAGATTTGATCATTGGTAGTTTAATTGATTTTTATTATTTGCATAAAACAACTCAACCATTCAATTCTCTAGATAAAGCGAAGATTATTTTAATCCAGTACTTAGATATGACTTTATAATCAATCTTTGTGGGGTCGACATCTTTTACAATAAAACTTGACAACCGTGTGCTCGCGGTAAGAAATTTTCATGACAAGTTTTTGGCGCTGTTGTCGGGGATTGATTTATTTAATACAATCTGATATTGTACCAATTAATCTTGGTTTTAATTTAGAGCTTTTATTTATTTATTTTTTACTTTGAATTGATTGTTGTTTTCTCTGGGCTTTTGCAGTGCATGCGAAAATATACAAGATCGAGAGAACTGCAAGAAGATTGTAAAAAGCGAGAAGGGAAGAGTATTAATAATGGCTGAGAACAGAGACAACATCGAACCACCTCCACAAGTGAATGTTGAACCTCAAATGGCCATCAGAGAATATTTCAAACCAACGTTCAACAACAATTACTCTGGAATCGCTCGTCAGACTATCAATGCCAACAACTTCGAACTTAAGCCTGCATTGATAAGTATGGTGCAACAGAATCAGTTTTGTGGTTCCGTTGTTGAAGACCCCAACTTACATTTTTGGAGATAGCTGATATGTGAAAATGAATGGTCTCGAGAAGACACTGTGAGACTGAACTTGTTCCCTTTCTCTCTTAGGGACCATGCAATGAGCTGGTTACAATCTCTTTCATATGGTGGTATTTGCACATGGGCAGACATGACATCAAAATTTCGCTCAATGTTCTTTCCACCAGCTAAGTCAACTCAACTGAGAACTGAATCAGTACGTTCAGACAAATTGATTCTGAACAACTATATGAGTCATGTGAGCGATTTAAGGATTTATTGAGGAGGTGCCCACAACACAACTATGAGAACTGGGTGCAAATCCAGTTATTTTACAATGGTTTGAATAGGCCAACTAGGATTATTGTGGATGCTGCAGTAGGAGGACACTATTTGCTAAGACTGCAGATGCTGCTTTTGATTTGCTTGAGGAAATGTCAGCCAATAGTTTCCAGTGGCCCAGTGAGTGAGCAATGGTGAGGAAACTCATATGTATGTATGAGGTTAATCATTTTAGTACACTTTCCGCACAATTATCTGCACTAACCACGCAGGTAGCAGCTCTGACCAAGCAATGAGCACAACCCACTATTGAATCAGTTGCAGCTGGAATCGAGTTGTCAAGTGAAGCAGACCAATAACAAGCTCAATTCATAAACAATCGGTATCCCAACAACAATAAAAAATACCAAGGCAATCAGTACCAACAAGGGTTCCGTAACAATTATAAACTTTCATATGCCAACAACAATAACGTCTTGACTCTGCCACCTGGATATGCTCCACAAAAGAATGAAGGTAAACCATCATTTGAAGATTTG
The DNA here is from genome assembly GCA_907163345.1 of Haberlea rhodopensis. Classification (NCBI taxonomy): domain Eukaryota; kingdom Viridiplantae; phylum Streptophyta; class Magnoliopsida; order Lamiales; family Gesneriaceae; genus Haberlea; species Haberlea rhodopensis. Next base: position 20,414,831 of record CAJQUN010000004.1, on the reverse strand, counting down.
GTAGGTAACTTTGTTCAAACCTCGGCAATGAGGATTGAGAAGAACGAGTCAAGGCTTGATATGATTGAAGATCACATGAATAACATGGGTGATACGATGAAGTCTCTTGAGGCAACTTGCTAATGCCATGAACAACCAACAAAGAGGAACATTTCCTAGCAACACTGAAGTGAACCCAAAAGAGCAGTGCAAGGCCGTGACATTGAGAAATGGCAAGGAACTTGGGGATGTAGAAACAGCACATGTTGATGAGCCATCAGTTGATGAGACTCAAATTCAGGTTGAAATCCCTAAAGAAGTCGAAAAGGAGAAGCAAGTCACTCAACCTGAAAAGCTTTATGTTCAAGCCTACACTTCCATATCCTCAACGCTTCAGGAAAAAGGCCATAGATGAACAGTTTGCAAAGTTCTTGGAGATTTTCAAGAAAATCAACATTAACATTCCCTTTGCTGATGCGTTGCAACAAATGCCTAATTATGCAAAGTTCATGAACACATAATGGCACGGAAGAGAAATCTCAAGGAATTTGAAATTGTGAATCTCACAAAGAATGCAGTGTTATTCTCCAGAAGAAGCTACCACAAAAATTAAAAGATACAGGGAGTTTTACTATTTCGTGTATTATTGGTAGTTCTACATTTAATAAGACATTATGTGATTTAGGTGCAAGTATTAATTAATGTCTTTATCTATTTTCAGGAGCTTAGGGCTTGGAGAAGTAAAACCTACTACTATTACCTTGCAATTGGCGGATAGGTCCCTTACATATCCTCGAGGGAAAATTGAATATGTACTTGTTAAGGTGGACAAATTTATCTTCCCTGCAGATTTTGTGGTACTGGATATGGAAGAAGATGGAGATGTCCCATTCATTTTGGGGAGACCATTCTTAGCAATAGGCAGTGCACTTATCGATGTTCAGTGAGGAGAACTATCCTTGAGAGTTGGAGGCGAGGAAGTCATGTTTAATATTTACAAGGCTCTCAAAGGACCTGACGAGGTAAGCACTTGCAAATTTTTAGATGTTATTGACTCATGTGTGCATAATTTTGAAGTAGGAACAATACATGTGGATCCAATGGAGAATTGCATGGTTAACTCCATATTGTAAGTGGATGTAACTGAATCTGATCTTTTTGAGCAAGTTGAAGCACTTAAGAGCTTGCACAAGGAGAATGTCACTGCTGCATCAAAGGAATGTACAAGATACATCAGTAGAAGAGGTTACGAAGGCGAGCTTGGAATTGAAAGAACTACCTGCCCACCTCACTTATGCTTTTTGGGTGAGAATTCAACATATCCGGTAATTATATCTTCTTCTCTTTGTTCTGTAGAGAAAGATAAATTACTACATGTCTTGAGGACATTTAAATCTGCTTTGGGTTGGTCGATTTCTGATATAAAGAGGATTGCCCGTCTTTATGCATGCATAAAATACTTATGGAGGAGGCATTCTCTCCCTCCATTGATCATCAAAGGCGGCTAAATACGGCAATGAAAGAGGTAGTAAAAGCAGAAGTGCTTAAATTGTTAAATGCTGTGATTATTTATGCTATTTCAGATAGTGCATGGGTCTCCCAAGTACAGGTTGGGCCAAAGAAATGAGGAATGACGGTGGTAAGGAATGAAAATAATGAGTTAATCTCAACTCGAACTTTGACGGGGTGGGAGTATGCATTGACTATAGGAAACTCAACAAGGCCACAAGGAAGGACCATTTCCCTCTCCCATTTATTGATCAGATGCTCGACAGGCTAGCCGGTTATTATTATTACTATTTCTAGATGGCTATTCAGGGTACAATCAAATTGTCATAGACCCCGAGGATAAGAGAAAACAACATTTACTTGTCCATATGGAACTTTTGCTTTTAGAAGAATGCCTTATGGTTTATGCAACGCACATGCTACCATTCAACGGTGCATGATGGCTATCTTTTCAGATATGGTGCAAGAGTTCCTAGAAGTCTTCATGGACGACTTTTCGGTATTTGGTTCTTCTTTTTGTCATTGTTTGCATAACTTATCTCTTGTGTTGCAGCGATGCCAAGAAAAGAATCTGGTGTTAAATTGGGAGAAATGTCATTTTATGGTACAAGAGGGTATTATCCTTGGCCATAAGATGTCATCTCAAGGACTTGAAGTGGATCGAGCAAAAGTGGTTTGGAAAAGCTTCCACCCCCGAACAATAAGAAAGCTATTAGGAGTTTCCTTGGACATGCCGGGTTTTATCGACGTTTTATTAAGGATTTCTCTAAAATAGCTAAGCCATTATCAATTTGCTAGAAAAATACTCACCTTTTGTCTTTGATGATGTTTGTTTGCAGCCATTCGACAGGTTGAAGAAAGCACTTATATCAGCCTAAATTATCATAGTACCTGACTGGAAGGAGCCATTTGTGTTAATGTGTGATGCCAATGACTATGCTGTTGGAGCAGTATTGGTGCAAAAGAAAGACAAGATCTTCAAGGTAATTTACTGTGCAAGCAGAACTCTTGATGGACCCCAACAAAATTACACCACCTATGAGAAAGAGATGTTAGCTGTGGTGTTTGCACTCGACAAGTTTAGAGCATATCTGATTGGGATGAAGGTCATGGTTTACACAGATCATGCAGCCATCCGTTATGTATTCGCAAAGAAGGATCAAAACCTCGATTGATTCGGTGGATTTTATTGCTACAAGAGTTTGATTTTGAGATCTTGGATAAGAAAGGTAGTGAGAACCAAGTAGCATATCACTTATCTCATCAGGAGTTAGAAGATAAAGTGGAACATGGAGTCATACAAGAAGATTTCCCTGATGAACATCTATTTGAGGTAAGTACGAAAACCTCTTGGTTTGCTGATTTTGATAACTATTTGTCATGTGGTATACTGCCTCCAGACCTCAATTATCAGCAAAGGAAAAAGTTCTTTCTTGACATCAAGAATTATTACTGGGATGAGCCACATGTGAATTCAGACGTTGTGCAGATCAAATTGTCAGGCGATGTGTAACTAAGGAGGAACCAAGGGAAATTTTAGAAAAAATGTCACTCAACACCTTATGGGGGACATTTTGGAGCATCGAGGGCTGCATCAAAAGTTCTTCAATCAGGTTTCTATTGGCCAGAGCTACATCGAGACAGTTATATTTTGGTGAAGACATGTGATAGTTGTCAACGAATTGGTAATATTTCCAAACGCCATGAGCTGCCATTGACAAATATCTTGGAAGTAGAAATCTTTGATGTATGGGGTATTGATTTCATGGGCCCCTTTCCACCCTCTTGTGGTCAATCGTATATTTTGTTGGCAGTGAATTATGTTTCTAAGTGGGTTGAAGCAATCGTCACATCCACTAATGATGCTCATGTTGTGGTTAAGTTTGTGCAAAGGAACATCTTTACCAGGTTTGGCACTCCGAGAACGATTATAAGTAATGAAACGACTCATTTCTGTAACAAGATCGTCAGTGCTTTGATGACAAAATATACTGTGAGGCATAAAATTGCACTGGCTTATCTTCCACAGACAAATGGCCAAGCTGAAATTTCTAACCGGGAAATTAAGTTGATTCTAGAAAAGACTGTCAGGATTGGACTCTGAAATTAGATGATGCACTATGGGCGTAAAGAACAGCATTCAAACCCATAGGGATGTCCCCATATCGTCTTGTCTTTGGGAAAGCATGCCACTTACCTGTAGAGTTGGAGCATCGGGCTTTTTGGGCCATAAAGAAGCTGAACTTTGATTTGAAGACCGCTGGTGAACGCTACAGCTCACTGAAATGGATGTGTTTTGCAATGAAGCTTATGAAAATGCAAAAATTTACAAGGAGCGAACGAAGAATTGGCATGACAAGCAAATAGTGATAAGAGAGTTCATTCCTGGTCAAAAAGTACTTCTTAACTCTAGTATCCAGTTGTTTCCATGAAAGTTGAAGTCACGATGGTCCGGGCCGTTCATCATCGAGAAAGTGACACCACATGGAGCAATTGAACTGAAATGCAATAATGGTCAAACATTTCAAGCAAATGGTCAGCGTTTGAAGCATTATTATGGGGAATAAGTAAGGAACGTGGACTACGTTCATCGGATAAGTGAACGAATGGAAGACAGTCGGGCTGATGACTATAAACTAATCGCTTTTTGGGAGGCAACCCAAATTCTGTATCCTTTATTTTATTTATTTAAAAAATGCATTGGCATATTCACGCCATTAGCCAGGCGTCAATACGCCAGAAAAAAATATTCTCTACAATGTCGTAGACCAGGCGTATTTACGCCTGTTCAAAAATTCTGAAAAAAGGGTCGTGCAGTCGGCGTATTTACGCCTCTTATGAGGCGTAATTACGCCACTCACAATTTAAGTCAAAAACTTCAGATTTTTTTCACACAAGACCCTCTTCTCAAACCCTAACCCACGTCCCCTCCCACCAAAATCCCATTTTTTCACTCTTTAATCTTCAATTACCTTGTTTAAGCAACTCCATCTCTGAAATCTATTATCTTTTCTATTATTTGCAGGCTTTTGGAGTTAATTCTTGCAGGAAGCAAGTTTAGGGGTTTGGTAAGTGGTGCTCTTGCTTCTCCAACCAAAACTCGATTTTGCTTCATCTACGGTTGGATGAGTATACTTTCTCAAAGATTATTGAGTTCTTATGAGGCAAAGTGGACAAATATTGTGCTTTGATAGACTTGGAGTTTTGGAATTGGGTGTGCTATTTTTGTGAGTTTAAAAGTTTGGATTGCTTGTTGTGGGAGTGAATTATCCACGTTGGGAGAACTTTTGTGGGTTGTTATTAATTCTGGTTATATTGGCACATCTAATTACACCCAAGAAGAAACAAAAAGGGAACACTTCCAAACAACAAGACCCGCTTCTTCATCCTTATCTTTTGATGCCCACAAATTTTGGAATGTCGATGTTGAAAATAATTATAAGTTGGAATTAGATAGGCCCTGGATCAGTGAGCACGGGTTGACTTTTCTGATCCCTACCACTCCATCCTTCAAAGTGCCAGAGCTCGTGGTTGGGGGGAATTTATTAAAGAACCGAATGATGCGGTTCAGCCTGTGGTACGTGAATTTTATGCCAACCTCTTTGTGAGACATGAGGACTACAAAGTCTTGGTTCGAGGACAAATGGTAGCCTTTGATCGCCACACCATTAATACACTCTTAAGATGCCAGATGTGGACGACGACGAATACACTAACTATATCAATGAACACATCGCCTACAATGAGATCATTCTGAGGTTGTGTGGCCCTGATGCGAGTTGCAAAATGAACCAAGATCGGTTTGTCAATTTTCCAGCCTCTGCACTAAAAGGAATTGAGAAATTGTGGTTCTCCTTTATCAAGGCGCTGATTAAGCCAGCTCGTCATGCCAATGATGTTACCAAGGATAGAGCTGCCTTGTTTTTTGCTATTATGACTGGCTTATCTATTGAGTTAGGGCTTGTCCTACAGTACTCCATTTAGTTTGCTTGCAGGGGAGCAACTAATTTGGGATTCCCACACCCCATGCTGATTACGGATTTATGCTACTATGCGGGGGTGGGATGGGGCCCTGATGAAGAGCCGTTGAAAATTCAAAAGCCAATCTTGTTATTGATAAATGATATTCGAGGGCGACGCCCCAATCATCTAGCCATGCAGGCACCTCAAGTGAGCCAGCACCGAAATGAATCTGCTCCGATTCCGGACCTTCACAACATTGTTAACAGACTCACTGATTTGGAGCATTGTGTAGCGGAACAAGCTCATCAATCGGAAGCGTTCCACTAACGTCACGGAGCATACCTGCAGCGCCAAGAGGCGTTCCAGCAGCATCAAGATACATACATGAACTTCATGGTGGACTTTACCTCAGCTCTTGCTCAGGAGTTCCCTCAGAGATTGTTTCCACAGCCGCCTACTTTCCAGCCACCACCATTTCCACAACCGCATCCGGATTATATGGATGACGATGACCACTGACAGTCATCGCCTAGGTATGTGCATCGTTCCGTTTCATTCTTCATGTTTTATGCATTGATGACAATGTGATCGCTATTATTTTAAACAGTTATTTCAATGTAGCGATTCTCTACCGCAAGTGCACGGTGTCAAGTTTTAATATAATGGTTTAGAAGTAAGGAGTGTCGTACCCACAGGGACGAGTAGCAATTACCACGATCGATTAGAATTTCTATATTTAACCTACGATTATGGAATGATTATCAAACTAAATTGACTTAAGCACAACAGTTAACCTAACCAGCAGTGATGGATAATTGAAGAGAATTTATAAACGAATTATCAAGACGTCGGTTCACCCATGTAATCCCCCAAAAGTTGTCTATTAATTAAGATTCAATGTTCTATGTTCTAGGGTGATGAGTTTTCCTATTTCATTCGTTATACCTTGGTCCGGTTATAACAAGTCTAGCATTAATCTACAATAAATCACTCCCGTGTCTTTATTGAATGATTAATACCGAAAAACGCTTCGTGAAAACTACTAGCCTTCGATTTTGGTAAATCTATTGCTATCACACGTGTACTAGATTTTACTTGGTCCGTCTCAACCTAAAACCCACGGCCTAATCTACTACGTCGTATATGGTCAATTCAATTACGATTACCAATATCATGCAAAAGGTAGCTAATCTTTTACAAGCATTAAAAACATAAATTATGCACAAAGATCATAGAAATCAAATCAAAACCATTAATTAACTCAAGGGTTCAAACATGGATCCCCTATGTCTTGACAAATATTTTAGCCAACAACCATAATCAAATTATAATGTAAAAACATGTCTTTAAACAAATTTAACATCAAAATCTGATATAATAATTAATTAAGTTCAGAAATACTAAGATAACGAGGATGTCGCTCTGTGCGTCGCTCCGTTCTTTCGTTCCTTGCGTTGCTCTTGCTCTTCAATGATTTGTGGTGGTGCTTTTCATGGAGGAGAGGCTGCTAGGTCTGTGTAAAAGTTGGCAAAAGTCCTTCAAAAATTGTCCCTAGGTCTGATATATAGGGCCATCATAATTGGGAAGGAGTCCCCTTTGAACTAAACATGGAAAGTCTTTTTTTTTTTCCAAAAACTCTTCGCGGCGATCGATCTTTGTTATTCCGCGATTGATCTTCAATCTCTACTGGACGTGATAGCCAAAATAAACAAATCCGCGATCGATCTTCATTCCCTCGCGATCGATCGCGAGTCTTCATTGTATATTGGCGAACGATCGCGAGTTCTTGCCGATCGATCGCCAATGTCTTCTGTTCAACATCACTTTTTAAAGCTCGGCGATCGATCGCAAAGTCATTGCCGATCGATCGCGAGCTGTATAAAAATTCATACTTCGAGATTTCAGAGTCCATTTTCTCACGTCTTCGCTCGGTTTGGTCCTTTTTCAACATTATTAGCTTATTTCCTCCACTTTATCCCCTCGGACCTAGATTCCTGAAATACACAAAAATATACCGAAAAGCGTAAAATCATCCATGAATCGATACGAAAATCAATACAAAAACATAGCAAAATAAGTGTAAAATTCACACTTATCAATTCCCCCAAACTTAGACTTGATCGTCCTCGAGCAAGCAATGAAATCAAACTGTTGAGTTTATCATCAATACTTTAACAGAATTAACTTAACAACTCAAATGTAACAGCTCAGAAATCTCACTAACACATCAACAAGAGTCAATCCAAAAATCAACAAGAAGTGTTTTCTCCTATGCCAAGCAATACCTCGCAAAATTGGAACGTGTGTGTGTGCTATTGTCAATCTTGAGTTTCATATATATTTTTAAGATCAAATTCTGCTAGTAAACTCAAAGGCAAGATTACTATCAAGCACTCCATAAGTCTACTTTTCAAGCACTTCTCCACTAATGTAATTATTCCCTAGACTTGGATCAGAAGGTCTTTTGAAGCTTATAATGACAGGCCTTTGGTGTTTGGCTTCAAAGAAGAGATAAGATAGTGCAAAGAAGAGAGTATAAGCATGTAATGTTCATAGTTCTAGCACAAAAATGAGCTTCTCTTCTTTTTTCTTTTTTTTAGCATTGGCCACTTTGGGTCTTATTTAATCACTTTTTCTCAAGGCTTATTCTATCTTTTTCTTTTCTCATTCATCATTTTTCAATAATAAGCTCATCCACATGTAGCAATTAAAGTGCATCTAATGAGAATCATTATACTCCCTTTAGGTAAGGATAAATTTTTTTTTTTTTTCATTTAGGCTCATAAAGGTGGGTATAATGAGTTTGCCAAAAAAATGTTGAATGGGGGCTAATTTCCATTCTTATTCATTTAAGCTCAAAAAGGGACACTAGTGGTATATATAGACAAGGTATGCTCGAAAGGCTCAAACGTTCCAATGATCGCCTAAATCATATCCAAGTCAAGTTCATAATTATAAAATTTCGCCTCAAAGTGCCTTCAAATAGATTCTAGAGTGTTGTAAGATGCTCAAGACAAATCATAGTTAACAGAATTTTTCACTTTCTTACATAAACTCCACTCAATCACGACTCAGACGTGCATCAAAATGTTCCTCAATTTTTGACATATTAACTCAACCCAAGATATTCACCAGCAAGTCAAAAATTTTCAAAACTTTAATTGAGATGGAGATTATTTTCATCATGTATTACAGTTGCAAGTTTCATTCATGTATTTCTTAATGCATAACTCACTTTTCACCAACAAATAACTTTAATATGCTCAAGAACGACTTCGTACCACTCGCTAAAATATCATGCAATAAAAGTAGTAGCAAGAAAACAGCAGTACTCAGTAAAAAACCCCCAAACTTAGTATGTGCATTGCCCTCAATGTACAAAAATAATAAGTGCAGTAGCATAACACATACCTCGACGACAATCATCAGTGATCGTCATCCTCATCTTCCCGCTCCGGTGGTGGGTCTGGGTAATATGGTTCCTGTGGCTGGTGTGGCTCGTATGGCTGGTAATGTTGGTATGGCTGGTATGGCTGGACTGTAGGCTGGGGTAGGAATGGAATGTTCGGGAACCCCTGTGCCAAAGCGGAGTTCCATGCCATCTGATACTGCACGAACTCCATGTTTTGTTGATATAATTGTTGGTGGCCCCATCGGAGTTCATGTCGTATCTCCTGCAACTCATGATGGAGGGATTCCATCGTAATGGAAGTAGGCATTGTAGCAGCAGATGATGATCCAGGAAGGTGGCTGCGGCTAGGTCGTGATTGTGCCATCCGTCTGACTGTGGCTGGTGCAGGATGATCGACCACGAGTGAGGCCTTCGGTGGAATGGCCTCTTCTGCGGAGTCCCAGACAACTTCCGCATGCTGGCATAAAGTGGTGATCGTGGAGGGGCATTGTGATGACCAGAGATTATAGATGTTAATCCCGGAGTGTTAATAACCCCTAAAGTTGTTTTACGTGGCGATTTGGAGTATAATCGCGGTGTTGGGCCTTCTGGGCTCGTTTATTTGGGTAGTCGGGATCGTTGGATCCAGAGGTTGAGATTGTATTCTCATTTGGGTGAAAAACCTAAGAGTTGGGTTTTTAGTGTGACTCGGAATCTCGGGTGCTTAGTGTGGGCACCGGTAGGGGGTTTTTGAGTTAGAGAGAGAATTTTTGAAAACAGATGATTTTTAATGAATCATGATGTATTTGTGGGGATATTAGTATTTCGGGGTATTTTTGCTATAAATACCAGTTGAACCCGAGATTTTAATTATCGGAACCATTTTCCTCACCTTCTTCTCTCTCCCCCGAGTACGCGATTTCCCGATCCACTTGACCCACGCCGCTTCCAGGCATGCGCCCGCCGCCGTCCGGCCGCCGTTCGGTGCGTGCGACCCGCCACCGGCTTCGTCTCGTCGAGGCGCAGCTATCCCCTCCGGCAATTGAGAGTTTCGTCGCGTTTTGAAGTCGGATTTTGCGGGAATGCGCCGATCCCCAATTCCTAGGGTTCATCGATTTCGAACGTTTTACTTCCGATTTTCGATTGGGTAACCTCCCTTACCCCTTTTTCGTCATTATCGTGTATTTCCCTGCTATTTTTGGGTGGATTTGGTTCGAATTCTTGCTGTTGGGCGTGAGGTTTTGGTTCGAAAATTTGTTGCTTTAATGGTTCGGATTTGAGGCTGTTTGCGTGGGGTTTATGTTCGATTTTTGGGGGTTTTTGGCAGGGGATGATGATTCTTGTTGTTGATCGATTAATTCATGTTTAGATGAATTATGGTGTTTAATTGGGTTCGATTTGTGAGAATAGGGTTCGAAAATTGAAGGGTGTTCTTGAGCAATTTTCGATAATGGTTGATTGTCGTGTGTTGACAATATTTTTGAGGGTTATGGGTGTGCTTGAGCATGGGTTGCATGTTTGTAATTAATTGTGAATTAATTTATCGTGTTAGCACATCGTTCCTCGGGGCATGGAGCTCGAGCAAGGTTTGGCTCGGACTTCGGAGATTTAAGGTACGTGCGACGTACGAGCATTACTTTATATAAGAGCATTTGTGAAATGCATAATGTGTTTTAATTGCATTAGATGGTTGTGGGTATGGTTATATATATGTGTTGATATGACTATGGAACGACCCAACCTTGACATCGCTGCCACAAGTGTGCGTAATACTAGAGTAGTATGACCTTATAAGAGATATGGGGTACTGGGTTTATATGACTATTGTAGGGCATTTGAGATGCCTAAGAATGATCGTGGAATCATGTATTCATTATAAGACATGTGAGATGTCTAAGTATAATGGAGAATTTGTAAGATAAATGCTAGGCATTTGAGCTATCTGTGATTGGTAGCAAAGTTGAAAATCAGTATTAGATATCGAGATATCTATATTTGTATGTATAATGAATTTGGAATCATTAATTATTGATACTTGAGAATCAGGCATGCTATGAGTTAAATCAATGTGTTGATTTACTGATTTTTGAGATTTGATGAGTTTGATGATTGTGAGAACAGGGACAGTACACGGAATCCCGGATGAGGACGTTGCCATCCAGGGAGTATCATTTAAAATTCATTAGTATTTACTTGTGTTGTAAATAATGACATGTGTTGTAAATTATGAATTTCATTATTGTGATTATGAGATTTTGTGTATTGGTATGCTCACCCCGTTGGGGGCTGTCTCTGTTGGGACAGGTGAACAGGTACATCGATGGCTTTGGAGTTGAGCTCGAGCTGTTGATTGGATGTACTCCCAGGATCGTGGTACCAGGGCTTGATGGAGCACGGTATCGTATAGAGTACTTATATACACCTGAGGATTATATACATATTCATGATGCTCGCATGTGAGCACGATTATGCTTGTATATGGATTGTATATAAAGGCATGAGCCTTTCTCTCTTTCATTTTGTGTTGCATGCAATTAAAGTAGAATTGCTAATGATATGAGAGTCCTGGGTGTATTATGTGGGTGTTGAGACCCATTTATGTCGTCTTATGTGTGGTGTCTTCCCTGGCTGGGAATTTACTTAGTGTTGCTGTGTTCTGTTGAATATGTGTTTTCCCTGGCCGGGAACTATATATTGTGATGCGCTTTTATTTCGGGATGGCTCTATTTATGGGGAGACTCTGCCCAAATTTTTATAAAAGTCTACCATGTGAAAAGTGGTGTAATGGGGATGGAAATGGGCGGAATCTATGAGTCTAATTGTGGGTAGAGATGATCTTAATGTTGAATATTAAAGAAATTTTGTAATTGCCATTCAATGGTAAAGTATCATCTGTGTTTCCCGATTGATTTTATTGAAAGCATGTGCCACACATAATGATTAATACACTAATTAAGGGTTAAGGGCTTGGGGTCCTTACAGGCATGGCATACCAGAAGTGGGAGGGCCTCGAATGTAGTTCCGGATAGCGGCCTCGACAAGACGTCCGAGATCGATCGTAAGTCCGGTAACTATGGCGTATACCAGTATAGCTCGGTCCTTTGTGACTTCCGAGGTGTGGGTCGATGGCATGACCCGAGCTACTATAAATGAAAACCAAGCCTTGGGCTCCTCCTTCAGATCTGATATCAGTACAAGCTGTGGCTTTCTGTCGGCATTCAGTCGCCACTGTGTTCCCTCTATACATATGGTTGACAAAATTGCATCCAAGTCGACGTGATTCCGGCAATAAATGGTATAGTCATCCTCCGGGATGTTGGGCATGTTATATAGTGCATTGATAGCCTGTGAATCAAAGAGAACTGGTTGTTGCCGTACTGAGGCAACATTGGCTTCAATTTGTTGCTGTGCTCGGAGGTTGGAGTAGAACTCCCGGACTAAAGAAATCACCGCATCTTGTGGTTGGCGAACAAAAGAGTACCAATCTCGCCGGAGTGCCTCTTGGATCACAGCACAGCCGAGCTTGCTCGTGTCCATTCCCCCGTTCCCGTATCAACTTTTTCTTCCGGTATACCGCATAAAACTTTGCAGCTGCATTACTTATGAACTTGGAGGAGTCAAACTCCTCAGGAGCCGGAACTGCCTGCTTTTGCTTGCGCTTCGGTGCCATCCCTAGAATCAAAGATACCAACACCATTACCAACCAATACAATAAATAAAGCAAGCACAAATCCTCCAACCACCAATCCAAGTTAGGTTACTAACCCAACCACACAATAATCCACAAGGAGCTCTTCAATTCTCCCCCAAACTTAACAATATCATACAATTCCAACTTCACCAACTTACAATTCAAAATATTAAGAACTTGACACCCCAACACTTAATTATCAATCAATTCATGGACCATGTATAGCGAAGCCAAAATACATCAACAAATTTCGAAAATTTGTTAGTGATAGTCCTTAGCTTTCCATAGCTTCAAATTGGAGTGGAGGGTGCTCAAAAACTCCTTTTCTCTTGCTAATTCCTGTGAAAGATTGAGGCTTGAATTGAAGATATGTATCGAAAATTTTGAAGAAAATTGAAGGATTGAAGATGGATTGGAAAATTTTGAGGAAAATTGGGGAATTTGGGGGAGGGTTTCGAGTTTGAGTGTGTGTAATGTGTGAAAAATGTTGATTCTGATATTAAAAACGAAATTTGGGACCTCGCGATCGATCGCAAGTTCTTGCCGATCGATCACGAGAGTATTCTGGAATGGGGCGATCGATTTCGAGTTATGGCGATCGATCGCCAAATTTAAAATTATTTTTTTTTTCTTTTTCTGGACTTGGCGATCGATCGCGAAGGTATGGCGATCGATCGCCAAAACACACTGCCCGACATTTTTTTTGTTTAATCAACATTCTTGCTCTCGAGATTCGCTCTTCTCCACCCACTCTGCAAAATTGACACACGGAGTCAATCCTTGAAACAAAATTTCAAACCAAACAAATTCTAACTAAAAATAATAAAAACAAGGAAAAGGGAGGAAAATGGTGTTCTTAATTTATAGTCCCAAGCTGGACTTATTACCAACATCAATTTAGGAGTCAAAATGGACAATAGTAGGCTGACTGAAATCATGTCCATGATAGTGCTTCAGCCGCTGTCCATTGACTGTGAATGTGCCTTTTGTTGGATCGTTGATCTCGATCGCTCCGGATGGAAACACCCTTGTGATAGTGAATGGTCCTTGCCATCGAGACTTCAACTTACCTGGAAAGAGTCTCAATCTGGAGTTAAAAAGCAGGACTAAATCCTCTTCCTTGAAATCACGCTGGCTAAGCTTAGCATCATGCCATTTTTTTGTTTTATCTTTATAGATCTTGGCATTCTCATAAGCTTGGTTTCTAAACTCATCCATTTCATTTAAGTGTAGGAGTCTTTTTTCACCTGCAACAGTTAAATCAAAATTCAGATTTTTTATTGCCCAAAATGCCTTGTGTTCTAGCTCGACAGGAAGATGACATGCTTTTCCAAAAACTAACCTATATGGTGATGTATCAATAGGTGTTTTAAATGCCGTCCTATATGCCCATAAAGCATCATCTAACCTCAATGACCAATCTTTTCTAGACGTATTGACCGATTTTTCCAAAATCTGTTTCACTTCTCTATTAGAAACCTCTACTTGCCCACATGTTTGCGGGTGGTAAGGTGTTGCAACCTTGTGGGTGACACCATATTTGCTTAAAAGTTTTTCAAAGAGTTTATTGCAAAAGTGTGACCCACCGTCACTAATGATTGCTCGAGGAGTGGGAAATCGAGTAAAAATGTTCTTTTTCAAAAATTTTACCACCACTCTAGCATCATTAGTGCGTGAAGCTTCAGCCTCAACCCATTTTGAAACGTAGTCCACAGCGACAAGTATGTAATAATTAGAACATGAAACTGGAAATGGTCCCATAAAATCTATGCCCCAAACATCAAATAAATCGCATTCAAGCATATTGTTTAAAGGCATTTCATGTCTCCTAGAAATGTTACCCGTTCTTTGGCATTTATCACAAGTGGATACATACCTGTATGCATCTTTAAACAAGGTAGGCCAGTAAAAACCCGATTCAAGTACCTTGGCAGCAGTTTTTGTTGGACCCATGTGGCCTCCTACCTCTCGGTCATGACAGTGGCTCATAATAGATGTCATCTCCTCCTCCGGTACACATCTCCTGATCATGTTGTCTGCACAAACTTTAAACAACAATGGATCCTCCCACATGTAGTGTTTAACATCAGATAAGAATTTCTTCTTCTGATAGAAGGTCATTTGTGGGAGGATGCCACTAACCAGATAATTTGCAAAATCGGCATACCATGGTAGTGCAAGAACTTGGAAAAGCTGTTCATCAGGGAATTTTTCATTGATTTCTTCCAGTTCATTATCATGTTTTTCCACCATATTATCAATCCTAGATAAATGATCCGCTACTACATTCTCAACACCCCTCTTATCTTTAATTTCTAAATCAAATTCTTGCAATAAGAGAATCCATCGGATTAAACGTGGTTTAGCATCTTTTTAGCAAGAAGATATTTAAGTGACGAGTGATCAGTGTACACAATTACTTTGGATATACAGAGATAAGAGTGAAATTTATCAAATGCAAATACTACTGCTAGCAGTTCTTTCTCAGTGGTGGCATAGTTTTGTTGTGCCTCATTTAAAGTTCTACTAGCATAGTAAATAGTATGAAATACCTTATTCCGTCTTTGTCCCAATACTGCTCCGACAGTTGTGTCACTAGCATCACACATCAACTCAAATGGCTTATCTCAATCCGGTGCTACCAACACAGGTGCTGTTATTAACTTTTCCTTTAATGTCTCGAATGCCTGCATACAATCAGGATTAAAATCAAAAGGTGCATCTTTAGTCAGTAAATGAGAGAGTGGTTTCGAAATTTTTGAAAAATCTTTAATAAATCTCCTATAAAAGCCTGCATGGCCTAGGAAGCTTCGAACCCCCTTCACTGATACTGGTGGAGGTAGTTCCTGTATCACCTGGATCTTTGCTCGGTCCACCTCCATACCCTTGTGGGATATTTTGTGTCCCAAGACTATTCCCTCTTGTACCACGAAGTGGCATTTCTCCCAATTTAGTATCAAATTCGTCTCTTCACACCTTGTCAGTACTAAGTCAAGATTATTTAAGCAAGCATCAAAAGAATCCCCAAAGACAGAAAAGTCATCCATAATGACCTCTAAGAATTTTTCAACCATATCATGAAAAATAGACATCATACATCTTTGAAACGTTGCAGGTGCATTACACAATCCAAATGGCATTCTTCTAAAAGCAAATGTACCATAAGGACAAGTGAAGGTAGTCTTCTCTTGGTCCTCAGGTGCAATAGCTATTTGATTATACCCAGAATAGCCATCTAGAAAGCAATAGAAATCATACCCTGCTAGACGCTCTATCATTTGGTCAATGAATGGAAGGGGAAAATGGTCTTTACGGGTGGCGTCATTTAACTTTCTATAATCAATGCAGACGCACCAACCTGTGACTGTTCTAGTAGGGATCAATTCATTGTTCTCATTTTTAACGACAGTCATACCTCCTTTCTTGGGTACACATTGCACAGGACTAACCCATGCACTATCAGAAATAGGATAGAAAATACCTGCATCCAGCAGTTTGATGACCTCAGCCTTCACCACTTCTTGCATCTTTGGGTTTAACCTGCGTTGTGGTTGAACCACGGGTTTGTAAGCATCCTCCATCAAGATCTTATGCATACATGTTGATGGGCTTATTCCTCTTATGTCCGCTACTTTCCACCCGAATGCTTTCTTATGCTCCCTCAAAATCCTAAGTAGTTTGTCTTCATTTATACCTGTTAAAGATGAAGAGACAATTACAGGCAATGACTCACTATAATCTAAATAAACACACTTGAGATGAGGAGGGAGGGTTTTGAGTTCAAGAGTTGGTGGTTCTTCAATGGAGGGCTTTTGTGGCTTCATGTCCCTTTCACCCAACTCGCCTAGGTTGTTCCGCACACGCCTATTATGGGGAATATTGGCATTCAAATAAACGACAGTCTCTTTCAACTCGACGGTCTCGCCCAGCTTTTCAATGTCCTCTACCAAGCATGCTTCCAATTCATCCTTGTGTGTTCCCTTAAACACATTAGCAGATAACACATCAATAATATCAACACTAAAACACATATGCTCATCATGTGGGTGTTTTAAAGCTTTAAAAACGTTGAAAGTGACTTGATCCTCCCCTACACGGAGGATCAACTTCCCTTGTTGGACATCTATAAGTGCCTTTCCAGTAGCAAGGAATGGTCTTCCCAAGATCAGTGGCGTGTCAGCATCTTCTTCCATATCCAACACAAGGAAGTCTGCCGGGAAGATGAATTTATCGACCTTCACTAGGACATCCTCTATGATTCCTCGTGGGTATGTCACAGACCTATCTGCCAATTGCAAAGAAACCGTGGTCGGTTTTGGCTCACCAAGTCCCAACTTCCTGAAAATTGACAAAGGCATAATATTAATACTTGCACCTAAATCACATAAAGATTTTGTAAATGAAATAGACCCAATTGTGCAAGGTATAGAAAAACTCCCTGGATCTTTCAACTTAGGAGGCAGTTTGTTTTGGACAACTGCAGAACACTCCTCAGTTAATTTAATCGTCTCATGCTCACCCAATTTCCTCTTATGCAACAGAATATCTTTCAAAAACTTAGCGTAGCTAGGAATTTGAAGTAAAGCATCAGCAAATGGTTGCCTCCACATAAATCGCACGTGATCACTTGAGCTTGCATGGCTGTCATGCTCAAACTGTCCATCTTCTTGTTCAAAGCCTCCAATTGAGCTTGTATTGATGTCACTTCGTCCACTTGATGCATCCCAATTGGTCTTTTGGGCACATTCCTTTCGGACTGCCACTGGTAACTGTTGGATGCCATCTCTTCGAAGAGAGTGTAAGCTTCCTCAGGTGACTTTCTCATAATGGTACCTCCTGCTGCTGCATCAATCATAGATCTATTAGCAGAAAATAAACCATTGTAAAATGTTTGTACCTGAAGCCAAATCGGAAGGCCATGATGTGGGCATCTTCGAAGTAGATCCTTGAAGCGCTCCCAAGCTTCATACAGTGTCTCCGGATCATGTTGCATGAATGTTGTGATATCATTGCGCGTCTTAGCTGTCTTGGAAGGGGGAAAGTATTTTGATAGGAATGCTTGAGCCATCCCCTCCCAAGTAGTGATCGATCCTGCAGGCAATGAATTTAACCAACTCTTAGCTTTATCATTTAAAGAAAAGGGAAAGAGTCGTAACCTGATGGCGTCGTCGCTGACGCCATTGTGCTTGAATGTGTCGCATATCTCCAAAAAGTTGGAGATATGAGCATTAGGATCATCAGTTTGCGATCCTCCGAATTGCACAGAATGTTGAATCATCTGAATTATGGCAGGCTTGATCTCGAAGTTATTAGCCTGAATCCTTGGTCTAGTTATGCTAGACATGGTGCCTTGAAAAGATGGTTGTGCATAGTCCATCATGGATCTTATAATTGGCACTTCTTCATTGTGTTGTTCACCATTCCCTCGATTATTCTCAGCCATCTCTCTAGTTACTTTCCGAATTCTTCTACAAGTTCGCTCAATCTCTAAGTCAAGTGGCTCTAATATAGGTCTGTCACTTCGTAGCATGCACTACAAAGATAACTCCCTGCAAAATTCAACACAACGAAGGAACAACAGTGGTGAAATCGTATAAACCGTAGTAAAAGTAAAAATAAAAAAATATTATGGCTAAATTATAGTCAACTAATCTCCTATGATATTACTTAAACTAGTCCCCGGCAACGGCGCCAAAAACTTGATCGCTATTATTTTAAACAGTTATTTCAATGTAGCGATTCTCTACCGCAAGTGCACGGTGTCAAGTTTTAATATAATGGTTTAAAAGTAAGGAGTGTCGTACCCACAGGGACTAGTAGCAATTACCACGATCGATTAGAATTTCTATATTTAACCTACGATTATGGAATGATTATCAAACTAAATTGACTTAAGCACAACAGTTAACCTAACCAGCAGTGATGGATAATTGAAGAGAATTTATAAACGAATTATCAAGACGTCGGTTCACCCATGTAATCCCCCAAAAGTTGTCTATTAATTAAGATTCAATGTTCTATGTTCTAGGGTGACGAGTTTTCCTATTTCATTCGTTATACCTTGGTCCGGTTATAACAAGTCTAGCATTAATCTACAATAAATCACTCCCGTGTCTTTATTGAATGATTAATACCGAAAAACGCTTCGTGAAAACTACTAGCCTTCGCTTTTGGTAAATATATTGCTATCACACGTGTGCTAGATTTTACTTGGTCCGTCTCAACCTAAAACCCACGGCCTAATCTACTACGTCGTATCGTAATCTCCTATGGTCAATTCAATTACGATTACCAATATCATGCAAAAGGTAGCTAATCTTTTACAAGCATTAAAAACATAAATTATGCGCAAAGATCATAGAAATCAAATCAAAACCATTAATTAACTCAAGGGTTCAAACATGGGATCCCCTATGTCTTGACAAATATTTTAGCCAACAACCATAATCAAAGTATAATGTAAAAACACGTCTTTAAACAAATTTAACATTAAAATCTGATATAATAATTAATTAAGTTCAGAAATACTAAGATAACGAGGATGTCGCTCCGTGCGTCGCTCCGTTCTTTCGTTCCTTGCGTTGCTCTTGCTCTTCAAGATTTGTGGTGGTGTTTTCATGGAGGAGAGGCTGCTAGGTCTGTGTAAAAGTTGGCAAAAGTCCTTCAAAAATCGTCCCTAGGTCTGATATATAGGGCCATCATAATTGGGAAGGAGTCCCCTTTGAACTAAACATGGAAAGTCTTTTTTTTTCCAAAAACTCTTCGCGGCGATCGATCTTTGTTATTCCGCGATCGATCTTCAATCTCTACTAGACGTGATAGCCAAAATAAACAAATCCGCGATCGATCTTCATTCCCTCGCGATCGATCGCGAGTCTTCACTGTATATTGGCGATCGATCGCGAGTTCTTGCCGATCGATCGCCAATGTCTTCTGTTCAGCATCATTTTTTAAAGCTCGGCGATCGATCGTGATGTCATTGCCGATCGATCACGAGCTGTATAAAAATTCATACTTCGAGATTTCAGTCCATTTTCTCACGTCTTCGCTCGGTTTTGTCCTTTTTCAACATTATTAGCTTATTTCCTCCACTTTTATCCCCTCGGACCTAGATTCCTGAAATACACAAAAATATATCAAAAAGCGTAAAATCATCCAGGAATCGATACGAAAATCAATACAAAAACATAGCAAAATAAGTGTAAAATTCACACTTATCACAATGCACATTTCTAAGTTTAGGGGGGGGTACTTTGAACTGTGTATCAAATTACTTGGATTTCTGTTTATTCTGGTCAGTTGTGTCTTCCTTGCTTTATTTCAGTTATTTTATTTGTTTGTCATTGATTAGAATATGTCGAGTTGTGAGTGTCGTCAGTTGTGTTACGAGTCAGTCGAGGCCAATGATGAGATGTGAGCTTTAAATTATCTGAAAACTTTGAACTGGTTTAAGAAATTGTCTGTTGAATTCTCACATAAATATGCATTTGATGCCATGACTACTCTTGATTAAATTGATATTTTCTTGAGCAAATGAATTGCTTGTAAAATAAAATTGAATGCCATTTGATGCTATCAGTCGATTCTAAACACGCACGGAAATGACATAGGCTGTTCTTGTGAAATAAATTGGGCCTTCAAGATTTTCATTGACACTTAAATGCCTTAGTAGCCCTTTGAGCCTAATTGTGAAAGAATAAGACTTAAATTGTTGCATCATGTGTCAGAGTCTCATTCAAATTCTTTTGATAACACCTTCTCTGAGCACAAGTGGTTAAACCACATGAACTATCTATGAATTGAGACAAGTCTAGAACTTGCTTTAGTACACTTCGAGAAGAAATGCAGACATATGTGGCTTAGGATGATTTAGACAATTTTTTATCTGTTTGAGCTTTTCGTGCCACCAAATGAAAAATCATTTTATCCATAGTCAACCCTTTGAACTTAATATAAATCGAATGGCATGTTCTTAGGCACATGAATGACCTCATTCGGCATCACTTCAAAATCCACATCAACCACCTTGTTGATAACTTATACACTGTCTTTCCTACCCTGTGCGCTTTGAATTTCCAACATCTCATTGTTCTTATTTGTAAAATAATAGAGGTGGAGAAAATAGTGGATATAAAAAAAATGAATGATGAATTGGATGAGAAATGAGGGTGAATTCCAAAGAAAATTTGATGAAGCCAATGAAAGGAATGAAAATTGAGATGAGATGGCGCAACAATGTCATATTTGACTTACTCCTTTGTTTTGAATGTCCTACCCTTTATATTGAAGCTATGAGCCGAAGCCTTACATTACAAACCAGTTAAAACCTATTAACCGAGCCACATTCGTCCAATATACAAGTGGAGATGGGTGCGGTTGGTAAGCTTGTGGACTCTCAAAAAGACACAGTAGCGAATGTGTTTGACAAACACGTCACATTGTTGTGATGTATTTTTCGTCCATTGGTTGCCTTGTTGATATAATGTTGTTGGGCATATTTACCATGAAAAGTCCTGTTTATCTGTGTAGCAATGAATCACTATGGTAAAGAGTGGCATGAATGATGGGTGACTGATTCATGAAATTAATTGATCTTTTGACATGTTGATTGCATACGAGATGTTGACGTGATCAAATGGAAATGGCACACACGCACGAGAATTCATTAGTAGGCAAGAATTGATGCTTGAATTGAGAATTTTGAACCATGTATTTCTGAGACTTACACAATTGGATTGTTTCACAACTTTGTTTTGTGTGTCCTTTGGTTTCAGATTTTTTTGTTCTTGTTTGTTTCGCTCGGGACTAGCCAAAGTTTAAGTTTAGGGGGTTTGATAAGTGTATTTTATACACTTATATTCCTTCATATTGCACATGGTTTATTGCTGGTTTTCGATCAGAATTACGTTTTTGGTATTGTTTTGTCACGTCTTGTAGGAATCTAGGTAACTACATGGTTTGTGGACTAAAAGGGTGCAAAAGAGCGGATTAAAATGATGTATTTATGTCAAGGCTCCAAGTTTTCCATCCTACAGACAGATATAAATACGCCTTCTATGGCAAATGCAATTCGTGAAAATTAAATCAGGCGTACTTACGCCATTTTGAGGCGTAAATACGCCAATGCTACGATAATTGCATTTTTCTGAAGAATTAAGTAGGCGTAACTACGTCATTTTTAGGCATAGCTACGCCAGTGGAGCGTAATTACGCCAAATCCGTGGCGTAAATACGTCAGTCACGCGGAAACGTTCATCTGGGAAAGAAGAATAGCTTTTAAATCGTTTTGTATTTCTAACTTTTATTTGGTTTATGGATTGTTTAAACATGTCTATGTGTTTAATTCATTCTATCATGAATTAACTCTATTTTTCTAGGAGAACGATGTAGCTTATTTTGAAACTACGCCTATTATGAATTGATTGATTTATTTGGATTTTCATATGGTTTATTTGTGTTTCCCTATTCTTAATGCTTTTGCTCTACTGGCCATAGATTGAATGATGATATATTTGTAATCTATCATAGGGTTGTGAATAGGAAAGAAGGGATTCATATCGTGGAAGTTTATAGTGTTCGGAAGGCATATAACTCTATAGAAGTCGTTAAAGAATTACTGTGCAGTTTCAATTTTTTGATATTTGATCTTAGATAGAGATATCATGATGTTAGATGATTACTTCTGATTAACACTCAAGAGATGGAGTAGAAAATAAATAAGGGTTATTGGCTAGTAAACTAGAAAAATTCATAATATTGAAATCAAGGAATGATAAGTGTAGTGGATGAACAAGTGAAATCGAACTCCTATATTCGTCTCTAATTGATTTTTCCAACTCAGGATTTGATCATTGGTAGTTTAGTTGAATTTTATTATTTGTATAAAACAACTCAACCATTCGATTCTCTAGATAAAGCGAAGGTTATTTTAATTCAGTACGTAGATATAATTTTATAATCAATCTATGTGGGGTTGACATCTTTTATACTAAAACTTGACAATCATGCGCTTGCGGTAAGAAATTTTCACGACACCAGCTGAGATGAGATATGATTTAAAATTTATTATATTTGATTACAATATTTAATAATTGAATATATTGTACGAGTCATTAAAAGTACAATTATATCATGAGACATGAAATGGACAATAGCATATGGAAAAGAAAATAAAAATAGGACGATATCTTTTTTCTATTTTTTTTGGATATGAAAAATGCTTCCATGGGAACCAAACCAGAATTCAATATGTTGACTATAATTTAGCAATAAAAGTAAAATATAATCAGTCTACTAGTTGTATTTTCTTATAATTTACTGAATACGCCTAGTTATACTTTTTAAGGTTGTATGCGGATGGATGTATTTGATTTGAATTGTTAGGGTCCAACAATTTCCCTTCTTGGGAAAGCGTTCTTAACTTGGTGCTTGAGCTTTCATACGGTTCAAATGATTAAAGTTGCACAGTTACCACTGACCACCTAAGTGTAGCGCCCATCGTTCTAACTTAATGATTAATGCAAATGACAAAGAAATTAAACATTTAATGAACATTGTTTAGTTACTACGTAATAGACACTAGCTAATTGAGAAGACAAAGTTTATTTATAAACAAAAGTGTCTTTTTACAATACACGTATATTACAAAACATGAAAGTGAAAAAAAAGTACATATTGATTTTTTACAACACTCCTGCAAGATAAACTAACAAGAATTCTCAAGTATCTTCCCCGAGATCTATGCCATCGCCTCCCTCCAGATGGCCTCCTCTACCAAGCTGCAAATCTGCCCCGCCGAAGCGAAACAGTTCGTACATACATATTATTAGAAAAACATGATAATCCTCAAATATAAACGTGCAGATGTATGTATGCATGTAATACATGTGATGTGAAATGATAATCTCGGAAGGGTACTTATATAACTGCCCAATGGCTGGTGGGTACCCCAAGAGGATGTGTAGCTCTCCGCTGGCCGACAGACGACAATACTATACATCAAATGACTAAAACAAGAGTATCATGGTACGTTGTGCCGCTCCGGTAATGGTTTCAGGAGGCACCCCCAAACAGTCATACTAGAATCAAGGCTAGACGAGGTTGAGCGGCCCCTGTTGGACATCGAGTCAAGTTCAAATAAGCTAGCATGTCAATAACCAGGATGCAAGTTATGTATGCCATGCTTTTCAAGTAATTGTGGAATAGCGCACATCACATATTTTTTACACGAGCATCAATCACGTTTTTGGAACAATATTGTATGTACGTACCTCAAGGGATCAATGTGGATGTCAGATCCTAGTGTCTGGCGTCTATCTTATAGTCCACTAGCGTCGCCTTCTAGTCAGTGAAATCATGCTTTAGTTATTTTCTATGTCCAAAAGTATAATTCTTGCTAAACAAGGCTATGCTGATCTTTATATTTCTAGCACGTCCTATGTTCGTATCCCTAGCACGTTTTAGCCCTAGTCAAATGCTATATGTTCGTATCCCTAGCACGTTTTAGCCCTAGTCAAATGCTACTAAGCCTTAAGTCATGGCCATATCTTAATCATTCACCTAATACTAATTGTCTACTATTACTCACTAATTATGAAACTAAACTCCTAATTAAATATAACACTAACTAATTAACAAACTAAGTACTAAACTAAATGTAAACGACAAGGACTAGAAAGCCCTCAGCTGCTTTATTTCAAGCTTTAGAAGGCTCGAGAGACGAGAGGAGAGGTACGAGTTTAAAATGAAAGACAAGGGTCCTATTTATAGCAAGAGTTTGGGCATGGGCTTCATTGATTTTCCAATGTGGGATAGTCAACTGATGTGCAGTTAGTGCACAGCTACTGCATCCCTACTGCGTGGCTGCTGCATGGCGCCAATGTGGCACCTGCATGGCTGCTGCATGTGTTATACGTGGGTGATGTGTATGTGGAGCGTATGTGATGTGATGCATAAGCATTGCTGCATGGCATATGTGTGGCGCCTGCTGATAAGTGTGAATTTTACACTTATTTTGCTATGATTTTGTATTGATTTCGTGTTGATTCCTGGACGATTTTACGTTTTTTGGTATATATGTGTATTTCAGGAATCTAGGTCCAAGTACATAAAAGTGGAGGAAACGAGCTAAGAATGTTGAAAAAAATGACTAAACCGAGCGAAGACGTTGAAAGATGGACCGGAATCTCGAAGATTGAAGATATTGAGCTCGACGATCGATCAGCACAATCACGGCATCGATCGCGGAGCTGTAACTCGAGGAGCCAAACAGATTATATTGACGATCGATCGGCACTCTGCCGCGATCGATTGCCAACGTCCAGAAGAAATCCGCGATTGATCGGTAACGAGCCACGATCGATCACGGATATGAACACTTTGGTTATCAACGTCCAGCTTGGTTCAAGATTGACTCCTCCATACACATCCTCCCTTATTTATACCAGACCTAATGCGCGAAAAAGGGGACTTTGACACCTCTTTTATCAGAACTAGAGCAGCCCTCTCATCCTCCATCCACACCAAAAATACCACAATTCATTGAAGAAGCAAGAACAACTCAAGAGACGGAATTACGGAGTGACACCCGCGTTTATTAGTATTTCTGAATTTATTTACTTTTGAGTTTCAGATTTTGATGTTGATATTGTTGAAAGACATATTTATGCATTATTATTTGAATATGGTTGTTGGCTAGTTTGTTTATCAATACATAGGGGATCCCATGTTTGAACCTTTGAGTTAAATATTAGTTTTTGATTCGATTTCTATGATCTTTGCGCATAATTTATGTTTTTAATGCTTTCAAAAGATTAGCTACCTTTTGCATGAATTTGGTAATCGTAATTGATTTGACCATACAAGATTACGATACGACGTAGTAAATTAAGCCGTGGGTTTTAGGTTGCGACGGACCAAGTAAAATCTTGCACACGTGCGTAGCAATAGATTTACTAAAATCGAAGGCTAGAAGTTTTCACAAATCATTTTTCGGTATTAATCTTTCAATAAGGATACGGGAGTGGTTTATTGCACATTAGACATGTTATAACTTGGCCATAGTATAACAAATGAATTAGGAAAACTTGTCACCCTAGAACATAGAATTTTGAATCTTAATTAATAGACAACTTTTGGGGGATTACATGAGTAAACCGACGTCTTGATAATTATTTTATCATATTTCTTCATAATCCATCACTACTGTTTAGGTTGATATTGTGTTTAAGTCAATTTAGTTTAATAATCACTCTATAATCATAGGTCAAATATAGTTAATGAAATTGAACATGGTATTTACTTTCTAATCCTCGTGGGTTCGACACTCGTATTTTTCATAATCTATACTAAAACTTGACACCGTACACTTGTGGCATATAATCGCTACACTGGAAATAATTGTTTAAAATAAAAGCGATCACCTACATTAATCGCCTACATGACATTTGTGCAGCTGCTGCATCCTTGCTATGCAGCTACTGTATATTGATAGTTGCACAGATGATGCACCGTAGGTTAGGAGAAGCCTTTGCATGACTGGTGTTGTGTCATTGGTAATCCAGTTGTTGTTGCTCCTGCATGTCATAAACGAGGCTTTCGATCCGCTAATCCTATTTACTTAACTTCTACTCATTAGTTGGGGCTATTAACCATGGTTACCGAAATTGGAGTGTTACAACGTAAAAAGTCAAGCATTTGATCATACATTTGGTATCAGATTCAAGGTCATGTGTTTGATTCTCAAGACTTGCAACTTACTCACAGGAGGTTCGTGGAGTGGAACAATTGTCCTTGCCGAAAGGACGATCAAAATGTGATGTTGTGGCTGTTGTATGGTTTAAAATATTAATATTAAAGTTGTATCGTTATCACGAGCTATAACTTTTGGTAAAACAGTAAATGTTTAATTTCCCGCATCTGCTATTAGTTATTTGCTTTTAGTAAAGTGAGAAGAGCTTGATACTAACAAATGTCGTCTGATTATAATAAAAGAAAATGCCATTAAATATGTTATCAGTATTCTAACATTATTTTCCTCTTAATATTTTGTTTTTCATTCATAAATAAAATTTTAAAAACAGATAAAAATTTAGTAATAACAATGTTCACGGTAGACGATTCTTCAATTCCGTTTCGGGATGTCACGGGGCCTCAAATATTATTTTTTATAAGTTAGTAACTTTGAACTACCTAGGTGAATTAACAACCTAAGAAGTTATCTGATAGTCGATTTGTAACTTAAAAATATATTTTATTAAGTTCAAGATTTTTAATATTTTTTTTTAAAAAAATAAACAGATATATTTTTAACATTTGAATGCAATAATAAAAAGGCAGTAAAGTAAAAGATTGTCAGAAGTCACATTTTATGGCTTCTAAAAAAATGTTGTGTTATGAAGCATTTATCACTAGACTAAAAGTTATAATTGTTAATAAAAATGCAATTTTATTTTTTTTATGAAAGCCCTAAATGAGGGTGGCACTACGTTCGTGCCAATGGATCAGGTTTGTTAGAATAAGCGCAAGTTATAATTGTTAGGGGAAGCACAATTTTTTTTAATACAGTGGCAGTACAAAACCCCGTTACTAAACGACAGTGGATATGAGGGTTGAACCACGTTGGTACCAATTGATCAGACATGGTATGCCATAGACGGAGAGATACACTTTGTCTACGAGCACAAGGAGGATATGCAATGTAATTCCCAACAGGTTACTTTGCAAGTTACTTACATTTAAGGGTAAATTTCATAATACTCCCCCGTGTTATAGTAAATTTGCACGAAATTTCCAGGCAAAAAAACTCATCTTTTTTCATAAATTCATCACGAAACCCCCCTATGTTATATTAAAGTTAAAAAAAACCCTCTATTTCATAAATTAATCACCAAAACCCCCTTTGTTTTCATTTTTTTTCCTTTCAAATTTTGGATATTCAACAATTGCACATATAAAAAAAATATACATATTTTGAAAAATCATAAAATATGATTTCACAATAATAAAACATATATAAAAACAAAACATAAATTATATATAAAAGTGTATAATATATTTGAATCCCCCTCGTTTACAAATAAATAGGTTTTATTTAATATCGTTAAAACTAAATACATGTTTTATGAAATCAAGTCCATAAATATTCAAATATAACTTATGTTTTGTTTTTATATATATTTATTATTGTGAAATCATATTTTATGATTTTCAAAATATATATTTTTTTTTGCATTCGTAATTATTGTTTACTCAATATATCCAAAATTTGAAAGGAAAAAAAGAATTTATGAAAACAGAAGGGAGTTTGGTGATGAATTTATTAAAACAAATGAGATTTTTTTTACTTTAATATAACAGATGGGGTTTCGTGATGAATTTATGAAAACAGATGAGATTTTTTCACTATTTTATTAACATATGGAGATTTTGCGCAAATTTACTATATCACAAGTATTATGAAATTTACCCTACATTTAACAACTTATACACATTTGAAAGTTTGTTATAATATTTTTACAAATAGATCTTTCAATGTTTAAAGGAAGTATCAAGATCTTTTAGACAGTAAAATTAAACAAATTTATATTTAAAATTATTCAAAATAAGCTCAACATCTTTCTTGATAATCCAAACTATTCTCCAATCCCCTTCTCCCACTCTCTTTTTTTCATTTTATTTTTTTTTTCATTTCCCATATACTTGATTTGTTTATCCGTCTTTCCAGTTTACTTCTTTGAACTTGCACTACCTTCTTAATATCAAATATTTTTATCTCTGACCCTTTTCCTGTACCCTTTGAATTTATTTTTTTCTTTTTCCTTTTTGATTTATTTTATCCCAACAATGTAATAACGTAGAGTTATTACTTTTTTTTCTTCTTTTTTTAGTAGGGGAGGGGCAAATATTTTTTTCCGCGCTAAGAGAGACTCAAACTCGAGTCGCTCCCAAAGGGAGATATGAGCTCTAACCATGTGGACTAAGTCAACAAGCTAAGTACTTTAAAAACTCTAAAAACCGATAAATATTTAAGTTAAACATAATATACAACATAGTATTCAATAAAAGAACAAAGCAATTTAAAACGAAGGTCGAACTAACTTCTCCAACACATCAAATCTTCTGCGACAACGGATTTCTACTTACATTTCTCATTCCTTGACTGGATATTCACTATGTGATCATGCAACATCAAATATAAAAAAAATTCGTGCAACTTTCACTTGAGATCGCCATATGAATAGAGCTTTCAACTTTTTTTGGCGAGTTACTTCTTTTGGAAAGTTAACATACCAATAAAAGCCATGACACGGAAGCCTACACCAGCAAGAATCAGCATAGATAAATGAAGACCCCAGTGATTTACATTATAGCCAAATCTATGTAGTGCACCACATCGAGTTAGGAGCCACACACCGTAGTACCTGAAATCGAAATTTTTTACCTGTCAAATCACTAATTAAACTATCTCATTTTAGTGAACTTAATCTTCAAGGTTAACCAAGAGTATGAGTCCATTTTCTTTTTCTGTTCTTTGGTAAATTAATTGCAACAGATGATACTGCATATAATGCTGGCTTTGCACCATGATATGAATTGAGAACAGACTCGTTTAAATAACTGGGGAAGGTGGTAAAACTTCAACTTGTATTGGAGAAAAATTTGTACTGAATCAACAACCCCTTCTCATGCACCCATTATTGTTTTTTCCAATTCTTTGAAAATTCACGTATCATATCTATAAGCACGATAGGTATGAACTATGCCTTATATGCATGGAAACACACAACCATTTCAAATGTAGTCGATGCAGAACATGCACAAATCTCATTGTAATTTTTTTAAGATACCAATTGCTTGGCCCTTCCTGTATTTCTTCATTCTTTTTATTTTGTATTACCCTTAACGGTTTGTGCTATAACTTTTCCGCGCCAATGAGGAACGAAATTTCGAGCATTAGATGCTACTATGACAGCATACGTTGGATCACTATATGAACTTCTTATATTTGAAAATGCTGCATGCTATATAAGAAGACATACCGCTCCGCATTTGCAATGACAAATGCTTCGAGTGCCCACTTTGGATAACAAAAGCTCCCCAAGGTCTTCACAAACTTGCTTCCGTTCAACTGAGTTGCAATAAGAGTCAAAACAACCGGAAGAAGAACTGCGCACTACAAAAAGTGAAGATCAGTTCCACTGTACGTATAGAATCCCAAGTTATGATCAAATATAAAGCGAGGGCCTAAATTTACCAGCTGGGAGGGACCTGGTTCAAGAAAGATGGCCAATGCATACGCCATACCAGTTACACAGTAAACGATGCAGAGTAAAACAACGTAGTTGTCAGCAAAGGAAGAATTCGGAGTGCTGAAGAAATAGAACATTGAGAGGTAGACAACGGGCTTTATCAGTACATTGAATAGGTCGATCGTGTCCTTGGACATGAAATGAGCGAAGCTGCTAATGCCGGAAGCACTCTCTCTCCAGTATTGTAACTTGTCCAGAGAAAATGACCTTAGAGCTGCAATTTTGCACAACAGAGCTGCAATTGACAATTTAGTTACAAAGCAAGATATAAGAAGTCACAAGTGAAAGATATTCATTCATAAGAGTGATCAACATATACATTTTTAAGCACAAGAGTGTCTGACCAAGAGATGGGGGGAAAACAATATCTCAATATATGATAAATAAGTTAAATTAAAAACATTAAGGGGTGAAAGTTACATTTCTAGATGACCGTAAATGAAAATTGTTGTTATGTTAATCTGTGTCGGGGGTGGGGGGAGGCAAAGCATCATATCTATTCATCCTTTTTGGAACACAAGCATGAACAATGTTAACTTCATGATCCACGAGAGAGTGAAATAATTTACGACCAAAATATCGGCGAAAGTAGGAAAAAACCAGGGACCCAGATGAACTTACAAACAGCAATTATGGTATATGTATAGGCACCAAAACCAAAGGTTGCATCATCTGCACTGGTAAGTGATCCCAGGCAGGCCCCCGCAATTAACAGGATAAGATAATCTACGGCATGTGTTCTAGCTTCTCGTAATCTCTGTTTACCGAGCCTGCGATTGCCATGAGATGTAGATAAGGAGAAATAAATGTTGTTTAACAATAAAACGTGCAGCTAGATCAACATAAATTTGACAATAGATATGATGATGATATAATTGACAACATATGCGATGATGATACAAATAAGCTTTTAGTATAGCGGCAAGTGCTTAGTCCTATAACTGATATCAGAGTATGTCACGAGTTTGATTTCAATGAGTCGCGAATTGGTGAAGTTACATGGAGAGGAATTGTAGGCGAGCCACAATTGTCATTGCTGGTGCACCGCTTGAAAAGTGGCCATTGGGTGGTTGCAAGAATTAAAATTTAAGTTGCACAAGTACTAGCATTACCATCTGTTATAATTTTTGATTAAGCAACAAACAATCGGTACTACGGTTGAAACTTTCTAATCAGAAGCGTTTATGTTCATGTACCTTCCAAGGAAGAACTTGTACTGCATGAAAATATTTGGAGTTTTCCTATTGGATAAGTCAGTTGACTGTAAGAAGTTATGCCGTATTCTATCATGCTTTTGCCCAACATGGGATTTAAAATGTTGCCATACTTCCCCAGCAAAGGATTGTTCCTCCATGACAGAATCATGTGACTCATGATCCTGATCAATATTCATCGCAGACATTGAAGTTCCAGTTGAATCAGTTCTCATATCAGGGGGGAGAGGATAACCATTATGTAGCATCCATCTAACAGGAAGATCCTCATAATTGACACCCGAACTTGAGCTTGTTTTAATTAACCCCTCCAAAATGTCAATAAAGTAGTCTGGTGGATTAACGCGCTCTGGGACATTGATACCTAAACCTGCAAAGTATTCTTCAACTTTTCTTACAGGTCCATGATAGACAGTAAGGCCTCCTTTCGCTAGAAGTATCAAATCATCAAACATCTGGAACAATGCAAAGCTGTAACAAGAAAACAAATGGAAATAAACAAAAACCTTATGACACAAACAGACTTGAACTGAAGAAATTAGATGCCATGCAAATTTCATATCAGTTCTAAGATTCCATCAAGGCATATTGTGCACAAGTTACTTTTGCTCATATATTAAACAAGGTTATTATGTTCTTTTCCTTTCTTTGCACCAAGTCTCAAAAGTATATATTGGTTATTACCTTGGTTGATGGACAACCATGCATATATTTACCCCCTCCAGAGCTTCCCGCCTAAGAGCTCTAAGAAGTAATTGCGAAGATGAGCTGTCCAACCCAGACGTCGGCTCATCTAAGAACAATAGTGAAGGTTCCATCACTAACTCCAGACCAACATTTAC
Organism: Haberlea rhodopensis; assembly: GCA_907163345.1. NCBI lineage: Eukaryota > Viridiplantae > Streptophyta > Magnoliopsida > Lamiales > Gesneriaceae > Haberlea > Haberlea rhodopensis. The sequence goes on along the minus strand of CAJQUN010000004.1, from coordinate 20,382,933 downwards.
TCGTTTCCTTTGACCTCCAGAGATTCCCCGCTTTTCCACTGTACCAACTAAGGAAGCTCGTATAGCCTGTAAACCCAAGGAGTCAATGACTCTTTCAACTATAAGCACCTTGTCTGGCTTCGATAAATCTGCAGATAGTCTTCAAAATTGCAATGTAAGTGCAATTAATAATGATTTCATGTTGCATTTATTTCTTACAAAACAGGAAACGAATCCAGAAAACAAGGACTTAAAAGATAATTTGCATTGTTGGAGTTGGCTAACCATGCCCTTTTACTATGAGTTGGAGATTTTATTTAATTGTTTTGGAATATAGTGTGATTGATTTCCATTCGTAACTTCTTTCTTATTTTTACTTCTATATTGTAGCCACTGACTAGGAACACCCTTGAATAAATTCTTGTAAGTCTCTAATAAGAATATCAAGTGAGGGATCTCTTTTCATGGATTTGAAGCCATTATTCTCGGTGGCCAAATTCATTTATGTTGAATCAAGACCTTGACCGGTACCTATCACAAACACCACCCGTAATCTCCATTTCCAATTACCATCACCAATTTTTCAAAAAAAGTGAGGGTTTTTTTTATTTCCTTCAAGAATAAAGTTGATTACTGGGATCAAAATCAAAGCAAAATCCTTCCATTCAGTAGGCTTTCAACAAGTAAGAGGAAGGATCGGAAGAAGAAAGTCATGCTTCACTATCCAAATGTGGAAAGATCATCCCGAACCTTCATTTGGAACAAAAGGGAGAACAATTCCACTTATGAGTCACACAAAAAGTGGCATGATTAGCAGAAAAAGAGAAGCAATGTTGCAAATTTCAGCGTTAAACCTTGGCTTACCGGCGATACATTAAATCCATGGGAAGTGTTGACCAGTTTTCCTCATTAACGAGGGCAGCTGGTGGTTGGCGGTTGGCGGTTGGTGGATGTGCATTTAATGTACATCTTCAACCCTATAAATAGAGATCTTCTGATTCCATTCCATTCATCCCATTTTCAGAGTGTTCTCTCGTATATATATATATTTGAGTGTGCATTTCTATAAATTTGTGAGGTAGTTTTCTCCTATATTGAGAGAGTGTTGTTCTCTTTGAAAGATAGCGAGAGGTTGTAACCCACAAAATATTATAGTGGAATCTTTTCATTTTACCCGTGGTTTTTACCCTAATAATTTTTAGGGGTTTTCCACGTAAATTCTGGTGTCCATTTTATTCTTCATTTTTGGTATTTCTATCTCATGTTGCCGCACCTGGGGCCAACAAGTGGTATCAGAGCCTCGTTGTAAAAATCTTAAAATTCTAAGTATGCTCTGTGGTTGCAGCCTTGACTGATCTTCCACATCAGAGAAGATTTTTTTTTTTATTGAGGCAATTTTATTGTTGTCAAATTGACGGCACGGTTCGAGATTGAAAAATCAACGGAAGCAATTTCATATTGTGGAAAATAAAGATGCAAGCAGTTCTACGAAAAGATCGTTGCTTGGCTGCTATTGGAGATAGGTCGAAGGAGGGCTGGACGATGAAAAGTGGAATGAGATGAACGGTGATGGCTATTGTCAATCTGCATTTGGCTCTAGCAGATGAAGTTTTGTCAAGTATTGCTGAAAAGAAAAATGCCAAAGATATTTGGGATACTCTGACGAACCTATACGAGGCCAAGTCACTACATAAGAAGATTTTCTTAAAGAGAAGGTTTTATACTCTTCGGATGTCGGAATCCTTATCGGTGACCGACCATATCAATACTTTGAATACTCTATTTGCCCAGCTCACTTCTTTGGGGCATAAAATAGAGGAAGTTGAACGTGCGGAGCTTCTACTTCAAAGTCTACCAGATTCATACGATCAACTCACCATCAATCTGATCAACAATATCATTAATGATATGTTAGTCTTCAATAATGTTGCAGCAGCGGTTCTTGAAGAAGAAAGTAGGCGCAAGAACAAGGAAGACAGGTTGGCAAGTTCGAAGCATGCAGAGGCTTTGCCGTTGATGAGAGGAAGATCGACGGAGCGTGACTTCAGTGGGAGCCACAAGTATGGTAGATCCAATCCAGAAGTAAGAAGAATAATTTTTACTGCTATAAATGTGGCGGTAAAGGGCACTTTAAGAAAGATTGTACAAGTAAGAAGAGTCTCGAGAAAGATTCTCAAGGAAATGTTGCCAGTACCTCAGACATGGAGAAATACTATTCGGTGAAGCAGCAACTATTGCGGAAGGCAGACAAAAGCTTTGTGATACATGGATAATGGACTCAGGAGCGATATGGCACATGACGTCTCGGAGAGAATGGTTCGACCAGTATGAACCAGTCTCTGGAGGATCAGTGTTCATGGGAAATGATCATGCCTTAGAAATCGCTGGGGTTGGAAAACCATCAAATTAAAAATGTTTGATGGTATTATTCGCTTCATACAAGGGGTACGGCATGTGAATGGCCTGACAAAGAATTTTTTGTCTTTGGGACAACTTGATGATATCGGGTGCAGGACCCGTATCGAAAATGGGTCATGAAGATCGTGAGAGGAGCGCTTGTAGTAATGAAGGGGGAAAAGTTTGCTGCAAATCTGTATATACTTTTGGGGGAAACACACAGAGGCATAACTAGCTATTGCATCGACTAGTTCGGGAGAAGACATAACAGTGTTATGGCATAGAAAGCTCGGGCATATGTCAGAACGGAGGTTGAAGGTTCTCTCAGAACGGAAGCTGCTGCCGAGGCTTATAAAAGTGACTCTACCCTTTTGTGAGCATTGTGTTACCAGTAAACAGGATAGACTAAAGTTTGGCACATCTACTGCCAAGAGCAGCGGCATTTTGGAGCTGATTCATTATGATGCTTGGCAAACACCGGTTGTATCCCTAGGAGGAGCGAGATATTTTGTCTCGTTCATTGATGATTTATCCAGAAGATGCTGGGTGTACCCAATCAAGAAGAAATCAGATGTGTTTTAATTCTTCAAGGTGTTCAAAGCACGGGTTGAACTTGACTCTGAAAAGAAGATCAAGTGTTTGAGGACTGACAATGTAGGAGAATATACAAGTGATGAATTTGATGCATTCTACCAAAGAGAGGGCATCAAAAGACAATTCACAACGGCTTACACGCCTCAGCAAAATGGAGTGGCAGATCGGATGAACAGAACCTTGTTGGACAGAACAAGAGCCGTGTTGAAGACTGCAGGTCTAGCCAAGTCATTTTGGGCAGAAGCAGTCAAGACTGCCAGTTATATTATCAATCGCTCTCTATCAGTGGCGATTGATCTGAAGACTCCGATGGAGGTGTGGACTGGAAAGCCGTCAGATTATTCTCGACTACATACATTTGGAAGTCCGGTGTACGTTCTGTACAACGAACAAGAAAGAACGAAGTTGGATTCTAATTCAGAAAATGTATATTCTTGGGCTATGCTGATGGTGTTAAGGGGTATCGTTTGTGGGATCCGACTGCCCACAAACTTATTATCAGCAGGGATGTTATTTTTGAGGAAGATAAAGTGAAGGGAGATTTAGGCACACTGAATTTAGATATTACTACAATTCTGGTGGAAAATAAGACAGACGAAGATCAAGTTTCTTCTGATGTATTATCAGAGCACGAGGAACAAGAACCACTTGAGTCTGAGGTTCTCAAAGTCAGGCAGTCTACTCGTGAGAGGAGACCACCGGGTTGGCTTTCAGATTATGTTACTGAAAGCAATATTACATACTGTTTATTAACGGAGGATGGTGAGCCATCGAATTTCCAGGAGGCTACTCGAAGTTCTGATGTATCCTTGTGGATGACAGCAATGCAGGAAGAATTGAAGGCCTTGGACAGGAACAAAACTTGGGATCTTGTTACACTACCACGATGACGGAAAGCCATCGGTAACATATGGGTCTATAAGATCAAACGTGATGGTAACAACCAAGTGGAAAGATATTGTGCAAGATTGGTGATGAAAGGATATGCTCAGAAAGAAGGTATCGATTTCGATGAGATATTTTCTCCTGTGGTCAGGCTTACAACAGTCAGAGTAGTATTGGCTTTGTGTGCCGTGTTTGACCGACATCTAGAGCAATTGGATGTGAAAACAGCATTTCTTCATGGAGATAAAGAGATCTTGAAGAAGAAATTTATATGCTCCAACCAGAAGGTTTTGCAGAAATAGGCAAAGAGAACTTGGTTTGCAGGTTGAACAAATCTCTGTACGGTCTCAAACAGGCGGCGAGGTGTTGGTACAAGAGATTTGATTCCTATATCATGAGCCTTGGGTACAACAGACTTAATGCAGATCCTTGTGCATATTTCAAGTGATCTGGGGATGATGATTATATCATTTTGCTGTTGTACGTAGACGACATGTTGGTAGCAGGACCAACAATATCGAGTCCAAGGCACAGTTGGCTAGGGAAAATATGAAGGACTTGGGACCGACAAACAAGATTCTAGGGATGCAAGTTCACCGAGATAGAAATAACAGGAAGATTTGGCTTTCCCAGATAAATTATTTGAAGAAAATCTTGCAACGCTTCAACATGCAAGATTGTAAGCCAATTTCTACCCCTCTTCCAGTTAACTTCAAGTTATCCTCCGAGATGTGTCCTAGCAGTGAAGCAGAGAGGATGGAAATGTCTCGAATACCATATGCATCAGCGGTGGGAAGTTTAATGTTCACTATGATCTGTACAAGACCAGACATTGCACAAGCAGTGGGAGCAGTCGGTCGGTACATGGTGAATCCTGGACGAGAGCATTGGAGTACAGTTAAGAGGATCCTTAGATACATTAAGGGTACCTCGAATGTTGCATTATGTTATGGAGGATCAGAGTTCACACTCAGGGGCTATGTGGATTCAGATTATGCAGGTGATCCAGATAAAAGAAAATCTACTACTGGATATGTGTTTACACTTGCAGGAGGAGTAGTAAGCTGGGTTTCAAAACTGCAAACAGTTGTGGCATTATCTACAATGAAGGCAGAATATATGACAGCTACTCAAGCTTGCAAGGAGACGATATGGATTCAAAGGTTACTGGAGGAGATTGGACATAAACAAGATAAAGTTCCTATGTTTTGCGATAGTCATAGTGCCTTTCACATTGCAAGGAATCCAACCTTTCATTCCAGGACTAAACACATTGGCGTTCAATTTCACTTTGTACGTGAAGTAGTGGAGGACGAAAGTGTGGATATGCAGAAAATCCATACGAAGGAGAACATAGCTGATTTTATGACAAAGTCAGTTAATGCTGATAAGTTTGAGTTGTGCAGATCCTCATGTGGCCTAGCAAAAACGTAAGCAGCGGTGTAACACAAAATTGAAGGGTGTAGAGATGTGCTTGATTCTCAATCAAATCTCCGAGTGGAAGAAATGTTGACCGGCTGTCCTCATTAAGGAAGGAAATTCGGCTTGAATTATCTTGTCAACACATAGAATCTTGCCAAAAATTGTTAATGTAATGTTAAACTTCTACCAGAACCTTCAAACGTGGCAGCATTGCAAATTTGAACTTATAGAGAGCATGAAAAGTCCAAAGATAGAATCAAAAGAGTATAATTATTTGTTATTTCAAACCTTTCAAGGAACTGCTGTTGTAAAGTTGATACTAGGGTATTAGATCATGGTTGTGGTTTGGGCTCATGCAATCATATTAGATAAGATATAAGAAGGAACAAACTTTGGCTGAAATGTAATTTTATAATTATTTGATATCATGTTATGTTTTGGATATATATAATGAAATTTTGATAATTTATTGATCAAGCTCAGAGGGTGACCTTCCCCCTGGATTCAACATAAAGATTGGTATAAATGCTTATTACTTTGTATGCACAACTGATTCATGAAATCGAGCAATGTATGTGAAGTGTTTTTTTTTTTTTTTGCTTAAAAAATATACAATATGCACAATTTAACTTCACATACCTGCACCTTGCACTAAACCATAGATTCTCCTCCACAGTCAAATTTCCATGCACAATGTCATCTTGTGGAACAAAGCCAACAATTCTTCTGTATGAATGGATAGATTGTGACTTCTCGTTAATCAAAACCGAGCCAGTCACCTTGCATCCAACTGCTTTTCCTGCCAAAGCAGAAAGAAAAGTAGTTTTCCCAGCTCCTGATGGGCCCATGGTAGCCGTAACACGGCCAGGACTTATCTTCCCAGTGACAGACCTCAAAAGTTTTTTATGTTTGCCTTTCAAAGTGACAGTTAGGTCTGTAAAAGAAATCTCAATGAGAGGCCTTTTCCTAATTTCATCATTTGTAGCCATTGAAATTATGCCCGAGAAAGTAAGGTTTTTGCTCTGTTGCTGCTGAGCTCTCTCTTTCTCAAGTTGTGCATATGCGTAATTGAAAATCTGGCTACGCGTATGGATTTCTTTTCCTTTTGAAACTTTGTTTTTGGCATCTTCATTTTTTGACTCAACCTCAAACCTGCCATAATCATCTTCATTCTCATCTGCCGTGTGAATATGAAGGCTGGATTCTGTTTTCTCTATTTCGGAGGCGGCATTTGATTGCTGAGGCATACCAGAGCCATCAGCTGACATGAATGGATATAAATCATCACTCATTTCGGTTTCTAATTCATTCAAAATTTTAACTTCTTCGGGATTTGAGAGCATCCTACTAGAAAATCTGCCAGAAATCTGAGCATGTAATTCACTCACATGCTTTACAGCAGCATCTTTGGCAGATTTCCACCTTATACGTGCTTGTGTCCTCTCCCTGACATTTCTTACTGCCGTTTCTCTGGATTTTGCGGATCTCCTTTCTCGAATAGTAAGAATTTGTTCGGAACAATTATATAAAATCAGCAGAAGAGTACTTAATGCAGCCTGAAATATCAATGGATCCTCAATAAACATCAACTGACTGAGAAGAAATGAAAAGAGATGCACTAAGTAGAATGCCATAATTTTAAAGGTTCTAAAACTGTATATAGTAATGGAGCTGTTTCGATAGCGAGGAAAAGTTATTTCAGACAAAACAAAATTTAGTTGTTGCAGTTATTAATCCAAAGAGATTAACTTACAATAAGCAACGCTCCATACAAATGAATATTTTGACTTTCGGTTTTGGGATCACATGTAGTCAACCTAAAGCATCCTGTAAATCAACATTTAATACTCAAAGCAAAATATCAAGATAACCCGTCATTACTACATTTAGATATCCACTTTCAATCATACTTTACGAAGTACGCTTCTCAAACACAAGGACATCAAGTTCGGGAAAAAAATACATTGACATGGCATATTTTCACTCTGCTAATTGAAGAACTTACGTTTTTCATTAGTGGAACCCATTGGACAGTAATTCCTGAAAATTTAATACACCAAGTATTAGCAATGAAATAACATGGTCTTAAACATCATGATATGTAGTATGAAAACAAAAAAAAAAAAAAAAAGGTAAAATCGTAGGATCTTATTCCCAATATGTTGAAGGTAAAAGACAAAGCTTCTTCAACAAACAAAAACTAAGAGGATAGCTCGAATGGGTTTTTGAAAGTAAATTACTACCCACTGCTGCAAGGTCGTTCCACAGTATTTGTTGGACAGTAGGAACCCGGAGAACAAAACACCTCCCTGTTAGTTCGTTCATCAGCCCATATATTTGCACCACCACAAGTGTGATTTGGCCGTCCCGGAGGTATTTGGTAAGAATATCTGTATAGTCATCACGGATTAATATGTTATGGACCTCATAAAGTGGTAATAAACCACAATGAAAAAGAGCATTGTAAGAAAATTCAAACTCACGGATCACATATCCCTGTGGTTTTATTGAGAGTTGCAAGTGGGCAGTAGGCACCTAATGGACATGCTACAGATGAAAATGGACTGATTAGTGATGTCGTTGTAGGACATAAAGATCAAGGAGTAAAATCTCAATGCTTAGTACGCATCGACTTAAAAGTAGCTAGAACAGCACGAAAATAGAGAAACATACCCATATAATCAACCAAGGAAGCTGTTTTTTTTAATAAGAAGAAGAAGTGTAATTGAGGTATACAAAGAATTGAATATGTTTATATAGTTTTCATTTATCAAAGGCATATGAAGTCGAAATGGGTAAGAAATGGAGTTCAGTAGCAAATCAAGCATGCTCTCAACAACAACAACAACAACAACAAAAGATATTATCTTTGAACGAAACACAAAATTATAAAATCAGTGTATGCACAATGAACTACTGAAATTTATAAATAAAGGAGCATTAAGCTCGATGACTTACGTATCATGCAGGTGATTCTGGATGGGCAGAAAAAACCATCACAGCAAGATTGGCAATCAGTTCCTCTTGCTGGTATTTCCTGAGAATTTTCAAGATCGACTGGCTCCTCAGTGTCGGTCATACAAGCCCATCCTGGCTCACAACCAGCAACCCAATAGGTAGAGTTACAATTCCGGTTAGGCCTCGGCCGATTTACCCCATTAATCAAATTATTAAAATAAATCTCTACTTCTGCAGCTGTGCATAAACGTCGGCTAACATCTGCCATTGAAAAATAAAAGCTTATCGAAAGAAATGACCTCTAAACAAGCCCAAAAGTATTAAAAACGTACTACTAAAGGATCTTTATATTAGACAAGGCATAACCATTAGTATGTTCCTTTCAAGAGAATATGTGAATATATGAAACTAATCAAGGATGATGTAAAGTTGATGATTTAATGTTATCTTCCCCTCTCCAGATAAATCCGGATGCGGTCACAATCTATACATAACTAAAGTACACGTTTAGGTCAAATCAACCAATTCCAGAATTGCATTCTGGCTTCCAAGCATACTTGCCTTCCAGATCCAAATGACAGCATGATTCAATCGACTTCAACATCATTTTTGTGTTTTCAAGCATAAATCCCAATCAAATCACACTAAAATTTGGTCAAATTCAAATTAAACACCTACCATGAACATAGCATGCAACCAGCAAGCTGACACTTCATACATATACCTTTCCAACAATAAGTTCCAATTGAAACGTGAAATTTGATACTAAAACACAAACTCACACCCTCTTTGCGGATTATACGATATTTATTTTTCTTCATTTGGTAAAACATTACCTCCGACTTTGACCATACAAGCAGTCAAGAAACTCAAATCTGAAGAAAAATTAAAGGCTTTATCCCAATCAGCTTTCCTGCACCATCCAAAAAAGCCAGTTCTATACAAATCCAAACATACAAATAAATTAAAACAAACAACCCATTAAAACAATCCTTCGTCTTCCATTTTTACTTAACCATCTTTTGGGAAAAACCAAATCAACAGAAGAAGAACATATACGGATTCTCGATGCAAAAGCTGTAATCTTGGACTAGTCTACTGGAGAGCAACTCCGTAGTGAGATTATCAAGCCTGGTGTAAGCTACTTGAGTCAAGAAATCAAAAGTCACAGGATTTGGCAGCGGGGGTGGACTCAAAGCATCAAACTGGCATTGCACGAACCGCAGGAAGCTGAATGGAAGGAGTGTAAAGATGCAGACATAGAAAATAAATGTGAATACAGAAGAGCCCATCAATTTCCTTCTTCTCATTATTGATTTACAAGTTGCACAGGCCAAATTTGTGCAGATTCAAACTATGTTGATCCCAATGAAGATGTCTGTTAGCCAGCGGGGATAAGAGAGATGACGATGATGGAAGTCAACATATTTTAGCGGGAAAGTCAAAGTGACGCATTGGTACACACAGTGTTGTTAGGAGAGTAGCATAAGATATTACCTTTATGTTAATCTAATGATTAAAATTTGATTTAGATATATGAAATTCATATAAATATGTGTGTTATATATCCAAATTAAATTTAAATCATTACGTGTTATATAAGGATAATATCCTCATGTTAGGATCTCACTTTCCCATGGTGGTCGGTTTGTTGGAGTCGCGATCCTCAAAATTTTCTTTTTTTTTTTTGCTTCCAACTTTGCCGATTTGGTAAAAATCCACTCCTCTTTGGAGAAGACACGTATTCGAGTCTCATGCGTGCGGATAAAATCTTACTCACTTCAAACAAACTGATTTTATATTATCTAAGTTTTGTACTTTTTTATCGTTAATTGGGAAACGATTGGCTCTCCAGTAGAATAACTTTATTATGATTTCTGACTTGTAATTTAAATAATAATGAATTGACAACTATATTTTGACATAAATTACAAATTCACTCATATGCTCTAACACGTTGTCCTCGAATTTTTAAAGTCATCATTCTAACAAATGTTAAAAACCTAGTAAGGAAGTAGACATTATTTTTTAAATTAGAAAGACTAAAATAACAAAAATTAAAACTAGAGAATGTCTATATGCAATTCACCGCTAATTAAATATTAGTGTTTTCAGATTAATTTTTAATAAATTATATATATATATATATATATATATATATATATATATATATATATTGTTTCTAAGGGGTTATGAACTTTTTTATTTGGGTTCAATATACTATTATTTGTTATTGAAATGCAAAAAACACGTTCTTTTATTATCATTAGTTGTAAAAAATATAATTATTTGTAGTATGATTGTTCAAGTGTAATAATTACTTTTATTTGGAGAGCGACCAAAATGTGGCATTTGATCAAATATATGGCTTAAAAGATTTAAGTTTTACTGTTACCATCAGCTATAGCTTTTGGTAAAGCGACAAATAGGGGTTGCTTATAGGGTCGAGTCAATCCAGACCGGCCCGAATCGAACCGGTTAGCCCGGTTCGAAATCGGAACAGGGCTAACCGGTTCCAAATCGCTCCGAAACCGGTAAAAAATCGGGCGGTTTCGTGCCTTCAAACTGTAGCACCACCGCTTCTGTGCTACCAGACTGATTCCGATTCCGAACCAGAACCGAAACTGGTAAGTTTCGAAAATAAATAAATAAAAGCATTTTAGCAAGGCAACGACTTTATAGCAATTGCATTGATGAACGTTTGGCAACGGCGGTCAGATTTTAATTTTTTTTTAAAAAAAAACTATAAATAGATGTGTTGAGATTTGTAAATCCTCACAATTCATTCTTGCAAAGTTGTATACTTCAATCTCATATTTTTCTCTCCATTGTGGTATCTGCATTTTACTTATATGATAATGGCATCTTAATCTAGCAGCACTGGTCGTAGCCGGGGTCGCAGTTGGGGTCTCGTCTCGAGTCATCTATCACTTAGTTCATCTTCGGCAATGAATTTGTCTGTGTCAATTCCTGAGTTAAATGAAAGTTATGATTTTTTTACTGACTTCAATGTTGGTGGTTCATCTATAAACGTTGAAACGCAACAACCTGAACAACCTGCCGAACCTCCTGCTGCACAAGCCCAAGATAGACAACAAGTGGAGTCATCCGGAGCCACTGCAGCAGCTAGACAACCGACTCGTGCCAAAAGAAGTAAGATATTGAATCACTTTGAACTCGCTCAAAAAGAAGGTACTAATGAATATGTTGCAATATGTAAATTATGTAATATACAATATTCATATAAAGCTGGCGGTTCCAGTAGAGGCACCGGAACATTTAAAAAACACTTAGTAAAAAATATAATTTTGATGAGACAACATTACAACCATTAGGTGGAGAAGCAACACAAGCATAAATTAATGTTCTCACTGGCACGAATTGTATTTTAACTGCTGAAATTAACCGTAGGTCACTTATTAGATATGCGATTATATGTGAATTACATTTTATACAACCTGAACATGCTAGTTTTATTGAATTTGCTTCTTCTATACAACCTATGTTTAAACATATTTCTAGGCACACACTAAAAGAAATTGTATGGACGTATTTGTTGAATATAGAAATACATTATTTGAACATCTTTCTAGTTTGCCTTGTAGGGTTAGCTTAACAACCGATATTTGGACAAATGTAAATTCGGATTCAGATCTTGTTGTCATTTGTCATTGGATTGATGATAATTGGAGTATGCAAAAACGGACTTTGTCTTTAGATGAGTTAGATTGTGCACATACTGGTTATGTAATTGATAAATATATATTCAACACTTGTAGACATTATGAAATTCATGATAAGGTATTTTCAATCACATTAGACAACGCTGCGAATAAATGCTGCGATGCGTGATTTAAAGACCTATCTAAAACCAATGCTTGATGGAATTTTTTTCATGTTAGATGTGCATGTCATGTTATTAATTTGGCTGTTAAAGTTTGTTATGAGGACAATCACTCAGCATGTATTGAGAAAATGAAATACTGCGCTAAATAGTTATGCACGAGCTGTGTTAAGCGTGATTGGAAACAATTATGTTTATCTAATGGTTTAAAGTATCTTCTTTTTCCATCACCACTAGAAACTATGTGGAATTCGTTGTACAATATGTTGAATGCTATGTTACCTTACAAAGATATTTTAACTTCATTTTATAATTCATATCAAATGTCTGATAGCGATGAAAGTATTTATTTGACTGATGATGATTGAGAATTTGTTGAAATTGTGTATCATTGTTATGTACTTTCAAAGAAGCGACGAAACGCTTCTCCGGTGTTACTTATCCAACTTTCGTTTATTTTCTTCCTTTAATAATTAACATGTTTGATAAGTTTATAGAATTTAGAGATGAATATGACTTGCATGCTTTTGTTAGTGCAATGAAAACTAAATTTATAAAGTATTGGGAACAAATTACACACGTGCATCGCAACATTGCTAGATCATAGTCAATGTTTATCTTCATTTGAGATATTTTTTGAATATTATGCTAAAGTTTTGGGGAAGGTTGTTGACGATCGAAAGACGTCTACAATGCAATCTCTCCAAAATATGTTTCAATTGTATTATAATCAACAGGTAAGTGAATCACTGCAACAAATGGCTGTTGAAGAACAACATCAAGCTCAATCTAGAGGTGGGGACATCAGTTTGCTTAGAATGCTGGGCATGAAAAAACTTAAGGGAAAATGACATTCTACTAGCACGTCGACTGAGTTGCAAATTTATCTGAATTATCAATTTCTAACGGAAGACAACTTCGACGTCTTACAATGGTGGAAGGTAAATTCAGCATAATTCTCTATCTTAGCCAAAATGGCTAGAGACGTGTATGCGGCAAGCTTCAAGCGTCGCTTCTGAATCGGCATTCTCAACATGTGATCGAATTATTGGAGAATACAGAAGTAATCTATATGCTGATTCGTTATGCATGCTCACATTACTTAAAGATTGGTTTGAAGCAGAATGTAAGAATAGAAGAGATGGGGCGGTTGACGAATTCGTAAAGCATTATGACGAGCAAGAATAAGATAACATCAAAACAATACTTATCAATTATGAAGAGTGCTAAATAGTAATATTATTTATTTAGATTTTAATTGTCATCTCTTTACAATTATTTGTATGTATCTATATTATGAAATTAAGAAGAAATATATTGAATTTGTGATGAATATTGTAGAAATATTTACAACAGCAAAAAAATTCTAAAAATTAAAAAAGAGTTCGAAAATCAAGAAAGAAAAAAACGAACTGGATCGGATCGATCTGGTTCCATAACGGACCGGATCGATCTGGTTCCTTAACGGATCGGATCGATTCGATGCTTAATGGATCCGAAACCGGCCAGTTTCGACTGGACCGGTTCTGTTCGTTAAGCACCCCTAACGGCAAGCGATTAATCGTAAAATTATTTTATTTTTTTGTTTTAAAAATTAAAAATTTAGTGTTATTAGAATCATAAATTTTGTTTTTAGATTTAAAAAAGTTGAACGATTTTTCATTTAATTTTACGCATGTGGCATTTTTATGTGCTGCAATTATTCTTGCATACACATATAAAATGATATAACTATAAGTACTACATCATTAAAAGACCATCTTAGTTTTTAAAGTAATGTATATATAAAATAAATTATCTAATTGAATCATTATTTTGATATTATGCAATCAAAGCTACGGTTAACCATTCATCCCAAACATATAAAAGTTATCTTTCAAATTCTAAAGAGAATATTAAATTTGATTTTTTTAAAAAAATTATGTATAATTTTAAATTTTTTGAATTAATGAAGTTCCTCATACCCCCTACTATCGTTTACATGGCATTAATCTCATAGTTTTCATTTATTATACGTTATTAAGAGAAATTAATATACTTACGTGGTAATTAAATTAATTAAATTATATATTATTATATGTCACTAATTATTGAGTAGATATTTTTGGACATTCCTTGTCAAAGATATAGATTCCGAAGACAAGTATGTTGTTATTTAATTTGCATATCAAGTGGCAGATATTTTTAGCATTAATTTAGATTACCTAACTCCGAAAGATTGCATTTATGCCATCTTTGATAGTCCATATCTTTTATATATAAAAAAAAACCCCTTATTCAAATATTATTCATTCTTTAGCAACTATTTGGGATGGACGGACGGAGACTCAAATATTATTCTGCTAGTTTTATTAAATTGGGTTATCAATCTTGGCACGAGTTAACGGGGCAAAACTGAGTAGATGGAAAGTTGTTGCAACGGATTCAGATATAAAACAAAATTATTGGTAAAGAGTTGGACTCTATTCCAAGATACAACGATTTTTATCTTGTGATAATGGTACTACAAATTACAAGAACAAACAAATTTTTTTTTCGAACTCTCTCTCAACAAATTCGAATAATATGTAGAAATGGATGGATGTATAATGTATGCAAATATGTGTATATGGAATGCCTTATGGGGGTGTCTTATTTAAAGTACTAGTTGATTTGGCACTACGCTTATTTGGAAAGCAGTTTGCTAGTTTCACGCTTTTTTGAAGTCTTAACATTCTAACATTCATTACCTCAAGGCAACAACAGAAGCTGTAAGGAAATTATGTAATGTCTTTGGATGGATCCTTCCATTCTAAAAGCTTAAAATTTACCCAGACAAATATACAATTTTGAAATGCTAACTATAGTATAAAGTTTAAACCATAAACTGTTTCCCAACGGCATACTCTCCATCTTGTACATGCAAGAAATCAAAAAGTGATAGCGAAAATATAGAGAAATTTAGTTGGGTAGTGCAACTATAGAAACATAAATTATCTGGCAACCTCCTTTTCCCTCTACCTAGCGCTCTCAAGCCGAGGTATCGTGAACCTCTTCATCGTTGTCATTTGCTCAATAGCATCTACAATATAGAACACCCCGAAAAATATTTATTATTTATGAAAAAATATATAAAGAAACTGCATATGTCATAGATGTGCTATGAATTGAGGAGAAATAACCTTTCATACTTTGTAACACACAAGAATCATAAATATGTAAAAAAAAATCATTTAAAAAAATTAAACTAAACGAGAAAATTCAATAATTCTATTTTTTGAATAGGAATTAGATAGTCAAGTGTGAGTTAAAATTGATATTGTTTGTTATTAAAAAGGACTTTAAGATACTTATGTGGAGAAAAGCACTAACTGGATGCCGTACAGAAATAGTATTGTACGTCTCGAATTCCATTGCCTCGATAGACTTGTGGGTTGCTCCATGTTTCTTGTCATTACACATGTAGTTTAACCTAGAGTAAAATCAAAATTATGTTTCTTGTCATAATACATGTAGTGAAGCAGTAAAAGGATCTTTTAGGTACTGGATGTTTTATAGATGAAGAGTAAATGAAGCCTAAACCACGATTTATTGAAGCCTATGTTATCTGTCCAACTACTATATCACGTCCATTTTTGCCCGGTCTATTAGTGAACCATCTCTCTGAAAGATGTTCCAATAGAAATATTCTTGTTATTGATTCGACTCATATTCCCCAAAAAGTGGATCCCGCTCTAATAGCTCCGAATAAATTAAAAACATGCATTAAGATACGAAGGCTTCTGATATAGAAACTATAGATCCAGTACCAGTTCCAAACAATCATCCAAAAGGATTCCAATGCCCTGCATATTTGAAGACTTTAGTTTATTTTGAGAGAATCTCAAAATCGTGGCACTACATAAGAGGCATAGGTTTTAGGAACAACGATTTTGCCAAGGTGTAAAATATGACCAATACTTCAATTGAGAGACAATACAGAGTATGCTTTGCTACAAACCTTCCACCCTACCCCACAGCTATGAACATGAGCATATGAGGCAGGAGGCATTGTGGCAATTGTCAAACGAGATGCTGCATTGTAAGCTCCAGTTGACTGCAGAAAAAGGAAACTTAAGCTATCACATCAATTACTCAAAAAGAGTTTCAAAATATTAGAAATGTAGAAGTTGTACCTCAATTAAGAAGACCACTACAGCAGACATCATTCCAGTCAAATGACCAGCATCAAAGGTAGGTGCATCCCACTGCATTGGATATGGTATTTTAATCCTATTTGATAAATTCATAGGTGATGGTTAATGCTTCAT
The DNA here is from genome assembly GCA_907163345.1 of Haberlea rhodopensis. Classification (NCBI taxonomy): domain Eukaryota; kingdom Viridiplantae; phylum Streptophyta; class Magnoliopsida; order Lamiales; family Gesneriaceae; genus Haberlea; species Haberlea rhodopensis. Next base: position 20,366,565 of record CAJQUN010000004.1, on the reverse strand, counting down.
GCAAATAAATAATTTCTTAGACAAGACATGCACATGAAAATACATTTATACACCCGAACAAGTTGATAAATATTAACCATTGTGCATAATAAATGAGGCTTGCTTATCAGTTCAACGATTTCTTTGGGTTAGCTCCGGTCGATGATTGTATGCTCCACTGGCCGTCAGGAGTTGTGCATAAGCCCATATGACAGTGACAGAGAGTAGAAGGCAAATCGCTACAATGTTGTATATTGTTTTGCCTGAAAAATAATAAAAGGAGTCACCAACCTATATTTTAAGTGATTTATCCATTTGCAGTTGCACAAATGAACACAAATTTAAACTTGCGAATATATGTAACCTGAGAATGATAAAATGAGTCATCAGACACTGTTGAAGCACAAATAAATTTTGAATTAAATGATCAAAGAAAAGACATAAACATCCAAATGACAAACCATCCAAATGATTATGGCTACATCTATGCACACAACATTATTGCATCTCCTTCCCATTCAATTTATTCAAAAACCAAATAGCAACACAAGTCAAAAACTTAAAAAAACAATACTGAAAATTTGTAAAGATTGTAAGAAATGAGTACATACGCAAGAGCAAAATGAAAGAAAAATGAGATGTTGAGATAGATCCAATACAGCAAAGCTAGGAAAAAATACATAAACCATAATGAGATCTCCATAATACTCACCGATAATAAAGAATAGAGTAAACATGAAAGGAACCACTAAAAAGTGGCAAAGAGCATCACCATAATCTAAACATCACCAAGCTTCTTAGTCCAAAACTGAGAGTTCATCAAATTCAATCCATGCATCAGAGATAATAATTTCATGAGCTGCGGAGGTCTTTTACTAATAGTCGTGTCTCTTGGATTCAATCTGATCTAGTCCGCTAGATCTTTTACATAATGGCGTGGGTCGCATTCGCATCCCATCTGATGGATCATAACCCTTGTGTTGTATCATTCATCTTATTGAATGTGTGTCCATTTTGAATTCAACGATTCAAATTGCGTCAATTTTGGATGATCACATCCATTACACGCATCACTGAAGCACCTTCGAACAAATAATTTTGCATCACAAAATTAAAATATAAAATATTATTGATTAAACAAAAAATCAGGTTCTCTCTAGGATTAACATGCGGTTTGATTTATTTTAATTATATAGGCAAAGATTGTTTATTACAATAATATGGACACATTTAAAATAACTATCTCTTCTCAAAATACTTGAAGTAATCTGTTTTTTTATATATAAAAAATGTAAAAATTAAATTAGGCTATACAGGATTAAGTGTCTGATTCACATGAAGTTCATCTCGAAGTTAATAGATTTGTGATTGACGAAATCTGATTATTTAGCGAATATTAAAATAATCGATAAATTAATAATTATTAATTTATAGATTAGTTAATACTATAATTTATTAATTTATCAAAGTATTGTTTATTTTATTAATGAATATATTTTATTTTATGTATATATTACTCAATGTGTCATTTTATTCATGGAAGCTGATAAATGTGATGACTTTGAAGATGATAGTTCTATTACAGAGCTCTTTACTGAAACGTAGCTCTTAAAACAATAGCAACATTAAATATTTTTTTGTTGCGTTATGAGAAAACTATACCGAAGTTCTTTCTATAATAAGAAAAGTCAGATATGAAATTCAATGTAACATGAATTTCAACAAGAAAAAAATGACAAGTAAGTCATTTTTATGAAGTTTCCATAGATTAATCATAAATGTAAGTATAGATGATCAATGTTCTACTATATATATGAAACTAGAGATGGCAATGGGTTCAGATCTAACACAGACCCGTATTAAACACGCCATCTGGGACGGGTCTAAATCGGGTTAACCGGGTTCTGTGGTGAGTCTGGACCAAGTCAACCGATTTTTGAAACGGGGCGGGTCATTGGATTTGCACACCTGCCCCGCATATATGTTAATTATTATTTTTGTTCTTGATTTCATTCAACAAATCACTCATTCTCTTTCATGCGACCCTAGCCATTTTCCCCAGCCACTCCACCGTCGCCGTCCACCCAGCCCCTCCACACGCGGCTTCTTCTCGAACACTATCCTCTGTTCTTCACAACGATTCCGATGCTTTGGTGAATGCTAGGTTCCACAAGAGATTGATGAAGGCGGAGTTAATGTGTTTGATTTGTTGGTTTTCTTTTATATACATAGTTATAAGAGGTTGCTGCCTAAAGGCGTCAGCTTTTGATGGGTTCTTATCTACTCTCTCACAAATGCAGGTCCCGGGTTTGCCAAACTAATATCAGACTCGCCTCATTGTCATCCGTATATGAAACATGTTATTTTGATTCTAATTGGATTGAGCAGAAAAATCGGGCTAAAGAATATTTGCTCGATATTTATAGTCCATGCTATATTGGGCTTAAAGCTCAACCCGCCAGCCCATTTTAACCTCTGTAGGCTGCATTTGAAATGAAAAATGTTGATGGGGTTAGGGATCTATATGATAAATCAATAATGAAGATATTAATTTGAAATTGCGATTATCGATATTAAAAAAAATTTAAAATTCTGTTCGACTTTAAACCGAAAATTTAAAAAAAAAAAAGTTTGTTATGGTTTATGGGGGGTTTAAACTTAAAGATTCTATTCCACAGACCAAATAGGGGAAAAAAAACATATATATAATTTTTTACGATTTAAACCGAAAAACCGAACTAAACCCATATAAAACATACTATTTAAAATTAAATAAAAAACTTTTTTAAACTTTTTTTATTCAACATATTTGTTATTATCTAATTTTTTGAAAAGAATTTGTCAAATTTCTTTAACGAGATTCAAGTTCACTTAAAATGAATAAAATAATTGTTAAAAACGTACTAAAAAGTTCAGCAGAATCACGAAAACGTCCTTGTCGAAATATGACTTTAAAATTAAAGTATTGTTTTATACGTAGTATAGTATTTTGTTTTTAGCAAATGTGAAAATCATGTATAAAAAATATAATAAATAAAAAATTGATTTCTAATGGTCGCACAAAATATTTAGATAATTTCATGCAGATCAAGGATTTGACGCGTTTACAAAAATTATAGTTAGTAATAATAATACAACTCAAATCTTTTAAATAATATAGCAATACAAACACCAATTTTAAATCGCTCACCTAACAGTGATAATTATTATAGCCAACACTTTCCCTTTTCCATTAACTAAAATAGTTGTAGACATTTTTCTTACAAAAGGAATAAAGATATTCGATCGCCCTTTGTTCAACGTGTACCTATGATGCACGAACACTATTAAAAATCACTCGGTATGTGTCATGCATTTCTAGGATACCGATACGTCTCAGACAATCTGATACACCTGTCGGACATGTCACATGACGTGCCCTTGATCTAAAAAAATCGGACATGGTTTTGAGTCGTGTTCAACATGGGAAAAACACATTTTAAGGTTAATTGTATAATTTTAAGAAGTTTTTGATTAAAATTAAATTTCAAAATATTAAAATCAAAACAAAATCTAATCTAGTTTAATTGAGGGTAAATTCAAAAAATATTTGGAACAAATACCACACGTGCAATGCATGACAATATTGTTAGATCCTAATCAATGATTATGGTCATTTGAAACATTTTTTTATTATTACTTACAATTTTTTGAGAAGAATGTTGGCGATTAAAAGAAGTCAATAATGTATTCTTTCAAAAAAAAATGTTTCAAATGTATTATCGTGAACATGTAAGGTAGCATCACAACAAGGGGAGGTGGAAAACAAGACAAGATTCATCCAAGAAGCAGATGGATAAATTTGCTAAGGAGTCTCGGCAGGAAAAAGGTTTAAGGGAAGATGAGCATCTTCTACCACGTCGAATCAGTTGCAATTTTACCTGATTCAAGATTTAACAGAAGAAAATTTCGACGTATTGTAATGGTGGAAGACAATACTCCGTCTAAGCCACAATTGCTAGAGGTGTTCGCGGTACAAGCATCAAGCGTTGCTTCAGAATCGGCATTCTCAACATGTATCCGAATCATTGGAGTCTACAGAAGTAACCTTGTTGCTGATTCATTATTCATACTTACATTACTCAAGAATTGGTTTGAAGTGAACGTAAGAATAGAAGAGAATGAGCAGTAGATGAATTTGAAGGTCATCATTACGAAGAATAAGAAGAATGTACAAAGAATATACTAATCAATTATGAGGATAAATTTTAAAATTTCAATTGTTGTAACTCGTATTTAAAAAATTATTAATTAAATATTTGTTGTAAGTTTTTTAAAATGAAGAATTTGTTGGAAATTTGAGTTCAATAAATTAAAGTCGAATTATTTTAAACGAGAGAAAATATCAAATTTTTGGACCTTTGGTGGTGTCTCAGCACCTACAAATCTGTGTGGAATTTTACCAGGCAGAAGCCTAGGTGCTGTGGCGCCTCCCAAAAAGCTCCCCAGCGCCGAGGTTCGATTTAAAATTTTAATTTTTTTTAAAATTATGTCTCGGAATCGGTCCAATCTGAAACTGAATTTGATATACCTGATACGGTTTCTCGATATGTGCAGTTCCATGGGATTACCCATGGATCTGTAACCAATCCGATTTTGAAACCGGATTGGTCTGGTTCCTAAAAAGGATGCACTGGAATCGGTTTGGAACCTGTCCAGTATCATTCCTATTCGAAGACATTGTATATATATAATGGGAAAATTGCTATTTTGAATTTTTAGGTAGTCAAATTTTAGTCTTTTCACTATCTTTGCTTGTTTTGTATTTATTTTTTCCCGTGGAACTGCTAACATGACACGTATCATTGATGACGTGTTCGGTGCTAATTCCCCACTCCCGCGAAAAAAAGGACTAAACTTGCAAAACAAAAAACTTAAATTAGGAAACAAGCAAAATCGTGGATTAAGACAGAAATTTGATTATTTGAAGAACAAAAATTGCAATAAGATCAACTTAGAGAACCAATTTTACTATTTTTTATAATATAATATCTATCCTTAAACATGGCTTTTCCTTTTCTTTTTTTTTATAAAAAAAATGATTTTGAAAAAAAAATACATGTGGGCATCAGTATCCATGAAGTTTGTTAAAACTAAAAACCTGAAAAGGAACGGTTTCATATAAAAGAACACGATTTTGATAAAATGATTTGATAAATTATAGAAGACATGGTCTAATAACAATTTGACAAATTTGGACTAGATTAAGTTTGCTGGCATGGTGTAGCAGCTACATGATTGATCCTTCAACAATTAATTGATATTGTGTATAATGACACAACCATTAAATGCGACATCAAACAAACTTTAAATTAATGTTGTGTGAAGCTTGTTGATGATTTTGACCATTTATTGTAGGATCGAACGCTTACCGCTTTACCAATAATTATAGTTAAGGGTAATTGTGCAACTTCAATCTTTTCAACCATAAACTGGCACAAGCGCTCTGTGTTCGACCGATCACAAAACAGAGACAATTGTTGAACCCTAACAATCTCTCTCCCAATAATTGCACTCTCTGCAACTCATGTGAATCAAACACATGATCTTGGCTCTGATATCAATTGTTGGATCGAACGGCTTACCGCTTTATCAATAACTATATTTAAGAGTAATGACACAACTTCAATCTTTTCAATAATACACTGGCACAAACGCCACATGTTCGAACGATCACAAAACAGAGGCAATTATTGAACCAAACATTTGTTTGAATTTTTTTTTTGTCAAAGGGTTAGTGAATCTTATCTTTCCATCATTTAATTTAGTCTCTTTATAAAATTGTCAAAAATATTTCATAACTAAAGCATAATCCTTTTAAATTTAACGTCACACACTTTAGAAATGCATTGATAATATGAACTTTTATCAATAGCCTAATTGATACATATATGTCTAATTATGGTCAATTTTTGAAAAAAAATGCATATTTTAAACCTGATTACGAATTGATATATTTAGATTTTATTTAATTGATATTGTTATGATCTGACATATATCTGAATATACATAATTTTAAAAATATATTGTTATGATCTAACATAATATCTAAATATACATCATTTTAAATAAAATCTAAATATATCATTTTTGTAATAAGGGGTGAAATAGTTATTTTTTTGTTAAATTTAGTCAAAAGTTGACCGTAGTTTGACCTATACATGGATGCATTAATTAGGCTATTAATAAAATTTCATATATGAATATGCTATTTAATCATAAGTCAATGTACCGAATATTTTTTTGTAACTTGTTTTAAAAATAACAAAAAATCACGCTAATTAAACAATTATTTTAATTGATTAAATTTCTATAATTTTTTGCACAAAAATTACTTAACACCAAAAAACCTTATAATACAATACTAGTTTATACTTACATAACACGTGCACAAAAATATTAGTAATTTACTGATTTTTATTAGATACATGGTCAGCTTTTTGCCTCTTTTTTTTTTTTTTTTTAATAATCGGGGAGGAGAATATGTTTAATCGGTCAAAAGCAAGAGGTTCTGGGATAGGGGTGTACCTACCCCCAAATTTTTTTTTAGAAAAAGAAATAAATTTTTTTGAATTTTTTTTAACCTTTATTTAAATTTTTGTTTTTTGCACCCTCAATTTTTTAATTATTATAAAAAAAAATTCGTCCACCCAAGAATTTTTTTTCTTGGTCCGTCCATTCCGTGGGCGATACTTGGCCATTTTAAGGAGACCGTTGTATTACATTCATTTTGCACTAATTCCCAAATATGAAACGATCTGTTCACATCTAACAACAGCCACATTTATATTATTACAATCCCACAAATAGTTTTGTGAAAGTAAAGAGTTCACCTCTATATATGTATGTATAGCCACAAAACTATAACTCATCATTAGAAAATATAAAATACTATAGATAGCATTATGATCAAATACACCTTCTTATTGTTCATTCTTTTCCCGGCTTTACTTCATGCAGATGATACTCCTAATTGTTTTCCTTACCCTAAGGTTCGTGTTCATGTCATTAACAGGCTTCCTCCCAACACGGAACCTATGGTGGTTCATTGTGCTTCTAGAGACGATGATCTTGGAAATCATACGCTGACTATAAATCAAGAATACGAATTCGGTTTTTGCACGAAACTATTTTCGACTTTGTTTTATTGTCACATCTGGTGGCGAAATAAAGATGTGGCTTTTGCTGCCTACAATGCTAAATGGATTAATGATCCATGTGATCAGTTCGACTGCAATTGGGAGGCAAAGGAGGACGGACTTTATTTATCAAGAAAATTCAAAAAGGGGTGGAATATAAAATAATTTATAAACATGTATAAAATCCTTTATCGCTGCTGGGCTCTGATTTCTCAGTATAATGAGTTTTCCGTGATGTTTATTTTTAAATTATATAGTTTTTTGCACTAAAATGATATTATATATATATATATATATATATTTTGGAGTTGCATGGATTCAAAATAGGGGTGTAAAACCCAACTCAGAATGCTTATCAGATAGGATTGCTCCGAAATCAGGCAATCCGGTCCCAAACCAAAATCGATCCGTCTTTTAGAAGAATCGGATGGTTTCTAGGGACTTGAACCGGTGGACCACCGCTTCTGATCGGTCCTAGTTAGGAACCGAAACCTATAAAAAATTAAAAGAATAATAAGATAAGAAGATTTTGAAAATATATTTTTTTAAATATGGGATGATTTGAATTTGCTTCTCATATACTTTGACAGATTTCTAAACATACATTGCGAAAATACTTATGGAATATTTCTTAAATATAAAATATTTTAATTGAACATCTTTCTAATCTACCTTGTAGAATGCCAACTGATATTTGGACGAATGCTAAATATATCTATTTTTGGTTGTTACTTGTAATTAGATTAATGATAATTGGTGTATTCAGAAACATGTATTATTTTAGATGAATTAGATTATGCATATACTGGTTATGTAATTGCAAAATATATATACTGGTATTCAAGATAAAAAATTTCAATCACCTAGACAACATATCGAATAACAACTCTACGATGCATGATTTAAAAGTTTTTTTTTTTTTAAAACCAATGTCTGATGGTGTATTTTTTAATGTTAGATGTGCATGACATATTATACTTTGGCTGATAAAGTTGGATATGAATTGAGAAACTTAAAAATTGTGCTAAATGGTTACGCCAGACACCCAATAAACGTGATTGGAAACAAACATGTCTGTCTGATAGTGTTAAATTTATTGCTTTTCCAATACCAACTGAAACTCGTTGGAATTAGTTGTACAATATATTGAATGATATCTTACCTTACGAAGATATTATAACCATGTTTTATAATTCTTATCAAATAGATGAGAGTAAGGAGAATGTAAATTTGAATGATGGTGATTGATATTTGTTAGTAATTTCGTAAGGACCCCACGTCCTAATCCCGTCATTAATGCATTTATCGTCTATATTAGTGCATACATTCATATCATTAGGGAATTCGTATACATACTTCAATAACAATGGCATGCCGTCTATAAAAATTTTCGACATAAATTCTCTTAATGTCTAATTCCCAACACAACTCAACTAACATAAGTTTACACTTCACAATACACCAATCATATTCTCAATTCATCATGCAATATATTCTCAAATAATTGCAGGCAATACGTAATTGAAAAGAGAAGTCTCAATTTTATACATACCATACACACATATTAAAAATGCTCACACGAGCCCTTAATAAATGAATATGTATATACATGTATCATTCTCATTACTAATACCAACATTGGTACCTCAGTCATGGGAGCATTCCCACTCAACAACTCGCTCATTTCCAGAGCCAATGTTATACCTGTTCTACCTGTTTCAACAGAAACAACCCACACACTGGGTGAACATACCAATAACGCAATTTCAATATCATCAAATACACAATTCCATACTTTACAAAATGTAAGGCTACAAATTTAGATAATACTCACGGTATGTGTCATAATCATATGGGATCTCCCCCGATGTTCCTATTTTCTCATAATATCCAAGATTGTCAATTTCATAAACAATCATAGCTAAATCATTACAATAATGATTTACAGAAATCGAATACATCTCAATCAACAATTTCATAATTATAACTCATCGTATCACATCGTTCGCTCAACAACAACGTCACTCTAACCTCTCGCACGCTCAACAACGGCGGCATCAGCATTGCTCGCTCGACAACGGCATCATCATACACATTGCTCGGCATCACCATAATTCATAATACATATTAATTCATCGCAACAATAATATATTATCCGTTCACATGAAAATAATATATTTAACTATGCTCGTACGTCACACGTACCTTAATTGCAAGCCACCCATTGCCTTTGCCTCAAGACCTGTAAAATTATTCGCTACACAAATCCATAATTCATAATCAATCACGTGCACACAATTACATACTTAAGCACATATCCAACCTCCATATATACCATCCAATCATGATGATTAAACTCATAAAAGACTCGGGCAAATCATACGTTGACATCACAAACCAAAATAATTTTTCAAGAATTTTGGCCCCGCGATCGATCGCACAAAATCTCGTGATCGATCGCAGGATACCCAAAAATCACACTAAGTCCATGCACGCTCGCGATCGATCATCGAGACCCACGATTGATGTCGAGACGCCCCGCGATCGATCGGTCTCTACATGCGATCGATCGCCAGAACTGTACATCGTCTCTATATTATCACGCCTCGTTGCAATCGATCGGCGCAAGTGCGACGATCGATTGCCAGAACTGTACATCGTCTCTATATTCTCACGCATCGTCGCAATCGATCGGCGCAAGTGCGACGATCGATCGCCACATGCGGTTTTCCAATTTTTTTTGCTTGCATGATGTTTTTCAAACCCATAATCAAATCCACACCCAACACCCTCAATGCTTCAAAAACTCCATTACAACTCATAAAAACACTCAACACAACAATATAACAAATTATTCAAAAACCCCCAAACCTTAAACCCAACTCAAATCATAACCAAATTTCACAAAACTACAATCAAAACGATGATAAAAGCGAGGTGAAGGAGTTTACCTAACAATCTTTGGGGGGGGGGGGGGGGGGGGGGGGGGGGGGGGTTATAAGAGGCATGAAGGAGAGAGGGAATTGAAGTGGAGAATGGTTGAACACCGAGTCCACTTGGTTTATATAGTACCAAGGCTCCAAAACCCGAATCTCCAATACTCGTACCAAAACTCTTAATAACAACGCTTGTTCAATAATTACCTCTCACTCACTCAATTATATTACAAACCTCAATCCTAAACTCCGCAGACTCTAAATCACACTACCAACAAGATTCAAAGGTTCAACAAGTCAAAGAGAATAAATCTCGAACCTTGAATCCAACAATCACAACAACGGATAATAATCCCCTAAAAACTCAATTCGGTAATCATATTATCATTACCACAATTGATCTGTGGATATCACAATTATCCCCCACTAATCAAATTCCGTCCTCGAAATTTGTACACACGTACTCAACATACCACACAGACCACGAAACTGAAGTTAGAAACACATCATCGATTCACGATTTCGTCATGAACGAAACACCAACTGCGAGGATATTGACCTCGCACAAAACTCTGGAATGGAGATATCCTCCCAAAACCAACATTATCTTCTAAAAGATGTTAATATACCTCGATGTTAACTAACCACAAGCAGTCAATTAACCTTAACTGCTCTCTACTTGAATCATTCCTGATTCCAATATAGATATCATCTTTAAGACATCTCTAGAACCTGGTCTGCGATGAAAAAATACACATCGCTTCGAAGGAAACCGCCAGTACACAGTATTATAGTCACACTAAACTCCATTTTCGTTTCTCCAATTCCATCACAAATAATGAAATATTACTCATCAAGGAATAGTTACGCCATTTGCAATTTGATTCGGGCAACCCACAGCCACCGATCAACATTAAAACACATCTTCACAGTTGTCAACATCAGTATGTTCCAAGAAATCATATCTGGACCACAACATACTATCGAAAACTCCACAAAGTCTCATGATTCCATAGAAAACATGCAAGGAAATCAATTGCATTCTCACAATATGTGTCGGCAACGACACCAAACGAATTCGAATCATGTTCATCCATTGTTTACCCTTAGAATCAACAATTCTAATGCATGGACAACTATCGAATTAACTAACAACGAATTCCCTTAACCCAAAATATGACAACCTTTTCTCAGAAGAGGATCAACCAAAACCTCACAATTTATTTCTCAGAATAAATCTTCCCATCGAGGTTACCAATCTCAAGGATACTACAATCTCTTACAAGAGATTCACCAATCTAAGCACACTAACCATTTACTCAACAAGCATAAAAATGATGGCATATATACATACCGATATATATTCCTGAACGACAAATACACCACATGCATACTCAAGGCAACTCGACTTGGGTATCTCCAATAATACTCATAAGCCTCAGGCACGGCTGTCAATCACTCAGTTATTCTCACACCGTAGAGAATAATGATTGACGAACTAACGACTAATGATGTGAATTCAACATCAACACCACGCGCACTAACTCATCGAATCTTTCAAAGATTCCAAACATGTATATCAATACATCTTTCCTTACAAGGAAAGGATCATGCATCCACGACTCTCCAAACTCGGACCATTGTTCGAACACTCTAGATACATTTATCCGAAATGCATCCTTGAACCAATAAATACGTAGCTAACTCATGATAGTGTGTCAATGCCACTAACACAAATCACTCTCAAATCCGTATACACAACGTATACAACTCCAACAATGCTTCGTACTAACATAATAGTACTCAAACACTCTCAAGCATCTATCTAGACGTCTCCTCGTACATCTCATAATTAACTCGAAGCAAAAACTATGTCCATCACTAGTAATACATACCATGGTTGATTCACAAATCAACCAGGAATCGATACCAACTGTCTCCATGACAGCATTGCTCCAAACCAAAAATCAACGACACTATCTCCCAAGAGATACAATCGATATAGTAGTATTACCACAATAACTATATCCTACAACTCCGGTTACACATCACCATCCCATCCTCAATGCAAGAATACCCAAATAGAGATAACAATAACTTGTTGACACTCACATTGGTACTCCAACAAAACTGAGATGTCACAACACAATTTCCTCAAAGCATTTATACGTTTGAACGCTCTTTTGAGGTATCTCTTACCTCTGTTCAAAAGCGTTATAGTGACTACATCGAGTTCACCACAACCTCCGATCGTATCATCTTACGATTCATCCTACTCGGTGCCGACAAGCAATATAGTGGATACAACAAGCTCACTGTATTATTGCAACGATAATTCATCATACATGGCTAGCAAATCGCAGCCTCCTAAGGTTTATACAAAACCACCAACGTGTCATACGTCCAACCCCCGGTATACAATACCGTACCATTCACGTACTACTACCACTCTCACAATTCACGAATCACATCATGAACTACTTATCGTAGTATAAATAATTAGAGATAGTAGATCATCATCTAACATTCCTCTAATACCGATACACCAGGAACATTCCAATGTCCTAAGCCAGTCACATCTCAATCCTTACTCATTAGGATTTATCTACATATTCTCACGTGTATATTCAATCATATCCATTATATACAACATCATGAATTACTTATCGTAGTATAAATAATTAGAGATAGTAGATCATCATCTAACATTCCTCTAATACCGATACACCAGGGACATTCCAATGTCCTAAGCCAGTCACATCTCAATCCTTACTCATTAGGATTTATCTACATATTCTCACGTGTATATTCAATCATATCCATTATATACAACATCGATATACGTATGTAGATTTCTTGACAACTACATACACTACAAGTCGCTTGGTAGTAGCCAACTCAATGACTATACCCAAAGGTACCACTACTTGTAACACATTTACCTCAATACGCTATGATGTACACTTATCTACACGACACAACCATTTACCATTGAGAGAACCTGCTCGGCATAATGTCTCGTGTCAACCTGTGACACACCATCTTACGCCAACCAGTGGCATTCAAACCATATAACTCAATATATACATCTATTTATGTATTACTCATCGTAACGGCGGCACAAGTCACCCATCACTCGTCATATTGTATCAACATAAAATATCTCGTCAACCCGTGATGGTACATGTCAACCCGTGACATTCATAATATACTCGTCAAACCGTGACGATACATGCCAACACGTGACATACTCATTCATCTCATTCCCACATGATTATATTTACTTGGATACAAGTGATTAATCACTTATTAATCCAAAATATACAAAACCTAAGATGCTTCCACAGCAATAAACATCGCAATAGCTGTATAATAATGCCAATCGTTAACATAAGTACATCAATATTCATCGCCCAACGGCAGTACACAGCAATATCCATCACCCAACGACGGTATACAAACAATGGATAATGACATTATACCCTATGAGCTGATGAGGAATTGGACAACGATCACTGACGGTCGTTGTAAAAGGTAAATGCTTTGTCTTATTTTTTAGGCCTATTACATTGAGGACAATGCATGAATTAAGTTTGGGGGAGTGCATTATTGTGTCATGCTTTTTCTTTGGCATTGTATTGTTCTTTGAGCACCAACAAAATTTTTTCCTTGAAAATGAGTTCAATTAGAGATAAAAGAATGAATCATAGTAGTGGTCTGTTTCCATGAGGATATTAATCTCACTATGCATGTCAACTTGAGTGTTGGTTTTTTTTCAGCCTTGGTGTGAATATCTTGTCTTGAGTTAGCATGTCAAAAATGAAGGATAGTTTGAGAACATCTGAGTCATAATCTTGTGAATTACATTTGGAGTAGTAATATCTTTGTTTTGAGCATCTTAGAGTACCTTAGAAACTATTTGATGATGACACTTTGAGGCGAAATTTTATAGTTATGAACTTGACTTGGAAATGATTTAGGCGATCTTTGGACCGTTTGAGTCTTTCAAGCTTACCAAGATATATATCAATCTCTAGTGTCGCATTTGAGCCTAACTGAAAAAGAATGGAGTATGTTTAACATACTATTAGCCCCCATTCAACAAATTTTTTGGCAACTCATTATACCCACCTATATGAGCCGACATTGAAAAAAATTATCCTTACATAAAAAGAGTATAAAGAATCTCATTAGATGCACATGAATTGCTATATTTTGATGAGCTATTGTTGAAATATTGATGAATGAGAAAGAAAAGAAAAGAAAGAGCCTTGAAGAAAAAAAAATCTAAATAAGACCCAAAGTGGCCAAGGCTAAAAGAGAAAAAGAAGAGAAGCTGAAGTTGTGCTAAAACTCTGCATGATTATACTCTCTTCTTTGTGTTATCCTACCTTTTTCTTTGAAGCCAAACACCTAGGCCTAACATTACAAGTTTAAAAGACATATTGATCCAAGTCTATGGTGTGACTACATTAGTGGAGAAGTGTTTGAAAATAGGACTATGGGATGCTCAACGATAATCTAATTTTTCATTGATAACATGATTTGATCTATGAAATTGCATGAAACTTGAAAGTGACAATAACACACATGCACGTTCTGATTTGGAGACATGTTGCTTGATCTGTTGTTTGTCTGCAAGTGAGATGTCTTAGCTACATGATTGACTACGAATTGGTTTATTTGAATCTTCAATATTGAACTCTACCTTGTGATCTTATTTCTTGCTCGAGACGATCAAGTTTAAGTTTGGGGGAGTTGATAAGTGTGATTGTTACACTTAAGTTGAAATAAGATTAGGGGCGTTTTTGTAGTGATTCCTGAAAAATATACGCGTTTTGGTATATATTTGTATATTTCATGAGTCCATGTCCAAATGCATAAAAGTGGAGGAATTAAGCTTAGAATGATGAAAAAGGACCAAACCGAGCATACACGGAAAATAAGGAACGCAATTGCAATTTGCTGAAATTCAGAGGAAACGATCGATCTCATCATTCAAGCGATCGATCGCCTCAGACCAGTAGCTTTTTGAGATCAATCGCATTATTTAGGAGATCGATCGCTTTTGTCCAGAATCACGAAGCGATCGATCGCCACTCACGAAGCGATCGATCGTCAGTACTCGAAAAATTCGGTATTTTATTTCCAAATTGGTTATTTTGTGTCATAACTTGGTGAAACTCTCCTACTATAAATATGGATTGCCTTGGACGTTTTTGGGACTATTGGCTCATAAAAAACCCTACAACACTCAGCCACCATCACTCCCATTCAACTCCAACCATCCATACTCCATAAATCCATTAAAGAAGAGACGCATCGGAAGAGACGGGACGACGGAGCAACGTAAGGAGTCAACGCCTCTCGTTATTTCCATATTTCTAACTCTAGTTCTATATTTTCATTAGATTTTGATGTTTAGAATATTACGAAACAAGTTTATGCATTATTATTTGATGGAGATTGTTGGCTAGGTTTGTTGTCAAGACCAATGGGATCATTTGTATGAACCCATAATTCAATTTTAATGCTTTTGATTGATTCTTATATTTTTAAGTGCATAGATTGTTGTTATTCATGCTTTTGAGGGTTTGGCTATCCTTGAATGATAAATAATTGTAATTGAGATCGAGAGATAAAATTGCAATACGATATAGTAATTTATGCCGTGGATTTCAGACTGAGGTCGAGAGATGAAGTCAAATACACGTGTGATAGCTATAGATAACTAATAATCGAAGGCTACAAGTTTTCATAGATTGACATACAATATTAATTGATCAATAAGGATGTGAGAGTGGCTTATTGTAACGTTAGTATTAGATTTGTTATAGTCGGACCAATGTATAACAAGTGCATTAGGAAAACTCGTCACCTTAGAATGTTTGAATTCAATTATTAACTAATAGGCGAATTATGGGGGATTACATCGGTGAACCGAAAGTCTTGATAATTGTTTATTTTGATTATTCATCTTATTCACTACTGTTTGTTTGGGTTAATTATTGAGTTAATTTGTCACGTTAGTTTAATAATCACAACCAATTATCGTAGACTAAATATAGTTAAATTAATTGAGTTTGGTACTTATTTCCTAGTCCTCGTGGGTTCGACACTCATACTTTTAAAATCATTATACTAAAACTTGACACCGGGCACTTGTAGTACACAATCGCTACACTGGAAAATACTGTTTAAAATAATAGCGATCACTTTCCAGAGCCAATGTTGTATCGTTCTACCTGTTTTAATATAAACAGCCACCACACGGGTTGAACATACCTGTAACACAATCTCAATATCATCAAATACACAATTCCATAATTTACATAATGTATGGCTGCAAATTTAGATAATACTCACTGTATGTGCCATAATCATATTGGATCTCTCCTGTTGTTCCTGTTTTCTCACAATATCCAAGATCGTCAATTCCATAATCAACCATAGCTAAATCATTACAATAATGATTTACAGAAATCGAATACATCTCAATCAGCCATTTCATAATTATAACTAATTGTATCACATCGCTCGCTCATAATGGCGGCAATCTAACCATTACTCGCTCGACAACGGCAACATCATACACATTGCTCGCTCAACAGCGGCATCACCATAATTCATAATACATACATTCATCGCAACAATAATATATTATTCATTCACCATGACAATAATATATCTAATTATGCTCGTACATCACACATACCTTAATTGAAAGCCACTCCTTGGCTTTTCCCCGAGACCTAGTGAATTATTCGCTACTCAAATCCATAATTCATAATCAATCACGTGCACACAATTAAATACTTAAGCACGTATTCAACCATCGTATATACCAACCAATCATGATGACTAAACACATAAAAGACTCGGCCAAACATACATTGACATCACAAACCAAAATAATTTTTCTCGCCCCGCGAACGATCGCCAGCTACCCAAAAATCACAACGACGCACGCTCGCGATCGATCACCGAGACCTCACGATCGATAGGTCGCTATGTGCGGCCGATTGCCAGATCTTTACATCGTCTCTAAATTCTCACGCCTCGTCGCGATCGATCGGCGCAAGTGCCGCTATCGATCGCGACCTACGATTTTCTGAAATGTTTTTGCTCCCAGGGTGTTTTTCGAACCCATACTCAAATCCAACACCCCCAACACCCACAATACATCAAAAACTCCATTACAACTCATAAAAACACTCAACACAATATAACAAATTCTTTAAAAAAAAACCCCAAAACATAAACCCAACTCAAATCATAACTAAACTTCACAAAACTACTATCAAAACGAAGATAAACGAGAGTTGAAGGAGTTTACCTAACAATCTCGAGAAATATCGCTACAAAATCGAGCCTTACTCGATTTTCTCCATGGGAGAAAGAGGGGAAAGAGAGGGAGAGGTGGGGGGAGAGAGAAGAGGCATGAAGGAGAGATGGAAGTGAAGTGGAGAATGGTTGAACACTGAGTCAACTTGGTACATATAGTACCAAGGCTCCAAAAACCCGAGTCTCCAATACTCGTATCAATGCGTGTTCAATAATTATCTCTCACTCACTTAATTACATTACAAACCTCAATCATGAGCTCCTCAGACTCTAAATCACACTACCAACACTATTCCAAGGTTCAACAAGTCAAAGAGAATAAATCTCCAACGTTGCATCCAACAATTCCAACAAAGGATAATAATCATTACCACAATTGATCTCCAGATATCACAATTATCCCCCACTAATCAAATTTCATCCTCGAAATTTGTACACACGTACTCAACATACCACACAGACCACGGAACTCAAATCAGAAACACATCATCGATTCACGATTTCGTGATGAACGAAACACCAACTGCGAGGACATTGACCTCGCACAAAACTCTGGAATGGACATATCCTTCCAAAACCAACATTATCTTCTAAAAGATGTTCACATACCTCGATGTTAACTAACCACAAGAAGTCAATTAACCTTAAATGCTCTTTACTCGAATCATTCTTGATTCCAACGTAGATATCACCTTTAAGACGTCTCTACAACCTGATCTACGATGCAAAATACACACCGCTTCGAAGGAAACCACAAGTATACAGCAGTATAGTCACACTAAACTCGGATTCCGTTTCTCCAATTCCATCACAAATAATGGAATCTTACTCATCAAGGAAAGTTGCACCATTTGCAATTCGAATGGGGGAACCCACGTCCACCGATCAACACTAAAACACATCTTCACAGATGTCAACATTAGTATGTTCAAAGAAATCATATCTGGACCCCAACACACTATCGAAAACTCCACAAAGTCTCATGATTCCATAGAGAACATGCAACGAAATCAATTGCATTCTCACAGCATGTGTCGACAACGACACCAAACGAATTCGAATCCTGGTCATCCATTGTTTATCCTTAGAATCAACCATTCTAATGCAAGGATAACTATCAAATTAACTAACAACGAACTCCCTTAACCCAAAATAAGACAACCTTTTCTCAGAAGATAATCAACCAAAACCTCAAAATTTATTTCTCATAATAAATCGTCCCATCGAGGTTATCAATCTCAAGGATACTACAATCTCTTACAAGAGATTCACCAATCTAAGCACACTAACCAGTTACTCAACAAGCATGAAAATGAAGGCATATATATATATACATACCGATATATATGCCTGAACGCCAAATACACCACATGCATACTCAAGGCAACTCAACTTGGGTATCTCCAATAATACTCATAAGCCTCAGGCACGACTATCAATCACTCAGTTATTCTCACACCGTAGAGAATAATGATTGACGAACTAACGACTAATGATGTGAATTCAACATCAACACCACACGCACTGACTCGTCGAATCTTTCAAAGATTCCAAACATGTATCCACGACTCTCCAAATTGGACCATTGTACGAACAATCTAGATATATTTATCCAGAATGCATCCATGAACCAATAAATACATAGCTAACTCATGATAGTGTGTCAATGCCACTAACACAAATCACTCTCAAATCCGTATACACGACGTATACAACTCCAACGATGCTTCGCACTAACATATAGTACTCAAACACTCTCAAGCATCTATCTAATGACGTCTCCTCGTATGTCTCATAATTAACTCGAAGCAAAAACTATGTCCATCACTAGTAATGCGTACCACAGTTGATTCGCAAATCAACCCGAAATCGATATCAACTGTCTCCATGACAACATTGCTCCAAACCAAAAATCAACATACAACACTATCTCTCCAAGAGATACAATCAATATAGTAATATTACAACACTAATTATATCCCACAACTCCGGTTACGGATCATCATCACATCCTCAATGCAAGAATACTCAAATAGAGATAACAATAACTTGTTGACACTCACGTTGGTACTCTGATGTGACTAGAAATAGACACATCTTGAGTGCTTAATTGTCTACGATTTGGTAGGTTTTGATAGATAAATTGATACGTATGCTACCTAATCGTATATTTGTGTAATTGTAGGTACAATCGAAGAAAACGAGCTAAAAACGATGTGTAAAGACCAAGGAGAGACATGGACATGACAAGGACTCAAAGTTGATCAAGAAAAGGGCAAAAACGTAATTTTGGAGGTGGCAATCGATCGCCCGGAAGAGGAAATCGATCGCCTATGGACAGAAACATTTGCAACAAAATTTATGGGTCAGCGATCGATCGCGAAGTAGTGGCGATCGATCGCCAAAGTCTACTGGAGCTCGGCGATCGATCGCCACTTTATAGCGATCGATCGCGTCAAGGATTTTTCCAAAAAAATATAATGCAGCGATCGCCACATTCAAGGAGATCGATCGCCGAAGAGTCCGAAAATTAGGAAATTAGGTCTTTTACCATGTTTAGAAGATTGTAACCTATTTTATCAACCACCAACCCCCATAACTCGATTTTATTCAGTTCTTAGGCAGAGTTTTTGATATTATTCGATACTTTAGAATATTTTGGAGATTTTAGGTTATTTTGTTTTCAAGTTTTCTTCAAGAACAACGAAGAACGGAACCGGAATCGACAAGCCAGAATCGTGATTTATATTAGTAATCTATTTTCCTTTATTTATTTAATGTTTTCCATTGAATTTTTATTGTTTTTAGATTTAATTATGCTAGGCTAAACTCTTCGATTCTTGGTTGAAGGGATACCTGCTTTTGGAATTGAACCTTTTTATGAGAATTTGGTTTGATTGTTGAATTATATTTCGATTTCAATTCGTTTCTCAGATTTCAAATTCCATGATTGTTGTGTTTGTGTATTAGACCGATCACCTAATATTCAATTGCATATTCGATAGTTTGTTAAGAAACAACTAAGATCAATAATTAAACGGCTGTAGATGTTATTGAACTCTTAGGAGAAACGGTTGAATAATCAAATTTAACGGCTGTAGTTTTCATTGATTAGATTTATCGAACTCATTAGTTTTGAAACTATCATTGATTTAATCATTAACGACTGTAGTGGTGATTAGAGATTTGGTAAGGGTTGAATTGAATGTTGTTTTCTCTTTAACTACGAATAAGATGAGTAGGAGTTAAATTTCCAATCGATAGATAATTGAAAGGATCGAATGTTTTGATTTGATGATTAAAAATTTTCCAAAATTACGGTTACCTGGAAACCAAGAATCGCTTCGCTCTCATAAGTTTAAATCATCTTAGTAATCTCGTTAATTAGTTTAATTATAGAATTTGCTTAGTAGTAATAATTCATCCTAAAACCCCCTTTTGTTACTATTCGTTTTTGGTACGAAATAAATTTACCTTCCCTGTGAGATCGATCCCTACTTCCACTACTACATATTTTTGTCATTAACTGAAGAATGGTTAATTTGGGCGTACACGATAAACGCTACCAAATTTTGGCGCCGTTGCCGGGGAAGGCAATATTTATTAGTGTCGATTTTTTTTTATTTCGTTTTTGATATTTGTTTTCCTGCATTACTACTGAGGTTTGTTGATGAGTACAGGCGGATCGTTTGATTACAAGGATAATTCATATTACGATTTAGAAATCGAGAGGACGCTGCATCAAAGAAGGAGAGATACTCGGAGACAAGAAGCGGAGGAAAGGAACGATATGGCTGCAAACCAAAGTCTACGCCAACTGGCCAACCCAGATTTGGACCAACAACCTCTCTGCATAACTTTTCCTGCTTTTGCAACTAATGTAAGTTTTGAACTTAAATTGGGACTCATACATTTGTTTCCTTCTTTTCATGGACTCGCAGGAGAGGATCCCCACAAGCATCTGATGGAGTTTCATGTGGTTTGCACCACTATGAAACCGACGGGAATTACTGAAGATCAGATCAAGTTAAGGGCTTTCCCTTTTTCTCTAAAGGACGCGGCGAAAGACTGGCTCTTCTACCTACCACCAGGATCCATCACAACATGGACGGACCAGGATAGCACACGAGGAAAGACTGGCTCTTCTACTTACCAAAAGGTGAGGAAGAAAAAGAAAAGGAAGTTGGAGGAAAGACCGGGATAGCACACGAGGCACCAAAAGGTAAGCCCCCTTCTTTTTCTGAGTATAAAGTACCACCCCCTTTTCCCCAAGCTTTGAAAGATAACAGGAAGGACGCTGGACTCAAAGGCTTGTATGAGACCTTCCGAAGATGTGAGATAAACATCCCATTGCTGGACGCCATTCAACAAGTACCTCGCTATGCAAAGTTTCTAAAGGAATTGTGTACTGCCAAGAGGAGTCATCGATTGAAGGGACCCCAGAAGGTTGAACTAGGTGAAAAAGTTTCAGCGGTGATACAGAGGAAAATCCCTGCCAAGTGTAAGGATCCAGGTATGTTCTCTATTCCATGCACCATTGGTACCACTCGACTTGAAAAAGCCATGTTAGATCTAGGAGCATCAATTAAGGTTATGCCATATTCCATATATGCTTCTTTACAACTTGGTCCCTTGAGTCCTACTGGAGTGGTAATTCAATTAGCGGATAGATCTAGTGCATATCCTAGGGGTTTGATTGAAGATGTGTTGGTGCAAGTAAATGAACTAGTCTTCCCTGCTGATTTTTATATCCTTGACATGGAAAATGGTGATAAGAGTAGTCCTATATTGTTAGGAAGACCGTTTCTCAAAACATCTAAGACTAAGATAGATGTCCATAGTGGTACCCTCACTATGGAATTTGATGGTGAGATTGTTACATTTAACATCTATGATGCCATGAAATATCCTTGCAATAATGATGATACTGTGTACTCTGTTGATGTTATTGATTACCTGTCCCAGGAAGTTTTTGAGAAGGAAAGATGAACTGGAAAGCACTCTTACCACGGACATGGAGAAGGAAGACGAAGCACCACCCCTCATGAACGAAGTGAAGCACACCGTTGACGCATTGGATGATACACCTGAGCTATCTCAGTCAGGTACTGTTTCTTTTATATCATTACCTGTTTCTAATACCAGGATTCCCCCATCTGTTTTGCAGGCACCCAAAATCGAGCTTAAGCCGCTGCCAACTCGTCTCAAGTACGTATTCCTTGGTGAAGGTAATACACTACCAGTGATCATCTCCAGCAAGTTGGGGGATGATCAAGAGAAGGACCTGATTCATGTGCTCAAGGAGCACAAGACTGCTATAGGTTGGACCATTGCAGACATAAAGGGAATCAGTCCCTCCACATGCATGCACCAGATTTTACTAGAGGAAGGAGGAAGCCCCACACGTCAACCACAAAGGAAGCTGAATCCACCCATGATGGATGTGGTGAAGGAGGAGATTCTGAAGCTCTTATCAGTTGGCGTGATATATTCTATATCTGATAGCCAATGGGTTAGTCCGGTACAAGTGGTTCCTAAGAAGACCGGTATTACGGTGATCAAGAACAAAGACGATGAACTTATACCCACACGCATTCAAAATGGCTGGCGCGTGTGCATTGACTACCGGAAGCTCAACGCTGTGACTCGAAAGGACCACTTCCCTCTACCTTTTATTGATCAGATGCTTGAGAGGTTAGCATGCCATTCATTTTACTGTTTTCTTGACGGTTACTCGGGCTATTTTCAGATTGCAATCGCTCCGGAGGACCAAGAAAAGACCACCTTCACATGTCCGTTCGGCACATTCGCATACCGTCGCATGCCCTTTGGCCTCTGCAATGCCCCAGCTACTTTTCAACGGTGTATGGTCAGTATCTTTTCTGAGTTTATTGAGCATATCTTAGAGGTATTCATGGATGATTTTACTGTTTACGGTAACTCATTCAAGGATTGCTTATCTAGCCTTACACTGGTTTTGAAAAAGTGCATCGATACTAACCTTGTTTTAAATTCTGAAAAATGTCATTTTATGGTCGAACAAGGTATAGTGCTAGGTCATGTTGTATCTGCCAATGGTATAGAGGTCGATAAGGCAAAAATTGATGTCATGCAATCTTTACCTTATCCTACTTGTGTTCGGGATGTGCGCTCGTTTCTTGGTCATGCAGGTTTTTACAGGAGGTACATCAAAGACTTTGCCAAGATAGCTACACCTTTGTGTAAGCTACTACAAAAGGATGTCCCATTTGAGATGACTAACGAAGGCAAGAGCGCTTTTGATACACTGAAGAAGTCATTGACTTCTACCCCTATTATCCAACCACCCGACTGGAACAAGCCTTTCGAGATCATGTGCGATGCAAGTGATTATGCGGTTGGTGCTGTCTTGGGACAAAAAGAGGGCAATGCTTCACATGCCATCTCCTACGCATCCAAAACCTTGAATGACGCCCAACGCAACTACTCTACTACTGAGAAAGAGCTATTAGCAGTTGTTTCTGCTCTTGAAAAATTTAGATCTTATTTACATGGTACTAAAGTGATTGTTTATTCTGATCATGCAGCTCTTCGCTACCTGATGACGAAGAAGGAGGCAAAACCACGGTTAATAAGATGGATTTTGCTCTTGAGTGAATTCGACATCCAAATCAAAGATAAGAAGGGCAGCGAGAACAAAGTAGCGGACCACTTAAGCCGTCTACCACATTTGGACGATGAGCTGTGTTTGAAGGAGGAGTTTCCGGATGAGCACCTTTTCGCCATACACGACAATTTACCATGGTACGCTCATCTTGTGAATTTTTTAGCTTCTAATGTGCTACCACATGAACTCTCTAGGGCCCAACGAGCCAAGATCAGAAGTGACGCCAAGTACTACGTCTGGGATGACCCTTACTTATGGAAGAACTGTGCAGACCAAATCATTCGACGATGCATACCCGAGACAGAGGTAAATGCCATTCTTACATTCTGCCACTCATATGCGTGTGGTGGACATTTTGGAGCAAAGAGGACGTCGAGAAAGGTACTGGAATGTGGATTCTTTTGGCCCACCCTATTTCGTGACTCATATCTTTTATGCAAGAATTGTGCACAATGTCAACTGACAGGTAATCTCTCCCAAAGAAAGGAGATGCCCCAACAACCCATTCTCATTTCTGAAATTTTTGACGTGTGGGGCATCGACTTTATGGGACCTTTTCCTATGTCTTTTGGTCATATCTATATACTGCTTGCTGTTGATTATGTATCGAAATGGGTGGAAGCTATAGCTACCCGGACTGACGATTCCAAGGTTGTTGCAGATTTTATCAAGCATAACCTTTTCTCTAGATTTGGAATCCCACGAGCCATCATCAGTGATCGAGGGACACACTTCTGCAATCGGACAGTGGAAAGTCTATTCAAGAAATACCACGTCACTCACAAGGTCTCCACTGCCTATCATCCGCAAACAAATGGCCAAGCCGAGGTCTCCAACCGAGAAATCAAGGCCATATTGGAGAAAACCGTCAACCCGACACGGAAAGATTGGAGCTTGAGACTTGATGATGCACTATGTGCCTACAGGACCGCATACAAGACCCCGATAGGTATGTCCCCTTATAGACTGATTTTTGGTAAACCGTGTCATCTTCCTGTAGAGTTGGAGCACAAAGCGTACTGGGCAGTGAAGAACTTCAACATGAACTATGATGAAAGTGGAGTGCATAGGAAGCTGCAATTGCAAGAGCTCGAGGAGATTCGAAATGAGGCATATGAAAATGCCAGATGTTACAAGGAGAAGACAAAGGATTTTCACGACAAGATGATCTCTAGGAGGCATTTTGAAGTTGGTCAGAAAGTTCTCCTTTACCATTCCCGCCTTCGTCTATTTCCAGGTAAGCTTCGTTCCAGGTGGCATGGTCCTTATGTAGTTACTAATGTGTCTTCCTATGGTGCAGTTGAGATTCAGAGTTTGGACACCACAAAGACATTCACAGTGAATGGTCACCGATTGAAGCACTATTATGAAGGTGTCCAAGATGAAGACGGAGGACGAGTAGACATCAAGGTGTCTCTAGAAGACCCACGTACCTTCGACTGAGGAAGGGGATAGTGTCGGGCCACCGACGTTAAACAGAGGCGCCGCTTGGGAGGCAACCCAAGGGGAGTTAGTTTCCCTTTTACCCTTTTATTTTATTGCTTTTTAGTTGAACTTTTCTTTTCTCTTGTCTTTTGCCTTACATTGGGGACAATGTAAGATTTAAGTATGGGGGAGGGATTAGTAGCGTGTTATTGTTTTTCCTATTGCAAAAATACAAAAAAATCGAAAAATTTAAAATTTTGAGCTCATAGTTAGTAATGAACACATGCTTAGAATCACTAGCCCATGATGAAACCTAATTGATATCATGCATGCTTTTGAACATAGGTGAATTGTTAACTTTGGAACACTTTGAACTCTAATGCAAAGTGTACTTTAACTTAGTAAGTTGAATATTTTGAGCACATTATTGTCATGACTTGTGAAGTGTGCATGATAGGCTTAGATTTTGAGTGTTTTTAACTGTAATTTCTTCCTACTTTCCGTATTTTTTCCTGGATGATATTATGCTTTTTGATGTTTATTCGTTTGTTTCAGGAAAATAGATCGGAAGTGGAAGAAATGAGCTAATATGAAGATAACGGGCGAAATCGAGGCGAGAAAGAACTAAAATTGAGGAAATGAGATTTTCGGAATCTCGATCGATCGAGATTTACTCTCGATCGATCGAGCCAGGCAGAAAGTTGAGCATCAAAGAATTTCAAGTCTCGATCGATCGGTACAAATTCTCGATCGATCGAGCGAGGCAGTAACGTCAAAGCTGATTTTTTCAAAGTCTCGATCGATCGGTAGAAAATCTCGATCGATCGAGCGAGGCAGTAAGTTTCAAAGGCTGACATGAACAGTGCACCGATCGATCGAGAAAACCTTCCGATTGATCGATACGCAAAATCTGCAGATTTTATTTTCCATGTTTATCGTGATCTGTGGGGGGTTTAAAAAGAAAAAATCATTCCATTCGAGGGGAGGAGAATATCAGACGAAATTTCTGAACCAAAGAAGAGCCCTAGCCGCCACCTAGCCGCCGCCAAGGAGATCCGTTCTTCCGGTTCTTTGTCCGAACCAAAGCCAATCAATTCCGGAGTGCAAGGAAGGAGCAAGAGAAGAGATTTCGGTGCTACGCACCGATTCATTCCGCCGTTTATCGTATTTCTAGACTTTAATCTATTTCATATTAATTTTCAATTGATGTTTTTGAGGTCGAGAGACGATTAAACTTCTTTTGTAGTTGATTTGAAACAATTCTAGTTTATTTTATTGAGATTTAGTATCATTGTGTTTGATATATTGATTCAATTGTGTTTGAGTGCATTGATGTCTATTGTTCATGAATTAATCGATTGTTAAGATCAAAGCCTAGCTAACTTTGATTGATTCTGAGAGTTATAACCGAGATCGAGAGATAACGTTGTAACACGCTCTTTTAATTCATGAAGTATGTTATGATTGAGATCGAGAGATGATATCGCATACGTGAGAACTTGGAATCGAGAGATTTAGAGTTATAAGGTTTTGATAATTTATGCAACTTTGAATTAGTAAATAGGTGCACGAGAGTGACTTATTCTAATTTATTGTTAGTTTCTTTACAGCTCGAGAGTGTGTAACGAATAATAGAGAAAACTTTTTACCTTTAGAATCAATTGGTTGATATTTTGAGAATTCAGTTGAATCATTAGAGATAACATAGTTGAACGACAAGCTTGGTAAATTTCTCGAGTAACTTACCTTCGCATATCCGGAACCACTCATTTTATTATTTCTTGTTTATCTGTTGGATGTTAGTTTAGTTTGGTTTCAGATAATCACCTTTGTTAATCGTAGGCTAAATATAATTTTATTAATCTTATTTGGTACTTATACGTTAGTCCCTGTGGATTCGACAACCCGTACTTAATTTTCACTATACTAAAACTTGACAACCGTGCACTTGCGGTAGAATCGCTTCACACTATTCTTTGAAATATCTTTTGTTTAAAAATAAAAGCGGTCAAGTTTTTGGAGCCGTTGCCGGGGACTAATCTGTATAATATCATACGAGATTAGTTAATTGTAATTTAGCCAATTTTATTATTGCGTTTTTGTTTTCTTTTTCTTTTTGTTATTTTCGAAAAAAATAAAAAATTATTTAAGTATGTTATTTGTTTTTCTTGCGAGGTACTTGTGATGCTTCATCAACAAGTCTTCACAAGATTTGCCCAACAATTTTCAGAGCCGTTTTATTCGGCGTGGGAGAGATTCAATGAACTGGCAGACACATTCAGGTATCACAACTTTTCAAACTATACTCTTCTGCAACATTTCTTCAAAGGTTTGGATGCACAGACACAAGGATGGGTATTCAGAGGAGCACTGGTGACTGGGAGTCCCCTGGTTGATAGAGTTGAGGACAGTGTATTACACCTGTTCAATGATATGGCGGACTTCGATTACCACTGGCATTTTGATCCTTCCTTGCAAGGTTGGAGTCACCAATACCCACCAGAGCCTCACTACCCTAATGATACGCACCAAACCTTTGAGCATCACGGCGAGAAGAAAGATAGTTTTGTAGAAGGAACGGCTCAATCAGAGAATATTTTATTTAGACTCATGGCATCAACTGAGCAACGTTTAGAGAACCAGACCAACTACATACGTCATCTAGAGCAGCAATTTGCAATTCTAGTGGAAACCATCTCAATGAGCTGCCAAGAGGAGGAGACGAGATCTACAAATCAGGCCTGGTTACATGATGATGATCACTCAACCAATCAAGTTTGGGGGAGTGATCCGACTCATGGGGAAGAATCAAGGGAAGTTGAGCCTATGGAAGTGATTGAGCCTACCGTGGAAAAGGCATCTGAGGAGATCCTATGGGACAACGAGCCAAGAGTGAAGTTGGATGATGAGATTTTCGAGAAATTTGATATCCACCCATCGATGGAGGCATGTTATGGGCCATATGTGGATACGTATTCCTCATCGATGCCACCAACTTCACCGCACTACGCCATCCATGAGATGAAGCCAATTCAAGAATCATTCTCCCATGCTCACTATGTCATGAAGAAAGTTGTTGGAGCAACGACTTACACCGTTACACTCTTGCCAAGCTTGAGGGCATACTATATGAAGACCCATTAGTAGTATCATACGATACGTACTATGGCCGGCAGCCGCTCTTTGATGGTTGCTTATGATGGTCAAGCCGACGACTAGAAATCAACGCTTCTTGGGAGGCAACCCAAGCGTACTCAAGTGGAGCGATGAACCCTTACAGCAGTGGAGCTTTCAAAAGCCAAACTTCCTCAATCATCATGCAAGCGTCTTGATCAGGGGAGTTTACTTTTTCCCTTTTGATTTTTTTTAAACATTGAGGACAATGTTTCAGTTAAGTTTGGGGGAGTGGTTTGCGTGTTTAACTTGTTTTATCCACATGTTGTGTGCTTAATTGTCACTTGAATCGTCCTTGAGCACTATCAACAAAAATTTTTTTTTTTTAGTGATTGAGTTATTCTTGAGAATTGATGAGTTGGAATTGCAACAGTAATGCATGATGAAATTAATCCTCATCTAGATAGGAGTCATGGAAATGTTTATCTTGTTTGTATATATCCTTTGTTAACTATATGTCAAAACTGAAGAATAATTTGAGCACTTATTGAGTCATGATTGAGTGAAGTATGTATTGATTAAAGTGAAAATTTGTGTTAACTGTGATGAGTCTTGAGTATCTTAGATAAATCTACAATGTATTTGAAAGCACTTTGAGGTGAAATTTTATAATTAGGAACTTGACTTGGAGATGATTTAGGCGATCTTTGGACCGTTTGAGCCTTTCAAGCCTACATGTTATACATTATTCCTTAGTGTCCCCTCTTGTGCCTGATTGAAAAAGAATGGTATATGCATTGCATATGATTAGACCCCCATTCAACATTCTTAACAACCTCATTATACCTACCTTGGATTGAGCTTAAAAGAAAATGTTTACCCACCCCTAAGGGAGTATAATGAATCTCATTTATTGCATTAAATTGTTATATGTTGAGAAGTTCATTGTGAAAGAAATGAAATGAACGAAAGAATGAGCAAAGAAAAAAAAAAAAAAAAAGTTGTAGAAAAAGCCTTGAAAAGAAAATTTAAATAAGACCCAAAGTGGCCAAGGCTAGAAAATGTGAAGAGAAGCTCAATGATTATGTGAGAAGATTTTGAACTGATTCTGTTATACTCTCTTCTTTGATTCTATCCTACCTTTTCTTTGGAGCCGACACCAAAAGGCCTAACGTTATAAGCTTTTAAAGTCCTGTTGATCCAAGTCTAGGGAATAATTACATTAGTGGAGAAGTGCGGGATAGTAAATTTGTAGAGTAATTCAAAGTAATCTTGACTAGGAGTTGATATGGCACATTTTGATCTTAAAGATATGTACATTACTCATGTTTGACAATAGCACACACTCACGTTCCAATGTTGCGATGTATTGTTTAACTTAGGAGAAATTGCTTCTTGTTAAGTGTTGTATGACT
The DNA here is from genome assembly GCA_907163345.1 of Haberlea rhodopensis. Taxonomy (NCBI): domain Eukaryota; kingdom Viridiplantae; phylum Streptophyta; class Magnoliopsida; order Lamiales; family Gesneriaceae; genus Haberlea; species Haberlea rhodopensis. The sequence goes on along the minus strand of CAJQUN010000004.1, from coordinate 20,336,528 downwards.
TCCATTGATGTGTAAGTAGGATTTTTGAATTTTTACGTATGTTGTAAAGATGATTCATGCTTAGTATCGAGTTTAACTTTTCTTTTTGAGCTTATTGCTTGCTCGAGGACGATCAAGTCTAAGTTTGGGGGAGTTGATAGGCTTAGATTTTGAGTGTTTTTAACTGTAATTTCTTCCTACTTTCCGTATTTTTTCGTGGATGATATTATGCTTTTTGGTGTTTATTCGTTTGTTTCAGGAAAATAGATCGGAAGTGGAAGAAATGAGCTAATATGAAGATAACGGGCGAAATCGAGGCGATAAAGAACTAAAATTGAGGAAATGAGATTTTCGGAATCTCGATCGATCGAGATTTACTCTCGATCGATCGAGCCAGGCAGAAAGTTGAGCATCAAAGAATTTCAAGTCTCGATCGATCGGTACAAATTCTCGATCGATCGAGCGAGGCAGTAACTTCAAAGCTGATTTTTTCAAAGTCTCGATCGATCGGTAGAAAATCTCGATCGATCGAGCGAGGCAGTAAGTTTCAAAGGCTGACATGAACAGTGCACCGATCGATCGAGAAAACCTTCCGATCGATCGATACGCAAAATCTACAGATTTTATTTTCCATGTTTATCGTGATCTGTGGGGGGTTTAAAAAGAAAAAATCATTCCATTCGAGGGGAGGAGAATATCAGACGAAATTTCTGAACCAAAGAAGAGCCCTAGCCGCCGCCTAGCCGCCGCCAAGGAGATCCGTTCTTCCGGTTCTTCGTCCGAGCCAAAGCCAATCAATTCCGGAGTGCAAGGAAGGAGCAAGAGAAGAGATTTCGGTGCTACGCACGGATTCATTCCGCCGTTTATCGTATTTCTAGACTTTAATCTATTTCATATTAATTTTCAATTGATGTTTTTGAGGTCGATAGACGATTAAACTTCTTTTGTAGTTGATTTGAAACAATTCTAGTTTATTTTATTGAGATTTAGTATCATTGTGTTTGATATATTGATTCAATTGTGTTTGAGTGTATTGATGTCTGTTCATGAATTAATCGATTGTTAAGATCAAAGCCTAGCTAACTTTGATTGATTCTGAGAGTTATAACCGAGATCGAGAGATAACGTTGTAACACGCTCTTTTAATTCATGAAGTATGTTATGATTGAGATCGAGAGATGATATCGCATACGTGAGAACTTGGAATCGAGAGATTTAGAGTTATAAGGTTTTGATAATTTATGCAACTTTGAATTAGTAAATAGGTGCACGAGAGTGACTTATTCTAATTTATTGTTAGTTTCTTTACAGCTCGAGAGAGTGTAACGAATAATAGAGAAAACTTTTTACCTTTAGAATCAATTGGTTGATATTTTGAGAATTCAGTTGAATCATTAGAGATAACATAGTTGAACGACAAGCTTGGTAAATTTCTCGAGTAACTTACCTTCGCATATCCGGAACCACTCATTTTATTATTTCTTGTTTATCTGTTGGATGTTAGTTTAGTTTGGTTTCAGATAATCACCTTTGTTAATCGTATGCTAAATATAATTTTATTAATCTTATTTGGTACTTATACGTTAGTCCCTATGGATTCGACAACCCGTACTTAATTTTCACTATACTAAAACTTGACAACCGTGCACTTGCGGTAGAATCGCTTCACACTATTCTTTGAAATATCTTTTGTTTAAAAATAAAAGCGGTCAGTGCATAACTTAGTGAAGATTGTGTGAACTTTGTGATAGTATTAAGAAGTCTCTAATACATGCTAGAACTTAACTACATGCTCTTTGAGGCGTATGTCTAGACTACTTGCAAACATGAAAGTGATATAGGCGATCTTTGATGCGTTTGTGCCTTTCAAGCCTACCATGTAAACAAAATCATTCTCTAGTACCTATTTTGAGCCTTAAATGTAAACGAATGGTAGTATGCTAAGCATACTAAAGACCCCCATTCAACATTTCTTGACTAGCTTAGCATCCTACCCTTTAAACCTAAATGTGATTTTAATCCATACCTTTTAAGGGAGTATGATGTATTTCATTCAAATGCACTTGAGATCATTGAAGTATATTTGTGAGCTTAATTGTCAAAAGAATGGAATGCATGAAAGAAAAAGAATGCCTTGAAAAAATAGATGAAAATATGACTCCAATGGGAGCCAAGGCACAAAAGAAGCAAAGTGTTGAAATAAACCTTGTGAAAAAGAACAAAGTTGAAAAATTCATACAAGAATAGAAGCTTTTAGTGTGCATTTCATCATACTCTCTTGTTTGAATATCCTTACCCTTTCTTTCATAAGCCAATACCTAGGCCAAGCTACAAGCTAATAAAGACCTACTTGATTTGTGTTTGCAAAGTAGCTAAGATAGTGGAGAAGAGTGTGCAAGTGAGCTTATACTTGTGTTAGTGTATGACTTGAACTATTATGGCTTTGCATATTTTGGATCTATAATTTGTACACAACACTTGTTTATGACCACACACACACGTTCACTACTTCGTTGGGTACGAAATGTTTAGGGATTGAACTTGTTCCACTGTTAACTTTTCACCGCCATTCATTATTATGCATGTTAAAATTGTTGAGGCATTAAAGTGAGGACAAGTGGCTTTGTTATGAACCTATGAGCCAAACAAAAATATTGTAGTTTTATTTGTTTACTCGAGGTCGAGTAAAGAGTATGTATGGGGGAGTTTGATGTGACTAGAAATAGACACATCTTGAGTGCTTAATTGTCTACGATTTGGTAGGTTTTGATAGATAAATTGATACGTATGCTACCTAATCGTATATTTGTGTAATTGTAGGTACAATCGAAGAAAACGAGCTAAAAACGATGTGTAAAGACCAAGGAGAGACATGGACATGACAAGGACTCAAAGTTGATCAAGAAAAGGGCAAAAACGTAATTTTGGAGGTGGCAATCGATCGCCCGGAAGAGGAAATCGATCGCCTATGGACAGAAACATTTGCATCAAAATTTACGGGTCAGCGATCGATCGCAAAGAAGTGGCGATCGATCGCCAAAGTCTACTGGAGCTCGGCGATCGATCGCCACTTTATAGCGATCGATCGCCTCAAGGATTTTTCCGAAAAAATATAATGCAGCGATCGATCGCCACATTCAAGGAGATCGATCGCCGAAGAGTCCGAAAATTAGGAAATTAGGTCTTTTACCATGTTTAGAAGATTGTAACCTATTTTATCAACCACCAACCCCCATAACTCGATTTTATCCAGTTCTTAGGCAGAGTTTTTGATATTATTCGATACTTTAGAATATTTTGGAGATTTTAGGTTATTTTGCTTTCAAGTTTTCTTCAAGAACAACGAAGAACGGAACCGGAATCGACAAGCCGGAATCGTGATTTATATTAGTAATCTCTTTTCCTTTATTTATTTAATGTTTTCCATTGAATTTTTATTGTTTTTAGATTTAATTATGCTAGGCTAAACTCTTCGATTCTTGGTTGAAGGGATACCTGCTTTTGGAATTGAACCTTTTATGAGAATTTGGTTTGATTGTTGAATTATATTTCGATTTCAATTCGTTTCTCAGATTTCGAATTCCATGATTGTTGTGTTTGTGTATTAGACCGATCACCTAATATTCAATTGCATAATCGATAGTTTGTTAAGAAACAACTAAGATCAATAATTAACCGGCTGTAGGTGTTATTGAACTCTTAGGAGAAACGGTTGAATAATCAATTTTAACGGCTGTAGTTTTCATTGATTAGATTTATCGAACTCATTAGTTTTGAAACTATCATTGATTTAATCATTAACGGCTGTAGTGGTGATTAGAGATTTGGTAAGGGTTGAATTGAATGCTGTTTTCTCTTTAACTACGAATAAGATGAGTAGGAGTTAAATTTCCAATCGATAGATAATCGAAAGGATTCGAATGTTTTGATTTGATGATTAAAAATTTTCCAAAAGTACGGTTACCTGGAAACCAAGAATCGCTTCGCTCTCATAAGTTTAAATCATCTTAGTAATCTCGTTAATTAGTTTAATTATAGAATTTGCTTAGTAGTAATAATTCATCCTAAAACCCCCTTTTGTTACTATTCGTTTTTGGCACGAAATAAATTTACCTTCCCTGTGAGATCGATCCCTACTTCCACTACTACATATTTTTGTCATTAAATGAAGAAGGGTTAATTTGGGCGTACACGATAAACGCTACCATACTCCCAACAAAACTGAGATTTCACAACACAATTTCCTCAACGTATTTATACGTTTGAACGCTCTCTTGGGGTATCTCTTACCTCTGTTCACAAGCGTTATACTGACTACACCAAGTTCACTACAACCTCCCATCGTATCATCTTACGATTCACCCTACTCGGTGCCGACAAGCAATACAGTGGCTACAACAAGCTCACTGTATTATTGCAAAGATAATTCATCATACATGGCTAGCAAATCGCAACCTCCTAAGGTTTATACAAAATCACCAATGCGTCATACGTCCAACCCCCGGTATACAATACCATACCATTCATGTACTACTATCACTCTCACAATTCACGAATCACATCATGAATTACGTTGTATAAATAATTAGAGATAGTAGATCATCATCTAACATTTCTCTAATACCGATACACCAGGGACATTCCAATGTCCTAAGCCAATCACATCCAATCCTAACTCATTAGGAGTTATCAACATATTCTAACATGTATATGCAATCATTTCCATTACACACAACATCAATATACGTATGTAGATTCCTCGACAACTAAATACACTACAAGTCGTCTGGTTGTAGCCAACTCAACGAATATACCCAAAGTTACCCCTACTCGTAAAACATTTACCTCAATATGCTATGCAGTTTGATAGGGTTGAATATTACGCTTTTTTATGCTATGATATGTATAAGTTTTCGTGTTGATTCTTGGATTATTTTATGGTTTATGGTATATATTTCTCTATTGCAGGAATCAATGTTGAAATGTAGGGAAAGGTGAAGAAATCAAGCTAAAATGATGAAAGAATGAATAAAGTTGAAGAAAAGAGGAAAAAAACTGGAATCCAAGACACATGTTGCTCCTTTCTCCTCAAATTACTATATGTTCGAGCCAAGTTTTGGAAATGTGGTCCATATAAAGGTTGTAGAACTTTCTCTTATCTTCGCGTGGACAACTGATTCATCAATTTTGGAGTTTGTATGAGAAAGTTACGACCAAATTACAAAACTCGCCAGAAGCTGAAAAAGGCAAAGAAAACATTCTGGTCTTGCCGATCGATCGAGCAAGCATTGCCGATCGATCGAGCAAGGCTGAAAAAGCCACGAAATTCTTACTGTGAAGCTCGATCGATCGGCCGCTTTGTCCCGATCAATCGGCCGGAGGAGTTTTCAGAAAAATAACTTCATTGTAGAGTTTGTGTGCAAAAGGGAAGTCCTTAATTCTTTCCCCTATATATTATACACAAAAATTACAACCCATATCAGACTTTGAACCCTAGGAATAGCCTCCACACCTCCATACTCCATATCACCTTCATCCATCTTCACCTATTCATCCTAGGAATTGGAACAACCCAACAAGGCGATTAAAGAGACGATCGAGAAGGAAGCAAGAGAAGGAGCGAGGATCTACAACCGGAGTCGATGCTGTGAGTTTATTCTTACTTTTAAACTTTAGTTTTGTTTTGATTTGATTTTATCATGATTGGATTGTTGCAAGACATGTTTGAGTATTGGTATTTATTTATGAGTATGAACTAAGTTTATTTATCGAGGCTAGGCGAATCCTTTGTTATGAACCTTCGATTTGATGATTTAATGATTGAATTCTTATAGTTCTTTGCGTATGTTTTAGGTTCTTCATGCTTTTAGAGGATTGATCACCTTTGAATGATGTTAGTAACGTAATTGAGATCGAGAGATGGTTTTATGATACTGAATTAATAACTCATACCATGGATTTCAGACCGAGATCGAGAGATGACGTCAAATACATGCATGATAGCAATAGATATCTAGTAATTGAAAGCTAGGAGTTTTCATGGATCTTATGCAACATTGAATTGTTAAATAAGTGAACAAGAGTTACTTACTGCAATTCGGTGTTAGGTTTAATATAGCTCGAGAGAGTGTATTAGATAAATTGGGAGAACTCGTTACCTTAGAAATATTTGAATATTCAATCGAGAATTGTAGGGAATTTCATTGGTGAGCCAAAGTCTCGATAATCTTCTCTAGTTGATTTTTTTCGTTTACTTTTATTGACTTGGTTGGATTAGTAGTTTATATTAATTAATTAGTTGTTAATTATAAATTAATTATCGTAGGTTAAATATAGTTAAAAGACATCTTATTTGGTACTTGCTTGTTAGTCCCTGTGGGTTCAACAATCCGTATCTTCCTATCTATACTAAAGTTTGACACCGTGGACTTGCGGTCTAAAATCGCTAGATTGGAATTAATTGTTTAAAATAAAAGCGATCAAGTTTTTGGCGCCGTTGCCGGGGACTAACTTTAGTAATATCATACTAGGTTCTTTGACTGTAATTTAACCATTTTTGTTTATTTATTTCGGGAAAAAAGCGAATTTTTTATTATATATATTTATTTTGTTTTTGTTTTGTTTGTCTTGTGAGGTACTTGGAGATGCTACATCAACAAGCTTTCACAAGCTTTGCCCAACAACGTTCTGAGCCATTCTACGCTGTTTGGGAGAGATTCAATGAATTGGCCAACACATTCCGGTATCACAACTTTTCGAACTATACTCTCTTGCAATATTTCTTCAACGGGTTGGATGCACAGACACGAGAATGGGTATTGAGCGGATCACTGGTGACTGGGAGTCCCCTGGTTGATAGAGATGAGAACAGTGTGGTACACCTGTTCAATGATATGGCGAACTTCGATCATCATTAGCATTGTGATCCTTCACTACAAGGTTGGAGTCACCAATACCCACCGGAGCTTCACTACCCTATTGATACGCCACAACCATTTGAACATCACGAAGAGAGGAGAGATAGTTCTGCAGATGTCACAACTCAGTTAGAGGATACCTTAGTGAGATTCATGGCATCAACTGAGAACAGTTTGGAGTGCCAAACCAACTCTATGCGCCACCTGGAGCAGCAAATGTCGGTCCTTATGGAAACAATTTCAACTAGCTGCCAGGAGGAAGAGACGAGAGCTACAAATCAAGAGGCGACAAATCGAGTTTGGTTATATGATGATGATCACTCAACCAACCAAGTTTGGGGGAGTGATCCTCCTAGTGTGGAAAATTCAAAGGAACATGAGCCTCTTCAAGAGATTGAGCCTACTTCAGAGATGTCATCCGAGGAGTTCCCATATGAAGATGAGTCGAATGTGATGTTGGAGAAGGAAGAGACTTGCGAAGATTCCGATTTGAGTCCATCGATGGAGACATGTTCTATGTCATATGTGGATCTGTATTTTCCATCGATGCCAACTTCACCGCACTACATCCTCCAAGATTTGAAGCCAAGTCAAGAATCATTCTCCCATGCCTACCAATTCAAGAATGTTGTTGGAGCGACGAGCTTACACTGCTACAATCTTGCCAATCTTGAGGGCAAATTGAATGAAGGCCCATTAGTGGTATCATACGATACTTACTATGGGCGGCAGCCGCTCTTTGATGGTTGCTTCTGATGGTCAAGCCGAAGACCAAAAATCAGCGCTTCTTGGGAGGCAACCCAAGCGTATCCTTTTGTTATTTAGTTTTGTTTTATTTTTCAGTTTTCATTTTAGTTTTGTTTATCTCTCAAGTCGAATATTTTACCATAAGCATTCTTCTCTTGCTATGTATTTGGTTGGAGCGATGAACCCCTACAACAGTGGAGCTTTCAAAAGCAAATCTTCATCAACCCTCATGCAAGCGTCTTGATCAGGGGAGTTCACTGTTTCCCTTTTGATTCTTTTAAACATTGAGGGCAATGTTTGATTTAAGTTTGGGGGAGTAGTAGCTTGCATGTTTTACTTGTTTTTAACCACATGTTGTGTGCTTAAATGACACTTGAATCGTCCGATTATTATGAGCTAAAAATTTTTTTTTATGAGTTCAAACTTGAGAAAAGAATGAATTATAGTAGTGGCTAGTCAATGAGGATTTTGATCTCACTATGCATATAAACTTGATTTGTGATGATTATTGGACTTGTACATGAATATCCTAATTTGAGTTAGCATGTCAAGAATGAGGAATATATTGAGCACAATGAGTCATGATCTTGTGGATTGCATGTTTTGAATAGTGATAATTGTTGTGAACTTGATGATTTGTCTTGAGCATCTTAGAGTTATCCTAGAACTTATTTGATGATGACACTTTGAGGCGAAATTTTATAGTTACAAACTTGGCTTGGAAATGATCTAGGCGATCTTTGAAACGTTTTAGCCTTTCAAGCTTACCATGATTCATATCAATCCCTAGTGTCCAATTTGAGCTTTATTGAAAAAAGAATGGTATATGCATTGCATATAATTAGACCCCATTCGACATTCTTGGCAAACTTATTATACTTACCCTTATTTGAGCCTAAATGAAAAAGTTATCCTTACCCTAAGGGAGTATAATGAATATCATTCGATGCACTTTGTTATATCTTGATGAGCTTATTGGGAAAAAAAAATTGATGAATGAGAAAAGAAAAAGATAGACAAAAAACCTTGAGAAAAAGATTGACTAAATAAGACCCAAAGTGGCCAAGGCTATAAAAGAAAAAGAAGAGAAGCTCGATGTGTGCGAAACATTTGAATTGTAAATGATTATACTCTATTCTTTGCGTTTATCATATCTTTTCTTTGAAGCCAACACCAAAGGCCTTACATTACAAGCTTAAAAAGTCCTTTTGATCCAAGTCTAAGGAGTAACTATCATTAGTGGAGAAGTTGTTTGAAAATAGGCTTATGGGATGCTTGATGATAATCTCGACTTTGAGTTGATTAACATGATTTGATCTTGAATATGTGCATGAAACTTAAGATTGACTATAGCACACACACACGTTCCGATTTTGAGATGTGTTACTTGATTTAGGAGAAAGCATGTCTTGTCAACTTTTGTATATGTGCATGAGATTTCTGATAATAAAATAAGTCATAAAATAATTGCTTCAAGTATCAAGAATGAACTATACCTTGTGATTTTAATGCTTAATCGAGGACGATTAAGTGATAAGTTTGGGGGAGTTGATAGGGTTGAATATTACGCGTTTTTATGCTATGATATGTATATGTTTTCGTGTTGATTCTTGGATTATTTTATGGTTTATGGTATATATTTCTCTATTTCAGGAATCAATGTTGAAATGTAGGGAAAGGTGAAGAAATCAAGCTAAAATGATGAAATAATGAATAAAGTTGAAGAAAAGAGGAAAAAACTGGAATCCAAGACACATGTTGCTCCTTTCTCCTCAAATTACTATATGTTTGAGCCACGTTTTGGAAATGTGCTCCATATAAAAGTTGTAGAACTTTCTCTTATCTTCGCGTGGACAGCTGATTCATCAAATTTGGAGTTTGTATGAGAAAGTTACGGCCAAAATACAAAACTCGTCAGAAGCTGAAAAAGGTGAAGAAAACATTCTGGTCTTGCCGATCGATCGAGCAAGCATTGCCGATCGATCGAGCAAGGCTGAAAAAGCCACGAAATTCTTACTGTGAAGCTCGATCTGTAAGGCTCTCTACCTTAACAGTGTAAAAACATTATAAATAGGGCTAACATGTATTAAAGACAGTTTATGGTTCCGATTGTAGCCTTGAGCTAACAGGATTACAGGCCAAAAATAAAATTCCAAAAGTTAATTAATTACATTCCCAATATTGAATGTTAATACTATAGATTTACACTACTCCTAGAGTAGAGACTATCCAAAAATCATGTATCCTAATTCATTAATGCTCATCGTAGCTCACTGCCTCAACCCGTCCCATAGCCCTCCAAGTCCAAAAGGTGTACCTACAGGAACAACTCACCATGAGCATATACATCACTATTCAACAAAATCCAAGCACAATAACATAAATAATTGCATGAGATATATATGTATGTATGCTCCCTGTTTTACCACATTTGCACATTTTCATGGTTGTTCCTGTTTCATAAACTCATGCACAAAGTTATTAGTTCATAACATAATGATCGATACCACGTTCCAGTTATAACCACAATATTCCACATTAATCACTAGAAATGTGATTGTTCCGGTCCTGTTACAACAGCGGAATTTTAGGACCCCTCACTTCGACATATAGCGGCATCATATGATATCCCTCGCTTCGACAATGACAGCGGCATGTACATCGCTTCGACATGACAGCGGCAAATATCATATTACCATCGCTTCATATGACAGCGGCAAGTACCTCCCTCGCTCGTATATAACAACCACCGGAACAATCAAGCATTTCCAACCACATAAATATAAAAACAACACTTGAGTCCACAATCATAATGCATCACCATTATCTCAATATATATCAACACATTTCGTAATCCACACTTGTCCACGATATATATATATAGCCAAAAGCGTAAGAACACATTTTACCGTCTGATGCCCGTACGTCTCACTACCTTAATCTCAAAAGTGGAGAAGTTGAAGAACTTTATCTCCTTGAAGTTGTTGGTACCTGGGATGGTTCTACACAACCATACAAATCAATATTAGAAGCCAATTTGTAACAAAACCAAAAATTCCATCAATTAAGCCAATAAAATAATTTTCAGCAAAATCGCTCTACCGATCGATCGATCCAAGCTACCGATCGATCGGTAAAAATCCGAATTTAAGAATTTAGCTACGGCCTTTCACCGATCAATCGGTCCAGGATACCGATCGATCGCTAGCCATCCACCGATCGATCGTCACTTTCACCGATCGATCGGTAATCAAAGAAGTATCACCCCTCGCTACGCACTTGCTCCGATCGATCGTTGCCCTGCTACCGATCGATCGGTCGCTGTGACATTTTTGGGTAATCTCCATTTTTGTGCATAAAACTACCAAATAAACCAACACATCTTAAACCAAAGACATCCCAACAACTCATCCCCACAAAGACCTCATAAAACCACCATTTAACACAACAAAATCCACAACTCAAAAACAAATCTAGAAAAATCCCAAAATGCTAACCCATTTCAAAACCAAACACCATTAAAGTACTAAGGAGGTATTTATACCTCTTGGGGACTCCAAAACTCACAAATAATCCCACAAATCAAGTTTTTGCAATGATTTCTCCTCTCCTTGGAGCCCAAAATCAAAAATGGGAAGTGGTTTAGGGTTGGGGATGAAATTTGGGGATTTAAGAGTGATGGTTAAAGTGAAAGTAAAGTGATGGTTAAAAGGTGGGGTAAAGGGTTATTAAAATTGTACCCCAAAATTAACATGATGTATAAAATACCCCAACATGGTATTTTAAAAGCATTTTACAAAAATGCACCAAACTCCCAATAAAATCATGCTTTCCAAAATAATTGCCAACCAATACAATTAATTCATGCTAACACCCAATTTCCCAACATGCACAACATGCACCTGAAATGCACCAACGGGTCACGCCTACCATGTGACTAAGAATTTCAACAAGATAATTAATCCCAACACATAAATAAATTATCACCATAAATAATCATATAAACATAAAGCCCAAATGCATATAATTAATTTCGGGGGTATCACACGATCGATCGGCCGCTTTGTCCCGATCGATCGGCCGGAGGAGTTTTCAGAAAAAAATAACTTCCTTGTAGAGTTTGTGTGCAAAAGGGAAGTCCATAATTCTTTCCCCTATATATTATACACGAAAATTACAACCCATATCAAACTTTGAACCCTAGGAATAGCCTCCGCACCTCCATACTCCATATCACCTTCATCCATCTTCACCTATTCATCCTAGGAATTGGAAGAACCCAACAAGGCGATTGAAGAGACAATCGAGAAGGAAGCAAGAGAATGAGCGATGATCTACAACCAGAGTCAACGCTGTGAGTTTATTCTTACTTTTAAACTTTAGTTTTGTTTTGTTTTGATTTTATCATGCTTGGATTGTTGCAAGACACGTTTGAGTATTGGTATTTATTTATGAGTATTTACTAAGTTTATTTATCGAGGCTAGGCGAATCCTTTGTTATGAACCTTCGATTTGATGATTTAATGATTGAATTCTTATAGTTCTTTGCATATGTTTTAGGTTCTTCATGCTTTTAGAGGATTGATCACCTTTGAATGATGTTAGTATCGTAATTGAGATCGAGAGATGATTTTATGATACTGAATTAATAACTCATACCATGGATTTCAGACCGAGTTCGATAGATGACGTCAAATACATGCGTGATAGCAATAGATATCTAGTAATTGAAAGCTAGGAGTTTTCATGGATCTTATGCAACATTGAATTGTTAAATAAGTGAACGATAGTTACTTACTGCAATTCAGTGTTAGGTTTAATATAGCTCGAGATAGTGTATTAGATAAATTGAGAGAACTCGTCACCTTAGAAATATTTGAATATTCAATCGAGAATTGTAGGGAATTGCATTGGTGAGCCAAAGTCTCGATAATCTTCTCTAGTGGATTTTTCTCGTTTACTTTTATTGACTTGGTTGGATTAGTAGTTTATATTAATTAATTAGTTGTTAATTATAAATTAATTATCGTCGGTTAAATATAGTTAAAAGATATCTTCTTTTGTACTTGCTTGTTTGTCCCTGTGGGTTCGACAATCCATATCTTCCTAGAAGAGAAGAAGGAGGAGTACGTGAGCAGCAGAATATTTACGTGAGGAATTAGAAGAGAACGAGAGAGACGTGAGTTACGAAGGTGAGCAGATATCTGGAGAATTGTGAACAGAGAAAGCGAAGAGCAGATATACGACAACAAGGAATTGGTGACGAAGACTTCTTCGCATAACTTCTTCTGCTGGACAAATTCCACATTATCATTAACGTGAAGAAGAAGTGAGAAGCAACGTAGAACGTGAAGAAATTCACGTAAATATTTGGGGAAGAAGAGTTCACGTACAGTATAGCAAAGCAGCAGTGAGAGATGGATACGGGGTCGACGACGCGATTCAACATTGCTAGTTTATGCGTATTTCTAAACTTTGTTTGATTCTATTTAATTTATTTATGCTTTTGATGTTGAAATATATGATATTGCATTTGATTTTAAATATGTTGCTAGGCTAAGTTTATTGTCAAAACTTAGGGGATCCTATGTTATGAACCCATAATTTAATTTGAATGTTTTGATTTATTCTTATATATCTAAGTGTATAGATCATTGTTCTTCATGCTTTTAAGGGTTTGGCCATCCTTGAATGATAATAAATTACAATTGAGATCGAGAGATAAAATTGGAATTCGATATAGTGATTTATACCGTGGATTTCAGACTGAGATCGAGAGATAAAGTCAAATACATGTGTGATAGCAATAGATTTACCAAAATTGAAGGCTAGAAGTTTTCATAGATCGATTTACAATATTAATTGTTCAATAAGGGTACGAGAGTGGCTTATTGTTACGTTAGTATTAGATTTGTTATAGCCGGACTAAGGTATAGCAAGTGAATTAGGAAAACTCGCCACCTTAGATTGTTTGAATTAATTCTTAACTAATAGGCGAATTGTGGGGGATTGCATGGGTGAACAGTCTTGATAATTGTCTCTATTGATTTCATTCTCTTCTCTATTGTTTGTTTGGGTTACATATTGAGTTAATTAGTTATTTTAGTTAATTAGTCATAACCAATTTTCGTAGGCTAAATATAGTTAAACTAGTGGAGTTTGGTACTTATTTCCTAGTCCTCGTGGGTTCGACAATCCGTACTTATATTATCATTATACTAAAACTTGACACCGTGCACTTGCGGTATAGAATCGTACACTCGAAAATACTGTTTAAAATAAAAGTGATCAAGTTTTTGGCGCAGTTGCCGGGGACTAGTTTTAATAATATCAAACGAGATTAGTTGACTGTAGTTTAGTCATTCATTTTTTTTCGATTTTTTTTCCTTTTCTCTATTTTTCTACTGTTTGTTTCTTGTGTGGACTTTACAGGTTGTTATCTATTGGTGCATGCTAAGGAGTAGCAAGCCTACACTTGAGCCCTTTGATCTCGAGATTGAACACACTTGTCAAAGGAGGCTAAGGCAAGCAAGAGCACACATGGCTAATACCGAGGAGATTCCGGTACCACTAGTTGCAAGATCACTCATGGACTATGCCCACCCTGCATTCCATGGATCACTGTCGAGTATCACGAGACCAACCATACAGGCTAACAATTTTGAGATCAAGCCTGCTATCATACAGATGATCCAACATTTGGTCCAGTTTGGGGGAGCTGCTACAGATGATCCAAATGATCACATCTCCAACTTCTTGGAGATTTGTGATACATTCAAGCATAATGGCGTTACTGACGACGCCATCAGGTTATGTTTGTTTCCCTTTTCTTTAAAAGATAAAGCTAAATCATGGTTACAATCGTTGCCTGCAGGATCTATTACCACGTGGGATCGAATGGCGCGGTTGTTCTTGTCAAAATTCTTTCCACCATCCAAGACGGCCAAAATGCGCAATGACATCACTACTTTTGCCCAATGTGATCCAGAGACACTATATGAGGCTTGTGAGCGCTTCAAAGATCTACTGCGGAGATGCCCACATCACGGCCTTCCTATCTGGCTGCAGGTACAAACATTTTATAACGGTTTATTTTTTGATAATCGTTCTATGATTGATGCAGCGTCAGGAGAAACTGTGATGAGGAAGACGCCCGAGGAGGCCTAGCTGTCAATGGCAGTCTGAAAGGAACGTGCCAAAGAAACAAGTCGGATTGCATCAAGTGAGTGAAGTCACTGCCATAGCTGCCCAGTTCGAAGCGGTGAACAAGAAGATGGATAGTTTGAGCATGCATGCAATGCAAGTTCAAACTGTTACATGCGAGCTTTGCCAAGGAGGACATCCGAGCACTGAATGCCAGGTTGGTAACCCATTCATTACTACTAATGAAGTTGTTAATTTTGTAGGGAACCGACCACCACAGACCTACCCCTACCCAAATACGTACAATACTTGGCCGAGGAACTATCCCCAACCTCCACCGGGGTATGCACCAAAGCCAAGCATGGAGGAGCTGTTGACCAAGTTCATCACAACGACGGAAACTAGATTCCAAAATCACGAGGCGTCGATTAAGAACTTGGAAGTCCAAGTGGGACAGTTAGAAAAAATCCTAGCCGGACGAGCACAAGGATCACTACCTAGTGACACTGAGACTAACCCTAGGGAGCAAGTCCATGCAATCACGTTGAGGAGCGGAAAGGAGGTCGCTGAGAAGAAGGATGCACAAATTGAGCTGAAAGGCGAGGCGGACATCAAGCAAGAAGAGGCGCAAACACGCGACAAAGGTAAGTCTACTAAGACCCATATACCCATCACACCTGGTATGGTAGATATCCCACCCACATTCCCCGCTGCGTATAAGAGAGCAAAGATTGATGCTAAATTTGCTAAATTTTTAGAATTGATTAAGAATCTTCATATTGAGATACCTTTCATTGATGCTATTCGGCACATGTCGAATTATGCTAAGTTTTTAAAGGAGATTCTGTCAAAAAAGCGGAAACTGGGAGAGCATGAGATGATAAACTTAACTGCGGAGTGTTCTGATGTCATTCAAAATGATTCACCTCCAAAGTTAAAGGATCCAGGGAGTTTCACTATACCTTGCAAAATCAATTCTAAATCTTTCAATAAATCTTTATGTGATTTGGGGTCAAGTGTTAATTTAATGCATTTGTCTGTGTACAGGAAGCTGGGCTTAGGAGAGCTAAAAGCAATCAATGTCTCATTGCAGATGGCAGACAAGTCCATCAAGTACCCTCATGGGATAGTGGAGGATGTACCGGTGAAGGTTGACAAATTCACCATTCCGGTGGATTTCATGGTACTAGACATAAAGGAGGAGGCGGATATGCCATTGATATTAGGAAGACCATTCCTAGCTACTGGAAGGGCATTGATAGATGTCCAAGAAGGGAAGTTGATCCTCCGCGTAGGGGGGATCAAGTTACTTATGATATGTTCAAAGTTGTGAACACTACACGCACTGAGCACCGATGTTTTAGTGTCAATATAATTGATGCATTATCTGTTGATGCGATACAGGTTAAGAGTGAGAAGAAGGTGGAGGTCACATCGAATGGCCAACCAAGAGGAGGTAAATTTGGTGTAGGAGACTCGGTGTTAATGAATAGGAAAAAGATGAGACTTTTTCCATGGAAGTCTGACGCGCCATGGGCTGGACCATTCAAGGTTGTCGATGTTCTACCATTTGACACCTTCAAACTGAGAGATAACCACGGGGCACTATTTAATGTGAAAGAGAAGTGGTTACGACATAACCACAAGGATGAGGGAAAATCGTCCCCTACTGGCCCTAGCGGCACTCGAGCGTAAACGGTAAAAAGTCCAGCTTGGGACTATAAATCAAGAACTCTTTCTTATCCTTTGCTTTGTTTTAGTTTATTTTGGTTGGTTTTTGTTTTTGTTTTTGTTTTTTATTTTGCAAGACTACATGCGTGCTGTGACGTGTTCCAACACTATGCCCCACGAGCCGATGAGGAATTGGACAACGATCACTGACGGTCGTTGTCAACGGTGACTGCTTTGTCTTACTTTCCATGCTTATTACATTGAGGACAATGCATGAAAAAGTTTGGGGGAGTGCATTACTGTGTCATGCTTCTTATTTGGAAATTGATCGTTTCTGGAGCACCAAAATTTTTTTTTCTTGAAAATGACTTCAATTAGTAAGATAAGAATAAATCATAGTAGTGGTCTCTATTCCATGATGATATTAATCTCACTCTGCATGTCAACTTGAGTTTTGATGATTGTAAAACTTGTTTGTGAATATCTTGTTTTGAGTAGCATGTCAAAGATGAGGAATATATTGAGCACATTTGAGTCATAATCTTGTGAATTGCATTTGGAGTAGTGAAATTTTTTGTGAACTTGATGAATTGTGTTTGAGCATCTTAGAGTACCTTAGAAACTATTTGATGATGACACTTTGAGGCGAAATTTTTATGAACTTGACTTGGAAATGATTTAGGCGATCTTTGGACCGTTTGAGCCTTTCAAGCTTACCATGTAAACATCAATCTATAGTATCCCATTTTGAGCCTAATTGAAAAAGAATGGTGTATGTTTAACATACTATTAGCCCCATTCAACATTTTTTTTTTGGCAACTCATTATACCCACCTTTTTGAGCTTAAATTGAAAAATTTTGACCTCACCCAAAGGGAGTATATGATTCTCATTAGATGCACATAAATTGCTATATTTTGATGAGCTTATTATTGAAAAATTATGAATGAGAAAAGAAAAAGATAGATAAAAAGCCTTGAGAAAAAGTGATTAAATAAGACCCAAAGTGGCAAAGGCTATAAAAGAGAAAAAGAAGAGAAGCTCAAGTTGTGCTAAAATTTTGAATTTTACATACTTATACTCTCTTCTTTATGCTATCCTATCATTTCTTTGAAGCCAACACCTAGGCCTAACACTACAAGCTTAAAAAGACCTATTGATCCAAGTCTAGTGAGTGACTACATTAATGGAGCAGTGTTTGAAAATAGGACTATGGGGTGCTCAATGATAATCTTAACTTTCATTACCTAGCATGATTTGATCTATGAATTTTGTATGGAACTTGAAAGTGACAATAGCACACACGCACGTTCTAAGTTGGAGACATGTTGCTAGATCTAGGAGAAAACACAATTTGTTAAACTTTCTGATTAATTATTGTTCGTCTGCAAGTGAGATGTCAGATACATGATTGACTATGAATTGGTTTATTTGAGTCTTCAATATTGAACTCTACTTTGTGATTTTATTTCTTGCTCGAGACGATCAAGCTTAAGTTTGGGGGAGTTGATAAGTGTGATTTTTACACTTAATTTTATATATAATTAGGGGCGTTTTTGTAGTGATTCCTGGGAAATATTACGCGTTTTGGTATATATTTGTATATTTCAGGGATCCAGGTCCAAATGCATAAAAGTCGAGAAAATGAGCTTTAATTAATGAAAAAAGACCAAACCGAGCACAACCGGATATTATCGAACATGGATGAAATATTATATTATAATATATGATATTATAATATATGATATTAGAGGATTTAAAAGAGCATAAGAGATTGAGAAAGACCCGTCTCCGTAGAGCAACCAACGTACGTGACTTGAAATCAATTCAGATATATTAGAGAGAGTCACGGGAATTGGAAAAACAGAAGGAACGTGAAGCAGCGAGATTCACGCATGAATCAGATTGTCATATCAGATTTAAACGAGGAGAAAGAGACGTACGCAAAGCCAGCGGATAGAAACAAACGAGAGAGAGAGGAGGAAAAAGGCAACGCACATACAGAATAGAAAACACGAACGAAAATTTTGGACGTGAAAAGAAGAAAGACGTGAGCAGATTCAGAGGGGAGGAGACGTGACCAGAAAAGAGAGCAGCAAAGTTTACGGAAGAAAGGGACGAGAGATAAGAAGATAAGAGAAGGAACAGATTTACGGGGAGAGAGGAGGAGATACGAGAAAGGAAACAATATCGGAGGAGGACGCGAGGAGCAGAAGGAGGAGGAGTACGTGAGCAGCAGAATATTTACGTGAGGAATTAGAAGAGAACGAGAGAGACGTGAGTTACGAAGGTGAGCAGATATCTGGAGAATTGTGAACAGAGAAAACGAAGAGCAGATATACGGCAGCAAAGAATTGGTGACGAAGACTTCTTCGCATAACTTCTTCTGCTGGACAAATTCCACACTATCATTCACGTGAAGAAGAAGTGAGAAGCAACGTAGAACGTGAAGAAATTCACGTAAATATTTGGGCACGTACAGTATAGCAAAGCAGCAGTGAGAGAAGGATACGGGGTCGACGATGCGATTCAACATCGCTAGTTTATGCGTATTTTTAAACTTTGTTTGATTCTATTTAATTTCTTTATGCTTTTGATGTTGAAATACATGATATTGCATTTGATTTTAAATATGTTGCTAGGCTAAGTTTATTGTCAAGACTTAGGGGATCATATGTTATGAACACATGATTTAATTTGAATGTTTGGATTTATTATTATATATCTAAGTGTATAGATCGTTATTCTTTATGCTTTTAAGAGTTTGGTCATCCTTGAATGATAATAAATTACAATTGAGATCTAGAGATAAACTTGGAATTCGATATAGTGATTTATACCGTGGATTTCAGACTGAGATCGAGAGATAAAGTCAAATACATGTGTGATAGCAATAGATTTACCAAATCGAAGGCTAGAAGTTTTCATAGATCGATTTACAATATTAATTGTTCAATAAGGGTACGAGAGTGGCTTATTGTTACGTTAGTATTAGATTTGTTATAGCCGGACCAAGGTATAACAAGTGAATTAGGAAAACGCGTCACCTTAGATTGTTTGAATTAATTCTTAACTACTAGGCGAATTGTGGGGGATTGCATGGGTGAACCGAAAGTCTCGATAATTGTCTCTATTGATTTCATTATCTTCTCTATTGTTTGTTTGGGTTACATATTGAATTAATTAGTTATTTTAGTTAATTAGTCATAACCAATTTTCGTAGGCTAAATATAGTTAAACTAGTGGAGTTTGGTACTTATTTCCTAGTCCTCATGGGTTCGACAATCCGTACTTATATTATCATTATACTAAAACTTGACACCGTGCACTTGCGGTATAGAATCGCTACACTCGAAAATATTGTTTAAAATAAAAGCGATCACAGTTCACTTATCTGCACGGCACAACCATTTAACCATCGAGCGAACCTGCTCCTCATAATGTCTCGTGTCAACCTGCGACATACACACACCATCTTACGCCAACCAGTGGCACTCAAATCATATAACTCAATATATACGTCTATATATGTATTACTCGTCGTAACGGCGGCACAAGTCACCCATCGCCTGTCATACTGTATCATCATAAAATATCTCGTCAACCTGTGACGGTACATGTCAGCCCGTGACATTCATAATATCATTGTCAACCCATGACGATACATGTCAACACGTGAGATACTCATTCATCTCATTCCCACATGATTATATTCACTTCAATACAACAAGTGATTATTCACTTATTAATTCAAAAATATACAAAAACTAACATGCTTCCACAACAATAAACATCGCAAGGATGGTGTTATAATTTTTTTGTAGCAGAATGTATCAAATATATAGGGGGTGCTTCGAATCATTGCTATTTGACTCGGACCTGTTCTAAAAAAGTCGAGGCATTTCGAAAGTTTTTGCTAATGTAATAAAGATATCTATTATTGTTCCAAAAACCTTACTTAGCAGTATAATAATATACATCGTCAACATAATAGTGGCACATCAATACTCATCTCCCAACGGCGGTACACAAGCAATATTCATCGCCAACGACGGTATACAAGCAATATTCATCTCCCACACAAGCAATATTCATCGCCCAACGGCGGTATACAAGCAATATTCATCGCCCAACGGCGGTACACAATACTCATCGCCCAACGGCGGTAACAATGCATACTCATCGCCAACAGCGGTATAACCCATCGTTATGTATACAACGGTATAACATCATCGCTACGTATACAGTGCAACAACCCATCACTATGTATGGGTGTTATAGCCCATCGTTACGTATACAGCGGCACAACCCATCGCTATGTATACATCGGCACAACACATCGCTACGTATACAACGATATAACATCATCGCTACGTATATAGCGGTATAATCCATCGATATGTATACATCGGCATAATCCATCGCTACGTATATAGCTGCATAACATCATCGCTACGTATACAGCAGCATAATCCATTACGACGTATACAACGGCATAATCTATCGCTACGTATACAACGGCATAACATCATCGCTATGTATACATCGGCATAATCCATCGTTGCGTATACATCAACATAACCCATCGCTGCGTATACAACGGCATAACATCATCGCTACGTATACAATGGCATAATCCATTACTATGTATACAACAACATAACATCATCGCTATGTATACAACGGCATAACAACATCGCTACGTATACAGTGACATAATCCATCGCTACGTATACAGCGGCATAACATCATCGTTATGTATACAACGGCATAATCCATCGCTACGTATACAACGGCATAACATCATCGTTACGTATACAACGGCATAATCCATCGCTATGTATACAACGGCATAATCCATCGTGATGTATACAGTAGCATAACATCATCGCTACGTATATAGCGACATAATTCATCGCTCTGTATACAGCGACATAGTCCATCGCTATGTATACAACGGCATAACATCAACACTACATATACATCGGCATAACTTTGTACGTCGGCGGCTCAATATATCCATCACTTCGTATTATCGGTGGCTCCATGGATATCCCTCGCTTCGACATATCAGCGTCCCGCACTACTATATGACAGTGACAAATATCCAGATCATCGTTTGGTAAGACATCGACAAATATTATATATGTCAGCGGCTCAATAATATCCCTCGCTTCAAATTATCGGCGACTCCATAGATATCCTTTGTTTTGACATATCAACGACCTGCGCTATGATATGACAGCATTAAATATCCTGATCCATCGCTCGATAAGACAGCGGCAAATATTCTGATCCATCGCTGCTCAATATATATGAATCATCACATTATCTCAAAATACTCAAATCAATATAACATCTTAAAATCTTTACAATTCCTACTACGTTATATCAGCGGCTCAATAATATACCTCACTTCGAGTTATCGCCGGCTCAATGATATCCCTCATTTCGACATATCAGCGTCCCGCGCTACGATATGTCAGCGACAAACATCCTGATCCAGCGCTTGATAATACATCTGCAAATATTTTGATCCACCGCTATTCGATATAACTGTAACATCACAATAATCTTGTACGCATAATGACCATATCAAGTATTCACATATCACAACAACAAGTCAATACCAATGCAAGTGTACATTCACACATACCTGCATTTTCATATCCACAATATAACCATACCCGATCATCACATCATCTGTCGTCACATATTGACAGCATAGTAATGTCCACCGCTTCCCGTCCTCAGACAGCATATCACGTTTCTCATTTTCTGATTTCCTTACAAAATCAGATTTCTTATCAATTGTTACATATACAAAGTGCATATCATTTTAATCAACATCATTTACTCTTTCATCAATCACTACATGAACTTACTAGCACCTATCAACATAGAATATAGTTGTCGCTCATCCAGCGCCACATCATCATTATCAAAACATATTAAATCTATGATATACTATTTAAATACGTTACCAGTTGATAGTACCCTTCAATAAAACCACCCTTGGTGTGTATGTTCATTGGTATCACTGGTTATTTCTCAATATCACTTTCATCGTATTTCATACGATCCTGCAACCACGATGGTTAGCAATAACACATTTTCATTCACGACCTCATGTCATACTATGCACATGAGTATATACAAATGTCATGTCACGCTGGCACTAAACTGCAATCATACGTAAATTATGTGCTATTCATTTCTACAATGCATCCCTAGGCCCTCAACAGTCCCGAAGAGCAAACCACTGCTTTGATACTACTAAATGTAAGGACCCCACATCCTAATCCCGTCATTAGTACATTTATCGTCTATATTAGTACATATATTCATATCATTAAGGAATTCTCTTACATGCTTCAATAACAATGGCATGCTGTCTATAAACTTTTTGACATAAATTCTCTTAATGTCCAATTCCCAACCCATCTCAACTAACATAAGTATACACTTCACAATGCACCAATCATATTCTCAATTCATCATGCAATTATATTCTCAAATAATTACAGGCAATACGTAATTGAAAAGAGAAGTCTCAATTTTATACATGCCATACACACATATTCAAAATGTTCATACACGTGCCCTCAGTAAATCAATATGTATCTACATATACCAGTCTCATTACTAATACCAACATTGATGCCTCAGTCCTGGTAGCATTCCTATTAAAAAGCTCGAACTCCTTTCCAGAGCCAATGTTGTACATGTTCTATGATCGTTTTTATTTTAAACAATTAATTCCAATCTAGCGATTTTAGACCAAAAGTGCACGGTGTCAAGTTTTAGTATAGATAGGAAGAATACGGATTGTCGAACCCACATGGACTAACAAGCAAGTACCAAATAAGATTTCTTTTAACTATATTTAACCTACGATAATTAATTAATAATTAAACTAAACTAATTAATTAACTATAATCCAACCAAAACAATCGACGATCACGAGAAAAGTCCACAAGAAAGAATTATCAAGACTATGATTCACTTAACCCAACTCTTACAATTCTTTTCTCCATACATCTCTAAGGTGACGGGTTTTCCGAATCTATTCAATACACTCTCTCGAGCTATATTAAATCTAACATCAAATTGCAACTAGTAACTCTCGTTCACTTAATTAACAATTTAATATTGAATACGCTTTATGAAAACCACTAACTTTAGATTAAACAACCCAAAACTATCATTCGTGTGTGATTTTATCTCTCGATCTCAATCTTTAACACACGACATGAATTATTATATCGTATTATAATTTCATCTCTCGATCTCAATTATAATAAAATATCATTCAAAGGTGATCAATCCTTTAAAAGCATTAAGAACAATAACATATGCACATAGAGGATATATGAATTCAATCTCAAAATCAATAGGAAAAACTATGTTATTGATACTTCTCAATCATCAAAAACACAACAAATCCAATTATAATTCAAAACAATAATAGAAGAGTAAAAGAAAACTCACAAGTCGACTTCTTCGTTGATTCTCGATCCTTCCTCGCTTCCTTCTCAATCGTGCTCCTCGATTCTCTTGTTGGCTTGTTCCAAATCCTAGGATGAAGTGATGATGGTGGATGATGGTGATATGGAGTATGGAGGTGTGGAGGCTATTCCTAGGTTACAAAGTCTGATATTATGTGTAATTTTTGTCCAAATATATAGAGGAAGGGAATCAAGGACTTCCTTGTTGGACCCAAACTCTATAAGGAATTTATTTTTCAGAAAACTCCTCCGGTCGATCGATCGAGACTGACTGCTCGATCGATCGCCAATGTTCTGCCAGCGCCGATCGATCGGAAGTTGGGTCTTGATCGATCGGCCCTTTATATATATATTTTTATTTTCTTTTGACTTTTTTCTTCCTTTCCCGGCTTTGACGCGTTCGCTCGATTTGGTCCTTTTTCATCATTTTTGGATCATTTCCTCTACTTTTATGCATTTCAACATTGATTCCTGAAATATAGAAATATATACCATAAACCGTAAAATAATCCAAGAATCAACATGAAAACATATACATATCATACATAAAAACACGCAATATTCAACCCTATCAACTCCCCCAAACTTATCACTTAATCGTCCTCGATTAAGCATTAAAATCACAAGGTAGAGTTTATTCTTGATACTTAAAACAATTATTTCATGGCTTGCTTATTCTCAGAAATCTCATGCACATATTCAAAAGTTTACAAGACATGTTTTCTCCTAAGTCAAGCAACACATCTCAAAATCGGAATGTGTGTGTGTTATAATCAATCTCCAGTTTCATGCACATATTCAAGATCAAACCATGTTAATCAACTCAAAGTCAAGATTATCATCAAACATCCCATAGGCCTATTTTCAAACAACTTCTCCACTAATGATAGTTATTCCATAGACTTGGATCAAAAGGACTTTTTAAGCTTGTAATATAAGGCCTTTGGTGTTGGCTTCAAAGAAAAGATATGATATCACAAAGAAGAGAGTATAAGCATGTAATGTTCATATTTGTAGCACAAAATTGAGCTTCTCTTCTTTTTCTTTTATAGCCTTGGCCACTTTGGGTCTTATGTAGTCACTTTTTTGTTTCTCAAGGCTTTATCTATCTTTTCCTTTTCTCATTCATCATTTTTTTCAACTATAGCTCATCAAATTATAACATTTCACATGCATCGAATGAGATTAATTATACTCCCTTAAGGTAAAGATAATTCTTTCAATTTAGGCTCATAAAGGTGGGTGTAATGAGTTTGCCAAATAATGTTGAATGGGGGTCTAATTATATGCAATGCATATACCATTCTTTTTCAATAAAGCTCAAAATGGGAAACTAGAGATTGATATAGACTAGGTAAGCTTGAAAGGCTCATACGGTTCAAAGATCGCTAGATCATTTCCAAGTCAAGTTTGTAATTATAAAATTTCGCCTCAAAGTGTCATCATCAAATAAGTTCTAGGATAACTTAAGATACTCAAAACAAATCATCAAGTTCACAACAATTATCACTATTCAACATCCAATCCACAAGATCATGACTCATTGTGCTCAATATATTCCTCATTCTTGACATTGCTAACTCAACAAAGGATATTCATGTACAAGTTTAACAATCATTAAAATTAAAGTCCATATGCATAGTGAGATCAAAATCCTCAATGAATAGTCACTATTATAATTCATTCTTTTCTCAAGTTTGAACTCATAAAAAAAAAAATTACCTCATAATAATCGGACGATTCAAGTGTCATTTAAGCACACAACATGTGGTTAAAACAAGTAAAACATGCAAGCCACTCCCCCAAACTTAAATCAAACATTGCCATCAATGTTCAAATCAAACAAAAGGAAAAAAGTAAACTCCCCTGATCAAGACGCTTGCATGAGAATTTGAGGAAGATTGACTTTTGAAAGTTCCACTGTTGTAAGAGTTCATCTCTCCAACTGAGTGCCTAGCAAGAGAAGAATGCAAATGGTAAAATATTCGACTCGAGAGATAAACAAACTAAAATGCAAAAACTGAAAAATAAAACTAAATAGCAAAAGGATACACTTGGGTTGCCTCCCAAGAAGCGCTGATTTCTAGTCGTCGGCTTGACCATCAGAAGCAACCATCAAAGAGCGGCTGCCGCCCATAGTAAGTATCGTATGATACCACTAATGGGTCTTCATTCATTATGCCCTCAAGCTTGGCAAGATTGTAACAGTGTAAGCTCGTCGCTCCAACAACATTCGTCTTAAAGTGGCAGGCAGGTATGGAGAATGATTCTTGACTTGGCTTCATATCTTGGAAGATGTAGTGCGGTGAAGTTGGCATCGATGGAAAATACGGATCCACATATGGCATAGAACATGTCTCCAGCGATGGGCTCAAATCGGAATCCTCGAAAGTCTCTTCCTTCTCCAACATCACACTCGACTCATCTTCACATGGGAACTCCTCGGATAACATCTCTGAAGTAGTCTCAATCTCTTGAAGAGGCTCAAGTTCCCTTGACTTTTCCACATGAGTAGGAGCACTCCCCCAAACTTGGTTGGTTGAGTGTTCATCATCATATAACCAAACTCGATTCGTCGCCTCTTGATTTGTAGCCCTCATCTCTTCCTCTTGGCAGCTAGTTGAAATTGTTTCGATGAGGACCGCCATTTGCTGCTCCAGGTGACGCATAGAGTTGGTTTGGCACTCCAAACTGTTCTCAGTTGATGCCATGAATCTTGCTAAGGTATCCTCTAACTGAGTCGTGACGTTGCAGAACTATCTCCCCTCTCTTCGTGATGTTCAAATGGTTGTGGCGTATCAATAGGGTAGTGAGGCTCCGATGGGTATTGGTGACTCCAACCTTGTAGTGAAGGATCACAATACCAGTGATAATCGAAGTCCGCCATATCATTGAACAGGTGCACCACACTGTCCTCATCTCTATCAACCAGGGGACTCCCAGTCATCAGTGCTCCGCTCAATACCCATTCTCGTGTCCGTGCATCCAGCCCTTTGAAGAAATATTGCATGAGAGTATAGTTTGAAAAGTTGTGATACCGGAATGTGTTGGCCAATTCATTGAATCTCTCCCAAACAGCGTAGAACGGCTCGGAACGTTGTTGGGCAAAGCTTGTGAATGCTTGTTGATGTAGCATCTCCAAGTACCTCACAAGACAAACAAAACAAAAACAAAATAAATATCTACAATAATTTTTATTTTTTTTTCGAAATAATATAAACAAAAATGGTTAAATTACAGTCAAAGAACCTAGTATGATATTACTAAAGTTAGTCCCCGGCAACGGCGCCAAAAACTTAATCGCTTTTATTTTAAACAATTAATTCCAATCTAGCGATTTTAGACCGCAAGTGCACGGTGTCAAGTTTTAGTATAGATAGGAAGAATACGGATTGTCGAATCCACAGGGACTAACAAGCAAGTACCAAATAAGATTTCTTTTAACTATATTTAATCTACGATAATTAATCAATAATTAAACTAAACTAATTAATTAACTATAATCCAATCAAAACAATCGACGATCACGAGAAAAGTCCACAAGAAAGAATTATTAAGACTATGATTCACTTAACCCAACTCTTACAATTCTTTTCTCCATACATCTCTAAGGTGACGGGTTTTCCGAATTTATTCAATACACTCTCTCGAGCTATATTAAATCTAACATCAAATTGCAACTAGTAACTCTCGTTCACTTAATTAACAATTTAATATT
Source organism: Haberlea rhodopensis (assembly GCA_907163345.1). Taxonomy (NCBI): domain Eukaryota; kingdom Viridiplantae; phylum Streptophyta; class Magnoliopsida; order Lamiales; family Gesneriaceae; genus Haberlea; species Haberlea rhodopensis. The sequence goes on along the minus strand of CAJQUN010000004.1, from coordinate 20,308,845 downwards.
GAATACGCTTTATGAAAACTACTAACTTTAATTAAACAACCCAAAGCTATCACTCGTGTGTGATTTTATCTCTCGATCTCAATCTTTAACACACGGCATGAATTATTATATCGTATTATAATTTCATCTCTCGATCTCAATTATAATAAAATATCATTCAAAGGTGATCAATCCTTTAAAAGCATTAAGAACAATAACACATGCACATAGAGGATATATGAATTCAATCTCAAAATCAATAGGAAAAACTATGTTATTGATATTTCCCAATTATCAAAAACACAACAAATCCAATTATAATTCAAAACAATAATAAAGAGTAAAAGAAAACTCCCTAAGTCGACTTCTTCGTTGATTCTTGATCCTTCCTCGCTTCCTTCTCGATCGTGCTCCTCGATTCTCTTGTTGGCTTGTTCCAATTCCTAGGATGAAGTAGTGTAGTGGATGATGGTGATATGGAGTATGGAGGTGTGGAGGCTATTCCTAGGTTACAAAGTCTGATATTAGGTGTAATTTTCGTCCAAATATATAGAGGAAGGGAATCAGGGACTTCTTTGTTGGACCCAAACTCTATAATGAATTTATTTTTTCAGAAAACTCCTCCGGCCGATCGATCGAGACTGACTGCTCGATCGGTCGCCAATGTTCTGCCAGCGCCGATCGATCGGGAGTTGGGTCTCGATCGATCGGCCCTTTATATATATATATATATATATATATATATATATATATTTTCTTTTCTTTTGATTTTTTTCTTCCTTTCCCGGCTTTGACGTGTTCGCTCGATTTGGTCTTTTTTCATCGTTTTTGGCTCATTTCCTCTACTTTTATGCATTTCAACATTGATTCCTGAAATATAGAAATATACACCATAAACCGTAAAGTAATCCAAGAATCAACACGAAAATATATACATATCATAGCATAAAAACACGCAATATTCAACCCTATCATTCTACCTGTTTCAACAGAAAACAGCCCCCACACGGGGTGAGCATATCAATAACACAATCTCAACATCAACAAATGTACAATTCCATAATTTACAGAATGTAAGGCTGCAAATTTAGATAATACTCAATGTATGTGCCATAATCATATTGGATCTCCCCTGATGTTCCTGTTTTCTCACAATATCAAGATCGTCAATTCCATAATCAATCATAGCTAAATCATTACAATAATGATTTACAGAAATTGAATACATCTCAATCATCAATTTCATAATTATAACTCATCGTATCACATTGCTCGCTCAACAGCGGCGGCGGCATTCTAACCTCTCGCACGCTCAACAACGGCTGCACTCTAACCATTACTCGCTCGACAACGGCAGCATCATACACATTGCTCGCTCAACAACGGCATCACCATAATTCATAATACATACCAATTCATCGCAACAATAATATATTATTCATTCACCATGACAATAATATATATAATTATGCTCGTACATCACACATACCTTAATTGCAAGCCACTCCTTGCCTTTGCTCCGAGACCTAGTGAATTATTTGCTACACAAATCCATAATTCATAATCAATCATGTGCACACAATTACATACTTAAGCACGTATTCAACCTCTGTATATACCATCCAATCATGATGATTAAACACATAAAAGACTAGGGCAAATCATACGTTGACATCATAAACCAAAATAATTTTTTAATAATTCATGCCCCGCGATCGTTCGCTCAAAAATATCGCGATCGATCACCGGCTACCCAAAAATAACACTAAGTCCACGCACGCTCGCGATCGATCGCCGAGACCTCGCGAATGATCGCGAGACACCCCGTGATCGATCGTCGCTACGCACGATCGATCTCCAGAACTATACATCGTCTCTAAATTCTCACGCCTCGTCGTGATCGATGGCGCAAGTGCTGCGATCGATCGCGTCCTGCGATTTTCCAATTTTTTTTTGTTTCCATGGTGTTTTTCCAACCCATACTCAAATCCAATACCTCCAACACCCACAATACTTCAAAAACTCCATTACAACTCATAAAACCACTCGACACAACAAAATAACAAATTCTTCAAACACCCCCAAAATTTAAACCCAACTCAAATCATAACCAAACTTCATAAAACTACTATCAAAACGAAGATAAACTAGAGGTGAAGAAGTTTACCTAACAATCTTCAAGAAATCTCGCTCCAAAATTGAGCCTTGCTCGATTTTCTCCATGGGAGAAAGAGGGGAAAGAGTGGGAGAGGTGGGGGGAGAGTGACGAGGCGTGAAGGAGAGATAGAAGTGAAGTGGAGAGTGGTTGAATACCGAGTTCACTTGGTATATATAGTACCAAGGTTCCAAATACCCGAGTCTCAAATACTCGTACCAAACTCTTAATAACAATGCGTGTTCAGAAATTATCTCCCACTCACTCAATTACATTACAAACCTCAATCATAAGTTCCAAAGACTCTAAATCTCACTACCAACACGATTCCAAGGTTCAACAAGTCAAAGATAATAAATCTCGAACCTTGAATCCAACAATTCCAACAACGGATAATAATCCCTTAAAAACTCAATTCGGTAATCATATCATCATTACCACAATTGATCTCCGGATGTCACAAATTTTGTATCATTGTTAGCTGTTTTTAAAGATACTATCGAACGTTTCTTTGGTATTTCTTATCCTACTTTTTTTTATATTATTTCATTAACATATACCATGTTCTTAGATTTATAGAATTTACAGATGATGATGATTTGCATGATTTTGTTAATTTAAAGGAGTGTAAATTCAAAAATATTGGGAACAAATACCACACACACATTGTATAGCAACATTATTAGATTCTAGCCAAGGATTATGGACATTTGAAACATTTTTGGATTATTACTCACTATTTTTGGAGAAGAATGTTGACGATCAAAAGAAGTCAATAATGCATTCTCTAGAAAAAAATGTTTCAATTATATTATACTTAACATGTAAAGGGAGCATCACAACAAGGGGAGGTGGAAGAACAGGACAAGGGTCACTCAAGAAGCAAAGAGATAAATTTGCTAAGGAGTCTCGACATGAAAAGGTTTAAGGGAAGAGGAGAATCTTTTATCATGTCGAATCAATTACAATTCTACCTGTCAGTCAATATTAATAGAAAAAAATATTGACGCATTGCAATGGTGGAAGGCGAACGTAAGATAATACTTCATATTAGCCACAATGGCTAGAAATGAGTTCGCGGTACAAGCATCAATCGTTACATCGAAATCGGCATTCTCAACATGTGGCCGAATCATTGGAGACTACAGAAGTAATCTTCAAGTTTGATCATTATGCGTGCTTACATTACTCAATGATTGGCTTAAAACCTATGTAAGAATAGAAGAAAAGAAATTTGGAGGTCATAATTCCGAAGAAGAAGAAATCGCGAAAACATAATTTCGAAGAAGAAGAAATCACGAAAACATAATTCTGAAGAAGAAGAAAAACCATATGCCCTCGGTGCTAGAGTGTTGCCTCCTGCCCTAGGAAGCGCCCTAGGGCCGTGTTAAAAAAAAAGATAGCCTCTGCCCTAGAGCGCTGCCTCCATGCATCGCTTTAGCACCGAGTTCAAAACATTCAATTTTGTTTTTTAAAATTTTGAATTACCGTTTCTTGGTTGGAACGGGTACAAACCCGGTTAGAATCACAGATCTGGTTTCCGAATCGGTGTGCTTTTTGCAAAATAATAATAATAATAATAAGAAAAGAAATAAAAACGTCATGTGTCACTTGATGTTGTCCATACGCTGCCCTTAAGTGCAATATCAAACAAACTAAATTAATGCCATGTGAATCTTGTTGATGATTTTGGCCATTTATTTGAAGTTTTTTTTTTTTGACAAAGGGGTAGTGAATCTTATCTTTCCATCATTTAATTTAGTCTCTTTATAAAATTGTCAAAAAAAATTCATAACTAAAGCATAATCCTTTTAAATTTAATGTCAACAACACTTTGACCAATATTGTCCACGAGATTATAAAATTTGTAATACATGAAGTAGTAAAAAAGGGTCCGATTTCTCATCATCTGTTCATACCACACAATAACAGATGAGGGGTTTAGAGTATCCACAACATTATTGCATCGTGCATTCCTAATCTACAAAATCAAAAATATTATTACAATCCTACAAATATAATTTTGGTTGTGTGAAAAGTAAAGAGTTCACCTATATATATATGGCACAAAACCACAACTTATCATGTAGAAAATTATCATATATTATAGCATTATGATCAAATTCACCTTCCTATTGTTCCTTCTTTTCCCGACTTTACATCATGCAGATGATACTCTTGATTGTTTTCTTTACCGTAAGGTTCATGTTCACGTTTCTAACAAGCTTCCTCCCAACACGGAATCCATGGTGGTACATTGTGCGTCTAAAGACGATGATTTCGGAAATCATACACTGAGTCTAGGTCAAGAATTCGAATTCAGTTTTTGTTCGATACTCTTTACGACTTTGTATTTTTGTCATGTATGGTGGCAAAATAAAGATGCGGGTTTTAATGCCTACAATGCTAAATGGCTTGATAATCCATGTCATAATACTAACTGTGTTTATGAGGCAAAGGAGGACGGGATTTATTTATCTGGAAAATTCAGACAAGGGTGGAAAATTAATAATGTATGAACATGGATAAAATGTAATGAGCCTTCCATGGCGCTTATGTAAAACTGCAATAATATGATTCGATATGTCGTGTTTTCTTTTCTTTTCTTTTCTTTTTTTATAATTTGGGAGGGGTTAACGAGTGTCAAACCAGAGACTTACCTATCCTCAAGCTTGGGACCTATGGTGCCACTCGGGCAAGAGGTTCGTGGCTATATGTGGTCTTTTGGATTAGTGTGTATTCCAAAAGATTGTCGTGCCATGTTTTGGAGTTTGGGTTGACAATTATCTCTAGTGATCTAAAATATTTTTTGTCATTTAAGAGAAACTAAGTTGATTTGTTTTTTTCCCACACAAAAATCAATTAAATGTCTTTAACACTATGTTTGGATTCACCAAAGTGCAAAAGAGAAATCGATGAAACCTGATTTCAACGACATTTTTTTACAAATGAAAATTAATCTCACTATAAGATTATTTATTTATTTTTTAGTGGGGAATGAGTTATATCATGACTCCATAGGCATGAACTCTTATCCATCTCGACAAGGTCGAGAGCTCCACTATGAGCAAAAAATTTTAAAATTATAATGCAAGCATTTCCTTCATATTTTCCTTTAAGATCAAAAAAATAAATTATAATTATGTAGTCAAATGAAGAGGTGGGAGGTGACGTCAAGTTTAGATAAGCACGAGGGATTAGTATTAGGGGTGACAATGTAAATAAAAATAAAAAAATTGAATATGTTCAAAAAACATTTAAAAAAAGTAAATCTAAACGACTATGTAAATAGATTATTTTGAAGAAATATGTTATATTTTAAATATACATAATTAAAATATAAATTTTATGCTCAATATACATCAAAATGTTCATAGTCCTTCATAATTCATTGTGACCTTAGAAAAAAAATTGGTGTATAATAAATTAAATTTTTTAAAAATAAACAAATCAGAAAATTAGTAAAATTCGGAAAAAATATAAATTGTATTAATAATAAAATTAAAATATATAAATCATTATAATTAATACATCAATATATAATTATTTTATATTAAAAAAACTTTATTTACAATACTTTCACATAACATATATTTTTTAAGATTTTTTTGCCAGCTGTATTTTTTTTGTTTGTCATTCTGAATTTTTATATTTAAAAAATCAGTATTTATATAATTAAAAAAGATGGCCAATAAACATTCTCTCTCCTTGCATCACGTATAGCCATATAAGCTTCTGTACTTCTTCTTCAACACAACATATATGTCCAAAAAATTCGAAAACAACAAGTCTTATGATACATATCTCAAATAAACCAAATTTTTTTATTCCATAATAATATAACTGAAATTGTTCGTACAACTTGAACAGATAAATTAATAAAATTGGTCTACAAACTTATTTTGAAACAGAGTACAATATCGAAAGTTTAATTAAACTTAAAATAATGGCAACTCGACTTCATGGCAGCAACATTTCACAATTCCCAAAATTGGTGTTCTTCTTCATCTTCAAGCTCGGACTCACTCTTATCTGGGGAGAGAAGGGACCAATTGAACAATACAGATTTATACATATATAAATTTTGAAATTGATAATCTCAAAAAGTACAAAACTAATTTTAGAACTCATAGTTAAAAGTCCAACACAACTATACTATTAGTATACTACTCAACTGAGCCTAAATAGATTGATCACCTAGAGCCAGAACTGATCCGACACCAAATCGGTATAGATCTCATTTCTCACCAGAACTGATCTTAAACACGTTAAAGCACATTAAATTTTATAGTTTCCTTCTGGTACTGATTTGGACCTGCCGAGCCGACCTGTTAAGCTGATTTTAGCTACATGTTTGGGTCTTCACATCCCTCCCTAGTGATTGGAAGTTTCATCCTCGAAACTTCAGTCAGTCTGGTCTTGGAAAAGATAGGGATACTTCTCGGGCATCTTCTCGTCAAGCTCCCAAGTAGCTTCCCTTTTTTATGGTTTTACCACTAAACTTTGACGTAAGGAATACTTCTTCTCCTCAGCACTTGGTCCTTTGAGTCTACAATACGGATCGGGACTTCTTCATACTTCAACATTTAGTTCAAGTTTCTTCGGCTACTATGGGTTCTGCTTCAAGCACGTGACTCGGATCGGAGATGTATTTCCTTAATGTGATACGTGGAGGAAATTGTGAATGCTTGATAGATTGGGCGGTAAAGCTATTCGGTATGCCAAAGTTCCTACCCTTTCTAAAATTTCAAACGGACCCACGTATCTCAGGATCAACTTTCCAGCTTTATCAAATTGAATCACTCCTATCATTGGTGAAACCTTCACATATGCTTTCTCACCAACTTCGAATTCCACTGGTCTTCTCTTCATATTGGCCCAACGTTTCTATCGATCTTGAGCTGCCTTGAGTCTATTTCTAATGATTGCCATCTTGTCAATCATAGCTTGCAGTAGCTCAGGCTCGGTGATAGCTCTAAGGATGCTTAACAGACTAGGTTGGCCATGAGTCAGTTTGGAACCGGACAGGTTCAACCCGGTTCAAAACCGGAACCTGTTAGTTACCGGATCGGATCGATTTTCATGATCCCGAACCTGTAGCTTACTGATTTCGAGCCATCTGTTCCAATTTCATATTGGAAACGAAATCAGTTAAATAATTTTTAAAAAATAAAAATTGATGGCAATTATTATAATAATAATATTATTATTATTATTATATAAGGTTAAAATTCACATAATTTTTATTATTCTCTCAACTCCCAGCTCCCAACTCCCAAGTCTCAATTACTATTCATTCTCTCAATTATCTCTCAAATCTATCAATTGTTTACTACTATTTGTTAATTTACAATCACAACAGAATTATTTTTATGATATTTTCTTCTAGCAGCGGTGGTCGCCTATCACTTAGTTCATCGACGATGAATTTGCCTATGTTAAACCCGAGTTAAATGAAGATTGTGATTATTTTTTTTTTTGCTGAGTTTGATGATGCATGTCCACCTATGAACATCGAAGATCAAGAACCCGAACAACCTGCCGCAATTGAACCTTCTGTTTCCCATCAAAGGCAACAAATGGAGTCATTCGGAGCCACTAGTGCAGCGAGTAGAGCAATGACTCGTGTCAAAAGAAGTAATGCAATGCCCGGAATAATTATTAATTGTCAAATGGATTTAATTATGATATTTTTATGATATGTCATGATTTAATTATTGGGTATCGAATTTTGGAAAGGAGTTGGGATAAATTATTCCGGGATTATATTTATAATGTTAATTTAATTCAGGAGATTCTTAAATTCTTGGGGTAAATATTTTGGTCAAGAGTTAAATAAATAATTTATTAGATGGTATTATTGGAAAATGGAAGTTAAAATAATGGTTTTATTTAAAGGGGTTTTGATGTAATCAAATGGGTTTAAATGTAAGGTTGAGATTTAAAGCTAGTGCTAGACAAGAAAACACACAAACACATCTTCTCACACACTAAATAATCGGCTACCTCTTCCCCAAACCCCTCAAACTCATCGGCTCTTTCATGGTAGCTTAGGGTTGGAATTTTCGCCCTTTAAGCTCAAATATCTTGCCAAGATTTGTGAGGTATGATGTCTCCTTACTCCCTAAGCCACTTTATCTCTTTAATTTTCGAGTTTGGGTTGGATTTTTTTGCCCAATTGTTGTTCGAATTTTGGGGCTTTGTAGAGACTATGTTTGGTCCTTCCTTGGGGACGATTTTTGTGGTGTATTGGCCGAATTTCTTGATTTGTAGTGGCTATTTTTATCAATGTGTGTGAGTGTGTGCAGAAAGTGTGTTTAGTGTGTGCTGGATAGGTGTATGTGTGTGTGTACGTGAATATGTGTGTGTAAGTGTGTGCAGAATGTGTTTAGTGTGTGTTATGTGCAGGAACTTGGGGGTACAAGTGTGTGTAGAGATGACTCAAGTACATGTATTGGTATACACTAGTTCGTATTGGAATGCATAATTTAGATTTGGGCATGTCTAAAGGTATTCAACGATATATTGACGTTTATGGAAGATGATTATGCATATTTGAAAGTGACTTAACATATCTTGATGTGTGTATATGCTACAATTTGAGGATGTTGAGTTAGTAGAAGACTAGCTTCAAGGCGATTATGTGACTATAATTTGAGTATGAACATTATAATTTGGAATTAGATAGCATGAGAAATGTTATTGATTGTTAAAAGTTAATTGTGACTCACTTTATTTAATGGTTGATTGTTGAAAATAAATTATGGAATTATGTCTTGGCTTAGTATTATTATTGGTTAAAAGATGGAAGACAAAATCATGCTCATGGGGTGTTTGACAATATGCTTAAGTGGTGTTCAAGTGGCAAAAGCTCTACTAATTGTGTAGTGAGAAAGTCTTTTTTTATGGCTCATATCATGATAGAGTTTTGGAGAATTTTGGGCAATGGTATGAGATGTTTGTGAGTTGTGGGTGATTATATGAGATAAAAGTTGGGAATCTTGTTCTAACATTATAATGGATGTTAGAAATTAAATTAAATAAATATTTGTGACTTGCACGCTCATTTTATATGATGATTATGTTTTGAGGAATTCTCGAACAATGAGTTAAGGTTATATATGTTGAACCTTAGTAATGTAAATATTACATACTTGAGTTAGTGATAACTCGAATAAATGGAAGATAATGGCTTCTTTGTGTGGTATATGGGGTATGCTAATTGAGATTGAGTATGTTATATTGAATTGAAGTTGATATGCATATAAATGATATCAATTGTATTATTAATGAACTAGTTGATAAATTGACATTCAATATAGATACTCAACGGTCTCAGGACGTCAAAGGTGGCTTGTTCATGTCGTCGACTATAAGGTACGTAGTGACGTACGAGCAGGTATACTTATTATGAAGTACTTACACATTCATATATTCATGAGTTATTAAATGTCATGATGGAACGTAAGAAATGTATATGTGTGATGAGTATGACATATGTGGCATGGTGGATACGTATTTATACGTGATCCGAAAATATGAATATGTATATATGTATGTGTGGTATGAGGGATGCGTAGTTATACGTGATCCGAGTATACGAGCTGAGTATTGATGCCTGGGGCATGATCAACATGAGAAAATGTCGAGAATGAGATAGATTGGTAGGCAGGATCATATGCGATATGAAATTGTTTATGACTAAGCATAAATAATAGATTTTGATTGTATTGAATTTATCGTGTTGAGGAGTATCATGTTTAAATAACGATACTGAATTTGATGTTATGAAAGCGTGTGAGTTTGAAACAGGAACAGTGCGTGGAAGCTATACAGATTCAGAACCGTACAGGGAGTACATTTTTATAGATTTTAAATAATTGTAAATTATGATGTTATGATCGTATCATGATCTTTATGCATTGTTATGATATGGGTAGTGTGATGTTGGTATGCTCACCCTGTGTGGGGCTGTTTCTGTTGAAACAGGTATTACAACTACAAGGTTATTTTGGCGTAGCAAGCTCGAGCTTGGTTGGACACTATTGCTTCCTGAAGCGTAGAATGAGATTGAGTAAATGGTATACACTATTTATGTAACTACATGGGTGTTCATTATTTGTTGCTCGTATGTGAGCCCTTGGAGTCGTGTATATGGACTGTATATTGGTGTTGAAGTCCACTTTATATTGGTGTTGAAGTCCACTTTTTATATCTTCTTAGTATGGTGACTTCCCTGGCTGGGAACTTACTTATGGTTTTGATTTCTTTTAGTATCATGTTTTTCCCTGGCTGGGAATTATTTTTGGTGATGTGTTTTTATTTTGGGATAGCTCAATTTATGGGGAGACTCTGCCCAAATTTTTATAAAAGTCATGGGGATTATGTGAAGCATGTAATGATTTTTTTAAAGAATGAAATTTTTTTTTACTCTTATGACGTCATAATTGCAGTATTGACGCGTTGGGTCGTTGGGGTCTTACAAGTAAGGTATTAGATCATTTTGATATCTGTTGGGATATGCCCTAAGACAAGTCATTAGATGATTGTTTATGACATACAATGAATTATGATTTTATTAATGGCAAATTATTATTATATATTATTCGAATATCTGTGCAATATGAATTGATATATAAGTTAATGTCCTTAGAATAATATTGTATTGTTCTTAAAGATTGTCCCTAGTCAAGTATTATCATGAATCGGGATAATAATAATGCATTGAGACTAGTATGTTTTGATTAATGAATTGTTCATGGATATGAGATATCAAATCAACACATGGGTACATGTTAGAGAACAATGTACTGGACAGACCCACCATAAGAATGCTACATGGATAGTTATATGAGTGTCATAAGCAATTCTCATAGTAATAATAATGTATGTAATCCTTACGACTTGAGATCATCAGAGATCCCAACATAAGGAATTATGTATCTCGATATTGTCAAACGTTACCCGTAACAGGGTAAACTATAAAGACAACTATTGGATACACTATGAATTATGTAAAGGGATGTTGATTGATGTTTGGGCCCTTGATCAAGTAAGACTAAAATGCATGGCCATGCTCGAATGAGTCGATATGTGATATCGAACTTATCCGTTTATTCTAGTTCTACTTGGGGGTCAAGAAATAAAGATTGAATATACGAGTATGAATATTCCATGACTCGTGTTCAATCTAAACACATTGTACAAAGGGATTAAGTTACATGGTTAATATTATCACAGTCCACAGGTTATGTCGAGTCAATGACATTCTTGTAACTTGGGTAGCCTAGATGTGTTGCTAGATACCGCTAATTGCTTGTGACATAAATTAGATTTTATGTCACTGCCAACGTTGCAAGATCCTAACGGGTCACACAAAAGATTAAATCGATAAAGGGAATTATAATTCATTGGATGGATTAAGTTGATTAGGAAGAGTCCTAATCATATAATCATACAATAATGATATATATATATATATAAATAGCGGGCCGAACATATATATATATATTAGATATATATATATATATATATATAATGTTATAAGATAAAAGATTATGGGCTTTATAAATGTTTTGAACCTAAGTCTGGTTGTTTTTGGCCACCTATTAATATATGATCATTAGGTTAATAGTAGGGTCACAAGTTAATTGAGAATTAACCAACTTAAAAAAGCTAAGCAGACGATCGAAAAAAAGGGGGCAGCCGTCTCTCCACTCGTCTCCTTTCGTTCGTCCCTTTCATAGTTGAATAACAAGTCTAGCAACTTGTTCTTCAACATCCCTTTATCGACATAATCGTGTGGATATCGTAGAGGCAAAACTTGAAAAGTTTTGCTACTGACTCGAGGACGCGTTGGACGTGCTGCTTCGTGGGATTCGACTCAAACACGCTACAAGGGTATGATTATCTTTACACCCCGATATGATTAACTCCGTATAGGTCGCTGGTTGGGAATCCAAATTTTTTTTATTTCCGCTGCGTATTTGCATGTTGGATTCCTTACAGTGGTATCAGAGCCGTGTACGAAGCTCATATCGGGGTTGCATGATAAATTGTGTTATCAGATTATGAGTTTATGCTTTCATGCTTATTATAAACTGTAAAACATATAAGAGATGTTATAATTAGATTATGTGGAAACCATCGTAAAATATATGTGATATATTGTTGTGTATAAATGTATAAGTTGCATGCGCGCGACCGGCCACCTTTTGGCCAAGCATGGGCGCACGACCGGCCCTTGATGGGCGCGCGACCGAAGCTTGCCAAGGCGCGCGACAGGTTGCTTTTCCCAAGCTTGGGCGCGCGACCGGTAGCTCAAGGAGGGCGACCGAGCCTCATGAGCGGGCTACCGAGATGGAAAGGAAGGGCGACCGAGCCCTTTGCATGTCCATAAGGCGCGCTCGGACCATGGTTCACGGGTTCATGCAAGATGACGGCTGCCACCACATGAGGGCTAGGGTTTTTCGAACCCTTGGCCCGAGATGGTTGAGCCGCCGCCGCCGCGCATGGCTAGGGTTTGGAACCCTAGGCTCATGCATGGTTGGGCCGTGAGGGTTCTTCAAATTTTTTGGTCCATGGCTTTAGATGCATCGAGTCTCCGTGGCATGTGATGTCTCGGGAGTACGATAATTTTCCAAAATTTTAATTGTACAGTTTATGGATATAGAATTAATTTTAAAATGTTTGGAATTTAATTCATTATTTTAATAGCATGTTATATGTGTTGTTTGAGCATGGTGCATGGTTATAGCCCTATGACCTATTAGATAGGATTTTGTGAATGTTTGTAATTTAATAAGGCCTGCGAGTCGTGCCTTCTCTATTTTTCTGAATGTATTCCCTCCCCTATGCTCCCCTCGAATGTAACTCGAGGAATTCTCTAAATCATGTAATTGTTATATAATTTAGTTAGAGTTTTATTGATGGAGATCAATGAAGATGGACCATGGTGCCGGGATGAGAAGGTCATTCACAAAAGGGAGCCAAAGAGGTGCTTGGAGAAGTTACCCTTAGGTTACCTTTTAGATTTTCTCATTGGCTTGAGAAATCTTTAGTTGGGGCTATAACCATGTCACGTTTTCTTTATGTTGATGTATGAGATGCATGTTTACTGTTTTATTTAATATTGATGATTGATATATATATATGTAGATATGTATATATTCATATATGTACCAGACATATTTTCAATATTAATAAAATCATGAGATCAATAAATCCCTCTCATAATATTAAGTTTTAAGATGCCTTCCAATTAAAAATACTCGTCAAGACTTCGATTGAACATATGTGGGTTGGCCAAATCAAAGCACCGTGACAATCTTAGTAAGACGCGAAATGATAAAAGTGATATCCGTGTTATTTTAAAATTGGGTTCGACTTAACTAGTGTTATCTCAATAGGATTGGGAACCTAAAGGCATGGGGTTGGAAAATAATTCATTAGATGAATTTGAACAAAGTGTTGTTCGTCCAACCATCCAAGAATTGCATGTGATTGTAATTGACAAAGAGTTGTCTACCTAAATAACCGAGTCTTGGGCGATTAGCCAAAACTAACTCAAAATTAAGTGAAATATGGATCTTGGCCCACTAAAGTTTTCGAGGGTTGATAATTTTAAACAAAATAGTGGGAGTGTCATTTAATATAAGACCATATTAAATGATTAAAATCATAAACTTATTTTGCATATTTACATTGTAGATATCCATGGCAACCAACAACGTTACAAGCACACTATCATTACGATCGGTCCTTGAGAAGAACAAACTTAATGGGACAAATTTCCTAGACTGGTATAGGAATTTGAGGATTGTCCTCAAACAAGAAAAGAAGCAATATGTCCTAGAGGAACCTTTACCTGCTGAGGAACCTCCCTTGACGGCTGCTAAAGCCGATAATGATGCTTACAAGAAGCATCAAAATGACGCACTTGATGTTGGGTGCCTTATGCTTGTCACCATGAACTCTGAGCTTCAGATGCAACATGAGGAAATGGAGGCGTTCGATATGATCGAGTATCTAAAGCAACTGTACCAACAACAAGCAAGACAAGAGAGGTATGACGTCTCTAAAGCGTTATTCCAGTGTAGAATGGTAGAAGGAAGTCTAGTTGGAACTCATGTACTCAAGATGATTGGGTACATTGAGAATCTGGAGAAGCTGGGTTTTCCTTTGGACCAAGAGTTGGCCACTGACGTGATCTTGCAATCGTTGCCTGAAAGCTTCAGTCAATTTGTCTTGAATTACAATATGATTGAAATTGAAAAGACTCTACCACAGTTGCTTGGCATGCTGAGAACTTTTGAAGCTAACAACAAGAAATCTAAGCCTACAAATGTTCTTATTGTGAATAAGAGCAAAGGAAAGACTAAAGCTAAAGGCTACAAGAAGAACAAGAAAGTCCTTGTTAAGTCTAAGCCACATGCTTCTGCACTAAAGCCAAAGGGAGGAGCGGCAAAAGAAGGGAACTGTTTCCATTGCGGTGAGACCGGACATTGGAAAGGAAATTGCAAAGTTTATCTGGAGGATCTTAAGAAGACGAAGGAAAGTGTGACTTCCACTTCAGGTATTTTTGTTATAGAAGTCAATTTATCTACTTCTTCATCATGTGTATTAGATACTGGATGTGGATCTCACATTTGTGTTAATGTGCAGGATCTCAAAAGGAGTAGGACATTGGCAAAAGGCGAAGTAGATCTCCGAGTAGGAAATGGAGCAAGAGTTGCTGCATTAGCTATAGGAGATTATTCATTGTCTTTGCCTTCCGGTTTATCTTTAGATTTAAAAGACTGTTATTTTGTGCCTTCAATTACTAGAAACATTATCTCTATTTCTTGTTTGGACAAGTTTGGATTTTCATTTATTATAAAGGACAATTGTTGCTCCATTTATTTAAATGATATGTTTTATGCTAGTGCACAAATGATTAATGGTCTTTATGTATTAAATCTTGATATGCCTGTCTATAACATAAATACTAAAAGGATTAAGAATAATGATTCTAATCCAACTTATCTCTGGCATTGTCGCTTGGGCCATATAAACGAGAATCGCATATCAAAACTTCATAAAGATGGAGTATTGGATTCATTTGATTTTGAATCATATGAAACATGTGAATCTTGTTTAATGGGCAAGATGAATAAAGCTCCTTTCAAGGGACATGTTGAAAGGACAAATGATTTATTGAGTCTCATACATAGTGATGTATGTGGACCAATAAGCACACATGCTAGAGGTGGTTTTCAATACTTCGTTACAGTTACTGATGACTTCAGTAGGGTATGTGTACCTAATGAAACATAAACATGAAACATTTGAAAAGTTCAAGGATTTCAAGAATGAAGTACAAAACCAACTTGGTAAAAGTATCAAAATTCTTCGATCAGATCGAGGAGGTGAATACCTAAGCCAAGAGTTTCATGACTATCTAAAGGAGTGTGGGATAGTCCCACAACTCACTCCTCCGTATACTCCACAATGTAATGGTGTATCCGAGAGGAGAAATCAAACCTTGTTGGACATGGTTCGATCAATGATGAGTCATGCAGATCTTCCGATATCCTTTTGGGGACATGCTTTAGAAACAACAATATTCATACTGAACCGTTTCCATCTAAATAAGTGGAAAAGACACCATATGAGATATGGACTGGGAAACGTCCTAGTATGTCTTTTATGAAGATTTGGGGTTGTGAGGCTTTCGTGAGACGTCACGCCTCTAACAAACTTGGACCCAAATTTGATAAGTGTTTATTTGTGGGGTATCCTAAGGAAAGGAAAGGATACTATTTCTATTATCCCAACGAGAACAAAGTGGTTGTTGCTCGGACTGGTGTCTTTCTTGAAAGAGAATTTATTTCTAGAAAAACCAGTGGGAGACATATAGAACTTAGTGAAGTTCAACCACAAGAAAACACTGAACATGATATTGAGATGGAAACAGAGCAGTCACCACAAGCTGTTGTGGATGAAGTGCCTGCTCAAGAGACACAAGCCCAGCGTAGGTCTGTAAGAGAACACCGGGAGCCACAGAGATATGGATTTCTTGTGACTCAACAAGGTGACTTACTACTTATTGATGAGGATGAGCCGTCATCTTATCAAGAAACTATAATGGGCACTGATTCTGAGAAATGGCAAGAGGCCATGAAATCTGAGATGGAATCCATGTATGCAAACCAAGTATGGACTTTGGTTGACCCACCTGAAGGGGTGAGACCCATAGGGTGCAAATGGATTTTCAAGAGAAGACCGACATGGATGGTAATGTACAAACATTTAAAGGTCGACTGGTTGCAAAAGGTTTCAAACAAATTCATGGTATTGACTATGATGAAACTTTTTCACCAGTTGCCATGGTTAAATCCATAAGGATCTTACTTGCAATAGCTGCATTTCATGATTATGAAATCTGGCAGATGGATGTCAAAACAGCTTTCCTTAATGGAAATCTGCTTGAGGATGTGTACATGACACAGCCCGAGGGTTTTGTCGATCCAAAGGATGCTGGAAAGATATGCAAGCTACAACGATCCATTTATGGATTGAAGCAAGCTTTTCGGAGTTGGAATCTTCGTTTTGATGATGCAGTCAAAGAGTGGTTTCATCAAAAACGTAGATGAACCTTGTGTCTACAAGAAGGTCAGTGGGAGCATAATTATCTTCCTAATATTGTATGTATATGACATACTTCTAATTGGGAATGATATCCCTGCCTTACAATCAGTAAAGATTTGGCTAGGGAATTGCTTTTCTATGAAAGACTTGGGTGAAGCCACCTATGTATTAGGTATCAAGATCTATAGAGATAGATCAAGAAGATTACTTGGCCTAAGTCAAGGTACATACATAGACAAAGTGCTAAAACGGTTTAGCATGCAAGAATCAAAGAAAGGATTCGTGCCTATGACACATGTGATACATCTCTCGAAGGATCAGTGTCCTTCAACACCAGATGAGAGACAACGCATGAGTAAGATTACATATGCGTCAGCTATTGGATCTATCATGTATGCCATGATATGTACTCGTCCCGATGTCTCGCATGCTTTGAGCATGACGAGCAGATATCAAGTTGATCCAGGTGAAAGTCACTGGATTGTAGTCAAGAATATCCTGAAGTACTTGAGAAGAACTAAGGATACATTCTTGATTTATGGAGGTGAGGAAGAGATCAATGTAATAGGTTACACTGATGCAAGCTTCCAAACTGACAAAGATGATTTCCGATCGCAATCAGGATATGTGTTTTGCCTAAATGGAGGTGCTGTGAGCTGGAAGAGTTCAAAGCAAGAGACAGTAGCCGATTCTACAACTGAAGCTGAGTATATTGCTGCCTCAGATGCGGCAAAGGAAGCTGTTTGGATCAAGAAGTTCATTTCTGAACTTGGGGTGATGCCTAGCATACTAGATCCGATTGAACTCTATTGTGACAACAATGGAGCCATCGCATTCGCTAAGGAACCTAGATCTCACCAAAGATCCAAGCACATACTTCGGCGCTTTCATTTCATTCGAGAAATCGTTGAAAGAGGATATGTAAAAATATGCAAAGTACCAACAAATGATAATGTATCTGACCCATTGACGAAGCCACTGTCACAGCAGAAGCATGATCGTCATACTAGATCTCTAGGCATTAAGTATGTGTCTGATTGGTCTTAGTGCAAGTGGGAGATTTGTTGGGATATGCCCTAAGACAAGTCATTAGATGATTGTTTATGACATACAATGTATTATGATTTTATTAATGGCAAATCATTATTATATATTATTCGAATATCTGTGCAATATGAATTGATATATAAGTTAATGTCCTTAGAAAAATATTGTATTGTTCTTAAAGATTGTCCCTAGTCAAGTATTATCATGAATCGGGATAATGATAATGCATTGAGACGAGTATGTTTTGATTGATGAATTGTTCATGGATATGAGATATCAAATCAACACATGGGTACATGTTAGAGAACAATGCACTGGACAGACCCACCATGAGAATGCTACATGGATAGTTATATGAGTGTCATAAGCAATTCTCATAGTAATAATAATGTATGTAATCCTTACGACAGAGATCCCAACATAAGGAGTTATGTATCTTGATATTGTCAAATGTTACCCGTAACAGGGTAAACTATAAAGACAACTATTGGATACACTACGAATTATGTAGAGGGATGTTGATTGATCGAGATAGGATTTGTCCCTCCTATATAACGGGAGAAGTGTTTGGGCCCTTGATCAAGTAAGACTAAAATGCATGGCCATGCTCAAATGAGTCGATATGTGATATCGAACTTATCCGTTTATTCTAGTTCTACTTGGGGATCAAGAAATAAAGATTGAATATACGAGTATGAATATTCCATGACTCGTGTTCAATCTAAACACATTGTACAAAGGGATTAAGTTACATGGTTAATATTATCACAGTCCACAGGTTATGTCGAGTCAATGACATTCTTGTAACTTGGGTAGCCTTGATGTGTTGCTAGATACCGCTCATTGCTTATGACATAAATTAGATTTTATGTCACTGCCAACGTTGCAAGATCCTAACGGGTCACATAAAAGATTAAATCGATAAAGGGAATTATAATTCATTGGATGGATTAAGTTGATTAGGAAGAGTCCTAATCATATAATCATACAATAATGATATATATATATAAATAGCGGGCCGAACATATATATATATATATTAGATATATATATATAATGTTATAAGATAAAAGATTATGGGCTTTATAAAGGTTTTGAACCTAAGTCTGATTGTTTTTGGCCACCTATTAATATATGATCATTAGGTTAATGGCTCACAAGTTAATTGAGAATTAACCAACTTAAAAACGCTAAGCAGCCGTCTCCTCCACTCGTCTCCTTTCGTTCGTCCCTTTCATAGTTGAATAACAAGTCTAGCAACTTGTTCTTCAACATCCCTTTATCGACATAATCGTGTGGATACCGTAGAGGCAAAACTTGAAAAGTTTTGCTACTGACTCGAGGACGCGTTGGACGTGCTGCTTCGTGGGATTCGACTCAAACACGCTACAAGGGTATGCTTATCTTTACACCCCGATATGATTAACTCCGTATAGGTCGCTGGTTGGGAATCCAATTTTTTTTTTATTTCCGCTGCGTATTTGCATGTTGGATTCCTTACAATATCCCTCAAAAAGAAGGTAAGGATTAATCTATGGCAATTTGTAAATTATGTCAAACAACATACACATATGAAGCTGGTGGTTCAGGTGGAGGCACCAGAACATTTAAAAAAACATTTAAAAATTGTTTGATCTCTGCTAGAATTTGCATAAACAAAGTGAAAAGAATGATATTGACAGTTTGGATATTACTATTCTACCTCATTTTTTTATTTCGAAGACTGTGTTCGAGGGATGTTTTACATCATATATCGTGTATAAAATTCAAGGTGTCTTTGTAGCAATACGTATATGAAGGTTGTCAACTTGTCATAGTAAGTAGTCTAAAAATTGATATTAAAGAAGGATTAAACGTGAAGAATGTATTCAGTACAAGGATTTTGGACAAAATAGAGTCGATCTATAGTTGGCTGCATTGAGCGCGCCTAATACTTGGATAAAGTAAAAGCTTTTTAGTTTCAATATTAATATTACAGTAGTGTAATATTTGATTCAGAACTTTCAAAATAATTTTAAATAATCTGAAATTCTTCCTCGAAAAGAACCCTAGCTTCATTCATTTCTACCCTACTAATTTTCCTACTTAGATGGCCTATTTTACAAGGCTTTGGACTATTGAACTGATCTGCTCTACTGATCTCATTATAGAAACATGGTCACTCTAATACCACTTTAATTTTTCGCCCCGAGACCACTGATGACACTATCATTGCTTCCAAATTAAAAATTCGAAAACAACAAGCTTTATGATACAAATCTCAAATAAACTATTCATTTTATTCCATAATAACATAATTGAAATTGTTCGTACAACTTGAACTGATAAAATTAATAAAACTGGTCTACCAACTTACTTGAAACTAGGGGTGGGAATTTGGTCGTACCCGATCCCGTACCCGAAAAAACGGGTACCTGATTTTCAGGATTTTGGATACCCGATATAGGGTTCGGGTACCCGAAACCCGACCTATTTTATAATAAATTTGTTTAGCTTCGATATACCATAATATTTGCAGCAACATAAAATCCGAAAATAAAACGTACGGGCCCAGAATATTTTTTATCCTTATTTTTTGTTTATCATGCAACTCTATTTTGGTGAATTGGGAGGTTGGTACTTTTGGCAATGGAGTAGTTCTGTGTGAGGTCATTGATGGAGTGGTTCTCTTGACACTGCTGCATATAAAATGTTCGATATGAAGTTATGCATTCTGAAAATGGTGCTGATTTGCTTCTTTAATTTCAAAGAAGACTACTATGGTGAAACTTGTAATCAGGTGCCATGCCAGAAACCACAATTTTAATTATAAGTTCTATTGGGGTCGGGTTCTCGGGCACCCGGCCAGATAATTTTTTTCCCCTAGAAAATACCGAATGCGAACCCGAACTCGAACCCGAAAAAATACATCCCAGAAACCTGAATTTCCCGATCAAATCGGGAAATACCAAATCGGTCGGGTCGGGAGCCGATTACCCGAACCCGACTACCACCCCTATTTGAAACAAAGTACAATAGCGGGAACTTAATTAAACATAACTGATGAAATAGCGCAACTCGACTTCATGGCAGCAACAGTTCACCATCCCTGAAACCGATATTGTTCGTCAACACATGCTCAGACTCATTTTTATCTGAGGAGGGACACAAGGGGTGAGTGTTTGGATAAATACTCAGCAAGTAGGGGCAATCAAACAACACAAATTTATGCTAATATAAATTCCAGAAATGATAATCTCAAAACAGATACATAACTAATTTCAGAACTGATAGTTAAAAATCCAACATAATTGAATTATTATTATACTTCTCAACTAAGCTTAAACTGATTGACTCATCTAGAGCCAGAACTGATTTGACACTAAATCGGTACAAATTTCATATCTCAAAAGAGATTTTAAACAAATTAACCACAATACACTTTCTACTTTGCTCATGGTACTGATATTAGTTCTCTAGACTTAACCTCCTAGAGATAAGGGTGGACGTTGGGTCGGGTTCTCGGGTTCGGGTGCCCGAATGTCGGGTACCCAAAATTTTTTGGTAGTTTTCTCACTACCCGAATCCGATTTTTTTTGGAAACCCGACATTTGTCGGGTGGTGTCTGGTGCCCGACAGTCAGGTAATCGATTTTTTTGCAAAAAATTCAGCAGCCAAAATGCGAAAATTCCAGTAGCTTGCAGGTGATCAACCAAACGAAAACTCAACCAAATTGTTCTAAAACTCTACTACATTGTTCTAAAACTTCACCACAATTATTATAACTATAATCTATACTGTAGTCTATCAATTATCAATTTATCATGACAAATTCACAATTATAAACACCAAATCTGTCAATAAACATGCAAAAACCGATATACTCCTCCCATCACAATATCCAATCATTTACATTTCACAATACTTAAGAAAACCAAAAAGAGATTAACCCTCCTTAGTCCTTACCTTACGTCGATCAGCCGACTGCACCTCTACGCTTGCGGTTGGTGTCGAGTGAGAAGCTGTGGACGATGAGGCGAGGATGGATTGTGAAGTGTGTACGTTGAGGCGACTGGCGAGGGAGGATGGCGTGAGCGAGAGGCTTGAGTGAGAGGTGGAGTATGGAGACGTGATTTGCCTGAGAAGAGAAGTGGTGAGAAGTGAGATTTTGGGATCAATTTGAAGGGTTTTGAATTGGGTATCAGGTGGTGGGTTTTGGGTATTAGTGAAGTGATGGGCTGTGAAATTTAAAAGCCTATGACCATTACATTCTTGGGTTCGGGTACCCGAAGTATTTTTCGGGTTCTGAAAAAGAAACCCGACACCAACCCGAAATATTTTTGTCGGGTTCAGGTTTTACCCGCTATCCGATACCCAAACTTATTTGCCCACTCCTACCTAGAGATAAGGTCAGAAAATCGGTTCACCCACGAATACAAGATATGGCGCACCAGAGCAACGGTTAACCACCGTATCAGGCCAGAGTAACGGTTATAACCCCACCGCATCAATATCAAAAAATTGGAATTCCTGCCAATTGTATTTCGAGATTTAACAGTGCTTCAAAAATATTTTGTCACAGTAATCTTAGAATTTCATAAACTCAAAAATTTCAAAGTATAACACATGTAAGATTGAAATTTAAAGCATGCATATAATTTTAATATGAAATGAATACACTATATAAAAGCCCACTTATAGTAAATTTTTAGAACTTGTACGAGTAAGCGTGGTTGAACAAAAGCCACAAAATAGATCCTTATTCCTCTCTGCGACAGCAGAATGTGTGTATATGTTTAGGGATTTTGCTTCAGATTTGAGTAGCAAATAGGTTGAAATTAATCTGCTATTTATAGGGTTCGAATGTCAGGAGTTATAACCTCTACAACTTCAGTCATTAACTTCGTCCATGATCTCCACTTCAATGATATTAACCTCCAATAATGTCCACGATTATAGTAGTTATAAATTCTGAAATTGAAGTGGGGTTGACTTGGTCTTCCTTAGAACTGATGGCATTGCATAGGTAGAGTTGATGGCATTGCATAGGTAGAGTTGGTTGAATTGCGTAGGCAGTGTTGATGGCATTCCGTAGGTAGAGCTGATGAAATTCTGTAGGTAGAGCTGATTCGCGAGGTTGAGCAGACAAGCTGAGTTGAATTTGTCCAATTGAGTTGAAGGTCGAGTGAGCTGATTTGGATCTGCCGAGCCGATCTGTTGAGCTGATTTTATTTGCAGGTTCGGGTCTTCACATCACTCACTCCTTATTAGAAGTTTCATCCTCGAAACTTGAGTCAGTCTGATCTTGGAAAAGATAGGGATACTTCTCGCACATCTTCTCATTCAGTTCCTAAGTAGCTTCCCTTTCCGTATGCTTTAAATTTACCCTAATTTTTATTATTTTTTGGTCAGAGTATCTTTAATATATCATTAATTTTTTTTTGCTACCATTCTGTAAAAGTGCATTTAAAAACAATCTTAAAGTGATATTAATTTTCATGTATAGAAAAATCCCCGAGATAGAAAACATGGCAGGCAACACAATAATCCAAAAGCACAACATATAGCCACGAGCCTCTAACCCGAGTGGCACCAAAGAACCCAAACTTGAAATATCTCAGATTCGAGGCCTGTTAAACCCCAGCGCAATTATATAAAAACGAGATACCAAATCATATTGTTGCAAAAATCATATGAGTTATCAATGATACATGGAATATCAATGTATTGGCAGATAATTAAATTCCGTCCTTTGCCTCGTAAACACAGCCTCATACATGGGTTATCAATGTATTTAAAGTGACGTTATGCACGAGGGATTAAACTTATTATGATCTGCCTACAACGCAATTAATTACTTAATTTGTGTCTTCTGCTTGAAAAGAGTCCAGAGATGCTTTTAAGATTTATACCATTTTGTTTAAAGGATATTTATTTCTTCCAGATACTAACTGATGTGATGTTGTGTAGCAAATCCGATGCACAAAGCTCCCGCTATGCAAGAGATCTGGGAAAAAGTCGGGCTACTTTGGGCCTAATGTACGCAACATTTCCTTGCATTGCACGAGGATGTTTCTGCAGCATCTGGAGCGAGATCATGCAAACATATTTTTCATCTTAACTTTGTCCTTCACGTTGTGATCAAAGGTTGGATACATGAAATGGAGTGTAAAATGACTGTTTCAATGATGTTTCTTTTTCTTAAACTTAATTATTTTTGTATGAAATGAGAGCACTTTTTCTAAACTAAAGCTGCATACATTTTCAGGAGTAAGGTAGCTGAGGTCACAAATATTCAGGAAATAATTTGTTATTTTCACAAGGTCTTTTGTTATATTCAATAATTGGAGGCAACATTTCAAGAAAAGTATGGCTGAACATCAGAAAATCTGTTTATTATAATGTGTAATGTGCATAATCTATATGCCCAGACCAGTTCTTTACAAATATTAGGCCATATACATATGAAAAAATAAAATGAATTTCCACAGTTTTCAAGTGATTATGAGCAAACTATACAACAAAAAAATCAAACGATCTAACCTACCTTATTCCAGCAAACTATATAAACACAAGTACCAACATATACAACCAATAAAAGCCTAAAACCCCTAATCTTTAGCTCAAAATTGGATCATTTTGAAGAGGGATTAGAGGAGGATTGCCCGGTGTGCTTTTCTGTAAAATGGTATCACAAAAATTAGTTTTTTGATAATGGATTAGAACTGTCGTTTACAGTAAATTCTTCTCTAAATGTTAAGATACCTCCAGTTGCAACGAGCTTCTCGACAAGGGTAACAACGTGTTTGCCGTAAGTATATTTCTTGAGTGTATTCAGGTGAACCTTGATGCGAGAGAGAATCAATTCACGGCTATGATCATCACAAGTTTCCAGTATCCTCTGCACAACATAATTTCCGAACGGATCTTTCATCATAGCCTGAGATTTGCAATGTAAACACTTACTTTTCAGTGCTAGTTTTTCATAACTTGAACTGGAATTTGAAATTGTAATACCACTATTTCTAGCTACAAACAGTAACACAAAACACACCTGTAACGGCTCATTTTCATCGGTTGTACCAAGAATCTCATTCACCAAGAATTTACGTTCTTCTGGACCACCAAATGTCAAGCACTTTTCAATGACATTGGAGGCATATTTTTGTTGACTCATCTTCACAATTTGTCCAGCAAGCTTTCGGATAATTTCTGCCTGCTCATGTGGTTTACCATGCTGCAAGACATGCTAAAAAAACAGACAAGGATATTGATTCAAACGGATAGTACAAGTCTTATGAAAATATAATCATTGTCACCTACATAGATATACGAAGAGAATTCCAACATCAATAAAGTAAGTTTATGCAATGCAAATGCGCAAGCAACTTTTGTCATCCATTCTGAAAAGGTGTAACCAGTGCTCATATTTAGATGAAAATATGTCATCAATGCTTCACAACTTAGTGTGCATTCATTATTTGGAAACTATTTTGTGCTTCGTTTACATGTATCTCAACTGAGAAGAATGAATTTCAAGGGAAGAACTTCTATGAACATAGATCATAATATTTTAGTTCATGTCAAGAACAACTGAATGCAACATCAACTGAGATCTGATGAAAATAATAGGTTTATGAGTTCTTCCACTTGATTTAGATGTTCTTTTTTAAAATAAAGGCCTTCAGGAGTGGGGCTTTGCCAGATCCCTGAAAGTGTAACAGTGACTACAGATTTTAATAAAGCGCAAGATCGAAGTTTGATATTCAATAACCACTAACTTCCAAATCAGTCACAGCGTAAATGCATCGTTGACATCTCATCATATAGATACAATGCATAAGACAGTTTGATGAAGTTAAGTACCTGAATGACGTAATTCCCATATTGATCCTGCGCTAGGTTACAAACTGAGCTCATTATTTCATCCATGATGATCTGTTGAGTCTGTGGGTCATCACAATACTCAAGAACCCTCTAATAACAAGAAAAATGATTGCATATGTAAGTAAAGCAGACCCAATATCGTACTAAAAAAACCCTAGTAGAAATAAACCTGAATGACACGACAACCGTAAGCATGTGTAGACAAATTCACAACTTGCCCCGACAATGATGATATTATGCTTTGAATTCGATCTTGAGGAATGCACTCGATGCATTTCTGGATTACATGATTACCATTCTGATCACGAACACATTTCAGCACCGAACCATCAAGCTCCTTTACCATCTCAGTCTGCAGCTCAACATCAACCGCTTCCAAGGCCTATTATCATATTAACACATTAACATGATCCTTTAAGGCAGATGCAAATGGGAAAAATAATAAGGACCTCATTATCTAATCTTTACTTTTTTCATGAAATGAAGATTTTTCTTTATTAAATCACCAATAATACCGAGAGGTAACGGTAAAACTTCAGAAGGTGCTCGGTTACAGAGTGACAATAAGAATTAACCTTCTGTATAACTCTGCAACCATACATCTGTAGACTGAGAGGTAAAACATGGCCTGTCAGGTGCCTGGCTAACTCCTTTCGTTGAGTTTCGGTGCCATGCTCAAAGAACTGCGCATCAAAACAATAACATTCTTGTGATTGGAACATTTTTTGTTTATAAACGAATGTTTCTAAATAAAACATTACCTTTTGTATGACATAATTCCCAAAGACATCGGTCATCAAATTATGAGCATGAGGACTAAGCTCTAAGAATATCTTAATCTTTTCATTGACAGTGGCAGTCTCTAGCTTCTGCTGAATGAAACGACTTCCATGCTGATCCATACTGCATCGTATAAAGAAAAAGAAAGAACTCAGAGAACAAATAAACTAAGATAATGAAACATATGCCTGTTGCTGCTGATTCTACCTGAACTCAATAACATGACCGAATACATCAGAAAGCTCCAAAGATTTGGTCTTATTGTTCTTGACCAAATCTAATAGCGATTCAGACCTTCGTTTCATATTACTTCCAGTTTGTGAATGCAACAAACTAGTGGATTCTTCATTTACACTTCTCAAGGTTGAGGGATATGAAGAACTTTTCTCATTATGGAACATAGGACTTCTAGAACTGACTGCGGAATTTGAGGAATTTAACACTCGATTTCCATGGTATGAAGAACCACCTGGTCCAACTGTAGGGCTCCCATGGTACTGCTGATTAATACTGCTAGGTGTTTGTAAAATGTTCGACTGATATTGCTGTTTCTGTTGCAAAAGCAGCGCTTCAAGATAAGCTTTCTCCAAAGATTGCAAATCATCATGGCTATGGGGACCACCAGCATAGTACTTTCCTGGGTAAGAATTTCCTGAAATCTGTCCAACACTCCTGTCTTGATTGGATATTTTCTGTGTATATTGAATTAGTAGCGGATCCATAACAGGAATATGAAGACCTCTCTGGTTGCTACTTCTAAACTTCTGTATATCTTCAATAGCACCAGTCAAAAGTGAACCTAAAGAATATTTCAAATCAAGTTATAAGAAAAAACGTCCAACACTAATAGAATAATAAAATTGAATAACGAAGAATCAAATTATAAGAAAAATGTCTAACATTAATAAAAATAATAAAATTGAATAACGAAGTCAATACGAACAACTTGGAACAAGATCATTGTTGATCATCATACCATGTTTCGGATAAGCTGAGTATCCACTATGTCCATGGCTAGGCACATCAAGTCCAGGAAAGTTACTGCACTGATGAAGGATTTTCATATCATCCAAAGTTGCAAAAGTCGTAGGCTTTAGTTGGGACTGAAGATTACTTGTAGAAGATGTCCTTCTAGGAAAACTTGGTCTCTCATTAAGAAGTGCCTTTTGGATATTAAGTCCTCTCATTAACTCATCATCTCTTGCTAACTCAATAGAGTTGATTTTATTAACCAACATTTCTGCTATTGACTTGTCAATGTTATGCTGCTGCTGATTCCGTACAAAACCAGGAGGCATTCCAATGTGAAGAGAAGACTTCAAAACATCTTCAGCATGAAGTTTACCTTTAGACTTGCTTAATCCAGAGAGAGAATCTGAAATGCCAGCCAGCTCAAAAATGCTGGATGAAGAAACATTAGAGGCATTCGAGGTCGCCGAGGTTACGCCATTACCAGCAGAAGATACAAAGAAACTAGGGAGGCCTGAGTCCATATTCTGATTGCTAGAGAAGTCTGTAAAAGCTTTCTTAGGAAGCATAGATTCATAAGATTCTTGTGTTTTTCGTATCTCTGATGCTTTAGTATTAGCAGTTTCGGTCAAACCAAAAGCTTCACCAACTGAGTTGTGGCTTGCAGGGCGAGCGAGATGTGATGTCATGGGTTGACCAACCCCTTCCTGAAACAAGCCATACATTTATATTTTATGAAGAGCTCATGAATTGTTCGCGTGTGCAGCCATTTATTGGCGGTGATTTGATACAAGAAATATGCAGTGATAACGATAAGATATATAATAGCATCGAGATAGCCTACTAAACTTCTTGACATGTTCAAATATTTAAATAAAACGAGAAATATAGAAGTGTAGAACATGTCCAAATTCTTTGTCAAATTCTGCAGCATTGTGTGGTTTGTAGTGACTTCTACAGTCTACACAATCATGAAGCCCCAATATATTAATGATAAAATCTTATATCTAGAATGGCAAGTAGCAAGAAATATGCCACTTAGCAGAAAACTTTGTCTACAACTCCGTCCCCGATATTACAACTCACTTTCACACATCAAAACTGCATGGTGAAAGAAAAATCAGAAACATTTGTGCTTCAAATTTGATCCATTTAGAGGACACATGTATGACACGTCCGCAGGTAGCAAATGTCAATTGCATAGACCTTCACTAAGATGTGCCTTTTGTGTAGGTTGCTGTTAAGCAATACCTTATCAGACACATAAACCATAATTCTGCCTATCTGTTGGAGTGGAGCACCAACAATAACCCTGATCTGATCTGGTTAGGTATTTTCACTATCAATTATAGTGTAATTTAATCACTAGATTTAGAGGCGGACCCATGAATTTAGAGTAGGAGGTGGTGCTAGGGAGATGGAGTTGAATGACCTAACATATTTTGGTAGGGAATTTACCATAGGATCGAGCACTTGCCACTTTACCAAAACCTATAGTATTGGTAATGGTACAACTGAAATCCTTCGTAGAAGCAATCGTCATTCTCTTACAATCTCCCTCCCAATGAATGCACAAATTTGTAACTAAAGGAAATCAAACACGTCATCTTTGTTGAGATACCAATTATAGTATTAGGTGTTTGCTATAGCTGGTAGTATTGGTATTCTAAAATCTTTTCAAACCTCATAGCAATTTAACACCACGTTTTGATCGTCCCCTCAGCAGGGCAATTTTCGCTCACTAACACTAACATTTCAGAAAAAAATGCACAAATTTTTTTAAAAAATGTTAGAAAAAGTTGCGAAAAAATAAAAAAGAAATTGTTTGAGAAAAGTCTTATTGCTCCATTGATACCGCACATGTGCACATAGATGATAATCGGGATAAATAAGTTAACAACAAACATAACAACAACACTTAGTCAATACCCACAGCTCTGCATGCAGCAAACAAATTTGAGCACTTGCATCAACGAATAAGAGAAGAGAACAGAAAAACCTGGAGTATATCTGCAAAACTCTTTCTTCTAACTCCCATTCCAGATGTCGAGGCCCCAGTTAAACCAGTGAGACTTTTGTTCAGAAACTCGGCCGAATTTTTCCGTGAAAGATTTCTTATAGCAGCCTTCCTCAACTCCAGGATATCGTCTTCCATTTTTTTTACAGGCATACTAGGCTGCATTGAGAACAATGACATGTTGCCACCATTATCCACAAAATCTTTATTCTGCAAATCTCCAATGCCACCAAAACCAAACCCTGCTGCCCTGATCCTCTGTGCAACCCGCCAATCCTCTTTCGACAACAAAGGAGGGGGAAGTCTAGGATTTAGATTCTCATGCGAATAATAGTATTCTAAATACAAGGGATGTGATCGAATTTGCTCTTCCGACAATATGCCAACGCTAGCACCGTTATCAATGCTACCACTTTCATCATATTGCACAGCATTGGGATATCTAAAAAGATTTCCGGCGCTCCGTAATGCACCCTCCACTGTCGGTGGGGCGCTGCCACTCCTATTTATATTCAAATCCCTCTCCCTCTCAAGAATTGAACTACGATTCTGCTGCTGCTGCTGGAGAAGTAATAATTCAAGTTCCTTCTCTAAGCTACCATTTCCCAAATTTCCCTTCGAATTTGATCCTCTCATCATGATTCCACCACCTAAACTCTTCCCTACAATTTTAACAATTAGAAAAATCTCATATTCGCTTCAACATGGACATCAACAAAACCTAAACTCTTCCCTAATATTCACAATTAGAAAAATCTCATATTCGCTTCAACATGGTCATCAACAAAACCCTGAAAAGTTCAACAAAAAGGGGTTCATTTCCAACCCAATTCCTACCGGATTCAATAAAACTATAACAGAAACAGTGCATGAAAAAGAAATACAACTAAATCATAGAAAACAACGAAAGAAAACAAATGATCATATTAACCAAAAGAAAATGAAACATGCACGCGAAAAATAAAAAAAATCCGCTTGAAAAAAGGCATGATTGATCAACTCCGGCACCTATATTACAATCAATAAGTAAAAAACATCATATTGAAGTCACATTAATGAAATGCAGGCAAAGAAAAGGAAAAGAAAAGTGGGGCGGTGGCGGATAATAAACTTACCAAAAACGATGGTTGTCTGAATTGAATGGGATTATTATATGAGATTGAAAAGGGTATCTGATAATCTTGAATTCTTTCTCTGGTTTCCTATTTTTTGTTTTTCCGTTGTTAAACGTGTTCAATTTTAGAAAGTTTGGAGCGTACAAGACGGATATTTTTCGAAACTGGGATGAGAGAGTAAATCAAACGGTAAGTTGTCGGGTCGAGAAAATTTATAATATAGTTTTTCAAAAAAATTAATTAAGATAATTTTTAATAATTAAATCATATATCTTATCTATTATATATAGATATTTATAAAATAATTAAGATAATTTTAGTAATTAAATCATATATATATATGTATATATAAATTGTCTGCCTTTTTGGAAACAATAATGGTATGCCCGGTTTTATGTATTGGTATCGCCCCTTTGCCCTAAAATTCTTCCGCTTTGCCCTGTATGTCTTCCTGTTTGTGGGAATTTGATTTACGTCCTCCCTCGTCAATCGAAGGGTCATTTGTGGCTTGTCGAAGAGACGGACGAAGCTTAATCGTACGGTCACGCAAAAGGTGTAGGATTGCATTAATTGTTGCTCTGTGATTTCTCTTTCTACGTACGATGAACCGACATTGGTTGCTTGAGGCGTTTGGTTCTTACTTTGTAGCAGCAAGACATAAAATATTACCATGTTCTTTGTATGTGATTTAATTATGTTCCAGTCGATTGTTTTGTTCTTTTCAGTTAAACCCTCAAATTGAGTGATGTGTTTTGATAGTTGTTAATGATTAGATCGTGAGCTACAACCATAATGTTCTTATTTTATTATTTTGTGAGTTTAACTATACATTTCGATTTCCGTTTGTTGGAGTGGTGTTTCGACAAAATCACGTTTTATAAAGGTTATATCTTGATATTATTTTTGTTGAAATTAATTTACAAGATCTTTGTTGGATTGAATTTGTTAATAAGTTCGTTGAGTTTTGTTTTGCCTTTTTTTAATGGGAGTAAAATTTGGACAAGAAATTCTGTTTTCTGTCTATTTTTATATAATGATATCTCAAAACTTAATTTCGGTGTTGATTTGTAAATTAGGGTTTTTCTGGGTTCAATTGATTTGATTGCTTTGATAAGTTATTGTCTTGTTTTTATTTATTATTGCTCTTTGATTTTTAACTTCGTTGGAAGATGTATCATGCATGATATATGTTGAAATTCAGAATATCTATCTGCTAGGCATATGGTGCTATAGATGATTAAAATCTGAAAATCACCAGAAATGATAAAGTAGTGGAGATTCAGAATATCACATGTTTACTTACATTTTGGACATGATATGTTCTTTACAAAGTGTTCTAAGCCTCTGTGTATAGTCTGCTCAGTGTGTTCGAGGTACTTCATCTGTTAATCATTTTGTCAGCACTCTTTCTTTCTTAAATGTTTTCCCATGTTTCATGTTGTCCAGTTGCTCTTGATGTGTGTAATTCTCATTGACCTGATCAAAGTGCTCAGTTTGAAACTGGATAGCATCACTTTGTTTTACCAAACTCCACCGACCCCAACCACGAGAAATCATATGGTTACATATTCATGTCTAAGTACTTCTTGCTGGATGATTCAACCTCTTGTTCTTCACAGATTGTGCACAGATGGTGCACGTTCCTTGTTTTAATCGAGATCTTCATTTAGTGAATTCATTGATATCAATATTTGAGAAACAAATGCCCATAATGAAGAAATCAACAATAGGACTGGTGATCAAGTGCAAGAAATTTGATTAGAAATCTTGAACAACCATCTTTCGAAATTATTAAACTTAAACTAAGATTATGAAATGAGTTTTTTTTGCTTATGCTCATCTTGTTGGTATAATGCACGTTTGCATAAAAGTCGTATTTTGTTTAAAATTGTGTTTTTCACGTGTATGATGATGTTTTCTTAGACTGCTTCATAAACAATTTCGTTCTATGATATTACTTTTTTTGGTCCGCTTGTTACAATGTTTTTGCATCAGAAACATTGACTCATAGCACCGAGTCTTGTGCGGTGCAAAAAGAACTATTTGAGACTAAAAAAATTTGGTACTTCGGGTACCTATCCTCGATGATAGTATTGCTCATGGGCGGAGCTACTAGGATGGGCTCTAGGTCGAATGCAAAAAAAAAAAATTAAAATTAGTAGTTTTAATTTGTGAAAGTGAGAAAGTAGTAAACTCATTTAATACATGGAGTTATCTCTTACATCTCTCTTTTTTTCTACAAGGACAACTCATTTGTGGTTTTGTTTCGCTGAATTCGACTGAGTTGTAATGGGATATACTCCTTTCCACATTTCTTTTGAAATTTTCACATGCTATAGTTTGTATTTCTTTAGGTTTTTTTGTTGTTTGGTAGAATGGAGTATTGGTTGATGCATTTTAACTGTTCGGTAAAAGTTCGAAGTGGAATTATGTACATATCATTATTGTTTATTAGTACTTTCATCAATTTTGTGATTTTGCTCTGTTGAATTCTATTGAGTTGTAATGTTATCTATCCCATTTTTACATTTCTTTTAAAATTTACATTTGTTATAACTTATATAACTTTTTGTGAGTATTTAAGCAGCTTTTGAGGGTTTTATTTATGTGCTTATGTTATGACTTCTCTAAAAATAAGCTGAAAAAAGAAGAAGAGAAGCACATGCTTTTATGCTTTTGACTGCTTTAAGTTGTTTGGTGTAACTTTTATAATTAATTAAAGTTTATTAAGGTGTTTTTTATTTTAATAGCAAACATTAACACTTTTGCTCAAAAGTAATTTTTTGCAACTTTAAGTAAAAGTAATATAAAAGTGCTTTGAATAACAAAGCAATGACAAACGCATCCTTAGTCTTAATCCACATACAATCATGCACCAGCCGAGTGGTTGGTCTGTTAGTACTTGATCTTAATCAAGATATTGTAATGTTGAGAGTGGTTAAAGCACAATATTATTGCCATCAAAATATTATTATAAACTTACGTTAAATTTTTATTATTATTATTATAAACTTCGTTTGAAATTTCTAGATTCGAGGGCTATTTTGAATATAAAACAGATTTTACTTGCTGAATTAATTTCCTGAACCTCATTATTCTGACATTTTGGGGCTGTTTTAAGATGTTATTGCATAATTATGATTCAGATTATATGATTGTATCGTTATATTACTTGACATTGTTATTTTGTTTTATGTTTTTGAACGTGAATATTAAATATTTTTGTTCCATGTTTTCAAAGTTAATATTTTTCTCACGTCTTTTTATTTTATTTTATCGTATTTTTTAATGCATGGTTGCATCCCAAGTAATTTAAAATCCTGGCATCAACCCCTGTATTGCTACTTCTCATTTGCTTATATAGATTTTAAACTTTGATTCGTACTTTGGATTTGTGTTCTTATTATGATGATAACTCCGTGGTGGTGGATTTGTGTTGTGGAGTAGTATCATAATGATAACTTTTGATGGCCAACCTCAAGTCGAGATAAAGGAGAATGACTGCGTTAAATTGCCGCCATCAATCATATTTCATTTTATCGATCGACACCCTTTCGACTTATTTCCTTAACTTCTCTGCGTTTGTTTTACGTAAAATATATTACGGCTAATAATATATTCTAATTCATGTTTTTTTATTATTATTGTTGCTATTATATATATATATTTTTCAAATATCGGAAAAATTTCTAAAAAGTGTGGAATATATCAAGTAGTTTCTCTTTGACAATGCTTTTTATATCAGCTAAGTTGTTTTGCAGAAAATTGTGCAGTTGACAATAAATTTTTTTTTTTTTTTTGTATTTTTATAAAATTTAGATATCACAATCTTACCCATTGGCTCAACCCAAGAAATTGGGTTCAATTAATGAACAAGCACAAAAAATAAATAAAAAAATTTATGAGATTATATTTATTTAATACTAAAAGTTTATGACTAATATTTCAAAGAGCAGTATTTAGTGGACTATTGCAGATGAATTGGCACTTATTGATGCAACTCAAGGAGGATCTCACTCTTATTCAGCGTGGTTCACGCAATGTCACAGAGTTTCTTCATTCTGTCAAAACTATTGCAGATGAATTGGCACTTATTGATGCACCTTTATCTGCCGACGAAATCACACTCTATGTTCTCAATGGTCTAGGTCTTGAGTAGAAAGATATCATAGTACCAATACGTGCCCGAGAATCATCGTTATCTTTTGAAGAACTACATGATCTTCTCATTGGACACGAGTCCTATCTCAAGAGGCTTGAACATCACACTCAGTCCATGGTCGTCACTGCCAACAATACTCAACGCAAGGATTTTAGAAGCTCACGAAAACCACAGTCTTCTGATATCAAGCCTAGGCCACGAAACTCGAATCCACAGCGATACACACCCAAGTGCCAATACTGGCCATGTTGCCAAAAATTGTCCACAACTACAACCTCATAAAGCCTCCGCCAAGTGCACAACCACAAATTCCAGCCCAGATCAGAGATGGCTAATTGACTCCGCTGCTTCTCACAACATCACCTCTCAACTTTCCAATCTGCAGTTGCACTCGTAGTACGATGGAACAGATGAAGTTCTTAGTGGAGATGGTCCAGGTTTAAAAATCACTCATTCAGGTTCTTTCACTTTGCCCTTTCCCAAATGCAATTTTCACGTTAAAGACACACTTTGTGTCCCTAACATCAACACAAACCTCCTCTCAGTTCATCACTTTACTAAACACAATAATGTCTTTCTTGAATTTCATCCTCATGTTTTTTTTGTCAAGGGCCAGAGGACGAAGGAAACTCTTCTTCATGGCCAATGTGAGAATGGTGTTTACCCACTACCACCACCAAGTGCTACCAAACCATTTGCCATGGTCCACGAACTCACCTCAATAAATGTGTGGCACCAACGCCTCGGCCATCCCTCCTCCAAAATAGTTACTAAGCTAATTAAGTGTTTTTCTCTTCCTGTTGACAATAAATCTTCCACTGCGCATGATTGTCTTTCTTGTTCAATGAATAAATCCCACAAATTACCTTTTCATAAACATGGTCTCACAAGTTCTTCTCCCTTTGATTTAATCTACACGGACGTTTGGGTCCATCCCCACAAACAAGTATTCAAGGCCACAAATACTATGTCATACTCATTGATCACTTCACCAAATATGCCTTGTTTTTCCCACTCAAAACTAAATCTGATGTTCACATCATCTTTCCCCAATTTTATAAAATGATTGAAACTCGATTCAATACAAAAATCAAAAGCCTATATTCGGATAATGGAGGAGAATTCGTTGCACTTCAAACCTATCTTAATGTGCATTTGTGTTTGTAAACTAACCTCAAATATATTTATCTACATTTAAAAAAAAGTAATTTTTTTTTAAAGTAGCGGATCGGGTTCCGGTTAGGATGACAATGGGACGGGTCTAAAATCGGACCCGTATTGCAGGTCTCAACCGGGTCAAACGGGTCCCGGGGCGGGTCTGGACCCAGTCAATGGGTTTATGAGGCAGGGCGGGTCTTGGGATTGACTGGACCCACCCAGGACCCGCCTCGTATACATATAAATTATATAAAAAAAAATTTGTTCTACCATTCTTTCTTGTCTTGCCCTAAACTCTCGCCCCTCAGACTCTCACCCTCACAAGTCTCTAAGTCACAGCCCACTGCCCACACAGCTTTACAAAATAACACTGAAAATCTGAAACAAGTAACGCGCGCGACTCCACTCCCTGCTTTACATTGGTCGTCCCATACAGCCCCCTCCCTCCGTCGCACACAACCCATTCCCCTCTGTCGGTCGTCGCACCTCTCTATCTTCTTCGTGGCTATTTTGATTGGTAAAATATGCTTACACATGTTTATGTATTTTGATTTGTCTATACACATGCTTATGTACGCATGCCTGATTTGGGAACACATCCCTGTATTTTTTTTTTTTTTTTGAAAATAACACATCCCTGTATTTTGATTTGTCTGTACGCATGCCTGATTTGATACGGCGTTGTAATTATGCGGTTAGTGGACTAGATTTGGTTTAAATTCTTGATGGCTGTTATACGATATATTTACTTCCCTTCTTTATGATTTGGACAAGATTTGGTTTACATTCTTGATGGCTGTTATACGATTTGATTTAAATTCTTGATGGCTGTTATATGATTTATTTACTTCCCTTCTTTATGTTTTATTTACTTCCCTTCTTTTAGTGGACTGGATTTGGTTAGTGGACTGGATTTGTATTATATATAGTCAAGAATCAAGATTTGGTAATTTTATGCTGTCGTTACCTTTGGTATTCCTTTCATCTTATTTGAACCAGATCGGGAGATTCTTCTTTTCTTGCTAGTTGCATTGATTTGATTTAGCTCCCTCGTGGCTATTTATTGATTATTGAATGTGCATTGCATATATATACTTTTATGCAGTTTTGATTAATTACTATCAAAAGATAGAATCTGGAGAAGGAGTCAATTCTCAACCATCCATTAATATCCAAGAAAGTAATATAATGATGGATGTTGGAGATGAGAATATTTCTCAAAGTAGTGGTAAGAGAAAACATACATCTGAGGTTTGGAACCAATTTAGAAGATTGATGGTTGAGAAAGTTCAGTATGCTGAATGTAATTATTGCAAAGCCCATCTCAAAGCTCCACATAGTCATGGGACTACTCATTTGAAAAAGCACTATGACAAGACTTGTAATAAGCGACCAAAAAAATGGATACCCGTCAAAGTCTAATGATGGCAAACAAGAAAGCTAGTGGAAGTAAAGATCTTGTAACACATATGTTCAACCAAGAAGATTCAAGGCATGAGCTTGCTACTATGATAATCTTACATGATTATCCTCTTAGTATGGTTGATCATATCGGGTTTCGAAGATATTCATCTAGCCTGCAACCATGTTTTAATATTATCTCAAGAAACACACTTAAAAATGATGTTTTGAATATTTATAATGATGTGAGGACTAAGTTTTACAAATTGTTGGACAAGCTTAAGTGTCGAATTGCTATCACAATTGATATGTGGACATCAAATAATACGAAGAAAGGTTCATGGCAATCAATGGGCACTTTATTGATGATTCATGGATTCTACAAAGTTGTATCTTGAGGTATGTTCAATTATATTTTTAAATGTTTGATGCTTTAGAAATATATATTTATGATATTTAATTATTCTATATAGGTTTGCATATGTTCCAGCTCCACATACAGCTGATGTGTTATCTGATATGCTTGTTGAGTCTTTCATGGATTGGAACATTGATCATAAATTATCAACAATAACGGTAGATAATTGCACGACTAATGATGCCATTCTTCATCTTTTGTTAGACAAACTATCAAGGAAAGATTTGATACTAAATGGACAGTTACTTCATATGCGTTGTTGTGCTCATATTTTGAATTTAATTGTCAAAGATGTTTTAGAAATAATTAGTGGTGCAATTGAGAGGATACGTGATAGTATCCTCTCATATATATTGGACTGCTTCACCATCTAGATTAGAAAAATTTGAGGAAACTGCACAACAGATGGATGTTGCTTGTGGTAAGAGACTGTCTCTTGATTGTAAAACTCGTTGGAATTCAACTTATTTGATGTTAGAAACATCAATCATATACAGGGATGTGTTTCCACGAGTTAAATCTCGAGAGAAACATTACAAAAGCTTACCAACTTTTGAAGATTGGGAGAATGCAATGCAAATTTGTGAGAAGTTGAAAATTTTTTATCAAGTGACTGAGATGTTCTCTGGTACACCTTATCGCACTTCTAATTTTTATTTTCCAAAGATTTGTGATATCAAATTAAAGATATATGAGTGGTGAAGAGTCCAAATATTATAATCCAATGTATGGCGAAAAAGATGTTGGAAAAGTATGAAAAATATTGGGATGTTTGCCATGTCATGATTGGTGTTGCTGCTACTTTAGATCCTAGGTATAAAATGAAACTTGTTGAGTTTACTTCCCTGTAATTTATGGAGAAAGATCACAATTGCAGATAGATGAGATTCGAGAAAGTTGTTATAGTTTGTTGGTTGATTACCAATCGAGGGTTGGTGGTTCAAGAACGATGGGGACGACATCATTATCTCTTGTCTCCAGTTCTATTGATCAAATAGATCATTCTTTAGATATTTTTGATCAGTTTGTGGCTTCAAATATACATTCTACTTCTACTACTTCAGCGTCCCAAACTTCAGAGTTGGATATGTATTTATGAGTGTCTTACCAAGAACTCTAGAGTTTGATATTCTCAGTTGGTAGAAGACAAATGGAGTTAAATATCCCAATTTACAGAAGTTGGCAAGGGATGTTTTAGCTATTCCTGTTTCAACTGTTGCATATGAATTTGCTTTTAGTAGTTGTGGAAGATTGATTGGTCCTCATCGTAGTAGGCTTCATCCAAGAACTGTGGAGGCATTAACGTGTTCTCGTCGTTGGTTGTGGAATGATGTGAAAGGTAAATAAAATTTAAAAATATTTCTCAATATATTATATACTGCAAAGTTTACACAATCTACATTTTCGACTTGTAGGTGCTTGTTCAACTGTAGGTGGTTTATCAGCTTGTCCTTCATTGTTTGATGAGGAAGAAGAAGATGAAGAATATGAAAATCTACCGTAATTAGTTTGTAAATGCTAACTCTTTAATTTGATGTAGTTTTCACTTTTGAGTTTTGATTGATGTACTTTTTTTTTTTGTTGTTTAATTTAGTTACAATTCCTATTCAAGGTGTTCGATAATTAAATATTGACTGCTCAATCGTATTTACATTGATCACCTGACCACCAACATTATAAGCACCCTGCAAAAAAAGCACACAAAAACGAAACGGGTTTGCGGGTTGAACCCGCCGGGTCGCAAGTCCTGGCGGGGCGGGTCATGAATTTTTTTAGGCGGGACGGGTCATGGGTTTGGCCAAACCCATCTCATACCCGACCCGTTGCCATCCCTAGTTTCGGTTCAGCCCAGAACCGGATCCGTCTAGTCCAAAAATGGTAAGATACCGGTTCCGAAACGGTAGAATCGATCCGGACCGGTTCGAAACCTGTTAGCCCGGATCCGGACCGGTTCGAAACCGGGCTAACCGATCCGATTTGGGCCAATTCCGGATTGACTCGGCCCGTTAAGCAGCCCTACTATTGTGTCATATTATTTTTATTTATTTCTTTTATTTTTTTATATTTCTTTTTTCCTTTTTATTTATTTATTTCAACGAATTATTTATTAAATTAAATATTTTAAAACTATAAACTAGTTTTCATGATATTTTAAAACTACTTAAATATAAAAATACGTTCGAAAACAAATTCGGTCGGTTTAGTTTTCACAAATTCGGTTTCGATGCTCAACTATAATTGAACTCGTATCTATGTAGTTTATTTTCAGAGTTTAGATTTTTATCTCGTTTCTCAAGTTAGTAATCAAATATTATTTACATTTTAAATCATTTATTGAAAGTACGATTTTTATATATTATTAAGTTTTTACGTTATTTTTTGGCGAACTAATATTTATTGACGTCAATTCTGAAAAAGACAATCGAACATATTATTTTTTAATTTGACTTTCAGTTCAATTTAATTTAAAATATTACAAACTGTCGTTATTTCTAGCAAAAGTTTTTAAATGATGTATACATAAATTTTGCATTTTTTATGGTATGTATTGATATTTTACAAGATTGAATAAAGATGATAAACAATTAAAATTATTAGGAAAATAAAAAAGGTTGAGTAAGTAATAATTATACTTGAAAAATAAAATATTGATTTTATTATGATCACAAAATATCATAATTATAAAGACACCACCCCTCCAAAAAATTAGGTCAAATAGAGGTTAAAGTTGAACATGGACAATTTGAGGTTTTCATTAAAAATTAGGGGTGGTATGTAAAGGCTATCAATTTTTTTAACGGTATGACTTGTCTGTAATGTTTAACCTTTCTGTAGTTTTTCAAACTATCAAAGATATTTTTATAATTATGTTAAAATCGAGAGAGTGTAGATGTAATTATCCATAACAATAATCTTGTATGTTGCTCTCACTTCTTTAAACACGTGTATATACATCAATTTCCACATAAATCTGATTTCCGGAAGAAGATAAGGTCATCCCCAATCTTTTATTCTATTGGCGCAAATTTTGTATCGCGCAATTTCTGTACCAAATATCTATACAACAACTCATCACCTTCAAATTTTATTCTTAAAAGAAATATTCTCAAGATATTCCTACCATTTTATTACAGTAATTATTTTATTCCACATATAAATCTATTTACAAATATATTAATATATTAAATCACTTTTATTTTATTTA
The DNA here is from genome assembly GCA_907163345.1 of Haberlea rhodopensis. Classification (NCBI taxonomy): domain Eukaryota; kingdom Viridiplantae; phylum Streptophyta; class Magnoliopsida; order Lamiales; family Gesneriaceae; genus Haberlea; species Haberlea rhodopensis. Next base: position 20,267,945 of record CAJQUN010000004.1, on the reverse strand, counting down.
TTGAATTGATTTAATGCATGTGAATAGTTGATTAACTTTATTTAGGCTAAATTTCAAAATAGTCCTATAAAATTAGAGATTTTGAAATACTAATCTCAAATATTTAGGCATAATCAACTATAGTATAATGAACATTGTTCTTAATCAAAAATAGTCTCAAACTTTTTGTTTTTAATCAATACTAATTTCAAATTTGTCTTTAATTAAAAGTGATATCAAATAGACCTATTTAATTATAATATTACTTTTATTAAAATTAATTTTTAGGATAATGAATTTGTTAAAAAAAATTAATTTGAACTATTTTTGATTAACAAAATTTACGTGAACCTATATTTAATTAATTTTAAAAGTTAAAAAAAGATTATATTCTATGTGACTATTTTCGAAATCTACCCTTCGATTTATTTCAAAAGATAATTACTTACTTTAGTTAAACCAATATACATCAAATTGTTTGATTTATTTAAATAATGTTATAAAAAATGATATGAAAAAAATTAATAATAAATCGAGGGACAACTGTCCCGTCGTGTAATTTGGCCATACATGATACTACACGTGGTAAGCTGATATGTTTGGGGCTGCCACCTCTCATTTTTCCAGTACTTTCTTAGCATCCTAAATCTTATAAAAATGGTAAAGTCATTGATTGAAAAACTCAGTTAAACGTTTCTGTTCATCGCACAATATGGCAGCCATGTTTGCAGCTAAAGCATCGATTCTCAGTCTTTCAACTTCTTTATGTACCATTTACTCCTCTTTTCTTGTTCCTTCTGATAATATATATTAATCGAGTCCGTTTGTGAATTTTTTGAAATGGCTTTGAAAAATATTTGATCCGAATCAACTTAAATTCTAATAATCGAATCCAAATTATTTTGATCATTCATATTATGAATATAGATTGATTTTTTTTTTAACCTTACATGCCAACAACCGTAAGTTCTAACAAGTTCTCTCATTTTTTTTCAAAGCAGCAGTCGTTGCTCATTCTCCCAGCTTCGTACCACCGCCTCCGATGCTCGTAACGCCACCGCCGCTCATCTTCACATCACAGCCGCGCCTTTTGACGGTAAAGGTATACCAGTTTTCTATTGTATATTCTTTTAACCCTGGTTAGTTGGTGGAATATATTCAGCTACAACTCAACTCATGTGTCTCGCTTTTAGAATTTGCTGTATTTCTTGTACATATTATGGATTTCTCACATTTTTTGCCTTTTTTTTTCTTTCCTTATTTCACAAGGGCCGAAGATATTGTTAATGATTTTGATGAAAATATCCAGCTACAAAATGGTTTTGTTATTGTTAATGATTTATATGATTTTGATGAATTTGCTGTTAAGAATGCAATGGTTTTGGGTCTATACCTTGGAGCTAGAACTGAGTTTCGAATCAGCCTTTTCATTTCCGAGCCATAAATCCAGAAATGGTTCGAAAAGCTAGAAATTTTCGAACCAAACTCGAATTCAAGCTTTTCGACATTTGTCAAATAGTCCTTTTATGTGTTTGACAATTTGCCCCAGGATACATGGTTGATCTAATAGCGGGAATATAAAATTTGTCAAATATTATAGATTATTGTAGTATACTATAAAATAAGATCTATCACTATCAGGGTTAAAATGGGTATTATCCTTATATTCTGGCTTTCGGGTTTTGTTCTTTAAATTATTAGTATTGTTAAATTTTTTTTCTGCCAAGCGAAACTTTTTCTATGAGTAGCTTTTTTGGCTAATGTAAGGTGCCGGATGCAACCGATCGCAGTAGAGAATATCGTTTCAATGTCGACGAGGCTGTGAAAAACAGCCAACTATCCGTGAATGAAATCTTCGACAAGACAAAGGAAAAAGGCCGTCAGGCGAAAGATACTATAGATGATATTAACCAAAAAGGTAAGGAGACATTAGGAAGTCGGAATTTTGGCGGAAATGTGACTGACAGAGCCAAAGAATACGCTGATAATGCGAAGGAGAAGGCGCAGGGAGCGGCCGGGATGGGAACGGATAAGGGGAAGGGAGCGTCGGAGACGGTGCTGGATAAGGCTAACAGTATCAAAGATTACACAGACGATGTGGGGGAAAGGGCGAAGGGAGTTTCCGGAACGATTGGGGATAAGGCGAAGGGAGCTTCCGGGACGATTGGGGATAAGGCGAAGGGAGCTTCCGGGACGCTGACGGATAAGGCGAAGGGAGCTTCCGGGACGATTGGGGATAAGGCGAAGGGAGCTTCCGAGACGATTGGGGATAAGGCGCAGGGAGCTTCCGGGACGGTGACGGATAAGGCGAAGGGAGCGGCCGAGACGGTGACGGATAAGGCGAAGGGAGCGGCCGAGACGGTGATGGATAAGGTGAAGGGAGCTGCGGGCATGGTGACGGATAAGACGAAGGGAGCCGCGGATGGCGCGAAGGAGTACACCAAATGAGCGGTGGATAACGCGGCTGGCGCAGCACGGAGGGAGAGCGAAGCGGACGGTGGAGAAAATTAAAGAGGGTGCCGATGTTGTAGTAACTGCTTCTAACCCATTTGGGGTGATGTATGTAATGTAATATATATTGGCGTTAGTAATTAAATTGTCAGAATCAATGTTTTTGAATGACTAATCTTGATTTCAATTTCCAACAATTTCTAAGCATATTCTGCAATCCAATCAGTCCGTGATTTAATGATTTGTCGCTCTTTTTATTTATATAGATTCAAGTTCGAGTTCTCCCGTTCGAGTTCGAGTTCTCCTTTCATAGATAGAAAGATTAAAAAAGTCATTTGAAAATGATCAACCGGATGGAGTCCCATAGAGTTTAGCAAAGTTGGTTTATTTGGGGGTTTTGAATTTATAAATACCCAGAATTTTCACAACATGAAATTTAGAGAATGGATTTGAATTTTGTAGGGAATAAAATTCGATCATTTTTGATAAAATTTGATGGGTTTTGAGTTTGGGGCATTGAAAAAACAATTCATTTTAAATAAAAATTACCATTAATTATAGAAGATCTCCTTTAAGATCAAACAATTCCATCGAATTGAGTATGATTGTATGTGTGATATCATCTATTATACCCTTTTATTTTTAGGTACTTTTTTTTATCATTTGTGAAAGTTATTTATAATCAACTTAAATTATTCTATATCTAAAAAGTTTATAATTATTTTATTCAGTAGTATATCAAAATTTGGTAATCTATTTTTAGTTCTATAAAATTATTTTTTTCATTTTTAAAAGAACTATTTAATAAAAATATGTTTTTATATGTTTAAAATACTTTTTTTCTAAATAGACAAATATTATTTTAATATTTTTAATAAAGAATGTATTTTTTAAAAATATTAAAACATTATTATCAACAATATTATTTTTAAATATAATTCAATTTATTACATAATATTTTAAATTTTTACCACATCAAATAGAATTCTAAAAGATATTAAAATCCAATTCCTGAATTTAAATTTAATATTATTTTTTTTATTCAATCATCATAGCCTAAAAGTTGGTGAAACTATGATGTTGAGTAGTCCTAATTTTTTAGGCATTTGGATTTTTGATAATTTTTATTTTATTTTATTTACACACTTGTACAAATCCTTATCATTTGGTGGGATTTGAATTTTGGAGTTACAAAAAATTATTTTAATATCATTTACTATTAATTCTCAAACTTTATCATATATATTTTGAGAAAGTTATTTAAAGGAGAAATTAAGTAATTAACTTTGACTCGCTCACATTAAAAATAACCTCAATTTTCTAATCATTAAACATACTTTTTTGTCCGTAATTAATAGATCTGAAATACTTTTTTATTTTTAATTGGGATAATTATATTTACACCCCTCGACTTTGGCTTATTTACAGAAAGCTCTCATCGATTTTGAAAAATTACAGAGACTCCCCTCTAGACATAACACCGTCAAAAATAATAACAGAATTCACGAAATGACGCTTTTGTCCTCTTGTATATTTAATATAAAATTTTCAAAACATTACAGATACACCACTTATACTATATCAAACATTACATATACACCCCCATAATATACTATATATTATAGTTACACCCCTATTGTGTTATATTATTTTTATTTATTTCTTTAATTTTTTTATGTTTCTTTTATGTTTCTTTTTTATTTATTTCAAAAATTTATTTTTTAAATATTTTTTGACTATAAACTAGCTTCATATTACTGATAATATTTTAAAACTATTTATATATAAAAATACATTCAATATTATCTAATTGTATTATTATCATAGTATTTTATTTTTTTGTAATTATAATGATACAATAATATTGTTTTAGGCCACGATCTTTAATGACAACTATATGTTTAGACGTTGACTTTCAATGATATGTCTTAGGCCATGATCTTTAATGATACTCGATGTTTTATCGAATCGGTTTATTCGATTTAATATAAAAATCAGCCACTTTGATTGGCTGAATAACAAATTTGGTCGTTTCAATTTAAAATTCAGTTCTGAGTTGAACTCGTATATGGGTAGTTTGTTTTCAAAATTTAAATTTTTATCCCATTCCTCAAATTAGTAATCATTTATTATAAATATTTTAAATCATTTATTGAAAAGTACGATGTTATATATTATCAAGTTCGGTATTTTTTGGCTGACCAATATTTATTGACGTCAATTTCGAAAATGGTAATCAAATATATTATTTTTTAATTTGACTTTCAATTCGATTTAATTCATAATATTACACAATGATTATTTATAACAAAAGTTTTTTAATGATATATATATATATTGATTTTTTTGTATATATTGATATTTTACAAGATTGAATAAAAATGATAAATATTAAAATTATTATAAAAATAAAAAAAGATTTGAGTAAGTTATAATTATATTTGAAATAAACAATTTGAAAAATAAAATAATAGTTTTATTACGATTATACCCCCTATAAAATATCATAATTACAAAGACAACCCCTCTAAAAATTTAGGTCAAAATAGTGGTCAAAGTTGACTAGGGGCAATTTGGGGTTTCCAATAAAAATTAGGGGAGATTTTTGTAACGGCCGTTAAATAGGCCAAAATTGAGGGGGTGTAGATGTAATTATCCCTTCTTAAGTTTGTCTTCAACCTCTCATGTGTCGTCCACAGTCAATCATCGCTTATTCATGGGTATTTCGTAATGTCATTGAGGACGATGCCTCGACAGTTTGTCATTCCTCTTCTTTCAGAGTTGGTCTAGAGTTCTAGTCCAACTCGTCCTCCTTCTCCCCTCCCCTACAAAAAATTAAATAAATAAATTAAAAATACCTTTGAAGCCATCGATTTCGGAATTAGGTTTTCATCCATATAACACTTGTTCACTTAAAGCAGCACCGGAAAACATTCACGAAGTCATCAAATTATAATCTCCCATTGCATAAATTTGAGATCATCCAAAGTCTTAAACATGGCATCCAAACAGTTTTCTTTCTTTAAATCCCATATACTATTATAAAATAACTTATTCTTGGACATTTCTTTTTGGATGATTTGTTTTAATTAAACTTTTATCTATATTTTAAAGCAGATTATTAATAAAGATGTTTGAATTTTTCTAAATAATAATCAATCATCCTCTTTGTAATTTTAATTTACTTTGTTTTAACTTCTTAATAATGTAATTTATATTTTTTATTAATATTTTTTTCTTCACATATCACACCTTCCTTACATATTATTCACAATTGTACTTCTATATTTGACTGTGTACTGCATTTTCATTTTTCCTGTAATTTATTATTAATAACATATCACAATATGTTTATTTCGAATGCGTCGTGTGTTAAGTCGAGCATGATAAAAATCTAGCTCTTCTTCCTTAGTAACAAATTGTATCAAATCTTTTATAAGCGAGACACGCGATCCCTTCAAAATATACATGATTCTTACACGTGGATTTTGAATTTGGGTTGAAATGGCAAAGAATATTAAAAATGAGAGAAAATATTTTGGTGGTGCGACAATTTGTAATTTTAGGGGTAATATATTTTTTCTGAGGTTGATCGTTTGTCCTCCCCTCTCTTCAATTGTGTGCCCGTGTGTATCACTATTCACACTAATTGTAAATGTGATGACAGAATAAACGAGCTAAACGTCTTACATAAATCTTAGTGCTAAATCTTGATCCCAACTTTCACAAAAAGTGATATTTTCGAATAACTACATATATTTTTACATACTTTACGAATTTGAAAAATATTTTAAGATACTAGTTTGTACTAGGCTTGCTTGTTTAATAATTTTTTGCATCATCCTTCATCTTCTGAATCGTGTTAAAATGCTCCTTGTGATTGCCATCTTGTTGTAAAAAATCGAGTGTAGTATTTGAATAACGCTAGATGCCGAGATTTTAGGTATCTCATGACTATCATCATCAACCACCTCGGTTGCATTTTCATTTGATTGATTGAGAATTATATCGACAATATCCTGTTCGGTTTGAGTGTAGCGGCTTTCTTGCTCGGCTGGAAAATCACGTAAGTGATTATCATCCATTGGATTTCTATAGTGCTGGCTCTAAATTAGTAAGTTATTATCATCCATTGGATTTCTATAATGCAAGCTCTAAATTAGTTCATTTAGTTCTTGCACAACATCATGCATTTCATTGTCTCCCTCAATTACCTCGGGTTCTATTGGGATTGTACGACTTTGGCAATGAAGGAAGCAATTTGTTATGCTTTTGGGGTTTGACATCCAAAGTCCATCATGCCACAGTAGTGCGAATTGCTTCTACGACATCAATCTTTTCAGGATCGGGTGTGTTAAACTCCAAACATTCAATTTAAATCATTTTGAAGATAAAAAAAAGTAAACCCCCTCTTATGTGATAACCTCTCTAACTGATATTTTTCACTGGTCCCAACGATATCATTTAGAGGGCTTCTACTGTATTATGGATTTAATGTTTATTTCTTCAAATATTTGAAGAATCTTTAAAATTTTGATGAAAGTTGATTGTAGAATCCATATTTGTTTAAAATTGAAAACTTGAGGGATCATATTTGAAAAGTAGCGGATCGAAACTGGAAATTGTAAATACAAGGGATCAAATCTATTATAGAGTCTCTCCCCTTTTTAAAAAAAAATAAAAAAACAAAAAAAAACATAGCTATCCCAAAAAAAGTCATAACTAATGTTCTCAAACTTCCGATTTGATTGAATTATTATTTATGCTACTAATCTAACTCAATTTATTCTTTGACTAGTCATCACGCAAGAGATTATCCATATGCATTTATAAATCAATAGTTTAGTAATTAAAAAATTGGAATAACTTAATATAAAATATAGATTAATCATTATTAATATTAAGTTAATATAACCCTAGATGTTTTATAGTTCAAAAGAAAGATAAAATAAAAAATAGTTTAGTAATTTTAAAAAGATTTTGGGAAGAAATTTATATATATATATATTATTATTATTAAGATTGCATTAATATATCCTACATGTTTTATAAGTTAAAAGAATGATAAAAATAAAGAAATATTTTAGTAATTTTAAAATAATTTTGGAAGAAATATAATATAAAATATAGATAAGAAATTATTTTGAAAAATTTCGTGCTCAAAAATTTAAAAATATATATAGTAGCATCAAGTGTTTTCGTTTTACCAAAAGTTAAGTTAATGCTAACATTGTAACTCTAATATTTTAAACCACATAATAGTCAAAACATCACGTTCAATCACTTTCATAGGAAGGACAACTAACATACCACAACAATCACTTTCAAATAATTACACTACGTTATTAGTCATAACAATCGAACACATAATCGTGAGTCTAATACTAATCAATTATTCGAGTCTAATACTAATTAGGAACAAAGACTTTGGCATTGTTTGGTGCACATGACTAGAGTGTGATATGCTTTAATACCATCCTTATATTTTTCTCATTTTTTGGTCATATAAAGTTTATCAACAAGCCCTTATGAATGGGATTTGAATTAGACGTAACATCCCACCAAACTAGAATGATGATCATGTGATATGACGAAAAATATTTTACAATTTTACGAATATATCATTCTCTCCATTTGTAGACTTGAGTAAAATTTTTTATTTTACAAGGTATTTAAGACATTATAGAATAGTAAATACAAAAAATCACAAGTTAAAAATATATCAAACAATATATTATTCATCTATAAATTACTCATCCACATTTTATTTCATGTATATTACTCATCATTCATTATTCTCATCACTAACATCAAATGGTGACTTGAAATATATATAAATATATATATATATATATATATATATATATATATATATATATATATATATATATATATATTCAACGGGCCTCGATTCTTGGGTTTTTTTAACTTTTTAATCGAAAAAATAAATTTATTTAACAAAATAATCATTTTTTTTCTATTATTAAAGTAACCCAAGTCGCCATGTCAGATGGCGACTTCATTTGAAGTCGCTATCTGACATGGCGACTTCTACAAAAATTATTAAAAAAAACTATTATTTTCTGATGTCGCCATGTCAGATGGCGACTTCATTTGAAGTCGCCATCTGACATGGCGACTTCTACAAAAATTATTAAAAAAAACAATTATTTTTCCGATGTCGCCATGTCAGATGGCGACTTCCATAAAAATTAAAAAAAAAATATTATTTTCGGAAGTCGACATTTGACATGGCGACATCTTTTAATTTTTTAAAAGATGTCGGCATGTCAGATGGCGACATTATATTAAAAAATATTTTTTTTGCCGGTGTCGGTATATAAAGACAGAAATTTTTTTTGTTTTTAAGATGGCGACAAAAAAAAAATATTTTTTTATTTAATGTCGCCATTTTAGATGGCGACAATAATCAATTACTTTGTCTATAAAACTGAACAAAATGTTACTCCTTTTGAAATATAGCAAATTCTCTTCGGCTTTCGAACAAATTCTCTTTAGAATTCGTGAAAATTCAAATTCTCTTCAGAATTCGTGAATATTTTCTCTGCAGGTATGTTGTTATACAAATAATTAAATTTCATAATATTATATATACTGTACTAATTTATAAAATTTGTGTATATTTTAAGGTATGTCAATTAAAGTTTTGTTGTATTGGGGAGGCGATATATTACAAGATTCAGAATCTGTTAGATATGATCGTGGTCCGTCGAAAGGCATGACAATATCTCGCACTATTAATTATTTGCAGTTAGTGAACGACGTATATGATATTACTAGCATCGACCGTAACCAGTTCATTCTGAAAATATATTGTAAATATATATTTAGTGATTTTTCTGGGATAAAACAAACAATTTTTCCCGTTGACAGTGATTACAATTTAGCATGGGTATTGGATTCTGAACAAAATTATAGTTGTTTGGAGATGTATATACAAACAGAACGGAGAGATTATGATTTTATTACAGAAATGCCAACAAGTGGTAGTGGTCCATTTGTAGTAGATACAGAAAGACCAACTACCTCTAGGATTCAAGATGATGCTCCTATTGTTGCTGACAATATTGTTCCCGAGCCACTAGCAGACAGTTTTGTGGATTTTGGAGATGATTTTCAGACTGAACCGGAGGGATTCCATCTGAGGATGAGTCTGATGACGATGAGGTTGATATTGAAGAAGTGCCAGATAATGTACCAGACACAACCACAACAAATACTCATGTCCTTTATCCAACAATTCCATTCTTCTCACTGACACATCCCGAAGTATTTGGAGACTCATTAGACATTCCAACAGGTAGATGGGGGAGTTACTACGACTACTCGAAAGGGGATATCATCTAGATATGGTTTTCAAAAATAAAGCTCATTTGCAGGCAGCTGTAAAGGATTACTCTGTACGTGTTGCGAAACGGGAGTACCGCGTTGTCAAGAGTACAAAAACATTGTGGAAAGTGGTGTGCAAACACAGTACAAAAGATATGCCTTGTAGATGGTACCTGCGTGCCTCATTGAAGAAAAAAGTTGGTTGATTCAAAATAAACAAGTATGGAGGTTCTCACACTTGCCTTTTGAGTGAGCTGTCGGTCGATCATGCAAATTTGGACAAAAACATGATTGCTAGCTTGTTAGTGGGAATTGTTCGGCGTGATCCAGCTTACGAAATAAAGTATGTAATTCAACCAGTGAAAGATAAATATGGATTTGAGATCTCCTATGCAAAAGGATGGTTTAGTTTACGACGTGCTGTTGAGAATGTGTACGGAACATGGGAGAGCTCCGTGAGGAAATTGCCTTACTATATGGGAGCTTTGCAAAAATGGAATCCCGGCACAGTCGTTGAGTGGGTTCACCTTGAAAATGCCAGACCAATAGAAAAGACTTTGAATTACGTGTTCTGGGCCTTCCATCCATGTGTACAAGGATTTCAGCATTACAGCCGGGTAATAAGTGTGGATGGAACACATCTGTATACGAAATATCAACATAAGATGTTGATTGCCGTGGCAATGGATGCGAATAATCAAATCTTACCTTTGGCATTTGCAATTGTTGACGAAGAAAACTTTGTGTCATGGGGATGGTTTTTGGAGATGATTAGCAAGCATATTGTGAGAAGATCTGAGGGTGGCGTATGTTTGATTTCTGACCGTCATCCAGGCCTCATTGCTGCAGCCGATTGTATTCCTGACTTCAAATCACCCCTTGGAGTACATCGATTTTGTTTGAGACATGTTTGTTCAAACTTTAATAGTCGCTTCAAATCCGTTCATTTGAAAGACTTGTGTTGGAGAGCGGGATCAGAAAATCAGGTCAGAAAATTTGATCGCACAATGGAAGAGATTATACTTATAGAACCAAGGGCTTTTGATTACTTGAGTCGTATTGATAAGTGTCAATGGTCGCTTGCTCATGACGGAGGCTGGCGTTGTGGTATCATGACCACAAATATGTCAGAATGCATAAATGGAGTTATGAAAGGTGCTCGTCGACTTCCAATCACCGCCATTGTGCAATTAACTTTTGATCGTTGTGTGCTATATTTTTTTGAACGGCTTAAGAAGACAGAGCGAATGATTCAAAATAATCAAGAATGGCCAGATTATGTGTTCGAAAGATATGGTCGTGCTGACTATCATTCCATCCATCACGATGTCCAGATGTTCGATCGTAGACGTATAACCGCTTCTGTTATCACAAGAGTACAAGCAGGACGTGGGGGTAATACGCATGTTGTGTATTTAAAATCCGGGGAATGCTCTTGTGGAAAATGGAAAGAGTTCGGAATACCTTGCTCGCATGTGATCCAAGTGTGTCGAAAGTATGGCTTAAACGCTAAAACTTTTGTGAAGCCATATTACAATATGAATGAATATTGGAGCACATATCAAGGAGAATTCGAACCACCTATAACTTTCTTCCCTTTCTCTGATGACGTGCACAACTCACGGTATACGTATGCCAATACAGCACTGCCCCAACTATATGTACTGGCAGATTCTATATCCTCCAACTTCTGTAAATATAATAACCTAACAAAATTGCCTGTGGAATCAGGGCACATAATCCTCCCTAACATCAATAACGCACAAACCCTTGTGAACTTAGCAACATCATCTGGCGTACTATGTACCCCCAAGGGATTTTGCAGCAAATGATTTTTCAAAACAATTAACCTCAACCTCGCACCTTTAAAATCCTTGATATCTGGAATGAATCCTAAATATATATGGCAATATTCTTGCCATTCAGGTAGAGTCCTATCATAATCTATTCCAGACACTACGATGCCATCTACTGGCAACGCCCATATTACTGCAATGTCTTGCAGTGTGATGGACGCTTCTCATGATCTAAAATGAAACGTGTGTGTTTCACGGCGCCATCTCTAAACTAAAGCCGTGATCAGGTGCATGTCAAGTTCAATCTTACCACACCTATAGATACCATAAAATCCAATAACGTGCAACAAATTAACAACACGTATATCAAATGGATACATATCCCAAAAATAGCTATCTGGGTTTCTCACACGAAGTATACTATCCATATCACCTGCCCATACATCCTCAGATCGATGTGAAGACTGTAACGACAAAAGATGTGTGTCAACCGGGCCTGGTTGTCTCATTTGATCCATCCTGAAATATAATACAAAAATTAACAACATTAATCTCAACATTACAAAAACAACCAGTCCGCCGCCCACCGCCGCCCACTACCTGCCACGGCCGCCGCCGACCGACGCCGCCCCGGCCACCGTCGCCGGCCACCGCCGCCCTCCGCAGTCAATTTGACTTTTAATTTATTCATATCATCAAAATATACACTAACAAATAATATACTCCTATTAAATATATCTAAATCATAATTTTATCTACGATACACAAATAACAAAATTAAAAAGCTTACCTTAAATATTTTGGAAATAGCTTGACTTTTGCAGAAATGTTAGGAAGAAAATTTGAGAACGAGCGGACGAAAGAATTGAGAATTTGCAGAAGAAGAAGAAATGAGAATGAAGTGCGGCGGCGTGTTGTGGAAAAGGGTTTAGGTTAAAAATTCATTGGTGTCGCCATCTCAGATGGCGACATCCAAATAAATTAAATTGATCTCGCCAACTCAGTTGGCGACATCAATAAATTATATTGATGTCGCCAACTCAGATGGCGACATCATAAAAAATAAATTTTTTAATTAAAGTCGCCATGTCAGATGACGACTTAGGTTAGTTTGATAATAAAAAAAAAAATCGATTAAATTATTAAATTATTTTCGAAACTCGAATATTTCATTAAAAAACCCCTCGATTCTTACATTCCTTCACATTATTCAATTTTCACCAATCCCCACTACATAAACTAACATATTCAATAACTTCACCTGATCAAGTTTTTCCCCATGATCTCCGAATACCTTTTCCATCTGAGTCGCTTACAAATCTCTTGAAACCTCCAATAAACGCGTTTTCTTGATATTCTGCGATGGCAGAAAATTCGAAAGACGGTGATGTACTTAGTCAACTTTGCGAGTTAGTCAATGCTATCTATGGATTATCAGATTGCAAAACGGTATCGAAGAAGATGTGTGGTGACCTAGTGAGGCGGGTGAAGCTTTTGGGCCCTCTGTTTGAGGAGTTGAAACAGGGTGAGGAGGAGGGACTCAGAAACGACGTCGTTGAGGGACTTGTCTCCCTCAGAGCTGCCATTGAATCGGCCTTTGAGCTTCTGAAATCGGTCCATGAAGGCAGTAAGATTTTCCAGGTACTTGTATGTAGAAAGATTTTATCTTGGTTTTGGTTTTATTTATTTTTAGTTTATGTTTTTACTCTGGTTTTGGTTTTATTTATTTTTAGTTTATATTTTTTGCTCAGAGATGATTTATAGTGTAGCTTATTGCCCTTTTGTATGTGAGTTACTATTGTTGTGGATTTAAGTTTAAGCTATTAGGCCTCAAGAAGAGTAACAATAGATGCTTTATATCCATTTTTCCTGGATATTTCAAGAATATGAAGTTGTTGATTTTTCAGGATCATTGATCAAGTGTTTATTTTACTGGAAGAACAAACAGTAGCCACAGCCTAAAAAATTTAGACTAATCTTGTGTTATCCCTGAAAGTATAAGTTTTATCCCGAAATACTTTGCTAGCCACAAGCAAGAAAATTTATGGGTTCGTCTGTTGTTGTGTGGTCTTGATTATGTGATGAAGAAAGATTTAGCTACCTGATACTAGCATATTAGGTATATCATCTTGCTCATCATGATCATTACGGTTATTTGTGTATATGTCCAAATTAAAGACCTCGGCTTCAAAGAGACTCCATTGAAGTTTTAGGATGCTAAATTTCATGTATTACTCTATCTGAAATGGCATTATAAGCTTTCTGATGAAGATATCGATTATTTGAAGGATGAATATACTGAAACTGAAAGTAATACTCTTGGATGAGATTCCTGCTGGCAAAAAATTATCGAGTTCTCTAAGTTGTACATATTAATGGAAGTAGTTGTGAGAGAAAATGGTCTGAAAGCATTTCTTATATTGCTGAGCACAGTTTTGAAGTTGTGAAATTTATTTTACCCTTTATAATATGGTTCGATTGTATTTATAACCTCCGGACTATCTCTGGTGGTGTGCCTTTTTGTGCTCAACGTTTTCTGTTTAATGTTCTTTTTTTTCTGCAGGCTCTACAAGTCAACAAAATTGCTGAAAGGTTCGATCATGTAACTGAACAGATCATGGCAGCATTGAACCAGATTCCCTATGATAAACTCAAAATGCCCGAGGAAGTTCGAGAACAGGTGCTTTACATCATTATGGTTGTTAAGATTATACAAGTTGATTCACTTGTTATTCTTTTTTTCACTATGAAATCTTTATTTTTTAGATTGAACTCGTGCATGCACAATTTAAAAGAGCAGTAGGTCGAATGGAGTCACCTGATTTGCAAATGGTAATGGACTTAGCTTCAGCCCAGATGGAAGAGGATCCTGACCCCATAGTATTCAAAAGGCTGTCTGAGAAGTTAAATCTCATGACTATGAATGCTATAAAGAAGGAGTCGCTTGCAATCCACGAAATGGTTATCTCTAGCGGTGGAGTTCCTGATGGAGTTTCAGAGGAGTATTTGGAGACTATGTCATTTCTTCTGCTTAATTTAAAGGATTGCGTGATGATAAGTAATCCAGATTCCGATGCGGCTGAAAGTGACAAGATTTCATTTCAGTATAGATCTCCGGTCATTCCGGATGATTTTCGTTGCCCAATATCTCTAGAGCTGATGAAAGATCCTGTAATTGTGTCTACTGGGCAGGTTTGAAATCATGAGTTGCCTCAATAAATGAAAATATCTTTTTCGCACTAGTATTGGACGAATCATAGACATTTTGTAAAATCAATATAGCAAACGAAAATTTTCATGGGATAATTTTCACTTTAAAATGAAAGGAGAGGTGTTTCGGAATTCTCACTGGGGAAAAATGAAAGTTTTAGCACATTGCCTATGTGGTTTGTTATGTTCTGGAAATTTTTATTCATGGTCAATTTTTTGTGGCTCGTTTGTTTCTTTTCAGACTTATGAACGGTCCTCCATCCAAAAATGGCTGGATGCGGGGCATAAGACCTGCCCCAAGACTCAGCAGTCATTATCGCATACTGCTCTAACCCCCAACTATGTATTGAAAAGTCTCATTGCTTTGTGGTGTGAAACTAATGGTGTCGAGCTTCCTAAAAAACAAGGCAAGGGCCAGAACAAAAGATCGGGAATCGGTGGTTCAGACTGTTATCGTGCCGCTATAGATGTCTTGCTGCAAAAACTTGTGAATGGCAATGCGGAACAGCAAAGAGCAGCTGCTGGCGAGCTTCGTTTACTTGCTAAAAGAAATGCCGATAATCGAGTATGCATAGCTGAAGCAGGAGCGATACCCTTGTTAGTCGAACTCCTATCCTCCGCCGATCAGAGGACTCAAGAACATGCAGTGACGGCACTTCTCAACCTCTCCATAAACGAGGCAAACAAAGCAACTATTGTAAATGCCGGTGCTATAACTGAAATTGTCGATGTGCTGAAAAATGGCAGCATGGAAGCTAGAGAAAATGCAGCGGCTGCCTTTTTTAGCTTGTCAGTTGTTGATGAAAACAAAGTGGCAATCGGGGCCGCAGGAGCCATACCACCATTGATCGATTTGCTCTGCCAAGGTACTCCAAGAGGAAAGAAAGATGCAGCCACCGCGATATTTAACCTTTCAATTTACCAAGCGAACAAAGTGAGAGCTGTAAGAGCTGGAATAGTGCCACCACTCGTGAGATTGCTAAAGGATCTTGGAGGAGGAATGGTGGATGAAGCGCTTGCGATATTGTCTATACTTGCTAGTCATCAAGAAGGGAAAGCTGCGATTGGTAAAGCTGAGGCAATCCCATTTTTGGTAGAGGTAATCAGGACAGGTTCACCTCGTAATCGGGAAAATGCATCAGTCATATTGTGGTTGCTGTGCACGGGTAATCAAGAGTATTTAGAAGTTGCTAGAGATTTTGGGGCAGAGGAAGCATTGAAGGAACTTTTGGAGAATGGCACTGATAGGGCTAAAAGAAAAGCTGGAAGCGTTTTGGAGCAGCTCGAACGACTCGAAGAAGCGATTGTTTCTTGAAATTCGTTTGGTTGAATGATGAGGAATTTCGGCATTCATCGTTTGATTTTGCCATCTTAGAGTAGCTTTGGCTGCGAGGCAGATTTGGAAACTCAAAATCATTTTCAGAATGCATAGTTCTAGTTCTGTATAAAGCGCACAGTATACACACCTTTTTTTTTCTTTAATTATTTTATTTTGGATGTTCTGGAATGGAAGTGGAAACAAAATGTGTAATTAATCTTGATCAATCAATTTGTGTACTTACATTCAAGTTACACCACACAATTTTAGGCATTGGAGAACTTGGTACTCTACATGAAGGAGGACGTTCTTGGAATGCAAATCCATGTTGAAACGATCCATCAAATGAAAATTCAAGTTGATACGATCCACCAGTTGAGGGATGACTGAGATCAAAGCGATATTAACATTGTGGAATAAAGATAAGCCGTCTGGAAATCTGAAAAAAACAAAAACAGTCATCGGAGGGTCAACCAGGACGCCAGGAAGTACACGAAGAAAGCATGGTTGGTGGGGAATTTCCTACAAACGATCGGAATGAGGAGGCGTAGGAGATTAAACACTTCATCAGGCGAATCGACTTGCGTGTTTTGAAGGCGGAGACCCGTTTATCTGGTTAGGTAAGGCTGATCAGTACTTTGAACCTCATGGCACACCAGTGGGTAACCGGTTGAAACTAGCATATATTTGTATGTAAGGTATGGTTGTGCACTGGTTTAAATGGATAAAAAACCAAGTTGTACGATCTGAACTGGGAGCAATTTGCAAAGGAACTTATCAAGCGATACGGAGGAAAAAAGGCTGCCAATCCGTTTGAAATATTTGCTTCAATGTGATAGGGCCAAAGATTAATGGATGAGTACATTGCATAGTTCGAAGTGGTAGGAGCCAATGTGGGGGAACTACTGGGAAATCAAGCTTTGGGCTACTTTCTCAGTGGCCTTCGTGAGGATATAAGATGCAACATCAGGATTCATGAGCCCAAAACTGTTATTCGTGGGAATGGATCTAGCTCGAAGCATTGAAGGGCATGGGGGAACCTACATACCCATATTATGCTCATTCCAATTCGAGTCCGAGGATGGATAGAGAGTGGGGGCTATTTGTGGTTGGAGTAATCGAAGTGAATGGACGGGAGTAGGGATGGAAACGAGCGGGTCTGGACTGGTTTGCCCAAACCTGGGACCAGCCCCACCACAAAAAAAGATCCCAAAACCAGGTACCCTCCCCACCACAAAAAAAAAAAAGATCCAGACTCGCCCCGCGCCACCCAAACCCCTGAACCCAGTGGGTTAAACCCGCGAACCCTTTTTTTAAAAAAATATTATTAGCTAGAAATCAATTTTGAAGTACAAAAAGTTGAGTTTCATGATTGGATTTCATGATTTTCTCCGGTCAATATTTATAATAAACCTTGTAATACTATCTTTAAGGTATCACATCTATATTAAGTTGCTATGATTTCCGTCAAAATGTCTAATTTCTTTAATATGAACACATGAGTTTTGATATAAAATTAAATAATGTCATGTAAAATATATATTCGAATTAAATAAAAATAAAATAATAATAATGTGTATAGCGGGGTGGGTTTGGCCAAACCCGTTGAAAACCCGTTGCTCGAGTCCTGACCTGCGATGGGATCCGAGCAAACTAGTCCATTTGCGCCCCAGATGAGGCATGTTTAATAAGGGTCCGGGTCTAACCCAGGCCCATTGCCATCCCTAGACGGGAGAAGTACATGGACGAAGGCTGTTATGTTGCCCACGAAATGACAATCAATGGAACCGATGGGAACAATCTGTGGCTGAACTCCAGTGTAGGAGGGAGAACTTTGGGAGAGAAGGTAGGATAGTATCACATCAAGAGTATTTGAGGAGGAAGGATAAGTGGTTGTGCTTCAAATGTGGTGAACCTTACACACCCATGCACAAGTGTGCTGATAAGACAATGAGAGTGACTGCCTTGAATGAGGATGAAAGGGAGGATGAAGGGTTGCACTCCAAGCAGGAGGGGTAGGAAAAATGAAAGTCAAGTGACCGAATATGATACACTGTGGGGTGAGCTCATTACGTACGATGAAACTTATGGGACACATATAGGGCACCATGCCATTTCTATGATTGATAGTGGGGTAAGTCACAATTTTATTTCAAAAAAAAAATTAATCCAGGAATTGGGTTTAGAGGTGGATGAAAATGTTAAGTTTGGGGTGTATTTGGGATACGAGTGTTGAGTTCAATGTCAGGGAGTGTTTAGGATTCTTGGACTATATTACGCATTTTGATATTTATTTACATGTTTCAGGAATTTAGGTTAAAGTACGAGGAAATGAAGAAAAAGAGCTAAAAACTATGAGGAGAAATAAAGTTGAAGAAAAGATAAGAAATCGAAATCAAGACACATGTCACATCCGTATCCTCAAATTTCTTCATGTTCGAACCATATTTAGCAAATGTTGACAAAATGAAGTTGTAGATCTTTTCATTATCTTCACGTGGACAGCTGATTCGTCAAATACCGAGATCGGATGAGAAAGTTATGACCAATGCAAGTCGATCGCCAGAAGCTGAAAAATGAGCAACAAAAATCTTGAAGAGGAGATAGATCTCCATACACTGGAGATCGATCTCTGCAGACCAGAATATGACAAAAATATTACCTTTTAGAGTTTGTGCCCAACAATGAAGCTTCATATTTTCTCATCTTTATAAATAGTGGACGAAAATTACATGGTTAATCAGATTTTTTCACCCTAGGATTAGCCTCCATTCACCCATCCACCTCCATCCATCAAACATCCTATGATTTTGGAACATCTTCAACAAGGAGATTCGAGAGACGATTGAGATGGAAGCGAGAGAGAAAGCAAGGATCTATGAACAAAGTCGACATCAAGAGTTTTTCTTCGTCTTTAATTCTTAGTTTTGTTTTGCTTTTCACGTTACTATGTTGAACTAAGTTTGTTTATCAAGGCTAGGTAAATATTTGTCATGAACCTACGATTTGATGATTTAATGATTGAATTCCTATAATTCTTTGCGTGTGTTTTATGTTCTTCATGCTTTTAGAGGATTGCTCACCTTTGAATGTTGTATCGTAATTGAGATCGAGAGATGATTTTATGATACGGAATTAACAACTCATACCATGGATTTCAGATCGAGATCGAGAGATGAAGTCAAATACATGTGTGATAGCCATAAATATCTAATAATTGAAAGATAGAAGTTTTCACAGATCCTAATTCAATATTGAATTGTTAAATAAGTATACGTGAGTGACTTACTGCAAATTTATATTAGGTTTAATACATCTTGAGAGAATATATTAGATAAATTCGGAGAACTCGTCACCTTAGAAATATTTGGATATTCAATCGAGAATTGTAGGGTTGCATTGATGAGCCGACGCCTTGATAATCTTTTCTAGCGGAATTTTTCGTTTAGTTTTATTGACTTGGTTGGATTAGTAGTTTAATTTAATTAATTAGTATTTTGTTAAATCCACTATCGTAGGTTAAATATAGTTTAAGAAAATCTTATTTGATACTTGCTTGTTAGTCTCTATGGGCTCGATAATCCGTATTCTTCCTATCTATACTAAAACTTGACACCGTTAACTTGTGATATAATCGCGCTGCTTTGGAATTTTATTGTTTAAATAAATCGCGATCAAGTTTTTGGCACTGTTGCCGGGACTAACTTTTAGTAATAGCATACAAGGTTCTTTGACTGTAATTTAACCATTTTTTTGTTTATATATTTCGAAAAAAAATATTTTATTTTGTTTTTGTTTTGTTTGTCTTGCAAGGTACTTGATATGTTTCATCCACAAGTCTTTATAAGCTTTGCCAACAACCCTCAGAGCCGTTCTATGTAGCGTGGGAGCGATTCAACGATTTGGCAAACACGTCCGGTATCAAGACTTTCCAAAATACACTCGTCTGCAATATTTCTACAGTTGTTTGGATGCGGACACACAAGGATAGGTATTCAACAGAGCTTTGGAAACTGGTAGTCCTTTGGTTGATAGAGATGAAGAAAGTATTGCACTTGTTTAATGATATGTCAAACTTCGACTGCCAGTGGCATTGGAATCCTTCACTACAGGGTTGGAGCCACCAATACCCACCAAAGCCTCACTACGCTCATTTTACACACCCACCACTTGAACATCACGAGAGACGGTGACAGTTCTGCAGAAATCAATGCTCATCTAGAGGATACAGTACTTAGATTTATGGGCATCATGTGAGACAAGGATTGAAAGTCAGACCAACTCCAAACGATGTCTGGAGCAGCAAATGGCAATCCTCATGGAAATATTATCAACAAGCTGCCAAGAGAATGAGACAAGACCTACTAATCAAGAGGAGATGAATCAAGTTGGATTTCATGATGATGATCACTCAACCAACCATGTTTTGGGGAGTAATCCTATTAGTGTGGAAGATTCAAGGGAATGCAAGCCGCCTACAGTAATTGAGCTACATTGGCGGAAGTATCCAATGAATTCCCAATGGAAGATGAGCCGAGTGTGAAGTTTGAGGATGAGCTGATTTTCGAGAATTTGGTTATGAGATTATCGATGGTGACATGTTCTATACCATATGAGGATCCATTCTTCCCATCGATCCAAACTTCATCACACTATATCCTCCAAGAGATAAAGCCGAACATAGAATCCTTCTCCCATGCCTACCACTTCAAACCGAAAGTTGTTGAGGCGACAAACTCACAATGGAACAATCTTGTCATGCTTGAGGGCATACTGAATGATGACCCATTCGTGGTATTATACGATATTTACTATGGGCGGCAGCCACCCTTTCATGGTTGCTTCTGATGGTCAAGCCGACGACTAGAAATCAACGCTTCTTAGAAGGCAACCCAAGCAATATCCTTTACGTTTTAGTTTTTTTTTTTATTTTCATTATTTGCATTCTAGTGTTATTATCTCTCGAGTCGATTATTTTACTATTTGCATTCTTCTTTTGCTAGGTACTCAGTTGGAGCGATAAACCCCTACACACTGCAGCAGCGGAGCTTTAAGGAGCCAATCTTCCTCAACCACTCATGCAAGCGTCTTGATCAATGGAGTTTACTTTTTCCCTTTTGATTATTTTAAACATTGAGGACAATGTTTCATTTAAGTTTGGGGAGTGGTTTGCATGTTTTACTTGTTTAATCTGCATGTTGTGTGCTTAATTGACACTTGAATCGTCCTATTATTTTGAGCTAATTTTTTTTTTTATGAGTTCAAACTCTAGAAAAGAATGAATTATAGCTATGACTATTCGATGAGGAATTTGATCTCACTATGCATGTGGACTTGAATTTTGATGATTGTGAGACTTGTACATGAATATCATTTGTTGAGTTAGCATGACAAGAATGAGGCATATATTGAGCACATTGAGTCATGATCTTGTGGATTACATGTTGGATAGTGAATAATTTTGTGAACTATGATTTATCTTAAGCATCTTAGAGTACTCTAGAACCTATTTGATGGCACTTTGAGGTGAAATTTTATAATTATGAACTTGACTTGGACATGATTTAGGCGATATTTGGAACGTTTGAGACTTTCAAGCTTACATTGTTTACATTAAATCACTACTGTCCACTTTTAAGCCTGATTGAAAAAAAATGGTGTATGTTTAACATACAAATAAACCCCCATTCGACATTCATTGGTAAACTCATTATACCCACCTTTATGAGCCTAAATTAAAAATTATCAATTATCCTAAGGGAGTATAATGAATCTCATTCGATGCATGTGAATTGTTATATCATGATGAGCTTATTGAAAAAGATTGATGAGTGAGAAAAATAGCAAAAGAAAAGTTGTAAAGAAAGAGCCTTGTGAAAGAAGTAAATGAATAAGACCCAAAGTGGCCAATACTAGAAAAAAAATGAAGAGAAGCTTAATATGTGCTAAAAAAATGAACTTTATAAGTTATACTCTCTTCTTGCGCTTATCTTACATTTTCTTTGAAAATCGACACCAAATGCCTAACATTACAAGCTTAAAAAGTCCTTTTGATCCAAGTTTAGGGAGTAATTACGTTAGTGGAGAAGTATTTGAAAAGTATGCTTTTTGAGTGCTTGTTAGAAATCTTGACTTTGAGTTTACTAGCATAATTTGATCTTGAATATATGCATGAAACTTGAGATTTACAATAGCACACACACACATTCCAATTTTGAGATGTGTTGCTTGATTCAAGAGATTGTCAACTTTTATATGTATGTATGAGATTTCTGAGAATAATGCAAATCATGAAATAATTTGTTTAAGTATCGAGAATGAACTCTACATTGTGATTTTAATGCTTAATCGAGGACGATCAAGTGATAAGTTTGGGGGAGTTGATAAGTGCCATTTTTTGCACTTATATTATGCTTGGACTATATTACGCATTAGATATTTATTTACATGTTTCAGAATTTAGGTTAAAGTAGGAGGAAATGAAGAAAAAGAGCTAAAAACGATTAAAGGAGAAAGAAAGTTGAAGAAAAGATAAGAAACCAGAATCAAGACACATGTCACTTCTGTATCCTCAAATTTATTCATGTTGGAGCCATATTTAGGAAATGTTGACAACATGAAGTTGTAGATCTTTTCATTTTCTTCACGTGGACCGCTGATTCGTCAAATTCCAAGATCGGATGAGAAAGTTATGACCAATGCAAGTCGATCGCCAGAAGCTGAAAAATAAGCAACAAAAATTCTGAAGAGGAGATAGATCTCCATACACTGGAGATCGATCTCAGCAGACCAGAATGTGAAAAAAATTACGTTTTAGAGTTTGTGTCCAACAAGGAAGCTTCATATTGTCTCCTCTTTATAAATAGTGGACGGAAATTACATGATTAATCAGATTTTTTCACCCTAGGATTAGCCTTCATTCACCCATCCACCTTCACCAACATCCACCTCCATCCATCAAACATCCTAGGATTTTGGAACATCTTCAACAAGGAGATTCGAGAGACGATCGAGAAGGAAGCGAGAGAGTAAGCAAGGATATACGAACAAAGTCGACATCATGAGTTTTCTTTGTCTTTAATTCTTAGTTTTGTTTTGTTTTTCACGTTACTATGTTGAACTAAGTTTATTTATCGAGGCTATGCGAACCTTTGTCATGAACCTACGATTTGATGTTTTAGTGATTGAATTCTTATAATTCTTTGCGTATGTTTTATGTTTTTCATGCTTTTAGAGGATTGCTCACCTTTGAATGATGTTAGTATCACAATTGAGATCGGGAAATGATTTTACCATACGGAATTTGTAAGGCCCCGTTACTAGTTAATTATGATTAATCCGGATTAACAATGTTTAAGCAATCACGGATAATTAAAATTACAGAGTTTGAATTAAGGTGTTCCGGACTACGATGAGTCAAGTAACTAGTGGAACATGTTTTTAGTGTTTGTGCATGTGCATAATCACATGTCACTTGGAGAACACATGCCACTAATTAATTTAACTCATGTTTAATACATGATTTGGACCATTATTCTTGCAAGATAGTGATGTATTGACACATGGATTCCAAAATACATAAAATAAGTTAAAAATCATGCAAATTACACTTGGAAGCCACACCTACTCCCTCATTTTCAGATTTGGTTTGACTTAGCATGCAAGAGGATTTCTCTCTCTTAAAACAAAAATCCTCCTCCTTCTCTCTTCAAGCATTTTCAAAAATTTCAGCCCATTTCCTACCAAAATTCTTGTGAATTTATGAGTACATGTTACAATCAATTAAGGATTTAGAAGCTACAAGGTTAGGGAAGAAGAACCCAACTTGAATCTTTGACTTTGGAGTATTCTTGAGGGAGGAAAGAAGAGTTTGGAAGGAGAAATGAGCTTGGTTGACTCAAGGGATTGTTTTGATGCTCCAATCTTGAAGATTATTGAAGGTATAACACTTTTCTTGAGTTTTATTAACTTGGTGCTGAGGGTAAGGGTCGAAGTTTTGGTGCAAGGTTTTGAAAAACTTGATGTAAAATAAATCTGCAGAAAATAATGTTGCATGCAGTAGCTGGGTTCGAATTTTAGATTTACTTAGAATTCGAATCTGACTTAAAGTTCTAAATAAAAGTTATAGATAATTGAGTTTTCTTTCTGTGATTAAAATTTGAGACAATTTGGACTTGAAATGTGTGAGATATGCTCATTTTACTACAGAGTGCCAGATTTGACTCTGCATGTAATGTAAATGCACATGCATTGTAGAATTCCGAACTTTTGACATATTTTCCTTTCGAATCTGTTGACGGTTTTCAAATAAACATTGTAGATATTTTCATTGTATTGAAATAATTTAAAGAAGAAGACTTAAATCAGACTCATTTTCAATTAGTTATGAATTTTATACTTTAAGTGCTCAATATATGTCCTGCATGTGACAAAGATACCCATGCATTGTGTTCTTCGGGATCCTGGGCATATTTGGCTAGGAATTCCCGAAAATGTCTAGAAATAAGAATTTTATTACTTTGAGTTGGCTGTCTTTTACCACTAGAATCATGCAATTTGAATTTACAATGATAACGTTATAGCGATTTTACAAAACCCGCTTAGGCTGGAAAATAGATTTTTAAAGTCTACGCTTTTAGTGTTTAAACTAATTTTAGGTGAAGGAACCAGCTTGACATCATCAGATAAGAAATGAAGTCCTCCAAGTTTTTTAACTTTGGGCACTAGAATTGAGTTATTTGGACATCATATGAATTTATTATGATTTTTATACGAAACTGGATCATGCTGAAATTTAGAGATTTGACTTTAGGTCTAAGTTTGAGTATTATTTTGATAAGTCTAAGGCTAGTATGTGACCTTATGTTGTAATTAGAACTGTTATGACCAGGTTCATTAATCCTTAGATCGAGCCATCACTTGGTAATTAGCTAACGGTTCGGAGGTACGTAGAAATGAGTTTTATCATGACGTCTGACGAAGGCGTGCATTGATATTATTGTATGATTTTACATGTCATTAATTGATTTATATGATTTAATTGTCACTATATGATTCTTATGTGATTAATGACATGTTGATATACAATGTAGTACATGATATGTGAATTACATGATATGTATTGATTTTCACATGAGATTGCATGACATAATGAGTTGCATATGTCATATGATGCATACATGATTCATGGGCATATCATATTGATCTATCCACTTCTTTGATATCCAAGATGATGTCTGAGTTGATTTACTCCGAGTGTCGGGGACGACGGGCACGACGATGACAGGCAGTATAGGTAGCGACTGTAGTCGTTGCTACCGGACATAGACACGAGGGATGACGAGCACATCACATGATGATTCTCCTAGCGCAACGTGTGTGTGCTGTCACCCTCTGCTCGAGATGATATTGATTGATGATACCTTCTTTTGGACTTCGATATTGGTATCTTGAGATTCGATTCTTTATACCCATTCATACATCACATTCATACATGGTATGCATTACATGATACTTTGTCACTCTTGACATGATTTATTTATTTCTCGTACTGGGTTCTGACCCCCTTCGCGGGGGGCTGTCATGTCTTTGTTGTATGGCATGACAGGTGGTACAGGTGGACGTGCTGCGGATGCTCGATGTAAGACCCCAACGTTCCAACACGTCAATAATGCAATTATGACGTCATTTGGGTATGTAAAAATTTCTTTTCTTTTAAAGAATCATTACATGCTTCACATAATCCCCATGACTTTTATAAAATTTTGGGCAGAGTCTCCCCATAATTAGGCTATCCGAAAATATTGCACATCACTAACATAACTCCCAGCCAAGGAAAAACACAATACTAAACAAAATCATCACCATAAATAAGTTCCCAGCCAGGGAAAACACAATAATAAGAAGATATAAGAAGTGGACTCCCAACACCATTATTACGTCCATATACACGACTCCAAGTGCTTACATGCGAGAAACAAATAATGGATAACCATCTAGTAGCATAAATAATGTATACCATTTACCCAATCTCATTCTACGCTTCAGGAAGCAATATTATCCAACCAAGCTCGAGCTTGCTACGCCAAAATAACCTTGTAGCTGTAATACCTGTTTCAACAGAAACTGCCCCCCAGACAGGGTGAGCATACCAACATCACACTACCCATATCATAACAATGCATAAAGATCATGATACTATCATAACATCATAATTTACAATTATTGAAAACCTACAAAAATGTACTCCCTGTACAGTTCTGAATCTGTATAGCTTCCACGCACTGTTCATGTTTCAAACTCACACGCTTTCATAACATCAAGTTCAGTATCGTTATTTAAACATGATACTCCTCAACACGATAAATTCAATACAATCAAAATCTATTATTTATGCTTAATCATAGACAATTTCATATCGCATATGATCCTGCCTATCAATCTATCTCATTCTCGACATTTTCTCATATTGATCATGCCCCAGGCATCAATACTCAGCTAGTATACTCGGATCACGTATAACTACGCATCCTCATACCACACATAGATATATACGTTTTCATATTTTTGGATCACGTACAAATACGTATCCACCATGCCACATATGTCATACTCAACACACATATACATTTCTTACGTTCCATCATGACATTTAATAATTCATGAATATATGAATGTGTAAGTACTTCATAATAAGTATACCTGCTCGTACGTCACTACGTACCTTATAATCTGTGTTTACCGTCAAGTCACCCTCCTTGTTGTCCGAGAGCCCAAGAAGACTCTATACGAACTCAAAAGTTTAAGGGTCAATTCTTAACCAATACTTGATGGACATAATCTCACATTCAAACACAAGCCATGCCCATAACATTACATAATTCAACTTCCCAACACAAACCTCCATTTAACACCCAACATGCTTAAAACACCCAAAACAACACCGAAATGATTCAAGCAACAAGCCTTGCAAGGAAGAATCCATGTACACAAGAGGTTCTACTATAAATAACCGATTTTCTATAATCCAAACATAAAGTCTTTATTCCATGTTATAACACATACCACACATGCCTCTAAAGGTAATATATTCCATACCATAGCCCAACACCCACCAAAGTATTACAATGGCTACAAGCCATAGAAATTAATTCTTTTCACCACCTATTAGCAACTAACAAGGCTTAGACCTTCACTAGAATCACATTTAAGCCTATTAACAAACACCTTCCATGCATGGTTTTTAAATCTTCATATTTTAACCAACAATGATACTAGTCAATGCACAAATCAACAATTTCCTTTTAACAAGTAATAGCATTTCCTCATACTCTCCAATTCCCAATTACAACACTTCAATACATGTAGGAATACATAATTACTTGCATGAACACCATCTACACACACAATCACATGCCCAATCAATTTCCAATCTGAATAATCATCTTCTATACATGGCAAACTCATATCTTCCCATATTAACATATCCAAACCCATGCACACAACATCCACACACCATTTTCCAACACATACTAAACACAATTCGGCACATACGTGCACACAATTCACACACACACACACTTTCCAGCACACACTAAACCCACATTCTGCACACACTTGAAATGCAAACCCTTTCCTTTCAATTATCAACTCAAAACACATCAAAATCCATACCAATAAAGGCCAAGCCTAGCTCTCCAATAGCCCCAAAATTTTGAAACAAATGTCACCCACAACCCTAAATTTTCGAACTCAAAAATGGCAAAAACCAATACACCATTTCGAAAATAAAGAGGGCAAGGTGTCTTGGGACAAGAAGGAGTATCATACCTTACAATTGATTGCAAGATGAGAGGGTTTGGAGATGAAAATCGATGTCCTCTTTGGCAAAGGAGGGGGGGGGGGGGGGGGGGGGGGGGGGGCGACGGGTTGAGGAGAAGGGGGAGAAAGGGGGGCGATTTTTATGAGTTGGGAGGAGATTGAGTGGTAAAAAAAAAAAATTAATCTCAAACAATTAAAACAATACCCAACAAATATTAAACCCATTTCAAGTTAAATCTCCCCAACAATTAAAACAATACCCAACAAATATTAAACCCATTTCAAGTTAAATCTCCCCAACAATTAAAACATCTCAAGTTTTGCATTTAAAGTCTACAACTCAAATAATAAAATTAATATGAGTCCCCCAAGCATTTAAATTATGCTAAAGTTCCATCTATGCCCAAATAATTCGGCTCGACCCAATACACGAGGCCCAAAAGTTAAATCACGTAAATTATCCCATAATTTACCATTAGACTATTAATCATAAACAAAATAAACTGGGCATCACAGTTCTTCCCTACTAATAAAATTTCAACCCCGAAATTTGAATACAGGCTTCGCTTACCAGAAAAGCCAAAGTAAATATTTACATACCAGCAAATAGCTCAGAATAGTGTAGGAACATGTGTTGCTCCGTTTCCCATGTTGCCTCCTCGACACCCCGTCTTTCCCACTGGACTTTAACCATATGAATCACTTTACTGTGAAGTTTATGATCGGCCCGATCCAGAATCCGAATAGAACGCTCAACATAAGAGACATCAGAATCCAACTGTACCTCAGAAGGCTGCAAATCACGTCACTTTACCATATCCCAACATAAGCATCTAATGAGCTAACATATATTAGTACCATGTCATGTAAATCATTACAAGATTAACATCATCATATAATCCTAAATCATGCAATCCATGCATATCACGTGTATATCAGAATGTATGACGATACATGGTAGCGTTTATCGCGTACGCCCAAATTAACCCTTCTTCAGTTAATAGCAAAAATATGTAGTAGCGGAAGTAGGGATCGATCCCACAGGAAAGGTAAATTTATTTCGTGTCAATTATCAAACAAATAGTAACAATGGGGGTTTTGGATTGGATTACTACTACTTAGCGAATATCAAACTAATAAACGAGTTTAACTAAAACGATTAAAACTTATAGGATTAAAGCGATTCTTGGTTTTCAGGTAACCGTACTTTTGGAAAATTATCTTTTAGTCATCAAATCAAAACATTCGAATTCTTTCGATTATCTATCGATTGGAAATTCAATTCCTACTCATCTTATTCATAGTCAAAGAGAAAACAGCATTCAATTCAACCCTTACCAAATCTCTAATAACCACTACAGCCGTTAATGATTAAATCAATGATAGTTTTCAAAACTAATGAGTTCGACAAATCTAATCAATAAAAACTACAGCCGTTAGAATTGATTACTCAATCGCTTCTCCTAAGAATTTAATAACACCTACAGCCGGTTAATTATTGATCTTTGTTGTTTCTTAACAAACTATCGATTATGCAATTGAATATTAGGTGATCGGTCTAATACACAAACACAACAATCATGGAATTCGAAATCTGAGAAACAAATTGAAATCGAAATCTAATTCAACAATCAAACCAAATTCTCATAAAAGATTCAAATCCAAAAGTAGGTATCCCTTCAACCAAGAATCAAAGGGTTTTAGCCTAGCATAATTGAATCTAAAATCAACAACATATTATTCGAAAACATTAAAATAACAAAGGAAAAGAAATTACTAATACTAGTCACGATTCCGGCTTGTCGATTCCGGTCCCGTTCTTCGTTGTTCTTGACAAAACTTCAGAGAAAATTAATCTAAAATCTCAAATTATTCTAAAAATTGGAAAAACTATCAAAAGCTCCTGCTAATGAGGCTTAGTTTCGAGTTTTAGGGTCTGGGAGTGATAAAAATGGGATACAATCTTTTAAACATGGTAAAAGACTCAATTTCCTAATTTTCGGACTCTGCGGCGATCGATCGCCTGATGTGTGGCGATCGATCGCTAGTTTATTTTTTTTCAGCGAATATCTTGAGGCGATCGATCGCCACTTTATCGCGATCGATCGCTGGGCTCCAATAGACTTTGGCGATCGATCGCCTGGTAGTCGCGATCGATCGCTGATCCGTGAATTTTGTTGCAAAACTTTTTGTCCATAGGCGATCGATTTCCTCTTCCAGGCGATCGATTGCCACCTCCAAAATTACATTTTTGCCCTTTTCTTGATCAACTTTGAGTCCTTGTCATGTCCATGTCTCTTCTTGGTCTTTACACATCATTTTTAGCTCGTTTTCTTCGATTGTACCTACAATTACACAAATATACGATTAGGTAGCATACGTATCAAATTATCTATCAAAATCTACCAAATCGTAGACAATTAAGCACTAAAGATGTGTCTATTTCTAGTCACATCAATACACCAACCTTGTATCGTCTAATTAACCTCATACCTGTGTGGTTGCAAATTTATGCAATATATACCAACCTCGTCATATCGCACATCACCCTTGTCTCTATGAAATAATGGTACTCTTGAGCCCTTAAACATCAACTCCTCATATAACATCTTCTGGTTATTATCTGGCGCAATGCAATTACTAGAAAGCCCATTAGTAATTCTCACACGTATATCAACATTATACGCACAACAACCACATATCATCAATATCAAATCATAATGAATGGTCTAACACGAATATTCTTACATCACGATTATACTCACATAGCATCATAATATCGGTCATCCCTCAAATTTATCTCATAACCCATCATTTATTCTTATCTACTTGGATAAGTTATCTTGTACTTTCCATCACTCCTTACTATCACTTGCATATAAGCCATTTAAAACAAGGCATCAACATCAATATCGAATAATTCGTCTCATACCTTTATAGGTGAAGTCATCTACAATATACAATAGCATCATAGTCTCATGCTCATCACAGTACTCACATGCTCTTAAGCATCAACTTCCGCATTTCATCACCCAACTATCATATTAATATCCATGCGTCAAAAGTTTCACGCTATCCTATATACATCATGCTACAACAAACCATCACATATCAGTGTGATTGAATTTCAACATAAGAATCAATTTCATGCCTCAATGACATAATTAATTTCGATCCTTAATTCAACATAGTAATATTTCATGAATGAATAACATATCATAATGTAGTATGTATTCATGATTTCTCATACATCAGTCTCATCGCATATATCATCATTTATATGCCTCCCACTTTCTAACACAGTATCAAAATGATCAATCATTTAAAGTGAATGCTCATATATCCCATGTATTCTCATTATGACATCATTATATTGTCTACCACATCATGTCTAACTCATCATTAATCCTTCAATGATTATTTATAAGTGTTGTCATTATATACCAGAGAATCAA
The DNA here is from genome assembly GCA_907163345.1 of Haberlea rhodopensis. Lineage (NCBI taxonomy): Eukaryota > Viridiplantae > Streptophyta > Magnoliopsida > Lamiales > Gesneriaceae > Haberlea > Haberlea rhodopensis. Next base: position 20,236,566 of record CAJQUN010000004.1, on the reverse strand, counting down.
ATCATAATTTCGTACTTACTACGTCGACCCGCAACGTTCACAGTGATCGCACGTCCACACAGGACATTCATAGCGATCTCACGTCATCCCGTGACGTTCCAAGTCATCTCATGACCTGTTCATTAATCTCATTCCAACATTGTTAAATTTAACTCAACATAACATGATTAACAGATCCTTAATCTCACAGTATACAAAACAATCATGTTTTTATAAACCAATATCATTTCAATCTGATCATCATTACCCCATTGTTATCTCGTCTCTGCACAATTAATCAATGAACATACCAAAGACTATACGTCATTTTAATTTATTTCTCAATTCTTCCTCATTTTTTTAATTGGTTATCATATATCATAGCAATCAATCGAGATAGTTCACAATCCACATATATCAAACATATTAAACCAAACGAAATGGTTTACCTCAATTCCTCGTTCCTCTAGAACATTCCAATATCCTCTTGGGCCTACATCTCATGTACCCAAGGAACAACAATAACACAATGTCCACAGCTATCTGAAATGAACACATCATCAATATACATCGCTAGCACAATAACAGTACACTAGTACTCATGCTAACATAATAGCAGCACATCAATATTCATCGCCCGATGACGGCACCCTAATAGTCATTGCTAATACAATAGCAATATATCAATACTCATCGCCAACACTGGCATGCATAATCTCATCTCCACTACGGGCATGCACAATATCATCGCCACTACTGGCATCCTTATAATATCCATAATCACAATGATAAAATTACATTCTTACAATAAGATGTAATAACACTTACTGTACACAGTGGATCCACACTCGATCCTTTAAACTGCCCATGTTCTCATCATAAATATTCCACAAAATATTATTTCATATCAATACACAATTGATATACTCATCATCAATAACATGACCGTCCAAAAATATTCATTGCCTCGACATATCAGCGGCATTCACAATATTTCAATCGCTTCGATATGATAGCGGTAAATAATATAAATCTCAAATATCACAATATAATCATACCATCATCTCGCCAATAAATGTCATCAATATATCGGTATCAATCACACCCCGCTATTGCATCCACTGCAATAAAAATGAAAGAAAACAATAATGTATCTTCATCCACTCTCTCCATGATCGCTTTCACCTGTAAATTTGATTATCACAATACGTTCAATCAACAAGGTCAATTTAAATCAATGTATATTCATCACCCTCCCTCTATAGTGGAGGCACATAAAATACATCGCACACTCTCAATAGTGTCGATCCAGACAATAATCACATCGCATGCTCTCCCTAGCACCGACTCAATATTAATATACACGTCACATGCTCTCTCTAGCACTGACCCTGAAATATACACGTCGCTCGCTTACCAGTGGCGACCACATCACTCACTTGCTAGTGGTGACCCGAAACACATCGCTCACTCCTCAGTGGCGACCCAATATCACATCGCTCACTCATCAGTGGTGACCCATATCACATCGCTCGCTCATCAGCGGCGACCACAAATCATATATACACATCACTCGCCTCAGCGGTGACACCACTCTACATTCACACAACATGATCACATCGCACATTCTAGTGGCGACCTCTAAATAAACACATCACTCGTCTCAGCCGTGACCCTCTGTACATTCACATACACATAATCACATCGCACACTCTAGTGGCGACCCATAAATGAATACATCACTCGCTACACGCGGTGACCCACATCACTCGCTACTAGGCGGTGACCCTTAAATATATTAATACGTAGCTCGTACTCACGGTGACCCACACATAGTAATAACACGTCGGTCAACCATAAAAGCGACCCTAAACCTAAGCGACACTTCGCTTTTCAATAATACAATGGAAAATATATTCATCCATGCTTGTACATCATTACGTACCTGTGCAATCATGTAAATGACATACACATACCCGATTGTCACATCATCTGTTGTCATACTCCAATAGCACAGTATTGCCTGCCATTTCCTATCCTCAGATATCATGTCTCATTTTCTGATTTCTCCTGTAAAATCAGATTTCTCAGCACTGCACATACATACACATAACATGTACACAAAACTTAACTCAATAAAACGCATTTATCCATCTACTAGTAACAACATCCACTTATCATCAACGTTAATTACCGTCAGCGATGTCATTCATCACGCACCTTAAAGACATTATCATTTTCACCATAGTCAAGCTAATGATATAAATAAAACGAGTTACCATACTCGAGGCTTTTCAACCATACCCCCTCATTGTGTATGTTCATCGTATCTCCTACGATCCTGCAATCACGATGGTTAGCAATAACACCAATTTTCATTGCTTCATATCATAAAATGCACATAGCAGGCGTCATGTCACAATTTCAGAAAACTATGATCATGCATAAAAGTATGTGATATATATGTTTATCAACACATCCCTTGGCCATTAAACATCCCAAAGAACTAACCACTGCTCTGATACCACTAATGTAAGACCCCAACGTTCCAATACGTCAATAATGCAATTATGACATCATTTGGGTATGTAAAAATTTCTTTTCTTTTAAAGAATCATTACATGCTTCACATAAGCCCCATAACTTTTATAAAAATTTGGGCAGAGTCTCCCCATAATTAGGCTATCCGAAAATATAGCACATCACTAACATAACTCCCAGCCAAGGAAAAACACAATACTAAACAAAATCATCACCATAAATAAGTTTCCAGCCAGGGAAAACACAATAATAAGAAGATATAATAAGTGGACTCCCAACACCATTATTACAGTCCATATACACGACTCCAAGTGCTCACATGCGAGCAACAAATAATGGATAACCATCTAGTAGCATAAATAATGTATACTGTTTACCCAATCTCATTCTACGCTTCAGGAAGCAATATTATCCAACCAAGCTCGAGCTTGCTACGCCAAAATAACCTTGTAGCTGTAATACCTGTTTCAACAGAAACAGCCCCCAGACAGGGTGAGCATACCAACATCACACTACCCATATCATAACAATGCATAAAGATCATGATACGATCATAACTTCATAATTTACAATTATTGAAAATCTATAAAAATGTACTCCCTGTACAGTTCTGAATCTGTATAGCTTCCACGCACTGTTCATGTTTCAAACTCACACGCTTTCATAACATCAAGTTCAGTATCGTTATTTAAACATGATACTCCTCAACACGATAAATTCAATACAATCAAAATCTATTATTTATGCTTAATCATAAACAATTTCATATCGCATATGATCCTGCCTATCAATCTATCTCATTCCCGACATTTTCTCATATTGATCATGCCCCAGTCATCAATACTCAGCTCGTATACTCAGATCACGTATAACTACGCATCCCTCATACCACACATACATATATACATATTCATATTTTCGGATCACGTACAAATACGTATCCACCATGCCACATATGTCATACTCAACACACATATACATTTCTTACGTTCCATCATGACATTTAATAATTCATGAATATATGAATGTGTACGTACTTCATAATAAGTATACCTGCTCGTACATCACCACATACCTTATAATCTGTGTTTACAGTCAAGTCACCCTCCTTGTTGTCCGAGAGCCCAAGAAGACTCTATACGAACTCAAAAGTTTAAGGGTCAATTCTTAACCAATACTTGATGGACATAATCTCACATTCAAACACAAAGCCATGCCCATAACATTACATAATTCAACTTCCCAACACAAACCTCCATTTAACACCCAACATGCTTAAAACACCCAAAACAACACCGAAATGATTCAAGCAACAAGCCTTGCAAGGAAGAATCCATGTACACAAGAGATTCTACCATAAATAACCGATTTTTCTATAATCCAAACATAAAGCCTTTATTCCATGTTATAACACTCGAGGTGAAGCATCGATGAATACCAGAGCTCCGTGAGAGCGAGCTCAGGTTTATGCTTTAAGTTTTGAGTCCCAGTAATTGTTAGATTACTGTTAATTACATTTTAAATTACCGGGGTATGCCCCTAGTATCTGTATTTTAAGTATTCTATTACTGGTTGGTTATATACTTGCTTATGTGATGAGCAACATGTTGAATTGGGAAATATAATTACATATTTTCTGTATCAGTATATATGTATCACCTAAAAGCGAAAACTTTTTAGGGCCATTTGACAGAACATTTGAAACAAATCTTCCGCTGTTTACGCAAATTAATCATTGTGTGATAATTAAACACCACATTAGGATCGGGTCCTCACAGAATTAATAACTCATACCATGGATTTCAGACCGAGATCGAGAGATGAAGTCAAATACATGTGTGATAGCCATAGGTACCTAGTAATTGAAAGCTAGAAGTTTTCACGGATCGTAATTCAATATTGAGTTGGTAAATAAGTACACGAGAGTGACTTACTGCAATTTGATTTAAGTTTAATATATCTCGAGAGATTATATTAGATAAATTCAAAGAACTCGTCACTTTAGAAATATTTGGATATTCAATTGAGAATTGTAGGGGATTGCAATGATGAGCCGACGCCTTGATAATCTTTTCTAGCATAATTTTCTCGTTTAGTTTTATTGACTTGGTTGTATTAGTAGTTTAATTTAATTAATTAGTATTTTATTAAATCCACTATCGTAGGTTAAATATAGTTTAAGGAAACCTTATTTGGTACTTGCTTGTTAGTCTCCGTGGGTTCGACAATTCGTATTCTTCCTATCTATACTAAAACTTGACACCGTACACTTGCGGTATAATCGCGCTGCTTTGGAATTTGATTGTTTAAATAAATCACGATCAGAGCTCATGACGTACGATGAAACTAAAGCGACACATATAAGGTGATCAACACTTTTTTAAACAATAAAATACCAGTAATGATCGATTAATCCGCAAGCGCACGATTGTCAAGTTTTAGTGTAGATAAATAAGAGTACGAGTGTCGAACCCACATGTACTAACTGTAAGTACCAAATAAGACGCTTTTAACTCTATTTACCTACGATTATTAATTCAATAAAATCCGAATTAATTAAACTACTATTAATGATCCAACCAAGCAAACCAAAGATGACGAGAAAAATCCACTAGAGACGATTATCAAGACGTTGGTTCACCATGTAATCCATATGACCCTAAATTGAATATCCAAATATCTCTAAGGTGATGAGTTCTCCAAGATTATCTAATATACTCTCTCGAGCTCTATTAAACCTAATACCAAAATGCAGTAAGTTGTCGTGCACTTATTTGGCAATTCAATATTGCATAAAACTTGGTAAGAACTTCTAGCTTTCTATTACTAGATATCTATGACTATCACACATGTATTTGATCTCATTTCTCGATCTCAATCTGAAATCCATGGCAAAATTTATTGTATCGTATAACAATATCATATATCGATCTCAATCATGATAGCTAATATCAGCTCAAAGGTAGCTACCCCCTTGAAAGCATAAAGAACATAAACCATACACATAGGATAAATGAATTCAATCAAAGTTTAATAGAAAAGTAATAAGATCAAACCATTGGATCCCTTAGTCTTGATAAATAACTTTAGTTCAACATAATAAAGCAAAATAAACAAAACTAATAATTAAAGACAAAGAAAAACTCCTGATGTCGACTTCGTTCGTAGATCATTGCTTCCTCTATCGCTTCCTTCTGGATCGTCTCTCGAATCTCCTTGTTGCAGTTATTCCAATTCCTAGGATGGGTTGAAGGTGGATTGTCGTTGATGGTGAGATGGATGATGGATGGAGGTTTCACTTAGGGTAAAATATGGTCTAATATGATTATCCTCTTGTAATTTTCGCCCATCATATATTTATAGAGGATGAGGACTAAGTAGGTTCCATGTAGAACTCAAAGTTTTAAAGGTATTTTTTTTCCAGAATATTCTGCCTACCGATCGATCGGTTAGAAGTACAGATCAATTGGTATTTCCTCCGAATTAAATCTTTTAGCTACAACATGGCTACCGATTGGTCGATACATGGCTTTCGATCGATCTGTAATTCTTCAATTTTCATATCAATCTACGTCATTGGACCGATCGATCGCTGCTAGGCTACTGATCGATCGGTGGCTCCTTTTCTTCCAAAGTTGGCTTTTTGTCATTTCTTCGATCGGTCCCCTCTTTTGAGTCATTTTCATCATTTTAAGCTCAATTCCTTCCTCATTCTTTCACCTATTCCTGAAACATGCAAATTAATACAAAAAGCATGACATCGTCCAAGAATCAATACTACGTGTAAAAATGACACTTATCAACTCCCCCAAACTTATCACTTGATCGTCATCGATTGAGCATTAAAATAAAAAGGTAGACTTTATTCTTGATACTTGAAACAAATCAGTTCATGACTATCATTTACCTCAGAAAGCTCACTTACACACATACAAAAGTTGAACAAGACACGTTTTATCATAAATCAAGCAACACATATCAAAATCGGAACGTGTGTTTGTGTTAATGTCAATCTCAAGTTTCATGCATAACTTAAAGATCAAATCATATTAATCAAATCAATGTCAAGATTATCATCGAGCACCCCATAGGTATATTTTTAAACAACTTCTCCACTAATGTAGTCACTCCCTAGACTTGAATCAAAATGTCTTTTTAAACTTGTAATGTTAGGTCTTTGGTGTTGGTTACAAAGAGAGGTAGGATAAGCACAAAGAATATAGTAACCATATACAGTTCATGTGTTATCACATCTTGAGCTTCTCTTCTTTTTTCTTTTCTAGCCTTGGCCACTTCGGGTCTTATTAATATAATTTTTTGTCAAGGCTTCTTCTTTATTTTTCTCTTCTTCTCATTCCTAATATTTTTTTTTAATAAGCTCTTCAAAGTATAACAATTCACATCCATCTAATGAGATTCATTATACACCCTTAAGGTAAGGATATAAATTTTCAATTTAGGCTCATAAAAGGGTAGGTATAATGAGTTTACCAAGAATGTCGAATGGTGGCTAATTGTATGCAAAATATACACCATTCTTTTCTAGTAATGTTCAAAGTGGGACACTAGGGAATGATATAGACAAGGTAAGCTTGAAAGGTTCAAACATGTCAAAGATCGTCTAGATCATTCTTATGTCAAGTTTGTAACTATAAAATATCACCTCAAAGTGTCATCATCAAATAGGTTCTTTGATAACTCTAAGATGCTCAAGAGAAATCATCAGGTTCACAACAATTATCACTATTTCAACATGCAATATATTCATCATTCTTGACATGCTAACTCAACAAAGGATATTTATGTACAAGTCTAACAATCATCAAAATTCAGGTCCATATGTATAGCGAGATTAAAATCCTCATTGAATAATAGCCACTACTATAATTCATTCTTTTCTCAAGTTTGAACTCATAAGAAAATTTTTAGCTCATGATAATCAGACGATTCAAGTTCTCTTTTTCAGCACACAACATGCAGATTGAACAAGTAAAACATGCAAGCCACTCCCCCAAATTTAAATCAAACATTGTCCTCAATGTTTAAAGAATCAAAAGGGAAACAGTAAACTCCCTGATCAATACGCTTGCATGAGGACTGAGGTGATTGCCTTTTTAAAGCTCCGCTGTTGTAGGCTTCATCGCTCGAACTGAGTACATCGCAAGAGAAGAATGCAAATGATAAAATAATCGACTCGAGAGATAATAAAACTAAAAGCAAAAACTGAAAATTAAAATAAACTAAAGGATAGGGCTTGGGTTGCCTCCTAAGAACCGCTGATTTCCAGTTGTCGGCTTGACCATCAGAAGCAACCATCAAATAGTAGATGCCGCCCATAGTAAGTATCATATGATACCACAAACGGGTCTTCATTCAGTATGCCCTCAAGCTTGGCAAGATTGTTCCATTGTAAGTTCGTCGCTCCAACAACATTCTTTATGAATTGATGGCCATGGGAGAAGAATTCTTGGCTTGGCTTCATATCATGGATGGTGTAGTATAGTGAAGTTGGCATTGATTGGTAGAATGGTCGCATAGAACATTTCACCATCAATGGGTGTTCATCAGTATTGTCGAGAATATGCTCAGTTTCCGACATCACACTTGGCTCATCTTCCCATAGGAACTCATCGGATAACGTTTCTAAAGTAGGCGTAATCACTTGAGGAGGCTCAAGTTCCCTTGACTCTTCCACATGAGTAGGTTCACTCCCCAAAACTTTTGTAGCTCTTATATCTTCCTCTTGGCGACTTGTCAAAATAAATTTATAAGGATCTCTACTTGCCGCTCCAAGCAATGTATAGTGTTGGGTTGGTGTTTTAGAATTGTCTCAGATGACGCCATGAATCTTAGTAGTGTATCCTCCAACTGAGCCATGTCTCCTTCAGAACTATCTTTCTTCTCTCTGTGATGTTCAAATGGTTGGTGTGTGTCATGAGGGTAGTGAGGCTCTGGCCGATATTGGTGGCTTCAACCCTGCAGTGAAGGATCCCAATGCCAATGGTAGTCGAAGTCCGTCATATCATTGAACAGGTGCAACACACTGTCCTCATCTCTATAAAACAGGTGACTACCAATTGCTAGGGCTCCATTGAATATCCATCATTGTGTCTCCGCATCCAAACCATTGTAACAAAATTACAGATTAGAGTAGTTCAAAAAATCATGGTAGCGGAACGTGTCCGCCAATTCATTAATCTACCCACACTAATGGCTCGGAAAGTTGTTGGGCATAACTTGTAAAGACTTCTTGATGAAACAACCCAAGTACCTCTCAAGAAAAACAAAAGCAAAAAATAAAATAAAATATAAATTATTATTTAAAAAAAAACAATGGTTCAATTACAATCAAAGAATCTCATATGATATTATTAAAGTTAGTCCTCGGCAACGGTGCCAAAAACATGATCATCATTTTTTCAAAGAATAAAATACCAGTAGTGGTTGATTAATCGGCAAGTGTACGATTGTCAAGATTTAACATAGATAATAAGAAGTACGAATGTCAAACCCACATGGACTTACTGTAAGTACCAAATAATACGCTTTTAATTATATTTAACCTACGAATATTAATTCAGTAAAATACTAATTAATTAAACTACTATTAGTGATCCAACCAAGCAAACCAAAGATGACAAGAAAATCCACTAGAAGATTATCAAGACGTCGGTTCACCAATGTAATCCTATGACCCTCGTTTGAATATCCAAATGTCTCTAAGGTGACGAGTTCTCCGAGATCTCAAGCTATATTAAACCTAATACCAAATTGCAATAAGTTGTCGTGCACTTATTTAACAATTCAATATTGCAAAAAACCTTGTAAGAACTTTTAGCTTTCGATTACTAGATATCAATGGCTATCACAGGTGTATTTGATCTCATTTCTCGATCTCAATTTGAAATCCACGGTGCAATTTACTATGTCATATCACAATACATCTCTCGATCCCAATCATGATAGATAATATCAATTCAAAGGTAGCTGCTCCCTTGAAAGCATAAAGAACATAAACCATACAAATATGATAAAGGAATGCAATCAAAGTTTAATAGAAAAAACGTAGGATCAAACCAATTGTGATGCCCGGTAATTATTGGTGTAAATCTCGGTGTGGTAATGATCCTTAATGGATTTTAACTGTGGCAATTATGAATTAATTACGGTATTGGGACTCCCGAGGATTTTAAATCCGGTATTTGGAGTCGTTGGATCCAAGGGTTGAGATTATATTCTCATCGTGGTGATAACCTTGGAATTTGGTTTTTGGTGGGATCTGGGGTCCGGAGTACTTTGTGCTGGGGGTGGTAATGAAAATTGAGATTGAGAGGCAATTATTGAACACCGATGATTTTTAATGAGTCATGATGTATTTGTGGGAGACTCGGGATTTTTGAGCCTTGGTACTATATATACCAAGTGGACTCGGTGTTCAATCATTTTGGATCTCATTTCTCTCTCTCTCCAACGTTTCCTTTCCCCAAACCCATATCCCTTCCCTTTTCACCTTTGAGCAGAAATCGATGGAGGCTCGTTTGGGAGTCGGATTTCTCGAAGATAATAAGGTATTGTTCTTCCCCTCGCATTTATCTTCGATTTGGTAGTAGTTTTGTGCTCTTTGGTTAAGGTTTGAGTTGGGTATGACTTTTTGGATTTTAAAGATTTTTGGGTTGGTATGTTTTAGGAAGCTTTATGGAGTTTATGTTGAGGATTAATGGTATGCTGGGTGTTGGGTTTGGTTTTGGGGTTTTAAACCATAAAACGCCATTTTTAGGCTTGTTCAGTGCTCGCCGATCGATCGGCAATAGGGGCCGATCGGTCGCGCGTAATTCCGAAAATAGAAGAAGATGAACAGTGTTGGCGATCGATCGAGAGAGACTATCGATCGATCATGGGCGCATGGCGATCGATCGGTCATTCTCGCCGATCGATCACGCGCATAGGAATTGTGATGCCAATCTTTGCTGAGGCTCTCGATCGATCGAGGGCTTATGTCCGATCGATTGAGAGGCCCTATTTCATGGCATATTTTGGGTTGATGTTGTGGAATCGATGCATGCTTCGCCCGGGGTTTTTTAAAATGGTTAATCGTCATTAATTGATGATATAGTTGGGGATTGTAAACGTGCTTGGGCATGTGGTTGCACGCTCTTTAACAATTGTGAGTTATTTTATATGTTAGCACATGATTCATCGGGTCACGGGACTAAGGCAAGTTTAATTCGGACTACGGAATTCTAAAGTACGTATAACGTACGAGCATAGCCTTTTATATTATTGCAACTGTGAAATGCATGGTATATGGTATTTGCAATAAATGGATATACATTGGTAATTATAAGGTGCCGCTTTTGAGCGAGCAATGATTGGGATGTTGTCGTTGTCGAGCGAACATAGGTTATGCCGCCGCTGCTGTTGAGCGTGCGTGAGGTTAAAATGCCGCTATTGTGAAGCGAGCGATAAAATAGAATATGGAATCATTGGTTAGATATATGCGATATCAACAGTTATTTGTTTAATGATTTAATCATATTTGATTATGAAACTGGCATGGAAGGAATGGATTTAGTTAATCAATGAGATGATTAACTGGCTTTTGGGGAATTTGATGGTTTCGGTTATTTTGAGAACATGAACAGCACAGGGATCCCGGATGAGGATGATACCATCCAGGGATTATCTTTTAAAATTCATGGCATTTACATTCTGTAAATTATGAACTGTGATATTGTGTTTATTGGATCGGTGGTATTGGTATGCTCACCCCGTGTGGGGGCTGTCTCTGTTGGGGCAGGTGGAACAGGTACAGCGGTAGCTTCGGAGTTGAGATCGAGCTATGGATTGGAGGTGCTTCCAGGACCGAAGTACCAGTGACGGTATTAAGCACAATATTTTATACATTAGATACACATACATTCATTGGTGCTCGCATGTGAGCACTACTATATGTGTATATGTGTTGTATAAAAAGGCAAGGGTCTTTCTCTTTTCATTCATGTGTTGCATGCAATTAATTAAGGAAATTGCTAAATGAATTGAGAATATGTTTGTGTATTATAAGACGCATACTTAAGGGTTAAGTGGTATGTGGGATTTGAACATTATATTGAATAATGTAAATAATTTTATTGTTGGTACATTATGCTATGGTTACATGTGGTTTTTCCCCCTGATTACATGATTTTATGCACTTAATACATGGGTTAATACACTAATAGCGGATTAAGGGCTAGGGGTCCTTACACTAATGGATCTCTAATAAAGCAAAACAAAATAAAACAATTAATTAAAGACAAAGAAAAACTCCTAATGTCGACTTTGTTCGTGGATCTGCTTCCTCTCTCGCTTCCTTCGATCGTATCTCGAATCTGCTTATTGAAGTTGTTCCGATTCCTAGGATGGGTTAATGGTGGATTGTGGTTGATGGTGAGATGGATGATGGATGGAGGCTTAACCTAGGGTAAAATATGGTCTAATCTAATTCTCCTCTTGTAATTTTCGTCCATCATATATTTATAGAGGAGGAGGACTGAGTAGATTCCTGACGTGACTATAAATAGACATATCTAGTATATTTAATTGTCTACGATTTTGTATATTTTGATGGATAAATTGATACATATGTTACCTAATCATATATTTGTTTGAATGTAGGTGAAATCGAAGAAATCGAGCTAATAAGGGTGAATAAGATCAAGAAATGCATTAGAGATGATAAGGAATCAAAGTAGACCAAGAAAAATGCACAAAAGTTGTCAAAGACTGGAGATCGATCGCCAGAGTTGAAGAGATCGATCACACCATGGGCAGAAAGTTGAGCAACAAAATTGGAGACATGGCGATCGATCGGTAGCCCATCCGCGACCGATCGCCGAGAGACGAAGTTTAAAAAAAAAATCTACGATCGATCACCAGCAGAATCCTGGATTTTATGGAAACTCGATTTTTACCATCTTTGGATAGATTTTTACCTACCCTATCAGAATCCTACCTTATAACTCGAAATTGGGGACCTCATATGAGACTATCATCATAGTTTAGACCTTAGATATTAATTTGAGATTTTTTCTTTCATAGTTAAAAGGCGGCTACAAAGATCAAGGCGAAGGTGGAGTGACGATCTCGATAAGCGGCGATCCTTATAGTTTGTCTATTCTTTTCCTTATGCTTTTACTTGATTTTGTTGTTTTGATTTAGTCATGAGTGGCTAAACTACTTTTGATTCTTGGTTGAAGGAAAACAAAACCTTGGAATTTATGTTTTCATGAGCTTGATGTTCTTTTTTTGATTTTTATTGAGTATCAAGTGTTTTTTCTATGATCTATTGCCATGATTGTTGTGTTTTTATTATAAGAAATTGGTCATCTAATGATTGTTACATACAATCTAATGCTTGGCCTTTGGAGCAACTAAGATTAATGATTGCATGTTGTTGGTGTTGTTAAATTTTTAGGGAAAACGCTTGACTAGATTAAACATAGACGCTTGTATTATGTTGTCTAAGTTTTATCATTCTTACTAGTTTTGAGAGCTATTGTTAATATTAATCTTAACTGTTGTTGTTTTGATTGATTCAACGATACGGGTTAACTTAGAACGCTTGGACTATTTTAACTAGGTATACGGTAAGATAGGAGTTGAATCTCCAATGATGAATAGTCAAGTAAAAATTAAATCTTTTATGAAAATCGATAATTGAATGCATAATTCCAAGATAGAGTCGACTGAAAATCAAGAATCTCTTTTCTCACAATTTAAATCACTTTATTTAATTTTGCTCACTAGTTTAATTCATAGATTTTTCATAGTAGTATTTTAATCAATTCCAAAAACCCCCTTTTTCTATTTGTTTGCGTAGATAACACAAAATAATGCATCATTCCTCGTGGGATCGATCCCTATTCACGCTACTATATTCATTATTGTTATTAACTTGAGAGGGTTAATTCGGGCATACGTGATAAACACAACCAAATTTTGGCGCCGTTGCCAGGGAAGGTATTGTTTAATTTTGCGTTAATTTTTTTTCTTCTACTATCACGCACTGCTACTTTGGTTTCTTAATGAGTACAGATGAATCATCTGATCACGAAGATAATTTCCAATATAACCCTGAGATTGAGATGACATTACATAGAAGAGAAAAGAAGCTAGAAGGATTGAAGAAGAAGAAGATGAAAGGAACACGATGGCAGTGAATCAAAGTTTGAGACAGCTGGCGAATCCTACCTTGTATCAACAACCTCTCTGCATCACTTTCTCTGCTCTTGCTACTAATATAAATTTTGAGCTTAAATCTGGTTTAATTCACTCATTGCCTTCTTTCCATGGTTTTGCAGGTGAGAACCCCCACAAGCATTTGATGGAATTTCACGTGGTGTGCACTAATATGAAGCCGACTAGCGTAACCGAAGAGCTAATTAAATTGTGAGCCTTTCCATTCTCCTTGAAGGATGCTGCTAAAGATTGCTATTCTATTTACCCTATGCATCCATCACTACGTTGACTGATTTGAAAAAATTCTCCCTTGAGAAGTACTTTCCTGCTCCGAGGGAAACTAACATAAGAAAGTAAATCTATGGTGTAAAGCAATATCACGAGGAGTCAGTGCACGAGTACTGGGAGTGTTTCAAGAAATTGTGTGCAAGCTGCCCACAACACCAGATAAGTAAACACCTCTTAATTCAATATTTCTATGAAGGTTTGCTTTATGCTGGCAGGAATCTAGTGGATGCGGCGAGCGGAGGAGCCTTTATTGATAGCGAACATGGCTGCCAACTCCCAACAACTTTGACCTGCTCGACATGGACAAATGCCAAGCACGAGGTAAACGTATCTAACCTTGAACAACAACTGATTGATTTAACTTCTCTTGTGCGTCATCTTGCAGGTGGTAATGTTATGAAGATGAAGCCATGTGGAATTTGTCTAGCCATGAACCTTCCTACTGATGCATGTCCCTCTCTTCAAGAGACATCCACTAAGCACGGAAACGCAGGGGTGGATTTCCGGGTCCACCACAAAGAAGCTATGAACCATCATCGAGCGCATACAATCGAGGTTGGAGGGATCACCCAAAGCAGAACTATGGAAATCAACTGACGCACCACCCTCCACCGCCCTACAAACCACTATTTCAGAGCCCTCAACAACTTCCAGTGCATGCCCCTAACGACAGGTTAGAAAATATTATTAATGTTATTGATGAAATAATCTGCAATTTCAACAGGAAACGAGGGCGAGCATTCAAAGTTTGAACACTCAAATAGGGCAGTTGGCGACATCAATCAACAAGATAGAAGGGAGAATATCAAATGGCTTGCCTTCACCGCCAGTGGTGAACCCAAGAGAAAATATAAGTACTATCACATTGAAGAATGGTGAAGAAGAGACCATGGAGATGGTGGTACTGACGCCACCCGGACGATAAGATATGAATGAAGAGAAGGACAACAAAGTGGATAGCGAGGAGCTCATTCAAGAAGAGGAACCACGAGGTAAGTTTCCTCCACTTTCTGAGTATAAAATAAAACCATTCCCCCTTACATTAAAGATGAATAGGAAGGACAAAGGACATTATGAGACATTTTGAAGGTGCAAGGAAAACACTCCACTATATGATGCCATGAAGAAAGTACCTCGATATGCTAAGTTTTTTAAGGAAGTATGGAAAACGAAAAGGAGCAAAAAACTGAAAGGGTGCCCCAAGATTGAACTCGGTGAGAATGTTTCCGTGGTCACCCAAAGAAGCATTCCCACTAAATGTAAGTATCCTGATATGTTTTATATCTCCTGTGTGATTGGAAATACTATGATTGATAGGGCAATGTTAGACTTATGAGCTTCTATTAATGTTATGCCTTACTCAATCTACACACAATTGAAACATGGACATTTGAAACGAAATTCTATTGTGAGACAATTAGCTGATAGGTCCACAGTCCGTCCTAGAGGGATAGTAGATGATGCACTTGTACAAGTAGATAATTTGGTTTTTCCCGCTGATTTCTATGTCCTAGACATGGAAAATGGTGATCCATCTTGCCCCATCCTACTAGGGAGACCATTTTTGAAAACATCTAAATCTGTGATAGATGTTAATAGCAATATTTTAACTATGGAGTTTGATGGTAAGATTGCAAAAAATTCAGTATCTGTGAATCTATTAAAACTCATGAGCATTCTAGTTGTGCTATTGATATCAAGGATGAACTTGACTTCGAATTTGAATCTGATGACTTGTGTGAGATGGCAAATGCTACTGAAGGCCTTGTGAACAAATGAGGTACGGATTCACTTCTTGTGCATAATTTCATACCATTGCCGCTTTATCTACTTATGATACTGTTGACCATCTCTCTTCTCAATTGAAGGATCCTACTGATGAAAGGAAACACCCTTCTGATCGACCACATCAATCAACAAAAGATGGAGGAGGAGCAAGGACTGACGATGACCTCTCAAACAAGTGCAAGGCGAACAAGCCAAAATTTAGAGGAATTAAGAAGATATTGAGGTGGAAGAAGAAAGATAGAGCGCCACGCATGACCCACCTTGATCAAGGACTAGCGTCGGGCCACCGACGTTAAACAGAGGCGTTTTGGGAGGCAAACCAAGGGGAGTTGGTTTTCCCATCTCTTTTATTGCTTTCTTAGTTTTAATCTTTTTTTCTTTTCTTATATTTTTTGTCTTACATTGGGGATAATGTATGATTTAAGTACGGGGGAGGGATTAGTAGTAGTTATTGCTTTCTATAAAAAAATTCAAAAAAATCAAAAAATTTAAAATTTTTGAGCTCATAGTTAGTAATGAACGCATGCTTAGAATCACTAGCCCATTATGAAACCTATTGATAACATGCATGCTTTTGAACATAGGTGAATTGATAACATTGGAACACATTGAATTCTAATGCAAATTATATCTTGACATAGTAGTTGAATATATTGAGCATGAATTGTCATGACTTGTGAAGTGTTCATAGCCTAATGAAGATTGTGTGAATTTTGTGATAGTCTTAGGAAGTCTCTGATACATGCTAGAACTTAACTACATGCTCTTTGTGGCGTATGTCTAGACCATTTGCGAACATGAAAGTGATATAGACGATTTTTGATGCGTTTGAGCCTTTCAAGCCTACCACATAAATAAAATTATCCATAATACCCTTTTTGAGCTTTAATGCAAAAGAATGGATGCATGCTAAGCATACAAACAACCACCATTCAACATTTTTTGACTAGCTTATCATCCTTCCCTAATAAGCCTATATATGATTTAAATCCATACCTTTGAGAGGAGTATGATGTGTTTCATTCATATGCACTTATGTATTAATTGATCCATATGTTTTGAGCTTCATTGTCAAAATAATGAAATGCATGAAAGCAAAGGGATGCCTTGAAAAAAAAAATAGATAAAAATATGACCCCAAGGGGATCCAAGTCACAAGAAGAAAATAATGAGTTAAACCTTGTCAAAATAAACAAGGTTTGAAAAAATCACGCAAGAAGAGAAGTTTTAATTGTGCATATCATCATACTCTCTTGTTTGATACACCTTACACTTTCTTTCATAAGCCAACACCTAGGCCAAGCTACAAGCTAATTAAGACCTATTTGATTTATGTTTGCAAGTGGCTGTGTACAACTTGAGCTATTGCGGGTTTACATTTATTGGATCTATAATTTGTACTTGACACTTGTTTATGACCACACATACACACGTTCGCTGCTTTGATGAGTATGAAATGCCTAGGTATTGAACTTGTTCCACTTTTAACTTTTCACTGTCTTTCACTACTGTGCATGTTTAAAATTGTTGCGGCATTAAAGTGAGGACAAGTTATTTTGTTATGATGATGATCCAACAAAAAAGATTTTAGTTTTGTTCTGATTTACTCGAGGCCGAGTAAAGATTAAGTATGAGGAAATTTGATTTGACTATAAATAACACATCTAGTATGTTTAATTGTCTACGATTTGTTATATTTTGATGGATAAATTGATACATATGCTACCTAATTGTATATTTGTGTGAATGTAGGTGAAATCTAAGAAATCGAGCTAATAAGGGTGAATACAGATCAAAAAATGCATTGGAGATGATAATGAATCAAAGTAGACCATGAAAAATGCATAAAAAGTTGTCAAAGACTGGAGATCGATCGCCACAATTGAAGAGATCGATTGCACCATGGGCAGAAAGTTGAGCAACAAAATTGGAGACCAGGCGATCGATCGGTAGCCCATCCGCGATCGATAGAAAAACTTTAAAAAAAACAAAGAAGGCTGGCGATCGATCGCCAGCCATCTGCGATCGATCGCCAACCGAATCCTGGGTTTTATGGAAACTCGATTTTTATCATCTTTGGATAGCTTTTTACCTACCTTATCAGACTCCTACCTTATAACTCAAAATTGGGGACCTCATATGGGACTATGATCATAGTTTAGACCTTAGATATTAGTTTGAGAATTTTTCTTTCATAGTTAAAAAGCGGCTACGAAGATTAAGGCGAAGGCGGGAGTGACGATCTCGACAAGCGGTGATCCTTATAGTTTGTCTATTCTTTTCCTTATGCTTTTACTTGATTTTTGTTGTTTTGATTTTTGTCATGAGTGGCTAAACTACTTTTGATTCTTGGTTGAAGGAAGACAAAACCTTGGAATTTATGTTTTTCATGAGGTTGATGTTCTTTTATTGATTTTTATTGAGTATCAAGTGTTTTTTCTATGATCTATTGCAATGATTGTTGTGTTTTGATTATAAGATTGACCATCTAATGATTTTTACATACAATCTAACGCTTGGCCTTTGAAGCAACTAAGATTAATGATTGCCTGCTATTGGTGTTGTTAAATTTTAGGGAAAACGCTTGACTAGATTAAGCATAGACGCTTGGATTATATTGTCTAAGTTTTATCATTCTTACTAGTTTTTTGAGAGCTATTGATAATATTAATCTTAGCTACTGTTGTTTTGATTGATTCAACGATACGGGTTAACTTAGAACGCTTGAGCTATTTTAACTAGGCATAAGGTAAGATATGAATTGAATCTCCAATGATGAATATTCAAGTAAAAATTAAATCTTTTATGATACTTGATGATTGAATGCATAATTCCAAGGTAGAGGCGACTGAAAACCAAGAATCGTTTTTCTCATAATTTAAAACACCTTAGTTTAATTTTGACACTATTTAATTCATAGATTTTTCATAGTGGTATTTTAATAAATTCCAAAACCCTTTTTTCTATTTGTTTGCATAATTAACACAAAAAACACATCCTTCATCGTGGAATCGATCTATACTCACGCTACTACATTCATTATTATTATTAACTTGAGAGGGTTAATTTGGGCGTACGAGATAATGCAACCAATTCCATGTAGAACTCAAAAAAGGTATTTTTTTCAGAATATTCCGCCTACCGCTACATGGCTTCCTATCGATATCATTGGACCAATAGACCGATGATAGGCTACCGATCGATAGCGAAGTCGAATTATGTGCCTAAAACATCAATCCGAACCCATTCATGGCATTACAAGTTCTTAGTAATGACTCTCAGATTGAAAAATGCAGCGGCCACTTTCCAAGCAACGATGAACGAGGTACTTCGACCTTTTTGAGAAAATTTGTATTTGTTTTCTTGATGACATTTTAATATATAGTCGCACATTTGAAGCACTTGGAAACTGTGTTGAATGTGTTAAGTCAAACACAAACTGATATTAAATATCAAAAAAAATAGTCAGTTTGGGTTGACATAAGTTGAGTATTTGGGGGATATTATCTGGGGGTAGGGGGTTTCGGTGGATGTTAAGAAGATTGAGAGTATGGATGAATGGCCAGTACTGATGAATGTGAAGGGGGGTCCGCTGCTTTTAGGATTAACGAGTATTACATGAAATTCATTGAGAGGGTGATAGCTAGACCTTTGACAGAATTATTAAAGAAAAATAGCTTTAAATGGGGGTGGAGACTCAAGGGGCTTTCAAACAACTTAAGAAAACGATGTGTGATGCTCATGTGTTGAGATTACCCAACATCAGTGAGGATTTTGTGATTGAGTGTGATGCTTCAGGGAAAGGGATAGGGGTTGTTTTGTCATAAGAGGGTAGACCAATTGCTTTAAACAGTAAAGCATTAGCAGATTGGGCACTAGCTAAGTCTATCTATGAGAAAGAGTGTATGTCTTTAGTATGACAATCCAACATTGGAGGTCTTACTTATTGGGTAGAAAATTCATTGTGGTGACAGATCATAAGTCCGTCAAGGACTTGTTACAACAACGGATTAGTACCCCTGATCAACAACATTGGTTATACAAACTATATTGGGATACATATTTGATATCAAATATAGGGCTAGCTGAATGAATATTGTGACTGATGCACTGTACAGGAAGGGGAAAATCTGAGATAGCAGTCATTTCAGTACATGTATGGATGATGGAGAGGAAATTAGGCGGGCAGTGAGCAAGGATGAGACACTTCAGCACATCAGTGAGAGTTTACTCAAGGGGGATATGGGACATTCACATTTTTCCTTAATAAAGGGGCAGTTGTTTTACATGAATCGAATGGTGTTACCCCAGGATTCTATCTGGGTGCAGAGATTATAGAAGAATTCCACATCACGCCTTTGGGGGGACACTCCAGGTCTTTCTAAACATTGAAGAGGATTGAACAGTTGTTTTATTGGCATGGGATGTGGATGGATGTGTTAAGCACGTAACATAGTGTATAACGTGCCAGCAACAAAAATATTTGGCACAATCACCTACAGGTCTCTTACAAGCGCTGCCAATTCCGAAGAATCTATAGGAAGAGTTGTCAATGGATTGTATTGCCAAAGTCAAAAGGGTTTGATGTGCTTATGGTAGGGGTGGATAGGCTCTTGAAAGCAACTCATTTCTATTGTTCAAAGACCCACTCACAGCCTTACAGCTAAGGAGGTTAGGGAAGTGGTTAAACCGCATGGTTTACCAAAATCCATCATCATCGACACTGTTTCTGAGTCATTTATGTAAAGATTTCATTAAGTTGCAGGGTACTAAACTCAAGATGAGCTCCTCTTATAATCCTGAAACGGAAAGACAAACCAAAGTACTCAACAGATGCTTGGAAACTTATCTACGCTGCTTTGCATCGGAGCAACCAAAGACTTGGGCATCATGGATTTCTTGGGCCGAGTACTGGTATAACACCTCATTTCAATCTTCAGGTATGACACCTTTGGAGGCAGTATACGGATATAAGCCACCAGCAATCATTCAATACTTACTAGGTGAGATCATTCAATACTTACTAGGTGAGACATTGGTAACTGTTGTAGCTCAAGAACTACAAGAAAGGGATGAATAAATACAACCTTCAAAGAGCTCAAGAGTGGATGATAAATTTTGGCAAAATACAAAGCGATGTGTCTTTTATGGTGGGCGATATGGCTTTTTTGAAGCTACGATCTCACATAAAACAATTAATCTGCAAAAGGATCTATCAAAAGTTGGTTGCCAGGTACACTATGGTCCATTCAAAATTGTTTAAAAGATAGGTGAGGTGGCCTACAAATTGCAGCTTCCATTGGAATCACAGATGCATATGGTCTTCCATGCTTTTTGTCTCAAGAAAGCCATGGGCAATACTTGAGGAGTTGGAAACCGAGTTAGCAATCAAGTACGAACCTCAAAGGATTCTATCCATGAGGTTCAAAAAGAGGGATACCAAGCAAATTTTGCAGATACTTGTACAATGGAAAGGAAGGCATGCAGAAGATGTTGGGTTTTCGTAACCCGGCGCCAGATCCAAACGCAGCGGAATAAATCATAAACAGATCTAACCCGGGGACGGATCGATCGCGCCTGATTCATATATTAGAACATGCAAATATCAAATAATGCATGAAAAGGAATTACCGTTCATCGACGTGAATCTGATGGCGGTGATCCTCGAGTCCAATCAACCTAACCAGATCTACAAGCTCAGCACAAGTGCTAGTTTGATGTTAGCTTTTGTGAGAGAGAGTGATTAATTGTTTTGACTCTGGATACAAATGTCATATATATAGTTGTAATCAGCTAATTGGGCCAACATTTGGCTTGTAGGGCATTTATGCTAACAATCTCCCACTTGCCCAAAAGCGAAAACAAAACTACAAATTCATAATCCAAGTAACTCAGTCCAATTGAATAACTTGATGTCCTATCAATGTATATAATTATGAGACATAAATATATCAAACATTTTAATTTTAGAACTTTCTATAAATGAAACATTTTCAAATATAGAAACTCCACTAAATTGAGGAGCATTCAAAAATTATATTCATCTCTTCTGAATCACTCAATTTGAGCACTTGACATTTAAGTCTCAATTCTCATCGATAAATCGGTGGCCTGTTAATTGTGACCCAGCGAGGCTCAAGTGTATCATAGCAGTAGGATCACAACCTTTGTGATTTTAGAAGTCAAACAACTTCTTTGGACTTACCCTGAATGCTCCATTGTCAATTAAACTCCTTTAATAGACAATGGCCGAAATACAATTTCAGCAACAACCTACCGATCGTGGGTAGCGCCTAGCATCTGCGCTTCACGAAGACCTAGATACAAATGACTAGCAACGCACGAGAACCTGTCAGCCATAGTTAGCGTGCATTACATTCCTTTCACTCATTATGTCTCGATTGAATCTAGGGCATTGGTTGGTTAAGGCCCCTTGTGATTTCAATAACTATATATTTGTTTCACGTTATATGATTCCTTGTATGCGTATATGAAAAACTCCTTTTTCACAAGCACTACCCACTCTAGCCAGAGATTCCTCGAATATATATAAAAAAAACACATAGGACATCCTGGTTCATCAAGACAATGGGTGAATCCCCAACGACAATCATAGGCCTCTGACAGCATCACTGAATACCCAAAATAACAACTTTATGACCCGCATGCGATCAGTCATTAAATCAAAGTACACAGCTATCTGTCAAGACCTCAATGACGCCTCGGGTCATGAGGATGGTGCACAACTATGACTAGAAATTCTATACTCGACAAGTAGTAACCACTTATAGAATTCCGAGTATGGTCGTTCAATGAACTGATTCCTAATGAGCACATGTTCATGTGTGCTGACTTCTCCAAGCCAATGCCGATGAAACACGACACTACGCTAGACACATCATGAATACCAATCTCTAACGAGCATATATCGATATCCCATTCTCGAAGGTTCATCGACCAGGAACTTTTAGAAATCGCAGTCGAAAATGTATTTCATGGTCACCATCATATGCGTAACCACATTCTATGGACTATAGCAATCTCAAGGACTTCATCAATACATCAAGATGCATGGGTAAACAGATGAAGAAGTGCCATATATATTAATATTCTAACAAAGATTAGTCATAATAAGATTATAAGTGCAATCAATCAACTATTGATGTACTTAATCGCATATGACAACAATATCTTTCACTTTTCCCAAAGCCAACAACTCATGTGTCTCAAGACCATCTTCCCAAGATGTCTGGCAGACACCGATCGTTGAAAAAGTTTTGTCAGTGTATTCACTATATTTTTCTGTTGAAGCGATTCTCTCGATAATAATGTCGCGTCTACCATCTCTCTCATTAGATGATATTTTCTCAATATATGTTTGGATACTGATGAGATCTTGGTTATTCATAATAGCCCAACTGTTGTCACAGTACATAGGAACTGTGTGAACCGCGCTAGAAATTACACCCAACTCTTGGATGAAATTTCATATCCAAACTGCATCTTTGCTGCATCGTATGCTGCAATGTATTCAGCTTCAGTGGTGAAATCCGATGTGGTGTCTTGCTTGGAACATTTCCAAGAGACAACATCATCATTAAGCTTAAATACAAATCCGAATATCGATTTGGTATCATCTACAGCCGACTGAAAAACCAGCATCAGCTTAGCCTTCAACTTTTTATTTCTCCACTTACCGATCCCAAAAACTATGAACATAACATAAATTCTTCATAAGTACTTGATGATTATTTTTACAGTTTTCCAGTGACTTCACCGGGATCTGTCTGATGTCTGCTCATTACTCTAAAAACATACATCAGGCCAAGTACATAACATAACATACATTATGATATTAAAAGTCGAAACATAAGGTACCAATGTCATCTTTTCTCTCTCCTCATCAATCTTAAGAATCATTGACTCGAGAGATGAATACTATGACATATTGTGAAGTAACTCCTTTTTCGACTATTCCATGCTAAATTCTTTTAGCACAGTGTTTATATACGTAGATTGAGAGATATCAAGCATCATTTAGATCTATTCATATAGATCCTTACGCTAGGCACGTAGGACGCTTCTCCCAAATCTTTCATGGAGAAATTAGTAGATAATCATGCTTTAATTGATTAATCCAATACCATTCACAATGAGCATGATATAATCGACTTAAAGTATCACAAATGTAACCATGCTTCCACTAACCCTTTTGCACACACATGCCACTTCCAGATTTTTAAGAAAACCAAACACTTTGATTATGTTATCAAAACGGAAGTTCAAACTTCGGGATGCCTTCTTAGGCCCATAAGTGGACATCTGGAGTTTGCAAACCTTTTGCTCACTCCCAATGGTTGTGACGTCCTCTGGATGCATTGTAAAAAAAGTCTTCACATACATCTGTTATATCTCGTAGTCATAATATGAAGATATAGCTAATAAAATTCGAATAGACTTTAGCATCATAACCGATGAAAATTTTCTCACAGACAACTCTTTGCCTATGAGAATAAATGTTTCCTACTGGTCAAGCTTTGAAGGTCACTACTTTCCCATCCACTCCAAGCTTTCGTAGATCAATTGCAGCCAATGGGAACAATTCCCAAAGATTGTTCCCAAAGAGGATCTACTAAGGTCCATACCTTATTAGAGTACATGGGATCTATTTCAAATCTCATGGCATTTTGCCAATGTCCCGAAACGATGTCCAATACCGTCTCCTTGAAAGTCCTAGGATCACATCCGTGGTCAAATCATTTTGAGTACTTTCTAGGAGTATATTCAATTTATCAGGAGTTCTTGAAACACTTTCAGATCTCCTTGGTATGTGTAGTTCAAAGGTTATGATTGAATCAATTAATTTCACTGACCCTTTCAAGTTATATTATATTGTCATTCCTTTCTAATAGAAACATTGTAGGGTCTTCCTACCTTAACATCATCTTAAACACATATAATGGACTAAACATGCATTAATAACGTCTTAAGGTTCCGGTTGTAGTTTGAGCTATTAAGATTACATGCCAAAAATGAAATTTCAGAACTTAATTAATTACATTCTCAAAATGAATGTTAAAGCGATAGAATTATACTACTCCTAGAGTAGAGACTATCCAAAAATCCTGTATCCTAATTTCTTTCATGCTCCTCATAGCTCACTGTCTCAACCCGACCCTGAGCCTTCTGTCCAAAAGTGTACCTACAGGGACAACACATCATGAGCATGCACATCTTTACTTAACATCATAAAAGAAACATAACAGTAAATGCATGAAATCTTGGTTAAGTGAACTTGCTAGTTATTCGTTAACTTCTTCTTGTTGACCCTGATTCACATTCATACATATGGATGTCTTACTCTATTGTATGGCGTCTTACCATATCATAAACATCGTATGTCATCTTGCCATATGGGCATCTTACCCAATCATAACATCGTATGGCATCTTACCATATCATAACATCGTATCATTATATAAACATCATCATTACTTATCATAATCGTCCTCATGGACATCATATCCTCTTCACTCATCATAAACATCATCATCATAAACTTACTTATCATAATCATCATCATAAACATCATATGTACTTATATAATCATTGCATAATCATAGTATAGAAGTATGGTTTACCGTCCGATGCCCGTACGTTTCTTACGTACCTTAATTCCCAAAAGTGGAGGAATTGGAGAACTTTATCTCCTTGATGTTGTGGGTTCCTGGGATGGTTCTACACAACCATACAAATCAATATTAGGAGCTAATTAATAGCCAAATACCAAAAATTCATCAAAATTCATCATTTTTCACTTTTTACACAGCGGCGATCGATCGCTACACGAGGCGATCGATCGCCTCGCCTTTTGCCTTGCGGCGATCGATCGCCTGTCGCGTAAAAAGCTACTGGCCTTCGGCGATCGATCGCCTCATACAGGGCGATCGATCGCCACCTGCTGGTGCACGATTTTTCACCATTCTTGAGCATTTTTCAAGCTCATCCTCATACCTTTCAAAACCAAACTTTCCTACAACATCAACAACATCATAACCCACTAAAACCCACATAAAACACTTCAAAAATCATACCCCAACAACATGCAACATACACCCAAAACAAACCCACCTAAAACACTTCAAATCATCCCATTTCAAAACCAAACATCATCAAAACTTTAGGAAGGGTTCCATACCTCTTGAAGACTCCAAATCTTGACAAAAATCACACAAACACAAGTTTTGTGGAACTTTCCTTCTCCTTCCTTGGAGGATTTCGAAAATGGGGAATGGGTAGGGTTTTGGGAGTGGATTTGGGGATTTTAGAGGGGAAAGGGTAAAGTGAGATAAAGGGTATAGTGGGGTATGGGTTTTAAAGTTAAATTTGTACCCCAACAATTAACATGATGTATAAAATACCCCAACATGGTATTTTAAAAGCATTTACAAAAATGCATTCAACTTCCACTAAAATCATGCTTTCCTCATAATTGGTAATCAATATAATTAAATCATGTTAACACTTCATTACCCAACACATAAATCAATTACCACCTAATTCATCATTAATGCTCAAATTGCATATAATTAATTTCGGAGCATCACAAACATTTTCTCTAGAAAGACTGCACTTGTGAAACAAACACTTTGTCTCCAATTGACAATATAAATTTCAACAAAATAACATAAGATGGGTCAACTATCCAACTCATCTCTCACTGGCTGCTTCACATAAGCAGAACAATCTCAAATCTATATTTGGATTATTTTTCAGTCCATATCGTATATGGAGATTTGGTCACTGCAATTGTATGAATTACGTTCAACCAATATGTAACTTTAGAGAGTTACTCAGAGAAAATCACATGCTAAATATATATTGGATTTAAGTTATCATTCTTTTTATATTATTTGAATATAATCATACTACTCATTCATAAGTTCACCAGATTCAATAAAACATGCATTCTTAAAAATACTGCAAATCACATTCGCATAGTTAAAAGAATCATTCTCTATCAAAATAGAAACAATGTTCATAATTAAATCTAGAACAAATAAATAATTGCTCAAACCAGTTCCTAACCAGTTCAAGATTTATATTAAATAAATGCTTCAAACAGCCTTTGCAACAACTCTGGCTACAATGCTTAGCCTCAGGTAGGTTCACCTTGCTAGGGCTCTATACTCTTCTCAACATATGCAACTCTTTGCAAAGATGTGAGCACAACTGGTATCATATACCAACGAAGTAGAATCAATAGAAACATTTTTTAATATAAACATACCCTTTCTAGAACGCTTCTAGCCTAGATATTCCTTACAATTTTGCGCTAGTGACCAGCAGTGAAAATATAGCTGCTGCTCCTTCTTAGTTGCTGTAAGGCCTCACTACCTTAAGTGAGGATTAAAGGCATAAGGAGAGCTAAACATGCATAAATCAGAGTATAAGGTTCTTGTTAATGCCTCGAGCTTAAGAAATTACAGTGCCAAAAATAAAATTCCAAAAAGATTAATTACATTCCCAGCAAAATGAATCTTAAGGCTATAGCTTTACACTACTCCTAGAGTAGAGACTATACAAAAATAATAATGTCCTTCTACCGATAGCACTCCTCACAAGCTCACCGCATCAACCTGGTCCTTAGCCCTCCGTGCCAAAAAGCTCCTACAGGAACAACTCCAAAACCATGAGAATATAATAAACCATATCCACAACAATATGATTATGATATAAAAATGCATAAACCGTAAATACAAATCACTTCCTGTATTTAAAGCATTTAAATGCTCCATTTGGTTGTCCATGTACCACAATCACAATCAACAGATTATAATACCAATAATATATGTAATGACATACATCCGTTCCATCAATACCGATAACCATTTTCCAAGTCTTATTATATCAGTGGCAAATACCCCTCGCGTTGACATGACAGCGGCATTAATACCCCTCGCTTCGACATATTATCGGCATAATATCCCTTGGAATAATATCACAGCGGCATTATCCTTCGCTTCGACGTATCTGCGGCAAATATTCTTCATCGCTATAATATGACAGCGGCAAGTATTCTATCATCGCTTCGACATGAAGGCGGCAAGTATTCTTCATCAATGGAATATAACCTCGGCTTACAATCATATGCACCAATGCATCCAATGTTTACATGCATAATGCATATTCCAACATGTGTATGCAACCATAATGCATAATCCAATACGTAAAAATACATTTTACAGTCCGATGCCTGTACGTATCACTACGTACCTTTCTTCCAAAAAGTGGAAATGCTGTAGGACTTTATCTCCTTGGTTATGTTGCCACCTGGGAAGGCTCTACACAATCACACAATCCAATATTAGAAGCCAAATAATAGTCCAATACCAAAATCCCATCAAAAACCAAAAACTCATAATTTGGCATCTCGCGATCGATCGCCATCAAGCCCCGATCGATCGCGAGATCCCACTGCCCAAATCTCCAAAATTCTGTAATCAGCGAGCGGTCGATCGCGAGACTCACCGATCGATCGCCCCACCTTGGCGATCGATCGTCAAATGCTTCCGCCAGGCACTGACTTCGCGCGATGGATATCCTATTTTCGGCGATCGATCGCCGCGCCCTGTAAACGCGAAAATCTTCATTTAAACACATTTCTTCCCCTCCAACCCATTGTTCTTCAAATAACATCCAACCAATAACACCAAAACATCATATACCATCACAATAAACACCACTAGCAAAAAAAATCCAAAGCTCAACCAAAAACACCACATTACAAAATCAAACTCTTAATAATCCCTAAAACACAAACCCATTTCAATTCAAAACAAAATAAAACCATACTAGGAGGAAATCATACCACTTGAAGCTTCAAAATCTTGCAAGAACCAAGCAACTCAAGCTTTTGAAAATCCCTTCCTCATCTTCTCTCTTGAAAATCGATTTTGGGTTTGGGAAAGGGGTTTGGGTGTTTAAAGAGTGTGATGGGGAGTGAGGTGAGGGGTAAGGGTATAAAAGGTGTTGGGGGGTTAATAAAATATAGTACCCTATTAATTAGCATGATGTATAAAATATCCCAACATGATATTTTAAAAGCGTTTTCCAAAAATGCACCATAACTCCAATTAAACATGTTTCTTCCAAAATAATTAATACCCACTACAAATAACCATGCCAAAACTCAATTTCCACAACATGCATCACATGCACCCTGAAATGTACTACCAGGTTATGCCCACCACATAACTATACATTTCACCACCATAACTTAATTTAACACCATAACTTAATTTAACACCATATTAATCACATAAACATAATTAATGGCTCAATTACACATAATTATTTCAGGGATATCACAGTTGCTACTATATCTATTTTCTTATTTTGAGGTCGGGAACCATTTCACTTCCTATTCTTTATCCTTAAACTCTTTCTACCATCGGTAAAAGATTCGACAAGAAGAACACGTTTCTCCTTTTGAATCAAGGACTCATGAGTTTCCAATATTTTGACTATAAGATCAAATCTACAGCCAGTTAATGAGGATTTGTCACATTCGATTTTCCAATTTCGCAACAAGAGATATTTTTCTTACGTCATGCTCATAGACCGAAGCCCCATCTTGCATGTGAAATGAAAATAGCTCTTTTGAAGTCGCGAGTCTCAGTAATCGCATCCGTTCACCAAACATTTGTAGGTGTTGGAAAATATCAGCAATGTGAGCGAGTTTCTCATATCTGTGTTGAAACTCATTGGTGACATTGATGCTATCATATAGCACCTAGCCGAAAGATCATCGTCCCACCATTTCTCAAGTGTGGCGGTCTCTTCATGAGACGAACCGGGAGACACTTCAACAGGAGGCTCCCACCAAGGGTATATAGCAACATTTTAGAAGCAAGCACTATTTCAAAATTAATAGCCAATCAGAATAATTTGGTGGTTAATTTGTTTATATCGAGACTTGATGTAATCGGATTCACGGCAATCACAATACTGAGAATAAACAGAACATATATGCAAACCGTTTGATTATTAATTAATTCAAAAACTATGAACTTTAGTTATTAAATGCTCTCACTAAATTTTTTGAATTCATCACCCTCATGACAAATGAACGGAAAATCATATTTTCTAAGTTGGCTTGGAGTCCAACTAGCTCATTAAAAACCCCGGACGTGGGCCCACCGGCTTCGTGATACTAAAGGTAGATCACAATTGCATCATATGCAACCCCCAAGATATTTGTCTCGCGATTGACATAACCCTACATGGGCAGGACAATTATGTCTTCTCACGTCAAACTAACACATCCCACGGATGGCAATGTCACGCCCAAAAGACCCCACATGGGTGAGTAGTCTAAAAGGTTAACATAACATCACCCCTAATTAAGTGGCAGTTAAACACGCAGCTTTCCCATGCCAGATGCCCCACTCGGGGGTGAGTAAGGCAATATGACACAAGTAGCGTCTCATGGCTTAACTGTTGATGGAAGACATGAAGCGACAAACCCTTTTGAGCTCCCCTTATCAGTTTGATATTAAAAATTTTGAATCATATTCAAAAGAGGGATTTAACTTTATTTTAAAATCTCATCAAGTGCTCGTTTGTTTGTTTGCCGGATTCATGCAACTATGTTTTATTCACGCATCATCATATGTACTAATAAAAACATACAAATAAACATTTATCATACATCATATGCATAATAAAAATAAATATGGACGATTACGATATTTTCCTAATTGATCCACGTGAGCCATACGTGGATCACAAGTCTGCCTAATGTGATGCAGGTATGCAATGCAATCCTATTACATTTTTGCTTCCATTATACATATCTTGACTCTTGGTGCTCCATCTTCAATCTAGATCTCCCACTAATTCTAATAATTTACACTTAAATCGTGCAAACAAAAGAATGGGGATACATTCCGGGGTGGGATACATCAGAAAATAGAGAGAGCAGGCTCGCAGGCCCGATATCAAAGTATCACAATTAAAGTGAAATAATAAGAACCTAAACATTCACCTAAACTAGTCGGTCAAGGCTCGTAATCATCCTCCATGCAATCACATCAGATGTAAAATATTAAACTAACCAATTACATCATATGTAATTGTACTAATTACATCACATGTAATTAGAGCATAATAATTAATTTATTCTATCGTTTCTCACTAATCGCATCATTAATTAAAAATAAAATTAACAAATTAAATAAAATAATTTTATTTAATTTCTAATTAATTAAATTTCAATAAATTGATAAAATCTCTATTTTATCTTTTAATCATCATATTAAGCGAAAATAAAATTAACAAATTAAATGAAACATTTTCACTTAATTTCTAATTAATTAAATTTTCAATTAATTGGTAAAATCCATATTTACCTTTTAATAATAATACTAATCGAAAATAAAATTAACAAATTAAATGAAATATTTTATTAATTTTCAATTAAATAAATTTTTATTTACTTGGTAAAATCACTATTTTACCTCAAATCATAATATTATCTAAAAAAAATTAACAAATTAAATGAAACATTTTCATTCAATTTCCAATTAATTATATTTTTAACGAACTGTAAAATCTGCATTTTACACTTAATAAATTAAAATAATTATAGTTTTAATTAATTAAATTTATGATTTCTTGTTTCAAAAATGAATATCCGGATAAATCATCTAAAAGTACACAAAATAATTTATGAACTCCAAACATTTTGGACCCAAAATTAACAAAACATTTTCAACCCAAAAATATCATATTTTCGGATTTATCAAACAAATATATTTTTTAAAAAACATAATTTAAAAAACCCGAAACACTGTACATCATCCACCAAAATGTGATTAGGGTTTCATATATAAATTTCAGCGCCGCCTGTCCCATGCTCACGATTGTTCCAGCAGAGTCGCGCGCGGAGGCTGTATCTTCCCGCCGCAATCCGAGGCACGGAACCTTCAATTCAAGCACCTGGAGGTCGCCGCCCGCAATAGTAAACACACATACAAACTATGAACTTAAAATTAGTTCATGACAGAAAGACTTGAATATTATCAAGAGCATACAGAGAATTTTTATACTGAGTTATTTAACTTGTATAAGCTTCTATTAGCTTGTTTTTTGCTTGTTCTACAATGTCTTCAATGCCGTCCTTATATAGAGGCTGAGGAGTCTTCTAGGTCTTCTAGTGGTGGATGAGTCATAATCCATTAGGTGGAGTGGTCCAAGATGCCTTCCGTAGTGGGTGGTAGTGGAGGCTCCATGATGGTAGTGGTTGAGTGGTCCAATCAGCTTTATTGGATTCTTTTCGTAGTGGTTGTCAGGTTACTGTTGCCAAATGCCTTCTTTATGTCAGAAGTTTGTTGAGAGATGCTCCATTATCCCTTCTTTAATCTTTATGTCATTGTCATCTTTTTAAGATGCTTGATTCCACTAACTTTTGTCCACATAGTGGTGGTGCTTGATTCCACTAACTTTTGTCCACATAGTGGTGGTCCATCCCCCAATTTTAAAATTCATATGGGTCTTGTCCATCTGGCATTGAGGCATCAGTCCGTGTAGGGCTAGATGGTGAAGATTGCGTTGTATCATCCGAATCGTCAAAGTCATTGATGAGGGCCTGTAATTGTTTCTTGATATCTTTTTAGGTGTAGTGGAGAGCAGATCCTTTAAAAGATCAGAAACATCTTTGGTTTTAGATGTCGATGGTGTATCGGTCTTAGGTTTGTCAAGACTAATTAGTCCTTTAAGAGAAAATTTTGAATTGTTGAAAAACTCAAACTTTTCCCACCATTTAATTAATATTTTTCTTCCTAAATAAGGAATGCAACATGTAACAATTTCTTTTTTAGAAATTTCTCTGGTAGTAATGAAAGGTTCCCACCGAACGATCCATGGTACCTGATATATGGCAGTGAATATTAAAATAGGATAATTTGCAGAAATATTTCGTGCAGTAAATTGTTCATATGTAGTCCTGACTTTATCAGGAAGAATGAAAGGATGGAGTCCCCAATTGAGAAACCATTGTAAGAACCACTTTGGAAAATTAGTGATTTCAGGGGTGAGTTGAAATTGAATCCACCAACTAAATTTTCGCTGCCTATTATCATAGCAGAATGCTCCTTCCCTGGCATGAATATAATCAAAGTATGTGAAACTGCATTTAGTTCCAGAAATTTCTTTGTTTCTATGCAAATCTCCTTCCCACATATTAGCGGTGATGATATGTTTAATAATGGCTTTAGAGTAAGCCCATTCACCTGCTTGCCTCTCTGTAGGGGCAAAAATGACTGAACCTGTATGAACAAGTATATCCTGATAGAACACAAAATCTTTAGGATATAAGGCTGGTGTGGTAAAATTCTTCATGTAAAATGATGCAACCTCATTAGGTTGAAGATTGAGATATTTCTCTTCAACTGGTATAATCCATTGTGTTGAAATATGGATGTAAGGATAAATAAATTCTTTAGCCACAGTAGCTTCAATGGCTATTGCATAGGCATCTTCTCGTAATTGTTCCTCTTTAGGAACTTCTTTTTGTTTTTCTTTTTGTATCTCTCTTTTAGAGGTAGAAGCCACAGACTTATAAGTCTTGGGAAATGAGAACATTCCTTTTTGTTTATTCATGGTGTTCCTGCAAAAATTCACGAGTTAAGAAGTCTGGTAACGAATTACAAGATCCTTTAATAAACTCAATATCAAAATCAAAGACAGAAAGAATTCCCTGCCATCTCGCAAATATTTGTTTTGATGCTAAATTTTTAACATCCTTTTCAATAACATCTTTTGCAGATTTGCAATCTATCCACAATAGAAATTTTTGATTTATTAAGTCTGCTTCAAATTTTTGAATGCAAAGTACTATAGCTAAAATTTCCTTTTTAATTGTAGAATAATTCGTTCTGGCTCCTCTCCAAGTACCAGAAGTAAAGCGAACTAAAGTTTCTGAATTATTGATCCTTTGCTTAAGGATTCCTCCATAACCTGCATCAGATGCATCAGTTTCAACAATTTTAAATGCATTAGGATCAGTAATGGCCAAACAAGGAATTTCCTTTACTTTAGCTTTAATTCGTTGTATTGCTAGAGTATGCTTTTCTGTCCAAGGTAGAGGATTTTTCCTTAATCTTTCAAATAATGGTTTGGTGTCTTTAGCAAGATCTTTATAGAATTCAGAGACATAATTTAGACTACCTAAAAATCTTTGTAATTGATTTTTATCAATAATTTATCTGGAAATTTATCAGCAAATATTATTGCTCTATCTATATGAAATATTGTGCCATGAACAATTTCATGTCCTAAGAATCTTATCTTTGTTTGAAAAAGTTTTATTTTTCTTTGTGACACTACAAGTCCTGCTTGAGTGACAACTTTAAGAAATATATTGAGATGTTTAAAGTGTTGTTCTATATCTGTGGAGAAAATTAGAACATCATCAATATAGGCAATTATAAATGCTGAATAAGCATTAAAAATATCATTCATTATTTTTTGAAATTCTGATGGAGCATTCTTAAGCCCAAAAGGCATTACATTCCATTCGTAGTGTCCGAAAGGAACCGTAAATGCTGTCTTATATTTATCTTTTTCAGCAATTTGAATTTGCCAAAATCCTGCTTTCATGTCAAATTTAGACATAATCTTAGCAGAGTATAATCTACTTAAAAGATCATTTTTATTCGGAATAGGATGTCTTATCCATTGTAGAACCTTATTTAAAGGTTTATAATTTATTACTAGTCTTGGAACTCCTCTTTCCAATTATGCAGCATTTTCTACATAGAAAGCTGGACAGCTCCAAGGACTTTTAGATTCTCTTATTAATTTTTTCTTTAAGAGATCATCAATTTCTTTCTTACATATTTCGAGGTGCTTTGGCCCCATAGCTATTGGTCTAGCTTTTGTTGGAATCTGTTCTTCCTTGAATTCTTTAATATAAGGAAGTGTAATAATATGTTTATTCCTTTCCCAGAAGGCATTAGGAATTTCCGAGCAAATTTCTTTTTCTATTTTTTCTTGAAGAATCTTTATTCTTCTTTGTATCTCCAGACTCTTTAGCCTTTCATCAATAACAGAATACTTAACCTCTTCTGATAAAGAGTTAAGAAATTTTTCTTTTCTTTTGATCTTCGTTTTGAGATTATTAACCTCATGAGACCTTGGTTTAGTAATAAAAGAGAATATTATCTCATGTCCACTAATCTGACTTGTTATACCATCACTATCTATACTACTTATAGGATATAGCATATGTAGAAATGGATTTCCAAGAATAACATCGTGAGAAAGATTTTAACCATTATAAATGGCATTTCAAGACAAATACCTTTATTACAAACAGCAGTATTTGATAATTTATAATTAACCAAAAGTTTTCTACCATCTGCAGCATTAAGTATTTCAGTTGTCTTCTCAAAGTATCTCGAGGGTATTAACCCTTCATTTATACAGTTTAAATCGGCACCAGAATCTACCATAGCAATGGCAGATAAAGAATATTCCTTATGAACAATAATAAGGATTTTAATGTACCATTTATGAGTTATGACTCTATCTATCATATTCAGATATGTTAAATCTCCTAACTCATTAGTTTCTTCCTTTTCTGGTTCATCATTATTTTTAGAGTCAGAACATTCTAAAAATGTAACTCTAGATTTTAAATCTTGTATTTCTTTTTTAAGAATATTAATTTATCTTTTTAGATCATTTGTAGAAACTTCAATTTTAGTTTCGTTTTGTCTTCCTCTCGTTAGGATATCATTCAGATTATATTTCACTGGTTCTTTGATTTGACTCTCAGAATTATTATTCTGAAATCTTTCATTTTTGTTTCGAATGTCTAGATAATTTTCAATTATCTTTCTTTTGACAATCGGATCATCAGTTTGATCTATTAGATCAAGAATCAAATTTTCTTCTTTGTTAAGAACACAAAGACCATTTCTTTGACAAAGTGTTTTGTAGTAATTACATTGTCCATCACAACTATTATTTTCGGATGTATGTTGAGAATTATCTTCTGACTGTGATTCAGAATCAGATATCATTATTCTCATTAAAGAATTCTTTAATTCATCATCTATTGATAATTCATTTATTTTTTGTTTCGTTGTACACTTATTAGCGTAATGTCCAGGCTTATGACATTTCCAACAATAAATCTCTTTAGATTTATCTTTTCTGTTTCGAGGAATAAATCTTTTTGTATATTTTTCCTTTTTAGGAAAATAATTAGATTTCTCTCTATTTTCTCTATTTTCTCTATTCTTCCATTTTTTATATTTATAATATCTTGGTTTAGACTTTTTTTGTCTATGTTTTTCTTTTAAAGGAGTGAAACCAATTTGTTCACAAAAATCTCCTAGATCTCTTCTTCCTGAAGATTTTTCCTTTTTAATCTGTTTATGAAGTCTTAATTCATTACAAAGAGAGATTCCTTCTCTTATAACTTCTGAAGCAAGATCTCCATAAGTATAATATCTCCTTTTAATCTGTGTTTTATTCTTTCGGAGAATAAGTAAGGTAATCCGGATAAGAATTTTTCTTTCCAGAAGTTAAGATTGCAATCTTCCCTTGTGAAGATTTTAGAGAAGAAAACATCTTTATACCATTTAAAATGTGACAAAGTTGGACACTTCAAACGGATTAATTGTTCTTGACTATTTTCAAGTTGTAAAGTCGTTTTTCCTAAGAAGTGTTTTGCAATGGTATAGATAAGGGTATCTACTCCGTTAGCATATTGCATAGGAACATTATTGTTGAGTTCTGTTTTAACAGAATGAATAATTTGCGTTCTAGCCTCTTCAGAGAGACCAAAATCCCACCAACCTTTTAGTTGGCCAGTAAAACCAGCAGTTATGGCTAAGGCGATATCATTATCAACTGTTCCCTTAATCCTAGCTGCTGTAGCAAACATAGCCATATATTGTAATATGGTTCTAACTTGATATTCAGCCATTCCATCTATGTTCCATTCACAGACAACATTCCCTTCGAACTGAACATAATTATAAGACTCTTTTTCTTCAAGTTGAATATCCACTGGTGTTGGTTGTGGATAGTAATGTGGAATATTCCTTTTAAAAGGAAGTTCTCTTTTGAAGGAAGTAAACTTATTTACTTGATTATCTCGTTGATTTTCAACCTCTTGTTCTTTTAAGAACATTGTTTCTAAGTCACTAATGTTTCCATCAAGATTTTTATCTTCAGATGATGAACTGTTATCTTCATTAGTGCTTTCAGTATCTGTCTCAATTTTTAAAGGAGCAGTAGATTTTTCACTAATGCCAATCTTTTTTAATCTTTTGACTAGTTCTTCCATCATGTCGGAACTAGTTCCTGTTTTGAGATCAGGCTTTTCATTCCTAGTTTTAAAGAGAATTTTATCCTCTATAAAACTTTCTTCAATAATCTCTCTATTAGAGATCTTCTGTTCAACCCTAGTCAGCTGTTTCCCAAGGGCTAAATTGGTAAAATTATTTTGTTCAGCAATGACTTCTACATTAGAAGTCTTTTTATATGGCGAAGCCATAACCTCTTCATCCCTAATCTTGATTGTTAGATTTTGTTCAGGAGGATGTATACTTCTTATCACCGTTCCATTTCTAGACATAAAA
Source organism: Haberlea rhodopensis (assembly GCA_907163345.1). Lineage (NCBI taxonomy): Eukaryota > Viridiplantae > Streptophyta > Magnoliopsida > Lamiales > Gesneriaceae > Haberlea > Haberlea rhodopensis. The sequence goes on along the minus strand of CAJQUN010000004.1, from coordinate 20,199,091 downwards.
TCATGGTAGATAGATTCTATAGGTGATAATTCAGTTTCAAAGTTAGGAAAGTTTTTCCTTTGAAGTTTATAGATTCTTTCAATAAAATAAAAGAAGTCTATCTCTTCCCCGGCGTTTTGTAAAAAATATTTATATTTTTTAAACCACATTAATTGTTCCTTTTCTTCTTTTAAGAAAAAACCATTTTCGCTTTTGATAGTTATCTAAAGAATAAAACCATTCTTTAATTTCTCCGTCAAAAGGAAAATCTAAATCTTTTGTTAAAGCGTTTATATTATAAACACTTGGATCGGGATCATAACCCATATCGGAAGCTGTTGGTGAGTCAGGATTAATTGTTGAAGGGACATGAACTTTATATGTTGGTTGACTAACTCCTTCATCATTAATCTTAAGACCTACTATTCTAGGTTCTGACTCACAATTTCTTTGATTAGAAATACTTCCTAAGCTTAAGTGATTTGAAGAACTTATACTTAAGCGAGTGACTCTATCTTTTGAGAATCTGATTTCCACATCTCCGTCTGGGTATTCTAGAATTTCCTCTAAAACCGAATTTTCTTTTTTCTTTGGTTCCGAAGCTTTTTCTAAAACCCATGTCTCAGGTAACTTAACCTGATTCCAAGAGATTGTTTTAGGAATAACCATATTGCTTTTAGCAATATTTGTTAAGAATAACGTTGTTTCTCCCTTAGGCAAATTAGGAAGGTCCCTAATTCTTGGGACAGTTGTGTTCATAACTTTATAATGAATTCAAATTAGAATTACATTTGTTGCACCTTGCATCATATCAAATCCTTCAGATTTAATATCCAAAGTTAAAGCATGCATAATCGTAGGGTCATTTAATGACAAAGTAAAATTTGGATAGCACGAAAAGTGAATCGGACCATCACAAAGACTAGATTCAATTATTCCTAATAAGGAATCATGAAACTTATTGTGCCTTTTATCTCTAACACTTAAGAGAATTGAAGTGTTAAGACCTAATCTTGTTGCAGGTTTTAAAGCAACTTGAACCATTCCTAAGTGAAGGAATTTATAATTTTCAAGGTGTTGATTTAACAACCTTTCATTTAAAAGATTGAAGCTACTAAATCCTTCGGATAAAGGAATAGCATCTTCGACAGTTTTAATAACATAATCACAATTAAAATTAAAACTACCTTTAGATCTATATATACTAGACGAAGAAGACGAAGGTAAAGACCAGTTATCTAAATTTTTTTGAAAATTTTCATTTATGATTATTTTCTTATTACTTCTAGTATTATAGCTACTACCAGCTTCTTCACTAAAAGACCTTCTCGACATAGATCTTGAAAATCTCTCCATATTATCTCAATCCTGTTTTCTACTGATTCAATGTTTATAAATCCGGGAACACCACCGGGACCACCAAAACGCCAGTTATTCGGCTACAGGCTGACCAACAGATTTCCATGGCTTACCAACGCAAGTATAAACATCTAGGCAGTATAGACTCTCACAAGACTCCACAGAAAGAAAACTTGAACTAAATCGAAAAGAAACTTACAGTAAATTGCTAGTAAATGACTCTGATACCAAAGGGCGGAAGCACACCGAATTCACGAAGGAATTCTCAAGCAAAGAGTAAACACACAAAATATTATATTATTATAACAAAGGAAATATATTACAAACTTATTACAATAGTAAACACACATACAAACTATGAACTTAAAATTAGTTCATGACAGAAAGACTTGAATATTATCAAGAGCATACAGAGAATTTTTATACTGAGTTATTTAACTTGTATAAGCTTCTATTAGCTTGTTTTTACATGTTGCATTCCTTATTTAGGAAGAAAAATATTAATTAAATGGTGGGAAAAGTTTGAGTTTTTCAACAATTCAAAATTTTCTCTTAAAGGACTAATTAGTCTTGACAAACCTAAGACCTATACACCATCGACATCTAAAACCAACAGACCCACAGCAGGCGGGTTGGACCCCAAACACAAGATGAGTCGCATGTTAGGCTGGCCAACACGACAAAATATAAAAAAATAAATATTTTATTATATTTTAATGAATTAAAATTATTAAATAAATTATTAATAATCATATTTTAATTGATTAATCCAAATTTTGTTATAAATTAGTTAATTGATGGACGTGATCCCGTCCTGTGTCTTTCACTTTTCTCACACAACAATATATACGCATGAAGAAGTCATATGGTGGGAAAATCGTTCTTGGTGCAATGGACACTGCTGTAGCAAAGCATTTATCACATGCTTATGGCACTTTGGCCAGGGGCAATTCTATGTGGTGTTGAGCGAGGGCAGCAGCCCCTCAAAAAAATGTAATTTTTTTGATTAGTTTTAAAAAAAATTTAAAATTGCATTTTGAAAAAAAAAATTACACTTATTTTTTCAAAAACATTTTTTTTTTCACCCCCCAAAATTTTTTTTAGCCTTAAGTATTATCAAGAAAAGATTCACCCCAACTCCCCCCTTCCCCCGCCAAGATTTTTTCTGGTTCCGCCCCTGCAAGTGATTGTATTGATAAATTCTTTTTAATTGCTACAAACTTGCCGAGGATGGGCTTGACCGCTTGAGGCAGACTCCAACATGAACAAAGGCAAAAATAAGTTTTTATATGCATGGATTTTGATTTTTCTCAATCATTTGAAAAGTTTCTTAACAGAAACTATGTAGCGTTGTATTATGATGCATATCACCTTTAATCGTTGTAGACATATATTGAGATTGTAAACTGCTCATTTCCTTTTTAATTCTTAGTCTTTGATTTTCAGAACGAAAATCTAGGAAAGAGACTTGCTCATGAATACCCTGTCCTGGAAGCTGAGGTCTCAAACAGGCATGCATGAGTACTGCGAACCAGTAGTGGACTTCATAGCCAGAAGATGCTGCAAGGAGGTCAGTGTCTGTTCTTCCGACAAAGATCATTTAAATTTATCACCACATGTGCATGTTTTCCCTTATATACTAGTAAGTATTGTATCTTACACTATGTCACATATCAATTATCACATGCTCTCCACATCAATGTTTTTAAAACCGGCCCCAACCGGCCGGTCCAATCGGTTCAACCGGTGACCGGTGCTTGGTCCTGGCCGGTTAACCCAATAAAATCGGGCAGTGTAACAAACCGGTGAGAACCGGTCAAAAACGGTCGACCGACCGCTTGAAACACCTTTTTTTTTTAGTTTTCCAATTTTTATTTTGTTATCATCCCTTTTAAGTTTTATTCCTTCCTAAATACCTAAATAAAATGTTACAGCCATGATTAGAGGTTCCATGTAGTTTATTTATATATATTAGATTTAATTTTGTATTGCATCAACTCCATAAAACTATGAGTTTTAACATTTACCCATTATGTGTTTTTGATATTTGTATCAGTCTTATATATAAATGCAAAAAGTAATATATTGTATCAAACAATAAAAATCTCTTAATTTTGATAATCAATACTAAAGTATTTGTAATAATATAGTAGCTCGTTATTGAATAATATAATACAGATTTGGTGTATACATGACTAATTAGTGTACTTGTAATTAATTCTTTTTTATATAAAGTTTATATTTACAAAAAAATAGTTATAAACTTAAATAGATGAAATTATTGAAAGAGTGTGTAAAATATTGGTCTCCATGCTATATTACTACAATGATATTTCTTTTATTATTATGAACGTTTGAAACTTTTGCAAATACATGTTATAAATATTTTACAAAAATTAAATATAGATATTACATCATGCTGACGTCACACCGGTTGAACCAGTGGTTTAACCGGTTGAACCGATTGAACCTGTAACCAGTAAGGGCACCGATTTTATGTCCGGTCCGATTTTGAAAACACTGCTCCACATATCATTAGTATAACAAAACTCATAATGATCTTCTATAGAACAGAATATTTAGTCGATTTTCCATTGATAACCATTTCATTCGATCAATATCATTACTCATTTACCAGTATTCTACCATTATCTATCATCTTAGGTGTGTTTGGTTTATGGGACGGGAAAATTAATCTTAGGATTAATTTTCTCATCCCATGTTTGGTTCGGTTTTTTTAAAAAATAATCTCACCATCTTTATCTCATTCTAATATCATTTTCCAACAAAATGACATATATATCATTCTCACCTTATTTCACTATTACAAAAAATTTGAAATTTCCGCCAAATAATTATAACTTATTTCATACAACTTTATTATTATATATTATATTTGTATTATTTTATTTTATTATTATTAATATATAGATATTAATTTTTTTTATTTTATTATTATACGATTATCATTATAATATATATATATATATATTATTAATGTTATTATTTATCTATTATATATATATTATTATTATTATATTATTATTATTATATATATTTATTATTATTATTATTTATATATAATATAATAAGGTATTTTAGACATTATACCAAGCAGTAAAATTTATCAACCATTTTATCCTCAAACCAAACACCATATAACTTATCACACATTATTTTTACAATCATTTCATAATTTTTAATATTTACATTATTTATCATATCTTCAAACCAAACGGTACCTTAGATTAGTGTTAACACACTACCAATTGTTATTCATCATATCTAAATTCTTACCAACTCATGAGTATACATGACCATCATCTTCATTATTCTTTCATGTTAGACATTTTCGTAACGATTATATATCATGTATACAATTCAAGTACATGGTGTATCAATTTCCTCCAACTGTTATCATGCAATTTCATTATTGCCCACAGATTCACATCATATAAAAATCAAATATTCCATATTACATTTGCCTCATGCAAAGTAATGAACTATCATAATCCACAAAACTGTTTTCACATAGACTTCATATCATTCTTTTCTCAATATCTACTTTATGAATTGCAGCAACCATACATTTATAGATGCAATCATCAACGATGTATAATTTAGCGCCATAACATCATGCACATCACGGTACCCACATGCTCTAAAGTATCAATCTCACCACATCTCATCATCCAGCTATCATCTGGGGTAAAATAAGTACTATAAATAAATTTGCTGGTAGTTCTCATATGCATGTATCATAATAACGTCTCTGTCATCGAACATGAATATTCATGCATCAAAAGTTCACATGGTTCACAAAAACTGTTGCAGAACCGGAACAGGAACGACAACTTCCGCAGTAAAGTTACATGCTAAAACGGATATATAACCTGGGACAAAACTAGGATTTTATATTTAGGTGGACTAAACTACATACAAATCATAAATTTTTTATATGTGAAAAAGTTTATTAATAAAAACGTAAAACTTCAATATGGATAATAAATTTAATATAACATAATAGATATTATTTCAATCAAATTCACAAAAAGATAATAAATTTATTTGATTATGATAGTTGGCTAAGTTTAGTTGTCAAGACTAACGGATCCCATGTTTTGAACCCATGATTTAATAACGATTTTTGATTAGTTCTTACAATTCTATGTGCATAGTTTGTCGTTCTTCATGTTTTTAAGGGATTGATCACCCTTGAATGATTATTAATATTACGACTGACTTGACCATACGATATAATAAATTACTCCGTGGGTTTAGATTGAGACTGGCCGAGTAAAATCGAACATACGTGTAATAGCAATAGATTTACCAAAATCGAAGGCTAGTAGTTTTCATTGATCTTCATTCAAATATTGATTGTTCAATAAGGACACGTGAGTGGTTTATTGCAACGTTAATGTTAGACTTGTTGTAGCTTGACCATAGTAAATATATTGCTATCACACGTGTGTTCGATTTTACTTGGTCAATCTCAATCTAAACCCACAGCTTAATTTATTATATCGTATTGCAATATCTTATAGTCAAGTCAATCGCAATATAAATAATCATTCAGGGGTCATCAGTCTCTTAAAAGCATGAAGAACAACAAATTACGCACATAGAATTGTAAGAACTAATCAAAAACTGTTATTAAATCATGGGTTCAAAGCATGGGATCCCCTAGTCTTGACAAACAAAACTTAGCCAACTGTCATAATCAAATAACAATGACAAATCATGTTTTGCAACAAATTAAACATTAAAATCTGAAAATAAAGATGAACAAAGTTTAGGAATACGAAATAACACGAAAAGATGATTTATTGTGTTGCTGCATCGTTCCGTCTCTCCCGGTGTATCTTGCTATTCAATGGCTTGAAGCGTATGGGGTTGGAGGCTTGTTCTAGGTCTGAAATCTGATGTAAAAGTGTGCCAATTTCGTCCACTTTGTGCCTTAAATAATGGAGGGGGGTGAATGGAAGTATCCTTGTTGGACTCAAACTCTAAAAGAAATTATTTTTCAAAATATCCGGGCGGCCTCGCGTCTTATCACTGATCGATCGCGGGTTGCTCAATCTCGTTTCTCAAACTTTCCGCCCCTCGCGATCGATCTCGCCATAAGTACCGATCGATCATGAGGCCGTGAATTTTGTCGCTTAAATTCTTTTCTTCATTCCTTTGACGTGTTGGCTTGGTTTGGTCCTTTTTCGTCATTGTAGCTCATTTCCTCCACTTTTTGCACTTATACCTGAATTCCTGAACATACAAAAATGCATAATATCGTCCCAGAATCATAATAAATTGCAAATAAATTCATAGTGAAATAAATGTAAAAATCACACTTATCAACTCCCCCAAACTTAAACTTGATCGTCATCGAGCAAGCAATAAGATCAAAATGTAGAGTTCAACATCGATAATTCAAATGGATCAAATCATGGTTAGTAAATAGCTCAGACATCTCACTCACAGATAGACAAGAATCCATCAAAAAATTGAATGATTTCCCCCATAGCAAGCAACATACTCAAACTTGGAACGTGTGTGTGTGCTATTGTCAATCTTAAGTTTCATATACATCTTCAAGATCAAATAATGCTAATCAACTCAAAATCAAGATTATCATTGAGCACCCCACATGATTATTGATAAGTGCCATTTTTACACTTATCTTGCTATAAATTTCTAATGATTTTCGTATTAATTCCTGGATGATTTTATGCTTTTTGGTATATATTTGTATGTTTCAGGATTAAATGTTGATATGCATAAAAGTGAGGGAATTGAGCTAAAAATGACGAGAAAAGACCAAACCGAGCGAACACGTTGAACGAAGGACAAAAATCACACTTATGAAGAATTTCATGCAGCGGTCGATCGCGAAGAAGGAGGAGATCGATCGCGTGCCAACAGAAAGTTGAAGAAACAAAGTTTACAATTATGCGATCGATCGCCCCATTTTGGCAGTCGATCGCCATGAGGGCAGAAATAAATCACAATCGATCGCGAGGAAGTGGCGATCGATCGCCCGAAGGAATTTTCTGAAAAATAAATTCCTTTTAGATTTTGTGTCCAACAAGGAAGCTTTATATTTTCCCTCCTCTATAAAAAGGACCACAAACCACACGAAATATTCAGACTTCGTACCCTAGGATGAGCCTGCATCCCATCTTCCATATTCACCATCAACCACAATCCATCCATAATTCATCCTAGCTTTGAAACAAGCCAACATGAAGAATCAAGAGATGATTGAGAAGGAAGCTAGAGAGGAAGCAATGATCTACGAACGAAGTCGACATCGGGAGTTTTTCTTTGTCTTTAATTCTTAGTTTTGATTTATTATGAGGAACTAAGTTTATTTATCGAGGCTAGAAGAACCTTTGTCATGAACCTTCGATTTGATGATGAGTTATTTGATTGAATCATTATAGTTCATTGCGTATGTTTTATGTTCTTCATGCTTTTAGAGGATTGACAACCTTTGAATGATGTTAGTATTGTAATTGAGATCGAGAGATGATTTTATGATACGGAATTAATAACTCATACAATGGATTTCAGACTGAGATCGAGAGATGAAGTCAAATACATGTGTGATAGCTATATATATCTAGTAATCGAAAGCTAATAGTTTTCACGGATCTTAATTCAATATTGAGTTGTTAAATAAGTGCACGAGAGTGACTTACTGCAATTTGATATTAGGTTTAATATAGCTCGATAGAGTATATTAGATAATTTAGGAGAACTCGTCACCTTGGAAATATTTGGATACTCAATCGAGATTTGTAGGGATTGCATTGGTGAGCCGACGTCTTGATAATCTTTTTTAGCGGAATTTTCTCGTTTACTTTTATTGACTTGGTTGGATTAGTAGTTAATTTAGTTGCTTAATATTTTATTTAATTCATTATCGTATGTTAAATATAGTTAAAAACGTCTTATTTGGTACTTGCTTGTTAGTTCTTGTGGGTTTGACAATCTGTATTCTTCCTATCTATACTAATACTTGACACCGTGCACTTGCGGTATCGTGCTATACTAGAAAATAATTGTTTAAAAATAATCACGATCACTTATTTTCAAACAACTTCTCCACTAATGTAGTCACTCCCTAGACTTGGATCAAAATGTCTATAGCTTGTAATGTTAGGCCTTTGGTGTCGGTTACAAAGCAAATATAGGATATCACAAAGAAGATAGTATAATCTTGTAACGTTCATATTTCAACACATATTGAGCTTCTCTTCTAATTTTTTCTAGCCTTGGCCACTTTGTGTCTTATTTATATAATTTTTTTCTCAGGGCTCTTTTTTTTTCTTCTTTTCCATTTTCTCATTCATAAATTGTTCAGCAAGCTCATCAAGATATAACAATTCATGTGCATCGAATGAGATTCATTATACTCCCTTAGGGTGATGATATTTTTTTTCATTTTAGGCTCATAATAGGGTAGGTATAATGAGTTTTATCAACAAATGTTGAATGAATGTCTAATTATATGCAATGCATATACCATTTTTTTTTTCAATAAAGATCAAAGTGGGACACTAGGGATTGATATAGACTAGGTAAGCTTGAAAGGCTCAAACGTTTCAAAAATCACCTAGATCATTTCCATGTCAAGTTCCTAACTATGCAATTTTGCCTCAAAGTGTCATCATCAAATATGTTCTAGGGTACTCTAAGATGCTCAAGATAAATCGTCAGGTTCACAACAATTATCATTATTCAACATGCAATCCACAAGATCACGACTCAATGTGCTCAAAATATTCCTCATTTTTAACATATTAACCCAAAGCGGGGTACTCACATAAAAGTTCAACAGTTTTCAAGACTCAAGTCGACATGCAAAATGAGATCAATATCATCATGGAACAGTAGCCACTACTATGATTCATTCTTTTCTCAAATTATGAACTCATTAAAAAAATTAAAAAATTTCATTGGTGCTCAAGAAACGAAAATAAATCTACCATAATCAGCTCGTAAAACTTTGTCCTCAATGTAATAAGCATGGAAAATAAGACAAGCAAATACTTGTGATAACGATCGTCAGTAGTCATCGTCCATGTAAAGACCCGGATTTTTGTTAAGGGGTAACAAAAAGATTTGATTAAAAAGAGTTTAAAAATTTCTAAACTCTAGCATAGAGTTTCAATGCATCAAGGAGTCCCTAATCTATTCAAACTCCTCCCACAACTCAGGATATGCAGCTGTCAAGATCGAACCAAATCCATTCCATCACCTCCTCATGCTGCACGTTTCTGGTCCTATGAGTTAGAAGAGTCCAAGCCATACAAGACTTTCAAAACCTCACCCAAGAAGCCTATCAAGATCAAAACAGAACCCCTGCACCCACCTCCTCAATCTGCATAGATTTGGCCAAGATTTTCGTTAAGCCTCACCTTCGAAATTCCACCGAGAAGCAACCAAACAAAGATCGAAACAGATGCAAGCTGAATCCACCTAAAAATCTGCAAATCTACTTCCTATATTTTCGGTTAAGAATCCTAGTCTAACACTCCATCCTCTTTCTATGTAAGCAAGCAAAACACCTCCAATAAAACCCCCCTCAGGTGCAGTATCTGTTCGAAGCAGATTACCACAAAATCGGCCAGATTCACTCCTTCATTCAGCACCAAATCTGCACCTATCTATCCGAGAGTGCTTCCACCTTTGAGTATCGAGTTTATGCACCTATAAAAGCAAGACTTCAGCATCACTTTCAATCACCAATTCACCTTCAACCAGCAGTAAATAGCCGAAGCTTTCTGCCCCAAAACCAGCAACAATTCCATCGAGTTTCTGTCCAGATTCAGTTCAAGTTTCGATAATTTTTCTGAATCCGTTTCCAGCGTGATTGTGTCATCTTAGCATCACAAACCCAACTATAATCTGTCCAAATAAATCCAGCAAGTATAAACCATCGAATCAAGCCAAGTTTCGAACCCAAAACCATCGAGTTCCAAAATCTGTTCTGCCAGCAAGAGTGTTCGGTTTCTGCGGGTTTTGACAGCAACGTTTAAGTGTTGTTAGTTCCAAATTTGAACCTTCAAGATTACCAGAAACCTTGTCCATAAGACCCTCTGTTAGTGTGTGAAATTTGAGCAAGAACTATGTTGGGAAAACGATTTCTAAGTTTTGGTGATTACAAACACCTACTGGATATTAAAGATCAACCGGATGCTAAAGACCTACCGGATATTAAAGCCATCAACCGGATAGAGACATCAACCGGATGAAGTCATCAACCGGATGAAGTCATCAACCGGATGAAGTCATCAACTGGATGAAGACATCAACCGGATGAAGTCATCAACTGGATAAAGTCATCAACCGGATGAAGACATCAACTGGATAGATACCAACCGGACAAGCTATCAACTGGATAAAGACATCAACTGGATAGACACCAACCGGACAAGCTATCAACTGAATAAAGTTATCAACTGGTAAAGACATCAACCGGATGAAGACATCAACCGGGTGAAGATATAAACTGGATAACTATCAACTGCAAAGTTTCTCACTGAACAAGGACATCAACTGGTCTTAAGAGGATGAACGACCAGTTGAACAAAGAAACCAGCAGAAGTGAAAAGAGCCGTTGTTTTCCAAAATAGGAAAGAAGACAACAGGTATTTGGAAAGCTAATCCATTCCATATACAAAAAGGCTACCGTTGGACAACAAAACCTATAAATACGTCCAAACAGAGAATGAAGAAGGGCTGAGCAACTTTCAAACTAAGAGAAATACTTCAAAGCAAGAAAGCTATACGACTGATATTTCAAACATTCAGCAAAGAGCAGACAAACCGCAAAACTGAATCTGTGACATATTATTTTCAATTGAAGTCTGCTGCTCAGAAACTCTCAAAGCTAGAAAGTTTTATTCTGTAGAGAGTGTTGTAAAATCACTTGTATCCAAAAGATAAGAAGAGTGTGATTGCTAGGAGTTTAGGCCAAGTGTGTTAGTGCCTAAGGAGGTTGTATACTGTAAAGTGTAAACCAAGTCTTCTAGTGAATCCTTCCTGCAAAGGAAGAAGGGGAGACGTAGAAGCGTTGTGCTTCGAACTTCCAGAAACAACTCTCGTGTTATTCGTTTACTGCTTTATTACTTCAGTTTTATTCCTCACAAGTTTTGTAGACGTCTTCCGCACTATAATAAGTGTCTACTGACTTGCCTGTTATTGAGAAGCAACTGTAACACTTAACAGTTTACAGTTAACCAGAAAAGAAATCGAAATTATATCTAGTGTTTATTCAACCCCCCCCCTTCTAAACACTACCCCGATCCTAACAAGTGGTATCAGAGCTTAGGTCTTCTCAATCTTGAGAAATTACCATTCACCAAAACTGATGGCCTCATTCAGCAAAATTCCAATGTTCAAGAAAGACGAATATGATGACTGGAGGATCCGCATGCAAGCACATCTAAGTGCTCAAGATGATGATATGTGGTATGTGATCACCGAAGGACCGTTGAAAATCATGAAAGTCAATACAGCTGCTTCTATCACAAGTGGTGATCCACAAATGGTAGAAAAGGAAAGATCTCAATGGTCAAATGAAGACAAGAAAAAAGCAAATCTAGACAATGTTGCTAAAGATATTTTGTTCAAAACCTTGGACAAAAATATGTTTAACAAAATCAAAATGTGCCCAACAGCCAAAGAAATCTGGGAGAAGATTGCTCAACTCTGTGAAGGAAATGATCAAACCAAAGAGAACAAGCTTACTGTGGCTTTGCAGAAGTTTGAGCATATCAAAATGATAAATGGAGAAACTCTCAATGAGTACGATGAAAGAGTGACTGGAATAGTAAATGAACTAAGCAGTCTGGGTAAGGAGTTACCCAACAGAGAAGTCACTCTCAAAGTAATGAGAGGTCTACCAAGAGAATGGGATGTCAAGACCATTGCTATGAGAGAATCGAAGGATATCAACAAGATAGATCTACATGATTTGTTTGCTGATTTAAAAGCCTATGAATTCGAATTAGGCATTCGGGTTGAAGATGAACCAAGTTCAAGTCAACCAACAAAAGCTCTCACTGCATCTGAGTCTCTGCCTACTCCTACTGAAATAACTCCAGAGAAGATGTGTAACGATGCTATGGCAATGTTCGTAAAGAAATTTGGAAAATTCATGAAGAAGAACCAGAGACCTTATCAATCATATCCTCGAAGGCAAAGCTCCAAAGGAAATTCAGAAGAAGAAGAGCGAGTATGCTTCAACTGTCTCAAACCAGGGCACTTTATCGCAGACTGTCCTAAACCCAAAAAGGATGATCACAAAAGAGGATCCAAGGATTACAGAAAATCCAAGGAAACCAGAAGAACATCCAAACGGGACAGAGATCAAAAGGTTTTAGTGGCAGAAGATAGTAAGAGCAAATGGGCTGATTCTGAATCAGAATCAGAGGAGTCAAATAGCTCATCCAGCGAGAGTGAAGACGAAGAAGTCCACTGCTTAATGGCGAATGATGAAAATGAGGTACATGAAACCAACCTATCTGAATTTACACATCATGAACTCACCAATGCATTGCAGGACATGATAAATGAGTATCAGACGCTATACGAATCTTTTGAAAGCTATAAGACTGAGCACTCAATTCCAATTAAAACGCTTGAAAACAAACTTGATTGTGAACAATCAAGGGAGTTGAATTGCTTAAGGGAAGCAGCCAGTCGCCTAGTGAAAGAAAGAGATGAAGCCAAGTGTGCGTACCAGAAACTCAGCAAACTGGTTAGCACTTGGAATGCGTCGACTACCAGAAAGGATGAAATGCTTGAGTCTATAAGGCTTGCTGGTGATTTAACTGGCATAGGCTTTAATAGCAATGACAGCAGATCATCTGGTAATGAGCCTCAACTGTGTCTAACAAAAGGCAAGGTTCAATCAATGAACTTTGTAAGATCTAGCACAGTATATGACCCATATGAACTGGTCAAAGAACCTGTTAAAGCAACACTCATCAAAGAACAGGTACAGCACAGAGGTATCGGTTATGTAGAACCACTCAAAGAGGCTAAACCAAGGCAAAAGTTCAGAAATGAACTTAAAACCACTGGTCGAGCAGCTAGAGAGGTTAAACCCAACTGGTACTACAACTGTAAACCTGTTCAGAAGAGGTATATGCTAAATAACAGGAACTACAAACCAAAAGCGCATGCATACACATATTATCACACTCCAAAGCTAAAATCATCACCTAAATGTGTAAATGCACACACATTTCAGAACACACACCGACCTAAGTCATTCAGGGTCATACAAGTGTGGGTTCCGAAAGGACTAATCCTACCAGGACCCAAGTAGGATTGGGTACCAATCAGTCTATCGCTTTAATTGCAGGAAACTAGAATGCATCCAGTTCGGAGCTCAGAATGGTTCCTAGACAGCGGGTGCTCTAGACATATGACAGGGAATGCAAGCTTATTGTCTGAACTAGTGGACTCCACTGGACCCAGAATAACGTTTGGAGATAACGCGAAAGGTAGAACCGTAGGTAAGGGTAAGATTATCTACGGTAACCTCATCATTAAAGATATTCTCTTAGTTGAAAATCTATGCTATAATTTGATTAGCATAAGTCAATTATGTGACAATGGTCATTCCGTAGAATTCAATCAGCATTCATGCATAATTAAATCTACTGATGGCAATGTATTACTTATAGGAAGAAGGCATGATAACACATATAAAATTGATTGGAATCTTAATCAGCCTACTTCCTTTACTTGCTTAGCTGCCCAGAATTCTTCCAAAAATTGGCTTTGGCACAAACGGTTGAGTCACTTAAATTTTAAAACTATTGCTAGTCTGCGTAAACTTGATCTAGTTGTTGGACTGCCCCAAATTGAGTTCTCAAAGGACAAGATCTGTGCAGCATGCCAACTCGGTAAGCAAATCAGATCCTCCTTTAAGAACAAAGGGAGTAAATCTTCTTCTCGGTGCCTAGAGTTGCTGCATATGGATCTATTTGGTCCTATACCAGTAACAAGTCTAGGGGGAATGAAGTATACTCTAGTGGTAATAGACGATTACACTCGTTTCACGTGGGTCTTGTTCCTAAGTGGCAAAGATCAGGCTACTCCAAAGCTGATCAAATTACTGAAAAGACTCCAAAATGAGAAATCGTGTGGGATAGATAGAATTCGCAGTGATAAAGGTACTGAGTTCACCAATCAATCACTCGAATCATATCTAGATGACCTTGGTATTAAACACGAATACTCTGCAGCTAGAACTCCTCAACAAAATGGAGTTGCTGAGCGTAGGAACCGCACTTTGAAAGAAGCTGCGCGAACTATGCTCGCGGAATCAGAAATATCGCAGAAATTTTGGGCAGAAGCTGTCAACACAGCATGTTATACGCAGAACAGATCGATGATTAATAAGCGAGCAAATAAAACCCCTTATGAGATCTGGAATGGCAGTAAGCCAAATATTTCTTATTTCCATGTGTTTGGTTGCAAATGTTTTATTCACAACAATGGAAAGACTCATCTCACCGCCTTTGATGCCAAATCTGATGCTGGAATATTTCTTGGCTATTCTACAGTTAGTAAGGCATTCAGAGTATTTAATAATAGAACTCTTAATGTAGAAGAATCAGTGCATGTAAAATTTGATGAACCTACTGACTGTACACTATCCGATATACAAATAAACAACTTGAGTAATCGACTGGAAAGCACTTATATTGACGAAAATGTTGATGATGAGATTGATTACAGAAGCAGGGCTGACTGCTCCTTAGAACCAGAAATCCCTGAAGCTCAAGCAGAGGAGTCTGCTGGCCAACAAGCACTGCAGCCAGCCATCAATGAAACAGTGGCATCCACCTCTACTGCAGTTGAAGGAACCAATGAGAAAGATGGGTCAATCAGAATCTCTGATTTACCTACCCACATCCAGTCAACTGAAGAACTCAACCCACTAGGACCTTCGCTCCGGTGGAAGAAGGATCATCCACCCGAGCAGGTCATCGGTAACCCTCTTGCTCCTCTACGCACCAGAGGACAAATGATTAACGAATTTCTTCATGCTGCATTCATATCTCATATAGAACCTAAGAAGATTGATGAAGCTATATTAGACCCAAGTTGGGTAGAAGCAATGCAGGAAGAACTAAACCAGTTTGAGCGAAACAGAGTATGGTATCTAGTACCACGACCACATCATCACACTGTAATTGGCACCAAATGGGTATTCAGAAATAAATTAGACGAAAATGGAACAGTAATTAGAAATAAAGCAAGATTAGTTGCACAGGGCTACAGACAGGAAGAAGGCATTGATTTCGATGAAACCTTTGCCCCTGTAGCACGATTAGAAGCAATTCGCATATTTCTTGCATTTGCTGCATTTAAAGACTTTAAAGTCTATCAGATGGATGTTAAGAGTGCATTTCTTAACGGCAAACTCCAGGAAGAAGTTTATGTTGAACAACCTCCTGGATTTGAAAACCATCAGCAGCCATCTCATGTTTTCCGACTGAATAAAGCTCTGTATGGTCTAAAGCAAGCTCCCCGTGCCTGGTATGAAACTTTATCAAAATATTTGACAGAGCACAACTTTGTTATTGGCACGGTGGACAAGACCCTTTTTAAATTTACAAAGGGAGATCATACGTTGCTAGTTCAAATATATGTTGATGATATTATCTTCGGGAGTACTAACCCAAAACTGTGCGAAAGATTTTCTAAAATCATGCAGGAACAATTCGAGATGAGCATGATGGGAGAGTTATCATTTTTCTTAGGATTGCAAGTCAAGCAATCTAGTGAAGGAATTCTGATAAATCAGTCCAAGTACACCAAAGAGCTACTGAAGAAATATGGAATGAGTACCAGCTCAGCTGCTGCTACACCAATGAGCTCATCCGCCAAACTCGACTTGGACAATTCAGGAATACCAGTCGAAGTCACAATGTATCGTGGCATGATCGGATCTTTACTATACTTGACAGCCAGCCGACCCGATATTATGTTTGCAGTATGTATGTGCGCCCGGTTTCAAGCAAATCCCAAGCAGTCGCACTTCACTGCTGTCAAGAGGATCCTAAAATACTTAAAAGGAACCGAGAATGTTGGTCTATGGTATCCAAGAGACTCAACTTTTAATCTCATTGGATACTCAGATGCTGACTATGCTGGATGTAAAATTGACAGGAAAAGCACCAGTGGATATTGTCAATTTCTTGGTGATCGGTTAATATCATGGGGATGCAAGAAACAGACATCCATCGCAACCTCCACTGCAGAGGCAGAGTACCTTGCTGCTGGAAGCTGCTGTGCCCAACTGCTCTGGATTCAGCAACAACTCAGAGACTATGGAATTGAGTCCACAGAGGCTCCTATTTTCTGTGACAATACGTCTGCCATTGCCATTACATACAATCCAGTTCTTCATACTCGTACTAAACATATTGACATTCGTCATCATTTCATCAGAGATCATGTTATGAAGAAGGAAATACGGCTGGAGTACATTTCCACAGAACAACAGGCAGCAGACATCTTCACAAAACCCCTACCGGACGCTAAGTTTTCTTACTTTCGAAATATTCTTGGTTTAATTGAAATTACTTCTTGATTATTTTGATTGGGTAATGGATTCAGGGGGAATTTGTTAGTTTAATTGCATTTATTTAGGGGGAATTTCTGTTTTAATTTTATCATGGTTATTTAAGCTAAGCTGGTAATACAATGGTCAACTGCAGTGGGAGTATTCGTACCAGTAGGACTCTGCATCCAGTAGATGTTTTCCTACCAGTCGAACCCCACATACCAGTTGATGTTACCAAATATGCTTTGACAAAAATAACCCTCGATACTAATTAACCTAATGAACGTCGGAATTCAAAATTACTTTTGTGTAAAATAAATTATTTCACTCCCGCCTAAATCCTGTCCTTTTATTTTTGGTTAAAATCTTTCTAATCGTTAGATGATTGCCACGTATACATGTGTCCGCTCATCTACAGTACGACGTTACATATTTTTCACCGCCTTTAGTTTTTCTCCTCTTCATCTTCTCCAAACATCTTACTGCTACAATCGTTTCTTTCAGAAAATTTCCTTTAACAGATTGCTGCTGCTTCTTCACCTAAATCATTCAAAATGACGAAGACTGTTCAACCAAGTTTTATCACAAATGCTGTTCACGTCGATTTTAACTCCATATACACTTCATCTGACGAGGAAACAAAGGATTTAATTCAAAAGCTGGATTCCTCAGGGCTATTAGTGATCCTAAGCCAGGCTCCCTCATTTTACCAGGATGAACTACAAGAATTCTTTGCCACAGCAACTGTTGTGGATGACACCGTTGTGGCATCCATCTCTGGGCAGTCAGTCACCATCACTCAACCAGAGTTTGCCACTCATCTGTGCCTACCCTCCACTGGACTCTCTGACTTTTCGACTATTCCGGCAGACCTGAGAGAAGAGATGCGGCTCACAGTGTCGGACTCTGACCATCGTATTCAACGACCTCCCTTCAGGAAGGTATTAATGAAGAGCCACTATCGACAACTGGCAGACATCATCTCAAAGGGGATCCTCTGTAAGGCAGGATCATTTGATATAATTACCCCTGAGAAGTTTGACGTCATGAGCGCCATATGCAAAGGGTTGGAGATCAACTGGTCAGCTGTACTATTTCAAATACTGACTAGTCTCGTCATATCTGGCAAAGGTCAATCCGGTTTTGCTCTCCCTCTAAGCAGTCTATTTGAGAGCAAACACATCAAGACAGGAGCTCTCTCTCATCTTCATCCAGGGAGACTCATCACTCACAAGTACCTTCAGCTTCATCGCCAACGAAGTGGCAGAGAAGGTGGAGCCACAAAGCGCCGTTTGACTCAAGTCATTAGTGACTCGGAACAGACTGTCTCTGAATCCGCTGAGTCTCCTCCTCCTCCTCCTCCTCCTAAGAAGCCAAGGACCAGAAAAATTGCTCCTCTAGTTGCCCGTCAGAGAGACACTGCCACATCTGACACTATCTCCTCTGCCGGACCTACAGGTGTTATTTCTGACAGAGAACCCAGCCCTGTCATCCCTTCAACTGGGGAACCCACTGCTGTATTAGCCATGGTGTCTGCTCCATTAATAGACACTCCTTCAGCTCAGGTGAGCTCTCAGCAGGCTCCAGGCTCCATCAGCTTCAGGACACCCAAGTCTACGTGTCCTTACTGTCATCCCAAGGCCACTCCAGCTGACAAAGGAAAATCTCTTATTGCTCCAGTGTCCACTCCTGTTGCATTCGAGATTCAAATGGTCATGGATGCCGTTAACGCCCAACTGGAATCCCAACTGGAGATTTTTGATCGTTGGGTAAAGGCTCGAGTACAGGTTCGCTTTGATGATATCGACCCAATTCTGGCTCAGGCAAAGCAAGATGAAAACAAAATCCTGACCTATCTTCAAATCCCCGAACCTGAGAAAAGTTTGAAGCTGCGTGATGTCTTTAGGATTATGAACTATGTGGGCGGACTCCAAGCTCTTGTTACATCCCGCGTTCAAATGTTTGATGGCCATTCAAGAACAGCGAATCATGATCGAGCAGTTCTAAACGCTCTAGGCCTCAAGCTGGAAATGGCTGAGCTTGCTCTTCATGATCTTCGCATATCCACTGGGATTCATACATGCTCCTCTTCTGAAATTATTGCAAGCCCTGATCAGCCAGATCTACAAATGGCTATTGCAAATTTAGAAGTTGTCCCTCCTACTGTGGAGCTTACTTCTACTGCTTTGGAGACCTCTCCTACTGGAGCAGACGCCACACCAACAACTTTGGAGGCAGCATCCTCTGCTCCCAGCTCTCCACATGATCAACAGCCCCACCAAATGATTGTTGATCACACCAATGTCGATTCAGTTATTCAGAATGTGGTTCAGCTGGTCACCATCTCCTCTGCAAATAATGAACCAAGTGAATCCTCCCATTCCAATGATCATACTCAAGCGTCTGCTGCTGAGATTGATCAAAACAATGCTGAACTGGATGCTCAGCATGTGGAAGAAACTGGAACTATGGATATAGCTATCTCCGCTTCAACTGCGGCCCCTCATATTGACGCTACTACTTTGCCATCCACTGCAGTCGTCATTGCTCCTCCCAATGCGTTTGCCCCTGCTGCTGATATCCCGATGCTTGCCGGCGATCCGTCCATGGATCAGGAACTATCCGAGGGTTTCTTTGTCTTCACAAACCCTCTGGACGAGCCACCAAACATCGCTGCCCAGCTAGCTCATCTCTCCACCGCTATTACAGCACTGACCCATGATGTTCATAAGCTTAAGCAGGAAGAGAGGGCTGCAACACTTGTTTTAGGAACTCTTCAGCAGCAAACGGACTCTAAATTTCAGCAAGTCTACGCTGACCTAAGTAGTTTAACTACTACTGTCACTAGACTTCAAACCTTTGCTGAGAATGCGGTTGCAGAAGCAGTTTCTCATATTGGCCAGGCGCGTCTTCAGATCAATCAGAACAATGAATCTCTTCATACTGCCACCTCAATGGCTCTTGGAGAAAAGATTGACGACGCCAAAAAGATTTTGACTGATCAATTGGCCACCATGCAAGCAGCGTTTGCATCTCAAATTCAAGATATCTGCAACAGTCTACCTGCTGCTCCTAAAATTATCCGCAGGCTGCCTGAACCCAGTCGAACTGCTCCCTCTTCTCAGAGAGCGTCAAGTTCAGCTGCTCATTCATCCCCTGCAACTGGAGCACTCCCTCAGTCCAGACCCACTGCTCAACAAAGATCTCGAAGTCCGCGCCAACCGCCTACCGAAAAACGCGACTATACCAAACATTGGTTAGGGCGCAAATAGTATCACTTTCTGACTCACTCTTACTTACTCCTATTTACTTACTGTGTTAAATTGACTGTCTCTCTGTATTCACTATTTAACATAAATGCATTCACATTTATTGCTACCTTGTTTTTCCTATAAATAGAGGTTCTTGTTTGATCACATAACACACATTCACTCATCATGCTTACTTTTAAGTTATTTCTCATTCCCTGGTTTTCTGTTAGATCCTTTCCTGCTTCATGGGTTTATTACTTATCTAAATCAACCCCTCATGGGTTGATTACTTATCTAACCCAGCTCTGATAAGCTTCAGCGCTTTGATCCTGTTCTGGTGCTCCTCATCAGTCAGGAACTACTAACAGCAGATGCCTGGGTGCTGATGACAAAAAGGGGGAAGATAGAGATAGAGTATTCTCAACAGAGATAGAATATTTTTATTAGGTGATTCCATAAAAACTAAAGGAGCTGCCTGATGAATATTCATATGACTCTTCCTCTTCCCGACATTCTCTCTGAAACAAGGTGGATCGAGCTCTTCCTCTCCGCAACTAAGTGAATCGAAGCCCTCCGGTCTACTTTGTTTAATTAAAGAGATATTTGTCATGTATCATCTATTTTATGTAAAACTAGACTTGTCTTAGACTCTATTCAAAGTGTAAGAATTCATCTTATATAAAGATGAATCTCTCTCAAATGTCCAGTTTGATTACAACTTGTAATCTGCTTATATTTAATGAAAATTTCTTTTTCATGATGTCTTCAAGCATTTTCAGGACTTTTATCTTATTTACTCTAGTAGGAAATCGATTACTGCTTAGTTTTGTCATCACCAAAAAGGGGGAAATTGTTGGGAAAACGATTTCTAAGTTTTGGTGATTACAAACACCTACTGGATATTAAAGATCAACCGGATGCTAAAGACCTACCGGATATTAAAGCCATCAACCGGATAGAGACATCAACCAGATGAAGTCATCAACCGGATGAAGTCATCAACCGGATGAAGTCATCAACTGGATGAAGACATCAACCGGATGAAGTCATCAACTGGATAAAGTCATCAACCGGATGAAGACATCAACTGGATAGATACCAACCGGACAAGCTATCAACTGGATAAAGACATCAACTGGATAGACACCAACCGGACAAGCTATCAACTGAATAAAGTTATCAACTGGTAAAGACATCAACCGGATGAAGACATCAACCGGGTGAAGATATAAACTGGATAACTATCAACTGCAAAGTTTCTCACTGAACAAGGACATCAACTGGTCTTAAGAGGATGAACGACCAGTTGAACAAAGAAACCAGCAGAAGTCTAAGCAACAAGACAAAGTAAGTACAACATTCTCTGACAAAGGTACAACAGAGCGGCGCACCCTGCTATATCTCCGCCACCATTACCGTCAGAGTGAAAAGAGCCGTTATTTTCCAAAATAGGAAAGAAGACAACAGGTATTTGGAAAGCTAATCCATTCCATATACAAAAAGGCTACCGTTGGACAACAAAACCTATAAATACGTCCAAACAGAGAATGAAGAAGGGCTGAGCAACTTTCAAACTAAGAGAAATACTTCAAAGCAAGAAAGCTATACGACTGATATTTCAAACATTCAGCAAAGAGCAGACAAACCGCAAAACTGAATCTGTGACAGATTATTTTCAATTGAAGTCTGCTGCTCAGAAACTCTCAAAGCTAGAAAGTTTTATTCTGTAGAGAGTGTTGTAAAATCACTTGTATCCAAAAGATAAGAAGAGTGTGATTGCTAGGAGTTTAGGCCAAGTGTGTTAGTGCCTAAGGAGGTTGTATACTGTAAAGTGTAAACCAAGTCTTCTAGTGAATCCTTCCTGCAAAGGAAGAAGGGGAGACGTAGAAGCGTTGTGCTTCGAACTTCCAGAAACAACTCTCGTGTTATTCGTTTACTGCTTTATTACTTCAGTTTTATTCCTCACAAGTTTTGTAGACGTCTTCCGCACTATAATAAGTGTCTACTGACTTGCCTGTTATTGAGAAGCAACTGTAACACTTAACAGTTTACAGTTAACCAGAAAAGAAATCGAAATTATATCTAGTGTTTATTCAACCCCCCCCTTCTAAACACTACCCCGATCCTAACAAACTATCAAGAATCCATCGAGTTTACCAGCCTATACCAATCGAGTACCAAGTCTGAATCCAATCCGTTTTCCAGCGCTTATTCGAAGTGTTCCAGCAATCGTTGTCCATCGTGATTCCAGTAGTGATTCAAGGATTAAAACGTGGTGTTTCGAGTGTTGTTCGAAAGCCAAGAAGTTAAGGAAACCGTGTGTTTCAATCCCTTGATCAAGCAAGCAAGTATCAAAGCAAGTAAGTGGGCTTTTGTTATGTATATTCGTTTCGTTTTCTAAAATCTTATAGTATGCTTCAAAATTCCCAATCGATATGTATTATGTTGAAATTATGAAAGTATTATTTTGTAAGCACGCTAAACTCGAAATCTAATTGGATTTGGATCCCCATGACCCTGATGCGGTGGGATGTAACCGCTAAAAGAACCTTATACACGGTGGTAATCCGTTGTTTCTGGATTATCCAGACCCTTTATTCGTGGGTTAGCCGATGTTATGACCTCATCTCTAGGAGGGTTAAGTCTAGAGACTGATATCAGTACCAAGAAGAGAGTAGAATGCTTTACTGTGCTTAAGTATATGAAAATTATGAAACGATATGTTATGTCATGGCTCGTAAGGGCAACCAAGTATGTTAAGATACATTCATATCGGTTTATGCAAGTTTTATGATACAAGTTTATGAAAATTATGTATATGTATGATATCGATTGTCCCCCACTTGCTGAGTGTTTACCAAAGCACTCAACCCCTTACTCTACATCCCCAGATAAAGCCGAAGAAGAATTAGAGCAAGAAGAAGAGCACCAATTTTGGGGTTGGTGAAATCAAGTCCGCTGCGTAGATCAAGATCTTTTATGTTTTAAAGTTTTTCAGTTTTAAGACAATTTTATTTATTCAGTTGTTAAGTTTTTAATTCCGCATTTCTTTATTCATTGTAAAGACAATGGTTTTTATTTTTATGGAAAAAGATTGGCTTTTTAGTTGTTATGATATTATGAGGCTTATTGATTTCAAGTTGTTATGGAAATCAATGCCGGTGTTATTGACCCCGGTCTCGGGGCGTGACATTTTAGTGGTATCAGAGCTAGCCAGGTTCCATAATCCCGCTGGGAAAAGTATTCTAATTAAGGAAATAACTAGAAGAAAATTCCGGTTGAAATAGACCAACTGGAGAAATAAATACAGTTGGGTGAAAATTGTCGTTTCATGATAATTACGATAATCAGGAGTCCAATCTGATTAATCACATGAATACGAAAATTTTCGAATTTTTAAAAATCTTCAGTTCTGTTTTTAAAATTTTATTTTCGAAAAAATCGATTTTTAGAATTATTTTCGGATTTTTTTCGATTTTCGTACAGTAAACCCTAGCTGCAAACCTTCGCCGCCGCCTGCTGCCACGATAGCCGTCGACTAATATACCAATCGAACCGCCTCTGCCAGTCGATCATTCTGTCCAAGTTTCATGTCGATCGGATTTGATTTACCCGATCAATTTCTCGTTCGAATCCAAGAACCCTAACCCCCAAATTATTTTGTTTCCCCGATTTACAGATCGTACCTTGATCGTTTTTGAAATTAAAAATTTTCGTGAGATCTTCCAAGCAAGTCGATCATTAGCCCTCTGGCAATTTTGGATTTCAAGCTCCGATTAGGGATTAATTCGAAACCCCTATTATTTCGAATTTTAGAACCCTAATTTTCGAATTTTTTAAAAAAAAAAAAAAAAAAAATTTTCCAGAATTCGAATTCTTTCTTTTGATACTTGATTTTATGATTTGTCAAGTATTTAATTCCGTGTTTGGGTTTAGGTGATGACAACCCGAGCGCAATCCGTCCAGATTCTCAGTATGGAGCAAGAAATCGAGAAGCTCAAGGAAGCAAAAGCTGAACTGATAAAAGTTGCGGAACATCTGAGAGGCGATGTCCATAGAATTAGCTACTATCATCATCAAGCTAATGAGCAGCTTGAGGAATCTAAGGAAGAAGTAGCTAGAATAGACGAACTCCATAGGACTGCAGAGGAAAAATGCATAGTCCAAAGACAGCAGCTGGATCAAATGGCTGATCATATTCTCGCACTTCAAAATACGAACCATCGCCTGTCTATAAGAAGCAATGGTTACTGGGGTATAGTCACTCATCTCCTGAATGTCAACAGTGATCTAAGGGAAGCCAATGATCACATGAGAAATCTTCTGGATGTTGTCGATTCGGATGAAGATTCAGACGAAGACCCTGAGGAAGAACCCATGCAGGAAGATGTCGTAGAAGAATTAGG
Organism: Haberlea rhodopensis; assembly: GCA_907163345.1. Taxonomy (NCBI): domain Eukaryota; kingdom Viridiplantae; phylum Streptophyta; class Magnoliopsida; order Lamiales; family Gesneriaceae; genus Haberlea; species Haberlea rhodopensis. Next base: position 20,174,501 of record CAJQUN010000004.1, on the reverse strand, counting down.
AAGTGGAGAAGTGATAGATCCATAGTTCTTAGAAGCTTTGTTTAGGAGTTTTGTTTTCATTTTATTTCAATGTTCAGCATTTTCCTTTCCAGTAGTTGTGATAAACATTTTTCCAGTGATTAATAAAGTATCATTTTTGTTTATCATGTCTTCTTTATCTTTCCGCTATCGTTTTATTTCCGCCCAAAGATTTTAGATTCGTGTTATTGTAGGAAATGGCCGGACGTCCAACCCGCAACAACCGTAATCCAAACTATGTTGTTCCTCCCAACTCTAATGAGGAGAGAACTAATGGAAATCAGAATCCTCCACCTGCATCGCCGCAACCTCCGAGGGTGGGACTGAGTCGTGAAGACTTGGCAGCAATAGCCACCATTGTGGCCACAACACTTCAAGGTTTGAATAACCCTGCTGTTAATCAACCTCAAGCACAGCCAGCACGTCGCAAGGTGTAAAGTACCACTATGAATCGTTGCGGAAGAACAGAGTTCCAACCTTTGATGGCAACTCAGACTCGGAGATGGCCCAGAACTGGCTGAAGCAAATAGAGAACCACCATAGACTGTTGGAAGTACCGGATGATATCAAGGTGGAAGTTACCACGTCTTTTCTTATCGACCAAGCTGGGAAGTGGTGGGAAAATGTGTCACCATTAATGCAAGAAACAGGACCAATTACATGGCAAAGGTTCCGGAGCACATTTCTGAAGCAGTACTTTCCAACTGCGGTCCAAAACCAGAAGCTGCGAGAGTTTGAAAACCTGACACAGACTACAGATATGACAGTGGTGGATTATACCGCAAGATTTAATTCGCTGGGAACGTATGCACCGAGTATCATGGCAGACGAGTCCCTTAAGCTACATCGCTTCAGGATTGGACTGAACAGTCGAATCCAGTCCGCCCTGGCAATTTTCGAGACAACCAATTTCGGAGATTTGATGGGAGCCGCCATCAGGGCTGAAGCAGATATCAAGAGCCGCGAGGAAGAATTTAAGCGCAAGCGACCCCCCCACCAGTCAGCATACCTCTAGCAGCCAAAACTTCAAGAGGCCTAGTCCATCCAGCAACCAGCAAAGGGGACCCACAGTAGGCCCAACTCAACAGAGGTACCCTAAGTGTTCGAACTGTGGATTTAACCATCTAGGAGAATGTCTCAGAGGAAAAGGTGCATGTTTCCGATGTGGGAAGACAGGCCACCGAATTGCTGAGTGTCCCGAACCTGATATGAGGGGGACGACTGTAAGGAATAACGGCCCTCCTAGTAAACCAAATGAGACTAAGCCGAACGCCAGAGTGTTTGCTATAACGCGAGAAGAGGCCGAGGACGCAAACGACGTTGTGGCAGGTACCATTTATTTAAACGAATTACCTGCGTATACATTGTTTGATTGTGGTGCCACGCACTCGTTTATATCTAAGAGGTTTACTAAGAAACTAGCCCTTAAGCCTGAACTGCTTAGTGAACCATATAACGTAGCAACACCAGCCAATAAGACCCTTATAGCACATAGCATACATCGAGATTGTAATCTTAGTATTAATGAAATTAAGTTTAATGCTGAGCTAATTCAACTCAAAATGGTGGATTTTGATGTTATATTGGGAATGGATTGGCTATCCAAACATCATGGAGTAGTAGACTGCCATAACAAGAATGTTAAACTACGGACTCCAGACGAGAAATAGATCGTATACCACGGCAAAACTAAGGAACGAAAATTCCTTCTGTCAGCAGCACAAACGTGGAAAGCTGTGAAGAACGGTGAAGAAGTTTACCTAGCTACAATAAGCGAGGTCAAAGAGGAAGATGAACCCAGGATAGAAGACATAGCGGTGGTACAAGAGTTTCCAGATGTCTTTCCTGAAGAGCTGCCCGGTTCTGTTCCAAACCGAGAATTGGAATTTGATATTAAATTGGTGCCAGGCGCTACACCAATTTCTAAGGCACCATACCGAATGGCTCCAGCCGAACTGAAGGAACTTAAGGAGCAACTGCAGGAGTTATTGGACAAGAAACAAATCAGACCAAGTGTATCCCCATGGGGAGCTCCAGTGTTGTTTGTGAAGAAGAAAGACGGGAGCATGAGATTGTGCATCGACTACAGAGAGCTGAACAAGATCACAATCAAGAACAAGTACCCTCTCCCAAGGATAGATGACCTGTTCGATCAACTCAAAGGCGCTAAAGTGTTTTCCAAGCTCGATTTAAGGACAGGCTATCACCAACTAAAGATTAAAGCAGAAGACGTGCCGAAAACCGCATTTAGAACACGGTATGGGCATTACGAGTTCACGGTGATGCCATTTGGCTTAACGAACGCGCCAGCCGTATTCATGGATTTAATGAATCATGTATTCAAGCCATTCCTGGATGACTTTGTAGTAGTGTTCATCGACGACATACTCATTTACTCGTCGAGCAATGAGGAACACGAACAACTTCTTCGCCTCACTCTACAGACATTGAGAGAGAAGGAGCTCTACGCCAAATTTAATAAATGTGAATTTTGGCTAGAAAGCGTATCTTTCTTAGGACACATCATATCAAAAGAAGGCGTGTCAGTGGATCCTAAAAAGGTAGAGGCAGTTTTGGATTGGCATAGGCCAACGACAATGACCGAAATCCGAAGCTTCTTGGGACTAGCTGGCTACTACCGGAAGTTTGTCGAAGGATTCAATAGCAGTACCTCTTACAAGGCTCACACAAAAGAACGCAAAGTTCATATGGAGTGAAGAATGCGAGAAGAGCTTTGAGACTTTAAAGGAAAAGCTCTCAACTGCACCTGTACTGGTATTACCAACTGAAGACATGAGTTTCACTATTTATAGTGATGCATCTAAAGAAGGACTAGGATGTGTACTCATGCAGGAAGGAAGAGTGATTGCTTATGCATCAAGACAGCTCAAGCCCCATGAGCAAAACTACCCTACGCATGACTTCGAATTAGCCGCAGTGGTGTTCGCCTTAAAGATTTGGAGACACTATCTGTATGGCGCCAAGTGCGAAGTGTTCACGGACCATCAAAGCCTCAAGTACTTGTTCACTCAAAAGGAACTCAACATGAGGCAGAGACGATGGATCGAACTTCTAAAAGACTACGATCTCACTATTAGCTACCACCCCGGCAAGGCAAACAAAGTAGCAGATGCTTTGAGCCGGAAAGGCAAAGGAAAAATAATCTTAGCTACGGTCTCAGCTCAACCTTGTCTTCGAGAGACCATCAAGCTAAGCCAAGATCAAGATCCGAGCCTAACCAAGCTAAAAGAACAAGTCAGGGAGAAGAAAATTACTGACTTTGAGATCGATAACAAGGGAATTCTGTGGATGAAAGGACGATTGTGCGTGCCAGATGTGAACAACATAAGACAAGAAGTAATGTCTGAAGCGCACAAGTCAAAGTTTTCAGTCCACCCTGGGAGTACAAAGATGTACAAGGATTTGAAGGAAAGTTTTTGGTGGAACGCAATGAAAAAGGACGTAGCTGAATTGTCGCCCGATGCTTGGTATGTCAACAAGTTAAAGCTGAGCATCAGAGACCCGGAGGACTTCTTCAACCTCTGGAAATCCCTGAATGGAAATGGGATCACATATCCATGGATTTTGTCGTGGGACTACCAAAGTCAAAGCATAGTCATGACGGAATATGGGTAATTGTTGATAGACTAACCAAGTCAGCACACTTCCTACCAGTCCGCATGAACTACAACTTAGATAAATTGGCAACACTATATATGGACAATATAGTGAGAATGTATGGAGTCCCAGTAAGCATACTATCGGACCGAGATCCCAGATTCGTGTCGCGTTTCTGGAAAAGCTTTCAGCAAGCTATGGGAAGTAAGGTAACTCTTAGCACGGCTTATCACCCACAAACTGATGGCCAGACGGAGAGGACTATCCAAACCCTCGAAGATATGCTAAGAGCCTGTGTATTGGATTTTACTGCAAATTGGAGTGAACTATTACCTCTAGTCGAGTTTGCTTACAATAACAGCTACCACAGTAGTATTGGGATGGCGCCATACGAAGCACTCTATGGACGCAAATGTCGATCACCATTATACTGGGATGAAGTAGGAGAAAGAGCTATCACAGGACCGGAGTTAGTACAAGCTACTACCGACAAGATAGCCATCATCAGAGATAGACTTAAGACAGCCCAGGACCGACAGAAAAGTTGGGCTGATTTGAAAAGGAGACCAGTGGATATTGAGATTGGTGAAAAAGTATATGTAAAGATTTCACCAATGAAAGGAGTAATTCGATTTGACAAAAGGGGAAAGTTGAATCCAAGATACGTGGGACCATTTGAAGTTTTAGAAAAGGTGGGAACGCTAGCATACAAAGTAGCACTACCGCCAAATCTGTCGAGAATTCACAATGTCTTCCATGTATCACAACTAAGAAAGTACATTGCCGACCCAAGTCATGTACTTGAAGCAGAACCCCTAGTAACTCAAGGGAACTTAGACGAGACTTTGAAGTACGAAGAAATCCCAATCTGTATTCTGGATACCAAGGACCAAATTCTGAGAAGAAGGACCATTCCTTACGTCAAGATCCAATGGTCAAACCATACGGAAAGAGAAGCTACTTGGGAAATGGAAGAATCAATGCGGGAGAAATATCCCTATCTTTTCCTAAATCAAGTTGACTCGAGTTTCGAGGACGAAACTTCCAATAAGGAGGGAGGGATGTAAAGACCCGGATTTTTGTTAAGGGGTAACAAAAAGATTTGATTAAAAAGAGTTTAAAAATTTCTAAACTCTAGCATAGAGTTTCACTGCATCAAGGAGTCCCTAATCTATTCAAACTCCTCCCACAACTCACGATATGCAGCTGTCAAGATCGAACCAAATCCATTCCATCACCTCCTCATGCTGCACGTTTCTGGTCCTATGAGTTAGAAGAGTCCAAGCCATACAAGACTTTCAAAACCTCACCGAAGAAGCCTATCAAGATCAAAACAGAACCCCTGCACCCACCTCCTCAATCTGCATAGATTTGGCCAAGATTTTCGTTAAGCCTCACCTTCAAAATTCCACCGAGAAGCAACCAAACAAAGATCGAAACAGATGCAAGCTGAATCCACCTAAAAATCTGCAAATCTACTTCCTATATTTTCGGTTAAGAATCCTAGTCTAACACTCCATCCTCTTTCTATGTAAGCAAGCAAAACACCTCCAATAAAACCCCCCTCAGGTGCAGTATCTGTTCGAAGCAGATTACCACAAAATCGGCCAGATTCACTCCTTCATTCAGCACCAAATCTGCACCTTCTATCCGAGAGTCCTTCCACCTTTGAGTATCGAGTTTATGCACCTATAAAAGCAAGACTTCAGCATCACTTTCAATCACCAATTCACCTTCAACCAGCAGTAAATAGCCGAAGCTTTCTGCCCCAAAACCAGCAACAATTCCATCGAGTTTCTGTCCAGATTCAGTTCAAGTTTCGATAATTTTTCTGAATCCGTTTCCAGCGTGATTGTGTCATCTTAGCATCACAAACCCAACTATAATCTATCCAAATAAATCCAGCAAGGATAAACCATCGAATCAAGCCAAGTTTCGAACCCAAAACCATCGAGTTCCAAAATCTGTTCTGCCAGCAAGAGTGTTCGGTTTCTGCGGGTTTTGACAGCAACGTTTAAGTGTTGTTAGTTCCAAATTTGAACCTTCAAGATTACCAGAAACCTTGTCCATAAGACCCTCTGTTAGTGTGTGAAATTTGAGCAAGAACTATCAAGAATCCATCGAGTTTACCAGCCTATACCAATCGAGTACCAAGTCTGAATCCAATCCGTTTTCCAGCGCTTATTCGAAGTGTTCCAGCAATCGTTGTCCATCGTGATTCCAGTAGTGATTCAAGGATTAAAACGTGGTGTTTCGAGTGTTGTTCGAAAGCCAAGAAGTTAAGGAAACCGTGTGTTTCATTCCCTTGATCAAGCAAGCAAGTATCAAAGCAAGTAAGTGGGCTTTTGTTATGTATATTCGTTTCGTTTTCTAAAATCTTATAGTATGCTTTAAAATTCCCAATCGATATGTATTATGTTGAAATTATGAAAGTATTATTTTGTAAGCACGCTAAACTCGAAATCTAATTGGATTTGGATCCCCATGACCCTGATGCGGTGGGATGTAACCGCTAAAAGAACCTTATACGGTGGTAATCCGTTGTTTCTGGATTATCCAGACCCTTTATTCGTGGGTTAAACGATGTTATGACCTCATCTCTAGGAGGGTTAAGTCTAGAGACTGATATCAGTACCAAGAAGAGAGTAGAATGCTTTACTGTGCTTAAGTATATGAAAATTATGAAACGATATGTTATGTCATGGCTCGTAAGGGCAACCAAGTATGTTAAGATACATTCATATCGGTTTATGCAAGTTTTATGATACAAGTTTATGAAAATTATGTATATGTATGATATCGATTGTCCCCCACTTGCTGAGTGTTTACCAAAGCACTCAACCCCTTACTCTACATCCCCAGATAAAGCCGAAGAAGAATTAGAGCAAGAAGAAGAGCACCAATTTTGGGGTTGGTGAAATCAAGTCCGCTGCGTAGATCAAGATCTTTTATGTTTTAAAGTTTTCCAGTTTTAAGACAATTTTATTTATTCAGTTGTTAAGTTTTTAATTCCGCATTTCTTTATTCATTGTAAAGACAATGGTTTTTATTTTTATGGAAAAAGATTGGCTTTTCAGTTGTTATGATATTATGAGGCTTATTGATTTCAAGTTGTTATGGAAATCAATGCCAGTGTTATTGACCCCGGTCTCGGGGCATGACAGTCCACCTCCTCGTCAGCAAGTGGGGAAGATGGTTAGAAAACATTAACAACACACATGAAGTCATTAACCAAAAATAAAAAACAAAATGAAAAGCAACTGAGAAATTAAAAACAAAGATAAAGGGAAAAGAGAAAGTTCTTGATTTATAGTCCATAGCTGGACTTTTTACCCCATCGCTTTAATGGCTCGAAGTATGTGGATTAGTGTCATTCACGTTGTAGTGCCTCAACCGCTCATCATTGACCACATAAGTGCCTAGAATAGAATCACGTACCTTAATTGCTCCATGAGCATAGATAGTAGTCACCGTGAATGGTCCAACCCATGAAGCCTTTCGCTTGCTTTGGAAAATGCGAGGTGGTGGCACTTTAAATAATTGAATTGTCTCTCCCTTCATGAACATCCTTTTATCTTTTTCTTTCTTCGCCTTTCTTGGTTTCACCATGTCATGGCTCTTGCCTTCTTCAGTCATTAGCTCGGTCTTCACCTCCTCCTCATCAATACCTTGTACCACATCAACAAGCAAAGTGTCAATCACGTTAACTTTTAAATAATCATGCTCGTTGTGTGCGTGTGTTGAAGATTTAAACATATTAAATGTAACCCGATTCTTTCCTACATGGAGGATCAACTTTCCTTCTTCAACATCAATGATGGCTCTTCCAGTAGCTAGGAATTGGCGCCCCAGAATCAATGTCATGCTCACATCCTCCTCCATATTCAACCCTAGGAAATCCACCGAGAAGGTGAATTGATCTATCTTGACTGGCACATCCTCGACGATTCCTAGTGGGTAGGTGATAGACCCCTTGTGGGCTTCGGCTATCCCATTCCAAGTCCCCTAAAAAACAGACAAAGGCATTAAGTTAACACCAGCACCCAAATCACATAACGATTTAATGGAAGAAATAGGCCAATAGTGGAAGGAATATAGAAACTCCCCGGATCTTTTAACTTGGTGGCCGATTTCTTTTACACAATAGCACTACATTGCTCAGTCAAAAATACAGTCTCATGATCTCCCAATTTCCGCTTCTTAGATAACATCTCTTTTAAGAATTTAGCATAATTTAGCATTTCTCGTAAAGCATCAATAAATGGTATATCTATATGCAAATTCTTAAGCATGTCTTGAAATTTGGCAAAGTTTGAATCAACTTTTGCCCTATTAACTACTGCGGGAAATGGGAGCGGAATGTGTACCTTTTTCTTGTGGTGTGATAGCTATAGTGGCATCAGTGGACTTAACCTTGTTGCGTGTTTGCTCATCCTCTTGCTTAATTTCAATGTTCCAGTCTCTTTTTCGTCACCAAGTTCCTTTCCACTCCTACGGGTCATGGCATTGGCTTGCTCCCTTGGGTTCTTCTCCGTGTCACTCGGTAGAGTTCCTTGTGCTCTTCTAGCCAAGATGGTTGCCAATTGCTCTACTTGAATCTCCAAGTTCTTGATAGATGCATCTTGATTATTCATCCTTGTCTCAGTTGAGGATATGAACTTGGTTAGTAGCTCCTCCATGCTTGGCTTTGGTGGATAACCCGGTGGAGGTTGTGGATTCAAAACATTCTTTTGGTTGGACCAAGAGAAGTTCAGATGATTCCTCCGTGGTTGGTTATAGTTGTTGGTATAGGAGCTACCATGTGGTGAGATTTCCTACAAAATTAGCACTCTCATTAGATTGAAAAAATTGGTTACTTGTTTGGCATTAAGGGCTAGGTTGTCCTCCTTGACATAACTCGCATGTGACGGTTTGAACTTGCATTACAGGCATTCTCAGGCTATCAATCTTCTTATTCAATCTTCCAACTGAGCGGCTATAGCTGTCACTTCATCAACTTGATGAACCACAATTGGCCTCTTTGGCACGTTCCTCTCGGACTGCCATTGATAGCTATTAGTAGCCATCTCCTCCAAAAGTGTATAGGCGTCTTCCGGTGTTCTTCTCATAATGATACCTCCTGATGCTGCATCAATCTTAGAACGATTAGTGGAAAATAAACCATTATAAAATGTTTGTACCTGAAGCCAGATGGGAAGGTCGTGATGTGGGCATATCCTCAATAAGTCTTTGAAGCGTTCCCAAGCCTCGTACAGTGTCTCTGGATCATGCTGCGTGAAAGTAGTGATGTCATTGTGCATCTTCACAGTCTTTGATGGTGGGTAGTATTTGGACAGGAATAATTGCAACATCTCATCCCACGTAGTGATAGAACCCGCAGGCAAAGAATGCAACCATGATTTAGCTTTATCCTTTAATGAAAAGGGAAAGAGTCGTAACATGATGGCGTCGTCAATAACACCATTATGTTTAAACGTGTCGCATATCTCCAAGAAGTTGGATATATGGTCGTTGGGATCATCAGTAGTCGATCTCCCAAATTGGACTGAGTGCTGGATCATCTGTATGGTTGCAGGCTTGATCTCGAAGTTGTTAGCATGTATGATAGGTCTAGTGATGCTAGACAGTGATCTTGGAAAGACGGCTGAGTTTAGTCCATAAGTGATCTTGCGACTGGTGCTGTAGGAAGCTCCTCGTTTGCCTCGTTGTCAGCAACGAGTGGTCTTGCTTGTCTTAGCCTAGTTTGACAAGTGCGTTTGATCTCGGGGTCGAAAGGCTCGAGTGTAGGTCGTTCACTCCTTAGCATAAACAAGGACAAGCCCTGCAAGAGTAGATCAACAAGAGCACCAGTGAAAAGTAAAATAAAGAAAATAAATGGCTAAATTACAATCAACTAAACTTGAATGATATTATTAAGACTAGTCCTCGACAACGGCGCAAAATACTTGATCGCAATTTATTTAAATAATAAAATTCTCAGTGTAGCGCGATTATACCGCAAGTGCACGGTGTCAAATTTTAGTATAGTAGAATAAAATAGCTTAACTATATTTAACCAACGATTATTGATTAATATTAAATTAACTAAACTAACCAAGAACAATAATTCAACACAAACAAGCAATAAGAAGTGTAGAAAATCTGTAGAAACAATTATCAAGACTTCTGTTCACCCATGTAATCCCCCACAATTCTTTTATTAGTTGTGATTTAAAATCTTATGTTCTAAGATGACGAGTTTTCTTAATGCATTCGTTATACCATGGTCAAGCTACAACAAGTCTAATATTAACGTTGCAATTAACAACTCCCGTGTCCTTATTGAACAATCAATATTGAATGAAGATCTATGAAAACTACTAGCCTTTGATTTTGAAGAATCTATTGCTATCACACGTGTGTTCGATTTTATTTGGTCATTCTCAATCTAAACCCACAGATTAATTTATTATGTCATATTGTAATATTGTATGGTCAAGCAAATCGCAATATAAATAATCATTCATGGGTGATCAATCCCTCAAAAGCATGAAGAACAACAAATTACGCACATAGAATTGTAAGAACTAATCAAAAACCGTATTAAATCATGAGTTCAAAACATGGGATCGCTAGTATTGACAACAAAACTTAGCCAACTATCACAATAAAATAACAATGAAAATCATGTTTTGCAACAATTTAAACATTAAATTATGAAAATAAAGATGAACAAAGTTTAGGAATGCGAAATAACACGAGAAGGTGACTCTTTTGCATTGTTGCGTCGTCCCGTCACTCCCGATGTATCTTGCTCTTCAATGGCTTGAAGTGTATGGGGTTTGTGATATCAGGAAATTAATTGTGGTAATTATGATATAATTACCGACTTGAGTTTTTAGTGGATTATTATCTGGTGTTGGAATTTTGAATTCAAGGTTCGAGATTAATTCTCATCGACTTCTTGGACATTGGAATCGTGTTGGTAGTGGAATTTGGAGTCTGGGAGCTTTGGATTGGGGTTTGAGATGTAATTGAGTGAGTGGGAGAGAAATTATTGAACACTTTTGTTATTAAAGAGTTTTAGCGCGAGTATTTGAAACTCGGATTTTTGGAGCCTTCGTACTTTATATACCAAGTGGATTTGGTGTTCAATCATTCTCCACTTCACTTCCCTCTCTCTTCCCCAATGTCTTCCTCTCTCCTCCCCCTTCTCCATTTTCCCATCTTTTCTTCCCCTTGAAGAAAATCGATGGAGCTCAATTTTTGGGCGAGATTCTTGAGCAAATAGTTGGGTAGTCTTCTTCCCCTCTCATTTATCTTTGTTTTGATAGTAGTTTTGTGAGGATTGGTTATGGTATGAGTTGGGTTTAAGTTTTGGATTTTGGGAATTTGTTATTATGACGTATTGAGTGTTTTTATGTGTTTTAGTTGAGTTTTGGAGATTTATAAAGTGTTGGTTGTGTTGGAATTGGGGTTGGTTCAAAAATTGCCATTGAAATGAAGTTTTTTTGGAAAGTCGCAGGTCACGATCGATCACAGCATGCACGCCGATCAATCGTGACGAGTATTAGAAATTTGGAAGCTGATGAATAGTTCTGGCGATCGATCGCGTCAAGCGACCGATCCATCGCAGGGCGTCTCACAATCGATCGCGAGGTCTAGGGACGTTGGATCGCTGGCGTGCATGTGCTTCATATGAAATCTATGTAGTTGGCAATCGATCGCGAGCTTTTGGGCGATCGATCGCGAGGCCAGTTTTTCTGAAAATTTTTATTGTGTTGAGACATCATCGTATGCTTTGCTCGAGTCTTTTATATGATTAATCATCATGATTGGATGATATATATGGAGGTTGAGTACGTGCTTAACTATGTGAATGTGTGCACGTAACTGATTGTCCTTGACTTATTTATTGTATATAGCGGATGATTCACCAGATCTCGGGGTGAAGGCAAATAGTGGCTCTTGCAATTGGACTATAAGGTATGTGTGGCGTACATGCATAGGTATAAGTATTATTGTTGTGTGCAATGGTTATTATATTCATGGACTAATGTGTTGCCAAGTATTGAGGGCACCAAAGAATTGTGCTATAAATTATTGCGATGCCGCTATTGGGCATGCGATGGATTGTGATGCTGCTACTGTTGAGCGTGCTTGGTGATATGATAACTTTGATAATTGAGGAATATGTGTGAAAGGGAACAAAGTGTTACATGTGATGTGAGTCACCTCTTGAGTCCGAAAGGAGCAAAGTGCTACAGACATGTGAGTCACCTCTTGAGTCCAAAAATGGAGCAAAGTGATGCGTGTGATGTGAGTCACCTCTTGAGTCCAAAAGGAGCAAAGTGCTACATACATGTGAGTCCCCTCTTGAGTCCAAAAAGTGGAGCAAAGTGTTGCGTGTGATGTGAGTCACATCTTGAGTCCGAAGGAGCAAAGTGCTACATACATGTGAGTCGCTTCTTGAGTCCAAAAAGGGGAAAAGTGATGCGTTTGATGTGATATCCCCAAAATAATTACGTGCATTTGGGCATTAATTGTGTTATGTGTTAAGTATGGTGTTAATTAATTTGGTGTTGAATTAAGTATTATGGTGGAAATGTCTAGTTATGCGGTGGGCGTGACATGGTAGTACATTTCAGGGTGATGTGATGCATTTGGGAAAATTGAGTGTTGACATGATTTATTTGTGGTGGGTATTAATTATTTTGGTAAAGCATGGTTAAGTTTTAATGCATTTTCGGTAAATGCTTTTAAAATGTCATGTTGGGATATTTTATACATCATGCTAAATACCGGGTAATGTTTTAACTAAACCCCTACACTACCCCATTTCCTTCTCTAACTCACTCCCATCTCTCATATCACTCCCAAACCCTTCCCCAAAAACCCCAAAACCATTTGAGCAGGAGGAGGAGAAGAGAAGAGGAACTTTGAGGCTTTCTTTGTTGATTCCTTGCTAGATTTTGGAGTTAAGTGGTAAGCAACCTCCCTTGCTAGTTGTTGAGCATGCTTGGTTGGTTTTTGTGTTGGTGATTTTGGAAAATAAAATGGGTTTGTTTTGAATTTTTTGGTTGTTGTTGGGTTATGGGTTTTGATGTGTTAAATGGTAGTATTATGAAGTTTTTGTGGTGTTGAGTTGTTGAGATGATTTTGGTTTAGGATGTGTTGGTTTAATTGGTGGTTTATGCACAAAAATGGTGATTTCTCACGTTTACAGAGCTCCTCGATCGAGCGAGCATGACCCTCCGATCGATCGAGCATGGCAGGGCTATTGGCTGGGAAGATGGTAGTTCCTCGATCGATCGAGCAGAACTCCCGATCGATCGAGGAGACTTCTCGATCGATCGGTGAGGGGTCTCAATCGATCGAGAAGGGCCGCGTTTTGGGTGCCAAAATGGATCGCCTCGCGATCGATCGGGCGATGGGGCCGATCGATCGCAAGGCATATTTTTGTGGTATTTGTGGATTGTGGTTTAATTGGTGGGATTTTTGATATCGGACTATTATTTGGCTTCTAATATAGGTTTGTGTGATTGTGTAGAACCATCCTAGGTAGCAACACAATGCGATCGATCGACCATTGATACCTATCGATCGGTCAGTGTACAATAAAGATTTTGATATTCTACAACATCTCCACTTTTTGGAAACAAAGGTACGTAGTGAGACGTACGGCCATCGGATGGTAAAATGTATTTTTACGCTTTGGATTATGCATTATGGTTGCATATATGTATTTGGCTATGCATTATGGTTGCATGCATGTGTTTGGTTATGCATTATGGTTGCATACATGAATTTGGTTATGCATTATGGTTGCATACATGAATTTGGTTATGCATTATGGTTGCATATGTATATTGGATGCATTGGTGCATGTGATTGTAAGTCGAAGTTATATTCCAGTGATGAAGAATACTCGTCGCCTTCATGGCGAAGCGATGATAGAATACTTGCCGCTGTCATACCGTAGCGATGAGAGAATTTCTTGCTAATATGTAGAAGCGAAGAACACACCGCTGTCATATTATAGCGAGGGATATTATTTGCCGCAGGTATTGTCTAAGCGAGGGGTATTAATGCCGCTGGCATGTTAGCGCGAGGGGTATTATGCCACTGATATAATAAGACTTGGAAATTGGATATTGGTATTGATGGAATGGATGCATGTCATGACATACATTATTGGTATTATAATCTGTTGATTATGATTATGGTACAGGGACAACCAAAAGGAGCAATTGAATGAGTTAAATACATGAAGTGATTTGCATTTACGGTTTATGCATTTTTATATCATAATCTTGTGGATGTGGTTATGGTTATTATATGCTCATGGTTTGGGGTTGTTCCTGTAGGTGCATTTTGGCATGGAGGGCTAAGGACCGGGTTGACGCGGTGAGCTTGTGAGGAGTGCTATTGGTATAGGATGGCAGGAATATTTTGTATAGTCTCTACTCTAGTAGTAGTTTAAAGCTATAGCATTAACATTCATTCTGTTGGGAATGTAATTAATCCTTTTGGAATTTTATTTTGGCACAAGTGCAATCTTTAAAGCTCAGGGCATCAACATGAACCTTATACTATGTTAGATGAATGTTTAGCTCTTCTTATGCCTTTAATCCTTACTTAAGGTAGCGAGGCCTTACATATGATGTGAGTCACCTCTTGAGTCCGAAAGGAGCAAAGTGCTACATACATGTGAGTCACCTCTTGAGTCCAAAAAGGGAACAAAGTGATTCATGTGATGTGATTCACCTCTTGAGTCTGAAAGGAGCAAAGTGTTACATACATGTGAGTCACCTCTTGAGACCATGATTTATGCCATCAATTGTGGGTGATGAGATGTGTATGAGTTATACCGCCATTTAGGGCGATGAGTTTGATATGAATTGGATTGTCATTGAGGGCCGTACATATATATATGGTTATATATATATACATATATATATATATATATATATATATTGTTGTTGATCAATTGAGTTGATGAGATATTGTTGCATTATTATTGTCTAGCATCCATATGCAGGGATTTAGAGATATCAATCAGTGTGGTACTGATGATGTTGGAATTTACAGTCATGGACAGATGTAGATGAGATCGGGGTATTTTTGGTAAGATGTGTTGTTATAACATGTGTATATTTGAGCTAATGGTAGTAGATAGTATTCTACGCATTGTGGATTACTCAGGGAGTAACTCTTTATCATTTATAACTCCGTATTGCACAACTTATATTTAATTGTGTTTGTTGTTTGCCTGTTTATTGGTATGCTCACCCCGTGTGGGGGCAGTTTCTGTGGAAATAGGTGTCAGGGTAGCTGTCAGAGAGATCGAGGTGTCGGAGTTGCTGGGTCAGAGGCTTAGCAAGGTCGAGTTGAGTTAGTATTACACCAGTTATAGTGTTTCCTTTGTTTATTACATTCCGTATGAGATTTGTAATATGTATGTCGTTCTGTAATCATCCAGTGTCATTTGATTGGATAGACGTATTATGATTACAGTTAGTGGTGAGACTTATTGTTTGAGGATCTATTTATTTGCTGTGTAATTTGGATGGTCCAAATTACGTTGAGATAATTGTCAAGAAATTTTAAAATTCTTGTGTATAGGAGTAAAATTTGTTTAGCGTAAGCGGGGTCTTACATTGGTGGTATCAGAGCCAAGTTAGGTGTCTGGGCTAGTGAGAGTCTAGAGTGAATTGGGCACTGCTTATTATTGTGAATAGCTATGTCTAGTGAGTATTGAGAATAGTTGTCTAGTGTTGAGCTAGCTTGAGGTCGAGCATGAGTCTCTGTGATAGATTGAGGAGTTAGGACATGGTCGTCCAAGTATAGAGGGACGTACCGTGTGTCCAATTTTGTCGTGCATTCTTAGTTACAGATGCATCGAGGAGTATGCTATGTATAGACAGTGTTGTGTCAAGGTACCCTGCTTGGGTACGTGTTGTGATTGTTTGACACATGCATTGTTATTGATTTGTTCTAATTGATATTGTAGTTGTGTGTAAAAGTATAGTGCGATAATTGGGATCCTACGGTTATATCGAATGGCAATGGATTAGAATATTTGTCGCCACCTTATCGAGCGATGAATCAGGATATTTGTCGATGTCATATTTAGCGTGGTTCGCTGGTATGTCGAAGCGAGGGATATCTATGGAGCTGTCGATAATTCGAAGCGAGGGATATTATTGAGCCGCTAATATAACGTAGTCAGAATTGTGGCAATTGCGAGATGTTATGTTGATCTGCGTATAGATACAATGCCTTTCTTTGTTCTTAGAACATGATGTTATTTTGTGTATGTGTTATTTGTACCATCACGAGTTGACGGTGATATTATGAATGTCACGGGTTGACATGCACTGTCACAGGTTGACGATGTATTTTATCATGATCACGGGTTAACTTGAGATCATTGTTTTGTTATAGATATTATGAGATATTGGTACCGTTGTTAGGAATTGCGATGGGTAAGCAATTATAACAAGCGATGGGTACGGTTACGATGGGCGATGGGTTACTTGTGCCACCATTGTGATGAGTAATACATACATACATACATACATATATATATATATATATATATATATATATATATATATATGATTTGAGTGCCACTGGTTGGCGTAAGATTGTGTGTGAATCACAGATTGACACGAGACCATTATACCGAGCAGGTTCGCTCAATGGACACATGGTTGTGTCGTGCAGATAAGTGTACTTCATAGTGTATTGAGGTGAATGTGTTCGAGTAGTGGTACCTTTGGGTATACTCGTTGAGTTGGCTATGGTCAAGCGACTTGTAGTGTATGTAGTTGTCGAGGAAACTACATACGTAGATTGATGTTGAGTATAATGGATTTAATCACATTATACATGTGTGAATATATAGATAAATCCTAATGAGTTAGGATTGAGATGTGATTAGTGGAAGACATTGGCATTGGAATCTCCGATTGTGTATCTGTATTAGAGAAATGTTAGATGGTGATCTACTATCTATAATTGTTTGTACTACGATAATTAATTCATGATGGAATTCATGAGTTGTGAGAGTGGTAGTAGTACGGGAATGGTACAGTACGTTATACCTGGATTGTACGTATGACCCGTTGAAAATTTTGTTTAAACCTTATGAGGATGAGGTTTGCTAGCCAGGTATGATGAGTTATTGTGACATTAATATAGTGAGCTTGTTATAGCAACCATATTGACTGTTGGTATCGAGTATGGTGAACCGTATGATGATACGATGAGATGTTATAGTAAACTCAGAGTAGTCTGTAATGCTTTTGAGTCTCAGTTGAGTTGT
The DNA here is from genome assembly GCA_907163345.1 of Haberlea rhodopensis. NCBI lineage: Eukaryota > Viridiplantae > Streptophyta > Magnoliopsida > Lamiales > Gesneriaceae > Haberlea > Haberlea rhodopensis. The sequence continues at coordinate 20,157,556 of CAJQUN010000004.1, read as the reverse complement.
ACCTCGAGAGGACATTTTTATGTATAAATGCGTTGCATTGTTGGCAATTCGGTTTTGTTGGTTGTACCAACGTGTTTATTATTGAGAGTAATCTCAGTTACTGAGTACCCTGATCTGGTATGAGTGTTAGTTCTTATGAATGGATGTGACAACGATACTAGTTATCGTTATATCTAATTGGTTGGTCTTGCACTAAGGTACGATGGTAAACTGTAGACGAAACTGTGAAATATAGTTGGTGTGGTAACACTTCTATGTTGTTTATATCTCATAGGGAGATAGTATCGTATGTTGATTTTTGGTTTGGTAGTGATACCTGTAATGGAGACAGTATGGTATCGATTGCATGTTGTTGGTGAAATAACTGCCTTGAGCGTTACTACGTTGAGTCTGGTAATGCTTTGTGTTTGCGAAACTTTCGAGGAGACGTCCCTAGAGAGATGTTGCATGATGTTTTTCTTGTAAGGAAAGAGGTATTGAGATACATGTTTGGAATCTTTGGAAGAATAAATGAGTCAGTGTGGTGTTGATTTTGGATTCAGACCATTAGTCGATAGATTGTCAATCATTGTTCTCTAGTGCGTGAGAATAACTGAGTGATTGATAGTCGTGTCTGAGGCATGTGGGTATTGTTGGAAATACTACATGTCATGTTTTGCATTGGTTATGCATGTGGTGTAATTGGAATTGAGGCATATATATCGGTATCTATATAGATATGCCAGAGTTATTTGTTTGTTGATCATATGTAAAGTACGATCGGGTTTGTGGACCTCATGTAAGAGGTTGTATTATCCTTGAGATTGGTGGTCTCGATGGGACGATTTATTATGAATACATTATGAGGTTTTTGTTGACTCTCTTCTGAGAAGAGGTTGTCGTAATTTGGGTTAAGGAAGTTCGTTGTTAGTTTAATTCGATAGTTAGCCTTGTATTAGAATTGTTGATTCTAAGGGAAAACAATGGATGTTGATGTGACTAGAAATAGATACATCTATTGCCCTTAATTGTCTACGATTTGGTATGTTTTAATGGATAATTCGATATGTATGCTACCTAATCGTGTATTTGTGTAAATGTAGGTGAAATCGAAGAAATCGAGCTAAAAAGGCGAATAAAGATAAGAAAAACTTTAGAGATGATAAGGACTCAAGGTAGATCAAGAAAAAGGCTTAAAATGTAATTTTGGAGAAGAGATCGATCGCATGGAAGATGAGATCGATTGCTTATGGACAGAAAGATGAGCAATAAAATATGCGAGCAAGCGACCGATCACTACAAAAGGGGTGATCGATCGCCCAAAGAATCGGCCTGAAAAAAATAAAGGAGTGATCGATCACTTGTTTATAGCGATCGATCGCCAGAGAGTCCGATAAAAAGGAAATATGGTCTTTTTACCATCTTGGAAAGAATTTACCATATCCTAGCATATCCTCCTACCATAACTCGAATTGGAGACCTTAAATCAGACCATTATTCATTATAATTCTTCAAAAGGTTGAGAGAAAAATCTATTCTCAATCTAAAATTTTGATGTAAATCAGACCGTTGTTCATTATAATTCAGACTTTACATCATAATTTTAGATTGAGAATAGATTTTTCTCTCAACCTTTTGAAGAACGACTTGAAGAATGAAGAATGAAGAACGAAGACGGAATTGACGCTCCGGAATCGTGCTTCTCTTTAGTAATTATTTCTTTCTAGATTAGTTTTGATTGCTTTTAATTTAGTTATGAGTAGCTAAACATCTTTGTGGTTCTCGGTTGAGGAAGACGATACATTGGAGTTTACGATTCTTGTGAGATTAAGTTTTGATTGCTGATTTTCATTAAGTATCAATTGTTTTTTCTGATTTTTTTTGCCATGGTTGTTATGTTTGATTGTTAGATTGATCACCTAGCTATTGTTCATACAATTTAACGCTAAATTATTTATTAAATACGGAATCGTTTGATCTCTCTAATTTACGAAGCAACTAAGATTAATAAAATTCCGCTTGTGAGTTTGTTAAATTCGTAGGGAAAACAATTGACTAGATTAAACATAGACGCTTGGATTATGTTGTTTAGCTTCATCGATCTCACTAGTTCATATGCTATCATTGATTTAAATGTTAATCGCTTGTATTTTGATTGATTGTTTGATAAGGGTTAAACTAGAACGCTTGGGCTACTTAACTAAACTTAAGGTGGGATAGGACTTTGATTACTGGATTAAATGTCCAACGATGAATATTCATATGAAAATTGAATCATATGTGAAGATCGATGATCGAGATAGTAAACACCAATTGTAAAGTTAATCAAAAACCGATAATCGTTATTTTCTTGTAAGTTAATTCATCTAGTTAATTTTGAATATTAGTTTAATTTTGCATCATAGTAATTCAATTATTTTCAAAATCCCCCTTTTATCTTTGTTTGCATAAGTTAACACGAAGATATAACCTTACTCGTGGGATCGATCCCTACTCACGCTACTACATTATTGTTATCAATCTTGATGATTGAGTGGGGTTAATTTGGGCGTACACGATAAGCGCGACCAAATTTTGGCGTAGTTGCCGGGGAAGGCATTGTTATTTTTTGTGTTAGTTTTTTTAATTATTATCCCGCACTACTACTTTGGTTTGTTGATGAGTACATGTGACACGTCTGATCACGAAGGTAATTTTCAATACGATCCTGAGATGGAGAGGACACTACATCGAAGAAGAATAGAAGCAATGATACTTGAAGAAGAGGAAGAGAGGAACAATATGGCTGCGAATCCATGCTTGAGACAGTTGGCAAATCCTAACTTGGATCAACAACCTCACTGCGTCACTATCCCTGCACTTGCAAATAACGTAAACTTTGAACTTAAATCTGGATTGATTCATTTATTGTCATCTTTTCATGGTCTTGCAGGTGAGAACCCGCACAAGCATTTGATGGAATTCCATGTAGTATGTACTACTATGAAGCCAGCTGGCGTAACGGAGGAGAAAATTAAAAATTGAGAGCCTTTTCATTCTCTCTAAAGGATGATGCTAAACATTGACTATTCTACCTATCCTCCGGATCAATTACCAGACTGATTTGCAAAGAGTCTTCCTCGAGAAGTACTTTTTAGCTTCGAGGGCGACTAACATACGGAAGGAAATCTATGGTGTGAATCAATACCACGAGGAGTCGTTGCATGAGTACTGGGAACGTTTTAAGAAGTTGTGTGCAAGCTGCCCACAACATCAGATAACGAACACCTTTTAATTCAATATTTCTATGAAGGTTTACTTTCTGGTGACAGGAATCTAGTGGATGCGGCAAGCGGATGAGCTTTTATCGACAAGACAGCGGAGGAGGCAAGGAACTTGATAGCAAACATGGCTGCCAACTCCCGGCAATTTGGACACGTTCGCAATGGACAAACACCAAGAAAAAAGGTAAACACATCCAATCTAGAACAACAACTGATAGATTTAACGTTTCTTGTGCGTAATCTTGCAGGTGGCAATGTGGGGAAGATGAAGCCATGTGAAATCTGTCTGGCCGTGAACCATCCCACTGACGTGTGTCCATCCCTACAAGAGACATCCACGGAGCACGTGAATGCAGCGGGTGGATTTCCTGGTCCCCCACAAAGGAGCTATGAACACCCATCGAGCAACTACAACCAAGGGTGGATCCACCATCTGAACCAGAGCTATGGGAATCAACAAATGAACCAACATCCACCCTATAGACCGCCATATCAGAGACCTCCACCACCGTCCATGCACGACCCTTTTGACTGGTTAGAAAATATTGTTAAACTTATTGCTGAAAATAGCCTACAATTTCAATAGGAAACGAGGGCAAGCATTCAAATCTTGACTACGCAAATGGGGGCAATTGACAACTTCCCTCAACAAGATTGAAGCGAGATTATCAAATGGACTACCTTCACAGCCAGTAATGAACCCAAGGGAAAATGTGAGCGCCATCACTTTGAAGAGGAGTGACGATGAAGCTGGGGAGAAGGTGGTACTGACACTAGCCAAGAATGAAGAGAGGAAGGGAGCGAAGGACACCGAGAAGGACATCGAGGAGCTCATACAAGAAGAGGAACCACGAGGTAAGTTCCCTCAATTTTCTAAATATAAAATTGAACACCCATTCCCCCTTGCATTTCAGGAGAATATGAAGGACGAGGGCATCAAGGGACTCTACGAGACTTTCCGACGTAGTGAGGAAAAAGCTCCACTGTATGATGCCATGAAGAAAGTGCCGGAATATGTTAGATTTTTTAAGGAAGTTTGGAAAGCCGATAGGAGCAAAGAACGAAAAGGGTGCCCCAAGCTTGAGCTAGGCGAGAATGTTTCCGCGGTCACCCAATGAAGTTTTCCCACAAAGTGTAAGGACCTTGGTATGTTTTCTATCCTTGTGTGATTGGAACCATTATAATTGAGAAGGCAGTGCTAGATTTAGGATATTCAATTAATGTCATGCCTTACTCAAACTACACTCAACTGAAACCGGGACATTTGAAAAGAAATAATATTGTGATACAATTAGCTAATAGGTCCACGGTTATTCCTAGGGGATAGTAGAGGATGTACTTGTGCATGTAGAGAATTTGGTTTCCCCCCGCCGATTCTATGTCTTAGACATGGAAAATGGTGATCTATCTAGCCCCATTCTATTAGGGAGACCATTCTTGAAAACCTCTGTGATAGATGTGAATAGTGGCATGTTAACAACGAAGTTTATTGGTGAGGTTGCAAGATTCAATATCTATGAAACCATTAAAACACATGAACAATCTAGTTATGCTATCGATATCAATGATGAAGTTGATTATGATTTTGATAATGATGATTAGTGGGAGATGGGAAAGGCTACTGATGGCCTTGAAGACAAAGGAGGTATGGATTCAAATCTTGTGCATTATTTTCATACTATTGCTATCTTATCTACTCATGATACTGCTGACCCTCTATCTTCTCACTTACAGGATATGCCGCTGAAAGAAAACACCCTCCAGATAGACCACATCAATTAACAAATGCTGAAGGAGGAACAAAGACTAAGGACGGCCACTCAAAGGCAAACAAACCGAAGTTCAAAGGACTGAAGAAGATATTGGGGTGGAAGAAGAAAGATAGAGCGACACCGCATAACCCACCTTGATAGAGGACTGGCGTCGGCCACCGACGTTAAACAGAGGCGCTGCTTTGGAGGCAACCAAGGGGAGTTAGTTTCCCTTTCTTTATTTTATTTTTTTATTGCTTTATTAGTTAGACTTTTCTCTTTACTTATATTTTTGCCTTACATTGGGGACAATGTAAGATTTAAGTATGGGGGAGGGATTAGTAGTGTGTGTTATTATTTTCTTATTATTAAAATAACAAAAAAAATAGAAAATTTTGAAAATTTTGAGCTCATAGTTAGTAATAAATACATGCTTAGAATCACTTAGCCCGTGATGAAACCTAATTGATGGCATGCATATTTTTGAACATAGGTGAATTGTTAACCTTGGAACACTTTGAACTCTAATGCAAATTGTGCTTCGACTTAGTAGTTGAATAAATTGCGCACGATATTGTTATGACTTGTGAAGTGTGCATAGCGTAGTGAAGATTGTGTGAATTTGTGATAGTCTTAAGAAGTCTCTAATCATGCTAGAACTTAACTACATGCTCTTTGAGGCGTATGTCTACACTACTTACGAAGATGAAAGTGATATAGGCAATCTTTGATGTGTTTGAGCCTTTCAAGCCTACCATGTAAATAAAATCAATCACTAGTACCCTTTTTGAGCTTTAATGTAAAAGAATGGTTGTATGCTAAGCATATAAACAACCCTCATTCGACATTCTTTGACTAGCTTATCATCATTCTCTAATAATCCTAAATATGAATTTTATACATACCTTTGATGGGAGTATAATGTGTTCCATTTACATGAACTTGTGTTATCTTGAATCAAATGTTTGTGAGCTTCATTATCAAAAGAATGAAGTGCATGAAAGAAAATGGATGCCTTGAGAAAATAAATAAAATATGACTCCAAGGGAAGCCAAGGCACAAAAGAGAAAAAGATTGAAATATACCTTGCAAAAACATACAAGGTGTGAAAATGGACAAAGTTTGAAAATCATGCAAGAAGAGAAGTTTAAATTGTGCATATCATCATACTCTCTTGCTTGATACATCCTTACCTTTCTTTCATAAGCCAAAACATAGGCCAAGCTACAACTAATTAATACCTACTATGATTCATGTTTGCAAGTCGCTAAGATAGTGGAGAAGCGTGTGCAAGTGAGCGTATACTTGTGTTAGTGTACAACTTGAGCTATTACAGGGTTGCATCTATTGGATCTATAATTTATCCATGACATTTGTTTATGACCACACACACACGTTCCCTGCGTTGTTGGGTATGAAATGTTTAGGGATTGAACTTGTTGCACCGTTAATTTTTCATCGTCTTTCATTACTATGCATGTTTAAAATTGTTGAGACATAAAAGTGAGGACAATATATTTTGTTATGATACTATGAGCCAACAAAAATATTGTAGTTCTGTTTGATTTACTCGAGGTTGAGTAAAGATTAAGTACGGGGGAGTTTGATGTGACTAGAAATAGACACATCTGTTGCGTTTACTTGTCTACGATTTTGTATGTTTTGATGGATAATTCGATACATATGCTACCTAATCGTGTATTTGTGTAAATGTAGTTGAAATCAAAGAAATCGCGCTAAAAAAAGGCGAATAAAGATCAAGAAAAACTTTAGAGATGATAAGGACTCAATGTAGATCAAGAAAAAAAGGCTTAAAATGTAATTTTGGAGAAGAGATCAATCGCATGGAAGAGGAGATCGATCGCCTATGGACAGAAAGTTGAGCAACAAATATGCGAGCAAGCGATCGATAACTACAAAAGGGGTGATCGATGGCCCAAAGAATCTGCCAGAAAAAATAAAGGAGCTATTGATCGCTTGTTTATAGCGATCGATCGCCAGAGAGTCCGAGAAAAAGGAAATATGGTCTTTTTACCATCTTGGAAAGATTCTACCATATCCTAGCATATCCTCCTACCATAACTCAAATTGGAGACCTTAAATCAGACCATTATTCATTATAATTCAGACTTTACATCATAATTTTAGATCGAGAATATATTTTTCTCTCAACCTTTTGAAGAAAGACTTGAAGAACGAAGAACGAAGACATAATTGACGCTCTGGAATCGTGCTTCTCTTTAGTAATTCTTTCTTCTACTATTAGTTTATTGCTTTCTAGATTAGTTTTGATTGCTTTTAATTTAGTTATGAGTAGCTAAACATCTTTGTGATTCTCAGTTGAGTAAGACGATACATTGGAGTTTACCATTCTTGTGAGATTAAGTTTTGATTGTTGATTTTCATTGAGTATCAATTGTTTTGCTGATTTTATTGCCATGATTGTTATGTTTGATTGTTAGATTGATCACCTAACTATTGTTCATATAATTTTTAACACTAAATTAGATATCAAATACGGAATCGTTTGATCTCTCTAATTTACGAAGAAACTAAGATTAATAAAATTTCGTTTGTGAGTTTGTTAAATTCTTAGGAAAAAACAATTGACTAGATTTAACATAGACTTTTGGATTATGTCGTTTAGCTTCATCGATCTCACTAGGTCATATGATATCATCGATTTAAATCTTAATCGCTTGTATTTTGATTGATGGTTGATAAGGATTAAATTAGAATAATTGGGTTACTTAACTAAACTTAAGGTAGAATATGACTTTGATTATTGGATTAAATGTCCAACGATGAATATTCATATGAAAACTGAATCGTATGTGAAGATCGATGATCGAGATAGTAAAGACCAATTGTAAAGTTAACCAAAAACCGAGAATCACTCTTTTCTCATAAGTTAATTCATCTATTTAATTTTGCATATTAGTTTAATTTTGCATTATAGTAGTAATTCAATTAATTTCAAAATCCCATTTTTATTTTCGTTTGCATAAATTAACACAAAGATATAACCTTCCTCGTGGGATCGATCCATACTCACACTACTACATTATTGTTATCAATCTTGAGAATTGGGTTAATTTGGGCGTACACGATAAGCGCGACCAGATGCCAGGATTTGAATTCTTTTGGTGTCGTTGTCGACACTTGTTCTGAGAATGCAATTGAGTTCCTTGCATGTTCAATCGTGTGACTTTGTGAAGTTTTCGATAGTGTGTTGGGACCAAGATATTATTTCTTGGAACACACTGATGTTGACATCTGTGAATGTGTTTTTGTGTTGATCGGTGGCCGAGGGTTGTCCGATTTGAGTTGCAAATGGTGCAACTTTTCCTTCGATGAGTAAGATTCCATTATTTGTGATGGAATTGGAGAGGCGGAAATCGAGTTTAGTGTAAGTATACTGTTGTGTACTGGTGGTTTCCTTCGAAGCGTTGCGTAGTTTGCATCGTAGATCAAGTTGTAGAGATGTCATAAAGGTGATATCTATGTTGGAATCAGAAGTGATTCGAGTAAAGAGCAGTTTAAGGTTAATTTATCATCCGTTAGTGGATAATGTTGGTTCTGGGAGGATATCTCCATTCCAGAGGTCGGTGCGAGGTCGATGTCCTTGCAGTTGGTGTTTCGTTCATGGCATATTCACGAATCGATGCTGAGTGTTTGAGTTGTGTTGTGTGGTCCGCGTGGTGCATTGAGTACACGTGCAAATTTCGAGGATGAAATTTGATTAGTGGGGGATAAATTTGATATCCAATAATTAATTGTGGTAATTATGATATAATTACCGACTTGAGTTTGTAGGGGATTATTATCCGGTGTTGGATTTGTTGGATGCAAGGTTCATGATTTATTCTCATCGACTTGTTGGACCTTGGAATCGTGTTGGTAGTGGGATTTGGAGTCTATGGAGCTTTGGATTGAGGTTTGAGATGTAATTGAGTGAGTGTGAGAGAAATTATTGAACACTTTTGTTATTAAAGAGTTTTAGCGCGAGTATTTGAAACTCGGGTTTTTGGAGCCTTGGTATTTTATATACCAAGTGGATGTGTTCAATCATTCTCCACTTCACTTCCATCTCTCTTCCTCCATGTCTTCATCTCTCCTCCCCCTTCTCCCTTCCCCCTCTTTTCTTCCCCTTGAAGAAATTTGACAGAACACGATTTTTGGGCGAGATTCTTGAGCAAATAGTTGGGTAATCTTATTCCCCTCTCATTTATCTTTGTTTTGATATTAGTTTTGTGAAGACTGGTTATGGTATGAATTGGGTTTAAGTTTTGGGTGTTTGGGGAATTTGTTATTATGAAGTATTGAGTGTTTTTATGTGTTTTAGTTGAGTTTTGGAGGTATATAAATTGTAGGTTGTGTTGGAATTGAATTTGGGTTCGAAAATCACCATTGAAATGAAGTTTTTTTGGAAAAATGCAGGTCGCGATCGATCGCAGCATGCGGACCGATCGATCGCGAAGAGTTGTAGAAATTTGGAATGCGATGAATAGTTCTGGCGATCGATCATGCAAAGCGTCCGATCGATCATGGGGTATATCACGATCGATCACGAGGTCTCAGGCGATCGATCATGTGTGTGCGTGAGCTTTATGTGAAATCTGTGTAATTGGCGATCGATCATGATGCCAGTTTTTTTGAAAAAAATTTATTGTGTTGAGATGTCGTCGTATGCTTTTCTTGAGTCTTTTATGTGATTAATCATCATGATTAGACGATATATATGGAGGTTGAGTACGAGCTTGAGTATGTGAATGTGTGCACGTAATTGATTGTGACTTATTGATTGTGTGTAGCGGATAATTCATTAGATCTCGGGACGAAGGCAAAGACTGTTTCTTGAAATTGGACTATAAGGTATGTGTGACATATGAGCATAGGTAGAAGTGTTCTTGTTGTGTGCACTGGTTATTATATTCATGGTTATTATTGAATAATTGTAATTGTTGATTAATGTGTGGTCAAGTATTGAGGGCACCAACGAATAATGCTATGAATTATTGTGATGCCGATATTGAGCGTGCGCTGGATTGTAATGCCGCTACTGTTGAGCGTGCGTGTAATATGATAAGTTTGATAATTAAGGAATATGTGAAAGGGAGCAAAGTGCTACATGTGATGTGAGTCCCCTCTTGAGTCCGAAAGGAGCAAAGTGCTACACACATGTGAGTCACTTCTTGAGTCCAAAAAGGGAGCAAAGTGTTGCGTGTGATGTGAGTCACCTGAGTCCGAATGGACCAAAGTGCTACATACATGTGAGCCACCTCTTGAGTCCAAAAAGGGAGCAAAGTGCCGCGTGTGATATGAGTCACCTCTTGAGTCCGAAAGGAGCTAAGTGTGACATACATGTGAGTCACCTCTTGAGTCCAGAAAGGGAGCAAAGTGCTGCATGTGATGTGAGTCACATCTTTAGTCTGAAAGGAGGAAAGTGCTACATACATATGAGTCACTTCTTGAGTCCGTGATTTATACCACCAATTGTGGGCGATGAGATGTGTATGAGTTGTACCGCGATTGAGGGCGATGAGTTTGATATGAATTGAATTGCCATTGAGGGTCGTACATATACATATGGTTATATATATATACTATTGTTGATCGATTCAGTTGATGAGATATTATTGCATTATTGTTGTCGAGCATCCATATGCAGGGATTATGAGATATCAATCTGTGGTACTGATGATGTGGGAATTTACTGTCACGGACAGACATAGATGAGATCGGTGTATTTTTGGTATGATGTGTTGTTATAACATGTGTATATTTGAGCTAATGGTAGTAGATATAATTTGTGCATTGTGGATTACTCAGGGAGTAACTCTTTAATATTTATAACCTTGTATTGCACAAGTTATATTTAATTGTGTTTGTCGTTTGCCTGTTTCTTGGTATGCTCACCCCGTGTGGTGGCAGTTTCTGTGGAAACAGGTGTCAGGTAGCTGTCAGAGTTGCTTGGGTCAAAGGCTTAACAAGGTCGAGTTGAGTTAGTAGTACACTAGTTATAGTGTTTCCTTTGTTGATTACATTTCGTGTGAGATTTGTAATATGTTTGTCGTTCTATAATCATCCAGTGTCATTTGATTGGATAAACGTATTATGATTACAGTTAGTGGTGAGACTTATTGTTTGAGGATATATTTATTTGATGTATCATTTGGGTGGTCCAAATTACGTTGAGATAATTGTCAAAAAATTTTAAAATCCTTGTATATCGGAGTATAATTTGTTTAGCGTAAGCGGGGTCTTACATTATTGGTATCATAGCCAGGTTAGGTGTCTGGGCTAGTGGGAGTCTAGCGTTAATTGACCACTACTTATTATTGTGGATCGCTATGTCTAGTGAGTATTGAGAATAGTTGTCTAGTGTTGAGCTAGCTTGAGGTCTAGCGTGAGTCGCTGTGATAGATTGAGGAGTTAGGACAGGGTCGTCCAAGTATAGAGGGATGTACCGTGTGTCCAGTTGTGGTCGTGTAGTCTTAGTTACAGATGCATCGAGGAGTAACCGATGTATAGACAGTGTTGTGTCGAGGTACCTTGCTTGGGTACGTGTTGTGATTGTTTGACACATGCATTGTTATTGAATTGTTCTACTTGATATTGTATTTGTGTGTACAAGTATAGTGCGGTCATTGGGATCCTACGGTTATATCGAATAGTGATGGATCAATATATTTTGCCGCTATCTTATCGAGGGATGAATCAGGATATTTGCCGCCGTCATATCGTAGGCGGGTCGCTGGTATGTCAAAGCGAGGGATATCTATGGAGCCGCCGATAATTCGAAGTGAGGGATATTATTAAGCCGCTGATATAACGTAGTCAGAATTGTGGCAATTGCGAGATGTTATGTTGATCTGCATATAGATACAGTCTCTTTCTGTTTTCTTGGAACACGATGCTATTTTGCGTATGTGTTAATTGTACCGTCACGCGTTGACGAGCATATTATGAATGTCATGTGTTTGACATGTACCGTCACAGGTTGACGAGGTATTTTATGATGATCATGGTTTGACTTGAGGCCGTTGTGATGTAATAGATATTTAGAGGTTCAGCTGTGAAATATCCTAATCTTCATCTGAGGATCTTTCTTGAGATAGCCGATACTATCAAGATGCATGGCACTACTGAAGACGTAATCAGACTGTGATTGTTCACATTCTCTCTTAGGGATCAAGCAAGGAGTTGGCTGCAATATTTACCATTGGGCAGCACCACTACATGGACTGACATGGCATTGAAGTTTCTAACTAATTTTTTTCCGCCAGCCAAATTAGCCCAACTAAGGATACAGATCAGCACATTAAACAGATTGACTCTAAACAGCTATATGGATCATGGGAGTGTTTCAAAATCTACTCCAAAAATTCCCACAACACAACTATGAGAGATGGGTTCTGATTCAACTGTTTTATAATGGGTTGAATGCACCTACCCATATTATCTTAGAGACAGCAACAGGGGCAATTTATTCTCAAAGGCAGCTGAGGATGCTTATGATTTGCCTGAGCAGATGGCTTCCAACAGTTTCTAAAGGCTCAATGGGTGAGCTATGGTGCAATAGGTATGTACGAGATTGATCATTTTACTGCACTTTCTGCACAACTGTCTGCCCTTACTACACATGTGGCTGCTATGACCAAGCAAGAAGCTCCACCAACTACTGAGTCTGCTGCAGCCATTGCTGGATTGCCATTGACTTGATGTGATGCCCGTAATAAATTATATATATTTGAGGTTTATTGTGGAAAACAAGGCATTTGCGAAATTAAATTGTTGGAAATCATAATTGGTCTGGTGTTGGAATAAATGGATGTGGGTTAAATTATTGTACAAATTAATTTTTATTATTTGGTGAGATCGTAATTGTGGTAATTATGAGATACTTACGAATTTAATTCTTGGGAAATATATTAGTCCAGTGTTGGAATAAATAATTACATGTTAACTTTTGTAGTGTAAATTAAATTAAAATGGGCTCTTGCGATTCTAAAGTATGAAATAATGATTGGTGGAGATTGAACCTAGTATTAAGTTGTGAAATAAAATAATGAAGTGTAGAGATGGAAAATGGTGGGGATTAATTCTAGATTTGAAAAAAAAAAAAAAAAAAGGAAGAAAAGGCACACACTCTCTAGAACCTATTAAATGGTGGGGATTAATTCTAGGATTACATGGTGAATAATGATATTTGTTATGAACCTGACGATTTATCTTGAACATCTTAGAGTACCTAGAAGCTATTTGATTATGACACTTTGAGGTGAAAATGCATAGTTATGAACTTGACTTGGAAATGATCTAGGTGATTTTTGGAACTTTTGAGTCTTTCAAGCTTACCTAGTCTATATCAATCCCTAGTGTCCCACTTTGAGCTTTATTGAAAAAAAGAATGGTATATGCATTAGATATAATTAGACCTCCATTCAACATTTATTGATAAACTCATTGTACATGCCCTATTATGAGCCTAAAATGAAAAAAATAGCATCACCCTAAGGGAGTATAATGAATCTCATTCGATGCACATTTTATATCTTGATGAGTTTAGTGAACAATTTATGAATGAGAAAATGGAAAAGAAGAAAAGAAAGAGACTTGAGAAAAAAATTATATAAATAAGACCCGGAGTGGCCAAGGCTAGAAAAAAATTAGAAGAGAAGCTCGATATGTGTTGAAACATGAACAAGATTATACTATCTTCTTTGTGCTATCCTATATTTGCTTTGTAACCGACACCAAAGGCCTAACATTACAAGCTTATTGGCATTTTGTTCCAAGTCTAGGGAGTGACTACATTAGTGGAGAAGTTGTTTGAAAATAGGTGATCACGATCATTTTGAACAATTATTTTCTAGTGTAGTGCGATTATATCGCAAGTGTACGGTGTCAAGTTTAGTATAGATAGGAAGAATACGGATTGTCGAAACCACATGGACTAACAAACAAGTACCAAATAAGACGCTTTTAACTATATTTAGCATATGATAATGAATTAGATAAAATACTAAGCAACTAAATTAACTACTAATCCAATCAAGTCAATAAAAGTAAACGAGAAAATTTCGCTAGAAAAGATTATCAAGACGTCGGCTCACCAATGCAATCCCTACAATTCTCGATTGAATATCCAAATATTTCCAAGGTGAGTTCTCTGAATTTATCTAATATACTCTCTCGATATATATTAAACCTAACATCAAATTGCAGTAAGTCACTATAGTGTACTTATTTAACAATTCAATATTGAATGAAACTTTGTGAAAACTTCTAGCCTTCGATTACTAGATATCTATAACTATAACATATTTATTTGACATCATTTCTCGATCTCGGTCTGAAATCCAGGGTATGAGTTATTAATTCCGTATCATAAAATCATCTCAATCTCAATTACAATACTAAAACCATTCTAATGTGATCAATTCTCTAAAAGCATGAAGAACATAAAACATACGCAAAGATCTATAAGGATTCAATAACTTGATCATCAAATGGAAGGTTCATGATAAAGGTTCGCCTAGCCTCGATAAATAAACTTAGTTCAACATAATTAAGCAAAACAAATCAAAACTAATGATAAGACAAAGAAAAATTCTAAGCGTCAACTCCGTTATAGATCATTGCTTCCTCTCTCGCTTCCTTCTCAATCGCCTCTTGAATCTCCTTGTTGAAGGAGTTCCAAAATACTAGGATGGTTGATGGATGGAGATGTATGTTGGTGAAGGTGGATGGGTGAATGGAGGCTCAAACCTAGCTATCAAAGTCTGAATAATCATTTAATTTTCGTCCACTATTTATAAAGAGGAGAAAATATGAAGCTCCCTTGTTGGAAAAAAGCTCTAAAAGGTAATTTTTTTCACATTCTGGTCTAAAGAGATAGATCTCCAGTGTACGGAGATCTATATCCTCTTTAGGATTTTTGTTTCTCATTTTTCAGCTTCTGGCGATCGAATTGCATTGATCTTAACTTTCTCATACGATCTCAGAATTTGACGAATCTGCTGTCCACATGAAGATAACGAAAAGATCTACAACTTCATGTTATCAACATTTCCAATATATGGCTCGAACATGAAGAAATTTGAGGATAAAGAAGTGACATGTGTCTTGATTTCGGTTTCTTATCTTTCTTCAACTTTCTTTCTCCTTTCATCGTTTTTAGCTCTTTTTCTTCATTTCCTCGTATTTTAACCTAAATTCTTGAAATATGTAAATAAATATCAAAATGTGTGATATAGTCCAAGAATCATTCTAAAATATAACGATAAAACATCTAAATATAAGTGTAAAAATGACACTTATCACCACCCACATAGCAAGGAGAAATCGGGACTGCAAGAAGGTTCACGTGCCTAAAACAGATAAATTGGAGCATTGCTACAAAAAATTGATGTCACCGGAGAGCTTAATAAGGTTGCCACCGCTGTAAGAAATGTTGTGAAAAGAGCTGGGAAGAAATTAAAGAAGAAGAGAGAAAGAATCAAGCAAGTTGGGATGATCGCTGAGAGGCATAAACCCTCCAAACATGGATCGTCAAATGGATGATAGTGCCGCATAGTCTGGCTGATAACTTTAATCAGAGTCATTGATCATTTTTTGTCTCTATTACAGGCCTACACTGATGTGGAGGTCCCTATCATCGTCTTCTCACTATAGCCATAAGCATGAGATGGACGACGATTACTGGTGATCGTTGTCGCAGGTAAGTGTGTTGTCCCTTGTTTTATACACTGTATGGTACATTGAGGACAATGCATGATTTTAAGTTTTGGGGTGTTTAAACATTGAAAATGTTTTGTTTCCTGGATTCCTATGTGCTTTTGTTTTGTGTCTATTTTAGTTGTAAACTTTTTCTTGTAAATTTATTCTTATTTCTAGAGTCAAAAGTCATGATTTGAAGTAATAATGAAGACTGATGATGAAGAATTGAGCTTATTGTGAAAACTTTTTTAAAAAAAATTATGTTCATTTTGTTCTTGAGTTTCTCACATATTCATGCCCCAGCGCCACCTGTTTTACAACCCATGGGCTTTTCTGTGCAGCACAGGTATAAAATGCATGAGTCACTCTTTCAATAGGCCTTTCGCTAGGTTTTGAGAGAAAATCATAGAGAGACAATAGCTACCATTGAAGGGCAAGAGAACGGGTACAAGACGAATGCTTTTTCATCCGAGGAATGAGAATAGCTTCTCAAATTGTGTTTTGTATCCCTTTCTTTATTGCTTTCCATGACGATTAAGAGTATGCGTAGTTGTTTTAGTATTTCTATCATGAACTAATTAATTATTCTAGGAGAACAATGCAGCTTGCTTTTCAACTACGCTTTGAATGATTTGATCAATTTATTGGAGTTTTCTATTTGGTTTATTTGTGTTTTCTTGATTTGGATTGCATTCGATTTACTGGCCACAGATCTATCACTCGGGAGAGAGGATTGTGAATAGGAACATAAGAAAATGCATCATTGGATATTTATATAGTAGACAAAAGTATAAATGAAGCCATAAAACGAATCTAGTGCTATTGAAGTTGTGTAATAGTTTATCGTAGGTAGATATGTCAAGATGATTATTGAATGATTAATTATATTTCACACTCGGGAGAGGTAATATAATACAATAGGATTCGTGGCTAATACACTAGGACACCAACAATATTGGTGTGATGCATGCAACTTAATTACCTTAATTAAATCTAGAAAATGTGATAATTAAGAGGTAATTATGAATGAGTGTCATTTTGTATTCGGACTCAGTTTTGAAGTAAATCGAATGAGATTAATTATTATGTTTAAATCATAATTGTTGAATTGAAGAATTAATTGTGGTAATGGTGATAATTACCAAATTGAGATTTTAGGGGATTATTATCCGTTGTTGGAAGGGTTGGAGTCTGGGAAACTTTGGTTTGAGGCTCGAAATATAATTGAGTAGATGATAGTTAATTTATTGAACACTTTTGTTATATTAGAGTTTTGGTACGAGTATTTGAGACTCGGGTTTCTGAAGCCTTGGTACTATATATACCAATTGGACTCGGTGTTCAATTATTATGTCTCTCTCACATCGCCTCTCTCTCTCTCTCTCCCTCCTTCTCCCATTTCCCCTTTCTCTTACCCCATTTCCCTTGAAGAGGAAAATTCGATGGAGGCTCAATTCTTGGTGGATTTTCGAGCAAATAGTTGGGTAATCTCATTCCCCTATCTTTTATCTAAGTTTTGATTGTATTTTGTTGAGTTAGGTTATGTTTTGAGTTTTAGGGTCTTTTGAAAAAAAATGTTAAATTGATGTTTTTAATGTTTTTATGTGTTGTAATTGAGTCCTTGAAGTATTGTGGGTGTTAGGGGTGTTGGTTTTGAGTTTGGGTTTGAAAACACCATGGAAGCAAAAACAATTCGGAAAATCGCAGGTCACGATCGATCGCCGCTATAACCACGATCGATCGCAATATAACACTGAATTTGGAAGAATGATGAACAGTTGGAACGATCGATCGCCCAACCGACCGATCGATCGCGGGGGTCTGGCGATCGATCGCAGAAGAGTGAAGTTTGGCAGTAGGTTCTTGAGATCGATCGCGGGAAGATTGGCGAGCGATCGCGGCTCGTTGTTTTATTTCTTTTTAAAATTTGTTAATGGTTGGGATTTTGGAATGTAATATTTATGGTAGATTTTCTTGATTATTTCTGCATTCCAATGAAAATATTACATATTAAAATGAAGTAGCATGAGTTGAACTTTAGTAAGATGTACTACTCGATCAGGTTAATTGATAACTCAATAAACATAAAATAAAATGGGATGCCTTGAGTAGTATATATAGTTTAGAACTGTGATTGGTCACGATGTGATGCATGAAGCATTTAGTAGGTAAATGATGACGTTGTTGGAAGTATCGCTTGAGCGATGTTGCGTACAAAACGTATCGCAGGCGTGCGATGTCAAGTTTTAGTATATGGATATGAATACGGAAGTCGAACCCACGAGGATTGGTCTATAGTATTAATTAAATACTTGTGCTAGATCGTCTTAATCCTTTTTAGAAAAATGAGTAGTGTTGTTGGTTGTCAAATAACGTAAATCACTAACTAGCAGTTGCAACAATTCAAGAGAATTAATTATGAGAAGGATTCTAGAGGTCAAATAACGTAAATCACTAACTAGCAGTTGCAACAATTCAAGAGAATTAATTATGAGAAGGATTCTATAGGTCCGATTTCACTTGATTATCAACTATGTTTCTTATGATCAATTACAATATTATAGATTTATCTAGTTTATTAGCCAAGAATTCTTAAGTGTTTCCTACTCCCTTTCCCAAGTGATAGTAGAAATTATCATTCAAAACCAACCATGATATCTTTATCTAAGATTAAATATTAAACAATATTGATTGCACAATAATTCTTTCAAAGGCTTCAATGGAGTTATACACCTGTCGATGATATAAACATCCACAATGTGTTTTCCTATGTCCTGATGCTCTCTCCCGGGTGATAGATCACAAACAAATATTACAATTAAATCAATGGCCAGTCAAATAAATTGCATTCAAAGCAAGAAAACACAAAACCGTGTGATAAATCCTAATATGTAAATCAATCAAACCAAAACATAATATCCAATCAAGCTACGTATTTCCCCTAGAAAGAAGGGATTAGTTCATCCTAGAATTCATAAAACACATAGACATGTTTGAGAAATTCATAAACGAATGAAAGTAAGAGATACAAAACTATATGGAAGCAATTCTCCGTCCCCAGATGAAAGCCGCCTTCGTTTTGTGATGAAATCTTTGCCCTTGGAGTCCTTGCCCTTGAAACAGTGTCAAAAGTCCCAAAACGAATGATAGGATTCGAGTTTTAAACCTAGCAGCCGCTAATTTTTAATGGGCTGGACTGGCGCAGCGATCGATCTCTGTTTTCTAGAGATCGATCTCCGCGCCATTATTTTTCAAAAATCTTCTTTTGGCGATCGATCTCTATATTTCAGCGATCGATCGTTGTTTAATCAAATTTGTTTCCCAATATTCTGTACATAGAGATCGATCTCTATTTTTATGGAGATCTATCTCTGTTTTCAGGGATCAATCTCTATTTTCAGGCGATCAGTCTCCATTTCAAGGGATCAATCTACATTTTTAGGCGATCAATCTCTGGGTGCAGATTTTTCATCTTCGATTTTTCTTCTTTTTCTTGTCTTGCTATGACTTTGTTCCACCATTTTTTTGTTATTTCATGCCCTTTTCCTTCTCATAGCACTAATCCTTACTTGAATTCCTGTAAACACAAAAATAAACACAAAACACATAATTCTGATAGAAAAAACCAACATCAATCCAAAAGAAACGAAAGAAATAATAAGCACAAAAATGCACTTATCAGGTGACATTGAATTGGCATTCAATATAGATACTTCATGAACCTCCATAGATCAAGCATTGTCGATTTTAAGGTACATGACGTACGAGCAGGTATGCGTATCATTAATTATGAATTACGATTCATAAAATTGTGGAAATGGGTTATGTGATAAAATCAATGAATTGTGAATTCATATTAGAATTCTAAATATTATTATACGAGATGAATTACGATAGAATCATTACATGATATTATGGTGCATGATGAACTATTGTGAGAACGCTATTGAGCGTGTGTTGGTAATGGATTATGATGCCGCCGCTATTGAGCGGGTGATGGGTAATGGTGCCGTCGCTATTGAGCGAGGGATGTGATATGAGGAGGATGTACTATGATGAGATTGTGTGATTAATTGATAATTGAAATATAAGTAAATTCAGTAATTATTGTGGTGATAAATTGCTTATTACAATAGAACTAATGATTATGAATGTGAGTACAGTAAATCATTGTTGATGATTTCATTGATTTTGGAGTTGATGGTTCTAGATATCGTGAGAACAGGAACAGCTTGGTACATGTCACATGGTTGTGGTATACTCAGTGAGTATTTGTTTAAATTATAGCATTATATGCTGTAAATTGTTAATTGAGTATAAGATAATATAGAGATTATGTTGTTTATATGCTTACCCTATGTGGGGGCTATTTCTGTTGAAACAGGTGGACAAGCGCGACATTGATTTGGGGAAAATGAGTTCGGGCTGGTGCATGAGGATATTCCTGAGAGCGAGGTATCAACATGTGTATTAAGTAATGTAACTTATACAAGTATATACACATTTATTTGTCAATGCTCGTCTGGGAGTATGTCGATATGTGTATATGAGTTGTATAAGCGTTTTGATGTTTCTCTTTTCATTTGAGTGTGTCATGCAATTTAATTGAGAGTAAATTATATAATGAATTGAGAACATGTATAGTGCATTATCAAGTGTATCCATGTGTATGGCATAGTAATGGGAATAAAGTTTATGAGGGAATTATGTTGAAAAATTTTATAGACGTTATGCTATAATTACGAAGCATGTAACGAGAATTCCTCCTTTTGATAAATGTATGCACTAATGATAATGATAAAATCACTAATGACGAGATTAGGAGCGGGGGTCTTACAATTGGGATTGATGAATGACGAGCGTAGTGGAAGAACAAGTGAAATCGAACTCCTAGATCCATCTCTCATAGATTTTCTCCATTAAACGTTTACCAGAATAGTTTAGTTAAATTCATCATCATAACAACTCTTCGTGATATAATTTTCTAAAATAAAATTGAGACCATTCTAATTTAATATTTGGTTTGAGTTATGTAATCAATCCCTATGGATCGATATCCGTATTTCACACTCTATATTATATAATTTGACACCGTACACTTGCAATAAGAAAACACGCATCAATGGTGGAGGAAGCAGCGGTGTAGCCAAAGCCACGACCATCTTGCTTCTAGCCTGTTTAAGGCGGTACAATTTTGTGGTTGTAGAGGGGCGTTTTTCAGAAGCCTCGGTGGCGGTGGCATCTGGCTATCAATGTTGGGGCGTGGAGAAGAGAGTGGAGGAGGCCGTGGTTCAAGAGTTTTGGTGCTCCTCTATTTTTTTCATATTTGAACCACATCAACCTTTCTCCCTCGCAAATTTGGTTTTGAGAAACCCACAGAACCAATGATATTTCTCATAGTAAACAAGAATCTCATGCCTTTCAACAAAGTTCACCTCTCCCACATGGATCGCCCCGCTTCCAGGTATAAAGTTCTGCCTTCGCTTTTATCATCTCTACATCTTAGCACATTTATTTAAGTTCTCACATAAGGCGTCAATTGTTATCACCAAAAACCATGATCTTCAATGAGTATCAAGCGATATGCAACAAACAGTTTCACCCATAAACCGAATCAAACCATCCCCAAAATACATTTTAGTATCAAAGAAAAAAAGTGAGATGACTCCACTCGTAGGCGAAGCAACTCCAACGCTCAAGTTATTATATAATTCGATAGAAAAATATAAAGTGAAATACTTGGCATAATATGAAACACGTACTTCAATGAGAGCCATAAGCCCTTTATATATAGGATAAGAGTCACAATCAATATGAAATTGTATTGTATATGACACCTAGATCCATGTTTATCCAGAGAATATTGTGAGATATCTTCAAAATTTAAAAAAAGATATTATGAGATTTGACATAATTATTTATCATATCATTATTCACATCCAAGGATAGCTACTATCCACATAGCCGTCTACGGGTAGTAACTATTCAGCCATATTTGAGAATGATTGTTTCGAGTCATGTGTCTCTTGCATTTCATACCAAATCTAATAGTGTTGGTCCTGTATGCATTTTTCCATAAATAATTATGAGCGATCAAACAATATTTAATTTATATTTTAGTATATAAATAACTTTAATATTGTTTTTAAAAAAATATATATCATCTGATTCAATTATTCTGATCAATAATTCATATCCGATTCTGAAGTCCATTATTATAATTTAATAAATATATTTGGCAACTAAGCAAATTATTCTAATCATTATTTTGAGCTATTATCTTGATCTATATAATTACTTATTTCATAAATATAGTATAATAATCAATTTAGGAACTCAAATAATGATAATTTCCCTTAATATCAGCTGTCTTAACAAGTCGAGAATTATAATCTAGGGCGAAATCAATTGCAAAATATTTTAGTAATTTCTTGGATTTGGGCCAAACTCGATTTTTTAGCTATATAAACTCGAAATCGAAATCGAAATCTAGCATAAATTGTAATATTTGACTTCACCCTAATCCCTGATTCCATGTGGATTTGAATGAAAATCAAAATTTAAATTAAATATTTTCGAAATAAAAAACTACTACTTTTACTCGTTCCAACTTTGTTGTAGACATTTTATATGAACTAATGACAATTAGATTGCAGGCGTTGTGTTTGGGCCGGCAACCCACGTTGAAACTCACGTGTTTATTACATAGATTGTTAATGACATTTCCCATTATTAACATTCATAATAATTATGATCATTACGATTTTAAATACTTAATTAGTGATTAAGTATTACAATCATTCATATTTCCCATTTAAAATGAAATTTGAAACAAGTTTGTATTTGTTTCTCTTATAAACTTCACCACATCATGGAGAAAGTTGGGGAGACTCGAGGACAGATTTAGAAGAGGAAAAAATAATAACCTAAAAAATTAGCGATAAACATTTTAGGGGCGCAATATACAATTTTAAGAGGCAATATGCAATTTGGGGGAAGATCCTATTGAGTTTGAATATGTTGTTTTGAATGACTTGTGTTTCATTTGAGATTGGATCAAAAAACTATTAATAATATAAATGTTTGATTGAATTAATGAAATTAGATGAAAAATTAATACTTGAACATTAGAGCATGACACATCAGCATTCTAAAATCTATATGTTTTTAAATTTATTTATTTTATTAATGACACAAGTTCAGAATAATTTATTTTTACGAAGGACGGCTACTTAATGAGGAGAACCATTCAAAACATGCAAATAAACACCAACAATGCCATCGCCTTTATCTTAAATTAGACGTGCAGTTAACCTAATTATGCACACATGTTCTCGAAGTGCAATAATTGAAGGTACTAGAAGAACGATCGAATCATGACACTTGAGTTGTTATACATTATTACCATCAGCTATACTTTTGGTAAAACGACAATAATTTGAACTTACATTATTAATATTTTAACCGACACGTACAAAGAAAAAATTCTGGGTAAAATTATATTTTTAAATAAAATATTAGTTTTAATTTTGGTAGTTTCTTGGAAAAATATATTTTTTTAGAGATTAAATGTACTGGAAAAATAGTTGTTATAGTCATTGTACTTTCCAAAGACGATATTTTTTTATAATCATGGGAAGGGAGAGTTTACAAAGCTATTTACAAGACATAAATATAAGTCTTCTTTCTCAAAGTGTGAGAATAACTACCAGTGAGACTATGACACAGGAGTCCCAAATAAGAGGATATTTCCATTGAGATGTAAAAGATGTTATGTTAGTGATATATTTAGCTATCTATATATCTATTTATAACGAAATTGCAACTCAATGGTTTTCTAAGTGAAGCATCCTGAAATACCGTATCTTATTGCTATGCCTGGAGTGAATTTAGGTACAATAATTGGGCTAAAATACATTTATGAGACATTGATATGCATGTTAAAAATATCGAATATAAATAAAATACCCGAAGGAGGTCAAAGACTCGTCCCGAGAAGGACCAAGGCCACGATCTCAAGAAGGACCCAGGCCACGATCCGAGAAGAAAAAAAGGGTATTATCATCATGAGCTATTTTAAAATTTAGCGCACTGAGTCTAAAAATTTGAGTGTGATTATTTGCACTATATTATATATTATATTCACCCCGAATTTGTAACGATTATCATTATGGAAATATCATAAATTTTAAAATCTAAAATAAATGTAGTATTTTTTGGAAAATGATTACAAGTTAAATCAAGTATAATAATTATATCGATGGTTATGGAAATGGTTAAAAAAAATTATATTTGAGATATTATATTTAATTACATAATATGTATTTGGTTTTTCACGAAGGAATTATGATATTTGTTTTCTAGTTCAATGAAATTATATATTTGTTCTTATAAATTATAAGAGAGCTGAATTAGAAATCAAATCAAGGATTTATATGTCGGTAGAGGGGAAAGAAAAACAACACACATGTGTATTTTTTTTATTACAACCATTGAATACATCAGCATGTATATATTAATATATATATCATATGAATTAAAAAAATCATAAATGTCTCACAAAAATCATAACTACTACTTAATGATTGGTTAAAGGAAAAATGGGTGTAAAATCTGAGAATGTGGTCCTTCCACCATTGTGATCTCGGCCCCATTCCTAAAATTTTAAAAATGAAAATTATATTTAGCAGATATAGTTTGATCCAAATTTTATTTATTATTATTATTTGAAAAAATGACAGGTTACGTCATCAACCTTTATAATTGTAGTATTTTATATCATCTTGATTCGGTTAATATTTTAACGAAGATTCATCGCCATATTTTATCAACGACTTACATCTTCGAACTAAGATCCCCTTAAACTATTTGATGCAAATTTTAAATATAGTAAAAAAATATTTTGGGTATCAAAATTATACAATTGTTTGATTTTAGAAAAAGAAATTTTGACATCCCAATTTTTAATTTTGTAAAAAAAATTGTAATAGCTAGCTTAAGGGGCTCTAAGTTTGAGAATGTATATCGATGATGAAATGTTGCGATGAATCTTCGATAAAAATCTCAAATCGAGTCAAGATGATGCAAAGTATTTCTATTTATGAAAGTTGAGGATATAAACTGTAAGTTTTCAAATAATTATTGTAAAATAAAATTTGGATCAAACTATAGGATGATCATTGTAACTTTCTCATAAAAAAGTACACACCGTTGCAAATGAGACATGGTTCGAGCATTTGAGATTTCCATGTCGGATATAAGGAATATTTTAAGCTCAGATTCAAGCTTGATTAAGATTTGATGTTAGAGTAGTTAAAATAATTTTTTCTCGAATTTGGGTTTAACTAGAGCTTGAGTTTGAGCTTTGACTCAAAAGATTCGAACATGTTTGTGAGTTATTTGAGGTATGGTTCGAAAATAAATCCTTGAAAGGCTCGATTTTTTACTGTATAAATATATTACATTAATATAATATTAAAGCTCACGAACTATTGAACAATTTGGCTAAAATTTGATAAATTCGAATATTTTTGAGTTCGTTTGAAAAACTCGTGAATCGACTTGATTCATTTGTGGCTTTTTCGATGCTACTAGGAGTGTTTATCTAGATATGATGTGACCAAATTTCAGTATTTGTCTCTCAATACATAGTGTGAAATTTCATTAAAGTGTGAGGGTGCCGACATAATCTAGTGGTGTTGGGGTATGGAGAGAATTACTACATGTGGAGCTTAATCGTAACCTTCGTTTGCATCGTTTTTTTTATGCCTCTTTTAAGGACGGTGTCTGATGTCATCAAATGACACATATTTGTTTTTTTGTCAAAATAATAAAATAAATTAAAAGATATGTGTCGTTTGGTGACGCCCAAGAATAATGCATTAAGATCAGTATCACACAAACCCATTTGATGCTACTTTTAAGGATATTATCCTTAAGGGTATATCAAACTATTTGATGATTATATTCACATCCAATAATTGATATCTCCTAAGAATAGTGCTTATGAGTGTAGCAACCAATAAGCCCGTTTGCGCCCACCTTAGTGTTGGAAAAATGCTTAATAAATTAGAAATTAAACATCGAGGACCAAACAAAATGTACTGGAGGCCGCGATCGATCACTATATGTTGGCCGGATCGACCAAGCATGTTGAAAAAAGATTTTCCAAAAAACATGCCAGGTGCGAACGATCGCCATCCAAGCGCGATCGATCGGGCGTGGCAGTAGGCGAAAGATAAAGGGCTCGATCGATCGCGCGCCTGTGCAGATTTGCGGGTTGGGTGCGTCCATTCACGTATTGATGCGTTTTTCCTGAATTGTTGCCTCCAATTGGTGTCCCTATGTGACATTATTTGGTCTAATATATAATGAACAACTCCTAGACAGATTGACATCAGATTTTTGAAAATCACACAACTTTCAAGAGCAAATTTTGTGCATCTTGTTCATCTTACTTCTTGTTCAAGTCAAACCTTTTGTGATTTGAGGACTTGTGATTTGGAGTTCTCATATCACAAGTCATAAGTCATTGTATCTTGAAAGATAATTGAACCGTTAGCACTGTAGGGGGCAATATTGTTTTAAGGGCGGAGATTCTAAATCTCGTCTCGACATCCTCTCTATAAAGTCATTGTTACTTTGTTTGTAATTTCCCATAGATACATATTCAGATATATATTCCAACAATCTTAAGACAATAGCTTACAACAATGGCTTCTTCGAGTGTAACAAAAACTCCTGTTCATCATGGTGAAATTCCTGAAAAGTTCAATGGGAACGACTTCAAGCGGTGGCAACAAAATATGCTCTTTTACTTGACCACACTGAGTTTGGCAAGGTTCTTAACCGGGGAGGCTCTTACAGTTGAAGAATGAGATACTGACAGCCAAAAGAGGGAGGCACTTGATGCATGGAATCAAAGAGACTTTCTTTGCAAGAACTACATCCTAAACGGGTTAGATAATAAATTATATAACGTTTATTGTCTTGTGAAAATATCAAATGAACTTTGGGAATCGTTGGAAAAGAAGTACAAATCCGAGGATGCCGGCATGAAGAAATTCATAGTTGGACAGTTCTTGTATTTCAAGATGGTTGACACCAAGCCTGTAATGGGGCAAATGCAAGATCTACAAGTAATTTTTCATGCCATTCATGCGGATGGAATGAGTCTAAGTGATTCATTCCAAGTCGCCGCAATGATTGAAAAATTGCCTCCTATGTGAAAGGACTTCAAGAACTATCTCAAACACAAATTAAAGGAGATGAATCTTGAAGATCTTGTGGTTTGACTACGAATCGAGGAGGACAACAAGGTTTCCGAGAGGAATGGGAGTGGGTTTTAAATAGAACCACGGGCTAACCTAGTTGAACAAACAACCGGGTCAAAACGAAAGTTTGACGGTATGGCCTCCAAAAATGGCAAGGCGAAGAAGTTCAAAGGAAAATGCTACAAGTGTGGAAAACCCAATCACATGGCAAATGATTGTTGTAACAAAGACATTCGTGGGAAAGCAAAGGATCAAGTCAATGTGATGAATATGATCGATCTCGGATGACTTGAATGATCTAATGCTAACCGCAGTGATCTTTGAAGCAAACTTGGTGGACAATCCTATTGAATGGCTTGTCGATCCGGTGCTACCTGACATGTGTGTTCGGACAAAACCATGTTCTCCACATACACGCCAATAAGCGGTTGCCAACTCTACATGTGATTGGATTGAGGAATGTGGTTCTAAAGATGACTTCGGGAAAGGAATGACTCTCATTGACGTCCTACATGTTCCTGACATCCATAAGAACCTGATACCTGGATCAACTCTAGTCAAGACCGGTTTTAGACGAGTTTTAGAATTTGAAAAAATTGTACTCTCCAAAAATGGATTCTTTGTAGGAAAAAGGTTATATGGAGAAAAGCCTTTTCAAAATGAATGTAACGATGGTTATCCGTCAGTTTGAAAGTAATAAAGTTAATGCTTCTACTTATTTGATTGAGTCGTGTGATTTATGGCATGATCGTTTGGGTCATATAAATTATAATTCACTTAACAAATTAGTAAAGTTGAACTTATTGCCTTCAATGAATGTTAACTTAAAACATAACTGTGAGACTTGTGTAGATGCTAAGTTAACAAAATCGCCATTTCATTCAATCAAAAGAACAACACTTCTTGAATTAATTCATACGGATTTATGTGATCTAATATTTGTTCAAACTAGATGTGGGAAAAGTACTTCATTACTTTCATAGATGATTGTACAAGATATTGACGAGGTCTTGGAAGTGTTTAAGCACTACAATAATGAAGTTGAAAATCAACTAAGCAAAAAGATAAAGAATGTTCGAAGTGATAGAGATGGAGAATATGGAGCACCGTTTGACGAATTTTGCGCTGAGTATGACATAATTCACCAAACCACTACCCCATATTCACCACAATCAAAGGTATCGCCAAAAGTAAAAATCGTACTCTGAAAGAGATGATGATGATATGCTGATAAGTTCGGGATTACCCCAAAACTTGGGGGGGAAGCAATCCTGTCGGCCAACTGCCTTCTAAACAAAATACCACACAAGAATAAGGACTAAACTCCTTATGAGTTATTGCAATGCCACAAACCTTCCTACTAATACTTAAAAGTGTGGTGCTTGGCTAAGGTACCAAAACCAAAGCAAGTAAAAACGCCTAAAACAATAGATTGTTAATTATTGGTTATGCTAACAATAATAGTGCATATCAGATTTTAGTACATAAGTCTGAAATCAATGATGTGCATGAAGGTACAATCATGGAATCAAGAAATGTGGTATTTGTTGAAGAAATATTTCCTTACAAAACAAACAAGGAAATATGTCATAAGAAAATGACGTTTGGAGTAGCTAACGATGGCACAAAAGAAATTGAAGAGCCACGATGTAGCAAAAGGACCAAAGTGGCAAAGACTTATGGTCCTGACTTCATGACATATGTGTTAGAAAATGAACCAAGATCGGTTAGTGACGCATTATGGTGAGATTGAATCCATAATGCAACATCATACGTGGGAGTTGGTTGATCTTCCAGACGGAAGCAAACAATTAGAATGGAAATGGATTATGAAAAGAAATATAAACCCGATGGTTCAATTGATAAGTACAAGACAAGACTTGTGGCAAAAGGATTTAGACAAAAAGAAGGCAATGATTATTTTGACACATATTCGCCTGTCAGAAGAATAACATCCATAAGAGTGATAATAGCTATCGATGTTCTAAACAATTTAGAGATGCATCAAATGGATGTTAAGATAGCATTCCTCAATGGGGAACTTGAGAAAGAAATATATATGAAACAATCTGAAGGGTTTGTGATTCCCGGACAAGAAAAGAAGGGGTGTAGACTCGTTAAGTCATTGTATGGGCTTAAGCAAGCGCCAAAACAATGGCATGAAAAATTTGACAAAACTATGTTGTCAAATGGTTTCAAAATTAACGAGTGTGATAAATGTGTACATATAAAAAACACATCTGAAGCATATATGATAGTATGCTTGTATGTTGATGATATGCTCATAGTTGGAAGTAATTTAGAAATCATCAATACAACAAAGAAAATGTTGATAAAACATTTGAAATGAAGGACATGGGTGAAGTAAGTGTAATGCTTGGAATTAAAATTTCTAAGACATCTAAAGGACGAGTGTTGACGCAATCTCATTATGTTGAGAAAATGCTAAAGAAATTTCTCGCAAATGGCACATAGTCAGTGAAAACACCCTAAATCCAAACATACACTTAGTTAAAAACAATGGTGGTCTGGTCATGCAATTGGAATACACATAATGTATCTCATGAACTGCACACGTCCTGACATTGCATATGTGTTTAGTAAACTAAATAGATTTACCAGCAATCCAAATAATGACAATTGGAAGGTATTAACAAGGTACTTAAATATTTAAGGTACACCTTAAGTTATGGATTACATTATACAAGATATCCGGCTGTGTTAGAAGGATACAACGATGCTAATTGTATATCAGACCAAAAGATTCTAAGTCCACAAGTGATTATGTGTTCACCATTGGAGGGGCGGTTGTGTCATGTAAATCTTCCAAACAAATTTGTACTGCTAGATCCACTATGGAATCAGAATTCATAGCCTTGGATAAAGCGGGTGAAGAAGCTGAATGACTTAGAAAGGAAGAAATTCCTTGTTGGGTAAAACCAGTGCCTACAATTAAAATACATTGCGATAGCCAATCTGCTATAGAAAGGGCACAAAGTAGCATGTATAATGGTAAGTCTAGACATATACGTCGTAGACACAATACCGTTAAACTTTTGATCTAAAATGGCATTATGTCCATTGATTATGTGAAGTCAAAGGAAAATATTGCGGATCCGCTAACGAAAGGTTTGCCTAGAGATCAAGTATATAGTTTATTGAAGGGGATGATGTTAAAACCCTATAATCAAAATCTCATAGTGGATACTCAACCTTGTTGACTGGAGATACAAAGATCTAGGTTTAAAATGGACAATTAAACTATGAGATTGTATAAACACATGGAGATTAATCTCCAACTCATTCATAGGATAATGGGTGTAGCTTGGAAAAGTGGTACGTGGATAGGCAAAAGACCTTTAATTACTGCTAAGACATATAAGATATATCGGATACTCTTATAGGAGATCACATACGTGAGTGTGAAGTGTGACTACTTCAAAGATGAAAGCATTTATGAAACCAATCATGGTCCATGGCCGAAACAGACACAACCGTTAAGACCAAAATGAAGGTTAGAGTATGGTGTGGGTTCAATTATCTCGGTTACACCAACGACTAAATAGTTCAAGACTATAAGTTCACTATTAAGTCAAGTAAATCCAATTGAATGCTACTACGAAAGATTCAAAGCCGCAAGCTATCTCTCCAGATGCCATATTAATTCGTTGAAGGCACTCAATTGCATCATGCATTAATTTAATTCATGTGGGGGATTGTTGGAAAAATACTTAATGAATTAGAAATTAAAGCATCGAGGACCAAACGAAATGTTGCTCCAATTGGTGTCCCTAGGTGACATTATTTGGTCTAATATATAATGAACAACTCCTAGACAGATTGACGTCAGATTTTCGAAAATCACACAACTTTCAAAAGTAAATTTTGGAATCTTGTTCATCCTACTTCTTGTTCAAGTTTGAGTGTTTTCAAACCTTTGTGATTTGAGGACTTGTGATTTGGAGTGCTCCCATCACAAGTAAGTCCTATCACAAGTAAGTCTTTGTATCTTGGGAGATAAACTATCAATTGAACCGTTAGCACCGTAGTGATGCAATATTATTTTAAGGACGAAGATCCTAAATCTCGCATCAACATCCTCTCATCGACATCCTCTCTATAAAATCATTATTACTTTGTTTGCAATTTCTCATAGATATATATTCAGACATATATTCCAACACTTGGTGTAAGAGAAAATTCACAACATCATAAGGAGCATGAAAGTATGACTCAAATCTATCTGAAAAGACAAAGATACACAGATGAAATGAATGTAAAAGACATTACGTTCCAAAGCTGTAATAATAATAATGATAATAGTAAAATAATAATTCAAAAAACAATAATAATTTAATAATTCAACGGAAACTATCTTTCTCCAATCGTGCCGGCCTCAATGTCCTATACAAACCAGCTCACAATATTACAGTACTCCCCATTTCTCTTTCTCCTTCTCCCTTTCACACAATCCACAATACCAGTATGAAAGAAACAATAAAAGGTTCCCTTTCTTGATCATCACCGGAAAAAACTATTGGGTTCCTCCAAGTTTCACTATTATGTGAATGGCTTCGATGGCGTCAGCTGTAAGAGCTTCTCACAAGTCTGACAGACCCCCTTCTTCATCATCATCATCTTCTGGTAATGGTTTTCATGGCGGAAATGCTACTGTTTCAAAGAGTAATAATGGGTTTTACGGCGGTGGAGTGCAGCCACATTCGAGTCGGGTGAAAGCGCCGCCGGCCGTTTCGAATTCCCGACGCTCTGTTACGCCAACTTCAAGATCGAGGGGCTTGTCTCTTGATAATGATCCAGGTTTTTTTATTTATTTGTTTTTCTTTATTTTTTTATTGTTATAATAATTGTTATTGTTTGTGTGAGCAAGCATATACAGACATGTTTTATATTGTGATGTTAATAATCTTTGAACCGCTAGTGTTTTATATTGTGATGTTAAATAATCTTTGAACCGCCAGCATCTCCAATAGTAGTGAAATGAGACAAAAAATTAAGGGCGTTTAATGCATGAAGTAGGAAATTCGATTTAATTTCTTTAGTAGAACTTATTTCTTATACAGACACATATATTGATTTTCAATTTATTTTGATAATATTTATATAATGCATGAAGGAGGATTGCATTAGTTAGCCGTTCTTATGTATAGATCGAGAGGATCCATAGAGCTAATCCACTTAGTTGGATAAAAGTCGGATTGATGGTTGATGAATGCTTATAAATGCTGAATAATGCATGAAGGAGGTGTTGCGTTAGGTAGCCAGCCAGCGTAAAACGTTGTCAATTTTTTTATATATGAATCAGGAGGATCCATATAGCCGACCCACATGGTGGGATAGATTCTACCTGATTGATGGTTGATGATGATGAATGTTTTATATGCTGAATATCTATATTTTTGGAAAGTTCAATTTGAGTAATTTTTATTTACTGGGTTTCTTATAATCTAAATATTGATATATCAAGCAGAAAAATATACTTGAGTTGATGAATCCGGGCCATACTATTGTCTCCTTCAATATTTTACAGTCGTTTCATTCTATATCTATGTCATGTTGTATATGTCTTTGAAGCTGTCCTCAAGGAAATACACAAAAGACACATCAGATGTCAGTCCTTGATAGCAACAACAACACAAGCAAATATCACCGTCCCTATCTGTAATTGTG
This sequence comes from Haberlea rhodopensis, assembly GCA_907163345.1. NCBI lineage: Eukaryota > Viridiplantae > Streptophyta > Magnoliopsida > Lamiales > Gesneriaceae > Haberlea > Haberlea rhodopensis. Next base: position 20,124,877 of record CAJQUN010000004.1, on the reverse strand, counting down.
CCACATATGACATATCTATCATCTGATATGTTGATAAATATACAAAACATCATATTATTTTCTCCTGTAAATATAAAATATCTATACTACATAAATATGTAAGAAGCCTTTTTAAGATTAACTTTGGTTTTTGAAATACATAAAATTCTCTCTTCCAAAATGTTCATTCTCGTAATGCTTTTGTTTTATAAGAAAATAAACTCAAAACATAATATTTGATGGGGAAAAAATAACCCCACGTAAATTATCTTTACATAAAAATTAAATATATATAAAAATTACAATTTATATAAAGAAAGAAATGTCTTGTTATTGTTGCAAACAAGAAAAACAATTGTAGTTGTATAGAATGTCTAATATGGGACATAAATCCATAAAATTTCTAATAATGTATAGGTAAAGTAAATTAAATAAATGTTAATTTAATCACATGAAAATATTTCATGTGTACAAAAGAGCATATTGTGCTTGTCAAAACACAGTTTGTCAAGTAGCGCTGAAGTATATTTATTTCCAAGTCAAAACATTTTAATCTTCTTTAAAGTGGAAATATTATTTATGTTAAAACTAAGGCTTGTTTAAATTGATGGTTAAGTTAATGATATTTTATAGTCCTTCCAGTTTTGTTATTCTATTTGAACTCATTTAATTATCAATTTTATCCTAATCCTATGATTTAAATTTCAAGATCCTCATGCATCCATCATCCTGAGGTTTGACTTTAGAGTGATACCGGATTTTATACAAGATTTAAAGGGTATAATTGGTTATATTTCCAGTTCCAGAAAACATTTCCTGGAAATGAATTGTGAACGTTATGTATGTTTCCTATGTTTTAGAAAGGAGATAATTTTACTGTAGATTTCAGGTTATATAAGAATGTGTTGGTTTTTAGTTTTTCAAATATTATATAATATTTTTAAAATTGAAAAAGATATTAAATTATATAAGAATAGAATATAATAATATAATTATTTTTGGCAATGATGAAAAATTGAATTTGAAAAAATGAGTGTGTTTGTTTGTATTCCTTGAGATGAAAATGTTTCCCAAGAACAGAACAATGTTGCCAAATTATTTCAGGTTCTGTAATTACTTTTTTCTCTCCAGGCTCGAGTTCAGTAAAGAGGCAAGTTCATGTAGCTAAACCAAATGGTTTATAAGTTGAAACATGTTGTATGATGTAGCGATACAAGAACTCTAGGCTACATTTGGAACACTTTTTTATTGCATTAGCATCTGGCAAGCCTAATGAAGATATAGATTCTCATGTACTCGTGATAAGCTTTGATAACTGTGTCATAGGATCTGAAAGAGTAAGAGTTGCTGTTAGACTTCGGCCAAGAAATTCTGATGATCTTTCTGATACTGATTATGCTGACTGTGTGGAATTACAGCCTGAGGTACACGTTTACTCGTTTTCTATGCTTCTTAGCTTATATCAATCATTGTTTTGCATGCTTGTGGAAATCTGATGTCATGGTTCTTGACTCAGTAGTGAATTAATTATAATTTCTACTGTTGCACAGCTCAGAAAGTTGAAGTTGAAAAAGAACAATTGGAACTCTGAAGCCTACAGATTTGATGAAGTATTTACTGAAAGTGTTTCTCAAAAACGTGTTTACGATGTGGTGGCGAGACCGGTAGTTGAGGTAAGTTTGATAGTCACAGAGTTTATATTTGAACAATCCTATTTTGCTTTTCCACTTGTGGTGCTCATTAGTCATTTATTGGTTTGCTCATGGAGGGGTTATCATGGGAGTTCTACGGGGAGAACGATTCTTACTTATTACTCGATAAGCTTTGATTAATAAATGTTGGTTCATCATTTTCCAGATGGGATCCCTGACTTGGCGAGAAAGCCGATTTTCTTCTCTTTGTGAATTTTGTACTTCTTCATTTATCAATTTTGTAGAAAGATTAGATATTCATTATGCACAAGGCAAGTGATAGTTTAACTCAATATTTATGTTATGAAGGTCTTGTGATGTATTTGATACATTCTTGCAGAGTGTGCTGGATGGGTATAATGGTACAGTCATGGCTTATGGTCAAACAGGGACTGGCAAGACTTACACGCTTGGCAGATTGGGCACTAACGATCCATCTAAGCGTGGTATTATGGTTAGGGCTATGGAGGACATAATAGCGAGTACATCTGCATCTGATAGTATTGAAATCTCTTATCTGCAGGTAACAAGATTATAGTATTGTGGATAGTTGATTGTTTGCAAGTCAAATGTTATCTAAAATCTTTTTTGGTTGGTCGCTCCTACTAGGATCGAGTCATGGCTATTGATTGAACATCTCGATTTAGCTAGATTTATCCACAATTAACACTGTTACATTATACACACACTTTCTGTTGATATTGATGAAAGCTGTTATATTTTCCCCTTAGTTTTTTCATAAATATTGTTCTACAGTTATACATGGAGTCCATTCAAGATTTGCTTGCTCCTGAAAAAACCAACATTCCAATTGTTGAAGATGGCAAGACTGGAGAAGTAACAGTCCCTGGTGTTGAAATAGTTCAAATACGAAAACTTGATAATTTCTTACAACTATTGCAAATCGGGGAAGCTAATCGTCATGCAGCTAATACAAAGATGAACACAGAATCCTCACGCAGTCATGCAATTCTTATGGTACTAATAGCTATCTAACATGGCAAGATCTTAGTTCTGGTTATGCACCATCCTTGTTTTGGATTGTTACCTATAATTTATTTCATCATATCCTTGTCTTTAGGTTTACATTAGTAGATCTCAGTTGGAAAAAGAAGAAATAGAAATCTATCAGCAAAAGGATACTCCCACCAGCAGACACGGACAGCACGTGCCTACCATCCGGAAGAGCAAGTTACTGTTGGTTGATCTTGCTGGATCCGAGCGAGTGGATAAATCTGGTTTGTCTTTTATAAATCGAGAGTCATAACATATTCCTTAGTTTGTCTTGTTCTTTTCAGAAACAATAAATATTACTATAGTGTACAAGAAACTTCACCATAAAATGTTTATCAAACTTCATTCATTATGGTTCTAGTTCCACTGAATTGTTCATTGTTTTCGTGCTGATTTTTCCTTTTGAACTATATTTTTTCCCCTTTCTGTGATGTTTTTTGTAGTTTAATCATTATTATTTTCTTGCTTCAGGGAGTGAAGGTCACATGCTTGAAGAGGCCAAATTTATCAATCTGTCCCTCACATCCCTAGGAAAGTGCATAAATGCATTGGCTGAAAACAGTCCTCATATACCAACTAGAGATTCTAAATTGACAAGATTGCTTCGCGATTCATTTGGAGGTTTTTTTTTCTTCCCCTTTTGCAACTTTCTTCATGAATATTGATACGATTCTCATGTGACATCATTTGATAAATTAATTCATTTGGCACAAAAGAATAGTATTCGAAATTTTAATTTGCCTACTTAAAAATCAAGTATAAACCGCTGAAAAAACGAAGAAATATAATTTATTTTAAAACAAGATACAATAACAAAAACACAAAAATAAGATAGATTAAATTCGGTTTTGAAGCTTTCGAATTCGATGATTGGATAAAACCCTTGACCCAGTGAGCACGAACCTTGGTATATGATAGATTTGGAAAGACGCCACAGCACATGCTAGCCTTGATAAGTTCAAGAAAAAGAGAATCTGTCATGTTGGAGAAAACTCATAATTTTTATTGATTATAATGTATTCTATTTTTCAAATCTCGCCTGAAAGGCATATTAAACCTACCACAAATAACTATATCGACTGAAAATAAGGTTAAATTGAGCATACTAACTAAATAAAGCATAAATGTAAAATAAACAAAATAAGGGCCACAAACTAACAAAATAGGCCTCCAATTAAAATACATTATTTATATGCAAAATAATTTAAATAACTTAAACTTCCAAGCGTAGTCCTTCAACTTTTTGCTTTGCTTGTTATTCACTTGATCTTCAATTTCTTTCATCCCCTCAAATTATGAGAACTTGAATGGTCCACCATTAATCGGTTATTGGTCGTAGTGAGGATCACATTAAATATCATTCTAAAATATATTCTTTACACAAACTCATACAAGTTCAATATATCAGGTTCTGCAAGAACTTCACTTATAGTAACGGTTGGACCATCTTCTCATCATCATGCAGAAACAGCAAGCACCATAATGTTCGGACAACGGGTGAGTGTTATGTTCTTTTCTTTTTCCCCTAATAAAATAAATTTGATGCTACACCGTTGGTTTTGTGATGAAGTCTAAAAGTAATTTAAGTATTGGTACAATAGACTTCTTGTAGCTAAAAACAAGCAAACACAAGTATGTAAGTACTAAGCTATAAAGTTAAGCTAATACAATTATTTAGAACAAGAAAGGTAAATTGCATGATTGATGACATTGATTGAAATCTCTCGAAGATTGTCTTGATTATGATTGTAGTGCCTTTCCTTGAATCTGGAGTGAACCGAAACCTTGGATACAAGTCCATTTCTGGTTTGATTTTGTTTCATTTGATTCCTCAACTTGCAACTTCTCTCCATCAAAGTGGCCTCGATTGTGGAAGCTTGCATTGTTGGTATTTTGACAGCTGTGTGGCCTTGTTACTCTTCTGAGTTCCATGAATTATGTTCAGGGGTTCATTTTGAGTGCCACAATTCAATGCAATATGTGGTGTGCCAATAATAAAGAATACATGGGGTTCCAACTCAAAATCAATTGGCAATGAGTGAAGTCTTATAAAGAGCTAGCATGGTTTCTAAACTCCACGTTCCCAATGTGGGACAATTTCAACACGTCCCCTAACGTGTGACATTATATAAATCAAACACGTGGACTGATATGTGGGTGACGGTGAGGATGCGTGCAGAGTAGCCTGGCGGAGTAACCGCATAAGAAACATGGCTCTGATACCATGTAGCTAAACAAAATATATGGAATATGAAACTCTTATTTCTGAATAATAATAAAGGAGATACAATGCATTATTATATATAGACTCCTAATGCCCAAGACTCCTAATAAAGTAAAACTTCTATGAATATTTTTTTTTTTTTTTGAAAAGACAAAAAACACATTAACTATTAAAATAAGTACCAGAGGTACTCAAAGAGTTACAAAGTAAAAATAAAAGGCAATAACCCTAAAACGCGACCACAACCACAAAACTATGACTTCAAAGCTAATAAACAAATAATTGGCTCATGACGCCAATCTACAAACGATGTCCCCAATCTATTACGTCCTCTATTACTAATCCAGAACCACGATCGAAAGATGATCAACTCTAATAAATCTTCCTTGCTCGCCTCCGCTCCCTTGAAGACTAATTTGTTGCGTAGCAGCCATAAGGTCCAAATAATCGCCTCCCAAATGGTCATCCACTCCTTCTGCCCCTTCACATGGTTCCACATCCCCTTATGTTGCCACAACCGATCCGCAGGGTCCGCCGATAAGACTGTGGTGATTCCAAGCCAATTGTAACATTGCATCCACAACTTATAAGATTCCGAACAAATGAAAAGCACATGTTGTGTCGTCTCTTGATTTTGTCTGCAAAGAACACATTCTGCCTCCGCCGATCCCGCAAATACATTTCTCCGACGGAGATTTGTCATTGTAGGGATTCGATCTCTAAGGACTCTCCACATGAAGGCCGTCACTTTTGTTGGGGCATACGTCCGCCAAATTGAGTTGAAAGTGTTCGCCACAGCCAGTTCCACACCCTCCTCGCTTTGAATCCGTGCGTAAGCCGACTTCACCGTGTATGCTTTAGCCTTGTCTGCTGTCCAAGTCCAAACATCGTCGCCCACCAATTGCGGTTGTAACCTATCCAACAATGAGAAAACATTAATCAATAAAGTTTTCTCCCATTCAAAGAGGTCCGTCTCCAATCCCATTTCCATACCCATGATCCCCCTATCCATTCACCCTTATTGCCTACAAGAACATCTCTATCTCTTGCTATCATCGCCAACCTAGGGAATCTATCTTCCAAACTCTCGTTCCCCACCCAAACATCTTTCCAAAATTTAGTCCCCAACCCATTCCCCAATTGTTTCCTCAATCCCCCCTTGAACCAAGCAGATGTGTCATGAATCGAGTATTTCAAGATATCCCCCCACCATATCGACACCTTTCTCCCGCCCCTATACTCCCTATGATTTAGTAAAGTTCTACTATTAGTTCCATATTTAGACCTAATGACTCTAGCCCAAAGCGTGTTATCATTTGTCAACATGTCCCAACTCCATTTACCTAGCAACGCTTTATTGAAAGAGTCCAAGTTGCGAATACCCAATCCCCCATTAACTTTGGTTTTGCACACATCATCCCATTTTACCCAGGCTACTTTCCGGCAACTCTCCCGCCCCCCCAAAGAAAAGCACTTTGCAATGATCTGATTTTTGTTAAAACTGTTTTTGGAGCACGGTAATAGGAGAAAAAATAGATCGGTAAGGACGTCAACACGGCATTGAGCAAGATCACGCGACCACCAAAAGACACGCTCTTATCATCCCACACTGTCAACCTTTTCCGGATTTTGTCAATGACCGGTTCCCACAAACGCTTGCGTGTTTGATTTCCCCCAATCGGAAGGCCCAAATATTTGAACGGAAATTCTCCCACATTACAATTCAGCACCGCCGCCATTTCGTCCATCTCTGACTGTTCCAGATTCAACCCAAATAGACTGCTCTTATGGAAATTTATTTTGAGTCCCGAAAGCATCTCGAAATTACTCAAAATAGCTTTAAAAGTGATTGCATTTTCAACTTTCGCTTCCGCCAGCAACAGTGTATCATCCGCAAATTGTAAGTGTGAGATTTGAATCTGATCCGCCCCCACCCATAACGGTGAAAGTAAGTTCATACTGACCGCTTTAACAGTCATTCGACTTAAAGCTTCCGCTACTATTACAAAAAGAAAAGGAGACAATGGGTCTCCTTGACGCAGACCTCTTTGTAACGGAAATTCCTGTGTGGGGCTTCCATTAATCAGAACAGATGCTGTGGCACTGGTAACACATGCCATTATCCACTTTCTCCATCTGGCGTCAAACTTCATTAATCCCATGACATGATCTAAAAACTTCCAATTGACTGAATCATATGCTTTTGCGAAATCCACTTTGAATATCATACCCTTTCTCCTTTTGCTTCGATACTCATCAATCAATTCATTTACAATGACCGGCCCATGAAGGATATGACGACTGCCAATGAACGCTGTTTGAGTCTGAGAAATAATTCCATCAATGACTTTTCTCAATCTGTTAGCTAAGACCTTTGAGAGCACTTTGTAAACACAACCAATGAGAGCAATCGGTCTGAACTCCTCAATTCTAATAGGATTGTCTTTCTTAGGAAGGAGGACGATAAACGATGGATTGCCACCTTTGATTATTCTGCCATTTCTATGAAACTCTTCAAAAAATCTAATGAAATCATCTTTGAAGGTTTCCCAAAAATGTTTGATAAACCTGAAATTAAATCCATCTGGTCCCGGACTTTTTGAACTCTCACAATCCCACACTGCCAACCGAATCTCATCTTCCGAAAAGCACGCTACCAATGATTCATTGTCGATACTCAACAGTTCCCCAAATTGTATATCTTGCATTGTTGGTCTCGGCCACTCATCTTGTTTATACTGATTGCAGAAATAATTTCGAACCCCTTCCTTGACTCCCTGCACATAAAGAGTTATTTCCATTTGTTAGAAGCATATCTTGCAATGTGGCTGCTGGTGGAAATTTGACATAACTTACATTTGGAGTATTTGGTTCTTTATTGCATATACGCGAATAGGTTCGCTTTTGCTCTAGATTAACAAGATTTGACATCTTTGTATATCCTTTTTAGCACTATTCACTGGACATTTTTCAGGGTCCTGAAAGGTTTGACTGTGAATGTTGCATAAAGAGTTATTTCCAATTGTTATAGAAGCATATCTTGCAATGTGGCTGCTGATGCAAATTTGTCGTAACTTACATTTGGAGTATTTGGTTCTTTATTGCATATACACGAATAGGTTCGCTTTTGCTCTGGAAAAACATGTTTCTTTGTATCGAAATAAGCCTATAGTTCATATCTGCAGGCCATGAAAGTCGTGAACACGGTAAAGCTGAAAGAGGAATTTGATTACGAAAGCCTATGCAGGAAGTTGGAGACTCAGGTTGAACATCTTACAGCTGAGATTGACCGACAGCAAAAGTTGAGGGAGAATGACAAAAAAGAAATGGAGAAAAAACTTGAAGAATTTCAAGTTTCTTCTGCTGAAACAGAAAAGCATTTAGTTGCTAGGTCTGAGGTATTTGTTTTTATGTCGTTTTTTGCTTCAGTACTGTTCTAGCCGTTATCTGTCAGAAGTGAATCACCATCTAAATTTTTTAATCTTGTAGTCTGAATGAAATATCTCGATTGCAGTTGTTAGAGAAGGAGAATACTCAATTAACTCTGGACATGAAAGATTTACTACAGGAATTTAACTGTATGAGGGAACATGAAAAATTGCTGTTTGACGATATCACACGCTTAGAATCCACAGTCAAGAATACCAAGGTGTGGTGAAACATAAATGCCCTCATAATTTCCTCAAGTCCTATATATCTAGTCATGACATTAGGCGCGTGTGCCACCACTCTTAATAGCATTTTGCTTATGACAGTTCTTACAGAAGGAAAACATTAGGTTAGAGTCGGAGTTGAATGATGTATTAAAAGATTTGAACTACCCTAAAGACCATAACGATACCATGTATGATGAGGTTTCATGCTTAGAGTCAAATTTAAAGCAAAACAAGGTATGAGATCGAACACTCTATCTAGACTTGAATATAAATTTAGGCTATTATTCAGGACTTTGAATTCACTATCTAAAGTTAAACATGTCTTAATGCTCTTATCTTTTCTCAATCTAAACCTTCGAAATTATTTTCTTCGTTTAGTCATAATGATACTATCAATTCAAATCACGTCATTTTTGCTTGACAGTTATATTATTCTAATTGAGTTAGGACTTATCCTTGTAATTATTTTGAGATTCCAGACTGACTATCTACTGAAAAACAGCTTATAAATTGCTTATATTTATCATTAATTTAATATCAAGAACATATCAATTACATATACTTCTCCTACATCGTATAGACAACATAATATCTAGCTTGATTTTATATCCTCTCAGAAATTAATATGAATTTAACGCTTTCCCAAAGTCTGCAGTTGAAATATTTATCACTTATTAGATGTATTAAAGTAATGATGTTCAGAAAAAAAAGTCGGGAATTTTTTAATCCTATAGGCCAGAATATGTCCATGTTTCCAAGAAGTAGTGATATTTCTTTACTTGTTAGTAGCAACAGCAGCTTGAGAATTCGAGAAATCAAAGAATGCTTGCTGATATGGCCCAAATGTACGAGGAGAAAATAGCTGATCTGATGAAGCAACTAGACGATGAGAAGGAGATATGCGCCAGTGCCGAAGTAGAAATAGAGAAGATGAAGAGGCAAACCAGTGAGATTCAAATGTCAATGCAGGTGAGTTGTTTCCTAATAACCGAAAAAATATTTGAATCAATATGTTTTTGGCTTTCATGATAAAGTTTCTTGCTTCCCATGTCAAGGTTTTATGTGTTCTTATGACTGGACAACTTATCCTTCATTTGCTCTTTTGTATTAAACTTCTGATAAAAAACCACCAGCATGCAAAGTTCACGATTTCTGGCAAAGAATCTGATATGTCCCCCTAAATACAGAAAAATCAGGTAAAAAGTTTCAGATATCATAAAGCTCTAGCAGAGACGACTAGCATGTATGAAGAGAGAATAGTGGCATTGAATCAACAACTCAAAGATGAGTGTGCTCGTGCTGAAATAATTGCACAAGAATTGAAGTCTACAAAAGAGATTCTGATTAAAAATCAAAATTCTGTCCAGGTGACGCATTACTTTTATGTTGTAGGGACAAAGATGACATATCGTGCTGCAATTTTCGTTATTTATAGTGAATATTCTATCATATGTTTTATTTATTCTGTCAAATACTTGAGGTTATAAATTGTGGGGTTTCTTTTCTCTGAGTACTGATGTCTCAGCTATTGATTTTACAAAGACGTTCTAATTCGTGCATTTTTCTTTATTCTAGAATGATGGAGCGGAAGAGATTAATGAGCTTCAAATGAGATTGCAAGAAATGCATCAGCTGCATGAAGATACTGTCAACGAAATTCGATTATTAAGGACAGACTACAAACACTTAGAATCAGAAAAGGTATATTTCACTCACTGAATTTTGACATTGGGCATCATTTTCGCTTTCAAAGCAGTGCCTTGTATGCATTCCACAACTGTTGTCTATATTCGACATGGAAGAATATCAGCTTTTAATTTCTTTGTCATGTTATTAAATGCTGTAATGAATTATCAGGAAACACATAAAAACGAACTGCATGTTGTCAAGCAAGCACTTCAAGTTGAGGAAAGGCGAAGAAAGCAAGCTGAAACTGAGCTGCTAAACATAATGAAGGTTGTGCCCGAAAGTGAAGATGGCTTCGAGGTAAATGAGTTTTCTTCTAGCAAATATACGAGAACTGTCTTTAGTCTAAGACGTTGTATTGAATTTCGAAGGAAAAGAAACCATATATTCATGAAAATGGAAGCAAAGGGACTTCAGCATTGCTCAACCCCCAAGTGTCACATAAGTCCAGCCGGTCAAGAGAAACTATCCTCAGCCAGAGGAACACAATTTCAAAGATTTGTGAGGAAGGCAAGATTCTATGTTCTGGGTCATCTTGTTTAATATTGTCAGAAAATCGAAGAATCGACGAGTTCGATGTGATGATGCATTAGTAATGCGAGTTAAATTTTGTTGAGTGACATTACAAGGACTTTGGAACACAAGCTCTTTACTTGATGAGCATATAATTTGTCATGATCCTTGTCTATCTCTGTATTTACTTCATTTGTTGGGTATCAATTCAGTTGGCCTCCAGAAGATATTATCACTGTTAGAATCAAATGATATAGATGTCCAAATCCATGCTGTGAAAGTTGTGGCCAACCTTGCTGCTGAAGGTATGTAATAGTTGTTGGTTGAAGTTTGAGTTATAAATGCTTTTATTCTACCGAACTAAAAAGCTTCTTGCTGCATGTCATGGAACATGAGTCCTTTAAGATTATGTATAAATTTGAAATTTTTCAAAATTTGACTCAGGAAGATAGTGCACAAGTAAGTGGTAATTTGTTTTGTTGAATTCTTGTAGCAAATAATGAAATACATGGAATATAGGTGGTCCAAACTTAAACATTGTTTTCTGATTAATATTTCATCTTTCAGATGTCAATCAGGAAAGAATTGTGAAGGAAGGTGGTTTAAATGCACTGCTCATGCTGGTGGAATCATCACAGAACATAACAATACTCCGGGTAGCTTCTGGAGCCATCGCTAATTTGGCAATGAATGGTACTCCTTAATCTATTCCTTTCCACTTTCTTTTGAACATGACGCCTTTCAAAGAGTTGCTTGCATTGCATATGCTAAAATCGGGCAATGGAAGTTTCTCTTCAGTGGGAATGAAAACATACTTGTTTATGTTCAGAAATGAATCAAGGTTTGATAACAAATAAAGGAGGTGCTCAACTTCTTGCGAAAGCGGCTTCGAAGACAGATGATCCTCAAACTTTGCGAATGGTAGCTGGTGCAATTGCAAATCTGTGTGGAAATGGTGAGTCCACCATAGTTTTTCTGGTATATTACCAAGAAATCCGCTCCTTTATCTACCTTGATATCAGATCCTATCACGTGTTATCTTTACACATATTTTCGATACAAGATGTGTAGTATAGAACATAAAACTGAAAGATCTTAAAAGTAGTGTCACCCCTTGGATATTTAAACTGAAATGGAGGTTCCTATCGATGACAGAAAGGTTACACACCGTTTTGAAAGAAGATGGAGCCCTGAAAGCTCTTTTGGGAATGACTGAAACAGGGAACACTGATGTCATTGCTCAAGTTGCCAGGGGATTGGCGAACTTCGCGAAAAGTGAATCTCGAAGAATCATGCAAGGTCTTGTATACGATATAGTACAAACTGACCCATTTATATTCCTTCTCTCTTCTGTAATGCATTAAACATTGTACATCAGGACATTGGAGAGGTCGTTCTCTTCTCATGGATGATGGTGCTCTATTATGGTTGGTTGCAAACTTGAACACGGCGTCTACTTCAAATAGACGTCACCTTGAGCTTGCTATTTGCCATTTAGCTCAAAATGGTAAATCATTTTCTTTTTGTGCTATTGAACTGTTAGAGGTATATCCGACAAACCAAACATCAGTCGGTATTTTTGTGATTAGGATAAACCTCAGAGTGCATTAATGTAATTTACTTTTATTTATTTTTTTATGATGAAAAATGGCCACGTTAGTTTGATGAGTACCAATTATAGATGCTTGCTATTTAACTAGAGAAATATTTGATGATTTACAGAGGATAATGCCAGAGATTTCATATCAAGTGGAGGCTTGAAAGAGCTCATTGAAATATCAGAAGAATCTGCTAGGGAAGATATACGTAATTTGGCAAAGAAGACTCTACGACTAAATTCGTTATTCAGGGGAGAATTGCGTATAGCATAATGGCTTAATTGTTCTTTAACTATTTAAATTTTGTAAATGTAAAAAATAAAATAAAAATAAAATGCTCATAGCAAAGAAAGAACCAAAGTCTTGTTGTCAACATACTAATTATGAGTTGAGGTGTTCGAAGCATTACATTTCCATTTATAAGTATGTGTTATTTCCTCAAAAAGGTGAAATATGAACCTTTACCCAACTCAAAAAATGAAATATGAACCAAATATATTTTATGATGAAGTTATAAATAACTCGAAGCAAAATTTGAGTTCGACCTTTCTCATTTGACTAATTTATAAATGATCAACTCAAATCTTTTGTTACAAAAATATGGAATTAGTGTTACACGGAAATAGTGTGTTATTGGGAATTTCCATGTATCAATGTATTTACCATTATCAAGTGAGAAAAGTAGATTAGGTTACCTGTTTGTATATTGTAAACATGATTATAAAGGGTAGAGAATACATTATGAAAGTCATTGAAAATCGAAAATAGTCGTTCATACTAGACATGACCACGGTTTTTTAAAAACCGTGGCCCGGCCCGGAACCGTAACCGGGTCAACGGGCCGGTTAACCGTTGACCCGGTTCACGGTTCCGAACCGTAACTAGCCCGTCACTGTACGGGCCGGTTACGATTTATGGGTCGAAATAACCGTGGAATCGCCGGTTAACCGGCGGTTCCAACCCTTAATAATTTTTTTTTTTTTTAGAAAAAAATTTTGAACGACCAGGATCTTCTGACCGTTGTATATCAACGGTCAAGATCTCCTGGCCGTTGCAACAGGTGAACCGGCGGTTTGTAACCGGCGGTTAACCGCCAGTTCATCCCATAATTTTTTTTTTTTTTTTTTAAACAATTGAACGGCCAGGATCTTCTGACCGTTGTATATCAACGGTCAGGATCTCCTGACCGTTGCAACAAGATGAACCGCCGGTTCGTAACCGGCGGTTCGTCGGTAAAATTTTTTATTTTTTATTTTTTATAATTCGATGGCTAGGATTATTTGACCGTTATAGATCGACGGCTAGGATTAAGTGACTGTTATTTTTTATGCTTATAAATATCCTCCACACCCATTTCATTTTTCATCAATCTTAACACAACTCTAAGTTTTCGATACATCATTTACATTTTACTTGTATTATTTTCGAATTACTCAATGGAATGTCCTAGTGATCCACGTAAAGGCAAAGGCAAAGGCAAGGTGACATATCTCGAAAGGGCCGAACCCGATGTTGATATTGATATTGATGATATTGAATTCACCGACGATGATCCTTTTGCTACACATGATACCCAAGAAAGTGCGCATTCAAAGGTAAGATCTATGCCTCCACTTAAATCATCGATTTTTACTAAACATTTTGAAAAGGTGACTCTTCCATCCGGAGAGATGCGTGCCAAATGCAAATATTGTACCACTACGTATAAGTTTCAAAGTGGTGGTGGCTATGGATCTTTTAAGCGTCATATCGAAACAAAGCATCCAGTGGAGTTTGGTAATGATTCTTCTCAAACTCAACTATCTAGATTTCATTCTTCGAGTGAAGGTACAGACTCTCCACTTTTCAAATACACTGATGCACAATTAAGAGAATCGGTGGCAAAATTTATCTCTGTAGAACATTTTTCTTTTAGTATTGCATCTAGATTTGGTTTTGAAGATCTGTGTCATGAATCTCTACAACCTGCTGCTAAACGTGTTCCTAGGACCACAGTCACACGAACACTTAAAAAATTAGTTCGTCAACAAAAGAAAGAATTAGTTACATTATTTAGTAATTTGACGAATAAAGTTTCTATATGCTCTGATATTTGGAGTGATCATTGGAAAACTAATTCGTACATGGGTATTACTTGTCATTGGATAGATAATTCATGGTCAATTCAAAAAAGGTTGCTTGCATATCGAGTGTTCAATGAATCACACACCGCACAAAATTTTTCTCAACTGATTTGTGTAATTTTAGAAGAATATGGTTTAACTTCCAAAGTTTTTTCTGTGTCATTTGATAATGCTAGTTCGAACACATTGAGTATTGAAGATCTTAAACGTGTTTGTCAACCTGCTATTGGTGGTTTATTTTTTCATATTCGATGTATTTGCCATATTTTGAACTTATGTGTGCAAGATGGATTAAGATCGTTAGATAATCAGATTCAACCAATTAAAATGACATTATCTTATTTGTGGTCCCATCCGAGTTGATGAAACAATGGGGTAAGTTTTGTAAGGTTAATGGCATGCGACCTAGAAAATTTCCACGAGATATACCCACACGTTGGAACTCAACATATAAATTGCTAAATGACTCATATGAATATAGAGAGTTATTGTGTTCATTTTTTGCACAACATGGTGGAAAACTCTAATATTTATGTTTTTTCGCACCAATGGAATGTATGTAAAAGTATCTGTGAAATGTTGAAGGTATTTTATGATGCAACTGAACAATTATCTGGAGTTTATTATCCTACATCTCATTTAGTTTTGATGAACTGTTGTAATGTGGCACTTACCTTAAATGGAAATTTCTCTAATTATCTGTTAACCTCTTCTGTGGTAGCAATGAAGGTTAAATGGGAAAAATATTTTTATAATATTCCTGAACTGTTTCTAGTTGCTTTTGCTTTAGATCCTCGACTTAAATTGGATGTTTTGCATGAAATGTTAGTGATGTATTACGAGGCATTATCCCCCCCGGATGATATTTCCCCAATTGATTCTTCTTTGGTAGTAAATCGTGTTAGAAATTATTTGCATGAGATTTATAGAGAATATAGTTTTAAATATGGTGTACAAGAAAATGAATCACAACTACAAGTTAGTGCTCAAAGTCATTCTAGTGGTATTAAACTCACCAAAGCACAACTTCTGTTAAAAGAACTCACTAAACACCCCAGAGGATCATCAAGTTCCAGTCAGGAACTTGATAATTATTTTACGACTTCTTTTGATTTCAGTGAAGCAGATAGCGAGTAACAGTTTGATATATTGCGGTGGTGGTCACAAAAGACACAAATTTTCCCGATTTTATCAATCATAGCAAAGGAAATCTTAGCTTGCCCCGTGTCAACTGTTGCTGTGGAACAAGCTTTTAGCGCAGGGGGAAATATTTTGGATGTAAGACGATAAAAAATGAGTCCAGATTCTTAAGAGGCACAAGCACTAATGGACGATTGGGCGAGGGCGGCAAAACGAAAACAAGGAATGGAATCAAGCTCGGACAAAGATGAATTTGATACCGAAGGAACTACTACGACGAGGACAGGTAACGGAAGTGTTTGAGCTACGCCACTTCCAAAGGTAAGAAGGGTTAAAAGGTAAGAGAACTACGTGGGCTTTGATTCCTCTACACCCTAAGAGGATACGTAGGCAACTTAAAAAGTTCAAGCCCTCCCTCCCCTTACATTTCCTTTGTTTTTTTTTTATAGTAATTTTTAAATTATTTTAAATAAAATTTAATTTTTTTTAATTTAAAAATATAAGGGTCGAACCGTAACCGGTGGTTAACCGTAACCGTAACCGGCGGTTCACGAACCGTAACCGAAACCGTCTACGAAGGTTAAGGTTAAGGGTCGAGCTCTTTTGAACCGTCGAACCGGCGGTTCCGAACCGTCAACCGACGATTCACGAACCGTGGTCATGTCTACTTCATACTGTCAATACATATCGTTTTGTCTCTAAATTGATATGGTATCACATCCATCATTCTGAATAAATTTTTTTCTTTGGGTCGTCGTTCTCCGGCTTCGTGGGTTTGGGATTCGGTTTGCAAATAGCCTGATTTCCTTTTCGCGTCTGGTTCTCGTTTGCGTCTAGGTTTGGGTCTTCGTTGTGGTTCTTCACGGGATTAGGTTTCTGGTACGCAACCTTTTTTTTTTGTTTGGTTCACGGATTGGGTTTCTGCCTTTTGGTTCTTCGGTGCTTTCACGGGATTTTGGGTAGGCAAATCCACTGATTTGCTCAAGTTCGAGCGCTGTTTTCTTTATTGTGCGCTGCTATTTTTTTGTTGTCTGCATCTTCAATTTGTTCGCTCGCACTTGGAATTTTGCTTTCCTTGTTTTGGGTGGACCTTTGACTTTTGCTTTGGGTCTTGGGTCTTATTTCTTCTTCCGTTGTTGGGTTTTGCGTGGGCAATTCTTTTTGGGAAAATTTCGAGCTGGCATTATTAGGTAAAATATTTTTCGACCCAGTCATCCAAAAAAAAAAAGTTTCTTTCAACTAAGTTCATTTTTAATACAATGACCAAATCAACCCTACTTATGAAAACACTTTGTACAGCATAAATAATTTTTACATGCATTGTATAAGTAATTTTACATGTACCGCATGACTCATTTTTACATGCACCGCATGAGTAATTTTAAATGCACCGCATGAGTAATTTTAAATGCACCGCATGCGTATTTTTTACATGTACCGCTCAATTTTACATGCATCGCATGATTAATTTTACATGCACCGCTCAATTGTACATGCATTGCATGAGTAATTTTACATGCACCGCATGAGTAATTTTTACATGCATCGCTCAATTTTACATGCACCGTATAAGTACTTTTATATGCATCGCATGAGTAATTTACATGCACCGCTCAATTTTACATGCACCATATGCTTATTTTACGTGCATCGTATGAGTAATTTTTACATGCACCGCTCAATTTTACATGCACCGTATGAGTAATTTTACATGCAGCGCATAAGTAATTTTTACATGCACCGCATGAGTAATTTTTACATGCAGCGCATGACTCAATTTTACATGCACCGCATGAGTAAATTGACATGCATCACATGAGTACTTTTACTTGCACCACATGAGTCAATTTTTACATACACCGCATGAGTCAATTTTACATGCACCGTATGAGTCACGTGCATTACATGAGTCTAGCGGTGCATGTAATTACATGCACCGCTAGACACGATTTCTGCTACCTTTTCTCCATGAATTAGATTTTAAGCCAACAATCTCCCTGTTACCTTTTTCTTTGTCAAAATCGAATTGAAGGTGATAAAAACCCTAACTTTTGTTGCCATCAAGTTGCAATTGCAACTTACACATTTATCCTGTATATTGATATGTACTGATCACAACTTGATTAATTTGTAGAATTGATTGGGCTCCTTCTATGAAATTAAATATAACACCCAAAAAAATAATAATAAGAGCAATTGATAGAGATTGTAACAAAAAAGGGAGAAAGCGGGAGAAGAGAAGATTATTCTGTACAGTAATAATGAACAAAATAGAGCGAAAGAGAGAGAGATGGGAAAAAAAAGAAGTGTGGAAAAATCTACTAACGAAGCCAATTTCTACAGTGTGATGACATGAAGTCCCTAACCGTCTCGGTACAGGAAAAAAGTTAGTTTGATGATTATGAAGCACAACGGTGCTCGAACAAATTTCCTTCATATTTTGTTGGGAAACTTACAGTTGTTTACCATGTAGAAAATATTTATTACAATTTTTGATATTTAATACAATAACGGATGGACCCCCTATAAGATAACTGCATTATAATATCACTCCCTCTAGTTTATAATAGATATAGAAAATACAACGCTCTCTCCTATGATTTAACATAAAAATATATAGTTGAGAAGATAGACGTTATTTTTTAAACTAGAGGATTGAAATTCGTTGTTCTTCAAAACAGATGAAGTCTATAGATAATTCACCATATTTTGTAACATTAGCTTCAGGAAGTAACCTATATTGATGAACTCTTCCCAAAACAAAACTCATAATGCGAGGAAACCTCCCTCACTCGGATCCTCCAAATTTCTAGATCACATTTTCACGCAGATTACCCTAGTATTTTCAAAGATCTCTATCAACTTTAACTGAAACTAGTAAGCGCAATAGCTAAAATTTTAATTTTACAATTTCCGCAGCAAAATTTAAGCCAGTATAGTAAAATTTACAACAACCATAAATTAAATCCAGCCAAGGAACCACAATCGACAAATACGTAACAATCGAACCAGGAAATCACAAATGGCAAACATTTATTCAAACGTTAGAAATATCCATTCTTGGAGCTGGAGTGAGCACCAGTGCTTAGAGACTAGCTGTATATCTACATTAATCGAACTTCCAATCAATTATAGCATTCAACTTAATAAAACTTCAACATATTTCCAAAGTTCTAAATTTGAACAAAAATGAATTTACACCACAAAAACTAAAGACAAAATTGAATACTCCACAACCCACCAAAAGTAGCAAAAATTGTCACCGGATTCCACTAAAATTATCGATATTGGAAAAAAAAAACTAAACTAATGATCATAAATTTACAACCCTAGTCTTGGTTTAAAAAAATCCAATGAGATATGGAAATTAATTTAATACTAGCCGATTTTTCTCGTGTGGAAGCCCGTCGACGATTCCCATTTATATCGAAACAGCGCAATTCCAAATCATATTCAACAAATAATATAAAATTAAGAATTGGAAAAAAAGGGAATCAACATAGAATTGCTGAAATTCAACCGCAATCAGTTTAATTGTCCGTATTACAATTTCAATTAAAGAGTGTTAAACGATTGGGTGTGCAGATAGAACGGAGGTTGAATAACTGCACCGGTAAGTCAGCTGATGCAACGAATAAGTTGAGCTGATGACGGTAGTCTACTGGTCAAATAACAATAGTAGATAGAGTCTACAGGTCTAATGAAAAACACGGTGGTATACTGAAATTATTAAAGTAGACAATGTCATTTGGACTAAGAAAGACTTTGTGTCTACTGACACGCAATATGTCTATAGCCTACTGAGTAAACACCAAAAGTTAATATGTGCAGTAAGTAAATGCAGAATGTAAACGGCACAAGAGTTGTTTCTGCAAGTTTGAAGCACAAATGCTTCTACGTCCCCTCCTTCTTCCTTTGCAGGAAGGATTCACTAGAAGATTTGGTTTACAATCAAACATGTACAAATCACTTAGGCTAATACCACACAGATAGCCTAAATTCCTAGTCCACATAGCGCGCAGCTCACAAAGATGCACAAAGCACAAAGATCAGTTTGGAGACACAGTCACAAACTATTACAACTAAACTTAAACAAGCTTCACTCTATTTTTGCAATTAAATCACAGTAAATAATGAAAAGAGTGAGAGAGATGATTTTTGCAATCTGTTGCAAAATCATGGCACTTATGATCTTTTGAAGATCCAGGAACTGTTTTTATATGTAATTGATATGGCATGAAATCGGTTCGAATCCGGGATTCATATTCCTTAAGCTCTTTCAAGTGGTTGCCACAGATTCTAGAATGCTTAATGGATGTTCATTGAATGTATAGCATTCGTAGTTCCTCTCTTATGCATTTATTTTAAATGTTCTTGGACCTGAGTCATTTATACTTGAAAGATGCACGGTAATATCGGTATATCCAAAGTCTGTAATGATGCAACAATACTTTGTCCTTGTTGACTGACGACCATTAAATGCATTTTCGTCTCTAGCCCAAAATAGTACTTGAGCATTTAACGCGTTCCTGCAAATCTGCAACTTTCTTTTTGTAGCTTGTAACGGCTAGTTGATCAGTGCTGAGAACATCTGAAATACTCTATTGATGTGTCTTCATCGATAATGTTTTGTTCCACAAAACATATCTTTTTTATAATTGGTAGAGTAAATTATCGATTAAGTACTAAGTAGTCAGTAGACTACGTTCCATCTCATCAGCAACTTCACCCATCGGTAGAGTTGATATGTCGGTTCAATTCTGTCTGCTGTATACTCATCGGTAGCCTTTATGAATCTGCTCAGTAGATATATATCAAAACTCGATACCCAAAAATTTCCCCTTTCTGATATTATCTCAATCAAACATCACCGGTAGAGGTACTTTGGATACATCGATTGACTTAGTAAGCTTAGTTCTGGTTCTTCTGATGTGCTCCTTTGTTGTACCAAAACAAAGTGATCTAACAATTTCCTTTTTTTTGGTACAAACACAACATAAGTTCTACTGATAAGCTTGATTGAATGCGTGTACAAACGGTACTGATTCAGATCAATAAGCTCTACTGATAGTTGTTCAACTGATGTGTTTCATTTATTCACCAAAACACAGTGAATTCCATCTTTGAAATCTCTATCTTCTCTTCTTCTTATCTGCCCCTTTTTTGTGAAAAACAAACGCCAGAAAACCAAAAAGGTCTGATGGAAGAGGTCTTCAAAGATTCGGCACTGAGGCTGTCATCAGTCAAGTTCAAAATAAATGAACGAAATAAATATTGTGTTCAAAATAAATGAACACAATTTCAATAAAGAGATTTCAAAATAAATTAACTGAATGTGAGATCCCAAGAAAGATATAGTTATGCTCAACTGATAAGATATGTTCAGCTGATCCTGTTCACCCGCTACATATGTTCACCCTCAATTGATCATTTCTCTAATTTATTCTGCTTGGTACATCAGTTGACTTGTCGAAATCGGCAATGGTTGTTCAAAATAAATGAACTGCTCAATGATCAGCATAACTCTTCTAATATGTTTTTGTTCTTGTTCCCCCTTAGCTGGTATACCCCTCAGCTGAGGGTTGCTTATTTGATAACACTTGTTTAAATAAAACAATAAGGCACAACTAGTTCTGGAGTCTGATTGGCTGACCTTGAATGATCATCGGTTGACTTGGTCAATGAGCGTATCATCTGTTCAATTTAATGGAAAATTGATGTAGGTAAAACAGATGCAATAGATTCAACTAATGGTTCTTGATAGAAATATAATGCCATTAAGCGTTGGTAGAGCGGATAACTTCCTCAATCCATATTCTGTTGAGCTCATGAAGAATATCTACTAATCAAGAACTCTTCATCGGCTGATTCTGACTCATCGGTGGAGCTTCTCAAAATACATAGTCTAATGGACAAATGTCTACTGATCTCTTGAAAGCAGTAGACTGCTGAAGTAAGGTCCACTGACCAAGTTTACTGGACAAGTCTACTGAAGCTCAAACTCGACCGATGAAAGCATGGTGTCTGCAAAAAAATATTTCATAAAAAATATTTTCAAATGAAAGCAAATGAAATACTGCACAAAACATATTCTATTAAACAAGAACACCAGCTCTGATACCGCTTGTTAGGAATAGGTATGCAGATAGAATGGGGGTTTAATAACTGCAACGGCTCTACTTAGCTATTTTAAACTTTGCTTCGGTTGTGCTAGCAACCAAAAGATATTTTCTTGTTTAAATACTGATCATTTGAGTAACTGAATAAGTGCGAAAAGAACTCAATTGATGCTACGAATAAATTGAGCTGATGGCGGTAGTCTGCTGGTCAAGTAACAATAGTAGACAGAGTCTACCGGTCTAATGAAGAACACGGTGGTATACTGAAATGATTACAGTGGACAAGGTCTACTGGACTAAGAAAGACTTGGTGTCTACTGACAAGCAGTATGTCTACAGTCTACTAATAGACACCAATAGTTAATATGTGCAGTAAGTAAATGCAGAATGTAAACGACACAAGAGTTGTTTCTGGAAGTTCGAAGCACAAATGTTTCTATGTCCCCCCTTCTTCCTTTGCAGGAAGGATTCACTAGAAGATTTGGTTTACAATCAAACATATACAACCCACTTAGGCTAATACCACACAGGTAGCTTAAACTCCTAGTCTACACAACACACAGCTCACAAAGATGCACAAAGTCACAAAGATCAGTTTGGACACACAGTCACAAACTGTTACAACTAAGCTTAAACAAGCTCCACTCTAATTATGCAATTAAATAACAGTAAATAATGTAAAGAGTGAGATAGATGATTTTTTGCAATCTGTTGCAAAATCACGGCACTGATGATCTCATTGAAGATCTGGCCTGTCATTGGCGCAGTGTCAGGATTTGCTTCTATATGGAATTGATATGGCATGAAAGCGATCTGAATATGGGCTTCATCTTCCTTAAGCTCTTTCAAATGGTTGCCACAGATTCAAGAATGCTTAATGAATGTTCATTCAAGTGTATAACATTCGTTGTTCCTCTCTTGTGCATCTATTCCAAATGTTCGTGGACCTAGGTCTTTTATACTTCAAAGATGCAACAGTAATATCGGTATATCCAAGAGTCTGTACTTATCCAACAATACTTTTGTCCTTCATGACTTATGACCATTAAATGCATTTTCGTCTCTAGACCAAAATAGTACTTGAGCATTTAATACACTCCTGCAAATCTGTAACTTTCCTCTTGTAGCTTGTAACAGACTGAGAACATATGAAATACTCTATTGATGCGTCTTCATCAGTAACGTTTTATTCCACAAAATATATCTTCTTTATAGTCAGTAGAGTACATTATCGGTTGAGTACTAAGTAGTCAGTAGACTAGTTCCAATGGTAGACAACGACAGAGTTCTGTTCAACTCATCAGCAGACTTACCCATCGATAGAGTTGATATGTTAGTCCAGTTCTATCTGTTGTATACACATTGGTAGTCTTTATGAATCTGCTCATTAAATATATGTCAAAACCTGATATCCAACAATTTCCCCATTTTTGATATTATCTCAATACATCATCATTGGTAGAGGTACTTTGGATATATTGGTTGGCCTAGTAAGCTTAGTTCTGGTTCTTTTGTTGTTGTATCAAAACAAAATGATCTAATAGAGAGAAAGCAAGCTTACTGGATCTGCCGAGTAATGAGTTGCAGCAAATTGATTGGATTATGAATATTATTTTTAATAAAATAAATTCCGTGCTCTTATTTTCAATTATATTGTTGATGGGTTGTTTATGAGATTGCCATTTTCTGGAGGTCAAATTGGGAAATGCTACAGTCAACTTGGTATACCAAACACCAACTAACATACCAACATATATACATATACATACACAAGCAGGGGCAGAGCCAGGATTGTAATGTTGAGGGGCAAATTTGTTTTCAAAAATGAACAATAAATTATACTAAGAAAATACCACATGCTATATTAGTAAAACAAGAGATATACCCTATATTTTGACCGCCTTAATAACTAAAAATATTTTCATAAAGCACCACAAAAATTATAAGCTCATAACAAAGTTTATCTAACAATACATAACACAATCTGTAATGTACTCTTACATATGTCGAAGTTGTGATCTACGTTTTTTTTATGACATCAAATTCATCTACAATTGAATCGATCTCAAAACTTTGAGCAATTTCTTTATCAATAGGCATAAGTAAAGTACTACATAAGAAATCATCTTCCATTTTATTCCGCAACCTTTTCTTCACACTTTTCATAGCAGAAAATGCATGTTTAGATGTAGCTGTTAAAACTGAAAGAGTCAAAATAAGTCGAATCAATCTATCAACCAGAGATTAATTATCTAACTTTCCTGTCTCTGACAAATCTGTGCATAAGTTAGAAAGTGTTGAAACATCTTGAAAAAAAATTATTTCTTTTCACATCAGGCTCCAAAACCTCCAACTGATACTTAAGATGTGACTTCTCTTGACTTGTGAAATCTTCTGGATAGAACTTCTCAAGTAGTTTGCAGATATCATTGATGGCAAATGATTTATAACCGCATCCAAGATTCAAAGTTGAACTTAGTTTTAATAACTCTTCCATTTTTTTCATTAAATCGGAGTTCCATCTATTGTAGTATGCTATCTATTGTCCCATAAAATATGTCAATCCGATAATGATGCTCCCACGTAATAGGATTGGTTTTTCAAACATGACATCTACTTGATTGATGAAGACCATTCATGACAAGAATTTCTATATCTCGTTTCTCATATTATGCCTTCACATTTCCGAACAACTCATTCCACCTATTTTCTTTAAAATTCTGAATAATTTGTTTGGTATTAGATACTACACCCATTGAATTACAATATCTTGATATCTGTGTTGTAGCATTCCACAAAGATCATCTGTCCTTCCCAATAATTCAAGCAGAAAATGCAAGATAAACACAAATTCAAACGACATCATTACCTCATAAGCTCCAACTGCTGCAGCTCTAGAAGACATATATTTGTTATCATCGATTATCTCAGTTAATTCCAAAGAGTAGAATCAAACACATTAAAGTAAGCTATGAATTGATTTAAAATGAGAGCACATATCGTATTACATAGACGTTGTAAACTTTCAACTTGATTTTTCCCTCTTCTAGTTTCAAGTTCATTAGTTGAAGTCAATTCAGCAATTTAAATAGCCCGTGCAATTTTGAAGTTGATCATGATGTTTGAGAGAAGAATCAACAACATTAATGATACTAGTCAAATATGAGAAGAAATGCTCGATGGGAATGAATCTCCGGGATGTGGCAACTAATACCAATCGTAAGCGATGACCAAAACAATGAATGTAATGAGCATATAGACAATCATTCAAAAATAGAGCTTGCAAACCATTCTACCCCCCTCAATTGTTACTAGCAACATCATATCATTGTCCTCATATATCTTGTATTCTAAGATCATGATGGGAAAGTGTTAGTTCCGAACCTTATCGATGAGATTTTAAAGATGACAAAACATATCAGACCGGATCGAGAGAAATCAGACTGACCAGATCGATCGCCCAAAACAGGTCAAGCTGATAAGATGACAAAGCATATCAGACCGGATCGAGGGTAATCAGACTGACCAGATCGATAGCTCAAAACAGAACAAGCTGATAAGACATATCACATATCAGACCGGATCGATGGATATCAGACTGACTAGATCGAAGCTTCAGATCGATCTCAATCTTTATCAGATCAGAGCAGTCAAGGATGTATAAAGATTGGCTCTTCAGTCCGAATCATTAACGGCTATTTATTGTAGCATTTAATGTCGTAATTAATGCTACAAAGGACCAAAGACTGAAGATTGCCATAAAAGGTAAGAAGACAAATAAGAGCTTACCTGACAGTCGCCGAAAGCATGAACTAGAACGGCAAGTATCCTGAAGAAGAAGACTGTAGCTTACTCAGAGAATAAGCAGAGTCAAGCGTTGCACATTAAGGGAAATAATGTCGTTGGTGCATGCAACTATAAAAGGATGCAACAACAATACAGAAAAAAAAAACGACACACAGACATACAAGGACACGAGAGACTGATCAATCGAAAAACGCACAAGAAAGCAAATCAGCACAAGCTTACAAGCTCAGAAGCTCTCGAGCTGAAATTATTCTTAAGCACGATTACTTTGTAATATTTGATCATTTAGGATCACTGTGCGCATCTTGTGAAGTCTATATTGAAAAACAGAAGTGAGAAACAAATTGTAACTGTCAGACAGAGAGTGTCTGAACAGATCGAGTGACTAGGAGTTTCAGACTGGTAGTGGGGTAAATCCAGCCTGAATCGGGTTTGTACAACAGGATTGTATAAATCAAAGTCTTCTAGTATAAACCTTCCTTAATTGGAAGAAGGGGAGACGTAGAAGGATTACACCACCTTCAAACTTCCAGAAACATTTTCTGTGTTCTTGTCTTTCTGCACTTGTTCTTTCATTCAAGCCATCGAGCCGCTCTTACAAATATAAGACCAGACCGTTCCGCACTTATACATTCAATGGTCTGTTCTATAAAAGAGTTGATTAAGAAACAGATTTCTTTCACTAATCCGAAAGAAATCACAAGGGATTAAATTTTAGAAGGAGTGTTCATTCACCCCCCCTCTAAACACTCCGGACCGATCTTAACAAGTGGTACAGAGCCAGGTCATCTTAATCAGCACAAAGACACTTGAGCTGATGGCATCATTCAACAAAATTCCTATGTTCTCAAAGGAAGACTATGATGACTGGAAAATCAGAATGCAAGCTCATCTGGCATCTCAGGATGACGATATGTGGTTCGTCATCACTTTGGACCAATGAAGATTCTGAAAGTCAATACAGCAGTCGCCATTACTGGTGGTGAACCACAAATGGTAGAGAAGGACAGATCCCTCTCCACGAATGAGGAAAGAAAGAAAGCAAATCTCGACAACGTTGCCAAAGACATCTTGTTCAAGACATTGGACAAGAACATGTTCAACAAAATCAAAATGTGCTCTACTGCCAAGGAAATTTGGGAGAAGATAGCACAGCTATGTGAAGGCAACGACCAGACCAAAGAAAACAAGCTGACTGTTGCTCTTCAAAGATTTGAGGGCATAAAGATGAAGAGTGGAGAAACTCTAAATGAGTTTGATGAAAGAGTCAATGGCATCATTAATGAACTGAATGGTCTGGGCAAAGAATACTCAAACAGAGAGACCGCTCTAAAAGTTATGAGAGCCCTGCCTAAAGAATGGGATGTTAAGACCATTGCAATGAGGGAGTCCAAAGATCTGAACAAGGTTGAACTTCATGATCTGTTCGCAGATCTTAAAGCATATGAGTTCGAACTGATAAGCAGAGGTGAAGCAGAGCCATTCATCTCTCAACCAAACAAAGCACTGGCAGCTATTCCAGACCAGATCGCCTCCACATCAGATCGATCTATTGAACATATAAGTAATGATGCTATGTCATTATTTATTAAGAAATTTGGTAAATTCATGTCTAAAAATAAGAGGAACTTTAAACCCTCTCATCATTATAAGCCAAGAAAGGACGATGCTGTTAATGATCAGGCTTGCTACAATTGTGGTAAGACCGGACATTTCATTGCAGATTGCACCAGACCGAAGAAAGAAGAACGGAAGGAGAAGCATCGCGATGACAGGAAAAAGAAGCACTACAAAGACC
This sequence comes from Haberlea rhodopensis, assembly GCA_907163345.1. Lineage (NCBI taxonomy): Eukaryota > Viridiplantae > Streptophyta > Magnoliopsida > Lamiales > Gesneriaceae > Haberlea > Haberlea rhodopensis. Next base: position 20,097,529 of record CAJQUN010000004.1, on the reverse strand, counting down.
GCAAAAATCATGGAAAGTCCCAAAAGGTCCTAGTAGCTGAAGAAGGAAACAGCAAGTGGGCTCAGACTGACTCCGATTCAGACAGCTCCGAATATTCTTCCAGCGAAAGCGAAGAAGATATTCAATGTCTAATGGTAGATGAAGAGATTAGTCAGATAGACGAGGTATTTGACTTTGACTCAAATGAATTTACACGTGAAGAGCTCATGTCCGCACTGCAAGACATGGCTAATGATTATAGGATCTTAGCTGAATCATTTGAGAAGAATAAAGCTAAAATCAGTGATCAAATGGATGAGCACAACAAACCAAGCTGCTCTGAGCAGGGTGAGTGCAACAATCTCCAGATCGAGCTGAATAAGCTGAAAATCTCCTATGATCAGCTCCATGAAGAAAATAAGAGAATTAGCACACAAAATGCTAAGCTTTCTCATATATTCAAGACATGGACAAAATCCAGAACATCTTTGGAAGAATTACAAGAGGTACAAAGAAACGTTGGTGATTTCACCGGCATAGGCTTTGACACCAAAGAATCCACCAAAGATAAATCTGAACTGTTGCTGGTAACGAACAAAATCAAACAAATGACATTTGTTAAATCCAGCACAGTATATGAAACTGAAGCACATACGATTCAAACGGGAGTCTCTTTCGTGAATCAAGGTTTGAGAAAAGGAATTGGATATGTCAACCAAGCCAAAGAAAAGGCACCAGCAAGCTTTGCGTCTTTCAGACCAAATCTAAGGGTACAAGATCGAAGGCAAGGAAGACAATACAATTACTATAATTCAAAACCAGTTCAACGAAGATATAGACTACCTCATGAGAATCAAAGGGTTCCACATCGCACACATTATCACACACAACATCAAAACAGACCAGCTCACAGCACACCGCACACACACAAGCCACTAAAGCTGATACAAGTGTGGGTTCCCAAGGGGCTAATCCGTTCTGGACCCAAATAGGATTGGGTACCAACAATAAATATGTTTGATGGCAGGTACCGAAGAAACTTGCATCAGACTAGTACTTGGACAGCGGGTGCTCTCGTCACATGACTGGAAACATCGGGCTGCTGTCTGAAGTCACAGAATGTACTGGACCCAAGATCATTTTTGGAGATAATTCGAAGGGTAAGACGGTGGGCAAGGGTAAGATTGTCCATGGTGACATTATTATCAATGACGTGCTGTTAGTTGAAAATCTGTGCTATAATCTGATTAGTATAAGTCAACTTTGTGATAATGGCTATGCTGTAGAATTTCACAAACACACTTACACTGTTAAATCATCAGACGGTATAACCATGCTTTTAGGAATCAGGAATGGAAATACATATAAGATTAACTGGAATCATGCTCAACCTGATAATCCTACTTGCTTCATCGCTAACAATGATAATAAACACTGGCTATGGCATAAACGCTTGAATCATATCAATTTTAAGACTATCTCTAGCCTGTGTAAACATGATTTAGTTATCGGTCTGCCCAAGATCGACTTTGCTAAGGATAAGATCTGCGAAGCTTGCCAAATGGGCAAACAGATCAGATCATCCTTCAAAAACAAGAATGCCAAATCCTCCTCCCGCTGTTTAGAACTATTGCATATGGACTTGTTTGGTCCTATACCAATAACAAGTTTAGGGGGAATGCGGTATACTCTTGTTGTTATTGATGATTACTCACGCTTTACATGGACTATATTTTTGAGCAGTAAAGATCAGACCGGTCCGAAGTTGATCAAGCTGCTGAAACGCACTCAGAACGAAAAATCATCCAGCATAGACAGGATTCGAAGTGACAAAGGCACTGAGTTTTCAAATCAGAATCTTGAATCATTTCTAGAAGATCATGGAATTAAGCATGAGTTCTGTAGGGTCTTCCTACCTTAATATCATTTAGTACACATAAATTGGACAGAACATGCATTTATAACCTCTTAAGGGTTCCGGTTGTAGCTTGAGCTAAGGAGATTACAGGCCAAAATAAAATTTCCAAAAGCTATTTAATTACATTCCCATTAATGAATGTTAAAGCTATAGGTTTACACTACTCCTAGAGTAGAGACTATCAAAATCCTGCATCCTACATTCATCTTGCTTCCTTTAGCTCACCTCCTCAACCCGACCCTAGGCCCTCGGTCCAAAAGTGTACCTACAGGAACAACCCATCATGTGCATGTATATCGTTACTTAACATCATAGGGCAATGGCATATAAATAAATGCATGAAAGTAATTGGTAACGTATACTTCCTGGTTAATTACATTAACCCTTTTTGGTTGTCCCTGTCATAGCCATACATATAATCATTAATTCTTGACATGAATGATTAAAATCGTCGTCTTATAAACATCGTCGTCTTACAGCATCGTCATCATATAAGCATTATCATCTTATACATATCATCATTTATAACATCATCATCATATAAGCATTATCTTATACATATCATCATTTATAACATCATCATCATATAAGCATCATCATCTTATATCATCATCTTATAGCATCATCATCTTATATCATCATCTTATAGCATCATCATCTTATAAGCATCATCGTCTTATAACTTCATCATCTTATAACGTCGTCATATTATAATATCATCATCATTTAAGCATCACAACAAGATACAACAGTAAATGTACGAAGTCTTGGTTAAGTAATTTACTGGTTATTCGTTAACTTCTTCTTGTTAACCCTGATTTACCTTCATGCATATGGGCATCTTACCCCGTGGTATTTTACCACACAGTAACATCGTATGGCCTCTTACCATATGGGCATCTTACCCCGTGGCATCTTACCACATAATAACATCGTGTGGTCTCTTACCATATGGGCATCTTACCCCGTGGCATCTTACCACATATTAACATCGTATGGCCTCTTACCATATGGGCATCTTACCCCGTGGCATCTTACCACATAATAACATCGTGTGGTCTCTTACCATATGGGCATCTTACCCCGTGGCATCTTACCACATAATAACATCGTATGACATCTTACTATATGGGCATCTTACCCCGTGGCGTCTTACCACATTATAACGTTATATGGCATCTTACCATATGGGCATCTTACCCTTTTATAAACATCGTATAACATTATTATAAACTTACTTACCCCAATCATCATCATAAACATCATCATTATGTACATCATCATCATCATAAACTTACTTATCATAATCATCATCGTAAACATCATCATCATAAACTTACTTATCATAATCATCATTGTAAGCATCATCATCATAAACTTACTTATCATAATCATCATCGTAAACATCATCATCATAAACTTACTTATCATAATCATCATTGTAAGCATCATCATCATAAACTTACTTATCATAATCATCATTGTAAGCATCATCATCATAAACTTACTTATCATAATCATCATTGTAAACATCATATCATCTTCATTTACAATAACATCATCATCAACATCGTAAATACTTATGCAATTAATGCATAGTCAGAGTTAGGAGTGTGTTACCGTCCAATGCCCGTACGCTTCTTACGTACCTTAATTCCAAAAATGGAGAAGTTGTAGGACTTTATCTCCTTGAAGTTGTGGGTACCTGGGATGGTTCTACATAACCATACAAATCGATATTAGAAGCTAAATATAGTCCAATATCCAAAAATCCCACAAAAATATCAAAAACCACATTTTCCCATTTTTGAACAGTGGCGATCGATCGCTCAAAACATGGCGATCGATCGCCAGATTTTTCACATAGCGGCGATCGATCGCTTAAAATGAGGCGATCGATCGCCTTGATGTTCATTTCGCCACTGGACGTTGGCGATCGATCGCGCCATTTGAGGCGATCGATCGCCTGAGCTCATCTTCGCGTACTGCCTCTCGGCGATCGATCGCTGCTTTTGTAGCGATCGATCGCCACTTACAGTGGCCGCGATTTCTCCATTTTCATGTGCATTTTGCAAGCTCATCTTCACACCTTTCAACACCAAACTTCCCAACAATAACAATAACATCATAACCCACTAAAACCCACTTGAAACACTTCAAAAATCATACCCCAACCATAAACAACACATACCCAAACAAACCCACATAAAACATCAAAAACTTAACCCATTTCAACACCAAACATCATAAAACTTATAGGAATGGTTCCATACCTCTTGTAGGCTCCAAATCCTAGCAAAGATCACACAAACAAAGTTTTTGTGGAACTTTTCTTCTCCTCTTTTGGTGGAACTCGAAAATGTGGTAAAGGGGTAGGGTTTGAGAGTAATTGGGGATTTAAGAGTGAAAAGGGTAAAGTGAGTTGGGTAAGGTGGGGGAAAGGGTTAATTAAATTGCACCCAAAATTAACATGATGTATAAAATACCCCAACATGGTATTTTAAAAGCATTTTACAAAAATGCAACCAACTTCATTAAATTTATACTTTCCTCATAATTAACGATCAACATAGTTAAATCATGTTAACACCCCATTTCCTATCATGCATAACATGCACCTTGAAACGTAACCCCCGGGTCATGCCTATCATGTGACTAAGCATTTCATCATGATAATTAATTTCAACACGTAAATCAATTATCCACATAATTAATCATATAAACATAATTAATGCCTTCATTGCAATTAATCATTTCGGGGCGTCACATTACTCCCCTACTTATAAGATTTCGTCCTCGAAATCGCATGCACTTACCCAAAGTGAAACTAAACATAAATCATACCAGAAAATAGTTCCGGGTAATGCTGCATCATGTGCCGTTCCGTCTCCCACGTAGCCTCCTCGACACCCCGGCGATCCCACTGAACTTTGACTATCGATAAAACTTTACTTCGTAGTCTGCGATCCTCACGATCCAGAATTCTGACCGGTCGTTCAACGTAGGATACCCCTGGGTCCAACTGCACTTCAGTAGACTGTAATACATGAGACGAGTCTGGCTCATACTTCCGTAACATAGAGGCATGGAAAACATCATACATCCCAGATAAAGACGGCGGTAGAGCCAAACAGTGAGCCAAAGTACCGGTACGCTGCAATACTTCATATGGCCCAACATACCTCGGGGATAACTTCCCCGCATACCAAAACGAACTACACCTCTGGAGGGTGAGATTTTCAAGAAGACCTTGTCTTCTACTTGGAATTCTAGCGGCCGTCGCCGCTTGTTGGCATAGGCTGCTTGCCTATCCTGGGTCACCTTCATCTTTTGGCGTATCAACTTAATTTTGTCTTACATATCCTTAATCATATCCGGTCATCCGACCGCTTTACTAGTCAAGTCCTCCCAATACAGCGGTGACCTACATCGTCGTTCGTAAAGAGCTTCAAAAGGAGTTATTTGAATGCTCGTCTGATAGCTGTTAATATAGGAGAACTCCATCATTGGCACTGAATCTTGCCACGGAGTATCAAACTCCTAAACACATGCCCTCGACATGTCCTCGAGCGTCTGAAGGGTACGCTCTGTCTGGTCGTCTGACTGAGGGTGATAAGTTGTACTCAGCATCACCTCTGTGCCCAAAGCTGTCTGGAGACCCTCCCAGAAATGTGAAGTGAACCTCGGGTCTCTGTCAGACACTATCGAGACTGGAATACCATGCAACCACACCACATCCCGCACATATAATTGGGTCATCTTTAGGTACGCAAAAGTCATACAGTAGGGGATGAAGTGAGCTACCCTCGTTAGCCTATCCACGATCACCAGATCGTATCGAATCCAGAGGCCGCTCTTGGCAAGTGGGTTACAATGTCCATAAATACATGCTCCCGCTTCCATTGGGGGTACTTCCGAGCTCTTCAGCTCGTCATAAGGCCTCTGCCTTTCTGCCTTTACCTGCTGGCAGATCAAACATCTTTTGACAAGGCCATAACATCACGCTTCATACGTCTCCACCAGAATTAACCACCTAAGTCTTGTACATCTTCCTTCCTCCTGGGTGGATAGTGAACCGACTACTGTGGCTCACTCCAACAAGATCGACACTCGCACCGGCGATGTGTACACATCAATATCATAGCCCGGACGGCAATAGGAAGTCATCATCGCTGATAAACACATAGTGTCCTCAGCAGTACTTTTCACTTCCGACTTAAGGTGCCTGCTATTAAGTTGCTTTACCAGGATGGTACTCAATCTTACAGTCAAAATCCTTGAGTAAGTCCATTCACCTTCTTTGTGAACAAAACTTCAGGCTCTTATGGTCCGTGTAGATGGTAAACGACGTACCATCCAAGTAATGCTTCCAAATTCCAAGGCAAACATAATGGCTGCCAGCTCCAAATCGTGGACTGGGTACCTAGCCTCATGTGGTTTCAACCGCCTCGATGCATAAGCCAGCACAAGCTTATCTCGCATCAACACATAACCCAAACCTTGAAGTGATGTATTCGAGTACAAGGCAACCTCTTGTCTTCAGAAGGAATCACCAACCCTGGCACTGTCGTCAGACGACGCTTCAATCCTTGGAAGCTTTTCTCACAAGCTTCGGACCAAAAGAATGGGACTCCTTCCTGAGTCAACCGCGCCAGCGGCTTAGCGATCTTGATATAACATGATCCAAAATACTACACTGCTCGACCAGAACTCGTACTTACTGAGCCTTGCATACAACTGATGATCCCTACGGATCTGGAGTACTGTTCTCAAGTGCTATGTTCCTCTTCAGTTCGAGAGTAAATAAGTACATCGTCAATGGAAACTATGACGAACTGATCCAAACATGGTTGGATCACCCTGTTCACCAGGCTCATAAAATAGTTGGGGCATCCGTCACCCCAAAGGGCATGACTAAGAATCCGTAATGCTCACATAAGGTCCTGGAAGCTGTCTTCTGTACATCGTCCTCTCAAACTTGAATCTGATGGTCCCCGATCTCAGATCGATCTTACTGTAGAGCCTCGTACTCTGCAGCTGATCAAACAAATCGTCGATCCCCGGAAACGGATACTTATTCTTCACTATGGCTTTGTTCAGTTGTCCGAAATCGGTGCACAACCGCAACGAACTATCTTTCTTTTCGACAGATAGGACTGGTGCATCCCAAGGCGATATGCTAGGGTGTATATAGTCCTTGCCAAGGAGCTCTTGCAACTGAACCTTTAATTCCCTTAACTCCGCTGGTGCCATCCTATACGGGCACGAGAAATGGTAGGCGTCCCTGGTAGTAACTTAATCCCAAACTCGACCTCTCTCGTCGGTGGGAATCCGGGAATCTCTTCCGGAAATGCATCAGGAAACACCGCCACTACGGGCACATCCTCAACCTTTAACTCTTTCCTCTTTCAGTAATAACCACAGTATAGTTGAAATATCCTTTGTGGTCTCGTTCCAATGACTGTGCCATCTTGACAACAGATATTAACGGAATCCTTGAACGGAAATCATCCCCATAGAATGTCCATCGGACTCCCATATCAGACATGAATCGGACAGCCCTTGTCTGCAGTCTACAACTGCCTGATACCTGTTCAGAACATCAATGCCTACAAACTGACATCCCCAGAACAATCAAGTCTGTCCTCAGTTCGTTATCCTCAAAATAAATGAGGCCGTCTTAACCAATCTGATCAGTTATCAAACTTCTTCCAGCGGGGGTCGAGACTACAAGAGGCGTGGGCGACGGAGAAGTACATATGTGGTGCCTTTCCACAAAACTTGTTGACATTTGCTGCCATACTGCAACACAAGGGTTAACAACCAGATCCAAAAGCAGTTCACATAATACATCGTTGGAGAAGCGAAACATGTTAGTACCACATCATATACTTCATATGCAACTTATGCACAAAACATGTTTAAAAGTAAGCACCTAGCCAACTTATTGCTAAGGCTACCCTTGACTCATTCCCGAGTTATCTAACCACTGCTCTGATACCACTAATGTAGGGTCTTCCTACCTTAATATCATTTAGTACACATAAATTGGACAGAACATGCATTTATAACCTCTTAAGGGTTCCGGTTGTAGCTTGAGCTAAGGAGATTACAGGCCAAAATAAAATTTCCAAAAGCTATTTAATTACATTCCCATTAATGAATGTTAAAGCTATAGGTCTACACTACTCCTAGAGTAGAGACTATCAAAATCCTGCATCCTACATTCATCTTGCTTCCTTTAGCTCACCTCCTCAACCCGACCCTAGGCCCTCGGTCCAAAAGTGTACCTACAGGAACAACCCATCATGAGCATGTATATCGTTACTTAACATCATAGGCAATGACATATAAATAAATGCATGAAAGTAATTGGTAACGTATACTTCCTGGTTAATTACATTAACCCTTTTTGGTTGTCCCTGTTTCATAGCCATACATATAATCATTAATTCTTGACTTGAATGATTAAAATCGTCGTCTTATAAACATCGTCGTCTTACAGCATCGTCATCATATAAGCATTATCATCTTATACATATCATCATTTATAACATCATCATCATATAAGCATTATCTTATACATATCATCATTTATAACATCATCATCATATAAGCATCATCATCTTATATCATCATCTTATAGCATCATCATCTTATATCATCATCTTATAGCATCATCATCTTATAAGCATCATCATCTTATAACTTCATCATCTTATAACGTCGTCATATTATAATATCATCATCATTTAAGCATCATAACAAGATACAACAGTAAATGTACGAAGTCTTGGTTAAGTAATTTACTGGTTATTCGTTAACTTCTTCTTGTTAACCCTGATTTACCTTCATGCATATGGGCATCTTACCCCGTGGTATTTTACCACACAGTAACATCGTATGGCCTCTTACCATATGGGCATCTTACCCCGTGGCATCTTACCACATAATAACATCGTGTGGTCTCTTACCATATGGGCATCTTACCCCGTGGCATCTTACCACGTGGCATCTTACCACATATTAACATCGTATGGCCTCTTACCATATGGGCATCTTACCCCGTGGCATCTTACCACATAATAACATCGTGTGGTCTCTTACCATATGGGCATCTTACCCCGTGGCATCTTACCACATAATAACATCGTATGACATCTTACTATATGGGCATCTTACCCCGTGGCGTCTTACCACATTATAACGTTATATGACATCTTACCATATGGGCATCTTACCCTTTTATAAACATCGTATAACATTATTATAAACTTACTTACCCCAATCATCATCATAAACATCATCATTATGTACATCATCATCATAAACTTACTTATCATAATCATCATCGTAAACATCATCATCATAAACTTACTTATCATAATCATCATTGTAAGCATCATCATCATAAACTTACTTATCATAATCATCATCGTAAACATCATCATCATAAACTTACTTATCATAATCATCATTGTAAGCATCATCATCATAAACTTACTTATCATAATCATCATTGTAAGCATCATCATCATAAACTTACTTATCATAATCATCATTGTAAACATCATATCATCTTCATTTATCATAACATCATCATCAACATCGTAAATACTTATGCAATTAATGCATAGTCAGAGTTAGGAGTGTGTTACCGTCCAATGCCCGTACGCTTCTTACGTACCTTAATTCCAAAAATGGAGAAGTTGTAGTACTTTATCTCCTTGAAGTTGTGGGTACCTGGGATGGTTCTACATAACCATACAAATCGATATTAGAAGCTAAATATAGTCCAATATCCAAAAATCCCACAAAAATATCAAAAACCACATTTTCCCATTTTTGAACAGTGGCGATCGATCGCTCAAAACATGGCGATCGATCGCCAGATTTTTCACATAGCGGCGATCGATCGCTTAAAATGAGGCGATCGATCGCCTTGATGTTCATTTCGCCACTGGACGTTGGCGATCGATCGCGCCATTTGAGGCGATCGATCGCCTGAGCTCATCTTCGCGTACTGCCTCTCGGCGATCGATCGCTGCTTTTGTAGCGATCGATCGCCACTTACAGTGGCCGCGATTTCTCCATTTTCATGTGCATTTTGCAAGCTCATCTTCACACCTTTCAACACCAAACTTCCCAACAATAACAATAACATCATAACCCACTAAAACCCACTTGAAACACTTCAAAAATCATACCCCAACCATAAACAACACATACCCAAACAAACCCACATAAAACATCAAAAACTTAACCCATTTCAACACCAAACATCATAAAACTTATAGGAATGGTTCCATACCTCTTGTAGGCTCCAAATCCTAGCAAAGATCACACAAACAAAGTTTTTGTGGAACTTTTCTTCTCCTCTTTTGGTGGAACTCGAAAATGTGGTAAAGGGGTAGGGTTTGAGAGTAATTGGGGATTTAAGAGTGAAAAGGGTAAAGTGAGTTGGGTAAGGTGGGGGAAAGGGTTAATTAAATTGCACCCAAAATTAACATGATGTATAAAATACCCCAACATGGTATTTTAAAAGCATTTTACAAAAATGCAACCAACTTCATTAAATTTATACTTTCCTCATAATTAACGATCAACATAGTTAAATCATGTTAACACCCCATTTCCTATCATGCATAACATGCGCCTTGAAACGTAACCCCCGGGTCATGCCTATCATGTGACTAAGCATTTCATCATGATAATTAATTTCAACACGTAAATCAATTATCCACATAATTAATCATATAAACATAATTAATGCCTTCATTGCAATTAATCATTTCGGGGCGTCACATTACTCCCCTACTTATAAGATTTCGTCCTCGAAATCGCATGCACTTACCCAAAGTGAAACTAAACATAAATCATACCAGAAAATAGTTCCGGGTAATGCTGCATCATGTGCCGTTCCGTCTCCCACGTAGCCTCCTCGACACCCCGGCGATCCCACTGAACTTTGACTATCGGTAAAACTTTACTTCGTAGTCTGCGATCCTCACGATCCAGAATTCTGACCGGTCGTTCAACGTAGGATACCCCTGGGTCCAACTGCACTTCAGTAGACTGTAATACATGAGACGGGTCTGGCTCATACTTCCGTAACGTAGAGGCATGGAAAACATCATACATCCCAGATAAAGACGGCGGTAGAGCCAAACAGTGAGCCAAAGTACCGGTACGCTGCAATACTTCATATGGCCCAACATACCTCGGGGATAACTTCCCCGCATACCAAAATGAACTACACCTCTGGAGGGTGAGATTTTCAAGAAGACCTTGTCTTCTACTTGGAATTCTAGCGGCCGTCGCCGCTTGTTGGCATAGGCTGCTTGCCTATCCTGGGTCACCTTCATCTTTTGGCGTATCAACTTAATTTTGTCTTACATATCCTTAATCATATCCGGTCATCCGACCGCTTTACTAGTCAAGTCCTCCCAATACAACGGTGACCTACATCGTCGTTCGTAAAGAGCTTCAAAAGGAGTTATTTGAATGCTCGTCTGATAGCTGTTAATATAGGAGAACTCCATCATTGGCACTGAATCTTGCCACAGAGTATCAAACTCCTAAACACATGCCCTCGACATGTCCTCGAGCGTCTGAAGGGTACGCTCTGTCTGGTCGTCTGACTGAGGGTGATAAGTTGTACTCAGCATCACCTCTGTGCCCAAAGCTGTCTGGAGACCCTCCCAGAAATGTGAAGTGAACCTCGGGTCTCTGTCAGACACTATCGAGACTGGAATACCATGCAACCACACCACATCCCGCACATATAATTGGGTCATCTTTAGGTACGCAAAAGTCATACAGTAGGGGATGAAGTGAGCTACCCTCGTTAGCCTATCCACGATCACCAGATCGTATCGAATCCAGAGGCCGCTCTTGGCAAGTGGGTTACAAAGTCCATAAATACATGCTCCCACTTCCATTGGGGGTACTTCCGAGCTCTTCAGCTCGTCATAAGGCCTCTGCCTTTCTGCCTTTACCTGCTGGGAGATCAAACATCTTTTGACAAGGCCATAACATCACGCTTCATACGTCTCCACCAGAATTAACCACCTAAGTCCTTGTACATCTTCCTTCCTCCTGGGTGGATAGTGAACCGACTACTGTGGCTCGCTCCAACAAGATCGACACTTGCACCGGCGATGTGTCCACATCAATATCATAGCCCGGACGGCAATAGGAAGTCATCATCGCTGATAAACACATAGTGTCCTCAGCAGTACTTTTCACTTCCGACTTAAGGTGCCTGCTATTAAGTTGCTTTACCAGGATGGTACTCAATCTTACAGTCAAAATCCTTGAGTAAGTCCATTCACCTTCTTTGTGAACAAAACTTCAGGCTCTTATGGTCCGTGTAGATGGTAAACGACGTACCATCCAAGTAATGCTTCCAAATTCCAAGGCAAACATAATGGCTGCCAGCTCCAAATCGTGGACTGGGTACCTAGCCTCATGTGGTTTCAACCGCCTCGATGCATAAGCCAGCACAAGCTTATCTCGCATCAACACATAGCCCAAACCTTGAAGTGATGTATTCGAGTACAAGGCAACCTCTTGTCTTCAGAAGGAATCACCAACCCTGGCACTGTCGTCAGACGACGCTTCAATCCTTGGAAGCTTTTCTCACAAGCTTCGGACCAAAAGAATGGGACTCCTTCCTGAGTCAACCGCGCCAGCGGCTTAGCGATCTTGATATAACATGATCCAAGAATACTACACTGCTCGACCAGAACTCGTACTTACTGAGCCTTGCATACAACTGATGATCCCTACGGATCTGGAGTACTGTTCTCAAGTGCTATGTTCCTCTTCAGTTCGAGAGTAAATAAGTACATCGTCAATGGAAACTATGACGAACTGATCCAAACATGGTTGGATCACCCTGTTCACCAGGCTCATAAAATAGTTGGGGCATCCGTCACCCCAAAGGGCATGACTAAGAATCCGTAAAGCTCACATAAGGTCCTGGAAGCTGTCTTCTGTACATCGTCCTCTCAAACTTGAATCTGATGGTCCCCGATCTCAGATCGATCTTACTGTAGAGCCTCGTACTCTGCAGCTGATCAAACAAATCGTCGATCCCCGGAAACGGATACTTATTCTTCACTATGGCTTTGTTCAGTTGTCTGAAATCGGTGCACAACCGCAACGAACTATCTTTCTTTTCGACAGATAGGACTGGTGCATCCCAAGGCGATATGCTAGGGTGTATATAGTCCTTGCCAAGGAGCTCTTGCAACTGAACCTTTAATTCCCTTAACTCCGCTGGTGCCATCCTATACGGGCACGAGAAATGGTAGGCGTCCCTGGTAGTAACTTAATCCCAAACTCGACCTCTCTCGTCGGTGGGAATCCGGGAATCTCTTCCGGAAATGCATCAGGAAACACCGCCACTACGGGCACATCCTCAACCTTTAACTCTTTCCTCTTTCAGTAATAACCACAGTATAGTTGAAATATCCTTTGTGGTCTCGTTCCAATGACTGTGCCATCTTGACAACAGATATTAACGAAATCCTTGAACGGAAATAATCCCCATAGAATGTCCATCGGACTCCCATATCAGACATGAATCGGACAGCCCTTGTCTGCAGTCTACAACTGCCTGATACCTGTTCAGAACATCAATGCCTACAAACTGACATCCCCAGAACAATCAAGTCTGTCCTCAGTTCGTTATCCTCAAAATAAATGAGGCCGTCTTAACCAATCTGATCAGTTATCAAACTTCTTCCAGCGGGGGTCGAGACTACAAGAGGCGTGGGCGACGGAGAAGTACATATGTGGTGCCTTTCCACAAAACTTGTTGACATTTGCTGCCATACTGCAACACAAGGGTTAACAACCAGATCCAAAAGCAGTTCACATAATACATCATTGGAGAAGCTGTAAATACTGCATGCTACACTCAAAATCGGTCTATGATTAATAAGAAGCTGAATCTCACTCCATATGAAATATGGACTGGTAACAGACCGTCTATTTCTCACCTTCATGTATTTGGCTGTAAATGCTTCGTTCACAACAATGGTAAGAATTATCTTACAGCATTTGAAGCTAAGCCAGATAATGGAATATTCTTAGGATATTCATCAACTAGCAAATCTTATCGAATTTTTAATAATCGAACCTTAACTGTAGAAGAATCAGTTCATGTAGTTTTTTATGAATCTTTGTGTGTTGAGGGTAACAAAGAATCAATTCAAAATCAGATGGAAAACATCCATCTCGAAGCTAACAGTGATGATGAGATTGTAGCTAACAGGTCAAGAGACAACCCACAAGAACCTGAAGTACCAGCCAGACCGGATCAAGGCAATGAAGCTTCTTCAGATCGAGCCGATCCGGATGATCCAAACTCTCATATCAAAGCAGATGCTGATCATACCGCTACTACTACTCATCCGGCTGAACCAGACAATCCAGAGTCAAGCTATCGATGGACTAAGAGGCATCCACCTAATCTAGTGATTGGAAGTCCCTCTGCACCGATTAGAACTAGAGGACAGATGATGGATGAGTTCACTCATGCTGTTTTCATCTCAACTCTGGAACCTAAGAAGATCGATGAAGCTCTGACTGATTTCAAATGGATTAAGGCAATGCAAGAAGAGCTTAATCAATTCGAACAAAATCAAGTTTGGAGTCTAACCCCCAGACCAAGCGATCTGCCTGTTATTGGAACCAGATGGGTTTTCAGAAACAAGATGGACGCAGATGGAACTGTGGTTAGAAACAAGGCCAGACTGGTGGCACAAGGATTCCGACAAGAAGAAGGAATTGAATTCGATGAATCTTTTGCACCAGTTGCCAGACTTGAAGCAATCAGAATCTTTCTTACATATGCTGCCTTTAAAGACTTCAAGGTATATCAGATGGACGTCAAGAGCGCCTTTCTTAATGGTAAGCTTCAGAAGGAAGTTTACATTGAGCAACCTCCTGGATTTTAGAACCACTCATTCCCTAATCATGTATATCTACTGACTAAAGCAGTATATGGTCTGAAACAAGCACCAAGGGCCTGGTATGACACTCTATCTCAATTTCTGCTGAACCATGACTTTCAGATCGGCTCAGTAGATAAAACTCTCTTTAAATTTATTAAGGGGGAACATACCCTGTTGGTTCAGATTTATGTTGATGATATAATCTTTGGGTCAACTAACCCCAAATTATGCGAGAAATTTTCCAAGTTGATGCAGGGACAGTTTGAGATGAGCATGATGGGAGAACTGTCATTCTTTTTGGGTCTCCAAGTCAAACAGCTCAGCAATGGAATTTTCATCAACCAAACCAAGTATACCAAAGAGCTGCTTAAGAGATTCGGAATGGAAACATGCTCAACTGCATCCACTCCAATGAGTCCTACAATCAAGTTAGACAAAGACGAAGGGGGAACGGCAGTCGAAGTAACTATGTATAGAGGACTAATCGGATCGCTCTTATATCTTACAGCGAGCCGGCCTGATATTATGTTCTCAGTCTGTATGTGCGCCAGATTTTAGTCAGAACCAAAGCAATCACATTTTATTGCTGCTAAGCGTATTCTGAAATACTTGAAAGGATCTCAGAACGTTGGTCTTTGGTACTCCAAAGATTCTAACTTCAGCTTGATCGGATATTCAGACGCAGACTACGCTGGCTGTAAGATTGATCGTAAAAGCACCAGTGGAACATGTCAATTTCTAGGTGAAAGATTGATCTCTTGGTTCAGTAAGAAGCAAACATCAATTGCCACATCTACAGCTGAAGCAGAATATCTTGCCGCTGGAAGCTGTTGCGCTCAAATGCTCTGGATTCAACACCAGCTCAAAGACTATGGCATCCAAGCTGTTGACTCTCCGATATTTTGCGACAACACAAGTGCAATCGCTATAACATATAATCCAGTTCTGCACTCTCGAACAAAGCATATTGATATAAGACATCATTTTATTCAAGATCATGTTGGCAAAAAGGAGATTCGGATCGAGCACATCTCAACAGAGCAGCAAGCAGCAGACATCTTCACCAAACCGCTCCCTGAGGCTAAGTTTAATTATTTCCGTCAAATTCTTGAATTAATTGACTTATCTTAATAGTTTAGATGTTCTCTTCTTCTCGCGCCTAAAGAATTTTGTTGGCTCAGATCGATGATGTTCGGCTTGCTGTGCAGCGCAAAGAGCTATTCAAGGCCACTCAAAGATTCAGACTGGCGACTCTGCTCTTAACTGCTGAGAAAGCGAACTTCGATCCGAATGTTCAAACTGCCAGAGATGATGGGGCTGTTATTGCTCAATTAGAGATGGATATTCATGCTCTCCAGTTAGCTGTCCGATTTCAACGACAGAAACTCAGCATATCCACTCCAGCAACCAGCCCGGATCATTCCTTTGCCAGCAAGACTCTGGCAGAACCTTTCTTTGAGGTTATTCCCTCTGGAGCAGCAGAACAGATTGCAGATCGAGCAGCAGAACAGACTGCAGATCGCGAAGCAGATCAGACTGCAGACATAGTAGCAGATCAGACAGCGGAGCAGCCATTGCCTAATGCTCCGTCTGCTACAGAAGATGAACCACTGAATGTTTTGTTGGATTCTCCAACAACATCTATTCCATTGGGATCGTCAGCCTCCCACGTTCACATCAGTCCAACCGCAGAACTTGCAACAGTTGGCGCACCAGAGTTCGTCGATCCGGATCTGGTGGTATCCACTGTTGTTGCAGCTCTACAACTTGAGGAGCCTTCCAGACCCAGCACTCCTCCAGTCCACTCAGATGAAGATATGGCTTTCTTACAAGCATTTTCTTTGGATCTAGTCACCTTGATCCGGTCCGAAAGTCACCAAGCTGCTGTATCTTCACTTGTGCCGATTGCTGAAGAAGATGATCATGCTTTGTCGTCATCAGATCACTCTCCAAGCCGACAATCTGATGCACCTCAATTTCTGGCAAGGACTCTTCAGCACCTATCTGACAACTGCATGTCACTCTCTCAACGTGTTCTAGAAGTTCATCAAGGTCAGAGGCTTACAGCTTTGGACTTTGATTCATTCAAAGAGAAGATGACAGCCAGTATCGGCAGCCTTCAACGAGGACTGAACGATTTGTTCTCTCAGCAAGCCACTTATAAGAACAGCCTGAGAAAAGAGCAGATCGAGCTGGCCATTGAAGTCAGAGCATCCGTCGCCAACTCCCTTCGCGCTCAAGATACTCGTCTTGACGCTATCAGCGCTCAGCTAGCACAAGTTGTAGATTTTCTCCAAGAGATTGCTGCTGACAAAAAGGGGGAAAAGAAAAAAGACTTCAAGCCGCATTAGTCTCAGTCTTCAAGAAAATAGATTGTTTATATTTTCAGACTGTCTTTATGCAAGACTGTTGATCAATAAAGAAAATCTTTCTTTGATTAAGTCCTTGTTCATTTATTTTGAACTAAACTAAAAGACTTAATAATAAAAGACTTAATCGATCCAACTTAATTATGTTCATTTATTTTGAACAAGAAGAAGTAATCGATCCGAAAGTATACGCTTCAGAGTTCTTATCAGACTGGTTAAAAAGACTTGGAAGCTAGGTTTTGTCATCATCAAAAAGGGGGAATTTGTTAGTTCCGAACCTTATCGATGAGATTTTAAAGATGACAAAACATATCAGACCGGAGAGAAATCAGACTGACCAGATCGATCGCCCAAAACAGATCAAGCTGATAAGATGACAAAGCATATCAGACCGGATCGAGAGAAATCAGACTGACCAGATCGATCGCCCAAAACAGATCAAGCTGATAAGATGACAAAGCATATCAGACCGGATTGAGGGTCAGACTGACCAGATCGATAGCTCAAAACAGAACAAGCTGATAAGACATATCACATATCAGACCGGATCGATGGATATCAGACTGACTAGATCGAAGCTTCAGATCGATCTCAATCTTTATCAGATCAGAGCAGTCAAGGATGTATAAAGATTGGCTCTTCAGTCCGAATCATTAACGACTATTTATTGTAGCATTTAATGTCGTAATTAATGCTACAAAGGACCAAAGACTGAAGATTGCCATAAAAGGTAAGAAGATAAAGAAGAGCTTACCTGACAGTCGCCGAAAGCATGAACCAGAACGGCAAGTATCCTGAAGAAGAAGACTGTAGCTTACTCAGAGAATAAGCAGAGTCAAGAGTTGCACATTAAGGGAAATAATGTCGTTGGTGCATGCAACTATAAAAGGATGCAACAACAATACAGAAAAAAAACGACACACAGACACAAGGACATGAGAGACTGATCAATCGAAAAACGCACAAGAAAGCAAATCAGCACAAGCTTACAAGCTCAGAAGCTCTCGAGCTGAAATTATTCTTAAGCACGATTACTTTGTAATATTTGATCATTTAGGATCACTGTGCGCATCTTGTGTAGTCTGTATTGAAAAACAGAAGTGAGAAACAAATTGTAACTGTCAGACAGAGAGTGTCTGAACAGATCGAGTGACTAGGAGTTTCAGACTGGTAGTGGGGTAAATCCAGCCTGAATCGGGTTTGTACAACAGGATTGTATAAATCAAAGTCTTCTAGTATAAACCTTCCTTAATTGGAAGAAGGGGAGACGTAGAAGGATTACACCACCTTCGAACTTCCAGAAACATTTTCTGTGTTCTTGTCTTTCTGCACTTGTTCTTTCATTCAAGCCATCGAGCCGCTCTTACAAATATAAGACCAGACCGTTCCGCACTTATACATTCAGTGGTCTGTTATATAAAAGAATTGATTAAGAAACAGATTTCTTTCACTAATCCGAAAGAAATCACAAGGGCTTAAATTTTAGAAGGAGTGTTCATTCACCCCCCCCCCCCCTCTAAACACTCCGGACCGATCCTAACAGAAAGAACTTCACTTATTTCTCCTTCAAAGTAGATGATTTAGTGTCTTCCACATGAACAATATCAAAGAACCTTTCTCGTAGAAACCCCTCTTTATCAACAAACCTCAAAATGATAGCCCTTTGCTCCCTCAAGAAGTGAGCTAAGAAGATTTCAATTTCAAATAACAAATAATAGAAACTGAAATTGATCGTCCTAAAGAGGTATGTCTTGTAAGCCAATTCTAATTTGTATTAGGGAAAATCGAAGTGTGCGTTGTTACCATTCTTTCAGTTCTTCAAACTCTAAAATCAAACTTTAAAATTAATTATAACTGAAAAGATCTAAACTTCTAACCCTAATGGAGGAAATCTTGATGGCATGCTTCTCTTTCACCATCCAATACTCCGTCACGCTCTTCTTCTATTGGAGCTTCCGATGTTCCTGATATATTTTTCTAATTTTTTGCACTCTCTCCTTCTGCCTAGGTTGGTTTTCTTTATAGCAAATGTATAAATAATAAAACCTTAGGAGACAAGTTTAAAATTTTAAAAAATATTTATATAATATTTTTTTAAAAAAAATACACAAAGTATGTGAATTTGTATTTGAGTACACCGGGTCTACTGTAGCATTTCCCGGTCAAACTTGTTGACTTGAGCATTGCAATGTTTGTACGTGCAGTAAGAGTGTTTGGACTTCAATTTCAATTGTTTTTGTTTGGCGGCGTTCTCATAACCGGACCAGACGTAAAATCGACACCCTTACTGATTACATATTTGATCGGTTGAACCACCGGTATATGTCGTCATCATGATGTAATATCTATATTTAATTTTTGTAAAATATATATACTATTTATTTGTCATAATTTCAAAAGTTTCACAATAAAAGAATATTATTGCATCAATATAATATGTTAACTTCAAACAATCGCATCAACTCAAATGTCCAACATAAAAGGAAAACAATAAAACATCTCAAAAATAATAAGCAATGACAAAAAAGAACAATATCCCAAAGATTACAAGCGACTCAAATAAAGTTATGGATAATATCACAAAACCTACAACTTTTAAATGAGAACAATATCTTAAAAACTACAATAATGTCATAGTTCTCTAATCTTTATCATCTTCATCAACCCAGAGGTTCCTTTGTTGCCCTAAAATATGAAGTACATCACCATCATAAAGATTTGAGTTTACCATATCTAACTTTGTTAATTCAACATGATCATTGATCACATACACATCTTCAGTACCTAGGCCCAAAATTGTATTAGAAAATATAAACAAAATAAGATACTAATAGAGATTATAAATAAATAATATAAGACATGACAACATATAGGTGGTTGTGAACTTTCATCATTTCCTAGCTCTTCCTCGTGCATTTGTTCCAACTATCATAATCAAATTCTCCAGAAGCAGATGATGTCCGCCTTAAAATTTTCGCAATCTCTAGCAAGTTAAATGCATCAATACCAAATAACCTCCACCTATCTAGGAAATTAAAACAAATTAGTACATTTTCGAGTAAAATAAATATAGAAAAATGATAAAAATAAAAATAAGAAATGTACCAGGATGAGTAGTTTTTGCATTCTTTATTGCTAATGCTCGTCCAAAACTTCTTCTGCGCTCCCGAAATATGGTGATTTCTTCCATCACATTATCTACTCCTGTGAGATTCTTATCAATGACATCATGTAGACCATTCAAAGCCTCATGATTTCGTTAAGGGCTATCTGGGTCATATTGAAATGCAGGTTAAAAACAATGTTGCTGCATGGAGAGGTTTGCGCAATATTTTATCACATCTATCATTGATAATATTAACATAGGTGTTGTAAAAGCGTTCTTTGTTCGTGAATAATTCTTTTATCCCCTTACTTTGCCTCCACATTCTCTCATACACATAGTTTAATCAAGGATTCTCAACGGTATCACATATGTGCAACAATTTCATAATTGGACCCATAATATTCACAACAATTAAGAAGTTATTCCAAAATGTAGCATCTAGAACAAATTTGCTTATCTTCTTTGTCATTTTCCTCATTTAAAAACTTCTTAAATCCTATAGCTACAATAATAACTTCCAAATATTGTTTGTGCTCATAAAGACTCTTCAATGCTATGAATATTGTGCCAAAACGTGTGGATCTTGGAACAATAACTTCAGTCCATCAAGATCTTTGTTTCAACATGCATGAGGCCATTTGCGATTATACACAAAACATGTATCCTTGAAACAAGAAGTGCCAAATTTCTCACTATGGGAAGCTCTCCAACATCTTTCAAGATCAAATAAATGCAATGAGCAGAACATGAAGACCAAAAAATTGATGGATACTTTTTAGAAAGTAATTTTCCAGCTTTTGTAGTTATTGCATTATCTGTAACTACATGAAGTACATTTTTAACACCCACAATTTCAAATATTTCAGAAAAGAGATTGCACAAATTCTCGGCATTTGATTTGATGTTAGAGGGTTGAGTTTACGTACCCCGGCGCCGGATCCAAATGCAGCGGAATAAAACATAAACAGATCTAACCCGGGGACTGATGATCGCCCCTGATTCATATATTAGAACATGCAAATATAAAATATAATGCATGAAAAGGAATTGTCGTTCACCGACGTGAATCTGATGTCGGTGATCCTCGAGTCCAATCAACCTGACCAGATCTACAAGCTCAGCATCAGTTCTAGTGTGGTGTCGACCTTTCCATGAGAAATAATGTATTGTGTGGAATGATTAAGAGTCATTCCTTCTCAGAAACTAGAATGACTTATTTATAGGTTCATTGAGTCACTAATGGGCTTTGGGTGCATAAAGCCCAACAGACTAACATTTTGCTTGTAGGACACATATGCTAACAATCTCACACTTGCCCAAAAGCCAACACATGAGCACTAAACTCATAATCCAAGTAGGTCAATCCAATTGAATAACTTGATGTACAACTGACGTACATAATTATGAGATAAATATATCATACTTTTTAATTTTAGAACTTTCTATAGATGGAACCTTTCCAAACATAGAAACTCAACTGAAGTGAGGAGCTTTCAAAAATTAAACTCATCTCTTGAATATCAATCACACAATCTTGAGCACTAAACATTTAAGTCTCAATTATCATCGATAGATAGGCGTCCGGTTGATTGTGACTCAGCGAGGCTCAAGTGTATCATAGCAGTAGGATCACACCCTTTGTGATTTTTAGAAGTCAAACAACTTCTTTGGGCTTACCCTGAATGCCCTATTGTCAATTAAACTCCTTTAATAGACAATGATTGAAATATAGTTGCAGCAACAACCTACTGATGGTGGGTAGCGTATAGCATCTGCTCTTTACGAAGACCTAGATACAAATGACTAGCAACGTACGAGAACCTTTCAGCCATAGTTAGCGTGCAGTACATTCCTTTCACTCACATGTCCCGGTTGAATCTAGGGCATTAGTTGGTCGAGGCACATTATGATTTCAATAACTATGTATTTATTTCACGTTATATGATTCATTGTGTGCGTATATGAAAAACTCTTTTTTCACAAGCACTACCCACTCTGGCTAGAGATTCCTTGAATCATATACAGAAAAACACATAGAACATCCTGGTTCATCAAGACCAGTGGTGAATCCCGAACGACAATCATAGGCCTCTGACAGCATCACTGAATACCCAAACTAACAACTTTGTGACCCACATGTGATCAGTCATTAAATCAAAGTACACAACTATCTGTCAAGACCTCAATGACGCCTCGGTCATGAGGAGTAATGGTGCACAACTATGACTAAGAATTCTATACTCGACAAATGGTAACCACTTATAGAATTCCAAGTAGGGTCGTTCAGTGAACTCATTCCTAATGAGCACCTATTCATGTGTGCTGATTTCTCCAAACCAACACCAATGAAACGCGGCGTACTACACTAGACACATCATGAATACCAGTCTCTAACAAGAATATATCGATATCCCATTCTCGAAGGCTCATCGACCAGGAACTTTTAGAAATCGCAGTCGAAAATGTATTTCATGGTCACCATCATATGCGTAACCACATTCTATAGACTATAGCAATCTCAAGGACTTCATCAATACATCAAGATGCATGGGTAAACATATGAAGAAGTGCCATATATTTAAGATTATAAGTACAATCAATCAACTATTGATTTACTTAATCGCATATGATAACAATATCTTTCACTTTCCCAAAGCCAACTACTCATGTGTCTCAAGACCATCTTCCCAAGATGTCTGACAGACACCAATCGTTGTAAAGGCTTTATCAGTGGATTCACAATATTTTTCTGTTGTCGATCTCTAGATAATAATGCCGCGTACACCATCTCTCTCATTAGATGATATTTTCTCAATATATGTTTAGATACTCATGAGATCTTGGCTATTCATAATAGCTCAACTATTTTCACAGTACACAGGAATTATGTCAACCGCACTAGAAATTACACCCAACTCTTGGATGAAATTTCATATCCAAACTGCATCTTTGTTGCATCGTATTCTGCAATGTATTCAGCTTCAGTGGTGGAATAAGATGTGGTGTCTTTCTTAGAACGTTTCCAAGAGACAAGATCATCATTAAGCTTAAATACAAATCCGAACATCGATTTGGTATCATCTACATCCGACTGAAAAATCAGCATCAGCTTAGCCTTCAACTTTTATTTCTCCACTTACAGATCCAAAAACTATGAACAGATCATAAGTTCTTCATAAGTACTTGAGGATTATTTTCACAGTTTTCCAGTGACTTCACTGGGATCTGTCTGATGTCTGCTCATTACTCTAAGAACATACATCAGGACAAGTACATAATATAACATACATAATGCTATTAAAAGTCTAAACATAAGGTACCAATGCCATCTTTTCTCTCTCCTCAACAATTTTAAGACCCATTGACTCAAGAGATGAATACTATAACATATTGGGAAGTAGCTCATTTTTCGACTATTCCATACTAAACACTTTTAGCATACTGTTTATGTACGTAGATTGAGAGATCTCAAGTATCCTTTAGATCTATGCCTATAGATCCTTACGCTAAGCACGTAGGACGCTTATCCCAAATCTTTCATGGAGAATTATTAGATAATCATGCTTTAATTTATTAATCCAATACCATTCACAATGAGCATGATATAATCGACTTAAAGCATCACAAATGTAACCATGATCCCACAAACCCTTTTGCACACACATGTCACTTTCGGATTTTTAACAAAACCAAACACTTTGATGATGTTATCGAAACAGAAGTTCAAACTTTGGGATGCCTTCTGATCGCTATTATTTTAAACAATTATTTCTCAGTGTAGCGATTCTATACCGCAAGTGCAGGGTGTCAAGTTTTAGTTTAATGATATGAAAATTACGGATTGTCGAACCCACGAGGACTAACAAGCAAGTACCAAATAAGATTTCTTTTAACTATATTTAACCTACGATAATTAATTAATAATTAAACTAAACTAAATTAAGCTACTATAACCCAACCAAAATAATCGACGATCACGAGAAAAGTCCACAAGAAAGAATTATCAAGACTATGATTCACCTAACCCAACTCTTACAATTCATTTCTCCATACATCTCTAAGGTGACGGGTTTTTCGAATTTATTCAATATACTCTCTCGAGCTATATTAAGTCTAACATCAAATTGCAACAAGTAACTCTCGTTCACTTAATTAACAATTTAATATTGAATACGCTTTATGAAAACCACTAACTTTAGATTAAACAACCCAAAGCTATCACTCGTGTGTGATTTTATCTCTCGATCTTAATCTTTAACACACGGAATGCATTATTATATCGTATTATAATTTTATCTCTCGATCTCAATTACAATAAAATATCATTCAAATGGGATCAATCCTTCAAAAGCATGAAGAACAATAAAACATGCACTTAGAAGATATATGAATTAATTCTCAAAATCAAATAGGAAAAAAATATGTTATTGATATTTCTCAATCATAAAAAACACAACAAATCCAATTATTCATGTAAAACAATAATAGAAAAGTAAAAGAAAACTCCCAAGTCGACTTCTTTGTTGATTCTCGATCCTTCCTCGCTTCTTTCTCGATCGTGCTCCTCGATTCTCTTGTTGGCTTATTCCAATTCCTATGATGAAGTGGTGATGGTGGATGATGGTGATATGGAGTATGGAGGAGTGGAGGCTATTCCTAGGTTAAAAAGTATGATTGTAGGTGTAATTTTCGTCTAAATATATAGAGGGAAGGGAATCATGGACTTCCTTGTTGGACCCAAACTCTAAAAGGAATTTATTTTTCAGAAAACTTCTCCGGCCGATCGATCGAGACTGACTGCTCGATCGATTGCAAAAGTTCTGTCACCACTGATCGATCGAGATTGGTGGCTCGATCGATCGACCCCTTTTTATTTTTTTTTTATTTTCTTTTGAATTTTTCTTCCTTTCCCGGTTTTGACACGTTCGCTCGGTTTGTTCATTTTTTATCATTTTTGGCTCATTTCCTCTACTTTTATGCATTTCAACATTGATCCTGAAATATAGAAATATATACCAAAAACCGTAATATCATCCCGGAATCTACACGAAAATATATACATATCATAGCATAAATACACGTAATATTCAACCCTATCAACTCCCCCAAACTTATCACTTAATCGTCCTCGATTAAGCATTAAAATCACAAGGTAGAGTTCATTCTCGATACTTGAAACAATTATTTCATGACTTGCTTATTCTCAGAAATCTCATGCACATATACAAAAGTTGACAAGACATGTTTTCTCCTAAGTCAAGCAACACATCTCAAAATCGGAACGTGTGTGTGTGCTAATTTCAATCTCAAGTTTCATGCACATATTCAAGATCAAATCATGTTAATCAACTCAAAGTCGAGATTATCATCAAGCATCACATAGGCATATTATCAAACAACTTCTCCACTAATAATAGTTACTCCATAGACTTGGATCAAAAGGACTTTTTAAGCTTGTAATGTAAGGCCTTTGGTGTTGGCTTCAAAGAAAAGATAGGATATCACAAAGAAGAGAGTATAAGCATGTAATGTTCATATTTGTAGCACAAAATTGAGCTTCTCTTCCTTTTCTTTTATAGCCTTGGCCACTTTGGGTCTTATTTAGTCATTTTTTTTTTCAAGGCTTTTTGTCTATCTTTTTCTTTTCCCATTCATCAATTTTTTCAACACTAAGCTCATCAAAGTATAGCAATTTATGTGTATCTAATGAGAATCATTATACTCCCTTAGGGTAAAGATGTTCAATTTAGGCTCAAGTAGGTGGGTATAATGAGTTGCCAAAAAAATGTTGAATGGTGGCTAATAGTATGTTAAACATACTCCATTCTTTTGCAATTAGGGTCAAATTGGGATACTAGAGATTGATATATACATGGTAAGCTTGAAAGGCTCAAACGGTCCAAAGATCGCCTAGATCATTTCCAAGTCAAGTTTGCAACTATAAAATTTCGCCTCAAAGTGTTATCATCAAATAAGTTCTAGGATAACTCAAAGATGCTCAAGACAAATCATCAAGTTCACAATAATTATCACTATTCAACATGCAATCCACAAGATCATGAGTCATTGTGCTCAACATATTCCTCATCCTTGACATGCTAACTCAAATTAGGATATTCATGTATAAGTCCAATAATCATCAACAATCAAGTTCATATGAATAGTGAGATCAAAATCCTCATTGAATAGTCACTACTATAATTCATTCTTTTCTCAAGTTTGAACTCATAAAAAAAAAATTTAGCTCATAATAATTGGACGATTCAAGTATCATTTAAGCACACAACATGTGGTTAAAACAAGTAAAACATGCAAGCCACTACTCCCCCAAACTTAAATCAAACATTGCCCTCAATGTTCAAATAAATCAAAAGGAAAAAAGAAAGTAGACTCCCCTGATCAAGACGCTTGCATGAGGGTTGAGGAAGATTAGCTCTTGAAAATTCCACTGTTGTAGGGGTTCATTGCTCCAACTGAGTACCTAACAAGAGAAGAATGCAAATGGTAAAATATTCGACTCGAGAGATAAACAAACTAAAATGCAAAAACTGAAAAATAAAACAAAACTTAATAACAAAAGGATACGCTTGTGTTGCCTCCCAAGAAGCGCTGATTTTTAGTCGTCAGCTTGACCATCAGAAGCAACCATCAAAGAGCGGTTGCCGCCCATAGTAAGTATCGTATGATACCACTAATGGGTCTTCATTCAGTATGCCCTCAAGATTGGCAAGATTGTAACAGTGTAAGCTCGTCGCTCCAACAACATTTGTCTTAAAGTGGTAGGCATGGGAGAATGATTCTTGACTTGGCTTCATATCTTGGAGGATGTAGTGCGGTGAAGTTGGAATCGATGGAAAATACGAATCCACATATGTCATAGAACATGTCTCCATCGATGGGCTCAAATCGGAATATTCGAAAGTCTCTTCCTCCTCCAACATCACACTCGACTCATCTTCACATGGGAATTCCTCGGATAACATCTCTGAAGTAGGCTCAATCTCTTGAAGAGGGTCAAGTTCCCTTGACTTTTCCAATTGAGTAGGATCACTCCCCCAAACTTGGTTGGTTGAGTGATCATCATCATATAACCAAACTCGGTTTGTCGCCTCTTGATTTGTAGCCCTAATCTTTTCCTCTTGGTATCTAGTTGAAATTGTTTCCATGAAGACCGCCATTTGCTGCTCTAGGTGGCGCATAGAGTTGGTTTGGCACTCCAAAGTGTTCTCAGTTGATGCCATGAATCTTACTAAGGTATCCTCTAACTGAGTCGTGACATTTGCAAAACTATCTCTCCTCTCTTCGTGATGTTCAAATGGTTGTGGCGTATCAATAGGGTAGTGAGGCTCCGGTGGGTATTGGTGACTCCAACCTTGTAGTGAAGGATCACAATGCTAGTGATGATCGAAGTCCGCCATATCATTGAACAGGTGCACCACACTATCCTCATCTCTATCAACCAGGGGACTCCCAGTCACCAGTGCTCCGCTCAATATCCATTCTCGTGTCTGTGCATCCAACCATTTGAAGAAATATTGCAGGAGAGTATAGTTCGAAAAGTTGTGATACCAAAATGTGTTGGTCAATTCATTGAATCTCTCCCAAACAGCGTAGAACGGCTCGGAACGTTGTTGGGCAAAGCTTGTTGATGTTGCATCTCCAAGTACCTCACAAGAAAAACAAAACAAAAACAAAATAAATATATATAATTTTTTTTTCCGAAATAAATAAACAAAAATGGTTAAATTACAGTCAAAGAACCTAGTATGATATTACTAAAGTTAGTCCCCGGCAACGGTGCCAAAAACTTGATCGCTATTATTTTAAACAATTATTTCTCAGTGTAGCGATTCTATACCGCAAGTGCACGGTGTCAAGTTTTAGTATAATGATATGAAAAGTACGGATTGTCGAACCCACGAGGACTAACAAGCAAGTACCAAATAAGATTTCTTTTAACTATATTTAACCTATGATAATTAATTAATAATTAAACTAAACTAAATTAAGCTACTATAACCCAACCAAAATAATCGACGATCACGAGAAAAGTCCACAAGAAAGAATTATCAAGACTATGATTCACCTAACCAAACTCTTACAATTCTTTTCTCTAAACATCTTTAAGGTGACGGGTTTTCCGAATTTATTCAATATACTCTCTCGAGCTATATTAAGTCTAACATCAAATTGCAACAAGTAACTCTCGTTCACTTAATTAACAATTTAATATTGAATACGCTTTATGAAAACCACTAACTTTAGATTTTATCTCTCGATCTCAATTACATAAAATATCATTCAAATGGGATCAATCCTTCAAAAGCATGAAGAACAATAAAACATGCACTTAGAAGATATATGAATTCATTCTCAAAATCAAATAGGAAAAAATATGTTATTGATTTTTCTCAATCATCAAAAACTCAACAAATCCAATTATTCATGTAAAACAATAATAGAAAAGTAAAAGAAAACTCCCAAGTCGACTTCTTCGTTGATTCTCGATCCTTCTTCGCTTCTTTCTCGATCATGCTCCTCGATTCTCTTGTTGGCTTGTTCCAATTCCTAGGATGAAGTGGTGATGGTGGATGATGGTGATATGGAGAATGGAGGAGTGGAGGCTATTCCTAGGTTAAAAAGCATGATTTTAGGTGTAATTTCGTCCAAATATATAGAGGGAAGGGAATCATGGACTTCTTTGTTGGACCCAAACTCTAAAAAAATTTATTTTTCAGAAAACTTCTCCGGCCGATCGATCGAGACTGACTGCTAGATCGATCGCCAAAGTTCTGCTACCACCGATCGATCGAGATTGGTGGCTCGATCGATCGACCCCTTTTTAATTTTTTTTTATTTTCTTCCTTTCCCGGCTTTGACGTGTTTGCTCGGTTTGGTCCTTTTTCATCATTTTTGGCTCATTTCCTCTACTTTTATGCATTTCAACATTGATTCCTAAAATATAGAAAAATCTACCAAAAACCGTAATATCATCCCGAAATCTACACGAAAATATATACATATCATAGCATAAATACATGTAATATTCAACCCTATCACCTTCTTAGGCCCATAAATGGACCTCTAGAGTTTGCAAGCCTTTTGCTCACTCCCAATGGTTGTGAAGCCCTCTTGCTGCCTTGTATAAAAGTCTTCACACACATATGTTATATCTCATAATATGAAGCGAATAGACTTTAGCATCATAATCGATGAAAATTTCTCACAGACAACTCTTTGCCTATGAGAATAACTGTTTCCCACCAGTCAATCTTTGAAGGTCACTACCTTCCCATCCACTCCAAGCTTTCACTTGTAGATCAATTGCAGTCAATGTGAACAATTCCCAAAGAGGATCTACTAAGGTCCATACCTTATTAGGGTATATGTAGTCTATTTCAAATTTCATAGCATCTCGCCAATATCCCGAAACGATATCCAACATCGTCTCCTTGAAAGTCCTGGGATCACATCCATGGTCAAAATCATTTTGACTACTTTCTAGGAGTAACTTCAATCTATCAGGAGTTCATGACACAGTTTCAGATCTCCTTGGTGTGTGTTCTTCAAAGGATACGTAGGATTTAAGTTATCATTCTTTTATATTCTTTGAACTAATCATAATAATCGTTCATAAGTTCACCAGATTCAATAAAACATGCATTCTTAAAAATACTGCAAATCACATTCGCAAATTTACAGGAATATCATTCTTTATCAAAATAGGAACAATGTTCATTATTAAATCTAGAACAAATAAATAATTGCTCAAACTAATTCCTAACCAGTTCAAGATTTTATATTAAATAAATGTTTCAAACAGCCTTTGCAACAACTCTTGCTGCAATGCTTATCCTCAAGTATGTTTCAACTTCCTAGGGATCTCAACCTCTTCTCAACATCTGCAACTCTTTGCAAAGATGTGAGCACAATTGATATCATATATTATTATTTTTATATAAAATACCATTTCTAGAACGCTCATAGTCTAGGTATTCCTTGCAATTTTGCGCCAGTGACCAGCAGTGAAAACATAGTTGATTCTCATTTTTAGTTGCTACTATATCCATTTTCGTCTTTTGCGTTCGAGAACCATTTCCCTTCCTCTACTTTATCCTTGAATCCTTCCCACCAATTGTAGAAGATTCAACAAGAAGAACACGTTTCTCCTTTGAATCAAGGACTCACAAGTTTCCAACATTTTTACTATAAGATCACATCTACAGCCAGTTAATGAGGTATTGTCACATTTAGATTTTCCAATTTCTCAACGAGATATATTTTTCTTACACTATGCACATAGATCGAAGCCTCATCTTGCAGGTGAAATGAAAATACCTCTTTTGAAGTGCGAGTATCAGTAATCGCTTTCGTTCACCTAACAACATTTGCATGTGTTGGAAAATATCAGCAGTGTGAGCAAATTTCTCATATCCATGTTGAAACTCATTTGACATTGATGCTATCATATAGCACCAGGTCTCGAAATATCGTCCCACCACTTCACAAGTGTGGTGATTTCTTCATTAGACGTATTAGAAAACACTTCAACAAGAGGTTTTCCATCAATTATATAAAGCAACTTCTCAGAATCGAACACTATTTTTTAATTTAATAGTCAATCAGAAATTTTGGTCCGGTTAATTTGTTTGTATCAAGACTTGATGTAATCAGATTCAAGACGTTTACAATATTGAGAATAAACAGAAAATATAAACAAACCGTTTGATTATTAATTAATTCCAAAACTATGGACTTTAGTTATTGAATGCTCCAACTAATTTTTTTGAATTCATCACACTCATGACAAATGAACGAAAAATCATATTTTCTTAGTGGGCTTAAAGTCCAACTAGATCATGAAAACCCCGGACGTGGGCCCACCGGATTCATGATACTAAAGGTAGATCACAATTGCATCATATGTAACCCCAAGATATTTTGCCACAAATATCGCTATTGGCATAACCCTACATGGGCAGGATAATTATGCCTTCTCACGTCAAACTAACACTTCACACGGATGGCAATGTCACGCCCAAAAGACCCCACATGGGTGAGTAATCTAAATGGTTAACATAAGAGTAAGGCCCCGATGCTAATTAATCCGGATTAACGACGATTAAGCAAACCTGGATAATTAAAAATATAAACTTTGAATTCAGGTGTTCCGGACTACGATGAGTCAATCAACTAGTGGAACATGTTTTTAGTGCATGAGCATGTGTATGATCACATGGCACTTGGAGAACACATGCTACTAATTAATTTAACTCATGTTTAATACATGATTTTGGACCATTAATCTTGCAAGATAGTGATGTATTGACACATGGATTCCACAACATCAAAGAATTAAAAATCACCCAAATTCATGTCTAGATTTCAGCCATAATTTTAAAAAGAAAACACAAAAAAATTCCATATCATTTGGCAAGACTTTTTCTCTCTCTTCCCGTCATTTCTCTCCCAACTTTTCTTCTCTCCTCTTCCTCCTCTCACGAAAATTTCAGCCTAATTTCTCACAAAATTCACATGCAATTATAGATTTAAATAGGCATTGAGGAGAGGAACAAGAATCTCCAAAAAGTTTTGGAGTTTGAGGTGTTTGTGGAGGTGAAATCTCTTGGAAAGCTTGGTTGGAGCTATGGTGATGGTTTGGAGCTCAAATCTTCAAGAGGAATGAAGGTATAACGTCATCTTTCTGTAATTAGCTTAGAAATTATGATTTTTGGGTCGAATTTTAGTGCCTTGGAATGAAAATAGTAGTGTAATACATCCTGTCAAATGAATCAGCCGAAAGTGTTGTTGTATGCAGTAGATAGATTCGAACGAATCTGACTTAGAGTCCAAATGAAAGTTATAGGTATTTGAGTTATCTTTCTATGGTTAAAATTTGAGACAATTTGGACTTGAAATGAGTGAATGCTCATTTTACTAAGGAGTGCCATATTTAACTCTGCATGTACTGTAAATGCACATGCAGTGTAGAATTCCGAACTTTTGACAATTTTGCCTTTCGAATTTATTGTTGGTCTTCAAATAAAAGTTTTATATCTGTTAATTTTATGCAATTTAAAAGAACGAAGCATGCGATTTGGATCTCCAAAGTAAAAGTTATGTCGATTTTACTTTAAGTGCTCATTTTTTACTCTGCATGTTCATGCATGTTGAAACAGACCGTGTTTTGAGTTTTGTGTTTCCGAATTTGATGTTGGTCTTCAAATAAATATTGTAGGTCTTTGAATTAGATTGAATTGAAAAAAAAAAGAAGACTTAATTTGGACTCATTTTCAATTAGTTATGAATTTTATACATTAAGTGCTCATTTTGAGTCCTGTATGTGGGCGAAAATACACATGCAGTGTGTTCTGCGAATTTCTGAGTATTTTTGGCTAGGAATTTCGGAAAACGTCTAGAGATAAGAAACTTAATACTTTGAGTTTGCTGTAATTTGCCACTCGAATCACTCCATTTGGATTTGAAACAAAAACGTTTGACGATTTTACTAAAACCGCTCAAGCTGGAAACTAGATTTTAAAGGCCACGTTTTTAGTGTTTAAATTACTTTTAAATGGAGGAATCAGCTTGATATTATAAGATAAGAAATAAAGCCCTTTGAGTTTTTAAACTTTGAGCACCAGAATCGGGTCATTTGGACGTCATATAAATTTATAGTGATATTTCTACGAAAATTGGTCAAGCTGAAAATTTAAGAAAAATGCCAAGGGTCAATATTTAGATGTTGAATTTGATTCAATCCATTAGTTGAACACTTAGTATTATTTGGAATTTACATGACCATGTTAATAGATTCCGTGGTTGATTTGAGGAGTATTCGGTAGATTAGCTTGGGTTCTGAGGTACGTAGAAATGAGTTTTATCATGACGTCCGACGAAGACGTGTAATGATATTATTGTATTATTTAACATGTCATTAATTGATTTTTATGATTTAATTGTCACTATATGATTCTTATGTGATTATATGACATGTTGAGATACATTGTAGTACATGAGAATTACATGATATGTATTGATTTTCACATGAGATTGCATGACATAATGAGTTGCATATGTCATATGATGCATATACGATTCATGGGCATATCATATTGATCTATCCATTTCTTTGATATCCATTGTAAGGACCCTAGTTCCTTAAGTGCGGATTAAAGGCATAATTAGAGCTAATATAAATGATCAGAGTAAAATAATCGTGCTGAGACTATGAGCCTTAAGAATTACATGTAAAAAATAAGGACTATCAATGGATTAGTTGCATTCCCAAATCAAATGAATGTTATCAATTATAGCTTTACACTACTCCTAGAGTAGATACTATACAAAATTTAATCCTGTCCTTCCTTTCTCAAAAGAATTCTTCACAAGCTCACCGCCTCAACCCGCTTAGCCCTTCTTATCATGCCAAAAGTGTACCTACAAGGACAACCCCAAAACATGAGCAATAATATCATTCATATTCAACACAATATGAACATAAAACGTAAATGCATAAATCACAATAAAACACTTCCTGTTTTCCCATGCATTTCAAAACGCTTCCAGTTTGGTTGTCCCTGTACCATAACTCATGAGTATAATCAATAGATTATTTAATGGTCTACACAAGTCATGACATAATACCAGCTCATCGATACCAAATACCAATCACCAATCCCTAGTCTGTCCATCACAATGTATTTTAATGCCCCTCGCTTATTTACATATAGGCGGCATAGAATAACCTCGCTTCAATGGACATGCGGCGCTCCCACCCCTCGCTTCACATTGAGCGGCAAATATTCTTTCCTCGCCCTATATGATAACCACGCTCAAATGTGACATGCGGCGCTCCCACCCCTCGCTTCACATTTAGCGGAAACAAACCAAATAGCGGCAAGCATTAAAATCATCAAGGGATGACCACGACTCATGGGATGTGCACCAATAACCATCATATGCATATACAATCATCATGCATAGTTCAACATGTATTTGCATCCACAATGCATAATTGATAGGGTTGAATATTACGCGTTTTTATGCTATGATATGTATATATTTTCGTGTTGATTCTTGGATAATTTTATGGTTTATGGTATATATTTCTCTATTTCAGGAATCAATGTTGAAATTCATAAAAGGGGAAGAAATCAAGCTAAAATGATGAAAAAATGAATAAAGTTGAAGAAAAGAGGAAGAAACCAGAATCCAAGACACATGTTGCTCCTTTCTCCTCAAATTACTATATGTTCGAGCCATGTTTTGGAAATGTGGTCCATATAAAAGTTGTAGAACTTTCTCTTATCTTCGCGTGGACAGCTGATTCATCAAATTCGGAGTTCGTATGAGAAAGTTACGGCCAAAATACGAAACTCGCCAGAAGCTGAAAAAGGCGAAGAAACTTACTGTGATTTCCGATCGATCGAGCAGAATTTCCGATCGATCGAGACGGGCAGAAAAAGCCATGAAAATCTTACTGGAAGGCTCGATCGATCGGCTCTTCTTTCGGATCGATCGGGACGAGCAATTTTCATTAAAATACCTTCCTTGTAGAGTTTGGATGCAAGAGGGAAGTCCATAATTCTTTCCCCTATATATTATACACCATAATTTCAACCCAAAATATACTTTTAACCTAGGAAATAGCCTCCATCTCAGCCCCCTTTCATTCACCATCTCATCTCACTTCTCCTTCCTTCAATTCCACAATCACCACAGCCTCCACCTTCTTCTCCCCTCACGTCCATCTTTCTTCACACCTCATCCACCACAACCTCCACCCTTCTACCATTCAACCTTCAACCGTTCACCCTATGTCTTGGAACAAGCCAACAAGATAATCGAAGAGCACGATCGAGAAAGAAGCGAGGAAGGATCGAGAATCAACGAACGAAGTCGACTTGGGAGTTTGCGTTTACTTTTCTATTATTTGTTTAGAATTATTATTGGGTTTATTGTGTTTTGAATGATTGAGAAATATTCTAAACATTGTTTTCCTTTAATATTCTTGATTGATTGAATTCATATATCATCTATGAGCATGTGTTATTGTTTTTAATGCTTTTGAAGGATTGATCACCTTTGAATGATATTTTATTATAATTGAGATCGAGAGATGAAATTATAATACGATATAATAATTCATGCCGTGTGTTAAAGATTGAGATCGAGAGATAAAATCACACACGAGTGATAGCTTTGGGTTGTTTAATCTAAAGTTAGTGGTTTTCATAAAGCGCATTCAACATTAAATTGTTAATTACGTGAACGAGAGTTACTAGTTGCAATTTGATGTTAGACTTAATATAGCTCGAGAGAGTATATTGAATAAATTCGGAAAACCCGTCACCTTAGAGATGTATGGAGAAAAGAACTGTAAGAGTTGGGTTAGGTGAATAATTGTCAAGATACTTTCTTGTGGATTTTTCTCGTGATCGTTGACTATTTTGGTTGGATTAGAGTAGTTTAAATTAGTTTAGTTTAATTATCAATTTATTATCGTAGGTTAAATATAGTTAAAAGACATCTTATTTGGTACTTACTTGTTAGTCCTTGTGGGTTCGACAATCCGTATCTTCCTATCTATACTAAAACTTGACACCGTGCACTTGCGGTCTAAAATCGCTAGATTGGAATAATTGTTTAAAATAAAAGCGATCAAGTTTTTGGCGCCGTTGCCGGGGACTAACTTTAGTAATATCATATTAGGTTCTTTGACTGTAATTTAACCATTTTTTGTTTATTTATTTCGAAAAAAAAAAAAAATTTATATATATTTATTTTGTGTTTGTTTTGGTTGTCTTGTGAGGTACTTGGAGATGCTACATCAACAAGCCTTCACAAGCTTTGCCCAACAACGTTCCGAGCCGTTCTACGCTGTTTGGGAGAGATTCAATGAATTGGCCAACACATTCCGGTATCACAACTTTTTGAACTACACTCTCCTGCAATATTTCTTCAAAGGGTTGGATGTACAGACACGAGTATGGGTATTAAGCGGAGCATTGGCAACTGGAAGTCCTTTGGTTGAAAGAGATGAAGACAATGTATTGCACTTGTTTAATGACATGGCGGACTTCGATTACCAGTGGTATTGGAATCCTTCACTGCAGGGTTGGAGCCACCAATACCCACCGGAGCCTCACTACCCTAATGATATGACCCAACCATTTGAACATCGCAAAGAGAGGAGAGATAGTTCTGCAGCGGTCACGACTCAGTTAGAGGATACCTTAGTAAGATTCATGGCATCAACCGATAATAGTTTGGAGTGCCAAACCAACTCTATGCGTCACCTGGAGCAGCAAATGGCGGTCCTCATGGAAACATTTTCAACTAGCTGCCAAGAGGAAGAGATGAGGGCTACAAATCAAGAGGCGACGAATCGAGTTTGGTTATATGATGACGATCACTCAACCAACCAAGTTTGGTGGAGTGATCCTACTCATGTGGAAAAGTCAAGGGAACTTGAGCCTCTTCAAGAGATTGAGACTACTTCAAAGATGTCATCCGAGGAGTTCCCAAGTGAAGATGAGTCGAGTGTGATGTTGGAGAAGGAAGATACTTTCGAAGATTCTGATTTGAGCCCATCGATGGAGACATGTTCTATGCCATATGTGGATCCATATTTTCCATCGATGCCAACTTCACCGCACTACATCCTCCATATGAAGCCAAGTCAAGAATCATTCTCCCATACCTACCACTTCAAGATGAATGTTGTTGGAGCGACGAGCTTACACTGCTACAATCTTGCCAATCTTGAGGGCATAGTGAATGAAGACCCATTAGTGGTATCATACGATACTTACTATGGGCGGCAACCGCTCTTTGATGGTTGCTTCTGATGGTCAAGCCGAAGACCAAAAATCAGCGCTTCTTGGGAGGCAACCCAAGCATATCCTTTTGTTATTTAGTTTTGTTATTTGATTTTCAGTTTTTGTTTTAGTTTTGTTTATCTCTCGAGTCGAATATTTTACCATTTGCATTCTTCTCTTGCTAGGTACTTGGTTGGAGCGATGAACCCCTACAACAGTGGAGCTTTCAAAAGCAAATCTTCCTCAACCCTCATGCAAGCGTCTTGATCAGGGGAGTTCACTTTTTCCCTTTTGATTCTTTTAAACATTGAGGGCAATGTTTGATTTAAGTTTGGGGGAGTAGTAGCTTGCATGTTTTACTTGTTTTAACCACATGTTGTGTGCTTGAATGACACTTGAATCGTCCGATTATTATGAGCTAAATTTTTTTTTATGAGTTCAAACTTGAGAAAAGAATGAATTACAGTAGTGACTATTCAATGAGGATTTTGATCTCACTATGCATATGAACTTGATTTGTGATTGGACTTGTACATGAATATCCTAATTTGAGTTAGCATGTCAAGAATGAGGAATAATTTGAGCACAATGAGTCATGATCTTGTGGATTGCATGTTGAATAGTGATAATTGTTGTGAACTTGACGATTTGTCTTGAACATCTTAGAGTTATCCTAGAACTTATTTGATGATGACACTTTGAGGCGAAATTTTATAGTTACAAACTTGACTTGGAAATAATCTAGGCGATCTTTGAAACGTTTGAGCCTTTCAAGCTTACCATGATTCATATCAATCTCTAGTGTCCCATTTGAGCTTTATTGAAAAAAGAATGGTATATGCATTGCATATGATTAGACCCCCATTCGACATTCTTGGCAAACTCATTATACTTACCCTTATTTGAGCCTAAATGAAAAAGTTATCCTTACCCTAAGGGAGTATAATGAATATCATTCGATGCACTTGAATTATTATATCTTGATGAGCTTATTGAAAAAAATTGATGAATGAGAAAAGAAAAAGATAGACAAAAAGCCTTGAGAAAAAGATTGACTAAATAAGACCCAAAGTGGCCAAGGCTATAAAAGAAAAAGAAGAGAAGCTCGATGTGTGCAAAACATTTGAATTGTAAATGATTATACTCTCTTCTTTGCGCTTATCCTATCTTTTCTTTGAAGCCAACACCAAAGGCCTTACATTACAAGCTTAAAAAGTCCTTTTGATCCAAGTCTAGGGAGTAACTATCATTAGTGGAGAAGTTGTTTGAAAATAGGCCTATGGAATGCTTGATGATAATCTTGACTTTGAGTTGATTAACATGATTTGATCTTGAATATGTGCATGAAATTTGAGATTGACTATAACACACACACGTTCCAATTTTGAGATGTGTTACTTGATTTAGGAGAAAACATGTCTTGTCAACTTTTGTATATGTGCATGAGATTTCTGAGAATAAGTAAGTCATGAAATAATTGTTTCAAGTATCAAGAATGAACTCTACCTTGTGATTTTAATGCTTAATCGAGGACGATTAAGTGATAAGTTTGGGGGAGTTGATAGGGTTGAATATTACGCGTTTTTATGCTATGATATGTATATGTTTTCGTGTTGATTCTTGGATAATTTTATGGTTTATGGTATATATTTCTCTATTTCAGGAATCAATGTTGAAATTCATAAAAGGGGAAGAAATCAAGCTAAAATGATGAAAAAATGAATAAAGTTGAAGAAAAGAGGAAGAAACCAGAATCCAAGACACATGTTGCTCCTTTCTCCTCAAATTACTATATGTTCGAGCCATGTTTTGGAAATGTGGTCCATATAAAAGTTGTAGAACCTTTTCTTATCTTTGCGTGGACAGCTGATTCATCAAATTCGGAGTTCGTATGAGAAGGTTACGGCCAAAATACGAAACTCGCCAGAAGCTGAAAAAGGCGAAGAAACTTACTGTGATTTCCGATCGATCGAGCAGAATTTCCGATCGATCGAGACGGGAAGAAAAAGCCATGAAAATCTTACTGGAAGGCTCGATCGATCGGCTCTTCTTTCGGATCGATCGGGACGAGCAATTTTCATTAAAATACCTTCCTTGTAGAGTTTGGATGCAAGAGGGAAGTCCATAATTCTTTCCCCTATATATTATACACCATAATTTCAACCCAAAATATACTTTTAACCTAGGAAATAGCCTCCATCTCAGCCCCCTTTCATTCACCATCTCATCTCACTTCTCCTTCCTTCAATTCCACAATCACCACAGCCTCCACCTTCTTCTCCCCTCACGTCCATCTTTCTTCACACCTCATCCACCACAACCTCCACCCTTCTACCATTCAACCTTCAACCGTTCACCCTATGTCTTGGAACAAGCCAACAAGATAATCGAAGAGCACGATCGAGAAAGAAGCGAGGAAGGATCGAGAATCAACGAACGAAGTCGACTTGGGAGTTTGCGTTTACTTTTCTATTATTTGTTTAGAATTATTATTGGATTTATTGTGTTTTGAATGATTGAGAAATATTCTAAACATTGTTTTCCTTTAATATTCTTGATTGATTGAATTCATATATCATCTATGAGCATGTGTTATTGTTTTTAATGCTTTTGAAGGATTGATCACCTTTGAATGATATTTTATTATAATTGAGATCGAGAGATGAAATTATAATACGATATAATAATTCATGCCGTGTGTTAAAGATTGAGATCGAGAGATAAAATCACACACGAGTGATAGCTTTGGGTTGTTTAATCTAAAGTTAGTGGTTTTCATAAAGCGCATTCAACATTAAATTGTTAATTACGTGAACGAGAGTTACTAGTTGCAATTTGATGTTAGACTTAATATAGCTCGAGAGAGTATATTGAATAAATTCGGAAAACCCGTCACCTTAGAGATGTATGGAGAAAAGAACTGTAAGAGTTGGGTTAGGTGAATAATTGTCAAGATACTTTCTTGTGGATTTTTCTCGTGATCGTTGATTATTTTGGTTGGATTAGAGTAGTTTAAATTAGTTTAGTTTAATTATCAATTTATTATCGTAGGTTAAATATAGTTAAAAGACATCTTATTTGGTACTTACTTGTTAGTCCTTGTGGGTTCGACAATCCGTATCTTCCTATCTATACTAAAACTTGACACCGTGCACTTGCGGTCTAAAATCGCTAGATTGGAATAATTGTTTAAAATAAAAGCGATCAATAATCACATATATACTCGCATCCACAATGCATAACAATGAGTATACTAGATACATGTACCGTTGGGTGCCCGTACGTCCTCTACGTACCTTTCCAAAAAGTAGGATGTGGTAGGACTTCAATTCCTTGGCTGTGTCGCCACCTGGGATGGTTCTACACATTCACACAAATCAATATTAGAACCCAATAATAGTCCGATACCAAAAATCCTACAATAAAATCCAAAAACACCATATTTTGTGACTCGCGATCGATCGCGGCAAAGGGCCGATCGATCGCGAGATCACACTGCCCGAACATAAATTTTTGTTCCTTCGGCGATCGATCGCCACATTTGGCGCGATCAATCGCCACCCTCGCCGATCGATCGCCCAAACGTGGCGATCGATCGCCAAATGCTTCTGGAGCGTACTGCCTCTTCGCGATCGATCGCCAAAAACGGGCGATCGATCGCCGAGCCCTGTATCGCGAAAAATCGCCATTAATGCTCCAAAACTTCATTCCAACCCATTCCAACTCCCCTACCAACAAACCAATAACATCAAATACATAATAACCTTCCATAAACACTTTAAGCACCTCAAAAATCCAACATTCAACCAAAACCACAACAACCCAACACAAACCCATTTTAAAACCCTTCAAAACCATACCAAACTTAAATAAAACATCACAAAATCAACAATGAGGTATCCATACCTCTTGGGGACTTCAAATCTCCCAATAACTCCACAAATCAAGATTTTTGGAAGTATTTTCTTCACCCCTAAGCTCAAGAACGAAAATGAGGAGGGTAGGTTTGTGGAAAGTGATTTTGGGGGAAAAATGAAAAGTGTTTTGGTAAAGGTGGGGGGTAAAGGTATTAAAACAAGTTTAATTGTATCCCCACAACTAACATGATGTATTAAACATCCCAACATGATATTTAAAAGGCATTTCACCAAAATGCACCATAATCACAATTAAACTCATGCTTTACAATTAATTGCTAACCATGGCAAATAAATCATGCTAATAACAATTTTCCCAACATGCACAACATGTACCCTGAAATGCACTCCAGGGTCGCCCTTTCCATATGACCATGCATTTCCATAAGATACATAAATCCAACACATAATTAATTACCACCATAATTAATCATATAAACACAATTAGTGCCCAAATTGTAATTAATCATTTCGGGGATATCACAATACTCCCCTACTTATAAGAGTTCGTCCTCGAAATCACATGCACTTACCCCCAAAAGAAACTAAACATAATCACATACCAGAGAATAGTTCGGGTAGTGCTGCACCATATGCCGCTCCGTCTCCCACGTAGCCTCCTCGACACCCCTGCGATCCCACTGAACCTTGATCATAGGTATCACTTTATTCCGAAGTCTACGGTCTGCTCGATCCAGAATTCTAACAGGCCGTTCCACATAAGACACATCGGATTCCAACTGAACTTCGGAAGGCTGTAATACATGCGATGGATCCGGCTCATACTTCCGCAGCATAGACACATGAAACACATCATGTATACCAGATAAAGAAGGCGGCAGAGCTAGTCGGTAAGCTAAGGTGCCAATGCGCTACAAAATCTCGTACGGTCCAACATACCTCGGAGACAGTTTCCCGCGCATCCCAAATCGCACAACGCCTCTAAAAGGTGAGATCTTCAAAAAGACCTTATCTCCCAACTGAAATTCCAATGGTCTCCGCCGTTTATTCGCATAAGCTGCCTGTCTGTCCTGGGCTGCTTTCATTTTCTTGCCTTATCATCTTTATCTTCTCTTCCATTTCCCGAATCAACTCCGGTCCTCCGACCGATTTACGGTCCAAATCATCCCAACACAAGGGTGATCTACACCGTCTGCCATAAAGAGCTTCAAAAGGAGCCATCTGAATACTCGCCTGGTAGCTGTTATTATAAGAGAACTCTACCAAGGGTACCGAATCTTGCCAAGAAACATCGAACTCCAAAACACAAGCTCTCAACATGTCCTCCAGCGTCTGGATGGTACGCTCGGTCTGGCCATCCGTCTGAGGATGATATGCAGTGCTCAATCTAACTTCAGTTCCCAAGGCTGACTGAAGACCTTCCCAAAAATGAGATGTGAATCGTGGATCTCGATCCGACACTATGGAAATGGGGATCCCATGCAATCTCACCACGTCTCGAATATACAGTTGAGCCATCCTCAAAAAGGTGAAAGTCATGCTATAGGGGATAAAATGAGCTACCTTAGTCAATCGATCCACAATCACCCAAATAGCATCAAAGCCTGAAGTACTCCTCGGCAGGTGAGTCACGAAGTCCATGGAAATGTGTTCCCACTTCCACTTCGGTATCTCCAAGCTTCTCAACTTGCCGCCAGGTCTCTGTCTCTCTGCCTTAACCTGCTGGCAGATCAAACACCTCTTAACAAAAGTGACGACATCACTCTTCATTCTTTTCCACCAAAATTGACCTCGCAGATCTTTATACATCTTCTTTCCGCCTGGGTGGATGCTAAGTCTGCTACTATGCGCTCGCTCCAAGATCCCTCTACGCAACTCCGGCGTACCCAAAACCACCCAACGGTTACCCAACCTCAAAGATCCGTCATCGGCCACTCTGAATTTCATTGGCTGACCAAGATGTACTAAAGATAACCACCTCTGAACCTCATCATCTGACCTCTGAGCTCTCCTGATGTTCTCATAGATATCTGGCTCAGCTAACAAGGTCGACACATGCACATGTGATGCATCTATGTCAAAATCATAGCCCAGATGGCAATAGGAGGTCATCATAGCCGACAAATGGATGACGTCCTCAGCAGAACTCCTCACTTTCCGGCTCAAAGCGTCTGCTGTCAAATTAGCTTTTTCCGGGATTGTACTCAATCTCACAATCATAGTCTTTGAGTAAGTCTATCCACCTCCTCTGCCTCATGTTCAGCTCCGCCTGAGTGAATAAAAACTTGAGGCTCTTGTGATCCGTGAATATGGTAAATGAAGTACCATACAAATAGTGTCTCCAAATCTTCAGGGCGAAGATGATAGCCGCCAATTCCAAGTCATGGACTGGGTATCTGGTCTCATGCGGCTTCAACTGCCTCGATGCATAAGCTACCACATGCTTATCTTGCATCAGTACACACCCGAAGGCCCTGAAGTGATGCATCGGTATACAATAAAAATCTGGAGTTTTCTGTAGGGATCACCAATACTGGCGCCGTCGTCAAGCGGTGCTTCAACTCCTGGAAGCTCTCCTCACAAGCTTCTGACCAAAAGAATGGTACTCCTTTATGGGTCAACTGTGTCAACGGCTTGGCAATCTTCGAAAAGCCCTCGACGAAGCGTCGATAATAACCGTCCAAACCAAGGAAGCTCCGTATCTCAGGCACAGAAGTGGGTGCAGCCCACTCCATCACAGCTTCAATCTTCCTGGGATCCACTGATATTCCGCTGCTCGATATGACATGCCCCAGAAATACTACACTGCTCAACCAAAACTCACACTTACTGAGCTTGGCATACAACTGGTGATCTCTGAGAATCTGGAGCACTGTCCTCAAGTGTTTCACGTGCTCTTCCTCGCTCCGGGAATAGATGAGAATGTCGTCGATGAACACGATGACGAACTGATCAAGATACGGCTGAAACACTCTGTTCATCAGACTCATAAAGACCGCTGGAGCATTCGTCACGCCGAACGGCATCACTAGGAACTCATAATGTCCATATCGAGTCCGGAATGCTGTCTTCTGCACATCTTCCTCTCTGACTCGAATCTGATGGTACCCGGACCTCAAATCAATCTTGCTATAAAGTCTGGTACCTTGCAACTGATCAAACAAGTCATCAATCCTTGGGAGAGGATATTTGTTCTTTACTGTGGCTTTATTCAGTTGCCGGTAATCGATGCACAACCGCATCGAACCGTCCTTCTTCTTCACAAAGAGAACCGGTGCGCCCCATGGCGATACACTCGGGCGTATATATCCCTTGTCAAGGAGCTCCTGCAACTGCTCCTTCAACTCTCTCAACTCTGCCGGTGCCATCCTGTAAGGTGCACGAGAGATAGCGGATGTCCCCGGTAACAACTCGATCCCAAACTCAACTTCTCTAGCCGGTGGAAATCCTGGAATCTCCTCTGGGAATACATCAGCAAATTCTGCTACCACTGGCACATCCTCAACTCTCAGTTCTTTATTCTTCCCAGACGTGTCCACTGCATAGATGAGATAGCCCGTGTGGCCACGTTCCAACAGTTGAGTCATCTTGATTGCTGAAATCAACGGAATCTTCGCACGAGAACCGTTGCCATAAAACGTCCACTGACTACCCAGATCAGGTCTGAACTTCATTGTTTTCTGTCGGCAATCTACCACTGCCTGATATCTGTTCAGAATATCAATACCCACAATGCAGTCGAAGTCTGACATGCCCAACACAATCAAGTCTGCCTTCAACTCGT
Organism: Haberlea rhodopensis; assembly: GCA_907163345.1. Lineage (NCBI taxonomy): Eukaryota > Viridiplantae > Streptophyta > Magnoliopsida > Lamiales > Gesneriaceae > Haberlea > Haberlea rhodopensis. The sequence goes on along the minus strand of CAJQUN010000004.1, from coordinate 20,052,707 downwards.
TGCCCTCAAAATAAATGAGGCAATCTGCCATGAACTGATCAGCAACGATATTTCTTCCAGTGGGTGTCGAGACAAAGAGAGGCGTGGGTAGAGAAGACGTGCGCATATGGTGTCTCTCCACAAAGCCAACAGATACAAAAGAGTGGGAGGCACCTGTATCTATCAAAATAAAAGCAGGGTACGTAAATAAATGACACGTACCGGCGATCACCTCCTCTGGGGCTGCCTGAGCCTGCTCTCTGGTCAGCGCATACACCTGTCCCTGGGACGGTCCCACTGTCTGACCTCCCGATGGTCGAGGCACAAACTGCTGCTTCTGGTGTACTGTCCTGTCATCAAATCTCGTCCTGTTGCCCTGAAACTCTGACTGTCCTCCCCGGGTGGGGCAATACCGAGAGATGTGGCCCATATTGCCACAGCTATAACAGGCAGGGCACTTATTCGAAGAATGTGGCCCTCCACAATTGTCGCACCTTGGCTCCCCCGGTCTATTTCCTTGCGTAGACCCTCGGTTGGCGGACCAATTGCTATTCTTGTTCTCCTGCTTTTGACCAAAGAATTTCTTCCCACCGAACCGTGAAGATGAAGAGGCACCACGAGGTTTAAATGGCTCTCCTCGGGGCCTCAAGCTGTCATTAGCTTGCCTCTGTTGTGGTACTTGTGGTGGCACAGCACTAGGATAAGCTCCTACTCCAATCTCGGCAAGCTCCGCTCTTGTGAGAGCATCATCAAAAGAAGTGGGGTTATTGGTGATAACCCGGTCAAAGAGCTCCGGTCGCAACCCCTTCATAAAATTTCTCATCTTTGCGTGCCCATTGGTGGCAATGTGGGGAACATTGTAGGGTCTTCCTACCTTTGCTTCATATAGTACACATAAATGGGATAGGACATGCATTTATAACCTCTTAAGGGTTCCGGTTGTAGTTTGAGCTAGGGAGATTACAGGCCAAAAATAAAGTTTTCAAAGCTATTTAATTACATTCCCAACAAAGAATGTTAAAGCTATAGATTTACACTACTCCTAGAGTAGAGACTATCAAAAATCCTGCATCCTATGTTCATCATGCTCCCTTTAGCTCACTTCCTCAACCCGACCCTAGGCCCTTGGTCCAAAAGTGTACCTACAGGGATAACACATCATGAGCATTCATAAATTTACTTAACATTATATAAAAGCATACATATGCATAACATCTTAGTTAAGTAAAAGTCGTTGGTCGTCCTCCGACCTCCTTAGTTATCCCTGACTCTTATTCATATATTGGGGCGTCTTACCCCATTGTATGGCATCTTACCATATCATAATCATTGCGTGGCATCTTACCACGTGGGCATCGTACCCAATCATATGGCGTCTTACCATATTATAAACATTGCTTGGCATCTTACCATGTGGGCATCTTACCCAATCATATGGCGTCTTACCATATCATAAACATTGCGTGGCATCTTACCACGAATAACCTCGCATGGCCTCTTACCATGTGGGGCATCTTACCCCGTGGCATCTTACCACAAATAACATTGCATGGCCTCTTACCATGTGGGGCGTCTTACCCCGTGGCATCTTACCACATATAACATCGCATAAGCATCATCATCATAACATCATCATAAGCATCATCGTTATAAATATCATCATAGATATCATCATCATAACATCATCTTAAACGTCATCATCGTAAACATCATCTTAAATATCATCATAATATGTAAGGGCATGGTTTACCGTCCGATGCTCGTACGTCTCTTACGTACCTTAATTCCCAAAAGTGGAGAATTTGGAGAGCTTTATCTCCTGGATGTTGTGGGCACCTGGGATGGTTCTACACAACCATACAAATTGATATTAGAAGCTAAACATAGTCCAATATCCAAAAATCCCACAAAAAAATCAAAAATCCACTTTTCTTCAGCTCGCGATCGATCGCCACCCAGGCGCGATCGATCGCGAGATCGCACTGGACGAGGGGCCAAAATCTTCTTCTTGGCGATCGATCGCCACCTTTGGCGCGATCGATCGCCAGGCCCGCCGATCGATCGCCCAAAAGTGGCGATCGATCGCCAAATGCTTCTGGCTGGTACTGGACGCTCGCGATCGATCGCCAAGAACGGGCGATCGATCGCCGAGTGCTGTACATCGAATTTTCGCCATTAATGCTCATTTTTCAAGCTCCTTCACATACCACCCCAAAACCAAACTTCCATAAAACATCAATAACATCATAACCCACCAAAACCAACATAAAACACTTCAAAAATCATACCCCAACCATACACAACACATACCCAAACAAACCCACATAAATCATCAAAAACTTACCCCATTTCAACACCAAACATCATAAAACTTATAGGAATGGTTCCATACCTCTTGTAGGCTCCAAATCCTAGCAAAGATCACACAACCAAAGTTTTTGTGGGACTTTCCTTCTTCCTTTTTGGTGGATTTCGAAAATGGGGTAGGGTTTGGGGTTGGGAAGTGATTTGGGGATTTTTAAAAGGTGAGAGTAAAGTGGGGGGTTTAAAGTGATGGGTATGGGATTAAAAAGGGGTTGTAATGACTTAATAAAAAGTATACCCCAAACTTAACATGATGTATAAAATACCCAACTTGGTATTTTTAAAAGCACTTTACAACAATGCTCTATACTTCATTTAAAATCATATCTTCCTCATAATTGATAATTTAACACAATTAATCATGTTAACATCTTAATACCCAACACATAAATCTATCAATACATGATACATCATATAAACATAATTAATGTCCAAGTTACCATTAATTAATTTCGGGGCATCACATTACTCCCCTACTTACAAGATTTCGTCCTCGAAATCGCATGCACTTACCCAAAAGAAACTAAACATAAATCATACCAGAAAATAGTTCGGGGTAATGCTGCATCATATGCCGCTCCGTCTCCCACGTAGCCTCCTCGACACCCCGACGATCCCACTGAACTTTGACCATTGGTATAACTTTACTTCGTAGTCTGCGATCCTCACGATCCAGAATTCTGACCGGTCGTTCAACGTAGGATACATCTGAGTCTAACTGCACTTCAGTAGGCTGTAATACATGAGACGGATCTGGCTCATACTTTCTCAACATAGAAACATGGAAGACATCATGAATTCCAGATAAGGACGGCGGTAAAGCCAATCGGTAAGCCAAAGTGCCGATACGCTGTAATACCTCATACGGTCCAACATACCTCGGGGATAACTTCCCCCGCATACCAAATCGAACAACACCCCTGAAGGGTGAGATTTTCAAGAAGACCTTGTCTCCCACTTGAAATTCTAGCGGTCGTCGCCGCTTATTGGCATAGGCTGCTTGCCTATCTTGGGCCGCTTTCATCTTTAAGCGTATCATCTTAATCTTTTCCTCCATGTCCTTAATCATATCCGGTCCTCCGACCGCTTTACTCGTCAAGTCCTCCCAATACAGCGGTGATCTACATCGTCGTCCGTACAGAGCTTCAAAAGGGGCCATTTGAATGCTCGCCTGATAGCTGTTATTGTAGGAGAACTCTACCAGAGGTATAGACTCTTGCCACGGAGTATCAAACTCCAAAACACATGCCCTCAATATATCTTCGAGCGTTTGTATAGTACGCTCCGTTTGGCCATCAGTCTGAGGGTGATAAGCTGTACTTAGTCTCACCTCGGTGCCCAAAGCTGTCTGGAGACCCTCCCAGAAATGAGAAGTAAACCTTGGGTCTCTGTCAGACACGATCGAGACTGGAATCCCATGCAACCTCACTACATCCCGTACATATAATTGGGCCATCTTTAAATACGTGAAAGTCATACTGTAAGGGATGAAATGAGCTACCTTCGTCAGCCTATCCACGATCACCCAGATCGCATCAAATCCAGAGGCCGACCTTGGCAAGTGGGTCACGAAGTCCATAGATATATGCTCCCACTTCCACTTAGGTACCTCCAAGCTCTTCAGCTCGCCACCAGGCCTCTGCCTTTCTGCCTTTACTTGTTGGCAGATCAAACATCTCTTAACGAAGCTGATCACATCACGCCTCATGCGTCTCCACCAGAATTGACCACTTAGGTCCTTATACATCTTTCTTCCACCGGGGTGGATACTGAACCGGCTACTATGAGCCCGTTCTAAAATTCCTTTACGCAATCCTGGCGCATCTGGGACCACCCATCGGTTGCCCAATCTTAAAGAGTCATCTTCAGCCACACTAAACTTTGTTGGCTGGCCTCGAAGTGCTATTGATGACCATCTCTGCACTTCATCATCCGACCTCTGGGCTTTCCTGATTGCCTCAAATACGTCTGGCTCGGCTAATAAGGTCGACACTCGCACCGGCGACGTGTCTACATCGAAATCATAGCCCAGATGGCAATAAGAAATCATCAAAGCTGATAAACACATAACATCCTCAGCGGTGCTCTTCACCTTCCGACTTAAGGCGTCTGCTATCAAATTTGCCTTACCAGGATGGTACTCAATTTCACAGTCATAATCCTTGAGTAAATCCATCCACCTCCTTTGCCTCATATTCAACTCTGCCTGAGTGAACAAGAACTTCAGGCTCTTATGGTCCGTAAAAATGGTAAACGTAGTACCATAAAGATAATGACGCCAAATCTTCAAGGCGAAAATGATAGCTGCCAGTTCCAGATCATGGACTGGGTACCTGGTCTCATGAGGCTTCAACTGTCTCGAAGCATAGGCTACCACTTGTCTGTCTTGCATCAATACGCAGCCCAAACCCTGCAGTGACGCATCCGTGTACAAGGCAAACCTCTTATCCTCAGACGGAATCACCAATACAGGCGCTGTCGTCAAACGACGCTTCAATTCTTGGAAGCTTTCCTCACAAGCTTCGGACCAAAAGAATGGGACTCCTTTCTGAGTCAGCTGTGTCAATGGCTTAGCGATCTTGGAAAACCCCTCGACAAAACGTCGGTAATAACCTGCTAAGCCCAGAAAACTCCGTATCTCGGGTACAGAAGTGGGTGCTGCCCACTCCATCACAGCTTCAATCTTCCTCGGATCCACAGATATCCCTTGGCTAGATATGACATGGCCTAGGAACACCACGCTGTCTAACCAGAATTCGCACTTGCTAAGCTTAGCATACAACTGATGATCCCTAAGGATCTGAAGTACTGTCCTCAAGTGCCGTACATGATCTTCTTCAGTCCTAGAGTAGATGAGTATGTCGTCAATGAAAACTATGACGAATTGGTCCAAATATGGCTGGAATACCTTGTTCATCAAACTCATGAAAACAGCCGGGGCATTTGTCACCCCAAAAGGCATGACTAGGAATTCATAATGCCCATACCTAGTCCTGAAGGCTGTCTTCTGGACATCCTCTCCTCTTACTCGAATCTGATGGTACCCCGACCTCAGATCGATCTTACTGTAGAGCCTCGTACCCTGCAACTGATCAAACAAATCATCGATCCTCGGGAGTGGGTACTTATTCTTCACCGTAGCTTTGTTCAGTTGTCTGTAATCGATGCACAAACGCATCGAACCATCTTTCTTCTTCACAAATAAAACTGGTGCTCCCCAGGGCGATACGCTAGGGCGTATATAGCCCTTATCAAGGAGCTCCTGCAACTGAATCTTTAGTTCCCTTAACTCCGCTGGTGCCATCCTATAAGGGGCACGAGAAATGGCAGACGTCCCTGGTAATAACTCAATCCCAAACTCGACCTCTCTCGTCGGTGGGAATCCGGGAATCTCCTCCGGAAAGACGTCAGGGAACTCCGCCACTACGGGCACATCCTCAACTTTCACTTCTCCTTTCTTTTCCGTGACATCGACGGCATAAATGAGATATCCTGAATGACCTCGTTCCAACAACTGCGCCATCTTGACAGCAGATATCAACGGAATCTTAGAGCGAGAACCATCCCCATAGAACGTCCATGGAACTCCCATATCGGATTTAAACCGTACAGTTCTCTGCCTGCAGTTCACAACTGCCTGATACCTGTTCAGAACATCAATGCCCAGAATGCAATCAAAATCTGACATTCCCAGAACAATCAAGTCTGACCTTAGTTCCTTATCCTCAAAATAAATGAGGCCATTGTAGACGATCCGATCAGTAATCATACTTCTTCCAGCGGGGGTCGAGACTATAAGAGGCGTGGGCGACGGAGAAGTGCATACGTGGTGCCTTTCCACAAAACTTGTCGACACAAAAGAGTGTGACGCACCTGTGTCGATCAATATAAAAGCAGGGTGCGTAAATAAAAGACACGTACCCGCTATAACCTCCTCCGGAGCCGCTGAAGCCTGCTCCCTTGTCAGTGCATAGACCTGTCCTTGAGGTGGCCCCATGGGCTGACCTCCATGCTGACGCGGCACAAATGGTGGTCGGTGTTGCGCTGTCCTATCTGCAGGCCTCCCCGCAGAACCCTGTTGGCTCCCCCTGTTGGGACACTGTCTAGCAAAGTGGCCCTTGTCGCCACAAACATAGCACCCTATACAGTCTTTCGCCAGATGTGGTTGCCCACAAAGAGTGCATTGGATCCTTCCGGATCTGTCTCCCTGAGACTGCCCCCTTCCAGATGGGGCATCACCTCTTCGGTTTTCTTTCCACCTATTGTCGGACTTCTTACCACTAAACCTTGACGCTGAGGAGTTCCCCCTTGACTTGAACTGATCATTCCTCGGCTTCAAATTATCCGGAGTGGATTTCTGAGAGGGTGCCGACGGTGGTACAACATCAGGGTATGCACCCACTCCTAGTTCGGCTAGCTCAGCCCTTGAGAGTGCATCATCAAAACAAGTAGGGCCATAAGTGATCACCCTATCGTATAGCTCCGGCCTCAATCCTTTCATGAAATTCCTCATCTTTGCTTGTGTGCTCGTAGCAATGTGAGGCACATATCTGAGCAAGGAGCAGAACTGAAGAGCATAATCTGATACTGACATATTACCTTGCTTGAGGTGAGTGAATTCATCTTCCTTAGCCTGTCGTGCTGCAGCCGAGAAATAACGGTTCAGGAAGCGAGTTCGAAACATTTTCCAGTTCACTTCATGACCTTGAGCCTCTTGCTCCACCACAGTGGTCTTCCACCACATTAGCGCCTTCTTGGCCAACTGGAACTCTGCTAACCGTATCCATGCTGTCTTCGCACATGGGGCTGCCACAAAGATCTGCTCTATTCTTTCCAACCATTCCTCAGCTCGTTCCCCAGTTTCAGTTCCTTCAAAGGTTGGGGGTCGGTAAGCAAGAAACTGAGTTAAGCTTAGCTCCCCTGGCAATAACCGCTGTTCGGCCGGTTCATCATCAAAAGCTGGCGGGGGTAGGGGATTCGTACGCCCCGCACTTGCATTGACGCTCACTGCGTCACCTACCTCCACATTTGCTGCCATACTGCAACACAAGGATTAACAACAAGATCCAAAAGCAGTTCGTATAATACTTCGTTAGATAAACAAAACATGTTAGCATAACATCATATACTTCATATGCAACTTATGCACAAAACATGTCGAAAGTAAGCACCTAGCTAACTTATTGCTAAGGCTACCCTTCACTCATCCCGGGTTATCTAACCACTGCTCTGATACCACTAATGTAGGGTCTTCCTACCTTTGCTTCATATAGTACACATAAATGGGATAGGACATGCATTTATAACCTCTTAAGGGTTCCGGTTGTAGTTTGAGCTAGGGAGATTACAGGCCAAAAATAAAGTTTTCAAAGCTATTTAATTACATTCCCAACAAAGAATGTTAAAGCTATAGATTTACACTACTCCTAGAGTAGAGACTATCAAAAATCCTGCATCCTATGTTCATCATGCTCCCTTTAGCTCACTTCCTCAACCCGACCCTAGGCCCTTGGTCCAAAAGTGTACCTACAGGGATAACACATCATGAGCATTCATAAATTTACTTAACATTATATAAAAGCATACATATGCATAACATCTTAGTTAAGTAAAAGTCGTTGGTCGTCCTCCGACCTCCTTAGTTATCCCTGACTCTTATTCATATATTGGGGCGTCTTACCCCATTGTATGGCATCTTACCATATCATAATCATTGCGTGGCATCTTACCACGTGGGCATCGTACCCAATCATATGGCGTCTTACCATATTATAAACATTGCTTGGCATCTTACCATGTGGGCATCTTACCCAATCATATGGCGTCTTACCATATCATAAACATTGCGTGGCATCTTACCACGAATAACCTCGCATGGCCTCTTACCATGTGGGGCATCTTACCCCGTGGCATCTTACCACAAATAACATTGCATGGCCTCTTACCATGTGGGGCGTCTTACCCCGTGGCATCTTACCACATATAACATCGCATAAGCATCATCATCATAACATCATCATAAGCATCATCGTTATAAATATCATCATAGATATCATCATCATAACATCATCTTAAACGTCATCATCGTAAACATCATCTTAAATATCATCATAATATGTAAGGGCATGGTTTACCGTCCGATGCTCGTACGTCTCTTACGTACCTTAATTCCCAAAAGTGGAGAATTTGGAGAGCTTTATCTCCTGGATGTTGTGGGCACCTGGGATGGTTCTACACAACCATACAAATTGATATTAGAAGCTAAACATAGTCCAATATCCAAAAATCCCACAAAAAAATCAAAAATCCACTTTTCTTCAGCTCGCGATCGATCGCCACCCAGGCGCGATCGATCGCGAGATCGCACTGGACGAGGGGCCAAAATCTTCTTCTTGGCGATCGATCGCCACCTTTGGCGCGATCGATCGCCAGGCCCGCCGATCGATCGCCCAAAAGTGGCGATCGATCGCCAAATGCTTCTGGCTGGTACTGGACGCTCGCGATCGATCGCCAAGAACGGGCGATCGATCGCCGAGTGCTGTACATCGAATTTTCGCCATTAATGCTCATTTTTCAAGCTCCTTCACATACCACCCCAAAACCAAACTTCCATAAAACATCAATAACATCATAACCCACCAAAACCAACATAAAACACTTCAAAAATCATACCCCAACCATACACAACACATACCCAAACAAACCCACATAAATCATCAAAAACTTACCCCATTTCAACACCAAACATCATAAAACTTATAGGAATGGTTCCATACCTCTTGTAGGCTCCAAATCCTAGCAAAGATCACACAACCAAAGTTTTTGTGGGACTTTCCTTCTTCCTTTTTGGTGGATTTCGAAAATGGGGTAGGGTTTGGGGTTGGGAAGTGATTTGGGGATTTTTAAAAGGTGAGAGTAAAGTGGGGGGTTTAAAGTGATGGGTATGGGATTAAAAAGGGGTTGTAATGACTTAATAAAAAGTATACCCCAAACTTAACATGATGTATAAAATACCCAACTTGGTATTTTTAAAAGCACTTTACAACAATGCTCTATACTTCATTTAAAATCATATCTTCCTCATAATTGATAATTTAACACAATTAATCATGTTAACATCTTAATACCCAACACATAAATCTATCAATACATGATACATCATATAAACATAATTAATGTCCAAGTTACCATTAATTAATTTCGGGGCATCACAAACATACCTCAGCAACGAAGAGTACCGCATGGCATAGTCTGACACTGTCATGTTCCCCTGTTTCAAACTTGCAAACTCATCCTCCTTCGTCTGTCTCGCCGCTGCGGAGAAGTACCGATTCAGAAACCGGGTTCTGAAGAGTGTCCAATCAATCACAGCACCCAGTGCTCTCAGTTCCATTACCGTGCTCCTCCACCACATCAAAGGTTTCTTTGCCAACTGGAACTCCGCCAGCCTCAGCCAAGCTGTAACAGCACAAGGAGCCGATACAAATATCTGCTCAAGTCTTTCCAGCCACTCCTCAGCTTCCTCTCCTGATTCTGTTCCCTCAAACCGGGGCGGGTGGTAAGACAGAAACTGAGTCAAGCTAATCTCACCAGGTAGCAACAACTGAGCCACTGGTTCCATGCCTACTGCTGGTGGAGGTAGAGGGTTTGCCTGACCAATGCTAGCTTTAACACTGCCCACATCGCCAACTTCTTCATTAAGGTTCCCCGCATTCATAGCAGCCATGCTGTAACACAAAGGTTAACAACAATTCCAAAACAAATATATATGTTATGCCGTTAGATAACAGGAATGATAATGAGCATGTTAGTATAACAGGATATACATCAATATGCACCACATGCATAAACATGCTTCAAATGTAAGCACCTAGCTAATCATGCTAAGGCTACCCTTCTCTAGTTCCCGGGTTCTCTAACCACTGCTCTGATACCACTAATGTAGGGACCCTAGTTCCTTAAGTGCGGATTAAAGGCATAATTAGAGCTAATATAAATGATCAGAGTAAAATAATCGTGTTGAGACTATGAGCCTTAAGAATTACATGTCAAAAATAAGGACTATCAATGGATTAGTTACATTCCCAAATCAAATGAATGTTATCAATTATAGCTTTACACTACTCCTAGAGTAGATACTATACAAAATTTAATCCTGTCCTTCCTTTATCAAAAGAATTCTTCACAAGCTCACCACCTCAACCCGCTTAGCCCTTCTTATCATGCCAAAAGTGTACCTACAAGGACAACCCCCAAACATGAGCAATAATATCATTCATATTCAACACAATATGAACATAAAGCGTAAATGCATAAATCACAATAAAACACTTCCTGTTTTCCCATGCATTTCAAAACGCTTCCAGTTTGGTTATCCATGTACCATAACTCATGAGTATAATCAATAGATTATTTAATGGTCTACACATGTCATGACATAATACCAGCTCATCTATACCAAATACCAATCACCAATCCCTAGTCTGTCCATCACAATGTATTTTAATGCCCCTCGCTTATTTACATATAGGCGGCATAGAATAACCTCGCTTCAATGGACATGCGGCGCTCCCACCCCTCGCGTCACATTGAGCGGCAAATATTCTTTCCTCGCCCTATATGATAACCACGCTCAAATGTGACATGCGGCGCTCCCACCCCTCGCTTCACATTTAGCGAAAACAAACCAAATAGCGGCAAGCATTAAAATCATCAAGGGATGACCACGACTCATGGGATGTGCACCAATAACCATCATATGCATATACAATCATCATGCATAATTCAACATGTATTTGCATCCACAATGCATAATCACATATATACTCGCATCCACAATGCATAACAATGAGTATAGTAGATACATGTACGTGCCCGTACGTCCTCTACGTACCTTTCCAAAAAGTAAGATGTGGTAGAACTTCAATTCCTTGGCTGTGTCGCCACCTGGGATGGTTCTACACATTCACACAAATCAATATTAGAACCCAATAATAGTCCGATACCAAAAATCCTACAATAAAATCCAAAAACACCATATTTTGTGACTCGCGATCGATCGCGGCAAAGGGCCGATCGATCCCGAGATCACACTGCCCGAACATAAATTTTTGTTCCTTCGGCGATCGATCGCCACATTTGGCGCGATCGATCGCCACCCTCGCCGATCGATCGCCCAAACGTGGCGATCGATCGCCAAATGCTTCTGGAGCGTACTGCCTCTTCGCGATCGATCGCCAAAAACGGGCGATCGATCGCCGAGCCCTGTATCGCGAAAAATCGTCATTAATGCTCCAAAACTTCATTCCAGCCCATTCCAACTCCCCTACCAACAAACCAATAACATCAAATACATAATAACCTTCCATAAACACTTTAAGCACCTCAAAAATCCAACATTCAACCAAAACCACAACAACCCAACACAAACCCATTTTAAAACCCTTCAAAACCATACCAAACTTAAATAAAACATCACAAAATCAACAATGAGGTATCCATACCTCTTGGGGACTTCAAATCTCCCAATAAACTCCACAAAACAAGATTTTTTGAAGTATTTTCTTCACCCCTAAGCTCAAGAACGAAAATGAGGAGGGTAGGTTTGTGGAAAGTGATTTTGGGGGAAAAATGAAAAGTGTTTTGGTAAAGGTGGGGGGTAAAGGTATTAAAACAAGTTTAATTGTATCCCCACAACTAACATGATGTATTAAACATCCCAACATGATATTTAAAAGGCATTTCACCAAAATGCACCATAATCACAATTAAACTCATGCTTTACAATTAATTGCTAACCATGGCAAATAAATCATGCTAATAACAATTTTCCCAACATGCACAACATGTACCCTGAAATGCACTCCCGGGTCGCCCTTTCCATATGACCATACATTTCCATAAGATACATAAATCCAACACATAATTAATTACCACCATAATTAATCATATAAACACAATTCGTGCCCAAATTGCAATTAATCATTTCGGGGATATCACATCCATGATGACGACTGGGTTGATTTACTCTGAGTGTTGAGGACGACGGGACCTAGACACGAGAGATGACGAGCACTGCACATGATGATTCTCCTAGCGCAAAGTGTGTGTGCTGTCACCCTCTGCTCGAGATGATGTTGATTGATGATACATTTCTTTGGACTCCGATATTGGTATCTTGAGATTCGATTCTTTAGACCCATTCATACATCGCATTCATACATGGTATGCATTGCATTATACTTTGTCATTCTTGACGTGATCTATTTATTTCTCGTACTGGGTTCTGACCCCCTTCGCGGGGGGCTGTCATGTCTTTGGTATGGGCATGACAGGTGGTACAAGTGGACGTACTGCAGATGCTCGAGATGAAGCATCGATGAATACCAGAGCTCCTTGAGAGCGAGCTCAGGTTTATGTTTTATGTTTTGAGTCCCAGTAATTGTTAGAGTACTTTTTAATTACATTTTAAATTATCGGGGTATGCCCCGAGTATCTGTATTTTAAGTATTCTATTACTGGTTGGTTATATACTTGCTTATGTGATGAGTAACATGTTGAATTGGGAAACTGGAATTTAATATTTTCAGTATCATTATATATGTATCACCTAAAAGCGAAATTCTTTTTAGGGCCATTTGACAGTACACTTGAAATAAATCTTCCGTTGTTTACGCAAATTAATCATTATGTGTTAATTAAACATCACATTAGGATCAGACCCTCACAATAACCGCAAGCAGTCTATATATCTCAGCCTCTCAAGCAACTTGATATCAGCAATACTTTTTCTTCATGGGGCTCTATTCGAACCAGTCTATATGTCTCGGCCTCCGGGATTCATCGATACAAACTTTCCTACTCATGTATGTTACCTCATGAAATCTTTTTATGGTCTGCGGCAAGCCCCGCGTGCCTGGTATCAAGCTCTCAGCTCTGCCCTGCTCGACTTTTGGTTTGTTCAGTCACTATCTGATTCTTCCTTATTTACATCCATTGGAATGGTGTTCATCGGATCCTCTTGGTCTACATGGATGATCTTATCCTCACTGGCTCCAGTAACTCGCACATTGCTACGACCATGTCTCATCTCCACTCGCGCTTCGCTGTTAAGGACCTTGGGCCATTCTCATACTTCCTTGAGGTGGAAGTTACCAAGTGCAAAGAAGGGCTCTTCTTGTCTCAACACAAGTACACTACGGATTTATTATGGCGGCATCGCGTGGATGGTGCTAAACCATTAGGCACTCCCATGTCTACCACATCTCCCTCTTCAACCTCTACTTTTGTCAACCCTAGTGAATTTGGTCAAGCCATTGGCGGTTCGCAATATCTCATGCTCCCTCGCCCTGACATTGCCTTCACAATCAATAATCTAGCTCAATCCATGGCCACACCATCGAATGGTGACTGGGCAGCTGTCAAACGCTTTTTTCGCTACATTAAAGGTACAATACATCATGGCTCACTTCTCCGCGACACACTGGACCTTCGTGTCGGAAGTCCGTCTCGTGTACATTGTCTTTCGAGTCTCCAATCCTATTTCTTGGCATTCTAAAAAACAAAATGGTGTGGCTCGTTCATCAACAGAGGCTGAATACCGTTCTCTTGCTTCTCCTGCAGCTGAGGTGTGCTAGATTACTCATTTATTTCGAGACCTTGGTGCTCATCTGCGTGAACCTCCAAAAATCCTATGTGTATCACATTGGTGCCACACGTCTTGCCCTACACCCTGTCATGCACTCTTGCATGAAATACATCATCATGGATGTTCATTTTGTCCATGATCTTTCCAGCAAAGGGGTTCCATCAGTTGGCTATATCAACACTCAAAATCAACTAGCTGATATCCTCACCAAGCCCTTGCATCGCAATCGTTTTGAGACGTTGAGATCCATAATCTCTGTTGCCGATGGCACGTCAATTTTACATGGGCGTATTAAGGAATGATATATTATCAAATCAATTCAATTCAAATCTTGTTGTAGATATTCTCTTGCAATCCTACCTTATCTTGAAGATATTCTAATATCTTGTTCATAATTGATAGACTTGTAAACTCTATTTAAGAGTATTAACACAACAAAGAACATTATTCAATTCCACTTCTATAGCAACATGAGTTGATATTTTTAGCGCACTTGGATCACCCAAGGACCAGATAAAGAAAATGAATATTGGGCGAGCGAAAAATAGTGATTTTTGGATAGAAACGTGTTAAAGGGTGAACCGTGAGCATTCAACCAAAAATGAGAGGACAACATGCAAAAACGAACAATTGTACAAGAAAACCAATAAACCAAACATTAAATTAGATCGAATCCACGAGCTTTTCCATATTCATTTTGTTACACAATAGGCACAAAAAGTAAAAATGATGCATTTTAATAAAACCAATCATATATTTTCGTTAGAGTTGGTGGAGGAATTAGATTGCTAAGATATAAGCCATCGTCCCTCACCGACCAATAGCAAATATTTCCATCTCCTTTATGGTGATCATATTCACAGGATGAAGAAAGCTTCAGATTAAAAACGTCAAAAGATTTATCTCTATTTTCCCATCGAAATCGACAAAAATACTTGGTAGTTAGCCAAAAGTTAATGTGAAAATGCCAGTTAAAATCCTCGTTCAGATTAAGCGTATGATTTCCAAGGTCATCGTCTCCAGAGGCACAATGGATGAATAGTAGTGGAGGGTCTCTTGGAAGGTTATTCACAATGTGAACCTCATATCCTTTCATAAATTTGTTGACAGCGCGAGAGGATATAACTCCATTAAATTGTATCAAAAGGAGAAGTGAGAGGAGAAGCGGAGAGAAGATGCTTTTGTTTTTTGTAGAGTCCATTGATTTTTCGATATTTTGATTGGATGATCGAATTGATGGGATCCAATTTTTATAGATGGAGTTCTTGATCTTTGCTTGACCATTTATTTGTATAGATTGCATGGATCAGATTATAAGTAAACTTTATTGATGTGAATTAGATTGTGATTTATGAGTAATGTCTTGCTCTAGATTACACAAATGTGATAAAAAGATCATGATTAGAATGTGTAGTGTGAGAAAAAAATTATATATATATATTAAATTAAGTAATTACGAATAACGTAATGCTCTAAAGCTTGCAAATTAAAGGGTTCTTTCTTTATTTATTAATTTTTTAAAGATAAATTAACGTTGGAGACCAAAATTATTCGTTAACATATTCCAAACAACGAGGGATTAAAAATGGTATTAAGCCCAAACAATAGCAACCAAAAAAGTAATTACCCCAAAATATGATATTATGATGTATAATGATATCATGCTCAAAGATCAACCATGTGTGTGTGTGTTTATAATGATAATACATACGCTGTTAATTACAAGATAACTTTGTATTCCATAACCCACAGCCCACACTACAAATTTAAAACAAAACAATAAAAATTAATTTAGAGATAAGTTTTAGTCAATTATATATATATATATATATATATATATATATATTGTTTATGTTTTTTGCACCCTCTACTTACCTTCAGTTTTCTCATTCTCTACCCAAAACCCAATAGATGGAACATATACCTTTAAAAAGGAATTAACAACAAAAGGAAAAAAAAAAGTAGAACTACTTCAGGCCATTTAACATACAATGGTCATTCTATATAATTAAAATATTATACAGCTATACATTCCGACCTTTGACAACAACAATAAATAAGACAAGCAGCATTGTACCAATACAAAAAAATTTAAAATAAATGAACGACATATATTAATGCATGTCATATAATCTTCAAAATGCATGCAACATAGGCCCAAAATTTTGATGCTATCCAAAAGGATAAGTGCAATAGAGTTAGATTCGCCATTGATTTTAAACTGATATTGAATAATTTACATCCGTGATGATGATTACCCTAAGGACAACGCCTGCATCAAACTAACCCTTCTACATGGACTGGGAGTATGAGATATACTCAAAAGTACGAAGTGTTTGACTCTCTAACCAGAATTGCTAAACATTAACATATATTAATACTTTGAAGTTGCTATGATATAATATTTTGATTGTATAAATCTGCTGCCTCAAAATGAGATATGGACTTAAGAAAAAGTAAAACATACCAAATGCTAATTATAACCGAAGGTTTTGATGGTATGATCAGTTTGCCTATAGGGGGATTGTGACGCGATATTGCTAAAGATTTAATAAGTATTTAGTTAGCTTTATTGAAATACAATTTTTGATAATCAATAATCAAATGAGTTGAATTTATCGACGTGGGCTTCTGGGATATGCTCAAAAGAGCAAATTGTTTGACTATAAAATCACATATAGTTATAATCCCATTACCATGATACAATTGAAGTAGTTAGGGTCACACAACAACTCAATGTGGTTTACAAGAAAAAAATGTTAATTAAATTTAAGGACTTGAAATTAACATCTTACACACTCATGCACACAAATATGTATGTCTATATAATATATAGTAATGAAGACTAGAATTTGATACAATTGAACACAATCTTCAGCAAAAATAAAATAAAAACCTTTACCCAATTCAAACCCAACCCAAAGTGTGCACCATCTCCTTAGAAAATCGTGCTGCAAGGATTTTCGATTCTAAGTCTGCTACAAAAACTATTATCTTCTTATTTTAAATATTGTTCAATGCATTGGATCATGTATTTATGTTTTTTTTAAGTCTTTTAGTATACATAGGGCGAGACATTTTTTGCAAATATGAAGGTTAAAAATTAAAAAAAATAAAATATTTTTTCGATGGCCATATCATAAGAAAGAAATTGTCCATTAACAATGCAAGAACTTTAATATTTTAAAAATAACATTTTTAAAATATACATGATCTCATTCATTGTCTGGCCAACAGTTGCCTGCTTTCAAACTGGATCCAATAGGGGAGTAAGTTCAAACTAGAAATTGAAATATTTGAAGGAGAGAGGTTGACGAGGGTGGTTTAAAGGGAATGGACGATCTTTGGGTCTGGCCAATTCCAACCGTAAACACAGCTGGATAATATATTTTTTAGTCAAAGAAAGCTATAAATATAACAATCAACCAGAATCATTTTTAAACTTGGTAAACTGCCCAGGAATAATTAAAAAGAAATAAGGTTGCTGGAAGTTGGAAAACAACGAAACAGAGATTGTCCAACAAAAAACAAATATCTTCTCTCTTGTGGCTATCATTATTATAAATATAATTATTATTATTTTTGCTATTATCATCATTATTACTATTTCTTTTAAAACTCAATTTTCTTTGAAAGAAAATGGAAGAGAAACTTGAAATAATCAGTCTACGATACACCTAGATTTTTCTAGTCAAGATACAACAGCTCTCGTGCAAAATTACGACCGATAACACACGCCTCCAATAATATCTTCCCTCAATTCTTGATTTTGGCCAATTTGCTTGTGTTCGGTGTTGGAACCCCAGAAAATGGCTTTTTCTGGAACTTTGTTCAGTTGGATTAGGGTTCATTAAGCCCAACAGACCAACCATTGACCCATTAGCTTGTAGGGCATTGCTAGCAATTTCTCACTTGCCCAAAAGTCAACACTAAACTACAAACCCATAATCTAAGTAACTCAATACAATTGAACAATTTGACGTACTACCAATGTATAGAATTATGAGACATAAATATATCAAACATTTTAATTTTAGGACTTTCCATAAATGAAACATTTTCAAATATAGAAACTCCACTAAAGTGAGGAGCTTTCAAACATTAAATTCATCTCTTCTAAATCACTGAACTTGAACACTTAAAATTTAAGTCTCAATTCTCATTGATAGATCGGCGGCCGGTTGATTG
This sequence comes from Haberlea rhodopensis, assembly GCA_907163345.1. Taxonomy (NCBI): domain Eukaryota; kingdom Viridiplantae; phylum Streptophyta; class Magnoliopsida; order Lamiales; family Gesneriaceae; genus Haberlea; species Haberlea rhodopensis. Next base: position 20,034,529 of record CAJQUN010000004.1, on the reverse strand, counting down.
TGATCCAGCGAGGCTCAAGTGTATCATTGTGATGTCCGGAATAACTAATAATCGTTCATTGGATTTAATTATGATGTTTATATGATATGTCAAGATTTAATTCTTGAGTATCGAATTTTGGAACGTATTTGGGATAAATGATTCCGGGATTGAATTTATATTGTTAATTAAATTCAAGTAGATTCTAAAATTCTTGGGAATTGTAGTCGGACCCGTATTTGAAATAAATCAAGTGGGATTGAAATTGTACAAATTTTAATTATTAATGATTCTTGCAAATGTTAAGGGCCATTATTTTGATAATTAAGGGCCCTTATTTTGAGCTTGGATTAATTGAGTTAATTAGTTATTGGAGGATATGAAATTGATTGGAGTAGACTTAAAGGTTAGGGTTAGAGTCAAACACACACAGAACTCCTCCACACACACTAAATTAATCGGTCCTCTCTTCTTCACCCCATTTACACGCCGCCTCACTCTCCCGACTCCCACTTGCTCTCGGCTGTAGCGATTTTCCCACCATGTTCAAGCACCATTTTTGTTCAAGATTCATGTGAGTAAGATGCTATACACTACCTTGGTCATTATTCCTTCTTGGTCTTCGATTTTTTATGGATTTTTGATGCACTTTGAATCGATTTTAGGAAGGGGAAGTTGCTAAGTTTTGGCTCGAAATGTGTGCTTGGTTTTTGATCGAAATTCACCTACTATAGTTCAAAATTATGTAGTGTTGGACGTGTATTAGAGTGGGTGCGTGTGTGTTCATTTCTCTGGTGTGTGTGTGAGCGTAATCTGTGTGTGCGGGTGTGTGCAGGTGTGCGTGTGTTAGTGTGCGTTTGGAGGTGTATATGTTATGTTTATGCATATGAGGGTGTATATGTGATATATGTACATGTATATGTGTATATAAATGTGTTTAGGTGATGTATATATGCAAGAATGGATGTTCCATCACGTATTGAGGTGTATATGTGCTGTATATATGTATATGTATGTGTTTCAGCATGTATTGGGGGAATTGAATAATGTTCCAGATGGGAATTTGGTTTGGATCGATGGGTTTCTGTTAGGGGTTAAGGGTGGTTGGGGCGAAAATCTGTCATTATGAGCATTGTGCTGACAAGGACTCTTGTTTAATTCTGTTTAAGTCTAGTATAGATTGAAATGTTAGTTTGGACTTCCATTTTTCCTCATCGTGCCCTTCCCTTTTGGTTCAAAGACTAAGCTGCTTGAATCGAAATAGGCTGCTGAAATAAATCAAATGGTGCTGAAACGAATCAAAATTATGTTGCTGAAATGTGTTGGATTAAGCTGCTGAAATGAAAGTATTCAATATAGGCATTGTTTAATGATATGAGTACTGAAATACAATATGATAGTTTAGATTTGTTAACAAAGCACTTTTGTTGGGTTATGGATTTATAATATCGAATTGAATTCGAGTAATAAATAATGATATCGGACATGTTATTGATGAATTGATATTAATTTGATGTTATAGATGTATAATCCATGAGCCTAACGTTGGGTGGCGTAATCTTGTTGAATGTAGTGATTGAATATATATAAGGAAATGTGTATGTGTATTGAGTTTGGTATATGTACTATGGTGGACACATAAATGTACGTGGTCCGGATATGGAGTTGGGTATTGATGCCTTTGGCATGATCGATATGAGAAATGGTTGAGAATGAGATTAACTGATAGGCAGAGTTGCCTTCGATATGAGATTCGTTATGATTGAGCATAAATGATGAATTATGATTATATTGAAATGATTGCATTGATGAGTATTATGTTTTGAATAACGATACTGAACTTGATGTTTATGAAAGCGTGTGAGATTGAAACAGGAACAGTGTTAGTTTCGAATTTTAAAGATGACAAAACAGACTAGACCGATCGAGCCATGAGAAATCAGATTAGACCGTTATAGTCTATCTCAAAACAGAACAGATCGATGTAAACCAGACTGACCTGATCGAAGCACATCGATCAACAAAGATCAGACCATACCAGCTCAATGAAAATCAGATCAGAGTAGTCGAAGTTTATTAAGCTTTGTTCTTCAGTACGAATAATCAACGGCTATTTATTGAAGCATTTAATGATGCATTTAATGCTGAGAAAGACCAAGGACTGAAGATTACCTTAAATAAGTAAATAGACAAAGGAGAGTCTACCTGACAAGCGCCGAAAGAACAGATCAGAAGGGAAAGTCCCTAAAGAAGAAGACTGAAGCTTGTTCAGACATTGACCTAAGCAAAGAGTTGCACAAAATAGGAAATATTGTCGTTGGTATAAACGACTATATAAGGATGCAACTAAGATGCTCAAAATGATTTTCATTGATCAATCAAGAGACTGAAAAACACAAGCTTACAAGTAAAAAACATTCATTCTTGAGCAGAACCATCGCAGAAAGATTTGATCTTACCAGTCTGCTTAAAGTTTTTAAATCACATCCTATTTATAGTATTTGATCATCAAAAGGATCATTTGTACGTAGATTATTTGTAAGGCCCTCGTACCGTATTATCGGAAATCAGGTTTAGTTTCTCAACATTTATGTGATTTATTTTATGTTAATCAAATGGTTGAGAATAAACATGAGGAATATTAGCTTTGATAATAACTTGATATCATATTTAACATTTTATAAACGTGATTTCCCGATATTTGATAATGAGAATTAAGTACAATTTGTACATTATTTTGTTAATTAGTTAGAAATTAATTAACGAGAATATAATCTAATTGATGAGAGTGGAAATTGATCTTGTATATGTCAATTGACAGTCGGGTCAGAACATGATGAATGAAAAATATATTTTTGGAAAATTCGGATTAACACCGAAATTTTATTAAAATGATTTAATAAATATAAAATTTGTATTAAATCGAAAGATTTCATTTTTGTGATTCAAATAAGAACACGAAGTCAGGTGTGGACTGTACATGTGATATACATGCACCAGTACACCGATGACACCCCGATGTTCATAGTTGGTCGGGAATTAATATATATATCGGTGTAGGGTGTAAAACACATAACAAAACGTGCAAAAACACACAATGAATCGCGGACACCTACTAAAAGGTGCGAAAACACACACTGCTCGTGCGATTCACCGACCACCTTGTACTTATCCGCTCCGTTCGCCGCCGTCCGACCACCTCTAGACGAGACCGATATACCACCGTGTTCCTTACTCAGAGGCGCTTCTTTCAATACCAAATAATTGAAATATGGTGTTCGAAAAGTTGTTCGATTTGGTCTGAAACGAACGAAGTCGCGACAGTGAGGGTTTCTGCACTTTTGGTTCAATTTCTTCGAATCTACTACGAATTGGACGACACCAAGGCACTGAATCTCTTCCCCTCACCTGGACGAAACTTTATATACCGGTCGCCGCCTCTACCGTCGCCGGAGCTCGCCGGAATCGGCTGAAAAGCGTGCGTGTACTGTGTGCGAAAATTGGGTAAAACTCGATGCTCGATTTTTCGATTTTGCTTCGATTATTACCAGTTAATTTGGACTATAATTGTTGAATAATAATTTGAATTGGTGAAAAATAATTTAGCAAATTAAATTATGATGTAATCGCATCAATTTAATTACCCTAAATTGGTTAAGCTGTGACTAAAATTGATAACCCATTTTGAATGATTGGTTTATTGAATTGTGAATTTCTATTGATATACAGTGACTACTTCGACCCTACAAGCTCAAGTACCCTTGTAGATCGAGAAAGAAAGGTATGTTGCGATCGGGTACATACGACAGGTATCTGTATCATTTGATATATGATTTATTGACTTCTGTGAATTACGTGAGATTATGTGGCTACGTGATTTTATTGAAATTATGTGGCATTCATAGCATTCATGATTTGGCACATCGGTGTATGAAATTAAATGTTTTGTTAACACACATCATTTTTATACATACATCGATGCATGACATACACGTTGAGCTATATCCTTGAATACCCTGATATTTCTTGGATTCTGATATCGAACATTGGGGATTGGTACTGCGATACTATGTTGGCATTACATGGCCCGATAGGCATAGGGAATCGTGGTTCCCTTTGATTGATATGATTTGTTGAGACGGGGATTGGTGGCACCTTGCTGATGTCATCCGTCTGGATATCCCTATATGATTATGTGATGTCAGGACCTGGGGTTGGTGGCGCTTTGCCGACGTCCATCCGTCTGGATACCCTATAGGCTTGACAGGCTCGAGCTATTCTGATATGGTTGGACTTTCGTTTATTGATTCAGATATACCCAGTGGATGGGTGTACGATATGATACCGACATGACATGACATGACATGGCATGCATCGCATTGCATTGCATTGCATCATATATCACATTTTATAGATACATGACGTATATTCCATGATAGTTCCATATTGGGCTTTTGCTCACCCCAAGGGGGGCTGTTGTTGTCTTTGTGTGTGGACAATGGCAGGTTATACAGGTGGCTAGGACCCAGAGAGGGCATGTCTGGTGGAAGCCACACTTGAGAGGTTTATTCTTTTGTTTATCCCAGTATTATATGTATATGTTACCAGGGGTTTATCCCCGTGGTGTGTGATGAGTTTATGTATTTTAGTTTATTTCACACAGTGTGGATATCTGTTTAGCAATTTGATTGGTGTATGCTGGATATGAAACTGGTGGTATTTGTATATTTTCAGTAGATGATGATTTGGGTTGGTGATATGTTCCTCGTGCGACGAGGTCATGCCAAAATTTTTAGGGCCACATGTTAATAAATGTTAAACAATTCTTCCGCTGTTTACGCTATAATTATCATTGTGTGATAATTAATCACATTATTAGGATTGGGCCCTCACAGTATGGTATCAGAGCATAACTGGGAATGCTCAAGTTTGAGTCTTGTGTACACTTGAATAGGCACAAATAAATGTGTGCGCTTGTGTTTGAATTATTTGACTTATTTGCTTTTACTTGGTTTGGCTTGCCTTGGTTTGATGTTACATGAGATTGATATTTGAATATGTTGACTTTGTGTAGTATGGATATTGCTCACGATATTAATACTATACTATTGTGAATAAACTTTTATATGTGGCAGCATGAGGTAGGGAAAGAGTATATCTCTGAAACCTACTACCAATAAATTGCTGATATCAATTCCGATATTAATGTTATATTAATTTAATATAAAGGAATGGGGTTAGAACAATGTAATTGTTCTTAAACCTATTGGAATTAACAATGTCGAACGATAGATTTGCTGTGATGTAATGTCCTTGGATTTGATTGAGCTCTATTTGTTTTGGGACATAGAGCCACCTACATTTTCGGCACTGAGAATGCTGGAAAGGGTGAGATGTTGCTTTAATAAGATGACAGATGGGTTGAACATTGTTACATATAGTAAAGGGATGAACGCGTCGTATAAAAACATTGTTATATGTTTTGAAGATACGACTAGGTATGATATAGATTTTGAGCCTTTGGAAATATTCTTGGGGATTTTATCCTTCGAATAAATTTTCATGTATTTCTTTATATTTGAACTGAAATTGAATAGCATTGATTGCTTTGTTTTGATTTGTCTCCTATACGTGATAAGTCTAGAGCTGGGTATGCACAAGTTATCAAATGTTTACCTATCAGCTACGGAGATATCATAAGGAGAGCAAAATGGCAAAATTGGTGTTGGTAATTTGTTTTATCCACCCACTTTATTTTTTTAAGTGGGGGATGTTATTTTCTCTGATCAAATGATATCTGGTTGAGTACTAATTGTTTTTAAGGAAAGTCTATTCCTTATCCTTATGATTATTGTTGTTTGGATAATAATATGATTATCAGGTGAATGATCGAAACTACGGATGATCACTTTCATGATGTAGTTCGATTTTCTTCGCTTAATATATGTTTGGAATTTTATAGCCTGGTTGTCCAAGCTGAAATTCCTTTATGTTTATGCTATTTCATAATTCGATTAATAAAAAGTAAATTATGAGTAATTTGTTGTAATACAGATGCAGCACAGATGTGTGACACGTTCTTATTACAGAACTAATGTATATCTATATCGACGTGATCTGGACTCTGTGCAAAGAATTAAATCAATGGTAACATACTTGATTAAATTTTTGTTGACATAGACATGTCGGATGTGGCATGGATCCAATATTTTAGCCAATTTTATTTATTTCATACTCGAAACTGACATGGACCTATGCACGTATGTGTATGGATCTCGTGTTCAAGGAATGCTGATTTTCTTTGCTATGGATTTGGATAGAATTTGCATGGACCCGATTATTACCTCGGCATAGACTCCATGCATTTGTGGTAAGGTTTTGGGAAAGATTCCTGCATATATTTCCAGAGAGATGATTAAGAATATCTATTTGGGAATCATGACTATTTCAAAGCTTTTTATGTACATAACATGATTCGACTTGAATGAGTCGAAATTATTACGATATTTTGTATGACTATGAATTGCAGTTCTTTACGTCTGCTAATGGATCTGCACTCTGAGTAGTATCAGGTGTCAATCCAAAGCAAGATGTGCCGACAACTATCTTAGAAGCTCGATATATTGTTAAGTCATACGAGTCTTCTAATTTTTGATATTTTCATGTATTTGATGAGTCAAATGTTTTAAAAAAAATAATCTTTGATTTGATTGTGATTGTTCCTATTAATGAGCTCTTGGTTTTTCCAAGATGAAAATATGATGTGTTGAATATCTGAAAGTTAATTTCAGATTCTATGTACGAAATGTGTCTAATCAGCTGTCCAATCTGCAGTTGGATTGCACTGAATGGTAACCTTGTAATCATGCGATAAAAGAATTAGTACTTGTAGGATATCTGAAATTAACCATTCAGTTTCCTATGAAGAAGTGATGAGATCTGGCAAACTATCCAAATGAAAATTTTGGATGAACAAAGTGATACTCTTGTGCCACGTCATTGCTTGACATGGTATTCCTGTTGCTCCAACTAAGGTTAAAGCAGTGTTAAACTGGTTGAGACCTACTAATGTTCTTGAGGTCCGATGTCCATGGGTTTAGCGGGATTCTTAAAGTTGTTTTATCGAAAAGTTTGTTTAAAATTGCTAAACCTAATACTCAGCTGACACAGAAAAATTTAAAATTGTATTTGGTCAGGTGAGTGTAAAGAAAATTTTCGTAAATTGAAGACGAGACTGACCATTGCATCTGTACTTACTATTCCTTCTGGCCAGAGGATATGTGATTTACACAGATGTGTTTTTTTTAAAATGGTTTAGGTTGTGTCTCGCCAACTTTAATCTTGAGAAAATCGATACCCCGTATCTGATTTGGCAATTGGCAACAATTGTTTTTGCTTTAAAGATTTGAATTTGTACGGGGAAACATTTGTTATTTATTCGGACCACGAGAGCTTGAAATACTTGTTCTGTCAATCTGATCTCAATATAACGCAACACATGTGGATAGATCTCCTAAGTGGTTTATCTTCTGTTGTTCAAATCACCAAGGTACACGTAAATGTTCGTATCTCAGGTTAGATATTTGATTCTTATCAACGAGGTTATTGTATGATTGATTTCTTATGTCATATGCTCAACGACATAGTACTTTGATTATGGAATCCGAAGAATTATTATCTTTGGGATATATATCTGATTTTATCTTTTATTTAAATGACACGGTCAATGGATTGTCCGTGAGACTCTAGAATTGTAATATATGTGTATGTAGGTAAACTTAAATGTATCGTTTATCCATTAACGGACCAAGATTGGTGAAATCATTTGTCTTGATTTTAGTTGTTTAATACCCAGAGTTTATTTTCAAACTTTGGCAACATTGGAGAATACAAAACGGATATTCTAGATTGCAAGGACTACATATTATTCGTAGACTGGCAATCACACTATTTATACTATTTAACTTAATGAAGGCTGTCGAGAGTATTTTATTTTCTCGATTATGTCTGAGTAAATTTCAGAATACATTTGAGTTGAGTATATGTTTAACTATATGTTGTATATATATTTTTCGAATCCTTAAGACTTTTGCAAGGTATCTATCTTCGAGGAATCAATGGGTAAACAATATTGGTGGAATACAAGAAGTGAATAATAAGATTCGGTGGATGCTCAAATGATGGAAAACTGCCCAGACTCCGTAAACTAGTTATAAGAATAAGTGTGGATGCTTCTGAAAATGGTAACAGACTAATCATTTTCAAAAATCTCTAAGGTGAAAGGTATGTTGAGTTTTGTAAGATTTTATTTTTATTGTTTGTAATGTGTTTCGTACCTCAATATTGAGGAATTAGAAACATGACTTGATAAGTATTCTTCAATCTGATAATGTTGAATTTAATTATTCAACGTTCTGCACTGAAGAATTAATTTTGTGTTCTAAATTGAAAAGATGGTTTCTTATAACCATTCTCTTCCATTGTTATAAGATAAATAAACTAGTCATTGATTTTGATTCAGCTTAATGCTAAATGAATTGAGTTTATGAAGTTGATGTTTTTCCGATTATAGTCTTGACATGTACTGTAATTGGTGAATGGTTTATGATCTGCACTTGGGATATTTCGAGGACGAAATATTTTAAGTGGGGGAGAAATGTAAGGCCCTCGTACCGTATTATCGGAAATCAGGTTTAGTTTCTCAACATTTATGTGATTTATTTTATGTTAATCAAATGGTTGAGAATAAACATGAGGAATATTAGCTTTGATAATAACTTGATATCATATTTAACATTTTATAAACGTGATTTCCCGATATTTGATAATGAGAATTAAGTACAATTTGTACATTATTTTGTTAATTAGTTAGAAATTAATTAACGAGAATATAATCTAATTGATGAGAGTGGAAATTGATCTTGTATATGTCAATTGACAGTCGGGTCAGAACATGATGAATGAAAAATATATTTTTGGAAAATTCGGATTAACACCGAAATTTTATTAAAATGATTTAATAAATATAAAATTTGTATTAAATCGAAAGATTTCATTTTTGTGATTCAAATAAGAACACGAAGTCAGGTGTGGACTGTACATGTGATATACATGCACCAGTACACCGATGACACCCCGATGTTCATAGTTGGTCGGGAATTAATATATATATCGGTGTAGGGTGTAAAACACATAACAAAACGTGCAAAAACACACAATGAATCGCGGACACCTACTAAAAGGTGCGAAAACACACACTGCTCGTGCGATTCACCGACCACCTTGTACTTATCCGCTCCGTTCGCCGCCGTCCGACCACCTCTAGACGAGACCGATATACCACCGTGTTCCTTACTCAGAGGCGCTTCTTTCAATACCAAATAATTGAAATATGGTGTTCGAAAAGTTGTTCGATTTGGTCTGAAACGAACGAAGTCGCGACAGTGAGGGTTTCTGCACTTTTGGTTCAATTTCTTCGAATCTACTACGAATTGGACGACACCAAGGCACTGAATCTCTTCCCCTCACCTGGACGAAACTTTATATACCGGTCGCCGCCTCTACCGTCGCCGGAGCTCGCCGGAATCGGCTGAAAAGCGTGCGTGTACTGTGTGCGAAAATTGGGTAAAACTCGATGCTCGATTTTTCGACTTTGCTTCGATTATTACCAGTTAATTTGGACTATAATTGTTGAATAATAATTTGAATTGGTGAAAAATAATTTAGCAAATTAAATTATGATGTAATCGCATCAATTTAATTACCCTAAATTGGTTAAGCTGTGACTAAAATTGATAACCCATTTTGAATGATTGGTTTATTGAATTGTGAATTTCTATTGATATACAGTGACTACTTCGACCCTACAAGCTCAAGTACCCTTGTAGATCGAGAAAGAAAGGTATGTTGCGATCGGGTAACATACGACAGGTATCTGTATCATTTGATATATGATTTATTGACTTCTGTGAATTACGTGAGATTATGTGGCTACGTGATTTTATTGAAATTATGTGGCATTCATAGCATTCATGATTTGGCACATCGGTGTATGAAATTAAATGTTTTGTTAACACACATCATTTTTATACATACATCGATGCATGACATACACGTTGAGCTATATCCTTGAATACCCTGATATTTCTTGGATTCTGATATCGAACATTGGGGATTGGTACTGCGATACTATGTTGGCATTACATGGCCCGATAGGCATAGGGAATCGTGGTTCCCTTTGATTGATATGATTTGTTGAGACGGGGATTGGTGGCACCTTGCTGATGTCATCCGTCTGGATATCCCTATATGATTATGTGATGTCAGGACCTGGGGTTGGTGGCGCTTTGCCGACGTCCATCCGTCTGGATACCCTATAGGCTTGACAGGCTCGAGCTATTCTGATATGGTTGGACTTTCGTTTATTGATTCAGATATACCCAGTGGATGGGTGTACGATATGATACCGACATGACATGACATGACATGGCATGCATCGCATTGCATTGCATTGCATCATATATCACATTTTATAGATACATGACGTATATTCCATGATAGTTCCATATTGGGCTTTTGCTCACCCCAAGGGGGGGCTGTTGTTGTCTTTGTGTGTGGACAATGGCAGGTTATACAGGTGGCTAGGACCCAGAGAGGGCATGTCTGGTGGAAGCCACACTTGAGAGGTTTATTCTTTTGTTTATCCCAGTATTATATGTATATGTTACCAGGGGTTTATCCCCGTGGTGTGTGATGAGTTTATGTATTTTAGTTTATTTCACACAGTGTGGATATCTGTTTAGCAATTTGATTGGTGTATGCTGGATATGAAACTGGTGGTATTTGTATATTTTCAGTAGATGATGATTTGGGTTGGTGATATGTTCCTCGTGCGACGAGGTCATGCCAAAATTTTTAGGGCCACATGTTAATAAATGTTAAACAATTCTTCCGCTGCTTATGCTATAATTATCATTGTGTGATAATTAATCACATTATTAGGATTGTGCCCTCACATTATTTCACTCTATCTTTTGTATTTGTGCTAAAATAGAAGAGTGAGAATCAATTGTAACTGTCAGATGGACTGTGTCTGAACAGATTGAGATACTAGGAGTTTCAGTCTGTAGTGGGGTGGTAAATCCAGCTGAATCGGGGTTGTACAAATAGTTGTATTACTCAAGTCTTCTAGTGAATCCTTCCTTGATTGGAAGAAGGGGAGACGTAGAAGGATTTGCCTTCGAACTTCCAGAAACATATCTTGTCTATTTACATTTTGCACTGCTTTGCATTTCATAACCATCAACCGTTCTTACTAGCTAAGAACAGACCGTTTCCGCACTCTCACTTCAGTGGTCTGCTCTGCTTAAGTATTGATTAAGAAACAGATTTCACTCTCTAACCCGAGTGAAGTCAATAAGAATTAAATTTTAGAGGAGTGTTCATTCACCCCCCCCCCCCCCCACCTAAACACTCCCGTCCGACCCTAACAAGTGGTATCAGAGCAGGTCTTCTTAATCATTAAAGATACTTGGACTGATGGCATCCTTCAACAAGATTCCCATCTTCTCAAAAGAAGATTATGATGATTGGATAATCAGAATGCAAGCTCACCTGGTAGCACATGATGACGATATGTGGTACGTCATTACAGACGGACCAATGAAAATATTAAAAGTGAATCCTGCACTCGGAGGATTAAGTGGCGAACCTCAAATGATCGAGAAAGAAAGGGCTACCTGGACAAATGAAGAAAGAAAGAAAACAAATCTAGACAACGTAGCAAAGGACATATTGTTCAAGACGTTAGACAAGAACATGTTCAGCAAGATTAAGATGTGCTCCACTGCCAAAGAAATTTGGGAGAAGATTGCACAGCTATGTGAAGGGAACGGCCAGACAAAGAAAAACAAGCTGGCTGTAGCTCTACAAAAATTTGAGAGCATAAAGATGAAGCCTGAAGAAACTCTAAACGAGTTTGATGAAAGAGTTACTGGTATCATCAATGAATTGAACGGTCTGGGCAAGGACTATTTCAACAGAGAGATTGCTCTGAAGGTGATGAGAGCATTGCCGAAGGAATGGGACGTCAAGACGGTTGCAATGAGGGAGTCTAAAGATCCGAACAAGGTCAAACTCCATGACTTGTTCACAGATCTTAAGGCGTACGAGTTTGAGCTGATCACCAGAGGTGAAGCAGAGCCATCCACCTCTCAGCCAAACAAGGCACTTGCGGCCATTCCAGACCAGTCCACCCCTTCAATAGACCCATCTATCGAACAGATAAGTAATGATGTTATGTCATTATTCTTCAAAAAATTTGGTAAATTCATGTCTAAGAATAAAAGAAATTTTAAACCTTCTCATCAGTTTAAATCAAGAAAAGATGATGTTGTTAACGATCATGCTTGCTACAATTGTGGTAAGATCGGACATTTTATTGCAGATTGCACCATACCGAAGAATGATGAAAGAAAAGAAAGGCATCGTGATGACAAGAAAAAGAAGCATTACAAAGATCGTAAAAGTCATCACGGAAAGGCTCAAAAGGTTCTGGTAGCAGAGGAAGGTAACAGGAAGTGGGCTCAGACTGACTCAGAATCAGAGAGCTCAGAATGTTCTTCAAGTGAAAGTGAGGAGGAAATCCAATGCTTAATAGCAGACGAGGAAACGAGTCAGATAGACAAGGTATTCGACTTTGACTCAAATGAATTCACACGAGAAGAGCTTATGTCTACACTACAAGACATGGCTAATGATTACAGAATATTAGCTGAATCGATTGAGAAAACTAAAGCTGAAGCCAAAGATCAAACAGACAAGCATATCAAACCAAGCTGTTCTAAGCTAGGTGAATGCAACAGTCTGAAGATCGAGCTGGATAAGCTGAAAATCTCTTACGAACAGCTCCATGAAGAAAATCAGAGAATTAGCACACAAAATGCTAAAATTTCTCACATTTTCAAAACATGGACAAAATCAAGAGCCTCATTGGAAGAGTTGCAACAGGTTCAAAGAAGTGTCGGTGACATCACCGACATAGACTTTGGCACCAATGAAAGCACCAAAGATGAATCTAAGTTGTTGCTGGAAAGGAACAAAATCAAACAAATGACATCTGTTAGATCCAACACAATATATGAATCCGAAGTGCCTACAATTCCAATGGGAACCTTCTTCAAGGATAAAGGTTGAGAAAGGGCATTGGGTATGTTGACCAAGCCAAGGAAAAGGCACCAGTGAGCTTTGTGTCTATCAGACCAAACCCAAAGGTGCAAAATCTAAGGCAAGGAAGACAACCCAACTACCACAATTCACAACCGGTTCAACGAAGAAATAGGTTACCTAATAAGAATCAAAGGCCTCCATATCACACACATTATCACACACAACACCAAAATAGATCAGTACACACCACACCAGACACACACAAGCCAATAAAGCTGATTTAGGTGTGGGTTCCCAAAGGGCTAATCCGTTCCGGACCCAAGTAGGATTGGGTACCAACAGTAATTTTGTTTGATGACAGGTACTGCAGAAGCAAGTGTCTGACTGGTACTTAGACAGCGGATGTTCTTGACACATGACCGGAAACATCGAGCTGCTGTCTGAAATCACAGAATGCACTGGTCATAAGATCACTTTCGGGGATAACTCATAGGGTAAGACCGTGGGCAAGGGTAAGATTGTCCATGGTAACATTATTATAAATGATGTACTCTTAGTTGAAAATTTATGCTATAATCTGATTAGTATAAGTCAATTGTGTGATAATGGTTATACTGTAGAATTTCACAAACACACTTGCACCTTCAAATCATCAGATGGTATAACCATGCTTGTAGGAATCAGAAATGGGAATACTTATAAGATTAACTGGAATTATGTTCAACCTGATAATCCTACTTGCTTCATCGTGAATAATGATAATAAACACTAGCTATGGCATAAACGCTTGAATCATCTTAACTTTAAGACTATTTCTAGCCTGTGTAAACATGATTTAGTTATCGATCTGCCCAAGACCGACTTTGCTAAGGATAAGATCTGTGAAGCTTGCCAAATGGGCAAACAGATCAGATCATCCTTCAAGAACAAGAATGCCAAATCCTCCTCACGTTGCTTAGAATTATTGCATATGGACTTGTTTGGTCCTATAACAATAACAAGTTTAGCGGGAATGCGGTACACTCTTGTTGTTATTGATGACTACTCACGATTCAGATGGACTATATTTTTGAATAGTAAAGACCAGAACGGCCCGAAATTGATCAAGCTGCTGAAGCGCATTCAAAAGAAAGATCATCTGGTATAGACAGGATTCGAAGTGTCAGGCACTGCATTTTCAAACCAGAATCTTGAATCCTTTCTAGAAGACCAAGGAATTAATTCAAAATCAGATGGAAAATATCCATCTCGAAGCTAACAGTGATGATGAGATTGCAGTTAACAGATCAAGAGACAATCCACTGGGACCTGAAATACCAGACAGGCCGGTCCAAGACATTGAAGTCATACCAGATCGAGCTGATATCGCTGATCCGGAGGGCATGAACTCTAGTATTAAGACAGATACTGACAATGTCAATACTACTTCTCCATCAGGGCCAGATGTTCTCGAACCAAACTACCGCTGGACCAAGAGACATCCCCCTGATCTAGTGATTGGAAGTCCATCTGCACCTATAAGAACCAGATGACAGATGATGGATGTGTTCACTCACGCTGCTTTCATATCTAATATGGAACCCAAACAGATTAACGAAGCTTTGACTGATTATAACTGGATAGAGACCATGCAAGAAAAGCTCGACCAGTTTGAACAAAATCAAGTATGGAGCTTAACTCCCAGACCAAGCGATCTGCCTGTTATTGGAACCAGATGAGTCTTCAGAAACAAGCTAGATGTAGATGGTGTGGTAGTTAGGAACAAGGCCAGACTGGTTGCACAGGGCTTCAGACAAGAAGAAGGAATCGACTTCGATGAATCCTTTGCACCAGTCGCCAGACTTGAAGCCATCCGAATCTTCTTGCATTCGCCGCCTTTAAAGACTTCAAAGTATATCAAATGGACGTGAAGAGTGCATTTCTTAATGGTAAACTTTAAAAGGAAGTCTACATCGAGCAACCTCCTGGATTTCAAAATCTCGTTTTCAGATCACGTATACTTACTGAATAAAGCAGTGTATGGACTGAAACAATGTCCAAGAGCATGGTATGACACTCTATCTCAATTCTTCTGGATCATGATTTTTAGATCGGTTCAGTAGATAAAACCTTATTTAAATTTGTTAAGGGGGGACATTCCCTGTTAGTTCAAATATATGTAGATGATATTATTTTTTGGTCAACTAACCCGAAGCTTTGCGAGATATTCTCTAAGTTAATGCAGGTACAGTTTGAGATGAGTATGATGGGAGAATTGTCATTCTTCCTGGGTCTCCAAGTCAAACAGCTCAGCAATGGTACATTCATCAATCAAACCAAATATACCAAGGAGCTACTCATAAGATTCGGAATGGAGACTTGCTCAACTGCTTCAACTCCAATGAGTCCATCAATCAAGCTAGATAAAGACGAAGGGGAACGGCAGTTGAGGTAACAATGTATCGAGGTCTGATCGGATTGCTGTTATATCTTACAGCGAGCCAGCCTGATATTATGTTTTCAGTCTGCATGTGCGCTAGATTTCAATCTGATCCTAAGCAATCCCACTTTATTGCTGCTAAGCGTATTCTTAAATACTTGAAAGGATCTCAAAATGTTGCTCTCTGGTACCCCAAAGATCCAAATTTTAACTTAATTGGATATTCAGACGCTGACTATGCAGGGTGTAAGATTGATCGCAAGAGCACCAGTGGAACTTGTCAATTCCTAGGTGAAAGATTGATCTCGTGGTTTAGCAAGAAGCAAACGTCGATTGCCACATCTACAGCTGAGGCGGAATATCTTGCCGCTGGAAGCTGTTGCGCTCAAATGCTCTGGGTTCAACATCAGCTCAGAGACTATGACATTCAAGCTGCTGAGTCTCCTATATTCTGCGACAACACAAGTGCAATTGCTATAACGTATAATCCAGTCCTGCACTCTCGAACGAAGCATATTAACATCAGACATCATTTTATTTGAGATCATGTTGTCAAAAAGGAGATTCGGATCGAGTATATTTCAACAGACCAGCAAGCTGCAGACATCTTCACTAAACCACTCCCTGAGGCTAAGTTTAATTATTTTCGTTAAATTATTGGTTTAATAGATTTATCTTAATGTATTTGATGATTGATTAATGTTGTTTTTAAAGATTTAGTGTTAGCACAGATCGATAATACATTGGTCAGTAAGATACAGAACGGTCCGGACTCTCAAACCGATCTCTATCGATCTGACATTATCCTGTGATTTGTTTTAAAACACTATCAATCTTTAACATAGTAACATTTTACAGCTCGGACTGATCGAATTTTAACTACCTTACTATTCTTTCATCTTGACAGTTAAAAAATCAAATTTTAAAATATCAGTCATCGAGATACAGACACGTGTCTAATATCTCCTATTTATCAAGCTGTGTATTTCATTTAGCCTTTTCACTTTTCTCATTTACTGCTGTCTGATTATCTTTCTTCAACATATTTCCGTCTTCCCTACTTGCATTACATTCACTCAAATGACAACTATCACTCACAACTCTCTGTCTGTTGAGTTTGATACGATTTACAGAGACGAAGACCCAGATATGGTGTCCATATTCAAATCCTTGGAATCTTCAGGATTGAGGAGATTTCTGGAATGTGGTACGGTGATATACGAATCGGAGATTAGAGAGCTTTTCTCAAACGTCGTTTCCCACAAGACGTACATCTCTTCCCCCGTCAAAGGAAAATCCATTGAAATCTCTCAGGCGACGCTTTCAAAGACCTTTGGGCTTCTTACCACTTGAATGTCCGACTTTGGTCATATCTCAGGCCACCCTTGAAAACTTTCAGGGGCAAGTATCCATATTTGGACAGAATCTGCAGCCATCTTTCAAAAAGAAAGAGATGATGTTCCATTTTCAGGTTCTGTGTGATATTGTTGACAAACCATTGCTAGGCAAGGCTGGCAGCTTTGATGCAATCACTTCTGAAAAGTTCAGAGCAATGGCTGCTATCCATTCCGGACTGAAGGTGAACTGGTCCGCTATTCTTTTTGGAGTTCTACTGGAGACGGTTATTTTAGCAAAACAGGTTGTCTGTTTCGCTGTTCCACTCAGCAAGCTTTTGGAGTCAATGAACATCGAGCTGGGGAAGCCGTCAGCACTCAATCCCTTCAAAATCCTTAGCCCCAAGGGATTGGCTTTACTCAAGTCAAAGAGTGCTCCCCCCACTCCTTCTGATATGTTGGCCGTAAAGATAGAAGTTGGAAAGGATCAGGCTGCTGGAAAGAAGACAAGCGTCAAGCGCAAGCTGACAGTCGAGACTGACTCAGATGAACTCAGTCTGCCTCCACTACTTCATCACCAGCCAAACCTCCTCCAAAGAAACCACGAAGCCAAATCACCAAACCACTGTCAACCTTAAACCGTAAACCCATATCCATCTTCCTTCAACCAAAGCCACCACTGTATCCCAAGCTCCACCCCCAAAATCCCAAGCTCCGCCGCAACTGTTGGGAAAATATTTCTAAGTTTTGGTGGTGACAAACATCTACTGGACAGAAACCTACTAATACAGACACCTACCGCGTGACAAACATCTACTGGGCAGACACCTACCGGGTGACAAACATCTACTGGATAGACACCAACTGGATGGACATCTACCGGATAGACATCAACTGGACAAACACCTACCGGATGGACATCAACTGGACAAACATCAACCGGATGAACATCAACTGGACAAACATCAACTGGATGGACATCTATCGGATAACAGACATCTACTGGATATTGACATCTACCGGATGGACATCTACTGGACAGACATCTACCGGATAGTCATCTACTGAGTACAAAAGAATAAACGATCATTTGAAAGAAGAAAGTCAGCAGATGTCGAACCATCTAGTAAGAGCGCAAAGCAACAAGACAAAACAAGTATAACCTATTCTGACAAAAGTACAACAGAGAGGCGTACTCTGCTATATCTCCGCCACCATTAGCGTCAGAATAAAAGAGCCGTTGCCTAACAAAATAGGAAAGAAGACAATCAGAATTTGGAAAGCTGATCTCTTCCTATTACAGAAAAGTTGCCGTTAGACCACTGAGTCTATAAATACGTCCAAGTGAAGAATGAAGACGTTAGCTGAACCATCTGATCAAACAAAAAGAAACACCTCAACGTAAAAAGTAAATCATTTCATTGGCATTCTCTGAAGGTTCAACAAGAGCATAAAAGATCTACAACTGTAATCTTGACAGATTAACTGCAACTGAGTCTGCTGCTTGAAGAACACTCAAAGCCAAACAGATTATATTTGTGTGAGTGTCATAGAATCATTGTAAACAAATTTGGAATTTGTGTTTGCTAGGAGTTTAGGCCAAGCTGTGTGAGTGCATAAGAAGATTGTATAATGTAAAGTGTAAATGAAATTCTTCTAGTGTATCCTTCCTGCAAGGGAAGAATGAGAGAGTAGAAGCGTTGTGCTTCGAACTTCCAGAAACAATACTTGTGTCACTTACTTACTGCAAATTTACCATTCAGTTATTATCACTCATAAGTCCAACATACGTCTTCCGCACTATAATCAGTGTCTGCTGACTTGCAATATTGAGAAGCTACTGAAGTACTTAACAGTCTGCAGCAACCCAAGTAAAATCGAAATTGAATCTAGTGTTTATTCAACCCCGCCCCCCCTTCTAAACACTACCCCGATCCTAACAAGTGGTATCAGAGCCAGGTTTTCTCAATCTTGAGAAATTACTAAAAACTGATGGCCTCATTCAGCAAGATTCCTATGTTCAAGAAGGATGAATACGATGACTGGAGAATTCGTATGCAAGCACATCTGAGTGCCCAAGATGATGACATGTGGTTCGTCATCACTGATGGACCAATGAAGATCATGAAAGTCAATACAGCAGCTGCCATTACTGGTGGTGAACCTCAGATGGTCGAGAAGGACAGATCCTTCTGGACAAATGAAGAAAAGAAAAAAGCAAATCTGGACAATGTGGCCAAAGACATATTGTTCAAAACACTGGACAAAAACATGTTCAACAAGATCAAAATGTGTCCCAATGCTAAGGACTTCTGGGAAAAGATTGCTCAGCTATGCGAAGAAATGATCAAACAAAGGAAAACAAGCTCACTATCGCCCTACAGAAGTTTGAAAACATCAAAATGATATCCGGAGAAACTTTCAGTGAATATGATGAAAGAGTAACTGGAATCATAAATGAACTCAATATCCTTGGTAAGGATCTATCCAACAGGGAAGTCACCCTAAAAGTCATGAGAGGTCTCCCAAGAGAATGGGATGTAAAAACGATTGCCATGAGGGAATCCAAAGACTTAAACAAGATAGATCTACATGATTTATTTGCTGATTTAAAAGCATATGAGTTTGAACTAGGCATTTATTGAAGATGAACCCAGCACCAGTCAACCAACCAAAACTCTTTGCATCAGAAGCTCTGCATACCACAATAGAGATAACTCCTGAACAAATATGCAATGATGCAATGGTGCTGTTTGTCAAAAAATTTGGAAAATTTATGAAGAAGAATCAAAAGACCTATCAATCTTATCCAAGGAAGCAGAACTTCAAAAATAGATCAGATGAGGATGATCGTGTATGCTTCAACTGTCTTAATCCAGGACATTTTATGCGAACTGTCCAAAACCAAAGAAAGATGATCAAAAGAGAGGATCAAAGGACTATAGAAAGTCACAGGAAAATAGAAGATCATCTAGAAGGGACAGAGACCAAAAAGTACTGATGGCTGAAGAAAACAAAAGCAAATGGGTTGATTCAGAATCAGAATCAGAAAAATCCACCAGCTCATCAAGTGAAAGTGAAGATGAAGAAGTTCACTGCCTAATGTCCAACGATGATTGTGAGGTAACTCATTCTAAGCTCTCTGAATTTACACATAATGAACTCACTAACGCAACATGATTAATGAGTATCAGATGTTGTATGAATCCTTCGAGAATTATAAGACCGAACAACAAGTCCCAACAGAACAACATAACATGTGAACAATCAAATGAGTTGAGAAGCTTAAGGGAAAAAGTAAGTCGACTCGAGAAAGAAAGGGATGAAGCAACATGTGCACACCAGAAACTCGTTAAGCTGGTTCGCACATGGAATGCATCTACTGCCAGAAAAGATGAGATGCTTGAGTCAATAAGGCTTGCTGGTGATCATATCGGTATAGGCTACTCTAACTATGATAGTAACTCATCTGGCATCAAATCTCAATTGTGTCTAGAAAGGAACAAGATTCAAACAATGAATGTTGTAAGATCAAGCACGGTATATGAACCGAGTGAGTTGGTTAAGGAATTTGTTGAGCCAATACTCATCAAGGAACGGGCATCACACAAAGGTATCGGTTATGTTGAGCCAAAAGAGAAAGCTAGACCAGGGCAAAAGTTTAGAAATAAACATAAACCCAAAGGTCAGGCCACTCGAGAGGTAAAACCCAACTGGTACTATAATTGTATGCCTGTCCAGAAGAGGTATATGCTTCCTAATAGAAACAAAAACCTAAACAACATGCATACACTCAGTATCACACACATCATCCAAGAACATCTTCATCACTTAATGCACACACGTTTCAGGACACACACAGACCCAAACAATTCAGGGTTATACAAGTGTGGGTCCCGAAAGGACTAATCCTGTCTGGACCCAAGTAGGATTGGGTACCAATCATTTTATCACTTTAATTGCAGAAATCCATCAAGTTTGGAGCTCAGAGTGGTTTATGGACAGCGGATGTTCTAGACACATGACAGGAAATGCGTGCTTACTGTCTGAATAGATGGACACCACCGGACCTAGAATAACCTTTGGAGACAACGCAAAAGGTAGAACCGTGGTTAAGGGTAAGATTATCTACGGTAACATTATTATTAAAGATATTCTGTTGGTTGAAAATTTATGTTATAACTTGATTAGCATCAGTCAACTCTGTGACAATGGTCACTCTGTAGAATTCAACCAGCACTCATGTACAATCAGATCTACTGATGGCAGTGCATTGCTTATAGGAAGAAGGCATGAGAACACATACAAAATTGATTGGAATCCTAATCAGCCTACCTCTTCTACTTGCTTTGCTGCTTTGAATATTTCCAAAAACTGGCTTTGGCACAAACGATTGAGTCACTTAAATTTTAAAACTATTGCCAGTCTGCGTAAACTTGATCTAGTCATTGGACTGCCTAAAATAGAGTTCTCAAAAGACAAGATCTGTGCAGCATGCAACTTGGTAAGCAAATCAGATCCTCCTTTAAGAACAAATGGAGTAAATCTTCTTCTCGGTGCCTAGAGTTGCTGCATATGGATCTTTTCGGTCCTATACCAGTAATAAGTCTAGGGAGAATGAAGTATACCCTAGTGTTAATAGACGATTACTCTCGTTTTACGTGGGTCCTGTTTCTAAGCGGCAAAGATCGGGCTACTCCAAAGCTGATCAAACTACTTAAAAGACTCCAAAATGAGAAATCGTGTGGGATAGATAGAATTTGTAGTGATAAAGGTACTGAGTTTACCAATCAATCACTCGAATCATATCTAGATGACCTTGGTATTAAACACGAATACTCTGCTGCAAGAACCCCTCAACAAAATGGAGTTGCTGAGCGTAGGAACCGCACTTTGAAAGAAGCTGCGTGAACTATGCTTGCAGAATCGGATATTTCTCAGAGATTTTGGGCAGAAGCTGTCAACACAGCATGTTATACGCAGAATAGATCAATGATTAATAAGCGAGCAAATAAAACCCCTTATGAGATCTGGAATGGCAGTAAGCCAAATATTTCTTATTTCCATGTGTTTGGTTGCAAATGTTTTATTCACAACAATGGAAAGACTCATCTCACCGCTTTTGATGCCAAATCTGATGCTGGAATATTTCTTGGATATTCTACAGTTAGTAAAGCCTTCAGTGTATTTAATAATAGAACACTTACTATAGAAGAATCTGTGCATGTTAAATTTGATGAATCTACTGATTGTACTGTATCCGATCTTCAAATCAACAACTTGAGCAATCGACTGGAAAACACTTATATTGATGAAAATGTTGATGATGAGATAGATTACAGAAGCAGAATTGACTGCTCTTTAGAACCTGAAGTTCCTGAAGCACAAGCAGAGGAGTCTGCTGGTCCACAAGCACTGCACCCAGCCGACAATGAAAATGTTATACTCACTCCTGCTGCAGTATATGGAACTAACGAAAAATATGCGTCAATCAAATCTCCTGAGCTGCCCACTCATATTCATCCAAATGAAGAGCTCAACCCTCTTGGACCTTCGCTCCGGATGAAGGATCATCCTCCTGGGCAGGTCATAGGTAACCTTGTTGCTCCTCTACGCACCAGAGGACAGATGATTAATGAATTTCTTCATGCTGCATTCATATCTCACATAGAACCTAAAAAGATTGATGATGCCATGTTAGACCCAAGCTGGGTAGAAGCAATGCAGAAAGAACTAAATCAATTTGAGCGAAACAAAGTATGGTATTTAGTACCACGACCACAACATCACACTATAATAGGTACCAAATGGGTATTTCGAAATAAACTAGATGAAATGGTGTAGTCATCAGAAATAAAGCAAGATTAGTTGCACAGGGCTATAAACAGGAATAAGACATTGATTTCGATGAAACCTTTGCTCCTGTAGCTCGATTAGAAGCCATCTCATATTTCTTGCATTTGCTGTTTTTAAAGACTTTAAAGTCTATCAGATGGATGTTAAGAGTGCGTTTCTTAACGGCAAACTCCAGGAAGAAGTTTATGTTGAGCAATGTGATATCCCCGAAATGATTATGTGATTTAATCATTAATTATGTTAATATGAGGATTTTGGTGTTAATTAATTGGGTTGAATTAATTATAGTGGGGAAATGCATTTCAGGGTAATATATGTTGGGATTTTGGGGTTGTGGCATGATTATTTGGGGTGTGTGTTATTTGTTTTGGTGAAGCATGTTTAAATGGGTTGAAGTATTTTATTGTTTAAATACTAAAAATATCATGTGAGGATATTTTAATACATCGTGCTAAATACCGGGACCAAAACATAACACATCATACCACCCAACACCCAACCACCCCCCCTCCCCTCCCCCCCCCCCCCCCCCCCAACCCATGCTGATGACATAGCATAAGCTGACCATACCCTCCACTTGGCACAATCATTCAACTCATCTCCTCCACTCCAAATCTCGCCCTTTCTCCCCCAAATAATCTCCAGCACCTGTTAAGCAAATTTGAGAGGAGCCCTTCCATTTTCATTGCTGGGAGACCTTCCAAAAATCGGAGCAAAGTAGGGTGAGAAACCATGCTCTGATTTTGGTTTAAGTTTGGTTGAGTTCAAGTTTTTATTTGGTGTAAAATGGCATGCTAGCTTAGGTTTCTTTAAACATTCGATTTAAATGCTTACATAGTGTTGTTATGAAGCTTCCAGTATTTTTCTTTGAGCATGTTTTATATTTTATGTGAAGGATTTAAGCATGTAAAATATAGTGTTCAAAAATGTGGGTAAGGTGAGTACCCTGTTTTTCTGGAAAATATGGGATGGGAGTGAAGTTGTGAAGGTGTTATCATGCTTGTTAGCTAGGTTTTTGGTAACCTTTGATTTGAGTACATACATGGTAGTTTTGTGAAGCCCTTGGCGTTTTTGTTCGAGCATATTTCATGACTTATGTGGTAGATATATTGGCTTGAATGTATGTGTTCGAAAATCTGGGAAATGAAATATGTACCCTGTTTTCAGAAGAGCTTGGATGGGTACTGATATTGTTGGGTGATTTTTATGCATATGAGTTTTAAGTTTGGGTGGAACTTCAATATGAATACACTCATGGTAGTGTATCGTAACTCATAGCATGTTTGTTCAAGCATTTGGTGTGTCTTATATGCTTGATCGAAGGGTATGAAAATGGGTGTTCGGGAATTCTGGAATTGTGTTTCTTGAACAGGGCAGCTCGATCGATCGGAATTCCATCTCGATCGATCGAGCGAGGCAGAACTTTGGTACTGAATGAAGGTGTCTTCTCGATCGATCGAAAAGAGGGGCCGATCGATCGAGAGACCCAGAAAGTTGAAAAATGTGAATTGTCATATTTTGCTTAGTTTTGGATATTGGATCGTAATGAGACATCTAATATTGTGCTGTACACTTGTGTAGAGCCATCACAGGTAGCCACACAACGCAGGGGTTAGAGTCCTGCAATACACCATATTTTGGAAAGGTACGTAAGCGACGTACGGGAATCCTAACGGTAACATGTATTTTATGTTTGTCTATTTGACACATGATTGATGCAAAGTTGTGCATAAGAGTATTATACATGTTGATATGCATTGTTGTTGCATGATTATATATTATGGAATAAAGAGTGTGTATTCCATGAGTCAGGGTTATCATAGTGATGATTTTAATGCTTACGCTTATACCGCTAAAAATGTGGAGCGAGGCTTGCACATGGAGGCGGGGTATACCATACTAAGCGGGGAAGAAGGTACCTCTAGTATGAAGAGCGGGGAAGAAGGTACCGCTAGCGGGGAAGAATGTACAGCTTGTTATGAAATAATGAAGCGGGGAAGATGGTACCGCTCATTATGAAGTTAAGAAGTAAAAAGCATTTAAAATACACTGATGATAAACTGACTAAGAAAGATTAAGATTAAGAAGTGAAGTTATGTCATGACATTTACTTAAGGAAGCCATAATTTCATATAATGATTTGATTATGAGTTATGGTACAGGGACAACCAATGGGCGTTTTAATGCATTGGAAATACAGGAAGTATTTTATATCTATGATTATGCATTATGCTTTACATTCATATTATGTTGAATATGAATTATGATGTGCTCATGTGTTGGGGGTTGTCTTTGTAGGTGCATTTAATACAGAGAACAAGGGTTGGGGTTGACACGTTGAGCTTTAAGGAGTGCTACAGGATTAGCAGAACAGAGTTTCATTTTGTATAACTTTCTACAAGGAGTATAGTAGAACTATAGTCTTATACGCTGTTACTAAGAGAAGTAACTAATCCTTTTTTTGAAATTCTTTTGGTACTGTAATCTCTATAAGCTCAGGATATCAACACGGCCTATTACTCTGATTATGTATGATTAGTTCTTTTATTTGCACCTTAGTATCTTGTTAAGATATAGGGGTCTCACATTTAGTGGTATCAGAGCAGTGGTTAGATAACCAGGGAACGAGTAAAGGGTAGCCTTTAGAGACAAGTTGGCTAGGTATTCATTGGTGGGCATGTTGATGCATTTGATGCATACTTTGTATAAGTTGTTATACTAACATGCTTTTGAATATGATTACTCTTGTTATCTAACGGCTTATGTTATGAACTGCTTTTGGTATTGTTGTTAACCCTTATGTTACAGCATGGCGGCTGTTAATCCGGAGAACCTCAATGAAGAAGTAGGAGATATGGGAAGTATGAATGCTAGGTTGCTCAGACAAATCCTCTACCGCCACCTGCTGTAGGCGTGGAGCCTATTGCACAGATACTGCAACCAGGGGAGATCAGTCTGACCCAGTTCTTGAGCTACCATCCACCGCTATTTGAAGGAACTGAGACTGGGGAAGCAGCCGAGGAATGGCTTGAGAGACTGGAGCAGATATTTGTGTCAGCGCCCTGTGCACGGACTGCCTGGCTGAGATTGGCAGAGTTTCAGCTGGCTAAGAAGTCTTCCATGTGGTGGAAGACAACAGTTATGGAGCTGAGGGCTCAGGGTATGACGGTTGATTGGACTGTATTTAGGACCCGGTTCCTTAACCGGTATTTTTCTGCAGCTGCCAGACAATTAAAGGAGGATGAGTTCAATAATTTGAAGCAGGGCAGCCTGTCAGTGTCAGACTATGCTATGCAGTATTCCTCACTGCTGAGGTATGTACCTCTTATCGCTGTGAGCAGTCACGCCAAGATGAGAAATTTTCTGAAGGGACTGAGGCCAGAGCTATTTGATCGGGTTGTCTCCAACAACCCCAGCTCATTTGATGATGCCCTGATTAGGGCAGAGTTGGCAGAGATTGCAGTGGGCGTGTACAAGGAAGTTGTACCCCCTTTCCTACCACCACAGAGACCTGTTGTTGATAGCCTGAGGCCGCGAGGGGACCAATTCAAGCCTCGTGGGGCCTCATCATCTACTAGATTTGGTGGGAAGAAGTCTCAAGGTCAGAAGCAAAGCAATCGGGGACCAACACAAGGGAATAAGACAGGAGGGAACAGGTGTGACCACTGTGGAGGATTTCATTTGTCGCGTGACTGTCGAGGCTGTTATGTATGTGGCAAGGTGGGCCACTTAGCTCGGGCTTGCCCCAATCGGGCAGGTCAGGCAGACTTGGGTCCGAATAGGCCAAGATTTGACGCTAGGACGGCACCACAGAGACAGCAGTTTGCACCTCGACCACAGGGAGGTCAGGCGGCAGGACCGCCGCAGGATCAGGTGTATGCATTGACTCGGGAGCAGGCTGAGGCAGCCCCGGAGGAGGTCATTGCTGGTACGTGTCATTTATTTACGTACCCTGCATTTTTATTGATAGATACAGGTGATTCCCACTCTTTTGTATCTGCTGCTTTTGTGGAGAGACACCGCTTGTGCTCGTCTCTGTTACCCACACCTCTCATGGTCTCGACACCCACGGAAAGTATGTGACTGCAGACCGACTGTTATCTGATTGCCTCATTTATTTTGAGGGCAATGATCTGAGGGCCGATCTGATTCAGTTAGAGATGGCAGATTTTGACTGCATTGTCGTCATTGATGTATTGAGCAGATACCGAGCTGTGGTAGATTGCTGACAGAGGATGGTGCGTTTTCTGTCTGATCAGGGGTTCCAGTGGACCTTCTATGGGGACGGCTCTCGTCCAAAGATTCCAGTGATCTCAGCGGTTAAGATGTCTCGGTTATTGGAACGCGGTCATACAGGTTACATCATTTATGCCGTGGATGTATCTGAGGAAAAGGAAGAATTAAGGATCGGGGATATACCAGTGGTTGCGGAATTCACCGATGTGTTTCCGGATGAGATTCCAGGGTTTCCACCGATCAGAGATGTTGAGTTTGAGATCGAGCTACTGCCAGGGACATCTGCTATTTCCCGTGCTCTTTATAGGATGGCACCGGCAGAGCTGAGGGAGCTGAAGGTACAGTTGTAGGAACTCCTCGACAAGGGATACATTCGTCTAGTGTATCGCCTTGGGGTGCACCAGTCTTGTTCGTGAAGAAAAAGGACGGTTCGATGCCCCTGTGTATCGATTACCGTCAATTGAACAAAGTGACTATTAAGAACAAGTACCCACTTCCGAGGATTGATGATTTATTTGATCAGCTTCAGGGCACGGAGATTTACTCAAAGATTGACTTGAGATCAGGCTACCACCAGATATGGGTTAGAGCTGATGATATCCAAAAGACAGTTTTTAACTCGGTATGGACACTACGAGTTCTTGGTGATGCCATTCGGGGTGACGAATGCCCCGGCTGTCTTTATGAGACTGATGAACCGAGTATTTCAGGAGTACCTTGATCAGTTTGTGATCGTATTCATTTGAGGACAGTGCTACAGATCCTCAGAGATCACCAGTTGTATGCCAAACTCAGCAAGTGCGAGTTCTGGCTGAGCAGCGTAGCATTTTTGGGCCACATTATTTCTCGAGAGGGGATTTCAGTAGACCCGAGGAAGGTAGAGGCAGTTATGGATTGGTCTGCCCCTACTACTGTACCGGAGATTCGAAGTTTCCTTGGTTTGGCTGGGTATTATCGACGCTTTGTCGAAGGGTTTTCAAAGATTTCCAAGCCATTGACACAGTTGACTCAGAAGGGAGTCCCATTATGTTGGACAGAAGCTTGTGAACAGAGTTTTCGGGAGTTGAAGCACAGATTGACTTCAGCACCAGTGTTGGTGATTCCCAGGGAGAACAAAGGGTTCGTTCTCTATACTGACGCATCGCTACAGGGCCTAGGGTGCGTACTGATGCAGGACAGACATGTAGTGGCTTATGCTTCTAGGCAATTGAAGCCACACGAGACGAGGTATCCAGTCCATGATTTGGAGTTAGCAGCTATAGTGTTTGCCTTGAAGATATGGCGACACTACTTATATGGTACCTCATTTACCATCTTCACTGATCACAAGAGCCTGAAGTTCTTGTTTACACAGGCTGAGCTGAATATGAGGCAGAGGAGATGGATGGATCTGCTGAAGGATTATGATTGTGAATCCTATACCATCCCGGGAAAGCAAATTTGACAGCCGATGCTTTGAGTCGGAAGGTGAGGAGCACAGCAGAGGATGCCATGTGTCTATCAACTATGTTGGGCTCCTACTGCCATTTGGGATTTGATTATGATGTGTCTGCTTCACCGGTACAGGTCTTAACCTTATTAACTGAGCCTGTTATTTTTGATCACATCAGGAAGGCTCAAGAGACTGGCAAGGAAGTTCAGAGATGGTTGTCAGTGGTTCGTCTGGGCCAGTCATCGAAGTTCAGGACGGCTGAGGATGGTTCCTTAAGGTTAGGTGAACGATGGATGGTCCCGAATACGCCTGAGTTGCGTCAGGGAATATTACAGCGAGCCCATTGCAGCAGGATGAGTATCCACCCGGGCGGAAAGAAAATGTATAAGGATTTATGCAGCCAGTTTTGGTGGAGGCGAATGAAACAAGATGTTACCTCATTCGTCAAAAGGTGTTTGATTTGTCAGCAGGTAAAGGCTGAGAGGCAGAGGCCTGGTGGTGAGCTAAGGAGCTTGGAGATACCACAGTGGAAGTGGGAGCACATATCCATGGACTTCGTGACCCACTTACCGAGGACTGTTTCGGGTTTTGATGCCATATGGGTAGTCGTGGATAGACTGACTAAGGTGGCTCACTTCATTCCATATTGTATGACCTTCACGTACTTGAGGATGTCACAGTTATATGTCAGAGATGTAGTGAGACTGCATGGGGTCCCTGTTTCGATTGTGTCTGATCGAGATCCGTGGTTTACATCTCACTTCTGGGAGGGTCTACAGTCAGCTCTAGGTACAGAGTTGAGGTTGAGCACAGCCTATCATCCCCAAACGGATGGGCAGACCGAGCGTACCATACAGACGCTCAAAGATATGTTGAGGGCTTGTGTGTTGGAGTTCGATACTTCTTGGCAGGACTCAGTGGCCTTAGTAGAGTTCTCTTACAACAACAGCTACCAAGCGAGCATACAGATGGCTCCTTTTGAGGCTCTTTATGGTAGACGTTGTAGGTCGCCATTATATTGGGACGATGTGGACCGTAAATCGGTCGGAGGACCAGAGTTGGTCCAAGAAATGGAAGAAAAGGTTAAGGTGATCAGGAGGAAAATGAAAGCAGCTCAGGACAGACAAGCAGCGTATGCTAATCAACGGCGAAGACCGTTAGAGTTTCAGTTGGGCGACAGAGTCTTTCTGAAGATCTCACCTTTCAGGGGTGTGGTACAGTTTGGTATGCGGGGGAAGCTATCCCCGAGATATGTGGGGCCGTACGAAATCTTGTTGCGTGTTGGTACTCTGGCTTACCGGTTAGCTTTACCGCCCTCTCTGTCTGGTATACATGATGTGTTTCATGTGTCTATGTTGCGGAAGTACGAGCAGATCCTTCTCATGTGTTGCAACCTTCTGAGGTTCAGATAGAGTCCGATGTTTCCTATGAGGAGCGGCCTATCAGGATTCTGGATCGGGCAGATCGCAGACTGAGAAACAAAGTTATTCCTATGGTCAAAGTTCAGTGGGATCGTAGGGGTGTCGAGGAGGCCACGTAGGAGACGGAGCGACACATGGTACAGCACTATCCAGAACTGTTTTCTGGTATGTGATTTATGTTTTGTTTTATCTTGGGTAAGTGCATGCTGATTTCGAGTACGAAATCTTATGAGTAGGGGAATATTGTGATATCCCCGAAATGATTATGTGATTTAATCATTAATTATGTTAATATGAGGATTTTGGTTTTAATTAATTGGGTTGAATTAATTATAGTGGGGAAATGCATTTCAGGGTACATGTGATATATGTTGGGATTTTGGGGTTGTGGCATGATTATTTGGGGTGTGTGTTATTTGTTTTGGTGAATCATGTTTAAATGGGAATTGAAGTATTTTATTGTTTAAATACTAAAAATATCATGTGAGGATATTTTAATACATCGTGCTAAATACCGGGACCAAAACATAACAGATCATACCACCCAACACCCAACCACCCCCCCCCCCCCCCAACCCATGCTGATGACACAGCATAAGCTGACCATACCCCCCACTTGGCACAATCATTCAACTCATCTCCTCCACTCCAAATCTCGCCCTTTCTCCCCCAAATAATCTCCAGCACCTGTTAAGCAAATTTGAGAGGAGCCTTTCCATTTTCATTGCTGGGAGACCTTCCAAAAATCGGAGCAAAGTAGGGTGAGAAACCATGCTCTGGTTTTGGTTTAAGTTTGGTTGAGTTCAAGTTTTTATTTGGTGTGAAAATGGCATGCTAGCTTAGGTTTCTATAAACCTTCGATTTAAATGCTTACATAGTGTTGTTATGAAGCTTCCAGTATTTTTCTTTGAGCATGTTTTATATTTTATGTGAAGGATTTAAGCATGTAAAATATAGTGTTCAAAAATCTGGGTAAGGTGAGTACCCTGTTTTTCTGGAAAATATGGGATGGGAGTGAAGTTGTGAAGGTGTTATCATGCTTGTTAGCTAGGTTTTTGGTAAACCTTTGATTTGAGTACATACATGGTAGTTTTGTGAAGCCCTTGGCGTTTTTGTTCGAGCATATTTCATGACTTATGTGGTAGATATATTGGCTTGAATGTATGTGTTCGAAAATCTGGGAAATGAAATATGTACCCTGTTTTCAGAAGAGCTTGGATGGGTACTGATATTGTTGGGTGATTTTTATGCATATGAGTTTTAAGTTTGGGTGGAACTTCAATATGAATACACTCATGGTAGTGTATTGTAACTCTTAGCATGTTTGTTCAAGCATTTGGTGTGTCTTATA
The DNA here is from genome assembly GCA_907163345.1 of Haberlea rhodopensis. NCBI lineage: Eukaryota > Viridiplantae > Streptophyta > Magnoliopsida > Lamiales > Gesneriaceae > Haberlea > Haberlea rhodopensis. The sequence continues at coordinate 20,003,334 of CAJQUN010000004.1, read as the reverse complement.
TGCTTGATCGAAGGGTATGAAAATGGGTGTTCGGGAATTCTGGAATTGTGTTTCTTGAACAGGGCAGCTCGATCGATCGGAATTCCATCTCGACCGATCGAGCGAGGCAGAACTTTGGTACTGAATGAATGTGTCTTCTCGATCGATCGAAAAGAGGGGGCCGATCGATCGAGAGACCCAGAAAGTTGAAAAATGTGAATTGTCATATTTTGCTTAGTTTTGGATATTGGATCGTAATGAACATCTAATATTGTGTTGTACACTTGTGTAGAGCCATCACAGGTAGCCACACAACGCAGGGGTTAGAGTCCTGCAATACACCATATTTTGGAAAGGTACGTAAGCGACGTACGGGCATCCTAACGGTAACATGTATTTTATGTTTGTCTATTGGACATATGATTGATGCAAAGTTGTGCATAAGAGTATTATACATGTTGATATGCATTGTTGTTGCATGATTATATATTGTGGAATAAAGAGTGTGTATTCCACGAGTCATGGTTATCATAGTGATGATTTTAATGCTTACGCTTATACCGCTAAAAATGTGGAGCGAGGCTTGCACATGGAGGCGGGGTATACCATACTAAGCGGGGAAGAAGGTACCGCTAGTATGAAGAGCGGGGAAGAAGGTACCGCTAGCGGGGAAGAATGTACCGCTTGTTATGAAATAATGAAGCGGGGAAGATGGTACCGCTCATTATGAAGTTAAGAAGTAAGAAGCATTTAAAATACACTGATGATATACTGACTAAGAAAGATTAAGATTAAGAAGTGAAGTTATGTCATGACATTTACTTAAGGAAGCCATAATTTCATATAATGATTTGATTATGAGTTATGGTACAGGGACAACCAATGGGTGTTTTAATGCATTGGAAATACAGGAAGTATTTTATATCTATGATTATGCATTATGATTTACATTCATATTATGTTGAATATGAATTATGATGTGCTCATGTGTTGGGGGTTGTCTTTGTAGGTGCATTTAATACAGAGAACAAGGGTCGGGGTTGACACGTTGAGCTTTAAGGAGTGCTACAGGATTAGCAGAACAGAGTTTCATTTTGTATAAGTTTCTACAAGGAGTATAGTAGAACTATAGTCTTATACGCTGTTACTAAGAGAAGTAACTAATCCTTTTTTTTTGAAATTCTTTTGGTACTGTAATCTCTATAAGCTCAGGATATCAACACGGCCTATTACTCTGATTATGTATGATTAGTTCTTTTATTTGCACCTTAGTATCTTGTTAAGATAACGGGGTCTCACAAGCAACCTCCTGGATTTGAAAGCGATCAGTAGCCTTCTTCTGTTTTTCGTCTCAACAAAGCTTTGTATGGTCTAAAGCAAGCTCCTCGTGCATGGTACGAAACTCTGTCAAAATATTTGACTGAGCATAACTTTACCATTGGCACTGTGGACAAGACCCTATTCAAATTCACAAAGGGTGACCATACTCTGCTGGTTCAAATTTATGTTGATGACATTATTTTCGGCAGTACTAACTCAAAACTTTGCGAAAGACTTTCTAATATAATGCAGGATCAATTTGAGATGAGCATGATGGGAGAACTATCATTTTTCTTAGGATTGCAAGCCAAGCAATCCAGTGACGGAATTCTGATAACTCTGTAAGGACCCCCGTGCCCTTAACCCGTAATTAGTGCATTAAGCCATACCATGAGTGCATATAATCATACCATCAGGGGAAAAACCCTATGCAAGTGCAACACCGTATGCTACCCAGAAAATTTCTTGCATTCAATTCCCAATATTCAAATTCCCCCTACCATTAATATTCACATAACATGCACCCATATAATACACTAATATGCTCTTAGTTCATTTAGCAATTTCCATAATTAATTGCATGCAACCATAATGAACAGAAAGAGGCCATAGCCCATTTATACATCCCATATACACGTAAGGTGTACTCAATGAATAAACGTGTATTTGATGCATAAAACACTATACCGGATACCGCTACTGGTACTTCTATCCTGGAAGCACCTTCCAAGCACAACTCGATCTCAACACTGGATCTGAGCGTCCATCCAACCAGCTCTGGTACCTCGATCCTGGAAGTACCTCTAACCAAAAGCCCGAGCTCGACTCCAAAGCCGCTACACCTGTGTTACCTGCCCCAACAGAGACAGCCCCCACACGGGGTGAGCATACCAATACCACCAATTACAAAATAATAATATTGCAATTCATAATTTACAGAATGTAAATGCCATAATTTAAATGATACTCCCTGGATGGCAATACCCTCATCCGGGATCCCATGCATTGTCCCTGTTCTCAAAATAACCAAACTCATCAAATTCCCAAAGCCAGTTAATCACCATATAGATTAACTAATACAGTTCTATCATGTCAGCTCCATAATCAATATGTAAAATCATTATACATAGGCCATAGATTTCACATATATTTAACCAAGGATTCCATGTTCCCGTAACATTGCTCGCTCCACAATAGCGGCATTCTTAACCCAGCGCACGCTCAACAATAGCGGCGTCATAACCGGTAGTGCTCAACGGCGACAACACCCAATCGTTGCTCGCTCTAAAGCGGCACCCTATGATTTCCAATGTATGTCTATTTATCACAGTTACCATATACCATGCATATCATTATCCATTTGAAGTAAATATAATGCACCATGCATTTCAATACTTACCACATGCCAGATATTGCAATGTCCATATAATACCATTACCATACGCCATGTATTCCAATGCCCATTTAATACCATTATCACAAACCATGCATATTACGGTTGCAATACTATAATAGGTTATGCTCGTACGTCCCACGTACCTTAAGTCTCCGTAGTCCAAGCCAAACCTTCCTTGAGTCCCATGCCTAGAGAAATATGTGCTAAAACACATAAACGACTCAAAATCAAGAATAAGCATGCGATCACGTGCCCACGCACGTTCAAGACTCCCAATCATATCGTCAATCCATGACGATTACCAAAATAAAAGCCCCCCGGCTAAGCATGCATACTACCCAAAATATTCCATTTTATATGATTAACAGATAGCCAAAAACCCAACCAAAAATTCCGTTTAATAAGCTTGGTTCCAATCAAACCATTTTAAAAGCCTAACATTCTCATTGGAATGTGAACAACACTCCGGAAGTCGGCCCTTTAGACCTCGGTTCCAAAATCCCAACATTTTCCAACATATTCGAAAATCCATGCAGGTGAACAGTGCCGCGATCGATCGCCCATCAGGCGCGATCGATCGCGCAAGCCTACTGCCCGAAAAAATCAATCCGCGATCGATCGCCACATCTCGCGATCGATCGCTGAGACCCTCGCGATCGATCGCCCCCTTTTCGCGATCGATCGCCGATACTGTACATCTTCTACAAATTCCAGTAGCATGTCGCGATCGATCGGCGCCTCGCCAAGATCGATCGCGGACTGCGATTTTTCGAAAAACTCGAGTTCTAATGGTGTTTTTCACACCCAACTCCAAACCAACACCCCATACCACCTCAATGCCTCAAATACAACAATTAAACTCCATGAAAACACTGAAATCAACATTTTGGATTTTAACCCAAAACCCCCAAATGCCATAACCAACCCAAAACTCAACCACACAACACAAAACCACAATCAAATTGAAGCCAAAAGAGAGGAGAAGAATATTACCTATCTTTCTTCAAGAAATCCGGCCCCCATAATCGAGTTCTAACGATTATGCTTCAACCAAAGGGAAGGGGAAGGGTTTGGGGCGAAGGTGGCGTGAGAGGGGGAGGAGAGGAGAGAAATGGATTCCAAATGACGGAATCCCGAGTCCAACGGGTATATATAGCAAAATACCCCAACACACCAAAACCTCCGCAAATACATCATGATTCATTAAAAATCATCTGTTTTCAAAAACTCACCCTCCAACATCAAATCCCCAGACTGGCCCCAACACAAGGCACCCCGGACTCCAAGTCCCACTAAAAACCCAAATCATAGGCTTTCCACCAAAATGAGAATACAATCTCAACCTTTGGATCCAACGATCACAAATGCCCAATCTAACAACCTCGGGAGACCCAAACCGCAATTAATTCCTAATTGCTACAATTAAAAAAAATCCATCCAGGATTAATACTACACCGGGATTAACACCATTAATTCCCGGACATCACAATTATCCCCTACTAATAAAATTTCGTCCCCGAAATTGCACCGGTGTACTCCACGTAACACCAGGACTACACAAACAAAACAAAGCCAAGACCCCCGATTCTGAACCACCTTAGAATCGAATTAACAACTGCGAGAATACCAGTCTCGCACTAAGACCTAAAATAGAGCAACCGCCAAAACCAATACAACCCGAAAGATAACAACATACCTCGACGTGAATCGTCCCAGAAGTCAGTCCACCATGACTGAAACTCAACCAAACCTTCATTAATCTCGACATAGATATCTCTCCATGATATCTCCATTACTTGTCCACGATGCTTAACACGCATCGTTATGATGAGGACTACTAGCATACGACAGTATACTCACAGAAAATCCGGTTCCGCTTCCCAGCCCATCTCCTCCAAAGGAGTAGTTGCACCACTTGCAACCCGGACCGGGTTACCCACGGTCACTGATCCACACAAAACACATCACCGAGGATGTTTACACCGGTGTGTTCCAAGAAATCATATCTTGGTCCCGACACACCCTCAAGACTCCACAAAGTCTCAAGTTCCACAGAGGTCACGCAAAACAATCACTTGCATCCCCGCCACGCGTATCAACCACGACACCAAACAAATCCGAGTCCTGGCCACCCCTTGTCTATCCTGGGATTTTACAATCCTAAAACAGGGAGGCTATCGAATTAACCAGCAAGAACTACCATGGTTTCAAAACACAACAATCCCTCCTCCGGGGAAGTCAAACAACCCTCACGATCATTCATCAGAATGCATCGTGCCAGCGAGATTACCGATCTCGAGGTCCCACAATCTCACACCGGAGATTCACCAAACCAAGCATACAACTCGACGTTCAACAATGAACAAAATAACATTGGCATTCGTATACACTCACGGCATACATGCCCAAACACCAATCACAACATGCATACACAATGCAATAGACTCGGGTATCTCCAATCACACCCAAATCCCAAAACCAACTGTCAAACCCCGATTATTCTCGCCCCACGGAGAATGATGGTTGACAAACCAAAACCAAAGGGTGTGATTTCAACATCACCACCACACGAACCAAAATAACGAATCTCCCCAAAAGATTCAACCGGTAGGAATCACAATACCGTCTTCCTCTCAAGGAAGAAGTCATGAATCCATGATCCTCCAATCCTCGAATTACCGTTCGGAAAACCTGGTATATTAATACCAAAACATATCCCGGAACCCAGAAATATACAATTGGTTAGAGTAGTGCATCAATACTACCATTACCCAATCCAAAAATCCGTATACGCCATGTATACACCTTCCAACGATGCTCTGTACTAATACCATAGTACTCCAAAATCGAGCATCTCCCCGAAGACGTCTCCTCAAACGTCTCACCGAGGTAAGAAATCCATTACTCGGTCCAACATCAGTAATGCTTACCATGGCTGACTTACAATCAAACCACGACCGATGCAAGCTGTCTCCAAGACAGTACAATCCAAATCTCTCCAAGAGATAAAAAAATCAATATAGTAGTGTCACCCCACTAACTATATCTCACAAACCATTGTGACTCCCATTGCATGCCATATGCAAGGATGCTCAACTAGAGCTAACCACGACTTGTTGACACTCACGTTGGTAATACCAACAAACTTGAGCTGTCCCAGCACAAGTCCCTCAAAACAATGACGTATAACGTCCCCGTGAGGTATTCCCTACCTCAAACACCATGCCACATAGAGACTACAAGAGTCTACCATAACCCTCATCGTATCACCATACGATTCACCAAACTCGAATCCAACGAGCATTATAATAGCTACCACAAGCACACTAAAGCACTGCAACAATACCTGGCTAGTGATTCGCTGGTCCCATAGGCTTATACCAACCTATTAACGCGACACACATTCCATCCCGGTATACCATACCGCCCAAACCATTAGAGTTGTGGGTCATTGCCCAACATATCTCTAAAACACCAAAGCACACTGGACAACCCGGCGTCCACGCTCAATTATCATGCAATCCTAATCCATTAGGACTTCTTCCACGCCCTTAGGGTGGGTGTAACCATGTTTACTCCTCATCACAATAACAAGCGAGTAGTTTCCTCAATGACTACTCTTACCACCATTCACTTGGCCTTAGCCATCCCAGCGAGCATACCCAAGGGTATCATTGCTCGTCAATAATATACCTCCATAATACGATGCGTACTCTCACCGGTACAATGCATCAATGATCCATCGAGCAAACCTGCTCGGCAAAAGGTCTCGTCAACTAAATACCCAGACCCTACCATGTGCCCACCATCGGCACTCAAACCATACAACCATATACATAAACATGAATGCATAAATCACCAAAATGACGCCAAGCGTCCACATAGTTATCCCAAATAACATCGTCGAACATATGACGGTACCTGTCGATACACGACATCCATAATCTCATCGTCAAACACATGACGGTAAATAATAATACACCATAATCACCATACTGATAACAAAAGTAATATGCCATACCTCATCGCTATCGAGATAGCGGAATACCTGTATCCATCGTCCACCAGCGGTACATAAGCAGCACCCATCGCTCGTAGGCGGCATAATCCAGTGCTACACACATAGCGGTATAATCCATCGCTATCGAATCAGCGGCATGATCCCTCGCCATGGAGTCAGCGGCATAAAATGTCGCTATAGATATCCGGCGGTATAAACCATCGCCAATAGAATACCCGGCGTAACCGTCGCCAATAAAATACCCGGCGTAACCATCGCCAACAAAATACCCGGCGTAACCATCGCCAATAAAATACCCGGCGTAACCATCGCCAATAAAATACCCGGCGTAACCATCGCCAATAAAATACCCGGCTAATCGCGGACTCAAGAGGTACTCACACTCATGTAGTACTTTGTTCCCGATCACATCGCTACGTCATGACAACGGCATCATCGCTTCGACGTGACAGCGGCATGTATCATCGCTTCGACACGACAGCGGCATCATCGTTTCGACATGACGGTGGTACCATCGCTTCGACGTGACAGCGGCATTTACCATCGCTTCGACACGACAGCGGCATTTACCATCATTCCGGCATGACAGCGGAAATACCCTTCGCTTCGACGTATTAGCGGCATAATATCCCTCGCAATAATAATATGACAGCGGCATTTTTCCTTCGCTTCGACATATTTGCGGCAAATATTCTTCATCGCTATAATACGACAGCGGCAAGTATTCATATCGCTACGCCATGCATGCAACCGTAATGCATAACCCGTATTTCAATAATTGTTTCGGCACGACAGCGGCATCATCGCTTCGACGTGACAGCGGCATTTACCATCGCTTCGACACGACAGCGGCATCATCGCTTCGACGTGCATGCAACCGTAATGCATAATCCGTATTCCCATAAACATCGCCATGAGTGTATTTTAATGCACCTCGCTCCAACATGTAGCGGCAAAGCATTAAAATCATCACTCCGATGTATACCTATGCAACCGTAATGCATAGTCCATGTCTCATAAGACCCTGCAACCACCATGGTTAGCAACACATATGCCAATGATGAACACATATCATAAACGCACATAAGCAATCATGCATAAGTATGTGCTTCTCATTCCCAATAACATGTTCCTAGGCCCTCAACAGCCCCAAAGAGCTAACCACTGCTCTGATACCACTAATGTAAGGACCCCCGTGCCCTTAACCCGTAATTAGTGCATTAAGCCATACCATGAGTGCATATAATCATACCATCAGGGGAAAAACCCTATGCAAGTGCAACACCGTATGCTACCCAGAAAATTTCTTGCATTCAATTCCCAATATTCAAATTCCCCCTACCATTAATATTCACATAACATGCACCCATATAATACACTAATATGCTCTTAGTTCATTTAGCAATTTCCATAATTAATTGCATGCAACCATAATGAACAGAAAGAGGCCATAGCCCATTTATACATCCCATATACACGTAAGGTGTACTCAATGAATAAACGTGTATTTGATGCATAAAACACTATACCGGATACCGCTACTGGTACTTCTATCCTGGAAGCACCTTCCAAGCACAACTCGATCTCAACACTGGATCTGAGCGTCCATCCAACCAGCTCTGGTACCTCGATCCTGGAAGTACCTCTAACCAAAAGCCCGAGCTCGACTCCAAAGCCGCTACACCTGTGTTACCTGCCCCAACAGAGACAGCCCCCACACGGGGTGAGCATACCAATACCACCAATTACAAAATAATAATATTGCAATTCATAATTTACAGAATGTAAATGCCATAATTTAAATGATACTCCCTGGATGGCAATACCCTCATCCGGGATCCCATGCATTGTCCCTGTTCTCAAAATAACCAAACTCATCAAATTCCCAAAGCCAGTTAATCACCATATAGATTAACTAATACAGTTCTATCATGTCAGCTCCATAATCAATATGTAAAATCATTATACATAGGCCATAGATTTCACATATATTTAACCAAGGATTCCATGTTCCCGTAACATTGCTCGCTCCACAATAGCGGCATTCTTAACCCAGCGCACGCTCAACAATAGCGGCGTCATAACCGGTAGTGCTCAACGGCGACAACACCCAATCGTTGCTCGCTCTAAAGCGGCACCCTATGATTTCCAATGTATGTCTATTTATCACAGTTACCATATACCATGCATATCATTATCCATTTGAAGTAAATATAATGCACCATGCATTTCAATACTTACCACATGCCAGATATTGCAATGTCCATATAATACCATTACCATACGCCATGTATTCCAATGCCCATTTAATACCATTATCACAAACCATGCATATTACGGTTGCAATACTATAATAGGTTATGCTCGTACGTCCCACGTACCTTAAGTCTCCGTAGTCCAAGCCAAACCTTCCTTGAGTCCCATGCCTAGAGAAATATGTGCTAAAACACATAAACGACTCAAAATCAAGAATAAGCATGCGATCACGTGCCCACGCACGTTCAAGACTCCCAATCATATCGTCAATCCATGACGATTACCAAAATAAAAGCCCCCCGGCTAAGCATGCATACTACCCAAAATATTCCATTTTATATGATTAACAGATAGCCAAAAACCCAACCAAAAATTCCGTTTAATAAGCTTGGTTCCAATCAAACCATTTTAAAAGCCTAACATTCTCATTGGAATGTGAACAACACTCCGGAAGTCGGCCCTTTAGACCTCGGTTCCAAAATCCCAATATTTTCCAACATATTCGAAAATCCATGCAGGTGAACAGTGCCGCGATCGATCGCCCATCAGGCGCGATCGATCGCGCAAGCCTACTGCCCGAAAAAATCAATCCGCGATCGATCGCCACATCTCGCGATCGATCGCTGAGACCCTCGCGATCGATCGCCCCCTTTTCGCGATCGATCGCCGATACTGTACATCTTCTACAAATTCCAGTAGCATGTCGCGATCGATCGGCGCCTCGCCAAGATCGATCGCGGACTGCGATTTTTCGAAAAACTCGAGTTCTAATGGTGTTTTTCACACCCAACTCCAAACCAACACCCCATACCACCTCAATGCCTCAAATACAACAATTAAACTCCATGAAAACACTGAAATCAACATTTTGGATTTTAACCCAAAACCCCCAAATGCCATAACCAACCCAAAACTCAACCACACAACACAAAACCACAATCAAATTGAAGCCAAAAGAGAGGAGAAGAATATTACCTATCTTTCTTCAAGAAATCCGGCCCCCATAATCGAGTTCTAACGATTATGCTTCAACCAAAGGGAAGGGGAAGGGTTTGGGGCGAAGGTGGCGTGAGAGGGGGAGGAGAGGAGAGAAATGGATTCCAAATGACGGAATCCCGAGTCCAACGGGTATATATAGCAAAATACCCCAACACACCAAAACCTCCGCAAATACATCATGATTCATTAAAAATCATCTGTTTTCAAAAACTCACCCTCCAACATCAAATCCCCAGACTGGCCCCAACACAAGGCACCCCGGACTCCAAGTCCCACTAAAAACCCAAATCATAGGCTTTCCACCAAAATGAGAATACAATCTCAACCTTTGGATCCAACGATCACAAATGCCCAATCTAACAACCTCGGGAGACCCAAACCGCAATTAATTCCTAATTGCTACAATTAAAAAAAATCCATCCAGGATTAATACTACACCGGGATTAACACCATTAATTCCCGGACATCACAAACTCAGTCTAAATATACTAAAGAACTGCTGAAGAAGTATGGTATGAGTACAAGTTCAGCAGCGGCCACTCCAATGAGCTCATCTGCAAAACTCGACTTGGATAATTCAGGAATACCAGTCGAAAGTAACAATGTACCGAGGTATTATCGAATCATTAATTTACTTGACGGCCAGCCGACCAGACATCATGTTTGCAGTTTGTATGTGCGCTCGGTTCCAAGCAAATCCCAAGCAGTCACACTTCACGGCTGTCAAAAGGATCCTCAAATATCTGAAAGGCACTGAGAATGTCAGTCTATGGTATCCAAGAGACTCAAATTTTAATCTGATCGGATATTCAGATGCTGACTGCGCTGGATGCAAAATTGACAGAAAAAGTACCAGTGGATATTGTCAATTTCTTGGAGATAGATTAATCTCATGGGGTTGCAAGAAGCAGACATCCATAGCAATGTCTACTGTAGAGGATGAGTACCTTGCTGCTGGAAGTTGCTGTGCTCAACTGCTCTGGATTCAACAACAACTACGAGATTATGGAATTGAATCCACTGAGGCACCAATATTTTGTGATAATACGTCTGCCATAGCCATCATATACAACCCGGTTCTTCATACTCACACCAAACATATTGACACCCATCATCATTTCATTCGAGATCATGTTACGAAGAAAGAGATTCGGCTAGAGTACATATCTACCAAACAACAAGCAGCAGACATCTTCACAAAACCCCTACCGGACGCTAAGTTTTCCTATTTTTGAAATATTCTTGGTTTAATTGAAATAAATCCTTGATTACTATTATTTAAGTATGATGAATTCAGGGGGAATTACTTAGTAGAAATTGCATGAATTAAGGGGGAATTTCTGCTAGAATTTTATCTTGGTTATCTAAGCTCAGCTGGTAACACAACAGCCGCTGCAGTAGGTGCTTCCGTACCAGTAGGACTCTACATACCAGTAGATGTTACCTTACTAGTCGGACCCTATATACCAGCAGACTTTACCAAGTATGCGTTGACAAAAATAACCTTCAATAACTATTAACCTCTTGGAACGTCGGAATTCAAATTTACTTTTATATAAAAATAAATTATTTCAATCCCGCCAAAATCTTGTCTTTTTATTTATTTGTTAAAATTTTCAGTCGTTAGATGACCGCCACGTATCCATGTGTCCGCTCATCTACAGTACGACGTTACATCTACTCATTCTTTAACCGCCTTTAACATTATCTTTTTTCTTTTACTTGTTTTTTTTAAAAATTTACTGCGATAACTTCCTCCCCAGAAATTTTACTATACAGGACTTTTGTTGATTTTCTGCATCTACACCAAAAATGTCAAAGTAAACTTGTTGACGCATTAAAATGAGGATAACTTAGTTTGTTATGATGCTATGAGCCAACAAAAATATTTAGTTTTGTCTGATTTACTCAAGATCGAGTAAAGATTAAGTATGGGGGTTCGATGTGACTAGAAATAGATATATCTATTGTGTTTAATTGCCTACGATTTGGTATATTTTGATGGATAAATTGATGCATATGCTACCTAATCATATATTTGTGTAAATGTAGGTGGAATCGAAGAATTCGAGCTACTAACGATTAATAAAAATCAAGAAATACATTGGAGTTGACAACGAATCAAAGTAGACCAAGAAAAATGCATAAAAGTAGACAACGATAGCCGAGATCAATTGCCAAATGAAAGAAACCGAGCAACAACAATAAAGACCCGTGATCGTTCGGCAAAATCCGCGATCGATCGCCAAAACATTCTGGTTGAAAAATCAAGGCGGACGATCATCCGCGATCAATCGCCAGCAGAGTTTGGAAATAACAAGGGAACTTGATTTTTACCATATTTTAAAGATTATAACATATCCTCCAAGCTTCCCTCCCACTATAACTCAAAAATTAGTCTCCATAAAACATTATTCAGACTTTAGATTAGTTTTTTGTATTTTTCTCTCTCAACTTTAGAAGAAGAGCTTGAAGATTCAAAGCACAGGGACGGAAGTTACTCTCCGGAATCGTGTTACTATTTAGTTTCTTCCTTTGCTTTTAGTTTAATGCTTTTTAGATTATTTTTTGTTGTTTTTGAGTTAATCATGATTGGCTAAACTATTTTGATTCTTGATTGAAGGAAGACAATACCTTGGAATTTATGTTTTTCATGAGATTGATGGTCTTTAATTAATTTTTATTGAGTGTCAAGTGTTTTTATATGATTTGTTGCCATGAATATTGTGTTTTGATTATAAGATTGGTCATCTAATGATTTTTATATACAATCTAATGACTGACCTTTGAAGCATCTAAGATTAATGATTGCTTGTTGTTGGTGTTGTTAAAGTCTTAGGAAAAACGCTTGACTAGATTAAACATAGACGCTTGGATTATGTTGTCCAAGTTTCATCACTCTTATTAGTTTTGAAAGCTATTGTTAATATTAATCTTAACTGGTGTTGTTTTGATTGATTTAACGATACGGGTTAACTTAGAACGCTTGGGCTATTTTAACTATGCATAAGGTAAGATAGGACTTGAATCTCTAATGGTGAATATTCAAGTAAAAATTAAATCTTTTGTGATAATCGATGATTGAATGCATAATTCCAAGGTAGGGTCGACTGAAAACCAAGAATTGTTTTTCTCATAATTTAATCACCTTAGTTTAATCTTGCTAATTAGTTTAATTCTTAGATATTTGTTAGTAATAGTTCAATTCATATCCAAAACCCCCCTTTTATTATTTGTTTGCATAATTAACACAAAAATACATCATTCCTCGTGGGATTGATCCCTACTCATGCTACTACATTTTTATATTGCTATTAACTTGAGAGGGTTAATTTGAGCGTACACGATAAGCGCTACCACTACTCAAAGCTCGGATGTCTCCCTGTGGATGACAACAATGCAGGAAGAATTGGAAGCCTTGGACTGAAAAAAAAACTTGGGATATTGCTATGCCATGAGGACAGAAAGTCATCGAACGGATGGGTCTATAAGATCAAGCGTGATAGCAATAACCAAGTTGATCGATATCGTGCAATATTGGTGATGAAATGATATGCTCAGAAAGAAGGCATTGGCTTCAATGAAATGTTTTCTCCCGTGGTCCATTTGATTCCTATATCATGATCCTTGGGTACAACAAACTTAATGCAGATCATTGTGCATATTTCAAAAGATCTGGGAATAATGACTATATCATTTTATTGTTGTACGTGAATGACATGTCGGTGGGAGGTCCCAACAATGATCAAGTCCAAGAAAGCATAGTTGGCTAGGGAATTGATATGAAGGAATTTGAACCAACAAACAAGATTCTAGGGATGCAAGTTCACAGAGACAGAAGTAGCAGGAAGATTTAGCTTCCCAGAAAAATTATTTTAAGAAAATCTTGCAACACTTCCACGTGCAAGATTGTAAGTCAATTTCTACTCTCTTCCAGTTAACTTCAAGTTATCCTCAGATATGTGTCGTAGTTGTGAAGCAGAGAGGATGGAGATGTCTTGATCTCGTATGCATCAGTGATAGGAAGTTTAATTTTCGCCATGATCTGTACATGACCAGACATTGCACAAGCAGTGGGAGGAGTCAGTCCATACATGGCTAATCCTGGATGAGAGCATTGAAGTATAGTTAAGAGGATCCTTATATACATTAAGGTACCTCGAATGTTGCATTATGTTATGTAGGATCGAATTTTACATTCAGGGGCTATGTGGATTCAGATTATGCAGGGTATCCAGATGAAAGAAAATCTACTACTGGTTATGTGTTTACATTTGCAGGGGGTAAAGTAAGCTGGGTTCGAAAACTGCAAAAAGTTGTGACGTTATCTACAACGGATGCAAAATATATGGCAGCTACTCAAGCTTGCAGGGGGATAATATAGATTCAAAGGTTATTGGAGGATATTGGCAAGAAACAAGAGAAAGTTCATTTGTTTTGTCACAGTCAAAGTGCCTTGCATATTGCAAGGAATACAGACTTTCATTCTAGGACTAAACACATTTGGGTACAATTTGTGCGGGAAGTGGTAAAAAATGAAGTGTGGATATGCAAAAGATCCATATAAAGGAGAACCTACCTGATATTCTGACAAAGCCAGTTAACATTGAAAAGTTCGAGTAGTGTGGATCCTCAAGTGGCTGAGCTGAAACGTAAACGGCATGGTGTGACAAAATTGAAAGGATATGTGGAGATATATTTGATTATCAATCAAATCTCCAGGTGGGAGAAATGTCGGCAAGCAAACACATTAAACGTCAGCGAATTGAGCATTAAAAGGAGATGATGGAGGTTGGTTGATTCATTGTTGAAAACGCGTAAAGAACTTATTCTTTAATCGCTTCAGACGCTGATGAGCTCCCATAAATAAGGTTCTCTACCCTCATTTCCAGTATCCATTCCAGAGTGTTATCTCATATATGTACATTTGAGTGTTTTCTTCTATACTGAGAGTATTGTTCTCTTTGAAAGATAACGAGAGGTTGTAACCCACAAAATATTCTAGTCGAATCTTTTCATCTTGCCCGTTGTTTTTACCCAAATATTTTTTAGAGTTTTTCAACATAAATTGTGGTGCTAATTTTTATTCTTTAGTTTCGGTATCTTCTCTTCTATCTCATTATGCATTATGCCACACCTGGGGCCACAATGAGTGGTAGTAGAAAACCTTGCAGTTGGCCCCCCTCGGCCGTTATTTTCTTGAGGCCTTCCTTGGCCTTTTGTGTTTTTCACACAATTTGGCAACTACAAGCTCCATCTTGGCTAACTTAGCATCAAATTTCGAGACAAAGTCACATCCCCCAGCATCCCTCTTCTTGCTTTTTGAACTCATCGTAGTCGGGGTGTCATACTATTTGTGAACCCCCCCAGTATAACAGCAATAAGCTACATAATCAAACCAGTAGATATGCCAGTATAGTAAAAGAACAAGTAACTATCATTTGTATCCACCGGCTGCATTTCATTAGACATCACTTATCCCCTATTAAAACGACCAAGATGATGTTTTGAAATATGTTAGTCACCATTTATTTACATAGTGCGAGGAAAACGTAATTTCGCAAATCACATCGAAGAAACCAAGGCTTTTAAGTCAGTAGACTGTTCATTGAGGGAACCATTCATCCACCTCTGCAGCATCTGTAATGCAGCTTTAGGCTGATCCATCGGAACCATGTGTCCAGCATCATGGACCTATTTGAGACAGTGAAGTTCAAGTCAGAAAAAAAAAAAAAGAACTTCATTATAAATTTGAAATGGAAAAGCCCGAAAAGAAAGAGAGAGGAAGGCAGACCTTTAAGAAACTTAGAGGCCCATGGCTTGTCAACAAGCCAGCTTCAGAACCATCAACTTTGAAAGGAACTTCGGTCGATGCTGCAAATTCTTCTTTACCACTCCACTCCATAGCATGAACCCATCTTGAGTTACCTGGTAGATAGAAATTATTACAAAAACATAAACTTAGAACTAATTTTGCTGGATAACACAACCTAGAGCATCATATTAATCACTCTGGAGTCATGGAACGTGAATAATTACAACGATATCCCTGAGGTTTATTAACCTTGCAACAAGGAGCCTTGAAGTTTTGACGACCCAACATCCTCCGCTCTCTTGTCGTAAAGCTGTATTTGTAAGGTTCACCAAATCTAATCGAGCCAAATCATGGGTGTGGAGATATAATCACCCAACCAATATATCTGATGTCGCAGTATAAATTTTACTTAGATACAAGGATAAAGTAACCTCACCTAACCAGTTGCATATCAGGTCATATTCTCCTGCATACACCAGCAGCTTTACTCCGTCCTCAAGGAGAGAGGGAATACCAACTTCAAAATTTTTCATCCAATCGATAAGCATAGCCAGGTAAACAGTAGTACTACACGAGACGAACTGTATGTCACCGACTCCAAGTGCACTTCTGACGGGCTTTTGGTTGAGGAATTTATCCAAGTTTGAGAAGTCATAGCAGAGACTGCCTACACACTTCTTTCTAATATCGTAATACTGCCACACCAAAAAAAATCATAAAATTAACTTTGAGAAATATTCTCACCATCTTCTCAATTTAGAAGAAGAAAACCTTTAATGCCTAACGTTAAGCTTCTAGTTGATTGACAGTGAAACAGCTTTCCACAGAATTTTGAAATGATGCTGACCCTTCAAACTAACTTTGACCAATAATTTGTTATCTAATTATAATGAGTTCACAGGCTTTAATTGCTATGGTTCAATAAATTATTTTTTTGGGAAACACATTTTAAAATAAATGGTATGTGTCTTAAGAAAGCCCAGAACTCGCAAGTTTAGAGACTTGCAAGCAGGTCGGTTAAAGACCTGGTATACACAAACAATACTCTCCATGTTCTTTGAATTCCTAATATCAACCTAGTAGTCATGGTTTACAAAGTAATCTCATGCATAAAAAGGAGGCATGTATCAACTGAAAATTCACGATGTTGACTGGTTAGCACATGTTAGTCATATATAGTCAAGAATCATGAATATCTTTCTTACATTCACATCACCAGCACGTGCAATTATGGAGGTGAATACAGAGTTGCAAACAATGTAGGCTGCCATGCAAGATAATGTCCCGCCGGTACCTGAGGCAATCAAATGCATTAATGCCAACAAGCGGCTTCATCCACAGAAATGCAGCTCACTGCTCAAATAAGTTAAAAAATTATAAGCAGCTAATTTACCATAAAAGCCAAACTAAAATGTTCTAACAACATTGTATTAGAAGCCCTTTTTCAGAAAAGGATTTAATGGAACATAATCTCAAACAAGATTATTACATGTGGATTAATCTACATTAGAATATGACAGGAAGAGCAATAACTAGATGAGCACTACCGCATAACTTTATTGCTGATTCACAAAGTGGAAGAATCTTGTTGATACGATCATGCTGAGATTGTGTGATCATTCCCATATCCATTGCATAATCAGCGTAAGCACCATACTGAATTGCTGGATCAGTAAGCCCATTTCCAATAGCAAATCCCTGTACAGTTACTTCATGTAAAATAAAGAAACTAAACCATAAAAGGAACCCTCCAATAAGTGAATAGGAATTACCTTCAGATTTACATGGATTCCTTCGTTTGCTTTGTTTCCTCGATGGATGCGGGCAGCAAAAGCAGGAATGTAGTGTCCAGCATATGACTCCCCAGTGATGTAAAAATCATTTTTCGCCAACTCAGGGTGCTCCTTGAAGAAAGCCTATATGGTATAGATAAATAGCCCAATGAG
The DNA here is from genome assembly GCA_907163345.1 of Haberlea rhodopensis. Taxonomy (NCBI): domain Eukaryota; kingdom Viridiplantae; phylum Streptophyta; class Magnoliopsida; order Lamiales; family Gesneriaceae; genus Haberlea; species Haberlea rhodopensis. The sequence continues at coordinate 19,985,602 of CAJQUN010000004.1, read as the reverse complement.
TACTCTTTTGTTTATAAGCAAATTAGTTCCAGATAAACATTTTTCTTTCCATACAGACTTTGTCACAGATACAAAATCGCTAAGACAAATTTATTCAAGGTAATATGAGGATATAGCATTGCAAAAACAACAAAACCAATGTTCAACTAATTATTGGCAAGGCTGAGATATCCACCGAACCAAACCTCTAAAGAAAACGTTCTCCGCCCTACACCTCCAGCCACCCCTCTGAACAGACACGTGAAAACTAGATGATAATCATTATATGTATTTGCAATGAAAATTTTTAATAATTAAATCGAAATAAGAATTCTTTTTTTCCATTTTCTTCACAAGTTTTAGCAATTTAAACTTCAAATTAATTTTTAGAATAAAGGCAATCATGCACCCAATGAAATTGAAATTGCTCGATTTCCATTCACATTTTTACCCAAATATCTGATGCCAATTTTGACAAAAAATAGAAAAAAACTAAGTTTTAGCTGAGTTGTATTTCCAAATTTATAGAACTTAACATTTCCAATTTAGGCTGAGCTCTCGAAAGAATGTGACATTATTCCTTGCAATGGGTATAGTATTCAAAAAATTTCAAGAATCCAAGTTTCAATCCATATCATTGACATGATTGAGAAAATAATTAAGGTTATTACATTCTGGAGTAGCTTATGAGCATCATCATGCCAACTTGTTATAACTGGCATGGTGGCAAGTTGATAAAGACTGCCACCAGGAATACTCTAACAGTAAAACTACAGTTATTAACTGGTATTTTTTAAATTCAGATAATTAACTCTGTCATCATTCAAAGTGGCTTGCCGTTGAACTCAAGGTAAAAAGTGCCTCCAGCTTCCAGGTTTATTTAACTCATTTCTTTTTAAGTGTTTACAAATATTTCTCTCCGAAGGATTTACCTGGTCAACATTCAATTTTTATCCACTTTCTCTATAATTTGTTAAAATAGTACTAAATTAGAAACATATAAGTTCCTTAATAGCAGAAGGAAAACCAACAGAACTAACCTGTATAAAGTCATATAAGTCATCACTGACACCCTTCTCATCATGCCGGATGTCTCTTATATTAGAACTGTAGCTAAAGCCAGTCCCAATAGGCTGATCAACAAATAAAATATTAGAAACCTGCATATAGCATAAAAATTATGTCAGTTCCTGTTAACAATTTTAATATCACCAAAGTAGTGCTCATTTCCTTTGACATGTGAATAATATATACGCCCAAGGTGAAGCATGTTGCATGATCTAAATAATAATCCCATGTAAAAACCCTACTTCAGGAAACTTAAAACCCAATTCCCGCCTCAGTTAATTGATACTTTTCAAGTACGCAGTGTGGACAACACCCTATATATCTTACATATTCTTTCCTAGTTGCAGTCGAAAAACGAAAATCTGAAATCTAACACAGTGAACATCCATGAGATCTGAGAAGGTATACCTTTTCGTATAAGGCCCCGTTATTAATTAATTAATCCGGATTTACGAAGATTTCACCAAACCCGGATAATTAAATGTTAGACATCGAATTAGGGGTATTGGACCACAATACCTTGTATATAAAGAGTGTATAATACAAAAAGGTAATTATACATGTATATATATACATATACACGATATATCATATGTACATATACTATAAGTGTATACAAGTTAACACATGCATGGTATGTTGGAATTGGGACAAAATCCCCCTTGTTTTTTTCATAGATTTCAACGCCCACTTCATGGTTTAAAACACAAGTTTTCATCTCATTTTTGGAAGACCCTTTCTCTCTCCTTACATCATCTTCTCCCAACTCTTCTTTTCTCCTTACCCTCCATCAAATTCGACCACCTCCCCCTTATTTTCACCTTCAAAATTTACTCAAACTCCACATGTAATTGTTGATTTGAGAGCTACAAGGATGGAGGAGTAGAGGACATTAAGAAAATTTAAGATTTGAGCTAAATTTGGAGGAGATCTTGCAAGGAGCTTGGATTTTTTGACAACGAGCAGAAGCTTGTGGTGGTTTTGGGCTCAAACCTTCAACAACTAGGAAGGTATGAACTCCTTTTCAAGCTTTACCAACTTACTTCTTGTATATGGGTCGAAAATCATGAGTCTAAGCAAGAAAAGTTGCTATAATTTGTGACCTGCAGATTTTGACAGCATGAGTACCAACTTGCATCGACTTTTTGATTTAGTAAATATCCGAATCTGACTTTGTGTTCTGAAGCAAAGTTGTAAATAAATGAGTTAGCTTCGATTTGGCACCGATTATGAGTCATTTGAACTTAAAATGAGAGAGTAGTGCTTATTTTACTAAGCTATGCTCATTCGGGATCCTGCATGGTCTTGTATTGCACATGTATTTCGAGTTTTGGACAAAATTGTGTTATGAATTAGGAGTTGTGCCCTGAATAAGTTGTAGTATGTTGAGATTCTTTAATCTGCCGCCAAAATCACTCAATTTGAAGTTGATATGAATAAGTTATGCTAAATTTCCTAAAAGTGCTAAATCTGCAAAACAGAGTTTATGCGTTTCTTTACAAACTGATATACTTTGCTATGCATGTGTCTTAAGATTATCCAACTAGCTTTTGGACATAAACGATGATACGTAGTATTTTGGGTTATCTTGATTCTCCCACTGGAATCAGGTCAATTTGAGGTTTTATGAATTTAATATGATTTTTCTACGAATATGGGTCAAGCTGGAAAATGATGAACTCCCATGTTCTTCCAGCAGTGTGTTCATGGCCATTTTACCTAGGCTAAATGAACGAATTTAAAGAAATGTTGAACTGATGAAATGCTTATTATTGGCCGATTACTATGGTCGTGCAAGCTGAAATTATAAGAATCAGTATTGGTCAAAGTTTGATAATTACTTTGATAAGTATGAGACTAGTATGTGACATTATATTATAATAGGATTGTTATGGCCAGGATTATGAGATCCCGAGGTCGACTCAAGGAGCACTTGGTAGGATTTACTTGGTCGGAGGTACGTAGAGGTCGGTTCTATCATGACGTCTGACTGCGACTTGCAATGATGCAGGTGTATGGATTATGCATTTATATGTATACCAGTACTTGATTTATATGCTTACATGACATATTTGGATTTATTGAGCTCTTATGTGAACCACATACTTTATCTATTGATTTTCACGTGAGACTGCATGACATATTGATTTTGCATATATCATATTATGCATTTGAGGTTCATTGGTCATACCATATTGATCTTACAGTTCATTTGATACCTTAATGATTACGATGAGATCTATAGTGTCATAGGAACGCTGGGCACGACGATGAACAGCACAGGAGATGATCCTAGCGCAATGTGTGTGTGCGGCGCCTTCTGCTCGAGCTTGATATTGATGATGATACCTTCGATTATTGGACTCTTATAGTCGGTATCTTGATGATTTGACTCTTGAGACCCAGTGCACGCATTACATTCATGCACGACATGCATTGCACATTACTTGTCAGATTTCATGATCTTATGTGGTTTCTCGTACTCGGGTTACTGACCCCAGTGTGGGGGCTGTCATGTCTTTGTTGTGTGGACATGATAGGTTACAGGTGAACGGAGATTAGATGCTCGAGAGGAAGCATCGAGAAGTGCCAGAGCTCCATGAGAGCGAGCTCAGGGTATGATATGTTTTCGAGTCTCGGCACTATGCCTAATTACCGAGGTATGCCCCGAGTATTTGTATTGGGTTATGTTTTACGAAATGCTTATCTGTTTATTGTCGGTGATATGGATGAGAAATTGTTTCTTTTATATATATATATATATATATATACCCTCTGACGATGAGGTCATGTTAGAAATATTTCAAAAGCGAAAATTTTCTCGGGCAACTTGTAATAAGGTTTTAAAGTAATCTTCCGTTGTTTACGCTAATATAATTTTTGTGTGATAATTAAATACCTGATTAGGACCAGGCCCTCACAATATGGTATCAGAGCGTAATCTGGGAATACGCTCGAACTAGGTTAGGACACGTGTGTTTGGCACAAAATAAAGTGTTTGCGCTTGTGTTTGACTACATGAAATTACGTGCTATTATATGTTCTGTCTTTCTTGACATTATATTAGATAATGAGCATTTAGAGATATGATGAAATAGGCATGAATGTTGATTGACGGGCGGATGTGATGGCATTCGCTATTGTCATATCGTTACTTTTGGGAATTAATCCTCATACTTGGTCGAATTATATCGAATTTTGATATCGACAGAGCGAGGATGTGTGCAACGTGTCCGTCTAGTCCTTGTGAATATTGTCATTTGATATGAAGGACAAGAATCGATAAGACGAAAGAGTATGCAAAGATACAGTGAGTTCTGTTACATGCCGAAACGTCCACATAGAGCTGGGATCGTGACTAGTCGAGAACGTGGAAGTGAAGATCATCGTATTTATTTCCAGAATATTGTTTCATTTCGATTTCTTCTGGAAATTCTATCTATTCGTGGCAGGTGTCGAGAAATATGGTATGTTGTTACTCAAATTATGCGCCAGCCCAACTTATTCGGGAAAATTCCGACTATTGAACTATATCGTGCTTTGGTTCCAGTGTACGTGCCTACCCCATTGGTGGTTTGGTTCTCTCAAATGAAGAACAAGTGATAAGTGTAGAATATTGGAGAATATCTTGGAAGACTGGCAGATAGTATAGAAATTAGGAAACAATCTTCATTGATTTATGTTACCTTGTTTACGAGATTTGATAGGAAGATCTTTAGCATCTATATATTGTACATGTACATAACCTTTTTTTATTAGAGTAATAAAATAAGTATTACCTCATTTATCTTCATGGCATCAGAGCCACTTGGTTTACCTTAAGAAAACTAGGGCGGCGCCATCCTTATGGTAAAATACGGAATGGTTGGATATCTACAGTGCCACCTCTAATCGGAATTCCACTGTCTCCAACCTGTGGAATAGCAGATGGCGGTCCAATGATCATCACAGGTCATAAACTCAATGGGAACAACTACCTACAGTGGTCCAATCTGTTATGATGTTCGTATGCGGCATAGGAAAAGATGATTACCTCTCTGGGATAGCAGCCGGTCCCAAGAACGATGACCCAAATTAGGACCTAGAAAACCGAAAATAGCATGGTTGTCATTGTTAATCAACTCCATGACAAATGAAATAGGAGAAAATTGTCTTCTCTATAAAACAACCTATGAAATCTGGGAAGCTGCAAGAGAAACGTACTCAAGTACTCAAATAAAGAAAACACTTCAGAATTGAGATTGAAAGCCTCCTGCACGACTTATGACAAGGAGACATGTCCGTGACTCAGTACTTTAATACCCTCACAAGATACTGGCAGCAGATGGACATGTGTGAAGAAAATTCATAGAAGTGTCCTGATAATGGAATGAAATATCGGCACATCGTTGAAAAGAAAAGAGTATAAATTTCTATTTGGATTCAACAAGAATCTTGACGAAGTCCGAGGAAGAATTCAGGGATGAAAAAGAGCAACTAACACTCCGAGAAGCATTTTCAGAGGTTCGAAGAAGAAAGCAGGAAGAAAGTGATGTTGGGGACCCCTGATATTACACCACAAACTGAGAATTCCGCTTTAGCCACTCGGAGTTACAAAAACCAAGGCAATGACAATCGATAGAAGAAGGAACGCATTTATTGTGACCATTGTGATAAACCAAATCATACAATGGAAACATGCTGGAAGATTCATGGAAAGCCTGCAAATTGGAAGCCCAATCGTCCACAAAACAGAGGCAACACTGCTGTAAAAGAAGGAAACACTGTACCTGCTGACTCTAATCACTTCAATAAGGAACAATTGGAAGCCTTGAAGCACTTGATCAAAAAATCACAGGCTGCCAGCTCAAATTCAACAATTGGAGTTGGTTCTCTTGCCCAGAAGGTAAATCTATCGCTGCCTTGAGTGCTAAAAATAAAAAATTAAGCTCTTGGATCATAGATTCCGGAGCTACAGATTCTATGACCGGAGATGTAGGAATTCTTACTACTTTCAGTCTCCGCCATGGAAACATCACAGTAAGCATAGCGGATGGATCTCTCTCGAAAGTACTTGGCACCGGATCAGTTAACATTTCAGAAGATTTAGTACTCAATTCTGTTCTTTTAGTGCCAAAGTTAAACTGTAACCTACAGTGAGTAGATTCACTAAACACTAAAACTGTGTTGCTAATTTCACTCCAAATTCTTGTGAATTCACGCCTTGAGTTCGGGGAAGATGATTGGCAACGCTAAGGAATGCTCTGGACTCCTATCTCCTTGCGGCAAATGTTTCTTTTTTGAGTAAAAGTCATGATTCAAGTGGTTTAGTTTCTGTTGGTCGAGACCCAAAGTCTATTTTTCAATTTCAAAAGGAGAGTGAAGTTATGCTATGATATTATAGGTTAGGACACCCTAATTTTCATGTACCTCAAGAGACTCTTTCCATCTATATTCAATAATAAGAACCTGAATGGTTTCATTGTGAAATATGTCAGTATGCTAAACATGTTCGCAGTCCTTATCCAATTATGCCTTACAAAGAACCACAACCATTCTCCTTGATTCATAGTGATCTCGATGGTTCATAACATTTATCGATGAGCACACTAGGCTCACATGGGTTTTCCTAATGAAAGACAAATAAAAAACAGGTCCGATATTTCAAAAATTCAATACCATGATTCAAATTCGAAATTTGAAGATGGACAATGCCAAGGAATACTTCGCTTCCGTACTCGGTGACTACTTGGGACACCAAGGTGTTGTCCATCTTAGCTCATGTGTCGACACACCTCAACAAAATGGTGTTGCCAAATGAAACAGACATCTTCTTGAGGTTACTCGTTCCCTTGTGTTCTCTACTCATGTTCCAAAACAATATTGGGGAGAAGCAATCCTCACTGCTACCTACCTTGTGAATCGGATGCCCTCTCGAATCCTAAAGTTTCGAACTCCATGTCAATCCTTACTTAAGCCTTACCCTACCACCCGTATTATATCTTCCATTATCGTTGTTCCGCCTTTGTCCACATTCACAACCAACATCGAGGTAAACTTGATCCTAGAGTCATTAAATGTATATTCTTGGGGTATTCTTCTCACCAAAGAGGATACAAATGCTATTCTCCTACCACAAGAAAATTATATAACTCTATGGATGTTACATTCTTCGACCATCGACCATTTTATCCCAAAATTGGCATTCAGGGGGGAATTGCACACAAGAATATCAACTTTGGGACATTCATAGGGCAACCAGTGACTTGGACATAGACAACATCTTACCTTCGCACACCCAGATAGAACTTCCCACCACTCACCAGAATGAACACACGATTCCCTACTGTGAACCTACTCCAGTATCCCCAAAACTTGTGACATCAACCGACCTACCTTTTGTACACAAGAGATATGTCAACCACAAGAAAATCTCATAACATACTCGAGGAGAAAAACGAGTCAAAAGGAAAGAGAGCACCAAGGAACATCTGAGCAAAACCAAACATTGGAACCGAACCCAAGTTCAGAAGATTTACAAAGTAATTTCAACTCTGAATCGTTCAGAAGATTTACAAAGTAATTTCAACTCTGAATTAGATATTGACTTGCCCATTGCAAAAAAGAAAAATGATTAGTGAATGCACAAAACATCCCATCTGTAATTTTGTGTCATATCATGCATTATCTAACAAATACAAGACCTATGCGGCAAGTTTGGATCAAACACGGATTCTAAATCAATACAAAAAGCTCTCACAAGTCCATAATGAAGAGCTGCTGTTAATGAAGAAACCCGTGCGCTAGAGAAGCATGAAACATGGAAAATCACTGCATTATCCTCCGGGAAACATTCGGGTAGGCTGTAAATGGGTTTTCACAACCAAGTTCAAAAACGATGGAAGCATTGATCGGTACAAGGCTCGACTTGTGGCGAAGGGGTTCACACAATCCTATGGCATTGATTATGAAGAAACATTCGCAAATGTGGCCAAGTTAAATACTATTCGGGTAATACTATCGCTAGCATCCAATTTGGACCGGCACTTACAACAATTAGACGTGAAAAATGCTTTTCTCAAACAAGACTTAGTTAAAGAAGTTTACATGAGTATTCCTCCTGGATTTGAATTACGAGGAACAACTAATAAAGTTTGCACATTGAAGAAATCCCTATATGGACTTAAACAATCACCGAGAGCATGAGTAATCAAGCAACAGGGTTACCCACAATGTCAGACGGATCATACACTCTTTGTGCAGCACTCAGTTCCCAGAAAATGGCTATTATCATAGTGTATGTTGATGACATTATCATAACAGGAAACCATGTGCAAGAAATAACCACACTCAAGAATTTTTTAGCTAAAGAATTCGAAATTAAGGACTTGGGAAGCTTAAGATACTTCCTAGGAATGGAGATAGCTCGATCAAAGTAAGGAATCCCGGTCTCATAATGAAAATATGTATTGGACCTACTAAAGGAAACAGGTATGCTCAGTTGTAAGCCGGTAGAAACTCCCATGGTCTCAACAATCAAACTTGGAGTCAAGAAAGATGAGACACCGGTTGACAAAGGCAGGTATCAAAGATTGGTAGGCAAGCTTATATACTTATCACACACAAGACCGGAAATCAGTCATTCTTTGTCCAAATGAAGATCACATGGAAGTAGTCTACAGAATTCTAAGATACTTAAACTGAACACCTGGTAAGGGCTTGTTCTTCGGGGAAACAATGAAAAAAGGCATTAAAATATCAGTGATGCAAATTGGGCAGGCTCGATGATTGATCGGAGATCAACTTCTGGTTATTGCACGTATGTGTGGGGAAACCTAGTCACATGGCGGAGTAAGAAACAATCTGTTGTATCAAGTGGTAGTGCAGAGGCCGAATTTAGAGCAATGGCACAGGGCATATGTGAAGGAATATGGCTACAAAGACTTCTAAAAGAATTAAAGATTGATTTTGAAGAACCTATGAGTATGTTTTGTGACAATATGGCAGCCATTAGCATTGCAAAGAATCCGGTCCACCATGATAGAACGAAGCATGTGGAGATTGATCGCCACTTCATAAAGGAAAGGTAGAAGACGGAATAATCAAGTTGGTGCATGTACCAACACTCTTCAAATAGCCGACATCTTCACAAAAGCCTTACCGAGGAAGAATTACGATGAGTTGCACGCTTGGATTAATGAACATCTACAACCAAGCTTGAGGGGGAGTGTAGATATTCGAGAATATCTTGGAACATTGGCAGATAGTAAAGAAATTAGGAAACAATCTTCATTGATTTATGTTACCTTGTTTACGAGATTTGATAGGAAGATCTTTCCATAGTTAGTTTTGTGTTAGCATCTATACATTGTACATGCTACCTTCGATTATTGGACTCCTATAATCGGTATCTTGATGATTTGTTTCTTGAGACCCAGTGCACGCATTACATTCATGCACGACATGCATTGCACATTACTTGTCATATTTCATGATCTTATGTGGTTTCTCGTACTCGGGTTACTGACCCCAGTGTGGGGGCTGTCATGTCTTTGTTGTGCGGACATGATAGGTTACAGGTGAACGGAGATTAGATGCTCGAGAGGAAGCATCAAGAAGTGCCAGAGCTCCATGAGGTGCTGTTAGAAATATTTTAAAACCAAAATTTTTCCGGGTCACTTGTAATAAGGTTTTAAAATAAATCTTCCGTTGTTTACGTTAATCTAATTTTTGTGTGCTAACTAAATATGAGGAATTGCAGGCAGGTACCATTTCCAGGAAATAAATTCACTTAAATCAGCAAAAAAAAAAAAGTGTGCAACTAAATCCAGTTTTAAGATATGTTTATTCACATAGGTCCATTTTTGGACATTTGTTGTATTTAACTCTTTTTTATTTACTAAAGTACCATTGGCTATTCTCTTTCTTCCTGTCAACACAACAATTTCTCCGTCCAAAGAAACCCTTGCCCATTACTCAATTTCCACCCTTTTCCTTTTCCCACTCCTCCATCAATTTCGCCACTCTCGTGAGATGAGATTGAGGTTGTTGGGTCTCCTTTGTCCCTTCATTCTCCTCATCTGTCACTTTTTTACTTTACACTTCTTTTTTTGTTTATGATCGACTGGATTGACCTCATATTCAATGGCAGAAATATGACTGTCGCGATTCGTGGACTTTTCTTTTTATTTTATTTTTCTCCTCTTTAATTATTATTTGAAGCTGTTAGTGGGCATATAATGAATTATTATTGGCAGTATGGTGGCGGGGATGGTGAACTTGGAGGAGGGGATGGATATACGTAAGGAGGTGGTGGTGGAGATGTATAAACGTAAGGTGACGGCGGAGGCTCATGCTCTGGTGGTGGTGGTGGTGGAGAATAATGAGTTGGAAAATGGAGGCGGCGGCTAATGAAACTTGATGATGAAGAATATAGATTTTTAGGGTTTTCAAATGGTGCACGAAAAGATAATAACTGGTGCACGAAATTGAAAAAATAACGGGTTCACGAAAATATAACACTGGTGCACGAAAAATAACTGGAGCATTAAATTTGCAAAAAAAGTAACTGGTGCACGAAAATATAACCTTTGTACAAGAAAATATAATGTTTGTGCACGAAAATATAACATTGATGCATGAAAATAAAACACTGGTGCACGAACTTTGTGTTAATTAAGTGATGCACGAAATTTGTAAAAAAAAAATAACTGGTGCACGAAATCAATAAATGGTGCACGAAATTAAATGGTTCGTGCATCACTTACTTAATTGTATGGTTCGTGCATCACCAGTTGCTTTTCTGCAAATTTCGTGCATCAGTTAATTAACGCTCGTGCACGAACTTTGTGTAATTAACTGATGCACGAAATGTGCAAAAAAACTATTGGTGCACGAAATACAATAACTGGTGCATGAAATTAAATGGTTCGTGCATCACTTACTTAGTTGTATGGTTTGTGCATCACCAGTTGCTTTTTTTGCAAATTTCGTGCGTCAGTTAATTAACATTGGTGCATGAACTTTGTGTTAATTAATTGATGCACGAAATTTCCAAAAAAACAATTGTGCACGAAATACAATAACTGGTGCACGAAATTAAATGGTTCGTGCATCACTTACTTAATTTTCGTGGGTCAGTTACTGATTTCAATTTCCGTGCATCAGTTACTGATTTTCAATTTCCGTGCATCAGTTACTTATTTTCAATTTTCGTGCATCACTTACTCATTTCAAATTTTCACAAAATCGCGAACACACACTGAAGGTGCGCCGCGCAGAAAATTGTTCTGTTCGTCGCCGTCCGACCTCCGTTCAACGAGCCCAATATACGAAAATTTTCACAATTCAATTGCGGTCATTTCTATACAAGATAGCCACCGTGAGTCGTCGTGGAAATCGCCGGAATTTGATCTGGAAGGGGGCAAAAATTGCATGACCGAAGGTTTCAGCTCTTGGGTTCAATTTCTTCGATCCATCCATGAATTGGTCTGAGCCCATACACTGGTTAGCTTCCCCATACAATGGCCGAACATTTGAGACCGGCCACCGCCCATCTCGTCGCCTGTAGAGCCAAACCCTAGGTCATGCGATTTGGTGGCTGTTGAATTTTGAAACATGAGTGAAAGCTGAAAATGTTAATGAGAGATATTAAGGGTACTATTTTCATTTTAACTTTAAATGGACTTAAATGATTGAAGAATTTTTTCACTGACTATGATGAATTAAGTTTAATGAGAGTGTACCGGCCTGAACTCTCCCCAATTAAATACCTGATTAGGACCGGGCCCTCATATTTGGCATAAATACATGTTTTATATCTATTCAACACAAATAAGATATCCATCAAACAGAAAGCAGATTAAAAAATAATAACATTCAAAGGATCCATTGATATCACTAAAAATAAATCACCATTTTTATGTAACAGTGACTTCTAAGTACCACAACAGACGTGCAAGTCAATATTTTCAGAAAAAAATGGTTATCTTGATGAATTAGTAACTGACAATTAGTAACTTGAGAGACAAACCCTAAGATTCTTACCAAAATTATCACTTGGATCCAAGGTAGGCTAAGAAAATATTAGATGGCCTTCCATTAATACTTTCTGAGGTCCAGAAGGTCCAGCTAGCACCTAATAAACTAATCTAAACCTTTAAAAACACAGTTCCATGCACACGTAAATTGATTTTTTCTGAATTTTATAAGTAAATTGTTATGGAAGATTTTCTACAATCCCATTGTGTCCATTAAATTCTGTTTTCATCAAAATTACTTACCTTGTCCCAGCCGTATTCATTCCTCACGAGAGACAAATTATTGGCAATAGTGAAAGGCCCATTTTCATAGAAAAGAGCCATCTCACTGCTACAGCCTGGCCCACCAGTCAACCAGATGACAACAGGATCTTCTGCGCCATTACGTGACTCAAAGAAAAAATAAAACATCCTGCAATATGAATGAATACCAGGAAATAAAAATATGCAATTCATACAAGAGGAAAATAATAATCTCCGTATATTGAACTCAGCTACTTGATAATATACATTAGAGTAATAACTTCCGGTGCATGCTTTTCCCCTATATACTTACGTCAAGGAAATGATAATACAACCATGGTTCGCAGAATCGGGAACGAAACGGTCGTTCCTTAGTAACTTCAGATGCATGTTTTTCCGCTATATACTTACGTCAAGAAAATGATAATACAACCATGGTTCGAAGAATCGGGAACGGAACGGCCGGAATGGCCGTTCCGGAGCCGGGACGGAGGTGGGCATGCCAAACTTCCAGCTTGTAACGTAAGTTGCTCTGGAAAGGCGTTATGCTATCGAAAAACGGCGATTTATCGGTGGTGCGGAAGTTGAACAGCGCAGCGCGGAACGGATTTGAATAAAAAAAATTTGAATTGGGTAAAAGTTGATGTTTTTTGTTGAAATTGTATGTTAAGTCGATTACTTTTGTGATTTTTGGCATGGGATTTTGAACAATTAGAGATCCACTTTATTCTTCATTTGTTTTGTTGAAATTCCATTGTGTTTGTTCATTTCTTGAACTTTCCAGATCTTGTTCGTGTTTCGGTTCTTGAAATTGTGGGGTTTTGGATAATTGTGAATTTTGATCGATGTTACAATACCGGTTGTGCTTCGATTGTCTTTTGGATGAAAATATAATATGGAATTTAGGGGGAATCCCTCTTGGTTGTAGACTTGCAGAATATACAGGAAATCAGGAATGGAGTTTGGAGTTTGGAGTTTGGAGTTTGAAGAAGATGAGATTTGGGGAGCAGAATTGTAAATTTCTATTCACATTAAATTTTAACGAAACTTTGTTTCAAACAAATTTATTATTATTAATTGTGTCTAATTTTCAACTAATTTTTTTATTTTATTATAACTTTTTATTAAAAAAATTGTGGAGAATGGGTACTTAAAGGATAAAAATTTGTGTATTTTAAATAAATAATATTCATGAATTGATTGTCACCAGAATAATTTTTATATTTTGATATATATTTCATTTTAGAAAAGTTGGTGTTCGTTTTTTCCCGAAGTTAAAATACCAAGAAAAGAGTTGTCCAAATAAAGAAGCGATGCATAATTGATGTAATAGCTAAATAGAGTCCACTGACTCCACTCGTTCAGTATTGTCACAGAAATCAAATTTATTTGAATATTAGCCAAAATATCAAATTTATTTGAAATCTTATGTATGATCTACTCAACTTTTGATCAACTAAAACAACCAAAAAAATCCAAAAACATCATATTAAATCCATAGTCATTAATATACAAAGACTATATATTTAAAACTCAACTATTGAAATTTTAAATAATTTTTTAAAAAATCCACGATGCGACCGTGAAATGTCATTAGAACTTTGGCGTAGGCGTCGGTTCCAAGCACCGCGACCATGAACCGTGAATACAACTGAATTAAAACAGTGAACCACAGAAAGTTGAAACTCAAAAGTACGAGGTGATACAAAATTTACTAATCCATAAACAAAACTAAAAATAAAAAAATTGCTTAAGACTAGTGTTATGAAATCAAACCTGGCGGAATGAGAATGCTTAATTTTATAGTAACCGGCGTGGTGACCTAGGTCTTCAACCGAAACTCCATCAGAATCGACCAAATTTGGGAGATGAAATCGCCTCTCCACCAGATTCGGAGTATCGCGAAATGAATCATCGTCGACGATGTTGATCGGTTCCTTGGGGAACAAGTTGAGGTCTCGTATAAGCTTCCTGGCAGAAATCAACGGCAACTCCGATGGCGGACGGAGCAATGCTACGACGGAGTAAGGCGGCGATAGTAGGAGGGTGAAAACGAGAAAGAGAGAGTATATTGCTGGAGAAGATTTTTTCATTTTTTTGTGGTTCATTTACAGCTCGTCTCTCTATCTCAGTTTCTCTTTGTAAAATTTAACTGTATGCGAAAATAGAAATTGCAGCGGTGAACTAACTCATAAGGGCATTTAACCCACTTCCAAATTTGCTCATTAGACAATTGCATGTTCAATATGACATTTTAGATGGAATTGTATTGTTAGGAGATTGGATTTTAAATTTGAAAGTTTTCAATTGTTGCAATGCAATTTTTTTGGGTTTTTATTGTTTTTTTAATTTTAAATTGATTTATAAATATTATATTTATATAAATAATATATGTATATACTATATTATAATGTTTAAACCCCTTATAAAAACTAACTCAGTAGGGTCATTTTTACATTTTAAAATTACCATCCTTTTCTTTTTAAAATTACCAATATCTAATTACGCATATGTCCTTACCAATCTAAAATATTACCATCACACTTGTTATCTATGTATCAATCAATTTACATTATGACATTCACAATCATAAAAATTACCATAATACCTATCATACAAATTATCATATTATCCTAAAAAATTTATTAAATTCCAAAGAAAATTAAATATAAAATTACTGTATAATCATTTTATAATTTAAATTAAAAAAGATAAAACAAAATAAAAAACGACGTTACAAATCACAATAATTTACAAAAAAAAATGTATATACACGCAAGATGTGCAGAATGAGACTAGTATATAATTAAGTATAACAATATTATATAAAAAATATTAATATTAGTATGATATAGAGATTGGATTTTAAATTTGAAAAAGCTTTCAATTGTTGTAAATGCAATTTTTTTTGGGTTTTTATTTTTTTAAATTTTTAAATGATTTATAAATATTATATTTATAATTATTATATATAAATAATATATATATATATATATAATTAAGTATAAAAATATTATATAAAAAAATATTAATATTAGTACTATATAATGGGTAAATTCACTTAAAACTTTCCTATCTAAACATAATTTTAACATTCATCCATATGTCAAAGATTCTTTATTTAAACTCTCTTTTATACTTCTTTTTTTATTTTCAACTCCCTATCAACACTAAATGACATCAAAGTCCTTACTTTAATTGCATAAAATTTCTTTATGCTTTTAGGATTATTACAAAACACCAAAAATTTCATTTTTGCTAATAAACAACTCCTAAAAAGGGGGGATAATATATCATATAATCTCTATTGTTTACACTCATTCCCAATTTATCTCTGTGTTTGCACTGAATCGATTTAATATCTTTAATTTGTTAATGTGACGATAATCAATCCAAAACGTTAAATCACCGTTAAACTGAAACGGAGTTCCCACGTGATTTCCACATGCTGTCAAATAAACTCGTCTAAATCCCAACACTTTGTGTTTTTGCCCTTTTATTTTTATTTTTTATTTTTGAGCTGGGTTTTTGCCCCATTTTCGAGTTTCAAACCCAGGCGGAAATCGATGCCCTAACTCTTTTCAAACCCAAGCAAAAATCGTCCAAGCACAATCGATTCCCTATGTCCACCCGAAGCAGAAATCGTTGCCCTAAGGCATTTCAAAGTCAGATTCGGAGACCCGTCATCGTGTTTCTTCCCGGAAAGTTGTCAGAATACTGATTCCCTGTTTTTTTTTCTTCTACCACGAATCCAGGGACTTTTGTGAAATCGTTGGAATTAACGATACGTAGCATTTTAGTTCCTTGTTTCTCCAGCTCGCACCTGAAGCTCCAATTGCCAACACTTGGCCCCACAAAGAAGATTACTTTACAAGCTTTGAGTTTTTGAAGGTTTCCCGTAGGCGGCGAGAATGGCCAGTGCTGCCCCCAGTGAGTGGCCAGTGATGGTGAAGCTCAGCGGCTCGTCTTTGTACTTTTACAGAATTCTTAATATCTCTAGTCTCACAAGAATTTTTAAGCTCTGTCGGGTATTGAAGATGGAGTTGTACAAACTCAGGAATCCACTTTCCACCATTAGTTCTGAATATGAATCGGAATTGGAACTAGAATGTGATAATGGAGTTAAGATTGCCCGAAAAATTTCTAGCCACTCCACGCAGATAATTGTCCCACGGTATTATGCAATGACTACATCTCGTCTCTCGAGCCTGGAAATCTCTCTTTTTATCATGGCATGCTGCTACAAATCCGATCCAGCTTTGATTGCATGACCAGCCAAGCTGAGGCTCGTTTGATCCATCGTGGTAGTTGTATCCCAGTATTGGCGGTAAGATTATTGGTGACTCGATATCCGGTCCCCTTGAATCGAGACTCATTGATTAGGTTTCTTTTAAGGTAACGACATGTAGCGTATGATGAAGATGAAGGATCAATATCACATGCTTGGTAAGCCACCTCGACGAACTTACCATAAGGGATCATCTCAGGCCGCAGATTATTGTCGAGAGAGTCGAACAATGCTTTCCAATTATTGATCCCTTGGTAATCCATCCACCTCTTGCTAAGCTTCACCAGGGTAGATGACGAATTGGATTCAATATTCTTGAGAACATGGGACTTTTCCAAGTATTTTGGTAGGTGTACAACGCTCAGATGTTTGGTTTTCTTTGGTAAGGTTCAATGCTCAGAGATTTAGTTTTCTTTTCCGAATAGTGTTTTCAATTTTTAGGAGTGTTGGTTTTTAGATGGGTGATTTTGTGATGATTTCGAAAATGGAGTATGATTTTGTGGTGATTTCGAAACTGGAGTATGATTTTGGGTGATTTTGAGGTGAAAAATGAAAATGGGGCAAAAATAGGAATATTGGATTTTATTAAGGGTGTTATTTGACAGAATATGCAATTCCCATGCAGATTCTGTTTCAATTTTAACGGTGAGTTAACATTTTGGACCGATTTGGGACACACTAACAAATTAAAGGGATTAAATCGGGTGAGTGTGAACAAAAGGGACTATATCAGGAATGAATGCAAACAATTGAGGCTATATGATGTATTATCCCTAAAAAGGGGATACGTTGCAGGGGCCTTAATGATAGTATATGGACATGAGATCATTCAGTTTTTGTCATTTGAGAAAACTCAAGTGCATATTTTTGCAAAAGACTCACAGTTCATGATAAATTATATGCCCTAAAATTCCTTTATTATAAGAACGTGTAAAAATAAATAACAGGCATATCATGCTTCTGTATTACAATAAAATTTTGACAAAACTGTATACACTTTTTTGACCATAACAGCACCGTGTGAGGTAGGTCGTAAATCCACCAGTCGAAAAATTACTGCCTCAAATTGTTTTATGAATGACTCCTCGTCATCCAACCTCAGCCCTTCCGGCGAGGTTAGTATGCAAGTTATCCGACTCCTTCAGAAACCGCATAGCACATCCTTAATTCGTTTTCTACCTTAAGACGTGGAGTATAACCATATATAAATAGATTTTAAAGAAATCCGAGAGATAGATGGGCAAAAGCCTTCGTTTTATTCTTGAAATACTTGTAATATTTATTGCATTAATATTTGTCCTCTTGGGATGAGACTAACTTGTTAACCTATCAAAGACTGAATTACAAAACAGAAATATTACAAAGAAAAGAAAAAAATTATTATCAAGCTATGAAAGTTGAAAAGATTACAGCTTGGTGACTACAATATTTATTTCTGAGAAAAAAATGGAGAATTTTCGATGTCCTTAGCTTCCTCTATGTGATATCCCCGAAATGATTTTGTGTTTTTTTTAAACATTAATTATGTTATGAGGATTATGGTATTAATTCATTGGATTGAATTAATTATACTGAGAAAGTTATTTCAGGGTGCATGTGTTATATGTTGGGAATTGGGGTTGTGGCATTATTAATTTAGGGTGAGTGTATTTGTTTTGGTAAAGCATGTTTAAATGGGATTTGAAGTATTTTATTGATTAAATACTATAAAATATCATGTGATGATATTTTAATACATCGTGCTATATACCGGGACCAAAACATAACACATCACATAACCCACCACCCAACCACCCCCCTTGACCCATACCTTGCTGCCAGCTGCTCACCCATACCTCTTTCCCCTTCTCCCACTCCACCTTTCCATGTCTGAAATCCCTCCCTTTCTCTCCCAAAAATCGTCCAACGCTTACTGAGCAAGATAGGAAGGAGTTCAACCATTTTTATTGCTTAGAAGCATTCCAAAAATCGGAGCAAAGGAGGGTGAGAAACCATGTTCTGGTTTTGAAATTAAGTTTGTTTAAGTTCATGCTTTTGTTGGTGTAAAAATGGCATGCTAGCTTAGGTTTCATTAAACCTTCGATTTGAGTGCTTGCATGGTGTTATTAAGAAGCCCCTAACATGTTCCTTTGAGCATGATTTATGGTTTATGTGTTAGATTTTCGGTTATGAAAGGTGGTCTTCGAAAATCTGGGCAAGTGAGATGCCCTGTTTTTGATTAAGTAGGGGTTTATTCATGAGGATATGAAGCATGCAAGCTTAGGTTTTGGTAACCTTCGATTCAAGTTCATTTATGGTGTTATTATGAAGTTCCTAGAATGTTTATATGAGCATGTTATATGTGTTATGTAGTAAATATATTGGCTAGAATTTATGTGTTCGAAAATCTGGAAAAATCATATGGTACCCTGTTTTCAGAAGAACTTGGATGGGTACTAATATAGTTGAGCGATTTTTATGCATGTGGGTTTCAGGTTTGGGTAGAACCTTGTTTTGAATACACTCATGGTAGTATATTGCGACTCTTAGCATATTTGTTCAAGCATGTTATATGTGTAATATGCTAGTTTCGATGGTATGAATATGGGTGTTTGAGAAATCTGGAAAATCGCGCACAGAGCATGTGGCGATCGATCGCCACAAACGGGGCGATCGATCGCCGAAGGCCAGTGGCCAAAACCAAAGGCAGGCGATCGATCGCCATGAATGGCGCGATCGATCGCCTCAAGCCAGTGAAGTCTGGCGATCGATCGCCTCGGAGTAGCGATCGATCGCCAGAGGCAGAACAATGGAAATGAAGTTTTTTTTTGTAGGATTTTTTATTTTGGTCTATAATTTGGCATCTAATATTGTGTTGTACACTGGTGTAGAGCCTTCACAGATAGCTACACAGCGCAGGGGATAGAGTCCTGCAACACACTATATTTTGGAAAGGTACGTAAGCGACGTACGGGCACCCAACGATAACATGTACCTTATGTTTGTCTATTTTGACACATTATAGATGCAAAGTTGTGCACTATGAGTTGATACATGTTCTTATGCATTGTTGTTGCATATATATATGTGGTGGAATAAAAGAGGTGTATTCCACGAGTCAGTGTGATCACAGTGAGGATTTTAATGCTTACCGCTTATACCGCTAAAAATGTGGAGCGGGAGGGGGCAGGCTCGCTTGCACATGGAGGCGGGGTATGCCATACTAAGCGATGATGAGATACCGCTTGTATGAAGAAGCGAGGATGAGATACCGCTTGTTATGATGTTATGAAGCGAGGGGCATTAAAATAACTGATGATAAACTGACTTGAGATTATTGTAAAGAAAGTGAGGATATGTCATGACATTCACGTAAAGAAGCCATAATTTCATATAATGATTTGATTTTGAGTTATGGTACAGGGATAACCAATGGGCGTATTAAATACATTGAAAATACAGGAAGTATTTATGTTATGATTTATGCATTTATGCTTTACATTCATATTATGTTGAATATGAATTATGATGTGCTCATGTTGGGGGTTGTCTTTGTAGGTGCTTTTGCTAAGGAGAACTAGGGTCGGGGTTGATACTTTGAGCTGTAAGGAGTGCTACAACAATAGCAGGACAGAGTTCTTTTGTGTAGTCTCTACAAGTAGTAGATTCAAACTATAGAGTCACTCCTATTGTTTTGAGGAATGTAACTATTTTCTTTTGAATTTTTTTTGGCGCACATGACCCTTAAGCTCAAGATGTCAACACGATTAAATACTTTGATTATGCATGATTAGTTCTCATAATTGCACCTTACATTATGTTTAAGTATCGGGGTCTCACATTTAGTGGTATCAGAGCAGTGGTTAGATAACCAGGGAACGAATAAAGGGTAGCCTTTAGAAACAAGTTGGCTAGGTATTCATTGGTGAGCATGGTTATGCATGTGGTGCATATTTTTTTGTTATATGTTATTATACTAACATGCTTTTGAATATGATTACTCTTGTTATCTAACGGCTTATATTATGAACTGCTTTTGGTATTGTTGTTAACCCTTGTGTTACAGCATGTCGGCTATCAACCCGGAGAACCTCAATGAAGAAGTGGGGGATATGGGTAGTATGAATGCTAGTATTGCTCAGATGAATCATTTACCGCCACCTGCTGTGGGCGTGGAGCCCAGTGCACAGATGTTATTACCAGGGGAGCTCAGTTTGACACAGTTTCTGAACTTCCACCCACCCATGTTTGAGGGGACCGAGCCTGGAGAAGGGGCCGAAGAGTGGCTGGAACGGATAGAACAAATACTTGTGACTGCGCCTTGTGCACGGACCGCATGGTTACGACTAGCGGAGTTTCAAATGGCTAAAAAGCCTTCTATGTGGTGGAAGACCACTGTGATGGAGCTGAGGGCTCAAGGTATGGTGGTAGACTGGACTGTATTCAGGACCCGGTTCCTTAACCGGTATTTTTCTGCAGCTGCCAGACAATTAAAAGAGGACAAGTTCACTAATTTGAAGCAGGGCAGTAGGGCAGCATGTCAGTTTCAGATTTTGCTTTGCAGTATTCCTCACTGTTGAGGTATGTCCCTCATATCGCTGTAAGCAGCCTTGCGAAGATGAGGCATTTCCTGAAGGGACTGAGGCTAGAGCTATTTGATCGGGTTGTCTCCAACAACCCCAGCTCTTTTGATGACGCCCTGACTAGGGCCGAGCTGGCAGAGATTGCAGTGGGCGTGTCAAAGGAAGTTGTACCCCCTTTTGTAGCACCACAAAGACCTGTTGTTGATAGCCTGAGGCCGCGAGGGGACCAGTTCAAACCTCGTGGGGCCTCATCATCTTCTAGATTTGGTGGGAAGAAGTCTCAAGGTCAGAAGCAAAGCAATCGGGGACCTATACATGGGAGTAAGGCAGGAGGGGACAGGTGTGACCACTGTGGAGGATTTCACTTGTCACGTGACTGCCGAGGCTGTTATGTTTGTGGCAAGGTGGGCCACTTAGCTCGGGCTTGCCCTAATCGGGCAGGTCAGGCAGACTCTGGGCCGAATAGGCAAAGATTTGACGCTAGGACGGCACCACCGAGACAGTAGTTTGCGCCTCGACCACAGGGAGGTCAGGCGGCAGGACCGCCGCAGGGTCAAGTGTATGCTTTGACGCGAGAGCAGGCAGAGGCAGCCCCGGAGGAGGTGATTGCTGGTACGTGTCACTTACTTACGTACCCTGCATTTATTTTGGTAGATACATGTGCTTCTCATTCTTTTCTATCTGTTGCTTTTGTGGAGAGACACCACTTGTGCTCGTCTCTATTACCCACGCCTCTCATGGTCTCGACACCCACGGGAAAGCATGTGATTGCGGATCGACTGTTATCTGATTGTGTGATATCCCCGAAATGATTAATTGCAATTTGGTGCATTAATTGTGTTTATATGATTAATTATGGTGGTAATTAATTATGTGTTGGAATTATCATGTGGAAATGCTTAGTCATGTGTTAGAGTGACCCGGGGTAGCATTTCAGGGTGCATGTTGAGCATGTTGGGAATTATGGTAGGAAGCATGATTTATTTGCCATGAGTAGCAATTAATTGGAAATCATGTGTTTAATTAATATTTTGGTGCATTTGGTTTAATGCTTTGGAAAATATCATGTTGGGGTGTTTTATACACCATGGGTTGTGGATTGCACTTTAATTAAACCCAATCCCCTTTTATAACCCCACACCTTTACCAAATCACTCTTACTTTACCAAAATCAACTTCCAACAAACCCTTTCCCTTCCATTTTCGTTCTTGAGCTTTGGGGTGAAGAGAAACCTTTCAAAAATCTTGATTTGTGGAGATTGTTGGGTGATTTGAGGTCCCCAAGAGGTATGGATACCTCATGGTTAATTTTGTAAGGTTTTGTTTAAGTTTGGGTTGATTTTGAAGGATTTTAAAATGGGTTTGTTTTGGGTTGTTGTGGTTTTGGTTGTATGTTGGATTTATACTTGTTTTGAAGTATATTTTGTTGGTTTTGGGTGGTTTGGTATGGTTGGTGTTGGATTAATTGAGTTTGTTTGAGTTAGGGGTTGAAGATAGGTGAATAGTGCCCGAAAATCGGATGCCCAGAGCTCGGCGATCGATCGGTGTCTTCCGCGATCGATCGCGAGCGACGATGCTGGAGGCAGTGGACTTCAGCGATCGATCGGGAGTTTGGCGCGATCGATCGGCGAGGCCGCGATCGATAGGCGCAAACTCAGCGATCGATCGCGGATTGTTTAAATTTGTTGCCCGAGACAGTGAGGTCTCGCGATCGATCGGGGCCTTATGGCGATCGATCGCGAGACACCAAAAATGGTGTTTTTGGTTATTTTTGTAGGATTTTTGGTATTGGACTATTATTGGGTTCTAATATTGATTTGTGTGAATGTGTAGAACCATCCCAGGTGGCAACACAGCCAAGGCATTGAAGTCCTACCATATCCTACATTTTGGAAAGGTACGTAGTGGACGTACGGGCACCCCAACGGTACATGTATCTTATATACTTATTGTTATGCATTGTGGATACAAGTATATATGTGGTATTGCATTGTGGATGCACATACATGTTATGCATGATGTTTATAGATGCATATGATTATTGGTGCATATCCCATGAGTCGTGGTCATCCCTTGATGATTTTAATGCTTGCCGCTATTTGTTTTGGTTCCGCTAAATGTGAAGCGAGGGGTGGGAGCGCCGCATGTCACATTTGAGCGTGGTTATCATATAGGGCGAGGAAAGGGTATTTGCCGCTCAATGAGAGGCGAGGGGTGGGAGTCCCGCAGTCCATTGAAGCGAGGTTATCCTATGCCGCCTATATGTAAATAAGCGAGGGGCATTAAAATACATTGTGATGGACAGACTAGGGATTGGTGATCAGTGTTTGGTATTGATGAACTGGTATCTGTCATGACATGTTTTGACCATTAAAAATAATCTGTTGATTATACTCATGAGTTATGGTACAGGGACAACCAAACGGGAAGCGTTTGAAATGCATGGGAAAACAGGAAGTGTTTTATTATGATTATGCATTTACGCTTTATCTTCATATTGTGTTGAATATGAATGATTATTATTGCTCATGTTTGGGGGTTGTCCTTGTAGGTACACGTTTGGCATGATAGGAGGGCTAGACGGGTTGAGACAGTGAGCTTGAAGAGCATCTTTGGTAGATGAAGGACAGGATTATTTTGCCTAGTGTCTACTCTAGGAGTAGTGTAAAACTAGTTGATAGCATTCATTTGACGGGGAATGTAATTAATCCTTTTGGTAGTCCTTAATTTTGGCATGTAATGCTTAAGCTCATAAACTCAACACATTATTTCTCACTCTGATCATTTATATTAGCTCTATCATGCCTTGGTTCCACATTTAAGGATTAGGGTCCTTACAGATTGCCTCATTTATTTTGAGGGCAATGATCTGAGGGCCGATCTGATTTTATTAGAGATGACAGATTTTGATTGCATTGTCGGCATTGATGTATTGAGCAGATACCAGGCAGTGGTTGATTGCCGACAGCGGATGGTGCGCTTCCTATCTGATCAGGGGTTCCAGTGGACCTTTTATGGGGACGGCTCTCGTCCAAGGATTCCAGTGATCTCAGCAGTTAAGATGTCACGACTATTGGAACGCGGTCATACAGGTTACATCATTTATGCCGTGGATGTATCTGAGGAAAAGGAAGAATTAAGGATCGGGGATATACCCGTGGTTGCAGAATTCATCGATGTGTTTCCAGATGAGATTCCAGGGTTTTCGCCGATCAGGGATGTTGAGTTTGAGATCGAGCTACTGCCAGGGACATCTGCTATTTCCCGTGCTCCTTATAGGATGGCACCGGCAGAGTTGAGGGAGCTGAAGGTACAGTTACAGGAACTCCTCGACAAGGGATACATTCGTCCTAGTGTATCGCCCTGGGGTGCACCAGTCTTGTTCATGAAGAAAAAGGACGGTTCGATGCGCCTGTGTATCGATTACCGTCAATTGAACAAAGTGACTATTAAGAACAAGTACCCCCTTCCGAGGATTGATGATTTATTTGATCAGCTTCAGGGCACAGAGATTTACTCAAAGATTGACTTGAGGTCAGGCTACCACCAGATACGAGTTAGAACAGATGATATCCAAAAGACAGCTTTTAGAACTCGGTATGGACACTACGAGTTCTTGGTGATGCCATTCGGGGTGACGAATGCCCCGACCGTCTTTATGAGCCCGATGAACCGAGTATTTCAGGAGTACCTTGATCAGTTTGTGATCGTATTCATAGATGACATCCTTGTCTATTCAAGAAGTAAGGAGGAGCATGCCAATCATTTGAGGACGGTGCTTCAGATCCTCCGAGATCATCAGTTGTACGCCAAGCTCAGCAAGTGTGAGTTCTGGCTGAGCAGTGTAGCGTTCTTGGGTCACATTATCTCTCGAGAGGGGATATCAGTAGATCCCAGGAAGGTAGAGACATTTATGGATTGGCCTGCGCCAACTTCAGTCACGGAGATCCGAAGTTTCCTTGGTTTGGCTGGGTATTATCGACGCTTTGTCGAAGGATTTTCAAAGATTGCCAAGCCATTAACGCAATTAACTCAGAAAGGAGTTCCATTCTTTTGGTCGGAAGCTTGTGAGCAGAGCTTCCAGGAGTTGAAGCATAGATTGACTTCAGCGCCAGTTTTGGTGATTCCCAGGGAGAACAAAGGGTTCGTTCTCTATACTGACGCATCGTTTCAAGGTTTAGGATGCGTGCTGATGCAGGATAAGCACGTTGTGGCTTACGCTTCGAGACAATTGAAGCCACACGAGACGAGGTATCCAGTCCATGATTTGGAGCTAGCAGCTATAGTGTTTGCCTTGAAGATATGGCGACACTACTTATACGGTACCTCATCCACTATCTTCACTGATCACAAGAGCCTGAAGTTCTTGTTTACACAGGCTGAGCTGAATATGAGACAGAGGAGATGGATGGACCTACTGAAAGATTATGACTGTGAAATCGAATACCATCCGGGAAGAGCAAATTTGACAGCCGATGCCTTGAGTCGGAAGGTGAAGAGCACAGCAGAGGATGCCATGTGTCTATCAGCTATGATGGTCTCCTACTGCCATTTGGGATTTGATTATGATGTGTCTGCTTCACCGGTACAGGTACTAACCTTATTAGCCGAGCCCATTATTTATGATCACATCAGGAAGGCTCAGGAGACCGACGAGGAAGTTCAAAGATGGTTGTCAGTGGTTCGTCTGGGTCAGTCGTCTAAGTTCAGGACGGCTGAGGATGGTTCCTTAAGGTTAGGTGATCGATGGGTGGTTCCGAATACGCCTGAGTTGCGTCAAGGAATACTACAGCGAGCTCATTGCAGCAGGATGAGTATCCACCCGGGCGGAAAGAAAATGTATAAGGACTTATGCAGCCAATTTTGGTGGAGGCGAATGAAACAAGATGTTACCTCATTCGTCAAAAGATGCCTGATTTGTCAGCAGGTAAAGGCTGAGAGGCAGAGGCCTGGTGGTGAGCTAAGGAGCTTGGAGATACCACAATGGAAGTGGGAGCACGTATCCACGGACTTCGTGACCCACTTACCGAGGACTGTTTCGGGTTTTGATGCCATATGGGTAGTCGTAGACAGATTGACTAAAGTGGCTCATTTTATTCCCTACTGTATGACCTTCACGTACTTGAGGATGGCACAGTTATATGTCAGAGATGTG
Source organism: Haberlea rhodopensis (assembly GCA_907163345.1). Taxonomy (NCBI): domain Eukaryota; kingdom Viridiplantae; phylum Streptophyta; class Magnoliopsida; order Lamiales; family Gesneriaceae; genus Haberlea; species Haberlea rhodopensis. The sequence goes on along the minus strand of CAJQUN010000004.1, from coordinate 19,959,289 downwards.
GTGAGACTGCATGGGATCCCTGTTTCGATTGTGTCTGATCGAGATCCGCGGTTTACATCTCACTTTTGGGATGGTCTTCAGTCAGCTCTGGGTACAGAATTAAGGTTGAGCACAGCATACCATCCCCAAACGGATGGGCATACCGAGCGTACCATACAGACGCTCGAAGATATGTTGAGGGCTTGTGTGTTGGAATTCGATACTTCTTGGCAGGATTCAGTGGCCTTCGTAGAGTTCTCTTACATCAACAGCTACCAAGCAAGCATACAGATGGCTCCATTTGAGGCCCTCTATGGTAGACGTTGTAGGTCACCTTTGTGTTGGGACGACGTGGACCGTAAATCGGTCGGAGGACCTGAGATGGTTCAAGAAATGGAAGAAAAGGTAAAGGTAATCAGAAGGAAAATGAAAGCAGCCTAGGACAGACAAGCAGCGTATGCAAATCAGCGGCGAAGGCCGTTAGAATTTCAGTTGGCCGACAGAGTCTTTTTGAAGATCTCACCTTTCAGAGGTGTAGTACGTTTTGGGATGCGGGGGAAGTTATCCCCGAGATATGTTGGGCCGTACGAGATCTTGCAGCGTATTGGTACTCTGGCATACCGACTGGCTTTACCGCCCTCTCTATCCGGCATACATGATGTGTTTCACGTATCTATGTTGCGGAAGTACGAGCCAGATCCTTCTCATGTGTTGCAACCTTCTGAGGTTCAGATAGAGTCCGATGTTTCCTATGTGGAGCGGCCTATCAGGATTCTGGATCGGGCAGATCACAGACTGAGAAACAAAGTTATTCCTATGGTCAAAGTTCAGTGGGATCGTAGGGGTGTCGAGGAGGCCACGTGGGAGACGGAGCGACACATGGTGCAGCACTATCCAGAACTGTTTTCTAGTATGTGATTTGTGTTTTGTATTATATTAGGTAAGTGCATGCTGATTTCGAGGACGAAATCTTATAAGTAGGGGAGTATTGTGATATCCCCGAAATGATTTTGTGTTTTTTTTAAACATTAATTATGTTATGAGGATTATGGTATTAATTCATTGGATTGAATTAATTATATTGGGGAAAGTTATTTCAGGGTGCATGTGTTATATGTTGGGAATTGGGGTTGTGGCATGATTAATTTGGGGTGAGTGTATTTGTTTTGGTAAAGCATGTTTAAATGGGATTTGAAGTATTTTATTGATTAAATACTATAAAATATCATGTGAGGATATTTTAATACATCGTGCTATATACCGGGACCAAAACATAACACATCACATAACCCACCAGCCAACCACCCCCCTTGACCCATACCCTGCTGCCAGCTGCTCACCCATACCTCTTTCCCCTTCTCCCACTCCACCTTTCCATGTCTGAAATCCCTCCCTTTCTCTCCCAAAAATCGTCCAACACTTACTGAGCAAGATAGGAAGGAGTTCAACCATTTTTATTGCTTAGAAGCATTCCAAAAATCGGAGCAAAGGAGGGTGAGAAACCATGTTCTGGTTTTGAAATTAAGTTTGTTTAAGTTCATGCTTTTGTTGGTGTAAAAATGACATGCTAGCTTAGGTTTCATTAAACCTTCGATTTGAGTGCTTGCATGGTGTTATTAAGAAGCCCCTAACATGTTCCTTTGAGCATGATTTATGGTTTATGTGTTAGATTTTCGGTTATGAAAGGTGGTCTTCGAAAATCTGGGCAAGTGAGATGCCCTGTTTTGATTAAGTAGGGGTTTATTCATGAGGATATGAAGCATGCTAGCTTAGGTTTTGGTAAACCTTCGATTCAAGTTCATTTATGGTGTTATTATGAAGTTCCTAGAATGTTTATACGAGCATGTTATATGTGTTATGTAGTAAATATATTGGCTTGAATTTATGTGTTCGAAAATCTGGAAAAATCATATGGTACCCTATTTTCAGAAGAACTTGGATGGGTACTAATATAGTTGAGCGATTTTTATGCATGTGGGTTTCAGGTTTGGGTAGAACCTTGTTTTGAATACACTCATGGTAGTATATTGTGACTCTTAGCATATTTGTTCAAGCATGTTATATGTGGAATATGCTAGTTTCGATGGTATGAATATGGGTGTTTGAGAAATCTGGAAAATCGCGCACAGAGCATGTGGTGATCGATCGCCACAAACGGGGCGATCGATCGCCGAAGGCCAGTGGCCAAAACCAAAGGCAGGCGATCGATCGCCTCAAGCCAGTGAAGTCTGGCGATCGATCGCTTCGGAGTAGCGATCGCCGGAGGCAGAACAATGGAAATGAAGTTTTTTTTTGTTGGATTTTTGATTTGGTCTATAATTTGGCATCTAATATTGTGTTGTACACTGATGTAGAGCCTTCACAGATAGCTACACAACGCAGGGGATAGAGTCCTGCAACACACTATATTTTGGAAAGGTACGTAAGCGACGTACGGGCACCCAACGGTAACATGTACCTTATGTTTGTCTATTTTGACACATGATAGATGCAAAGTTGTGCACTATGAGTTGATACATGTTCTTATGCATTGTTGTTGCATATATATATATGTGGTGCAATAAAACAGGTGTATTCCACGAGTCAGTGTGATCACAGTGAGGATTTTAATGCTTACCGCTTATACCGCTAAAAATGTGGAGCGGGAGGGGGCAGGCTCGCTTGCACATGGAGGCGGGGTATGCCATACTAAGCGATGATGAGATACCGCTTGTATGAAGAAGCGAGGATGAGATACCGCTTGTTATGATGTTATGAAGCGAGGGGCATTAAAATAACTGATGATAAACTGACTTGAGATTATTGTAAAGAAAGTGAGGATATGTCATGACATTCACGTAAAGAAGCCATAATTTCATATAATGATTTGATTTTGAGTTATGGTACAGGGATAACCAATGGGCGTATTAAATACATTGAAAATACAGGAAGTATTTATGTTATGATTATGCATTTATGCTTTACATTCATATTGTGTTGAATATGAATTATGATGTGCTCATGTTGGGGGTTGTCTTTGTAGGTACTTTTGCTAAGGAGAACTAGGGTCGGAGTTGATACTTTGAGCTGTAAGGAGTGCTATAACAATAGCAGGACAGAGTTCTTTTGTGTAGTCTCTACAAGTAGTAGATTCGAACTATAGAGTCACTCCTATTGTTTTGAGGAATGTAACTATTTTCTTTTGAATTTTTTTTGGCGCACATGACCCTTAAGCTCAAGATGTCAACACGATTAAATACTTTGATTATGCATGATTAGTTCTCATAATTGCACCTTACATTATGTTTAAGTATCGGGGTCTCACACTCTATGCCTGGCCTTATATATGCATAAATCCGGACTTCAAATGCGGATTCCAAACTCTCGTTTAATGTTAAGTGCGTCTGTGAGTGAGCCTTTATCTCGTGGTCTGACATCTTTTGTCTGAGTGTGCCAACTTTTCTCGTGAGTAATCCATTATTTTGTCTTAGTGCGTTTAATGGTCCACGTCTTTTTTTTTTGTCGGGTAATCTTTACATTATTGGCTTTTGTGGTCCCCGAGCTTTAGGAAAATGTTACCTCTTGTCAGCAGGTTATTTTTCTTTTCCTACCTCTGATTTGTCGGGTTTGGGTCGGAATCCTTTCTCGAATATTGATTCTTTCTGCTCCTGGCATACTTGGCAAATCCGATCTTTCCATCGGCCAATATGTGCCATGTTGCAGAATTTCCAGTAAGTTCTTTGCTTGACGGAATCTTGTTCTCCCAAAGAATTCTTCTTTTTGTTTCGAAGAGCTCTTTTGGAAAATCATGTTGTTATTCATGTCATGGAATTCAGCATGAAACTTCCATTGGCCGGATTTTGAAAGAACTTGAATAAGTATTTGACTTTGTCCATTTCTGTTAGACAAACCCAAAGATCTCACGCTCGTCTGGTTGAAGCTTCATCTTCGGTGATGGCTCCAACTAATAATGATGCGTGGTATTTTTTAAGGCGTTCTCATCTGGTCGTCTGAGTTTGATAAAATGAAAAGTTTCAATAAAACCTTTCTTTGCTGGTTCTGGAGCGGCACTGAAAAAATTCAAATCCTAAATATCTCCTCGAGCCAAATGTGAATTATTGGTTCATGTCTCGTGAACAGCTTCTCTGGTCCACTTTGATAGTTTGGATATTTCATAGAATGTTGGTGCAACAGTATAAACCGAAGCCAGAGCTCCGAAATTATACAATTCTTGTACCTCGTTTGGATGGCTACCTGGTTTCATCCAAACCCTTAGATATTTTCCGGAGATATCAACAATTGTTTTGTTTAGGTTGATACCCGGTCAGGTAATCAGTTTCTCCCAAGTACGTTGGCAATCCTCTATAGGAGAATAAACTAAATCCTCGTTAATTTGAACCCTAGAAGTGACTGTCTGTGGTCTAAGGTTCAACTCTCCCTCTTTTACCTTAGAGGTGCTGGGTTGACTTGAAGGTTTAGATTGTGATGACACCTGACCCTCAACATTCTTTACAGTTTGTGCATCCTCAAGGAATGCATCATATGCAGCACCTGTGACAGGGATATGTGAATCCCTTGCCTCCGGGTTTGATGAACCTCGTTCTCTAAACACCCCCTTTTTGCACCGTTGGAGATACGGCCTAGAGGATTGGCCCCCTCAAGACTACGAAAAAGCGTTCTTGGGCCTGAAGGCAACCTCGTATATGATCGGAAACTAAGTCCCGATCTGCATGTTGTAGTCGTCCTACGACCTCAGCATTGAGACAAAGAGTCCCAAAATATCATTTCAGGATCTCTAGGTTTTTCCTGAGATACCTAACTCGTTTGAGGGTATCGCTAGCAATGTGTCCCTCCATCTCGTGTTAAGAATTCTGCAAGAACATTTTTATCAGATTTCACAATGACAATATCATAATCATAATATTGGCATTCAGTTTGTCATCTTAAAAGTATAGCATTTTCTGGTTTTAATTCAATTTTATTTTTCAGAAAAGACTTAACACTAGTTTTATATATTTTCAAGATAAATTTCTCTACGAGTAAAAATAGTGGCCATTTTTTAAAAGTCTTTCTAACTGCAAAGAACTACTTCTTGTTGATGTGTCATCTGATAACTTCGCTGCTGTCGAATAGATCGCTGCATTATCTGCATGTCGCTTCTCCATCTGGTGTGGCTTTCATAAGTACTGCAGCCCACCATTGATCACCGGCATCGTTCATCCTCGTCGTTGGGAATTGCAATCTTTGGTAGTTTACTGCAAACTTCTTTAAGCTGTTTGACAGCTTGTCTGTGATCTTCATTCCACTCGAACTTAACATCTCTTTTTAGTAGTGTACTGAACACTTTCATGTGGTTTTTGAACATCCCAACAATATTAACAACTCCTAGAAAACTCTGAAGTTGCTTTAAATCCTTGAGGTCATCCGGATATCCTTCCACTTTCTCAACAATATGATTATACAAGATGATTCCATATTCGTCGATCTCAATTCCAAGGAACTCGATTTGTCTTGTGGCAATTACTGTCTTCTTTTCGGAGAGCACTAATCATTCCTTGTGACAACATCTGAAAAGATTTCCAAATGTTTAAGATGTTCTTTCATGTTTATTGACGCAATGAAGATATCGTCAATATACACGAACATGAAGCTGAAGTAATCCTCGAAAAGATATATCTGGGGAGCATTTGACAATCCTATTGGCATGACATTCCAGATATAGTGTCCTTGTGGTGTGGAGAATGTTGTGAACCTTTTGCTCACTTCCTCCATCTTAATCTGGTAGAATCGTGACTTACAATCGAACTTAGAAAACACTTTGGCACTCTTGATGCTATTTACCAAATGTTCTCTGCTTGGTAATATTCATCGAATTCCAAGATCTCGTTGATACCTTTGTAATTGATCACCAATCTTGGTTTTTCTCTTTTAATTTCTCCATGATTCCAGACGAGAAATCACGGACTGCTCTATGGAGAAACACCTGCTGAGATTACCTTAATGTCAAGATTTTCCTTAAGTATCATCTGCATATCTTTCCGATCTTCCTGGTTCATGGGGATCGGCTTGTACCTCACGAACTCATACTCTCTTCCAATTGTCACCTTCAAAGATGATGTAAGCTCGAACTGCTCCACCATGCCAGAGGATCCTCATTGTAGTTCCTCTTAATCTTCCTTTTTACTTTCTCTATAGTAATCTGCTCTTCGAATGTAGCTTCAGGTTGCATGTCATCCTCATGTAATTCCTTTTTTCAGTAACAGTAGGATGTCTGGATTAACTTCGTCTTCCTCTTCAGCTCTGAATGACATAACATTTATACCATCAAAAGTCATTTTATGATTTTGACCAATTCCTTGTTGTCTAAGTTGAAGAATCGCTTCGCCAAATTTTCGCTGATCCTTCATCTTTGGGTGTCGAAGGTTTCCTTCATCACCACGCATGCTGCGAAAACTAATGGAAAATTTCCTGTGAAATGCTTCCCTTAGTCGCTGGACAATGATCTTATGATCACAAAAGGTTGTGAATATAAGCCTCCTTGTCTCGTTCTCCTGTGTAAACTGCTTGAATGTCTGTAGGCAATTGTTTCTTAGCAGCAGATCAGCTCATGTATCATGGAAATAAATAGGTGGAGTCTTGACTTTGTACCAAGGGTTACCGCCTACTCCTCCAATTATTATGTCTGCCGTCTGGACTCCTTCATTAAGAATAAGAATCCGCTTGGAAAGGTATCTTCCGGCAATGACTGCTAATTTCTCACCAACTTCTTTAGGGAAGATGTCTCTTTTGCCAGTGCATATTCCAGCTCCTGAATCAATATATGCCGCGAAATATTCTGCACGATACTCGTATAACATCCCGACTGAGATGTATATTGAGACTGGACTGGTGGTCATCAAATTCTGTATTTTTTTCCCATCCACCGTGAATTTTATTCCATCATGCAATCTTTTCCAAGGTTTGTGTTCCTCAAGAAACTCAATCCCAAGAATAAGCTATTCTGCGACCATACCTGCATTTCCTGCAAATGTTAAATCAATTTCACCAATTTGTAGGTTTCCTTGATACCTGCCAACTGTAGGTTGTCGCAAATAATATAGGACATCACAAGGGAAGATATTGTTTCTCTCAGTAATGTAGAAGATTATCTGCACTTCTCTCCAGCCTTCTGGGCATTTCAGCATTGCTGTTGTTTTGAATACATCAGGGATTTTCAGAATCCTGCTCGAGACCGATTTTTGTTTCTCCCGGGAATAGTTATTGATTAACCTATCATGATGAACATATATTCTTCTTGGCTCGATCATAAGGCTCCTGCTTCTGTTCAAAATAGGCTGGTCTTGTATCCTCATGTCGGTCTCTTCAATTGTCGGGATATTTGATCGCTATTATTTTAAACAGTTATTTCTAGCGATTCTACCGCAAGTGCACGATGTCAAGTTTTAGTATAATGATCTAGAAGTAAGGATTGTCGAACCCACGAGGACTAGTAGTAATTACCAAATTTAACTAGCGTTCTATATTTAACCTACGAAATTGGTTGAAAGATGAACTAATTTAATCAACTCCAATATTCAACCGCACCACAAAGAATTAAGATAATAAACAGTAGAGATAAATATCGAGACTTCGGTTCACTTGAGTAATCCCCCACTTTTACCTACTAGTTCTAATTAAAATTAATGCATCTAAGGTGACAAGTTTTCCGATTATATCCAATATACTCTCTCGAGCTATATTAAACCTAACACTGAATTGCAGTAAGTAACTCTCGTTCACTTATTTAACAATTCAATGTTGCATACGTTCTATGAAAACCCCTAGCCTTCGATTACTAGATATCTATAGCTATCACTCGTGTATTTGACGTCATCTCTCGATCTCGATCTGAAATCCACGGTTTATGTTATTGGTTCCGTTTTATAATATCATCTCTCGATCTCAATTGTAAACTAACAACATTCAAAGAGTAGCTAATCCTTTAAAAGCATTAAAAGCATAACATAAACTCAAAAATAACAAAAACTCAATCAAAAACTAGAATTAAAACTGTGGGTTCATACACAAGATCCCCTTGTCTCGATAACAAACTTAGCCTAGCATATTAACGGAAAAACAACGTTTTATAATATCTAACAACATTATAAACATTGGAATTCAAAAATAAAACTAAACAAAAGTTCAGAAATACTAATAAACACTCGATGTTGAATCGTGCGTCGATCTGTTGTTCCCGTCTCTAGCTGCGTTCCTTTGAATCGTCTTGAATGAATCTTCTCTTCCAATGGGTGGCTGCCTATCCAGAGGTGAAATAACCCTTCTAATGACCAAAAAACTCCAATTTATATGTCTCCTCACGAGCCCAAAGAAATCTGGTACCAAAAATAGCCCAAAACTTAATTAAGGAAGTTTTTAAGTCTGGGACTCTGTACGCAATCGATCTCTTCGAAATAGGCGATCGATCGCCTAAATGTTCTGCTCTGAGGTGATCGATCGCCTATATGTTCTGCTCCGAGGCGATCGATCGCCTGATTTGTTGCGATCGATCGCCTAACGCTTGAAAATTCCATGAGCTCTCTGGCTTCAGGCGATCGATCTCTTCGAAATAGGCGATCGATCGCCTGAAGCTTTTATCATTTTTTAAGTCATTTTGACATCTTTTCCCACGGATTGCCTCGTACTGTCATAGTTCCACATTCTAGTCCATAAAACGGGGTGTGTCCAATATTTCTTGCACTTCTACTGGATTCCTGGAAATACAACAAAACACAACCAAAAGTATAAAATCTTCCAAGAATCACTATAAAAATCGCAAGAAATATATGCAAATATAAGTGTAAAAATGACACTTATCAGTATTGATAATATCCGGCAACACTGCTTTTGCGAAATCTTAGAAGATTCTTGGGATTTCGATGAATTCCTTTCTCAAGAATACTTCTAAGTAATGAGTATTCGAGAGTGCGTAAGACACATTGTATGTGATCGTGTAAGGCCTATTCCTTTCTTTAATCAAATCATTTCTCTTAAAATCCTGATGAAGAGTAAGAACCTTATTGAAATCTGGATTTCCCAAATTGTATGCAATTCTGGGATAGATGTTGAAGGCAATCTTTCTAGCATAAAAATTTCCTACAACTACTCCCAAACAAGAATCTTTAATGTTCGGGATTCTCTTGTCGAATATTGCCAAACTAAGCGGCGAATCAATTCCTTACTCTAAGGTCGCCTTGATGATAACTCTAATGGCTCCAATATAAATCCATGAGAGCGTATTAACAACTTCTCTTATAACCTTGTTCTTAATCTCCTGAATCTCTCTGTAGGGGATTAACTGCATCTCAATTTGGTTTCCCGTGAATTCCATCTGGATCGCAAATTCACATGTTGTCACCCAATGGATAATCTGATGCTTCGTGCTTCGAAGACCAATCATATCCATGGCTTTTTCCATTGCTCCAATTGTAAATCTATTATACATCTAAAGTTTTGGTTCTTCTTTCATGATCCTTATAAGATTTTTATGAGAAATCGTGGTATGTGAGAAAAACCCCGACGGTTCTCCTCTGATCATATGTTGAAGGCATTCTTCTTCACTCTGATTTTGTATTGGATTCACCTCTATTATCAGATAGTTTTCTTCTTCATAGATGCTTTCATTAGATCCTTTCATCTTAAGGGATATCCTCAAATTGATACACATGCACCAAATCCTGGAAATAAACAGCATCATCGAACTTCTTGGTATGCTCGAACTGTCTTACTCCACGACTTTGGTTCTCTGGACAATCTTTGGAGATATGTCATCTTGCTCCGCATGTCCAGCAGTTACAATCTTTGAAACTCTCATTCGCACGAGTATGAGTGCGTCTGAAAGTCCTCTTCATTGGTGCTCTGCTATTACTTGCTTGATTAGAACCTATTGACGATGTTCTACTCCTTGTTGGTCCTGATATTTGCCTTGAGCGTTTGCTTTGACCAGAACTTTCTAGTTCTCCATGAAGACCTACTTCTTTTCGAACTACTTCCTCGGGCATAAGGATGACTCATGTGTTTCTTCATCTTCTGCCTTTGGGGGTAGTTTCCAATGATAGTAGGGATATCATTTCATGTACAACAAAGATGAGATGTCTTGTTGGCTCATCTTAGCTTCTTGTAGTTATTTTGGAGATTTGCTTGATAGCACCACTCTGCAAGCTTATTTTAAGAAATGACATTCTCCTAGACATTGTCTCTATTTCTTGTAGTGTATATTCCTGGATAAGCATTTCTCTCAATGGACTTGGTATTTTGGCAAAGAAAAGTTATGCTGCTCTGTACTCTATGAAGAGTTTGATGTACTCGTCTACATAACATATATCATGTAGTTCCAGGCTATATAGAGCTTGTCTATATTTTTCGTTTTTTCTTCCTCCATTCCTTCGAAGTAGCCTACTCCAATGAAACCGATTTTAAAAAAAATTGACATCTTGTCCACAATTTCTTTCAGGGACTCTCCGGCTAAAACTTATTCATTGGTACCTGGATCTGCGAGTTCCCAAGCAATCTTGGCTTATTCTTCCAGACTCATTTTAAGGAGTAATACGAATCTTTCTTTGCTTATATCAAGCGTTCCTGCTACTATTCTCATTGTTGAAGCTCATTCATCAATAAAAAACTTCTCCATTTTTAAAATCCAAGATATCTATGTCGAGCATAAGTCCATATGGATGAATAGATCTTACTGAGACATTGATCGCGATTATTTTAAACAATTATTTTCTAGTGCGACGTGATTATACCGCAAGTGCACGGTGTCAAGTTTTAGTATAATGATATTAAAGTATGGATGTCATACCCACATGGACTAGTAGTAATTATCAAATTCAATTATCTTAACTATATTTAACCTACGAAATTGTAATGAAAGATTTACTAATTTACTCAAACTTAGGAAATAACCAAAACGCAAAGAGAGATTGCAATAAGTAGTACAGATAAATATCGAGACTTCGGTTCACTTAAGTAATCCCCCACAATTCATCTACTAGTTCTAATCAAAATTAATGCATCTAAGGTGACAAGTTTTCCGGTTATATCTAGTATACTCTCTCGAGCTATATTAACCTAATACCAATTTGCAGTAAGTAAATCTCGTTCACTTAGTTAACAAATCAATATTGCATAGGCTCTATGAAAACCCTTGGCCTTCAATTATGCTAGATACATATAGCTATCACACATGTATTTGACGTCATCTCTCGATCTCGGACTGAAATCCACGGTATATGTTATTTGTTCCATATTACAATTTTATCTATCGATCGCAATTGCAAACTAACATCATTCAAATGGTAGCTAATCCCTTAAAAGCATTAAAAACATAACACAAACACAAAGATAACAAAAACTCAATCAAAAACTAGAATTAAAATTGTGGATTCATACAAAAGATCATCTAATCTCGATAAACGATTAGCCTAGCATAATAAAGCAAGAACAATGTTTTATCATACTAACAGCATAATGAACATTGAAACTTGAAAATTAAACCAAACAAAGTTTAGAAATACAGAAAATCGCTAGGTGTTGACTCTTGCGTTGATCCAATATCCCGTCTCCCACTGCTGTTTGAATCTCCAACTTGTATGTGGTGGCTTCTCCCAAGTTTATGGTAAAATCAATTGTCAAAAAGCCCTATCTTTGACGGAAAAACTCCTTTATATAGTGATGAATCCAAGCCCACAAAATCTGGTACCCAAAAATAGTCCAACTCTTAAAAATGTAATTTTTTTCATGCAGGACTCTGTAGCGATCGATCGCTATGTTCATGGCCATATATCTCTTCAACGTTTCTCTCTATGGCGATTGATCTCTGCATAAGTGGTGATCGATCGCCTAAACCTTCTGCCCCGATGTGATCGACTTCGTCATTCTCAGCGATCGATCTCTTCCCATATGAACTTTCTCACACTTCCATGCCTTGCAGCGATTGATTTCTTATTCTTAGAGATCGATCGCGCACTGTAAAATTTCCCAACTCGAACCCTCTTCATCTTCTTCCAACATCTCGGCTTGTTTTGTTCCATTTCCGTCTTCCAGTCCATAAAATGTGGTTTTTCATGTATTCCTTGCACTTTCACTGGATTCCTGGAATTATACAAAACCACAACCAAAAGCATAAAATCATCCAAGAATCACTATAAAAATGGCAAGAAACATATGCAAATATAAGTGCAAAATGGTACTTATCAGACTTCTTGTAAGGCGTTTGATGTATATCTGGCCTGCGGGAATGAATTCTTACTCTAACTGGGGATCTAAGTTTGCTCCAGTGGTAAAATCATCTTGGTGGGGCATACTTTGGTCTCCTTCGGGTGGTGGATTGTGTGACCCGAAACTCTCTTATGGTGGAAGTCGAGAAATTCCTCCAACTTTATTTGTTTTAAAGTCTACAAGATTTAATTCCGCAAACGAATCAGGAAGATCGCGTAGATCTTCCATATTGATTCTTTCAATTACTTTGTTTGAAGTATTGGATCTCCTCGTTGGACTGCAATCATTTTTAAGTCTCCGTCAAAGGCCTTCAGACCTCATCTGCTTTCCATTTTTGGTGTAAAAGGGGTTCTGTTCCATAGGACCCTCCTTTCTTTTTTCCTGAAGAACTTGGTCGTGACTCCAACTCCTTAACTCAGGTTTGAACATCTCGATGGTTTTCAAGAATTTCCACCTGATATTTAATCATGATCTCCATCTGACTTTGAATCTGATGGATCTGTGCAGGGACATGGTATTGTAAGTATCCATAATGATGCACTGTCTTCTGAATCTCTCTAAGATATTGGGATATCTTAGAGGTATCTGGCTCGATTTCTCGAAGGTTGATTCTCCCATCCTATTCGTCTGGTCTTGACCACGTTGGATCATTGGGGTCTGGAATAACGTCCTCATGTTTAGAATGATCGTCTTCCAGAAATTCGACAAACTGGAACTGTAGTTTGAGTTCACTTGATGAATCCTCTTAGCCATCCTTTCCAGTTTCTTGTAATAATTTGTGCCAGGTAAGCATAATCTACTTATGGTTGAAGCGTTGAGCTTCCGCCATATGCTTTTGATTTAGTGCTTCCAATTTTTGGAAGTACCACCTTTATGAATAACACTTTCGAACATTCGTTCGGATCCATTTTCTCGAATTGTCTCCTCCATTTGGGATAGTATTAATGTTCAAAATATTATTATATAATTTTCAGAATAAACCTAGGCTCTGGTACTATTTTCAAGAGATGGATCTCGAAGGAAAAAGGTTATTAGAACAAATGGTAAAACTTTGGGTAATTTTTGAAAAGTATTAAAACTTTGAGGGATAACAATCGATTAATCTATTTTCAACTTGTAAGGGTAAATTGATAAAGTATTATGGGGTATGGAGTTGTGATAAAGATGAAAGTGTTATTTGGGAGTTAGAATATAGAATAATGGATAATGAAAGTAAAGTTGGGTTTATGGATTTCTTATGAGTTTACCCTTATATAATTATTATAAATATTGTTATTATGTAACTATTATATATAAAATAATATTTATAAATCAAATTATATAAATATTAAAATTATATAATAATATTATTATAATTAATGTAACTGTTATATTTTTAATTAAAATATCAATTTGAAGAATAATATATAAATAATGATATATAATGCATAAGGATTTATAAACTTTCATAGGAAATTTTTAAAATTTTTAAATAGAATTTTTAAAAAAATAATTTGTAGTATACATATATATATGAAAATAATTTTTAGTTTTAAAAATATTTCATGATTTTTGGATATGTTGGATTAATTTTTTTGAAAAAATAAAGTTGCAAAAACTATATTATATATAAACCTAAAATATTTAAAGATTTATTATAATTATTAATAGAATATATTAAAATAACGAATAAAATATAATATAAAATTGAGTGGGTCCAATTAATTGAAATTATAGTGAATTGAAGGGATAAAGATGATTTGAAATTATTGAATGCATTGATTGTAAAAGTTAATGATGTGGCGGTGAGACCCACTTTTGAAATTAGTTGGTAATTGAAGGGATAAAGATGGCCTAAGTCACTCACCATTTTTGACACCTTTCATCAAATTATTATATTATTTATTATAATATGAAATTGTTAACAAAATTGACTTTTACAATTTAATTATTCTTAACAAATATTAAAATTAGATCATATATGTAGAATATATCATTTGCAACTTTGCAAAAAATTGTAACAAATGATAATAAGGTAATTCAAATCTTTTATTTGACCGCTATCATAGTATGGACAATTATGGTTCATCCGAAAATATATATTTTAAAGAATGAAAAATGAAAATGAAGTATTCATATTTGGTTTTATTTTAAGATGATAACTTCAAAAAATAAAACCAAAATTACCTCTGTTTTAGAATGTTTGGTAGTAGTATGAATTTATTAACATTTATTCATATTATTTTTGGCAAATTATATTATTATCTTATGTAATAACTAATATAAACAATTAAATTAGATCAATAAAAATAGAAGTTCTATATATAAAGTTTATTTTATTAATTTTCATATCAACAAACTCATGATATAAAAATCATTATTATTTTATCACTAAAAATGTTACAAAATCACAGATTTTGACATACTTTATTTATAAAATATTTGAATATTCATGAAGCCATGACATAATAGTGTGTAATATTGATCTCGTTACCATATAATAGAATTTTCATACTAATCGAAGTTGTGGGGAACCATGAAAATTCATTTGTACCCAAAAAGTTAGCAAAAAAAAGTTTAAAACAAATTCAAAAGAGAATTAGGTCGGAGAATTAAGAAGGTTCAATAATAGTTCGCGACTTAGTGAAACTTAGTGCGTGATTTAGTGAAACATAATGCGCGACTTAGTGAAAATTAGTGCGTGACTTAGTAAAACTTATTGCGCCTTAGAGAGCCGCACGCCACTCAATGCGCCAGATCACTATCTATTCTTCGGGATAGAGTGGAAGAAGGGAGGGGATTCTCGAACTCGGAAAAGGATCCGATTCTTTTCCCGGAGAAGAAGCAATGATGGTATCTGGGGAATAAGCATCGGCTAACTTTGTGCCAGCAGCCGCGGTAGACAGAGGATGCGGAGACGTGTGTTTTTGGTAAACAGTCGCACGGGCATGGTCACTGTGCCCCCTTTGTAAGGAGGACCCATTTTCCCGAAGTTACGGCGGAGCACTAGTGCGTGCATGTGGATAGTAGGATTATGTGACTTAGGTGGTGAAAATGTCAGATAACTGTCTTATTAATTTTTTCAAGTGTGGGCGATGCCTGAGGTGGCCTCTGGCTGGGAGAATTTGACCCGGTCGTTAAGTATGATGCTTTTGCTAAGGATATTGGATATTGTCTTTGGGCTGAAATTAAGACTTTTTCAACATGTCATATGCCATTTTTAATAAGTGGTACATGATGTTTGATATCACCCCATGGTATTATCATTAATGATGACATCAAACAAATCATAATACTGATAGAGGATGACAATGAGATGGGTTTGACCAAACACGGGACCCGCCCAGCCCCGCGAAACAATTTTTTTTAAAAAAAATTATTAGACATAATCAATTTTGAAGCAAAAAATTTGAGTTTCGTGATAGAATTTCAGATTTTCTCTAGTAAATATTTATAATAACCCTTGTAAAATTATCTTTAAATTACTAAATTTTTATTAATTTGCTTTGATTCCATTCAAAATGTCCAACTTTTTAAATGACATAGAGATTGTTTTTGGAAGTTCGAAGCACAAACGCTTCTACGTCTCCATTCTTCTTTTGCAGAAAGGTTACACTAGAAGACTTTGGCGATTATGTATTCAAGTATTTGGTAATGAATCTTGATCATAGTTTTCTTGAATCGAGGACACAACTGACATCCTGATATGAAAAATAAAATACCCATTTCTTCCCTGGTAGAAATAGGAATGGATGATAAATATGTCATTCCATCTGCTGATAGACATAGGTGAGAAGCAAACTCAGCAGCAGTGACAATCACTTCGGTTCCAAACACAGAGGGGACTACAAAGTTGTTAACAACCTTAGCAAAGGCATAAAAATCTTGCAAGGCCTCCTTGTAGTATAGTGGCGTGAGGTTCAATACGAGCATTAGCCCTGAGTTTTTTAGATCCGAGAAAAAATCCAGGAAATCATTATCTTTCAGAGTGGCAATGGATTGAAAATGCACATGAAGAGCGTTGGATACGAAATTGGGTTGACTTGTCTATGACATAGTAATGGTTGCTGAGTTGCACAAGATTTCTGAGAATAAGAGAAATCTGAAAATGGCTTGAAGATATGTTAGCGCAGTAGACTGTAAATGGTGAAAGTAAAGAGTGTAAAAACCTAATGGCGATGAAAGACGAAGGGGAGATGTAACGTCATACTGTAGATGAAAGAACACATGGACACGTGTCGCTCTTCTACGCAAAAAATGAGTTTTGAATTTTAAAAGAACGGATATGATTTAAACGGGGCCGAATTAATTAAACTTAATAAATAATAAACGTTTGAAATCCGACGTTCCAATTGGTTAATAATTTAGGAATGGTTACCATTAGTCAGCGTATATGGTAATGTCTACTAGTATGTAGATAGCGAACTCTAATGCAGTAGACAATTGTCTTACCAGCTAAGCATCAGTAGACCATCCGAAAGCATACAATTCCCCCTCAATTAATATTCCCCCTAAATGCATACAATAACTCAAGATTAATTCCCCCTCAATTAAGTATATAAGAGAATTTAACCAGAGATAATCACATTGTTATATCAATTGAGCCAAGTATTTTGTGAAAATAGGAAAACTTAATGTCCGGTAGGGTTTTGTGAAGATGTCTGTTGCTTGTTGTCAGTGATATATACTCCAACCGAATCTCCTTCTTCATTACATGATCTCGAATAAAATGATGACGCATGTCAATGTGCTTGGTTCGAGAATGAAGAACTTGATTATACGTGATAGTTATAGCAGATGTATTATCACAATATTGGTGCCTCAGTGGACACAATTCCACAATCTCTCAGTTGATGTTGAATACACAACATTTGAGCACAACCGCCTCCAGTAGCAAGTACTCTGCTTCTGTAGTAGACGTTGCTATGGATGTCTGCTTCTTGCTATACCATGAGATCAACTTATCTCCAAGGAATTGACATGTTCAACTAGTGCTCTTCCTATCAATCTTACAACCTGCATAGTCAGCATCTGAATATCCAATTAGATTAAACGTAGAATCATTGTGGATACCAGATGCCAATATTTTCAGTTCCTTTTAAGTATTTAAGGATCCTCTTAGCAATAGTGTAATGCGATTGCTTAGAATTAGCTTGAAAGCGAGCACACATACATACAACAAATATGATGTCATGTCTGCTGGATGTTAAGTAAAGTAAAGAACCAATAATACCTCGATTCAGGGTTACCTCTATTGGTATTCCTGCTTCGTCCAAATCTAGTTTAGCAGACGAGCTCATGGTAGTGGGTGCTGCTGAACTAGTACTCATACTGTACTAATTCAGTAGTTCTTTTGTGTACGACTGGTTGATGAATATCTGCTTGACTTGCAATCCTATGAAAAATGATAGTTCTCCCATCATGCTAATCTGAATTGATCCTATATGAACTTAGAAAATTTCTTGCAAAGTTTTGGTTTAGTACTACCAAAAACAGTAGCATCAACATAAATTCGAACTAATAAGGTATGGTCACCCTTTGTGAATTTAAAATGAGGGTTTTGTCAACCGTGTCGATGGCAAAGTCATGCTCAGTCAAATACTTTGATAGAGTTTCATACCATGCTCGGGGAGCTTGTTTTAGACCATACAACACCTTGTCCAATTTGTAAACAAAGGAAAGCTGCTGATGGTTTGTAAACCCAAGAGGTTGTTCAACATAAACCACTTTTTGAAGTTTAACGTTAATGAAATCACTCTTAACGTCCATCTGATAGACTTTAAAGTCTTTAAAAGCAGCAAATGCAAGAAATATGCAGATGGCTTATAGTCGGGCTACAGGGGCAAAGGTTTCGTTAATGCTTTATTCCTGTCTGTATCCATGTGCAACTAATCTTTCCTTATTCAAGATTATAATATCATTCTCGTGCAGTTTTTTTCTGTATACTCATTGGGTACATATAACAGTGTGATGTGGTGGACGTGGTACTAAATGTCAAACTTTATTTCTCTCAAATTGATTGGGTTCTTCTTGCATAGCATCTACCCAGTTTGGATATATAATATCATCATCTATATTTTTAATTTCTACATGAGATATGAATGCAGCATGAAGAAATTGATTAATCATCTGTCCTCTGGTTTGTAGAGGAGCAATAGGGTTACCTATGACAAGCTCAAGTGGGTGGTTCTTCTCCACCGGAGCGGAGGTCCAAGGGGATCAATCTCTGCTTCTTGAATGTTTTGAGTTGGAATCTCAATAGAATGGATGGTTTCATCGTTGGTGTTTGGAATGTCCACTGCAGTAGGATTTGGTTCAGTAGAGTCCACAAAAGCAGGGTCTAAGTCATGTTACTCAGGATGCATATATGTTGGTGCTTCAGTGACTTCTGGTTCAAAGACACAATCAACCATTTTGCTGCAATCCAACTCATCATCACAATCATTATCAATATCAGCATTTTCCAATCTATTACTCAAATTATTTACTTGTAAATCAGACAGAGAAATATTAAGAGATTCATCAAATATGACATGAATGGATTCCTCTACTGTAAGTGATATATTATTAAATACTCTAAAAGTTTTTACTAACAGTGGTGTAACCATGAAATATTCCAGAATCGGATTTAGCATAAAAACTGTTAGATGAGTCTTTCCATGTTGTAAATAAAACTGTTAGGATCGGGTAGTGTTTAGAAGGGGGGTTGAATAAACACTAGACTCAAATTCGATTCTTCTTTGTTACTACAGACTGTTAAGTACTGCAGTAGCTTCTCAATTAATTGCAAGTCAATAGACACTGATAATAGTGCGGAAGACGTCTGCTGAACTTGTGAGTAATAACAACTGAAAGGTAAATTGTAGAAAGTAAATGACACAGAATTGTTTCTGGAAGTTCGAAGCACAACACTTATACGTCTCCCCTTCTTCCTTTGCAGGAAGGATTCACTAGAAGACTTTGAGTAATACAATCCTATTGTACAACCCCGAATCAGCTGGATTTACCCCACTACCATACTGAAACTCCTAGTCTCTCAATATGTTCTAACACAATCCATCTGACAGTTACAAATAGCTCACTCTTCCATCTTAGAGCAAATACAGTTATAAAGTGAATTAATCTAAGCACAAATGATCCTTAAGTGATCAAATAAAACAATAAGCCGTGCTTCTAACTTTGAGCAGTTCGATAAGATGAAGTCTTTCAATGATAGTGTTCTGCTCATATGAATGCTCAAATAATGTGATTGATTTTGATCTTGTATGCGTGTTGTATCTCTTGTATCCGACGCTTTGAGCATTTTAAGTTGCACCTATATATAAGCATTTCTGCCAACGACAATATTTCATTTCGTGTGCAACTCTATACTTTGGTCAGTCTCTGAACAAGCTGCAGTCTTCTATATTAGACACTTTCCATTCTGGTCTGTTCTTTCAGCACTGATCTAACTTTAACTGCCTTACTATACTCTCATCCAGTCCGTTAAAATTTGAAATACCAGTCATCGAGATACAGACACGTGTCTAATATCTCTTTATTTATCAGGCTGTACATCTCATTCACCATTTTACTTTATCTTTTTACTGTCGTCTGCTTATATCTTCCTAAATTCCTCTCTATTCCATATTCGAATCCTAATCTTTCTAAATGGAAACCATTACTCACAATTCATTATCTGTTGAGTTCGATGCTATAAACAGGATGGAAGATACAGAAATGGTGTCTACATTCATGAATCTGGAATCTCCAGTACTGCGGAAATTTTTGGAATGCGGCATGATGGTCTGTGAATCGGCTATCAAAGAACTATTTTCCAACGCCGTATCTCGCAAGAATTCAATCTCTTCTTCAGTGAATGGCCAGATTGTTGAAATCTCTCAGGAGCTGTTTACGGAGACGTTTGGACTTCCCACCTCTGGCATGTCCGACTTTGCTAATCTGTCCAAAGCTACTCTGGAAGAATTTCAATGAAGAGTCTCAATCTTCGGACTTACACTTAGGCCTTCATTCAAGAAGAAGGAGATGTATTTCCACTTCCAAGTACTCTGCGACATCGTTGGAAAGCCACTGCTGAGCAAGGCTGGGAGTTTTGACACGGTGACGTCTGAGAATTTTGGGGCCATGGCAGCTATTCATTTTGGACAGAAAGTGACCTGTCCTCCATTTTATTTGGTGTTTTTTGCTGGAGACCATCACGTCCGGAAAGCAGGCTATCTGTTTTGTCTTTCCCCTGAGCAAGCTACTGGAGTCCATGAATATTGAGCTGGGGAAATATTCAGCACTCAGTCCATTCAAGGTCATCAATCCTAAAGGACTGGCTCTGCTAAGATCCAAGAGTGCTCCCTCAACTCCCACTGATTTATTGATTGTCAAAATGGAGGTTGGTGCGGAACAGGCTGTAGAGAAGAAGACAACAAGGGCCAAGAGAAAACTGGTAGTGGTCCAGACTGACTTGGATGAAACCCAGTCTGCCTCTACTACTTCATCCTAACCAAACCCTTACCAAAGAAGCCACGAACCCAACTCACCAAACATTTGGCAACCTTAAACCCCAAACCCATATCTACCTTTCCTCCGACCCAAGCAGCCCCTGTACTCCAAGCTCCACTCCCAAAATCCCAAGCTCCACTTCAAACATCAAAAGCTCCACCCAAAATAGCCAAAGTGGTGCCCCCCGTCCCATCCAATATCCCAGCTGTCAAGGGGATTGTAATCAAAGAATTGGGCGATTATACCCAATCAGGGATTAACCCCTCATCTGTTGCTGGAAAGGGCAAAGCCACCTTGACAGAGTCTGCACCCTCCAAGCCCAAATCAGCTGCTCAAATAGCTATTGACATTGCCATGGAAGACGTTGAATACAAAATACAGGCTCTCGTCGTCGTATTCGATGAATGGGTCTAGTACAGAACTGTCAATCACTTCAATCTGTTCTTTGGTAGACTCAAGTGGCTGCACAAAATCGAACATGAGGTTTTGTGCATCGCAAAGATCTGTTTTGTGCAAAACACAGGCTGAGGCTTGCACACCTCCTTATCCAAGTCAAGAAAGCCAATTTTGATGTCACCAGCCCGACTGTCAAGGATGACAGCGCGGTCATAGCTCACTGTAGATTGACATTCTAACTCTTCATATGGTTGTCTGTATGCATCGCCAATCGTTGAACATCTCTACCCCTCCACCCAGTCCGGATCACCCAACCACCAGCCAGACTGTGGCAGGACAGAGTTCTGAGCCAACGATTATTAAGCCAGCAGAGCAGCCACTGCCTAATGCTTTTGTTTGCTGCAGAGGCTGAGGCAATGGACGTACTGCTGGAATCTCCTACTACTTCCATTCCTTTTGCGTCCTCAGTCTCAGAAGCTCAGACCAACACACTAATCGCACCACATACTAATGTCCCACAAGACTTTGTCGATGTTGATCTAGTTGTACCCAGCATTGTTGCGGCTCTACAAATTGAGGAGCCTTTTCAACCAAACTCTCCTCCAGACCAGTCTGCTGCAGATTTGGCATTTTTGAATCAATTTTCTACGAATCTGGTGGAACTAGTCTGGTCCGACACTCGCCAATATGCTGACTTTTTGTTGTACCGACTGAAAAAGGGAAAGAGCCGACTATGTCACATGCTGAAGAAATTCCATACTCCCTTGATGATGATCCATTAGTGGTCAAGTCCCTTCGAGAGTTATCTGATAACTTTCTCTTTCTCTCCCAATGAGTAAGATAAGTACATCAAAGCCAGCGGACTACCTCTCTAGATTTTGATTCATTCAAGGACAAGATGATGAAGAGCATCAACAATATTCAGCGTGGTCTGAACGATCTGTTCTCTCAGCAAGCATCCTATAAGACCAGCCTGAGAAAAGAACAGATCGAGTTGGCTTCCGAAGTCAAAACTGCAGTTGCAAAATTCCTCCTTACCCAAGATCATTTCCTGGATGCTATCTGCGCTCAGCTTACACAGATCGTAGATTTCCTTCAGGAGATTGCTGCTGACAAAAAGAGGGAAAAGAAGAAATAAATGAAGCCAGAACAGCAGCTCATAAGGAAGACATATATAACTGCCTATAATGAATAACATATGTAAATGTATTCATCAGACGAATTTATAAAAAAGCTTTTCAGTCGGAATGCTCAGTATTATTCATTTATTTTGAATAGTTCATTTATTTTGAACAAAAAGACTTAATCGATCTAAACGAAATTCCTACAAGAAAAAGGACTTAACAAAAGGATAAAGAAGCTAGGTTTTGTCATCATCAAAAATGGAGAATTTGTTGGTTACCGATTTTAAAGATGATAAAATAGATCAGACCGATTAAGTCAATGACAAAACAAACCAGACCGATAAAGTCAATGACAAAACAGACCAGACCGATAAAGTCAGTGACAAATAGACCAGATCGATGTCAACCAGATCAGAACAGACCAGATCAATGCAGAACATATCAGAACTTACTAAGTTAGCAAACTTCGTTCATCAGTCCGAATAATCAACGGCTATTTATTGAAGCGTTTAATGGTGCATTTAATGCTGAAAAAAACCAAGGACTGAAGATTACCTTAAATGGTAAATAGACAAAGGAGATCTTATTTGACAAGTGCCGAAAGAACAGACCAGAAGGGAAAGTGTCTAATATAGAAGACTGCAGCTTGTTCAGAGACTGACCAAAGTATAGAGTTGCACACAAAAGGAAATATTGTGGCAGCATTGCTTATATATAGGTGCAACTTAAAATGCTCAAAACGTCGGATACAAGAGATTCAACACGCATACGAGATCAAAAATCAATCACATTATTTGAGCATTCATTTGAGCAGAACACTATCATTGAAAGACTTCATCTTATCGATCTGCTCAAAGCTAGAAGCACGGCTTATTGTTTTATTTGATCGTTTTTCGTAGATTAATTCACTTTATCAATTGTATTTGCTCTAAGATAGAAGAATGAGCTATTTGTAACTGTCAGACGGATTGTGTCTGAACAGATTGAGAGACTAGGAGTTTCAGTATGGTAGTGGGGTAAATCCAGCTGATTCGGGGTTGTACAACAGGATTTTATTACTCAAAGTCTTTTAGTGAATCCTTCCTGCAAAGGAAGAAGGGGAGACATAGAAGCGTTGTGCTTCGAACTTCCAGAAACAATTCTTGTGTCATTTACTTTCTACAATTTACCTTTCAGTTGTTATTACTCACAAGTCCAGCAGACGTCTTCCGCACTATTATCAGTGTCTGTTGACTTGCAATTAATTGAGAAGCTACTACAGTAATTAATAGTCTGTAGTAACAAAGAAGAATCGAATTTGAGTCTAGTGTTTATTCAACCCCCCTTCTAAACACTACTCCGATCCTAACAGTTTTATTCACAACAATGGAAAGACTCATCTAACAGTTGTTTATGCTAAATCCGATTCTGGAATATTTCTTGGTTACACCGTTGTTAGTAAAAACTTTTAGAGTATTTAATAATATATCACTTACAGTAGAGGAATCCATTCATGTCATATTTGATGATTCTCTTAATATTTCTCTGTCTGATTTACAAGTAAAATAATTTGAGTAATAGATTGGAAAATGGTGATATTGATAATGATTGTGATGATGAGTTGGATTGCAGCAAAATGGTTGAGTGTGTCTTAGAACCAGAAGTCCCTGAAGCACCAACATATATGCATCCTGAGTAACATGACTTAGACCCTGCTTTTGTGGACTCTACTGAACCAAATCCTACTGCAGTGGACATTCCAAACACCAGCGATGAAACCATCCATTCTATTGAGATTCCAACTCAAAACATTCAAGAAGCAGAGATTGATCCCCTTGGACCTCCGCTCCGGTGAAGAAGAACCACCCATTTGAGCAGGTCATAGGTAACCCTATTGCTCCTTTACGAACTAGAGGACAGATGATTAATAAATTTCTTCATGCTGCATTCATCTCTCATGTAGAAACTAAAAAGATAGATGATGATATTATATATCCAAACTGGGTAGATGCTATGCAAGAAGAACCCAATCAATTTGAGAGAAATAAAGTTTGACATTTAGTACCACGTCCACCACATCACACTGTTATATGTACCAAATGAGTATACAGAAATAAACTGAACGATAGTGATATTATAATCAGAAATAAGTCAAGATTAGTTGCACATGGATACAGACAGGAATAAAGCATTAAAGAAACCTTTGCCCATGTAGCCCGACTATAAGCCATCCACATATTTCTTGCATTTGCTGCTTTTAAAGACTTTAAAGTCTATCAGATTGACGTTAAGAGCGATTTCATTAACGGTAAACTTCAAGAAGAGGTTTCTGTTTTACAACCTCTTGGGTTTACATACCATCAGCAGCTTTCCGTTGTTTACAAATTGGACAAGGTGTTGTATGTTCTGAAACAAGCACCCCGAGCATGGTATGAAACTCTATCAAAGTATTTGACTGGGCACCCTTAAATTCACAAAGGGTGACCATACCTTATTAGTTCAAATTTATGTTGATGCTACTATTTTTGGTAGTACTAAACCAAAACTTTGCGAAAATTTTCTAAGTTCATGTAGGATCAATTCATATTAGCATGATGGGAGAACTATCATTTTTCATAGGATTGCAAGTCAAGCAGTCTGCTGAAGGGATATTCATCAACCAGTCGAAGTACACAAAAGAACTACTGAATAAGTACAGTATGAGTACTAGTTCAACAGCAGCCACTACCATGAGCTCGTCTGCTAAAATAGATTTCGATGAAGCAGAAATACCAATAGAGGTAACCCTGAATCGAGGTATTATTGGTTCTTTACTTTACTTAACATCCAGCAGACATGACATCATATTTGTTATATGTATGTGTGCTCGCCTTCAAGCTAATTCTAAGCAATCGCATTAAACTATTGCTTAGAGGATCCTTAAATACTTAAAAAGAACTGAAAATATTGGCATCTGGTATCCACAATGATTCTACGTTTAATTTAATTGGATATTCAGATGCTGACTATGCAGGTTGTAAGATTGATAGAAAGAGTGACCGCTTTATTTTTAAACAAAAGATATTTCAAAGTGTAGTGTGAAGCGATTCTACCGCAAGTGCACGGTTGTCAAGTTTTAGTATAGTGAAATTTAAGTAGGGGTTGTCGAATCCACATGGACTAATGTATAAGTACCAAATAAGATTAGAGAAATTATATTTAGCCTACGATTAAAGAAGGTGATTAACTAAAGCAAACTTAAACTATGGAATGAAAATTAAACAAGAAACAATAAAATGAATGGTTCCGGATATGCAAAGGTAAGTCACTCGAGAAATTTATCAAGCTCGTCGTTCCACTATGTTATCTTTAATGATTCAACTGAATTCTCAAATTATCAACCAATTGATTCTAAAGGTGAAAGGTTTTCGCTATTATTCGATACACTCTCTCGAGCTGTAAAGAAACTAACATTAAATTAGAATAAGTCACTCTCGTGCACCTATTTACTAATTCAATATTGCATAAATCATCAAAACCTTGTTACTCTAAATCTCTCGATTCAAAGTTTTCACGTATGCGATATCATCTCTCGATCTCAATCGTAACATACATCATAAATTAATAGAGCGTGTTACAATGTTATCTCTCGATCTTGGTTAGAACTCTCAGATTCAATCAAAGTTAGCTAGCCTTTGATCTACACAAGCAATTAATTTATGAACAATAGTAATCAATGCACTCAAACACACTTGAATCAATAATCAAACACAACGAAACTAAAACTCGATAGAATAAACTAAAAATATTTCAAATCAAATACAAATGAGTTTAATCGTCTCTCGACCTCAAAAACATCAATTGGAAATCAAAATGAAATAGATTAGAGTCTAGAAATACGATAAACGGCGGAATAAATCCGTGCGTAGCACCGAAATCTCTTCTCTTGCTCCTTCCTTGCACTCCGGAATGGATTGTCTCGACTTTGGACGAAGAACGGAGACTGAATCTCCTTCGGCGGCGCTAGGCGGCGGCTAGGGTTCCTTATTTTCGACAGAATTGGTGTCTGATATGATGTATATCTTGTATGAAAAAATCACAATGCATAATAACATGTACATGTATCATACTCTTAATGCATCATATTGCATTCATCATGTGTCAAATAGACAAACATAAAGTGCATGTTACCGTTGGGATGCTCGTACGTCGCTTACGTACCTTTCCAAAATGTAGTGTGTTTCGGGACTCTATCCCCTGCGCTGTGTAGCTATCTGTGAAGGCTCTACACCAGTGTACAACACAATATTAGATGCCAATTTATAGTCCAAAATCAAAAAATCCCACAAAATATCATTTTTCATTATTCTGCCTCTGGCGATCGATCGCTACCTCGAGGCGATCGATCGCCAGACTTCACTGGCCCATGGCGATCGATCGCGCCATTCATGGCGATCGATCGCCTGTCTTTGATTTTGGCTACTGGCCTTCGGCGATCGATCGCCCCATTTGTGGCGATCGATCGCCACATGCTCTGTGCGCGATATTTTCCAGATTTCTGAACACTCATATTCATACCATTCAAACCAGCACATAAGCTATACCACATGCCCAAACCAACATGCTAGTAGCTACAAGGTATTACCGTGAGTGTAATCAAATCAAAGTTATACCCAAACTTAAACCCACATGCATGAAAATCACTCAACAATATCAGTACCCATCCAAGATTTTCTGAAAACAGGGTACATATTTCATTTCCAGATTTCTCGAGCACCTCATTTCATGCTATTAAAACTATAACATATAACATAAAACATGCTCGAACAAGAACGCCAAGAGCTTTACAAAAATTACCATGCATGTACTCAAATCTAAGGTTTACCAAAAACCTAGCTAACATGCATGATAATACCTCCACAACTTCACTCCCATCCCATATTTCCAGAAAAACAGGGCACACACTTTACCCAGATTTTCGAACACTATAATTTACATGCTTAAATCCTTCACATAAAACATGTAACATGCTCAAGAAAAAATACTGGAAGCTTCATAACAACACTATATAAGCATTTAAATCGAAGGTTTTAAGAAACCTAAGCTAACATGCCATTTTTACACCAACAAAAAGCATGAACTTAAACAACTTAAATTCAAAACCAGAACATGGTTTCTCACCCCTTTTTGCTCCGATTTTTGGAAGGCTTCAAAGCAATAAAAATGGTTGAACTCCTTCCTATCTTGCTCAGCAAGTGTTGGACGATTTTTGGGAGAGAAATGGTGGGATTTCAGACATGGGAAGGTGGAGTGGGAGAAGGGGAAAGGGGTATGGGTGAGCAGCTGGCAGCAGGGTATGGGTCAAGGGGGTGGTGGGTTAAGTGATGTGTTATGTTTTGGTGCCGGTATTTAGCACGATGTATTAAAATATCCTCACATGATATTTATAGTATTTTCTCAATAAAATACTTCAATTCCCATTTAAACACGCTTCACCAAAACAAATAACACACACACCCCAAATAATCATGCCACAACCCCAAAATCCCAACATATCACATGCACCCTGATATGCATCTCCTCAATAATATTAATTCAATCCCATTAATTAACACCAAAATCATCATAATTTAATTAATGATTAAAATCGCATAATCATTTCAGGGATATCACACTATCTATCACACAACTTCTCGTTTTGAAGTCTTTTCAGTAGTTTGATCAGCTTAGGTGTAGCCTGATCTTTGCCAGTTTGAAACAAAACCCACGTAAAACGAGAGAAATCGTCTATTAATACTAGAGTATAGTTCATTTCCCCTAGACTTGTTACTGGTATAGGACCAAAAAGATCCATGTACAGCAACTCTAGGCACAGAAGAAGATTTACTACCATTGTTCTTAAATGTAGATCTGATTTGCTTACTAAGTTGGCATGCTGAACAGATAATGTCTTTTGAGAACTCTTTTTGGGGAAAGCCATCAACTATATCTAGCTTACGCAGACTTGCAATAGTTTTAAAGTTTAAGTGACTCAAACGCTTGTGCCAAAGCCACGTATTTATGGCAGCAAAACAAGTAGGTGAGGCATGTTCATCAAAATTCCAGTCAATTTTATATGTATTTTGGTATATCTTTCCTACCAGCAGTATGTTACTATCAATAGATCTAATCTTGCAAGTGTGCTGGTTAAACTTTACTGAATGTCCATTATCGCAAAATTGACTTATGCTAATCAGGTTATAACAAAGATTTTCAACTAATAGCACATTTTTAATGACAATGTTACTGACCGCTCTTCTTTTAAACAATTAATTTTTCTCAGTGTAGCGATTCTACCGCAAGTGCACGGTGTCAAGTTTTAGTATAGTTAAATGAAAGTAAGGGTTGTCGAATCCACAGGGACTAACATATAAGTATCAAATAAAACTAGTGAAATTATATTTAGCCTACGATTTAAAAGGGGGTAGATTAACTAATGCAAATTTAGAACTAAAGAACCCAAATAAAACAAGAATAAATAAAATAAATGGCTTTCGGATATGCAAAGGAGTTTCGCTCGAGAAATTTATCTAGCTCTTCGTTCAACTGTGTTTTCGTCAATGATTCATTTGAATAAGCAATTACTAAACAATCGATTCTTAAGGTTAAAGGCTTTCGTTGTTATTCAATACACTCTCTCGAGCTGTAAAGAAACTAATATCAACTTAGAACAAGTAACTCTTGTTCACTTATTTACTAATCTGATATTGCATCAATCTTCAAAACCTAGTTACTCTAAATCTCTCGATTCAAAGTGCTCACGTATGTGATTTTATCTCTCGATCTCAATCTTAAACATACATCATGAATTATTGTAGCGTATTATAACGTTATCTCTCGATCTCGGTTATAACTCACAAATTCAATCAAAGTTAGCTAGGCTTTGATATCATTAAGCATATAATTCATGAACAATAAGAAATCAATCCACTCAAACACATTCGAATCTGTTAGTTCCGGACCTTATCGATGAGATTTTAAAGATGACAAAACATATCAGACCGGATCGAGAGAAATCAGACTAACCAGATCGATCGCTCTAAACAGATCAAGCTGATGAGGCATATCAGACCGGATCGATAGAAATCAGACTGACTAGATCGAAGCTTCAAATCGATCTCAATCCTTATCAGATCAGAGCAGTCAAGGATGAATAAAGATTGGTTCTTCAGTCCGAATCATTAAATGATATTTATTGAAGCATTTAATGTCACAATTAATGCTGAAAAAGACCATAGACTCAAGATTACCATAAAAGGTAAGAAGACAAAGAAGAGCTTACCTGACAGTCGTCGAAAGCATGAACCAGAACGGCAAGTACCCTAAAGTAGAAGACTGTAGCTTACTCAGAGTTTAAGCAGAGTCAAGAGTTGCACATTAAGGGAATAATATCGTTGGTACATGCAACTATAAAAGGATGCATCAGAAGATCTCAAGAAGAGAGTCTGATCAATCGAAAAACGCACAAGAAAGCAAAACAGCACAAGCTTACAAGCTCAGAAGCTCTCGAGCTGAAATTCTTTTTAAGCACGAGTACATTGTAATATTTGATCATTTAGGATCACTCTGTGCATAGACTAAAGTCTATCTTGTGTATTCCGTATTGAAATATAGAAGTGAGAAACTATTGTAACTGTCAGACAGAGTGTGTCTGAACAGATCGAGTGACTAGGAGTTTCAGTCTGGTAGTGAGGTAAATCCAGCTGAATCGGGTTTGTACAACAGGATTGTATAAATCAAAGTCTTCTAGTGGAATCCTTCCTTAATTGGAAGAAGGGGAGACGTGGAAGGATTACACCACCTTCGAACTTCCAGAAACATATTCTGTGTTTTTCTCTTTCTGCACTCGTTCCATTATTCAAGCCATCGAGCCGTTCTTACTTATTTAAGAACAGACCGTTCCGCACTAAAATATTCAGTGGTCTGTTGATTAAGAAACAGATTTCTTTCACTAATCCGAACGAAATCACAAGGGATTAATTTTTAATAGGAGTGTTCATTCACCCCCCCTCTAAACACTCCGGACCGATCCTAACAGAATCAATAACTCAAACACAATTATACTCAAACTCGATAAAATAAACTCAATTCAATTCAATTCAAATAAATGAGATGTTTAAATGTCTCTCAACCTCAAAAACATCAAATGAATATGAAAATCAAATAAATCATAGTTTAGAAATACGATAAACGTGGGAACAAATCCGTGTGTTGCACCGTAATCTCTTATCTTGCTCCTTCCTTGCACTCCGGAAATGTCTCGCTCAAGCTCGGACGGAGAACGGAGGAAGATGGCTTTTCCTCGGGTTCTTCTCGGCGGCTACTAGGGTTCTCTCCTCTAAGTTTCGGCCCTTTTCCCTCTCTGATATGATATCTCTTTTATCTGGAAATGAAATCACATTTAAAACCACCGAGAATCCATCAAATATGGAAGATAAGATTTTTTTAAAATTCGCGTATCGATCGATCGAAAAGATTGTCCGATCGATCGGTGCACTGTTCATTTCAGTGTTTTAAACTCTCTGCCTCGATCGATCGATCGAAATTTTGGTTTTGATCGATCGACACTTCGATAAACTTGTTGCTGAATTCTCTGCCCGGATCGATCGATCGAGAAATATTCTCGATCGATCGGTGCTTTGCAAAATCTGAATTCTTCTCTTTTTCTCTTTTTCGCCTCGATTTCACCCGTTTTCTTCATTTTAGCTATTTCTACCATTTCCGACCTATTTTCCTGAAACAAGCAAATAAATACCAAAAAGCGTAATTTCATCCAGGAAAAAGTACGAAAAACGGTAAGAAATTACAGCTAAAAACACATAATATCTAAGCCTATCAACTCCCCCAAACTTGGACTTCATCGTCCTCGAGCAAGCAATAACCTCAAAAAGTAGAATTAAAATTAATACTTTGAATGAATCATCTTTACAACTCAAAGTAAAAGCTCAGCAATCCTACTTACACATCAATAAGAGTCATTCAAAGTTCAACAGGAATCGTTTTCTCCTAAGTTAAACAATAAATCGCAACATCGGAACGTGCGTGTGTGCTATTGTCAATCATGAGGTATAATCATATCTTTAAGATCAAAATGTGCCATAAAAACTCAAAGTCAAGATTACTTTGGATTACTCTACAAATCTACTATCCAGCACTTCTCCACTAATGTAATTATTCTCTAGACTTGGATCAGAAGGTCTTTAAAAGCTTATAGCGTTAGGCCTTTTGGTGTCGGCTCCAAAGAAAAGGTAGGATGAATGCAAAGAAGAGAGTATAATAGAATCAGTTCAAAAAATTTCGCACAATATTGAGCTTCTCTTCAACTTTTTCTAGCCTTGGCCACTTTGGGTCTTATTTGAATGTTTTCATTTTTTTTTTCAAGGCTTTTCTCTACATCTTTTCTTATTGCTCATTCTTTTGTTCATTTTTGTTTTTCACAATGAACTCATCTATATATAAAATTTAGTGCAATGAATGAGATTCATTATACTCCCTTAGGGACGGATAACATTTTTCATTTAGGCTCAATCCAAGGTAGGTATAATGAGTTAGCCAAAAAAAAATGTCGAATGGGGGTCTACTTATATGCAATGCATATTCCATTCTTTTTCAATAAGGCTCAAGAGGGGACACTAAGGAATGATATAGACAAGGTAAGCTTGAAAGGCACAAATGGTCCAAAGATCGCCTAAATCATCTCCAAGTCAAGTTCCTAATTATAAAATTTCGCCTCAAAGTGCTTTCAAATAAATTGTAGAGTTTTCTAAGATGCTCAAGACAAATCATAGTTAACACAATTTTTCACTTTATTCAATACATACTTCACTCAATCATGACTCAAAACGTGCTCAAACTATTCCTCATTTTGACATAAGCTCAACAAAGGATATATACAAACAAGTTAAAAAATTTCATGACTCCTATCTAGATGGGGATTAATTTCATCATGTATTACCGTTGCAAATCCAACTCATCATTTCTCAAGCTCATTTTAAAAAAAAAAAATTGTTGATAGTGGTCAAGGACGAATTAGTCTCATAAGAGTGCAGTCATGCAAGAAAAGAAACAAGACAAGTAGCAAAAAGTGCAAAAACAACAAAGATACTACAAATATAAACAAACCCCCCCAAACTTAATATGTGCATTGCCCTCAATGGACAAGAAAAATAAACGTAATGGCAAAACACATACCATGACGATGATCGTCACTGATCGTCGTCCTCATCATGCTCCGGAGGGGGAACTGGGTAGTGACGCTCCTCACCCTGGTATGGCGGAAATGGTGGGTAATCAGCAAGTGGGGGTGCATGCGGCTGATATGGTGGGAAGTATGGCTCTGGCGGGAACTGGAATCCTGGAAAGCCCTGGGCCATGGCAGTGTTCCATGCACTCTGGTATTGCATGAACTCCATCTGACGCTGAGTTACCTGCTCATGGTCCAACTGCAATGCTCTCTGCATGCTGTGTATGTCCCGCTGCATGCTATGGATGCTCTGCTGCTCCAGGCGAATGTCTTGGAGATCCCTGTGAAGGGAGTCCAAAGTGATGCGTGTACGCTCTGCAGCAGAGGATGATGATGCTCCGGCATGTCTGGTGTCCGAGGGTCGTGGCTCAGCCCTTCTTCGGCCTGTAGGGGGTGGTGGACCATCAACAACAATCGGGGTCTTCGGTGGAAGTAACTCCTCGTCTTCCCCCCATTGCACTCCGCATCTCTAGCATAAAGCAGTGATGGTAGATGGAAACGGTAGTGCGGAGGTAGGTGGGCTGCTACCGATAGCATAGATGTGATCACTAATAATCTCGCCCAAATCCACGTCTTGCCCTGTGAGAATGGCAAATACCAAGGCCGCTCTGTCCTTTGTCACCTCAGAATCGTGGGTCGAGGGCATGACCCGTGAGGCGACAAATGAGAACCACGCTTGGGCCTCTGGTGTCAAATGCTTCTTGAGAACCATCTGTGGCTCTCCCTTATCGTTCCGCTGCCAAACTTCTCCCGGCATGCCAATAACTGCGAGTACCTCATCATAATTTATCGTACTCTTTCAGAAGGATTGGTATGCACAGTTTTGTATGAATGGCATCCGGTAAACATTATTAATTGTTGCCTGATCAACCAGCACATCCTTCCCTCGGACAAAAACATTTGTTCTGCATCCTGGTGGGATAACTCGGAGATTCGTGTAGAATTCCCTCACCAGCGGAACCACAGCATCCATTGGTGTTTGAACAAATTGAAACCACCCTCGTCGCATTACTGCCCTTATGACAGGACATTCAATCTTGTCCATACACATGCCCCTTTCACGACTGAGGGGTTTCTTGTGGTAACTGGGATACAACTCAGCTGCCGTGGCATTTTCAAACTTCCGTTCGTCATGCTCTTGCTCAGAAGTGGTGGCCTCCGCCTGTTTTTGCTTCTGTGAGGCCTCCGCCTGCTTTGACCTCTTTCTTGGAGCCATTTTCTTGCTAAGTTTTTCTCAGTTATTCCGCTTTACTCTGGTAAAACACCACACCCAAAACACAACAATACCAACACCCCGCAACACAACAACAACTCCCCCAAACTTCGATTCTTCTTGACCCAATTTAACAACAACAGAGTAAATGCACCAAAGGATGAAAAGATACGAAATTTAAAACCAATTACCACGAAAAATCTGATCTTTGATTAATTTGGCGCTTGGCTCGGAATTCTCTTTCGGATGCAATTCTACCCAATTCGGTTTGCAATACTTCAGATCTGCAAATAAAATCTCATCAGAAACAATTCTTACTTCAAAGATTTGAAGTAATTTGAAATCTGGAGAAAAATTGATGAGAGATGATGAAAAAAATGGAAGAGGCGATGTGGTCTTTGTTGGAGAAGAGAGGAAAAGGTTTGATAGTGCTGTGCCAACTATGCGTCGGTGCCCTTTTTTTTCAAAATTTTATCTCGATCGATCGGTCGAGGCAGTGAATCGCTTCGCCTTTAATACTTTCGGGTGATCGATCGAGATTTTGTCTCGATCGATAGCCAGCACAAGACTACCAAAATCAAATTTTTCTCAAAAAAATTTTCCTCTCGGGTTGCTTCGCCTACATCTTTATTGATCTTGTTTTTACACTTGCAACAAAAACCACACGGATTCATTCACGGAACATCTAAAAACAAATTAAAAACAACCAAACTACAAAGAAGAAGGGAAAGAAAGTTCTTAATTTATAGTCCCAAGCTGGACTGTCACCTCCTTCTCTGTTAACTTGATTGCTCCTTCGGATTCTTCACAGAATCACTCGGGAGCATACCTTGTGTCCTTCCAGAAATCAACGTTGACAGCTGCCCTATCTGCACTTCCAGGTTCTTAATAGATGCATCCTGATTCTTCATCCTCACCTCAGTCGACGAAATCAGTTTGGCCATCAGCTCCTCCATACTCGGTTTTTGTGTGAACCCCGACTGTGGTTGTGGATTCAACACATTCTCTTGGTTTGACCACCTCAGATTTGGGTGGTTCCTCCACCCCGGGTTGTATGAGTTCGAGTATGGATTATTTTGCTGCCTGTTCCCTATGAAATTCACAGCTTCAGTAGTTTGATTAAATTGGTTACCTGCTTGGCACTCAATGCTCAGATGACCGCCTCCACATAAATCACAGAAGACAGCTTGAGCTTGCATCGCTGCTGCACCCATGCTATCTATCTTCCGGTTCATAGCTTCCAACTGAGCCGAAATGGCAGTAATCTCGTCCACTTGATGGACTCCTATTGGTTTCTGTGGCGCGTTCCTTTCCGATTGCCACTGATAGCTATTGGACGCCATTTCCTCCAATAAGTCATACGCTTCTTCCGGTGTCTTCCGCATGATCGATCCCCCAGATGCTGCATCTATCATTGATTGGTTAGCAGAAAACAAACCATTGTAAAAAGTCTGTACCTGCAGCCAGATGGGTAGACCGTGATGTGGGAATCTCCTCAATATATCTTTGAAACGATCCCACGCCTCATATAAACTCTCGGGGTCGAATTGCCCGAACGTGGTGATATCGTTCCGCATTTTTGCCGTCTTGGAAGGGGGGAAATACTTTGATAAGAATGCTTTAGTCATCCCCTCCCATGTTGTAATCGATCCTGCAGGTAATGAATTTAACCAAGATTTAGCTTTGGCTCTCAATGAAAAAGGGAAGAGCCTTAACCTAATGGCATCGTCGGAGACGCCATTATGTTTAAAAGTGTCACAGATCTCGAAGAAGTTGGAGATGTGAGTGTTTGGATCGTCAGTGGCAGCTCCCCCAAACATTACAGAGTGCTGTATCATTTGGATAATTGCAGGCTTGATCTCAAAGCTATTCGCCTGGATTGTCGGCCTAGTAATGCTGGATAAAGATCCATGGAATGCTGGCTGTGCAAAGTCCATCATCGATCTTGGGTTTTGTGCATCGTTATTGTCGGCCATTGCTCGAGCTTCTCGTGGTCTTCTAAGTAGAGTTCTCTCTATTTCAGGATCAAATGGCTCGAGAATGGGTTCCTCTCTTCTGAGCATGCACTAGAGAAATGGTTCCTGTATTGGATCAGACAAAAGGAGACAACAACAAAAATTGTAAGGACCCCAGTGCCCTTAACCCGTTATTAGTGTATTAAGCCATACCATTTGTGCATATAATCATACTATCAGGGGGAAAAACCATATGCAAGTGCAACACCATATGCTATCCAGAAAATTTCTTGCATTTAATCCACATAATATTCAAATTCCCCAACCAAGATTATTCATATAACATGCACCCTCATAATACACTAACATGCTCTTAGTTCATTTAGCAATTTCATATTTAATTGCATGCAAACCATAAATGAATAGAGAAGAGCCGTAGCCCATTTATACAATCCATATACACGTAAAATGTACTCACGTAAGAGCACCCAATGAACACGCGTGTATCTAATGTATAAAACACTGTACTGGATACCGTTACTGGTGCTTCGACCCTGGAAGCACCTCCCAAGCGCAACTCGATCTCAACTCTGGATCTATGTGCCTATCCAACCAGCTCTGGTACCTCGATCCTAGAAGTACTTCTAATCAACAGCCCGGCCTCAACTCCAAACTGCTGCTACACCTGTATCACCTGTCCCAACAGAGACAGCCCCCACACGGGGTGAGCATACCAATACCACCAATCCCATAATTATAACATTGCACTTCATAATTTACAGAATGTAATTGCCATAATTTAAATGATACTCCCTGGATGGTAATACCCTCATCCGGGATCCCCTGTATTGTCCCTGTTCTCAAAATAACCAAACTCATCAAATTCCCAAAGCCAGTTAATCGCCACATAGATTAACTGATACCGTTCTGTTATGCCAGTTCCATAATCAATATAATAGAATCATTATATAAAAGGCCATAAATATCACATAAATCAATTCAATGATTCCATGTTCCTATTTCATTGCTCGCTCCACAATAGCGGCATTCTAAACCTCACGCACGCTCAACACTAGCGGCGTCATAACCGATGGTCGCTCAACGGCGACGGCATCCCAAATCATTGCTCACTCAATAGCGGCACCGTATGATTCCCAATGTATAACCATTTGACGCAAAACAATTAAAATGCATATCGTTATCCATTTATAGCAAATATCATGCACCATGCATTTCCATACCTATCCGATGCAATTACCACATGCCACATATTTCAATGTCCATATAATGCAATTACCACACACCATGTGTTCCAATACCCGTTTAATACAATTATCACACACCATGCATTTCACAGTTGCAACACTATAATAGACTATGCTCGTACGCCATACGTACCTTAAGTCTCCGCAGTCCAAGCCAAACCTTGCTTGAGTCCCATTCCTCAAGAAGTATGAGCTAAAACACAAATAATTCACAATCAAACATAAGCATGCAACCACGTGCCCAAGCACGTTCATATCTCCCAATCATATCGTCAATCCATGACGCTTACCAAAATAAAAGCCCCCCCCCCCCGGCTAAGCATGCATAATACCCAAAATATACCGTTTAACAAGTTTAAAAGATAACCAAGAATTCAACCGGGAATTCCGTTTTATTAAACTTTGGCCTCAACCAATTTATTTTAAAAGTATAGCATTCCTATTGGAATGTAGACATTGCCCCGGAAACGTCCCCTTTAAACCTCGGTTCCAAAATCCCGACATTTTCCAAAAATTCAAAAAAATCAAATTCCTTCGGGTGGCGATCGATCGCCACCTTTTTCGCGATCGATCGCCACACTCCAGTGGCCAACCAGTGCCCTCTCGCGATCGATCGCCAATCCTCGCGATCGATCGCCAACACGCTCGCGATCGATCATCGAGACCTCGCGATCGATCGCTAGCACTGTTCATCGCCTTCAAAAATTGGACTGCTCGTCGCGATCGATCGCTACCCCTTGGCGATCGATCGCCACCTGCGATTTTCTGAAAAATTCGAGCTTCCATGGTGTTTTTGACACCCAAACTCAAAACCAGCACCTCATACACCACCAACACCTCAAATACTACATTTAAACTCCATAAAAACACTAAAATCAACATTTTAGATTTTAACCCAAAACCCCCAAACACAAATCCAACCCAAAAGCTCAACCATAACACACCATATCACTATCAAATCGAAGACAAAGACGAGGGGAAGAAACTTACCAACTTATCTTCGAGAAATCCGGCTCCAAGGACGAGCCTCCATCGATTTTGCTCATCAAAGGAAAAGGGGAAGGGTTTGGGGTGAGAGAGAGGCGTGAGGGAGAGGAGAGGAGAGAAATGGATTCCGAATGACGGAATCCCGAGTCCAACTGGTATATATAGCAAAAATGCCCCAAAATACCAATACCTCCACAAATACATCATGATTCATTAAAAATCATCTATTTTCAAAAACTCTCTCTCCAACATCAAATCCCCAGACTGGCCCCAACATAAGGCACCCCGGACTCCAAGTTCCACTAAAAACCCAACTATAGGTTTTCCATCAAAATGAGAATACAATCTCAACATTTGGATCCAACGATCCCAAATGCCCGATTTAACAACCTCGGGAGACCCAAAACCGCAATCAATTCCTAATTGCCACAATTAAAATCCATCAAGGATTATTACCACACCGGGATTAACACCAGTAATTTTCGGACATCACAAAAATACAAAATCAAAATAAAAAAAAACAACTAACGAAAATGAAAAACAAAAAAAACAAAAAAAAAACAAAAACGAAATAATACAAATTGGCTAAATTACAATTAACTAATCTCGTATGATATTATACAGATTAGTCCCCGGCAACGGCGCCAAAAATTTGACCGCTCTTATTTTAAACAATTATTTTTTCTCAGTGTAGCGATTCTACCGCAAGTGCACGGTGTCAAGTTTTAGTATAGTTAAATGAAAGTAAGGGTTGTCGAATCCACAGGGACTAACGTATAAGTATCAAATAAAACTAGTGAAATTATATTTAGCCTACGATTTAAAAAGGGGTAGATTAACTAATACAAATTTAGAACTAAAGAACCCAAATAAAACAAGAATAAATAAAATAAATGGCTTCCGGATATGCAAAGGAGTTTCGCTCGAGAAATTTATCTAGCTCTTCGTTCAAGTGTGTTTTCGTCAATGATTCTTTTGAATAAGCAATTACTAAACAATCGATTCTTAAGGTGAAAGGCTTTTGCTGTTATTCATTACACTCTCTCGAGCTGTAAAGAAACTAATATCAACTTAGAACAAGTAACTCTCGTTCACTTATTTACTAATCCGATATTGCATAAATCTTCAAAACCTAGTTACTCAAAATCTCTCGATTCAAAGTGCTCACGTATGTGATTTTATCTCTCGATCTCAATCTTAAACATACATCATGAATTATTGTAGCGTATTATAACGTTATCTCTCGATCTCGGTTATAACTCACAAATTCAATCAAAGTTAGCTAGGCTTTGATATCATTAAGCATATAATTCATGAACAATAAGAAATCAATCCACTCAAACACATTCGAATCAATAACTCAAACACAATTATACTCAAACTTGATAAAATAAACTCAATTCAATTCAATTCAAATAAATGAGATGTTTAATTGTCTCTCAACCTCAAAAACATCAAATGAATATGAAAATCAAATAAATCAGAGTTTAGAAATACGATAAACGTGGGAACAAATCCGTGCGTCGCACCGTAATCTCCTATCTTGCTCCTTCCTTGCACTCCGGAAATGTCTCGCTCAAGCTCGGACGGAGAACGGAGGAAGATGGCTTTTCCTCGGGTTCTTCTCGGCGGCTACTAGGGTTCTCTCCTCTAAGTTTCGGCCCTTTTCCCTCTCTGATATGATATCTCTTTTATCTGGAAATGAAATCACATTTAAAACCACCGAGAATCCATCAAATATGGAAGATGAGAGTTTTTTAAAATTCGCGTATCGATCGATCGAAAAGATTGTCCGATCGATCGGTGCACTGTTCATTTCAGCGTTTTAAACTCTCTGCCTCGATCGATCGATCGAAATTTTGGTTTTGATCGATGGACACTTCGATAAACTTGTTGCTGAATTCTCTGCCCGGATCGATCGATCGAGAAATATTCTCGATCGATCTGTGCTTTGCAAAATCTGAATTCTTCTCTTTTTCTCTTTTTCGCCTCGATTTCACCCGTTTTCTTCATTTTAGCTCATTTCTACCATTTCTGACCTATTTTCCTGAAACAAGCAAATAAATACCAAAAAGCGTAATTTCATCCAGGAAAAAGTACGAAAAACGGTAAGAAATTACAGCTAAAAACACGTAATATCTAAGCCTATCAGTTATCATGGATAATCTTACCCTTACCCACGATTTTACCTTTTGAGTTGTCTCCGAACGTTATTCTTGGTTCGGTAGTGTCTACTAATTCTATCAATAGACATGCGTTTCCAGTCATATGTCTAGAACATCCACTGTCCAGAAACCACTCCGAGTTCCGAACTTTGTTGGGTTCTAGATCTTTGCAATTAAAGCGATGAAAATATTGGTACCAATCCTACTTGGGTCCAGACAGGATTAGACATTTCGGAACCCACACTTGAATCACCCTGAATCTTTGGGTTTTATGTGCCTGAAATGTGTGTGCTAAATGAGGTGTTTGTGTCTTGTGATGTGGCATACGATAAGAATTGTGATAAGATGTGTATGCATGTTGTCTCGGTCTTTGATTCCTGTTATTTGGCATATATCTTCTTTGAACAGGCATACAGTTATGATACCAGCTGGGTTTAACCTGTTGATTAGCTTGACCAATAGACTTATGTCCATAAGTGGACTTGTGTACTGGCTTAGGCTTATCTACTAGGTCAACGTAGCCAATACCCTTGTATGAAGTCTGCTCTTTGAAGTGTGTTGGTTCAACAGGTTCCAAATTCAGACTGGATGGGATCATATAATATGCTGGATTTCACAAAGTTCATTGGTTTGAACTTGTTTTTCTCCAGACACGGCTTATTACTCAAGCTATCATTCTTACAGTCATAGTCATAATAGCCTAGACCAGCAAAGTTGCCGGCAAACCTTAATAACTCTTGCATTTTGTCCTTTTTAGCTGCTGACGTGTTCCATGCGCGAACCAAATTTTTGAGTCGTTGGTTTTCGCATTGGAGTTTGTCCATTTCAAGTTCGTGCTGACTAACTCATGCCTTAAAGTTCTATAGTTCACTTGATTGTTCATAGCCAAGCTTGCTAGTCTGCTGTTCATTTGGGCTAGTATTTTCAGTCTTATAATTCTCGAATGGCTCGTACAACATTTGGTACTCATTTATCATGTCCTGCAATGCATTGGTAAGCTCTTCATAAGAAAATTCAGAATTATTTGATTTTGTTACCTCGGTATCATCATTCGCCATGAGGCAGCGGATTCCTTCAACTTCGATGTCACTGGATTAATCAATGGACTAGTCTGAGTCTAAGTCAGTGTATGCACTTGCTTTTGTTCTCCTCTGCGACGAGAACCTTTTGTTCATTTTCCCTTCTAGATGATCTTCTCTTGTCTCTAGACTTCTGATAGTCCTTGGAACTTCTCTTTTGATCATCTTTCTTAGGTTTGGGATAGTCATCAATGAAGTGTTCTGGCTTGTGACAATTGAATCACACACTATCCTCTTCATATTATCTATCATTGGAGTTGTGCTTCCTAGGATAAGTCTGATATGTCTTATAGCTTTTCTTCAGGAATTTCCAAACTTCTTAACAAACATCGCCATCGCATTGGCACAAATCTTTTCTAGAGTCATCTCGACTGCAGTAGACAAGGACTCTAATGCAGCAAGGGCCTTCGTCGGTTGAC
Organism: Haberlea rhodopensis; assembly: GCA_907163345.1. Taxonomy (NCBI): domain Eukaryota; kingdom Viridiplantae; phylum Streptophyta; class Magnoliopsida; order Lamiales; family Gesneriaceae; genus Haberlea; species Haberlea rhodopensis. The sequence goes on along the minus strand of CAJQUN010000004.1, from coordinate 19,917,761 downwards.
TGGTGCTAAGTTCGTTATCACATCGAATGCCTAGCTCAAACTCATATGCCTTTAAATCAGCAAATAGATCATTTAGACCTATTTTATTCAAATCCTTTGACTCTCTCATGGCGATAATTTTAACATCCCATTCTCTTGGGAGTCCTCTCATCACTTTCAGAACTAACTCTCTGTTTGAGTGTTCCTTGCCAAGACTAGTAAGCTCGTTTACAATGCCCGTAACTCTTTCATCGAATTCGTTTAGAGTTTCTTCAGGCTCCATCTTAATGTTTCCAAAATTTTGTAAGACAACTGTTAACTTGTTCTCGTTTGTCTGATCATTGCCCTCACATAGTTGTGCGAGCTTCTACCAAATCTCTTTGGTTTTAGAACACATCTTTATTTTACTTAACATATTTTTGTCCAGTGTCTTGAATAGTATGTCCTTAGAAACATTATCCAGATTTGCTTTCTTTTTCTCTTCGTTGGTCCATGTAGATCTAGCCTTTTCAAGCTTCTGAGGTTCATCATCTAAAGTTCTAGTAGCGTGATTTACTTTCCAGATCTTCATTGGTTCGTTAGTAATGATGTACCAAATATCAACTTCCTGAGCAGACAGTTGAGCTTGCATACGAATTCTCCAATCATCATATTCAGCTTTAGAGAACATCGGAATCTTGTTGAATTAGGCCATCAGTTCTTGTATTCTATAAATTGAGAACCTGGCGTTGATACCATTTGTTAGGGTCGAAATAGAGGTTAGAAAGGGGGTAGAATAAAAACTAGCTCAAATTGTATTTTCTTTGGTTTACAGCAGACTGTTAAGTACTGCGGTGAAATCTCAATCTAATGTAAGGTAGTGGACTACTAATAAATAGTGCAGAAGATGTCCACGGTCTTGTGAATAAATAACTGAAGGCAAAAATAAAATGCAGTAGAGTAAGTGACATAATAAAAATGACACATGGATTGTTTCTGGAAGTTCTATGCACAAACGCTTCTACGTCTCCCCTTCTTCTTTGCATGAAGGTTACACTAGAAGGCTTTGGTTTACACTTTTCAGTATACAACCTACTTAGGCACACACACAGATTGCCTAAACTCCTAGCCAGAATTACAATGATTACAATCGATTTCAAAACTAAGTTTGAATAATAGAATAATTTTCTCAACACTATCTCAAAATGAATAAAGCATTGTTTAAATGCGAGTGTTCTTGAGCAGCAGACTTGAATACTTAGATCTTCAAATCACTTTGAAAGCTTAGATGAGAGCTTTCTTCAATCTGCTTGTTGACGTATTTATAGACTCAAAAGTCTAACGACAACTACTCTTCAAATGGAAAGAATCGCTTGAAATCAGTTTCCTGATTGACGCCCAAATTCTTTTTGTCTTCTTTCCAATCCGTTCACAGCGGCTAGTTTATTCTGACGAGATTGGTGGTGCTGATATGGTAGTGTGGCACTCTGTTTGTACTATTGTCAGAATAACATTGTTCAGGCTCTTTATCCTTTTTGTTCTCTTATGTCTACTGGTTTTCTTCTTGGTAACTTAGTCTGCTGGAATAAGATCTTCTAAATCGTATGCTGGTCTCTTTTAGATAACTCACCAGCGGACTTGCCAATGGACTACGATTACTCGTCATCTAGTAGACTTCTAGTCTTCTTATGTGGTATACTTGTACTCTTTGCATCCGGTAGACTTCTACTCTTTGCATCCGATAGACGATGATTGAACCAGTAGACTGTTTTTTCCGGTAGATATTTGTAGAGTCAGTCAGCAGGCTTCTCCCCAACAAATTTTTTCAGGTTTTTCATAAAATGCTTTACATGGCTATGAAGCCTAACATAAGTACATTTGCTAACTTGTTTCAGGTATGCTCGAAGTTGGGAACTTTCGATTTTGAAAAACTCTTCATGGACTTGCTTGGACTTACTTATAAAGTTGGATATGCAATGGAGGAGCCTATAATGCCTGCAATGGTTTCTACTTATGATAATTGTCAGCAAGAAATTTTTTGATTCTCTCTGTGTACTTTAAATTGGAGGCTATTTTGTTGGGAAACTCTACAAATTGAGTTTTGATATAAAATTAAATAATGCAACGTTATCGCCCCGCTTCAAGACCCGGTTGAACCAGGCCGACTGGTCCGGGTAAGAACAAGACCCATTTCCATTCCCAAATACTGAATAGTTGACAACCACCACGATAAAAAGTGATATCCCATGAATCACAGAATTTGATAGTTCAAGAAGGATAATTGGCTTTTATTTTTTAGTAACATGTCATTAAACATATTATTATTTCATTAACCACATGCTGATGGATATATACGGATGGATATAATGCCTATCATAGAAAATATGAGATATTCCCAGCAAGTAATGAAATGTTCGTATATTTATTGTCATCGTTTTTACACGTACGTTTTAAGAAATTATTTCATTCAATATTAATGATTGTCGAAGGGATTTCACCAGAATACTAAAAAAACTCAAGTTCTTCTCACCATTTGTTCATTGTTTCAAGACACTATCGAAGCAATAAATCAAGACCACTGATAGATCGTTGATAAGTGAGTTTTTGCACTTATTATTTCTTATATTTCTTTTGGATTGATGTTGGTTTTTAGATCATAATTATGTGTTTTGTGACAGTTTTTGTGTTTACAGGAATCCAAGTAATGATGAGTGCCATGAGAAGGAAAATGACATGAAATAACGAGAAAATGGTGGAATACAGTCAAGGCAAGACGAAGAAAAATAAGAAAAATCGAAGATGAAGAATCTGCCATCAGTGATCGATCCCCTGAAATCAGAGATTGATCCCTGAAAATAGAGATCTCTCCATAAAAATAGAGATCGATCACTATGGACAGACTGTTGGGAAACAAATTTGGCGACACAGCGATCGATCGCTAAAATATAGAGATTGATCGCCAAAAGAAGATTTTTGAAAAATATGACGCAAAGATCAATCGCTGGAAAACAGAGATCGATCGCTGCGCGAGTTCAGCCCATTAGAACTTGACGGGTGCAAGGGTTTAAAAGGTAGCCTAACCTATTTTTTAGGGACTTTTGACATTCTTTCAAGGGCAAGACACATTGAGAGGCTGCTAGGATTCCAAGGGCAAGGATTTCATCACAAAACGAAGGCGGTTTTCATTTGGGGGCGGAGAATTGCTTCCATATCGTTTTGTATCTCTTACTTTCATTAGTTTATGAATTTCTCAAACATGTCTGTGTTTTATGAATTCTAGGATGAACTACTCCCTTCTTTCTAGGGGGAATACGTAGCTTGATTGGATATTATGTTTTGGTTTGATTGATTTACATATTAGGATTTATCACATGGTTTTGTGGTTTCTTGCTTTGAATGCAATTTAATTGACTGACCATTATTTAATTGTAATATTTGTTTGTGATCTATCACTCGAGAGAGAGGATTGTGAACAGGACATAGGAAAACACATCGTGGATGTTTATATCGTCGACAGACGTATAACTCCATTGAAGCCTTTGAAAGAATTATTGTATAATCAATATTGTTTAATATTTAATCTTAGATAGGGATATCAAGGTTGTTATTGAATGATAATATCTACTATCACTTGGGAAGGGGAGTAGGAAACACTTAAGAATTCTTGGCTAATAAACTAGATAAATCTATAATATTGTAATTGATCAAAAGAAACATAGTTGATATCAAGTGAAATCGGACCTCTAGAATCCTTCTCATAATTAAGTCTCTTGAATTGATGCAACTGCTAGTTAGTGATTTACGTTATTTGACAACCAACAACACTACTCATTTTCTAAATAGGATTAAGACCATCTAGTAGAAGTATTTAATGAATACTATAGACCAATCCTCATGGATTCAACATCCGTAATTCAAATTTCTATACTAAAACTTGACATTGTACGCTTGCGATACGTTTGCACGCAACAAGTTTTTGGCGCCGTTGTCGGGGATTGAATAATATAGTTTAATTCTAATATTGTGCCAAGTAATCTTAGTTTTGATTTAGTTTTATTTTATTTAATACAAGAGATATATTTTTTGTGTTTCTTGATTTTTGAAGTGTATTCGACGATATACAAGGCATGAATTGCTTTTTCCAATATCGAAAGAACTGCTCGACGACTACGTAAAGCAAGAAGGGACAAGTTGAGTCAAATGGATGCTGAAAATCATGAAGCCAAGCTGTTCTAGTCGCTACTAGAGATCATTTTAGATCAGTGATCAATAATAACTACTCGGTATTGCTCGCCATATCATCAGTGCAAACATTTTTGAATTGAAGCCAGCATTGATCAACATGGTGCAGCAAAACCAATTATGTGGTTCAACTGTGAGTGATCATAATCTTCATCTGAGGATATTTCTTGAGATAGCAGACACTATAAAGATACATGGTGTTACTGAAGACACCATCAGACTGCGCATGTTCCCGTTCTCTCTTAGAGATCAAGCAAGAAGTTGGCTTCAATCTTTGCATATCACGACATAGGATGATATTGTTGGGATATGCCCTAAGACATGTCATTAGATGATTGTTTATGACATACAATGTATTATGATTTTATAAATGGCAAATCATTATTATATATTATTCGAATATCTGTGTAATATGAATTGATATATAAGTTAATGTCCTTAGAATAATATTGTATTATTCTTAAAGATTGTCCCTAGTCAAGTATTATCATAAATCAGGATAATGATAACACATTGAGACTAGTATGTTTTGATTGATGAATTAATTCATGGATATGAGATATCAAATCAACACATGTGTATATGTTAGAGAACAATGTACTGGACATACCCACAATGAGAATGCTACATGGATAGTTATATGAGTGTCACAAGCAATTCTCATAGTGATAATAATGTATGTAATCCTTACGACCTGAGATCATCAGAGATCCCAACATAAGGAGTTATGTATCTTGATATTGTCAAACGTTACCTGTAACAGGGTAAACTATAAAGGCAGCTATTGGATACACTACGAATTATGTAGAGGGATGTTGATTGATCAAGATAGGATTTGTCCCTCCTATATAACAGGAGAAGTGTTTGGGCCCTTGATCAAGTAAGACTAAAATGCATGGCCGTGCTCGAATGAGTCGATATGTGATATCGAGCTTATTCGTTTATTCTAGTTCTACTTGAGGATCAAGAAATAGAGATTGAATATATGAGTATGACTATTCCATGGCTCGTGTTCAATCTAAACACATGGACAAAGGGATTAAGTTACATGGTTAATATTATCACAAGTTCTAAGGTTATGTCGAGTCAATGACATTCTTGTAATTTGGGTAGCCTTGATGTGTTGCTAGATACCGCTCATTGCTTGTGACATAAAATGAGATTTTATGTCACTGCCAACATTACAAGATCCTATCGGGTCGCACAAAAGATTAAATCGATAAGGGAAATTAAATTCATTGGATGAATTAATTAATTAAGAAGAGTCTTAATTAAATGATTATAAGGATTTAATTAAATGGCTTTGGGCCCATGAGACTTTAAGAAAGTCTTGAACCTTAATTAAATCTTATAATATAAATACAAGGTTATAATTAATTGTTTGATACAATTTTATATCACATAACCTAGCCATACAAAGCTTGAAGCTCTCGGCCACCACAAAGTCGTGACCTAACCGCCGCCGCCTTTGGTCATTTTGTGTTTCCGGCCATCTTCATTCGATTTAGAATCATGTGTGGTTATTGTTCCGATTTAAGAACGAGTCTAGCAACTTGTTCTTAAATCCCCTTTTCGATTTGATCGTGTGGATACCGTAGAGACAAAGGTGCAAACTTTTGTTTGTGACTCGTGGTGCTACAACGAGGATTCTGCATCAAACACGCTACAAGGAACCTGCATCAAATCGAACCGCCACCGTCATGAATCGTGCATGGTTGGACCGTGGCATGTGGCTAAGATTTTTGAACCATGTGGCTCGATAGACATCAAAACGGCGCAAGTCATGGCTAGGGTTTTGGAATTGGACCGTGACTTGGGCTAGGGTTTCGAACCCTAGGCCCATGCATGGTCCAGCCGTGTGGTTAGATGGTTCGGACCCATTTGGCTCATGGTTTGAGTCGCATTTAGTTTCGTGGCATGTGATGTCCCGAGCGTACGATAATTTTCCAAAAAAAATTATTTTACAGTTTTATTGGAATTAAATTTTAAAATGTTTAGAATTTAATTCATTAATTGTTATAGCATGTTTTATGTGTTGTTTGAGCATGGTGCATGGTTATAGCCCTATGACCTATTAGATAGGATTTTGTGAATGGTTGTAATTTAATACGACCTGCGAGTCGTGCCTTCTCTATTTTTCTGAATGTATTCCCTCCCCTATCCTCCCCCTCGCATGTAACTCGAGGAATTCTCTAAATCATGTAATTGTTATATAGTTTTGTTAGAGTTTTATTGATGGAGATCAATGAAGATGGACCATGGTGCCGGGATGAGAAGGTCATTCACAAAAGGGAGCCAAAGAGGTGCTTGGAGAAGTTACCCTTAGGTTGACTTTTTAGATTTTCTCATTGGCTTGAGAAATCTTTAGTTGGGGCTATAACCATGTCACGTTTACTTTATGTTGATGTATGAGATGGATGTTTAATGTTTTATTTAATATTGATGCATATATATATATATATGTAGATATGTATATATTCATATATGTACCGGACATATTTTCAATATTAATAAAATCATGAGATCAATAAATCCCTCTTATAATATTAAGTTTAAGATGCCTTCCAATTAAAAATACTCTTCAAGACTTCGATTGAACATGTGTGGGTTTGCCAAAGCAAAGCATCGTGACAATCTTAGTAAGACGCGAAAGGATAAAAGTGGTATCCGTATTATTTTAAAATTGGGTTCGACTTAACTAGCGTTATCTCAATAGGATTGGGAACCTAGAGGCATGGGGTTGGAAAATAATTCATTAGATGAATTTGAACAAAGTGTTGTTCGTCCAACCATCCAAGAATTATATGTGATGTAATTGACAAAGTGTTGTCTACCTAAATAACCGATAAAGATGCTTACAAGAAGCATCAAAATGACGCACTTGATGTTGGGTGCCTTATGCTTGCCACCATGAACTCTGAGCTTCAGAAGCAACATGAGGAAATGGAGGCGTTCGATATGATCGAGCATCTAAAGCAACTGTACCAACAACAAGCAAGACAAGAGTGTATGACGTCTCTAAAGCGTTGTTCCAGTGTAGAATGGTAGAAGGAAGTCTGGTTGGAACTCATGTACTCAAGATGATTGGGTACATTGAGAATCTGGAGAAGCTGGGTTTTCCTTTGGACCAAGAGTTGGCCACTGACGTGATCTTGCAATCGTTGCCTGAAAGCTTCAGTCAATTTGTCTTGAATTACAATATGATTGAAATTGAAAAGACTCTACCACAGTTGCTAGGCATGCTGAGAACTTTTGAAGCTAACAGCAAGAAGTCTAAGCCTACTAATGTTCTTATTGTTAATAAGAGCAAAGGAAGGGCTAAAGCAAAAGGCTTAAAGAAGAACAAGAAAGTCTTTGTCAAAACTAAGCCTCATACTGCTGCACTTAAGCCAAAGGGAGGAGTGGCAAAAGAGGGGAACTGTTTCCATTGCGGTGAGACCGGACATTGGAAAAGAAATTGCAAAGTTTATCTGGAGGATCTTAAGAAGACGAAGGGAAGTGTGACTTCCACTTCAGGTATTTTTGTAATAGAAGTCAATTTATCTACTTCTTCATCATGGGTATTAGATACTGGATGTGGATCTCACATTTGTGTTAATGTGCAGGATCTTAAAAGGAGTAGGATATTGGCAAAAGGCGAAGTGGATCTCCGAGTAGGAAATGGAGCAAGAGTTGCTGCATTAGCTATATGAGATTATTCATTATCTTTGCCTTCCGGTTTATCTTTAGATTTAAAAGACTTTATTTTGTGCCTTCAATTACTAGAAACATTATCTCTATCTCTTGTTTGGACAAGTTTGGATTTTCATTTATTATAAAGGACAATTGTTGCTCCATTTACTAAAATGATATGTTTTATGCTAGTGCACAAATGATTAATGGTCTTTATGTATTAAATCTTGATATGCCTGTCTATAACATAAATACTAAAAGGATTAAGAATAATGATTCAAATCCAACTTATCTCTGGCATTGTCGCTTGAGCCATATAAACGAGAATCGCATATCAAAACTTCATAAGGATGGAGTATTGGATTCATTTGATTTTGAATCATATGAAACATGTGAATCTTGTTTAATGGGCAAGATGACTAAAGCTCCTTTCAAGGGACATGTTGAAAGGACAAATGATTTATTGAGTCTCATACATAGTGATGTATGTGGACCAATAAGCACACATGCTAGAGGTGGTTTTCAATACTTCGTTACATTTACTGATGACTTCAGTAGATATGGGTATGTGTACCTAATGAAACATAAACATGAAACCTTTGAAAAGTTCAAGGATTTCAAGAATGAAGTACAAAACCAACTTGGTAAAAGTATCAAAATCCTTCGATCAGATCGATGAGGTGAATACCTTAGCCAAGAGTTTCATGACTATCTAAAGGAGTGTGGGATAGTCCCACAACTCACTCCTCCGTATACACCACAATGGAATGGTGTATCCGAGAGGAGAAATCGAACCTTGTTGGACATGGTTAGATCAATGATGAGTCATGTAGATCTTCCGATATCCTTTTGGGGACATGCTTTAGAAACAACAATATTTATATTGAAACGTGTTCCATCTAAATCAGTGGAAAAGACACCATATGATATATGGACTGGGAAGCGTCCTAGTATGTCTTTTATGAAGATTTGGGGTTGTGAGGCTTTCGTGAGACGTCACGTCTCTAACAAACTTGGACCCAAATCTGATAAGTGTTTATTTGTGGGGTATCCTAAGGAAACGAAAGGATACTATTTCTATTATCCCACCGAGAACAAAGTGGTTGTTGCTCGGACTGGTGTCTTTCTTGAAAGAGAATTTATTTCTAGAAAAACCAGTGGGAGACAAATAGAACTTAGTGAAGTTCAACCACAAGAAAACATTGAACATGATATTGAGATGGAAACAGAGCAGACACCGCAAGCTGTTGTGGATAAAGTGCCTGCTCAAGAGACAAAAGCCCAGCGTAGGTCTGTAAGAGAACACCGGGAGCCACAGAGATATGGATTTCTTGTGACTCAACAAGGTGACTTACTACTTATTGATGAGGATGAGCCGTCATCTTATCAAGAAGCTATAATGGGCACTGATTCTGAGAAATGGCAAGAAGCCATGAAATCTGAAATGGAATCCATGTATGCAAACCAAGTATGGACTTTGGTTGACCCACCTGAAGGGGTGAGACCCATAGGGTGCAAATGGATTTTCAAGAAGAAGACCGACATGGATGGTAATGTACAAACCTTTAAAGGTCGACTGGTTGTAAAAGAGTTCAAACAAATTCATGGTATTGACTATGATGAAACTTTTTCACCAGTTGCCATGGTTAAATCCATAAGGATCTTACTTGCAATAGCTGCATTTCATGATTATGAAATCTGGCAGATGGATGTCAAAACAGCTTTCCTTAATGGAAATCTGCTTGAGGATGTGTACATGACACAGCCTGAGGGTTTTGTCGATCCAAAGGATGCTGGAAAGATATGCAAGCTACAACGATCCATTTATGGATTGAAGCAAGCTTCTCGGAGTTGGAATCTTCGTTTTGATGATGCAGTCAAAGAGTTTGGTTTCATCAAAAACGTAGATGAACCTTGTGTCTACAAGAAGGTCAGTGGGAGCATAATTATCTTCCTAATATTGTATGTAGATGACATACTTCTAATTGTGAATGATATCCCTGCCTTACAATCTGTAAAGATTTGGCTAGGGAATTGCTTTTCTATGAAAGACTTGGGTGAAGCCACCTATGTATTAGGAATCAAGATCTATAGAGATAGATCGAGAAGATTACTTGGCCTAAGTCAAAGTACATACATAGACAAAGTGCTAAAACGGTTTAGCATGCAAGAATCTAAGAAAGGATTCGTGCCTATGACACTTGGAATACATCTCTCGAAGGATCAGTGTCCTTCAACACCAGATGAGAGACAACGCATGAGTAAGATTCCATATGCGTCAGCTATTGGATCTATCATGTATGCCATGATATGTACTCATCCCGATGTCTCGTATGCTTTGAGCATGACGAGCAGATATCAAGATGATCCAGGTGAAAGTCACTGGATTGCAGTCAAGAATATCCTGAAGTACTTGAGAAGAACTAAGGATACATTCTTGATTTATGGAGGTGAGGAAGAGCTCAATGTAATTGGTTACACTGATGCAAGTTTCCAAACCGACAAAGATGATTTTCGATCGCAATCAGGATATGTGTTTTGCCTAAATGGAGGTGCTGTAAGCTGGAAGAGTTCAAAGCAAGAAACAGTAGCCGATTCTACAACTGAAGTTGAATACATTGCTGCCTCAGATGCAGCAAACGAAGCTGTTTGGATCAAGAAGTTCATTTCTGAACTTGGGGTGATGCCTAGCATTCTAGATCCGATTGAACTCTATTGTGACAACAATGGAGCCATCGCATTTGCTAAGGAACCTAGATCTCACCAAAGATCCAAGCACAGACTTCGGCGATTTCATTTCATTCGAGAAATCGTTGAAAGAGGAGATGTAAAGATATGCAAAGTACCAACAGATGATAATGTATATGACCCATTGACAAAGCCACTGTCACAGCAGAAGCATGATCGTCATACTAGATCTCTAGGCATTAAGTATATGTCTGATTGGTCTTAGTGCAAGTGGGAGATTTGTTGGGATATGCCCTAAGACATGTCTTAGATGATTGTTTATGACATACAATGTATTATGATTTTATAAATGGCAAATCATTATTATATATTATTCGAATATCTGTGTAATATGAATTGATATATAAGTTAATGTCCTTAGAATAATATTGTATTATTCTTAAAGATTGTCCCTAGTCAAGTATTATCATAAATCAGGATAATGATAACACATTGAGACTAGTATGTTTTGATTGATGAATTAATTCATGGATATGAGATATCAAATCAACACATGGGTACATGTTAGAGAACAATGTACTGGACAGACCCACCATGAGAATGCTACATGGATAGTTATATGAGTGTCATAAGCAATTCTCATAGTGATAATAATGTATGTAATCCTTACGACTTGAGATCATCAGAGATCCCAACATAAGGAGTTATGTATCTTGATATTGTCAAACGTTACCTGTAACAGGGTAAAATATAAAGGCAGCTATTGGATACACTATGAATTATGTAGAGGGATGTTGATTGATCAAGATAGGATTTGTCCCTCCTATATAACAGGAGAAGTGTTTGGGCCCTTGATCAAGTAAGACTAAAATGCATGGCCGTGCTCGAATGAGTCGATATGTGATATCGAGCTTATTCGTTTATTCTAGTGCTACTTGGGGATCAAGAAATAGAGATTGAATATACGAGTATGACTATTCCATGAATCGTGTTCAATCTAAACACATGGACAAAGGGATTAAGTTACATGGTTAATATTATCACAAGTTCTAAGGTTATGTCGAGTCAATGACATTCTTGTAATTTGGGTAGCCTTGATGTGTTGCTAGATACCGCTCATTGCTTGTGACATAAAATGAGATTTTATGTCACTGCCAACATTACAAGATCCTATCGGGTCGCACAAAATATTAAATCGATAAGGGAAAATTCATTGGATGAATTAATTAATTAAGAAGAGTCTTAATTAAATGATTATAAGGATTTAATTAAATCATGGGTTTGGGCCCATGAGACTTTAAGAAAGTCTTGAACCTTAATTAAATCTTATAATATAAATACAAGGTTATAATTAATTGTTTGATACAATTTTATATCACATAATCTAGCCACACAAAGCTTGAAGCTCTCGGCCACCACAAAGTCGTGACCTAACCGCCCCCGCCTTTGGTCATTTTGTGTTTCCGGCCATCGTCATTCGATTTAGAATCGTGTGTGGTTATTGTTCCGGTTTAAGAACGAGTCTAGCAACTTGTTCTTAAATCCCCGTGTGGATACCGTAGAGACAAAGGTGCAAACTTTTATTTGTGACTCGTGGTGCTACAACGAGGATTCTGCATCAAACACGCTACAGGGTGAGACTCTTATTATCTCTATTCCGATATGAACCCTTTGTATAGATCCGCGGTTTTAGTAATCCAAATTTTATTATTCCGCTGTGTTGTATGCTCGTTGGATTACTTACAGATATGGCATCCAAATTTCTGGCAAAGTTCTTTCCACCAGCAAAGTCAGTCTTCTTAAGGATCGAGGTCAGCACCTTTAAGCATCATGATTTTGAACAGATGTATGAGTCATGGTAACGTTTCAAAGACTTACTCAGAAATGCCCACAGCATAACTACGAGAGTTGGGTACAAATCCATCTTTTTTACAATGGATTGAACGGTCCCACTCGAATCATATTGGATGTTGCAACACGAGGAACTATTTTCTCCAAGACAGCCGAGAATGCATATGAATTACTTGAGCAAATGGCGGCCAACAGTTACCAATGGCCAACCGAGTGAGCAAGGGTGCGAAAACCAGCAGGTCTGTACGAAGTTGATCAATTTACTGCATTATCTGCACAATTAGCTGCTCTTACTACGCAGGTAGCACTCATGAACAAGCAAGGGACTCCATTTACTATTGAGTCTGCCGCCGTTGCTGCTGGTGTGTCATTAACTGTAGAGGATTCGGATCAAGAGCAAGCTCAATTTGTGAACAATCGGTATCAAAACAACTATCGAGGTAATTATGTGCCTAACCAATATCATCCTGGATACCGAAATCATGAGAATTTTTCCTATGCCAATAACAATAATGCTTTGAACCCGCCTCCTGGATATATACCTCAGAAAATTGAAGGTAAGCCTTCTTTTGAAAAATTTAGTTGGTACTTTTGTAACTGAATCCTCCAAAAGGTTTTAGCATAATGAGACGAGGCTAAACAATATTGAGACTCAAATGAACAATATGGGTGCCACAATGAAATCGTTAGAGGTCTCGATTGGTCAACTTGCAAATGCTATGAATCATCAACAATCGGGGGCATTTCCTAGCAATACTGAGGTAAATCCAAAAGAACAGTGTCATGCCATCACACTGAGAAGTGGTAATGAAGTCGGTAAATCATAATTTGTGCATAGTGATGAATCACCAAAGGAAGAAACTCCAAAGTCAGTTGAAACCTCTAAGTAGGTCAAAAGGAGCAGCATGACACTCAACCCGTGAAAACCCCAATGTATAGCCTACTATTCCATATCCTCAACGCTCAAGAAGAAGGTAATAGATCATCAGTTTGCAAAGTTCTTGAAAATTTCAAGAAAATTCACATCAACATTCCTTTTGCTGATGCTTTGCAACAAGCAATTATGCAAAGTTCGTGAAGGATGTGATGGCTAGGAAGCGCAAGATGGAAGACTTTGAGACAGTGAATCTGACTGAGGAATGTACTGAAATCCTAAAAACAACTGCCACTGAAATTGAAAGATCCAGGGAGTTTTATTATCCCTTGTATTATTGGTAGTTCTTCTTTTAAAGTTTTATGTGATCTTGGAGCTAGTATAAATTTAATGCCTCTATCTGTTTTTAGGAACTTAGGACCTGGGAAGGCGAAACCAACAAACATCACACTGCAAATGGTGGATAGGTCTCTCACAACCCTTACGGTGTAGTGGAAGATGTGTTAGTGAAGAAGTGGGCAAACTCTACCTTCCAGCAGACTTCATTATTCTAGATATACAAGAAGACGAGGAGATGCCGCTAATCTTGGGACGACTGTTCTTGGCTACAGGGGAAACAAAAATAGATGTCAAACTAGGTGAGCTATCAATGTAGATTGAAGATGAAAAAATCCTTTTTAATGTATTTAAAATGAATACCACCCCACATGTCATGGAGAAGCCAAAGGATTGTAAGAAGGTCCAAATGCCGACAACTGAGAGAGTTGAGCAATGTTGCAAGATTGATATGACTGGAAAGCTGCACAAAGTGGTCACCGCTGTCAGAAAAGTTGTTAAGAAGCTAAAGAAGAAGAGAGATATGTTCAAGCAAGTGTGGAGGGTAAAAGACAAGCACGATCACTCCAAACAACGAGCAACAAATGGTTGAAAGTGCCGCAAAGTCTGGCTGATGACTATAAACTAAGCGCTTCTTGGGAGGCAACCCAAGTTTTCTAGCCTTTAGATTTTCTGTTTTGTTGATTCTTAGTTAAATTTTTTTTTTTATGCAATTCTTACCCAAAGTCGTTTCGTTTATAGAACCACCATAGCCACCAAAGTTTCCATCATATCCCCATGATCAAGATAATGAGGAGAACGACTACTGACGGTCGTCGAAACAAGTATGTGCCTCGTTCTTATTTTTTCTCGGTTCAGTATATTGAGGACAATGCACGACCTTAAGTTTACGGGGGTCATATGAATTGCATGTTTATCATACCTTGCATGATTTACCTGAATTCCTGATTAGTTGGTTTTGATTTTTATTTATAGGATGTCTATTTAGTTGTTGAGTCATAAGTTTTGTATGATTGAATTGTGAGGCCGATGATGAGAAGTGCAGATTAAATGTGAAAATTTTGAACAATAGTTAGCTATGTTGGAGGATCTTATGATTTTATTACCTAGTTGATTGTCACGTGAAGTTGAATGTGATCTAAGTGAGCATATAAATGATATATGCAATCTTTGTAATTGATTTGGACATTTATTCATTGATATAAATTGACATTGGAGCCTTTTTGAGCCTAAAAGAAAATAGTGGACTTGAATAAATTGCATATCTATTGTAAAATCCCATTCAAAAATTTTTTTGCATTACCTTTACTTATGTCTTGGTTTTGAGACGATAATCGAGCATGATAGTTGTGATATCCCCGAAATAATTAATTGCAATTTGGGCATTAATTATGTTTATATGATGAATTGTGGTGATAATTAATTATGTACTGGATTTAATTATCATATTGAAATGCTTAGTCACATGATAGGTGTGACCGGGGATGCATTTCGGGATGCATGTTATGCATGTTGGGAGTTTAAGGATTATTATGGTTGTTTATGGTAATCGATAATTATTTGGTCGAACGTGATTTTAATTGGGGTTTTGATGCATTTTGGGAGAATGCTTTAAAATATCATGTTGGTTTTATACACCATGGAATTGTGGAATGCATTTTATTTTAAAACAACCCACTTATACCCCAACCTCTCTACACCCATCACTCATACTTTACCCCAATTTCTCCTCCAAACCCTTCCTTCTCTTCATTTTCGATTTTGGGCAAAAGGGTGAAGAGAAATCCTTCCAAAAACTTGATTTTTGGGATTTGGTGTGAGATTTGAAGTCCCCTAGAGGTATGGATACCTCCATGTTGTTCTTATTGTGTTTGGTTTGAGATTGAAATAGTTTTGAAGGGTTTTGGAAATGGGTTACTTTGGGTTGGTATCATTTTTGGTTGGGTGTTGGACTTTTGTGTTGCTTGAGGTGTATTTTGTTGATTTATTGTGTTATTATGTTGTTGGGTTGGTGGTAGGAGTATTGGTATGAGTTGGGATGATTTTGGTGTGCATTAATGGTGGAAAATCGCGAGTCTGTGTGAGGCGATCGACCGCCTGAAATGAGGCGACCGATCGCCAACAGGCAGTACCAAAATCGCAGGGTAGGCGATCGATCGCCTGAAATGGCGCGATCGATCGCCGAGAGGCAGTGTCCAAAATATAAGGTAGGCGATCGATCGCCATGTATGGCGCGATCGATCGCCGCGAAGCCAAAATTGAGGCGATCGATCGCCTCAACGAAGCGATCGATCGCCAGCAGTGGAATTTTGGAAAATGGATTTTTTTTGACGAATTTTTGGTTTTTGATTATTATTTGGCTTCTAATATGGGGTTGTGTGATTGTGTAGAACCATCCCAGGTGGCAACGCAACCGAGGAAGTGAAGCCATATCAAATTCCACTTTTGGAAAGGTACGTAGAGAACGTACGGGCACCCAACGGTACATGTATCTAATATACTCATTGTTTATGCATTGTGGATGCGAGTATATATGGAATTATGCATTGTGGATGCAAATACATGTTGAATTATGCATGATGATTGTATATGCATATGATGGTTATTGGTGCACATCCCATGACTCGTGGTCATCCCTTGATGATTTTAATGCTTGCCGCTATTTGATTTGTTGCCGCTAAATGTGAAGCGAGGGGTAGGAGCGCCGCATGTCACATTTAAGCGTGGTTATCATATGAGGCGAGGAAAGAATATTTGCCGCTCAATGCGAAGCGAGGGGTGGGAGCGCCGCATGTCCATTGAAGCGAGGTTATTCTATGCCGCCGATATGAAAAGCGAGGGGCATTAAAATACATTGTGATGAACAGACTAGGGATTGGTGATTGGTGATTGGTAATTGGTGATGATGAAATGGTATTATGTCATGACATGTGTGGACCATTAAATAATCTATTTGATTATACTCATGAGTTATGGTACAGGGACAACCAAACAGGAAGCGTTTAAAATGCATGGGAAAAACAGGAAGTGTTTTATTATGATTTATGCATTTACGCCTTATATTCATATTGTGTTGGATATGAATAATATTATTGCTCATGTTTGGGGGTTGTCCTTGTAGGTACTTTTTGGCATGATGAAAAAGGGGCTAAAGCGGGTTGAGGTGGTGAGCTTGTGAAGAATACTTTTGAGAAAAGAAGGACAGGATTACTTTTGTATAGTATCTACTCTAGGAGTAGTGTAAAGCTATAGTTGATGACATTCAATTTTTGATTGGGAATGTAATTAATCCATTGATAGTCCTTGACTTGGCATGTAATTCTTAAGGCTCATAGTCTCAACACGAACATTTATACTCTGATGGTGTATGTTAGCTCTAATTATGCCTTTAATCCGCACTTAAGGAACTAGGGTCCTTACATTAGTGGTATCAGAGCAGTGGTTAGAGAACCCGGGAACGAGTGAAGGGTAGCCTTAGCATGATTGGCTAGGTGCTTACATTTGAAGCATGTTTATGCATGTGGTGCATATTGTTGTATATACTGTTATACTAACATGCTTATTATCATTCCTGTTACCTAACGGCATAACATATATATTTGTTTTGGAATTGTTGTTAACCTTTGTGTTACAGCATGGCGGCTATGAACTTGGGAAACCTCAATGAAGAGGTGGGTGATGTTGGCAGTGTTAATGCGAGCATTGGTCAGGCAAACCCTTTACCTCCACCAGCTGTAGGCATAGAACCAGTGGCTCAGTTGTTACTACCTGGTGAGATCAGTTTGACTCAGTTTCTGTCTTACCACCCGCCCCGGTTTGAGGGGACAGAATCAGGAGAGGAGGCTGAGGAGTGGCTAGAAAGGCTTGAACAGATATTTGTATGGCTTCTTGTGCTGTTACAGCATGGCTGAGGCTGGCGGAGTTCCAGCTGGCAAAGAAACCTTCCATGTGGTGGAGGAGCACGGTAATGGAACTGAGAGCACAGGGTGCATTGATCGATTGGACGCTCTTCAGAACCCGGTTTTTGAACCGGTACTTCTCTACGGCGGCGAGATAGACGAAGGAAGATGAGTTTGCAAGCTTGAAACAAGGGAGCATGTCAGTGTCAGACTATGCTATGCACTACTCTTCGTTGCTGAGGTATGTTCCACACATTGCCACCAATGGACATGCAAAGATGAGAAACTTTATGAAGGGGTTGCGACCGGAGCTTTTTGACCGGGTTATCACCAATAACCCCACTTCCTTTGATGATACTCTCACGAGAGCAGAGCTTGCGGAGATTGGAGTTGGGGCCTATCCTAGTGCTGTACCCCCACAGGTGCCACAACAGAGGCAAGCTACTGATAGCTTGAGGCCCCGAGGGGAGTCATTTAAACCTCGTGGCACCTCTTCATCCTCACGGTTCAGTGGAAAAAAATCCTTTGGTCGGAAGCAAGAGAACAAGAAGAACAATTGGTCGACCAACCGAGGGCCTATGCAAGGAAATAGATCGTGGGAGTCAAGGTGCAATAATTGTGGAGGGCCGCATTCTTCGAATAATTGTCCTGCTTGTTATAGTTGTGGCAAGATGGGCCACATCTCTCGGTATTGCCCCACTCGGGGAGGACAGGCAGAGTTTCAAGGAAACATGCCGAGGTTTGATGACAGGGCAGTGCACCAGAGACAACAGAATATGCCTCGACCATCGGGAGGTCAGACAGTGGGACCGTCCCAGGGGCAGGTGTATGCACTGACTAGAGAGCAGGCCCAGGCAGCCCTAGAGGAGGTGATCGCCGGTACGTGTCATTTATTTACGTACCTTGCTTTTATTTTGATAGATACAGGTGCCTCCCACTCTTTTGTATCTGTGGGCTTTGTGGAGAGACACCATATACGCACGTCTTCTTTACCCACGCCTCTCATGGTCTCGACACCCACTGGAAGAAATGTTGTTGCCGATCAGTTTCTGACAGATTGCCTCATTTATTTTTAGGGCAACGAGTTGAAGGCAGACTTGATTGTGTTAGGCATGTCAGACTTTGACTGCATCGTGGGTATTGACATTCTGAACAAATATCAGGCAGTGGTAGATTGTCGGCAGAGAACAGTAAGGTTCAGATCTGAATTGGGAATACAGTGGACTTTTTATGGCAACGATTCTTGTGCAAAGATTCCGTTGATTTCAGCAATCAAAATGTCTCAGTTGTTGGAACGTGGACACACGGGCTACCTCATCTATGCCGTGGACACGTCCGGGGAGAATAAAGAACTAAGAATTGAGGATGTACCCGTAGTAGCAGAGTTTGCTGATGTATCCCCGGAAGATATTCCTGGATTCCCACCGGCTAGAGAAGTCGAGTTTGGGATTGAATTATTACCGGGGACATCCGCTATCTCTCGTGCACCTTACAGGATGGCACCGGCAGAGTTGAGAGAATTGAAGGAACAGTTGCAGGATCTCCTTGACAAAGGATATATACGCCCGAGCGTATCACCATGGGGCGCACCGGTTCTCTTTGTAAAGAAGAAGGATGGTTCGATGCGGTTGTGCATCGATTACCGGCAACTGAATAAGGCCACAGTGAAGAACAAGTATCCTCTCCCAAGGATTGATGATCTGTTTGATCAGTTGCAAGGTACCAGACTTTATAGCAAGATTGATTTGAGATCCGGGTATCACCAGATTCGAGTCAGGGAGGAAGATGTGCAGAAGACAGCATTTCGGACTCGGTATGGGCACTATGAATTCTTAGTCATGCCTTTTGGAGTGACAAATGCCCCCGCTGTCTTTATGAGTCTGATGAACAAAGTATTTCAGCCTTATCTTGATCAGTTCGTCATTGTATTCATCGATGACATTCTCATCTACTCCCGGAGCGAGGAAGAGCACGTGAAACACTTGAGGACAGTGCTCCAGATTCTCAGAGATCACCAGTTGTATGCCAAGCTTAGCAAGTGTGAATTTTGGTTGAGCAGTGTAGTGTTTCTGGGGCATGTCATATCTAGCAGCGGGATATCAGTGGATCCCAGGAAGATTGAAGCTGTGATGGAGTGGGCTGCACCCACTTCTGTACCTGAGATACGTAGCTTTCTTGGTTTGGCGGGATATTACCGACGTTTCATCGAGGGTTTTTCGAAGATTGCCAAGCCGTTGACACGGTTGACCCAGAAGGGAGTACCATTCTTTTGGTCAGAAGTTTGTGAGGAGAGCTTCCAGGAGTTGAAGCACCGGTTGACGACGGCGCCGGTATTAGTGATTCCTACGGAAAACTCCAGGTTTGTTTTGTATACCGATGCATCACTTCAGGGCCTTGGGTGTGTACTGATGCAAGATAAGCATGTGGTGGCTTATGCGTCGAGGCAGTTGAAGCCGCATGAGACTAGATACCCAGTCCATGACTTGGAATTGGCGGCTATCATCTTCGCCCTGAAGATTTGGAGACATTATTTGTATGGTACCTCGTTTACCATTTACACGGATCACAAGAGCCTCAAGTTTTTATTCACTCAGGCGGAGCTGAACATGAGGCAGAGAAGGTGGATGGACTTACTCAAGGACTATGATTGTGAAATTGAGTACCATCCCGGAAAAGCTAACTTGACAGCAGACGCTTTGAGCCGGAAAGTGAGGAGTACTGCTGAGGACGTCATCCATTTGTCGGCTATGATGACCTCCTATTGCCATCTGGGCTATGATTTTGACATAGATGCATCACCAGTGTACGTATCGACCTTATTAGCTGAGCCAGATATCTATGAGAATATTAGAAGAGCTCAGAAGTCAGATGATGAGATTCAGAGATGGTTATCTTTATTGCATCTTGCTCAACCATCGAAGTTCAGAGTGGCCGAGGACGGATCTTTGAGATTGGGTAGCCGTTGGGTGGTTCCGAGTACGCCGGAGTTGCGTAGAGGGATCTTGGAGCGAGCTCATAGTAGCAGACTTAGCATCCACCCAGGCGGGAAGAAGATGTATAAAGATCTGCGTGGTCAGTTTTGGTGGAAAAGAATGAAGTTTGATGTCGTCGCTTTTGTTAAGAGGTGCTTGATCTGCCAGCAGGTTAAGGCAGAGAGACAGAGACCTGGCGGCGAGTTGAAAAGCTTGGAGATACAGAAGTGGAAGTGGGAACACATTTCCATGGACTTCGTAACTCACTTGCCGAGGAGTGCTTCGGGTTTTGATGCTATTTGGGTGATTGTGGATCGATTGACTAAGGTAGCTCATTTCATTCCCTATAGCATGACCTTCACCTTTTTGAGGATGGCTCAGTTGTATATTCGAGATGTGGTGAGATTGCATGGAATCCCCATTTCCATAGTGTCGGATCGAGATCCACGATTCACATCTCATTTTTGGGAGGGTCTTCAGTCAGCCTTGGGAACTGAAGTTAGATTGAGCACTGCTTATCATCCTCAGATGGATGGCCAGACTGAGCGTACTATCCAAATGCTCGAGGACATGTTGAGGGCTTGTGTATTGGAGTTCGATGTTTCTTGGCAAGATTCAGTGGCCTTGGTAGAATTCTCCTATAATAATAGCTACCAGGCAAGCATACAGATGGCTCCTTTTGAAGCCCTTTATGGCAGACGGTGTAGATCACCCTTGTGTTGGGACGACTTGGGCAGTAAATCAGTCGGAGGACCGGAACTGATACGAGAAATGGAAGAAAAGATAAAGATGATAAGACAGAAAATGAAAGCAGCCCATGACAGACAGGCAGCTTATGCGAATAAACGGCGGAGACCGTTGGAATTTCAGTTGGGAGATAAGGTCTTCTTGAAGATCTCGCCTTTCAGAGGCGTTGTGCGATTTGGGATGCGCGGAAAACTGTCTCCGAGGTATGTTGGACCGTACGAGATTTTGCAGCGCATCGGCACTTTGGCTTACCGACTACCTCTGCCACCTTCTTTATCTGGTATACATGATGTGTTCCATGTGTCTATGTTGCGGAAGTATGAGCCGGATCCGTCTCATGTGTTGCAGCCTTCCGAGGTTAAGTTAGAATCCGATATCCTATGTGGAACGGCCTGTTAGGATTCTGGATCGGGTAGACCGCAGACTTCGGAACAAAGTGATACCTATGATCAAGGTTCAGTGGGATCGCAGGGGTGTCGAGGAGGCTACGTGGGAGACGGGGCGGCATATGGTGCAGCACTACCCGGAACTATTTTCTGGTATGTTATTTATGTTTAGTTCTTGTTGGGGTAAGTTCATGTGATTTCGAGGATGAAATCTTATAAGTAGGGGAGTATTGTGATATCCCCGAAATAATTAATTGCAATTTGGGCATTAATTATGTTTATATGATGAATTGTGGTGATAATTAATTATGTACTGGATTTAATTATCATATTGAAATGCTTGTCACATGATAGGTGTGACCGGGGATGCATTTCGGGATGCATGTTATGCATGTTGGGAGTTTAAGGATTATTATGGTTGTTTATGGTAATCGATAATTATTTGGTCGAACATGATTTTAATTGGGGTTTTGATGCATTTTGGGAGAATGCTTTAAAATATCATGTTGGGGTGTTTTATACACCATGGAATTGTGGAATGCATTTTATTTTAAAACAACCCACTTATACCCCAACCTCTCTACACCCATCACTCATACTTTCCCCCAATTTCTCCTCCAAACCCTTCCTTCTCTTCATTTTCGATTTTGGGCAAAAGGGTGAAGAGAAATCCTTCCAAAAACTTGATTTTTGGGATTTGGTGTGAGATTTGAAGTCCCCTAGAGGTATGGATACCTCCATGTTGTTCTTATTGTGTTTGGTTTGAGATTGAAATAGTTTTGAAGGGTTTTGGAAATGGGTTACTTTGGGTTGGTATCATTTTTGGTTGGTGTTGGACTTTTGTGTTGCTTGAGGTGTATTTTGTTGATTTATTGTGTTATTATGTTGTTGGGTTGGTGGGAGGAGTATTGGTATGAGTTGGGATGATTTTGGTGTGCATTAATGGTGGAAAATCGCGAGTCTGTGTGAGGCGATCGACCGCCTGAAATGAGGCGACCGATCGCCAACAGGCAGTACCAAAATCGCAGGGTAGGCGATCGATCGCCTGAAATGGCGCGATCGATCGCCGAGAGGCAGTGTCCAAAATATAAGGTAGGCGATCGATCGCCATGTATGGCGCGATCGATCGCCGCGAAGCAAAAATTGAGGCGATCGATCGCCTCAGCGAAGCGATCGATCGCCAGCAGTGGAATTTTGGAAAATGGATTTTTTTGACGATTTTTTGGTATTTGATTATTATTTGGCTTCTAATATGGGGTTGTGTGATTGTGTAGAACCATCCCAGGTGGCAACGCAACCGAGGAAGTGAAGCCATATCAAATTCCACTTTTGGAAAGGTACGTAGAGAACGTACGGGCACCCAACGGTACATGTATCCAATATACTCATTGTTTATGCATTGTGGATGCGAGTATATATGGAATTATGCATTGTGGATGCAAATACATGTTGAATTATGCATGATGATTGTATATGCATATGATGGTTATTGGTGCACATCCCATGACTCGTGGTCATCCCTTGATGATTTTAATGCTTGCCGCTATTTGATTTGTTGCCGCTAAATGTGAAGCGACGGGTGGGAGCGCCGCATGTCACATTTAAGCGTGGTTATCATATGAGGCGAGGAAAGAATATTTGCCGCTCAATGCGAAGCGAGGGGTGGGAGCGCCGCATGTCCATTGAAGCGAGGTTATTCTATGCCGCCGATATGAAAAGCGAGGGGCATTAAAATACATTGTGATGAACAGACTAGGGATTGGTGATTGGTGATTGGTAATTGGTGATGATGAAATGGTATTATGTCATGACATGTGTGGACCATTAAATAATCTATTTGATTATACTCATGAGTTATGGTACAGGGACAACCAAACAGTAAGCGTTTAAAATGCATGGGAAAAACAGGAAGTGTTTTATTATGATTTATGCATTTACGCCTTATATTCATATTGTGTTGGATATGAATAATATTATTGCTCATGTTTGGGGGTTGTCCTTGTAGGTACTTTTTGGCATGATGAAAAAGGGGCTAAAGCGGGTTGAGGTGGTGAGCTTGTGAAGAATACTTTTGAGAAAAGAAGGACAGGATTACTTTTGTATAGTATCTACTCTAGGAGTAGTGTAAAGCTATAGTTGATAACATTCAATTTTTGATTGGGAATGTAATTAATCCATTGATAGTCCTTGACTTGGCATGTAATTCTTAAGGCTCATAGTCTCAACACGAACATTTATACTCTGATGATGTATGTTAGCTCTAATTATGCTTTAATCCGCACTTAAGGAACTAGGGTCCTTACAATAGTCAAATCATACGATTTGAATGTGAATTGAGAAAAGTCTAGAACTTGCTTGAGTACCCTTCAAGGCGAAATACTGACGTTATATGGCTTAGGATGATTTAGGCGATTGTTGAACAGTTTAGTCTTTCGAGCCACCTAATAACATCATTTATTCATTAGTAACCCCCTTTGAGCTTAATGAAAAAATTGAATGGCATGTGCTTAGGCACATGATTAACCCCCATTCAGCATCATTTCAAATCCTACAGCAACCACCATATTTCTAGCTTATACACTATTTCCTACTCTTGACTGAGTAAGCCCTGTTGCGCGTTAATACTTTGAAAATCTCTCAATTGAAAAACGATGGTGGAAAGTAGTGGATGAATTGAAGGTGTAAAAGAAAATGAGGTATTGAATTAGAGATAAAATATGGAGTTGTGAAAGTCAAGAAAATGAATGATGAATAAGCAAAAAGGAGAATGAAGAGTGAAAGGGGGTGCGCAATACATATATCGGACTTACTCGATCTTTTGAAACTCTTACCCTTTTTGTTGAAGCCATGAACTGTTGCCATACATTATGAGCCAATTAAGACATATTGACCGAGTCATGTTCGTCCAATATACTAGTGGAGAAGGTTACAAAAGTTAAGCATATGGACTCTCGAGAGACATGTTTGATGAATATGCGTTGACATTACAGACACACGTCTCATTACCTTGATCGCTGTTGTCCATTCTTATTATAAGCCCATGATTCTACTAGATAATAATTTTGAAACAAAAATGATACTGTGAAAAGCCCTATAGTGAATAAAAATCTTTTTTCATTGAGGGTGACATGAAATAGAGTCGAATGCTAGACCATGAATCTCTGAGGCCAATCATGATTGATCATTGCACAACTTGAGATGAATTTGTTGTTTACATTTTTATTTTCTTTTCTTTTGTTCCTAATTTTGCTCGGGACTAGCAAAAATCTAAGTTTAGGGGGTTTGATTAAGTGCATTTTTGCACTTATTATTTCTTTTATTTCTTTTGGATTGATGTTGGTTTTTAGATCAGAATTATGCGTTTTGTGTCTGTTTTTGTGTTTACAGGAATCCAAGTAAGGATGAGTGCTATGAGAAGGAAAATTGCATGAAATAACAAGAAAATGGTTGAATACCGTCAAGGCAAGACGAAGAAAAAGAAGAAAAATCGAAGATGAAGAATCTGTCATCAGAGATTGATCTCCTGACATCAGAGATTGATCCCTGAAAATGGAGACTGATCGCCTGAAAATAGAGATTGATCCTTGAAAACAGAGATCGATCTCCATAAAAATAGAGATCGATCTCTATGGACAGAATGTTGGGAAACAAATTTGGCAAAACAGTGATCAATCGCTGAAATAGAGATCGATCGCCAAAAGAAGATTTTTGAACAATAATGAAGCAGAGATCGATCGCTGAAAACAGAGATCAATTGCTGCGCGAGTCCAGCCCATTAAAAATTGGCGGATGCAAGGGTTTAAAAGGCGGCCTAACCTATTTTTTAGGGACTTTTGACACTCTTTCAAGGGCAAGACACATTGAGCTGTTGTTAGGATTCCAAGGGCAAGGATTTCATCATAAATACGAAGGCGGGTTTCATTTGGGGAATGAGAATTGCTTCCATATCGTTTTGTATCTCTTACTTACGTTCGTTTATGAATTTCTCAAACATGTCTATGTGTTTTATGAATTCTAGGATGAACTAATCCCTTCTTTCTAGGGGGAAGACGTAGTTTGATTGTATATTATGTTTTGGTTTGATTGATTTACATATTAGGATTTATCACATGGTTTATTTGTGTTTCCTTGCTTTGAATGCAATTTAATTGACTGGCCATTGATTTTAGTGTAATATTTGTTTGTGATCTCACTCGGGAGAGGAGATTGTGAACAGGACATAGGAAAACACATCATGGATGTTTATATCGTCGACAGACGTATAACTCCATTGAAGCCTTTGAAGGAATAATTGTGCCATCATTATTGTTTAATATTTAATCATAGGGATATCAATGTTGGTATTGAATGATAATTTCTAATATCATTTGGAAAGGGAGTAAGAAACACTTAAGAATTCTTGGCTAATAAACTAGATAAATTCAAGTGAAATCGGACCTCTAGAATCATTCTTATAATTAATTCTCTTGAATTGTTGCAACTGCTAGTTAGTGATTTACGTTATTTGACAACCAACAACACTACTCATTTTCTAAATAGGATTAAGATCATCTAGCATAAGTATTTAATTAATACTATAACCAATCTTCGTGGGTTCACCATCCGTATTCATATCCATATACTAAAACTTGACATCGTACGCTTGCGATACGTTTTGCACGCAACAACCGTTCAACTCAATGATATATGGGTGTGACCACTTTTATTGACATCATATGTCATATGAAATACCCGTATTATAAATCTCGCATCTAGTATACAATATATATTATAAAGTATCGTTTGAAGACTGTGAAATGATAAGTAGATAGTGATTAGAAAGTAAGAGAGTGTGATAAATAAGATACTATGATAAGTAATATGATGTTTGTTATGATTTTAAAATGGTGGCTTTATTTGATATTTGTTGTAATGACTAAAATACCCCTATTGCTATTTTTCAAATTTTTGGTGGGAAATTATATATTTTTGAATTTATATGCTTTTAGTATTTATAATTTGAATTAGTTGAATTTTTCGAATTTGAAATTTTGGTGGGGATATCAAATTTTGTAAAGTAAAATAGATGGGAAATGGCAATGGTTTTTAATTTTTGTAAACAAAGTAGGATTATTAACATGAATTTAATCCATAATTTCAAATATTAAATTAAAAAAAAATTAACCATATACACCTCAATCAACAACTCCAAACGGTGTCTAAGAATAGAATACATAAAATCAATCCCAATGACTTGAAAGTTAATTGGAAAATCTTCAATGAAAAAGTTTGACAATAAAAATAGATTGTAGTTTTGATTTTAAGAACTCGTGGGAAAAAAAAAAAACTTTAGCTAAATAATCTTTTAAGAGTTCTGATTGTTGGAAGTTAGTGGTTGAGCACAAAGGAGGAGGGAAGGGGGTGCGGCTATTTGCAGTCGTTACAGGATTTTTTCCCATTATTATTTTTGTTTGCCCATGCCTTACCGCAGATTTCATCCAGCTAGCAAATGTTTTTTCATGTTTGCCCACGCTGATATGGATAATGCACGTAAATTGGTTGATGAAATTTCTGAACTAGATTATAGTTATTTGGAATGCATCGATTAATGGGGTTTCTTTTAATTTGTTTGGTAACAAAGTTTTTCAGCTTTTTCATAAAATGCTTTACATGTCTATGAAGCGTAACAATAGCATATTAGCTAACTGTTTCAGGTATGTTCAAAGTTGGGAGCTTTCGATTTTGGAAAACCTCTTCATGGACTTGCTTATAAACTTGGATATGCAATGGATGAGTCTATAATACCTACAATTTTGATCCATGTGCTTTAAATTGGAGGCTAAGAATGAGGATTATTTTGTTGGAAATTTAATGCTTAATGAATTGAAATTAAGTAGCTCCAGCACTGCAAAGGTTCAAAAACACCATTTCATGTACTGGTGCATGTTTTCACGAAAAAACACTCATTGAAAAGACATCTGTTGGTTGTGTCTCCTGCATTTTATATATGGATCCTCTATTGAATGAAGAGCATGTAATACAAAGAATTCTCTGAAAACAATAGAAAACAAAAGATTGAGAGAAGCATACGAAGTGCAATTGCATTTCGTTTTCATATCCTTTCTTGAATGAGAAAGTTTACAACATTAGTTGTTGTTAGACATGTGTTTTATAGTGTTATGAATACAAGTAGGTCATTGTATATTAGGATAAAGCACTATGAACGGGACAAAATTGTAACACTCATAGAAATTAAGAAAGTTAATTAACAAAAGATTAAGAAATGTAATTAATAAGTAAAAATTCTTAAGGAAATAATAAAATAAGTTTAGAGGTATGCCAGAGTTGAGAATTATATGAAATTGCGTATATATTGAGGATGCGTTGTGAGAATATTAAATGATCTTAGGACTAAATAGATAATACTTAATTTTATTAAAGTTACTCAATAATGACTCAAAAAAAATTAATTATTAATTAATATTCTGTATATTATGTTAATAAATACAGAAAAGCAAGGGAATTGAAAATTATATAAATAAAATGTATATCCATTGATATGTAGATATAGACACATGCATGTGTGATTTATACATAAAATGGTGATGGCAAAATGGAAATTAAGAGAATAAATATAAGTTGAGTCATATTATAAAATGGTTGCTTTTTCTTTATTATTTAAAAAAAAAAAACAATCGACAGCAAATTCAAGTGCACATTTAGAAGCTTCACTTCTTCACGATTTGATCGACAAAGACTTAGTTTAATCTTCAAATCAGAGATGGATTTGAGCTCCTTGTCTTTTTAGCTCTAAAGTGAGGTATATTTGTTTAGACTTGTTTAAAGATAGATTGATAAATGTGTTGTTTATATAGATTGAATAAATGTTAAAATATTGATGCAAGTTCTAGATAGAAGCAGAGCAATCGAATAATATAATCATTTTTACTCCAGCCATTTAGGTACATTCTATCTTAACAAAGATAATAAATTATCTTTGAGTAAACATGTTAATCAATATCAATAAGTGATTAGAATTGAGAATATGTATCACTTAAAGAGTTGTTGTAGAATGTGATATAAATAATAGGGATAATCACATTTATACCCACTGACTTTGACGTAATTACAGAAACCTTCCATATGGTTTGGAAATTACAGAACCTCCCCTCAAGTTAGGTTAAACATTACAGACAAGTCCAGCCGTTAGTAAAATAGACGGCTTTTACAGAAATATCCCCTAATTTTTAACGAAAACACCTGTACAACTTTGACATCTATTTTGACCTAAATTTTTAACGGGGGCGTCTTTGTAATTATGATATTTTTTAGGGGGTGTGATCGCAACGAAATCATTATCTTATATTTTGAATTATTTATTTAAGATAATAGTTACTCAAACTTTTTTTATTTTTCTGATAATTTTAATTTTTTATCATTTTATTCTATATTGTAAAATATCATTACATACCATAAAAAATTCAAAACTTATATATATACACATCATTTAAAAATGTTGTTAGAATTATCGACATTTGTAACATTTTGAATTAAATCGAATTGAAAGTCAAATTAAAGAATAATATGTTCGATTGTTGTTTTCGGAATTGAAATCAATAAATATTGGTTCGCCAAAAAATACCGTAAAAACTGGATAATATATAATCATCGTACTTTCAATAAATTATTTAAAATGTAAATAATATATGATTAATAATTTGAGAACGAGAAAAAAAATTAAATTTTGAAAATAAACTACCCAAATACGAGTTCAACTAGGGGTGGACATTCAGTCAAAATCGTACCGAATTTGTAAAAACTGAACCGACCGAATTTGTTTTTCACCCAACTGAACTGACTTATTTTTATATTAAATCGAACAAATCGATTCGATAAAGCATTGATTGTCATTAAAGTTAATGGCCTAAAACATATCATTTAAATTCAACATCTAAACATATAATTGTCTAAAAGATATTTGGCTAAACTTATTTTAAATAGCCCATTAGTTGTGAAGTCTTATTTTAACAATAAGATGCTAAAATATTTGGACAACTTATTTTAAATATGTTAAAGATTTTGATAAGTTTGATATCACAATATCATTTTATCATCGTAATTACCCAAAAAAAAAATACGATACTATGAAAATATACAATTAGTTAATTTTGAAAGTATTTATTATGAAAACTAGTTTACGGTTTAAAAATATTTAATATATAATTCTTTGAAATAAATAAAAAAAGAAAAAAAACATAAAAATAGAAGAAATAAATAAAAATAATACTACACAATAGGAGATGTAACTATAATGTATAGTATACTTTGGTGGCGTATATGTAATATTTTGATAATTTTATATTACATATAGTATAGGGGTATATCTGTAATGTTTTGATAATTACATATACAAAAGGGCAAAAGAGTCATTTCACACATTCTGTTAATTGTTTTTGACGACGTTACACACGAGGGGAGGTCTCTATAATTTTCCAAGGTTGAGGGAAGGTTTATCTAATTCGGCCAAAATCGAGGAGTTATAGATGTAATTATCTCAAAATAATATTGTATATTTTATATGGAGATTGATAATTGAACATATACGATATAGTTAAATGATTGCATAAGGGCATCAGTTATAGATTGATGTGGGCCAATGGATAACATATCTAATTTGACATTATTGATGTGGTAGACGTGGACTTATGAGTCCATGATGTGGGCCAGTGAATGACATATATGGTCCTGATATTAAGTAAATGGCTGAAATGGACTGATAAGTCCATGATGTAGGCCAGTGCATGACATATCTGATCTGATGATGGTTAATGCATTGCGATGTAACACTGAAATGATGAGATGAGATAAATTGGCAATGAACCTTACTTGCATTGCATATGCTATCATTATGGTTTAGTTTGGATAGGATACTTCCGACAAGGAGGCAATGTATGATTATTTGTTAAACTGTTAAGCTGTTTGAGAAGATGTTTACAAATAGTTTAAATTTTGTTTATGTTTGGATATGAACTTATTGGGCGTTAGCTCACCTTTTATGGATTTGCTTTTCAGGTGACATGACAAGTACTAATAGACGGGGCCAGAGTTACACTGATGATGGGATAAATGGTAGAGCCACTAGTCACTAGTGTATTTCTTTACTGGAGAAACATACTATTAACCTTTGATGTGGTTGTGAGATTGTATAATCTCATGTTTAAAGTTTAAGAATGAGTAGTCTTTATATATCTTTGATGTATATGATGGTATGAATGTTTACAAGGTATATGTTTATGTTTATGTGAATTGATCAGTGTTTTGGTCAGGTATGTCAGTTTTTAAGTTATGCTGGGAAGTATTTACTTTGGTATTAGCGGGCCTGCCATATTTTATTAGGATCGCGATGTTGGATTGTGATAAATACAGTCGAGATGTTGTCCATTTATTGTTTTATTTTAAGGCATTCCGGCTCAGGTAAACTTTATAAATCATTACGTGGTCAATCTTGGTTTTAGAGGCATCATTGTGTTTGATTAAGATTTGAGGTTAACTGAGGGTACTAAAAAAAACTTCTTAAAGACAGTGTATAGCACTTGTCTCTACTTGTTCGGTCATTTTTCTAAGCATGCTATCACAACAAAGAATTTCCGTTGATAAGAATTGTATTCCCAAAGCAGTGAACTAATAATTTAAGAAGATTTTTGTTATTGAAAAATGGCATCCACATCCACTAATGTTCATGCGACACATGGAGAAAAGCCGACAAAGTTCACTGCGCAGACTTCAAGAGATGTCAACAAAAATGCTTTTTTACCTCACACAATAGTTTGACAAGGTTTTTGAAAGACGATCCTCCTACCATCGCAGGAGATGAAAATGAACCCCGGGTGAGGGCCCCTGTAGCATGGAATCAAAGCGGTTTTCTAATTACATACGGAATGGTCTTGATGATGCATTATACATGTATATTGTCAAGTTCGAACCACAAAGAAATTTTGGAATATGCTTGAAACCAAGTAAATGCGGAAGATGTCGGCCTTAAGAAGTTAATTGTTGGGTATTTCTTGGACTTTGAAATGATAGACTCAAAATCCTTTGTGAATCAAGTGCAAGAAATTTAACTGATCTTGCACGAGATTCGTGCGGAAGAAATGAGTCTAAGCGAGTCCTTCCAAGTTGTAGCCATAATTGAGAAACTTTTTCCAATGTGGAAAGTATTTAAGAGTTATCTGAAACACAAGAATAAATGAAACTCGATGACATGATTCACCAAGGATTAAAGAAGATAATTAGAAGTCGAAAATCAATTTGAACAAGATGGTTGCAGGAGCCAATAATGGAATCAAGCAATAATGGAAAGAAAATGAAAACCCAGATGCCCAACATCAAAGGATATAAAAAAATTTAAAGGAACTTGTTGCAAACTTGGAAGGCCAAACCATTTAGCAAAGATTGTCATGATAAAATGGACAATCAAAAGAAAGTTAAGGGTCAAAACAAAATAACTGAATATGACAAGATGTCCGACTAATTAGCTGATCTAATGCTTACCACTTGAAGTCTTGTAATTCAACATAGTTGTATATCCATAAATATGTTTATTCAAAATATATGTAACTGAGGTTCATGCGATTTTGAAAGCAATAAAATTTAAGCTTTTACTTATTTGGTAAATTCTTGTGATTTGTGACATGATTGTTTAGTCATATAATTATAATTCATTACGTAAATTAGTAAAGTTAAATTTATTATCTTCTGTGAATGTTAACTTAAAAATATAAGTGCGAGACTTGTATGTAGGCTAAGTTAACAAAATTGTAGCTCAATTCGATTGAAAGAAAAAACGTGACCTCTAGAATTAATTCATAATAATATTTTTTGATAGAAAGCTTATGCAACTAGATGTGGAAAAAATAATTCGTCACTTTATTGATGCTTGCACAAATATTTTTATGGCTATTTGGCACAAAGCAAAGACAAGACCATTGAAGTGCTTAAATACTATAAGAATGATGTTGAAAATCAATAAAGCAAACAACCATTTGGTACGAAGCAAAGACAAGACCATTGACGTGTTTAAACACTATAAGAATGAGGCTGGGAACTAATAAAACAAACCATTTATGGGTCGATATTGGTTCAACACCCCAAATTTTTTTGATTCTGTTTGAGTTTTCTAAGAATTTTACACTCAAGATTCAAATTTGAAAGAAATTAAATATCATATTTGAGGTTTCTAAGTTTTGTACGCCTAAAATACAAATGAAAAATCAAGTGTCATAATTTTCTGACTAGGCGTTTTCTTTCTCTCATTTGATTCAATATGAGTTTTCAAAGCACTTTACGCTTAATGCTTGAATTTGGAAGAAATTAAAACGAGTCTTCTAATTTTTGTACGCTTAAATATTTGTGAATCAAATATGAGAATAAAGTTCAAGTTTAAACGTTTGTAAGGAAGCATGCTTCAATCAAAATTCTGCAAAACATAAAATCTTGAAGTTTGATTTCTAAGTTGATAATGCTTACA
The DNA here is from genome assembly GCA_907163345.1 of Haberlea rhodopensis. NCBI lineage: Eukaryota > Viridiplantae > Streptophyta > Magnoliopsida > Lamiales > Gesneriaceae > Haberlea > Haberlea rhodopensis. Next base: position 19,884,630 of record CAJQUN010000004.1, on the reverse strand, counting down.
ACTTGAAACTTGAAAGTTGACCACTATTGTCATATTTCGAGATTATACCAAAACTTGTGGGGAAGCAATCTTATTGGTCAACCATGTTATGAATAAAATACCCCTTAAGAAAAATGACATAACGGTTTGAGTTGTGGAAATGACGGAACTTTCCTACAAATATCTCAAAGAGTGTGGGTGTTTGGCGAAAGTAGAAGTACAACAGCCAAAATAAATAAATCGACTTATAAAGTCGTTATGTAGACTAAGACAAGTGCCAAAATGATGACAAGTAAAAATGTGAGAAAACTATGTTTTCAAATAGATTTGAAGTAAACAAGTGTGATGAATGTGTATACATAAAAGACACACCCGAGCCATATATGTAAATATGCTAGAATTTTGATGATGTTCTCGGAAAACAATATAGAGATCATCAAAAATGATGAAGAAAATGTTGACGAAATATTTTGATATGATGAATATTGGTGCAAAAAATATCATACTTGGAATTAAAGTTTCCAAGACCTGTAAATGATATCATATTTAATTCTAGTTTCAAATCTTTTAAGCTTTTGCGCTTAATTTCCAAGCTTGCAAGAAATAAAATCTTGAACTTGGGTTTTTAAGAATCTCTATGCTTAAACTTTGAATAATAAATTAGATTTGAGATTTTTTTCTAGTTTTGAATTTTATAAGAAATAAAGCCTCAATCCGAGTTTGCAAGAAATGAAATCTTGGATTTAGATTCCTAAGTTTGCAACTCTTAAAATTCAAAACTCGGAAGGATAAAGTGACGCAAATTGGATATATGACATGAAAGACTCGAAATCTACAAATGTTTGTGTTTATCATTGGCGTAGCTGTAGTGTCTTAGAAATCCTCTAGGCAAACTTGCATTAATTAATCCATGATGAGATCAAGGTTTATACTTTATAGCTCTAGACAAAGCTGCGAAAGAAGCAAAATGACTTCATAATTTCTTCAAAGATATTCCATGTTGGACAAAACAATGTCATCAATTATGATTAATTGTGATCATTAGTCGTTAGTTGCTTTAACATAAAATAGTATATATAACGGTAAGTCTCAGCATATTATGTGAACTCAAAAGATAACTTGGTGAATCATAGTAGCAACCCAACCTTGTTCACTGGAAATCACAAGAGCTTGGTTGGTTCAACTGGACAACTAGATTATGAAAATTTAAGTTAGCACTTGGAAATTTTCAAAGAACATTCCTAGGATGAAGAGTGCTTGCGAACTACCAGAGTAGTGAGGTTAAGTTCGATAATTTTAATGATTCCTAGTTGAAAAAATGGAGTATGGTAGGATACCCTTTATATGAGATCACTTATGTAAGTGTGAGGACGATCCGCCTCAATGAAAACACTTATGAAGCAAAGATGTGATACATGGTCAAAACGGATAGAACCAAAAAATCAAAGCAAATATAAAGAAGTTATTGTCTTGATTATTGTCTGCTACACAAACCATCAAGAATTTAAAGACATCATGTTCACTTCGTGCATAGTAAATCCGTTAGTGTGCTACTAAGGAAAGGTTCAAAGCCAATAGCTACATATTCTAATCCAATAATTTTTCATGTGAACTCTCTTACGACATCATGTGCATTCATGTGGAGGATTGTTGAAAATTTTAAGGCTTAATGAATTGAAATTAAGCAAGATGAAGATTACACAAGAAAATCTCGAAAACATGGAGAAGACAAAAAAAATCAAACAAAAGGTGCGGCATCCAGCTCTGCCCAGGCAGCGTCCTAGCATTGCATGTCTTGCTTGGGTCGATTCCCAGGCAAAAGGGGCAGCACTAGGGTGCCCGAAAAGTGGTGCCTATCACTACGAAGGGCCAAAAACACCCTTTCATGTATTGGTGCATGTTTTCGAGGAAAATAATCATTGAAAAGACATCTGTTGATCTTATCTAATGCGTTATATATATATATACACACACATATATATATATATTTATATTGAATGAAAAAAAACATTTAATACAAAGAACTCTGCAAACAATATACAACAAAAGATTGAGAGAAGCGTACAAAGTGTAATTACATATCATTTGCATATCATTTCTCGAAAGAAAAAGTTTGCAACATTAGTGGTTGTTAGACTTGTGTTTTGTAGTGCAACTAACATAAGTAAAATTGTTGTATTTTCGTAGAAGATTTTTGGATTTCGTAATCATTGTGAGTGATGCAAAATCTTCTTAAAGACAAAGTGTGCAGTATTTGCTTTGACATGCTCCTGCCATTTTTCTACGCCTGCTATTACAATGAAGACTCCTGCCGATAAGCATCGTATTCCCAAAGCACGTGAACCAACAGATTTAAATCTTAATGTGTGCAATGCATTGATGGACTTTTATAGTGACTGCCATGAGTTGACCTATTCTTTTAATATATTCGATATAATGGTTTTTCAAAAGTACTATCTCGTGGAACACAATAAATATTTGGATGCATGGAAAATTTAGGAACAGAGAGGGCAATTCTCATTTAGCATCAGATGAGGTAAAAGGATGTTGAGTTTGATTTGGTTACCTTAATAAGCATTTTTTCATATCGCAGTAAGTATCGAAATTTAATCTTAGGGTTGGCGATTCATAACTATGATATTAACACTGGATTTGCAGATGATATTTCCATAGCTAATTCCCTTGTTAGCATGTAAATAAACTTTGGACAACTTGATGCAGGAAACTTTGGAGGAATTGAGACTTAAGAGGATGGCTACAATTGATGAGAGCTTGGAGATCTTGACAAAATCTTTTGGCTTCAAAGCTTTGTCTCTGTCCAGTTGTGATGGATTCACTGGTAAGATGCTCAAAGCTATAACCAGTCATAGTAGAAATTCAAAAACCGCGTTCTACATTGCACAATCCGTTATTTCACTTCGTTCGTCTTAAACTTTTTCAAGATGTTTAGATGTTTTCTAAATTGTGACATGTATTGACGGATAGCGTTTTATTTTATTTATAAATTTATAGTTTGTGGTGTTTTATGAAATGATTTTAGTTATTACGATAGCCAAAATGTAGTGTATGTTTTGTTTTATCAATGTAACATGCGGTGCTTTCTTAACATAATATATGATTCTTTTTTGAAAAGTATTTTGCCCTCAATATTAGAATCATTGCTCTGTCTTTGGTTGAACACGAGTTTGGAAGCATACTAAAAACTATGACAACTCGCCACCTAACCGTCCAAAAGTAGCATGATATTTCGAAAAAAGAAAGAGAACGATTTTGGAAAAAGGTAGAGAGCGATTCGAGCAGGCATACATTGGCGAATGCATTACGGTCTCCCTCAAATTATATATATATATATATATATCATATTTTTTTTAAAAACACTTATATTTGTTACACTTTCAGTAAAAATCCTACAATTTTATGAACGACGCTCGATTCACGCCTATACACACAAAGTCTACCACGCAACCAAATGTATGGCTCGAAACATCCCCCACTTTCTACACTCGTATATGTGGACAAGCTGTTTTTTCCTCTTCACTGTCACTTGTGACCCCTCTCCTCCAATGAGATAGGAGATTCCACCGCATATTCCCTCCAACCTCATCAACAAAATCTCGTTCTTGCACTCAACAACCAATCAAGATTTCACAACAACTTACGAATAGGATTTCGGTTACTAAGTGGAATTGCGTGAGGACTGAGGAGAGAGAGAGAATGAGAGCTAATTCTCATCTAGTGCTGGTTGATTTGCACAGCTCGTGGCATTCATCTCAACAGATTTCCAATTCCACGTTCGGCTACCTGCAGAATTGTAAATCTGCAGCTGCTTCTGTCACAGCGGCATTTCGTCGATCATGTGGCAGGCATGGGAAGATCTCGTCGTCCAGTACGCCGAAGATGGAGGTACGGACGACGGATATTCGCCGGCCGAGGGAGTGGTCTACGCTAGGAAATGGGTTGTTGTCAGTTTCCTCAAAAACGGCCTCCACATCTAGTCCGAGTTATCGAGAAGATGAAGTGGTCTCTGATATGAACATGTTTCTTGATATAGTGCCTTTGAGGATGCGGCGAGAACTGTTGAGGCATGATGAGATTGGGGAGCTGATCGAGGTGGTTATGGACTTGGGGAGGAAGCCCATCGCTCGCTTTCCTTCCGGGGACTTGATTATCTCAGAGCAGACTGTGAAGCTTGAGGATCTTCGACATGCAATCTCAAAGGTTGGTCCGTGACTCATGCTAATGGGACTGATTTCATAATTATGTTAGTTGTTGATGTCTCCAGCCACTTGATCTTTCTTCTGCGTGGTTTTGTAAAATGCATTAGAGTAGAGTTTGAAACATAATACCTTTGATATTTCAATCAGTTGGTCTTTATGATTTGGTCCTTCATCGACAATGTGGATTAGAAGATTTTTATGAAAAACAAAATGAAAAGAGAGATGAATCAGATCAGGTTGGAGCACTTGTGGAAGAACGTTGAGAACCTATTCACCAATTTCGTATTATAATAAGAAAGTGCTCATTTCACTTGTTAAATTTTCACAGTGATGCATGATAGCAACCTTCATGTTTTCGACTGTATTTTCACTGGGTGAATCCTAACAAAAGTGAATGATTTGAAACAGGAAGATATATAAGTATATGGCTGTATATTCACATATACTTGTACCGTCTTTAGGTGGGTGATTTCTCTGATGACAACCGTTCTGGAATTGATCGATGTCTGCATCGTATAAGTGCCATAAGAAATCGCAAAATGCAAGTTATAGGCCTTACTTGTCGAGTTGGTCGAGCTATATCTGGAAGTGCTGAAATCATACGCGACTTAGTTGAGGATGGAGGTTCGATTTTGGTTATAGGTCCTCCAGGAGTTGGCAAGACAACATTAATCAGGTATTAGTTAAGTTTTTTGATCCTCTAGAAACGCTAAGTATTTGTTTTAGATTTTGAGATGATCATATTTGAACATTTCTTAGTCTACATAATAAAGATAAAGTTTCTTCAGAATATAATTAGCTAGTGGGGCATTTTTAATTGTCCGATAGATCTACAATGTTAAGATATTCAATAATAAGCAGGTTTGTCGGCGTAGAGTATAACTTAATTTTATCGTGCAAATACTGATAATGAGACATTTACTTGAGCAGGGAAATTTCCAGAATGCTTGCTGATGACCACAAAAAACGTGTAATCGTCGTTGATACATCAAATGAAATTGGTGGTGATGGTGATGTACCCCATTCTGGTATTGGTCGTGCTAGAAGGATGCAAGTCCCAAATGTTCATTTGCAGCATAATGTGAGTGCTAGCAACTTGGTCCTTTCAGTGTTATTAGAAAGAAGATTTGCATTTGAATGGAGATGCTTTTTCTTTTTTTAATGTGCTTTTATTAAAGAAATTTGTTTGGTTGGGCTTTTATAATTTTAAATCGAAAGCCATAAATGTGGCTTTTGGGGCTTCTAGTTCACCTTTTCGTTACAAGTATAAAAAAACCGCTTCTTTGCTATCATACCTGAACATAAAACTGCTTATCTTTTTTACTTTATGTTTCTTTTTTAAAAAATATAATTTTAAAAAACCTCATTTAATGAATGTATATGTGTGTCTTTGGCCAATATAGATGCGACAAAACAAAATGGCTCAATGTCGAGGCAAGAGTTATACTTTTTATCCTAAAAACGATATTGCGCAGCTACGATGCTAACGGTTTCGATGACAATTCGTTTCTCAAGATATAACGACTATGATTCGTGATCGTAGTACTATAAATCACGAATCTTATAAAGCGCAAATGTTTAGTGTACTCTCAGAAAGTTGCAGGAAGTATGGAATGCAAGTCACTTGGATTAGATTTTTCTCTCTACATGTGATGTTCGTTTGCATGAGATGTTTAATTCAAATGGAGGAGTTGTTTATATAATAGCCCATGAGACATGATCAAAAAAATATCATTCCAAAGCATTATTTCATGAAAAATCGCACCACGTGCCCCAGCACCTAGCTTTCTACCCAGGGTCTCTCAACGCCTAATGCCGCCTATTGATTATATATTGAAATTCTCCATCGGTCTTTGAATATTGACTTTATGTATGATGATCCGGAGCAGGTAATGATTGAAGCAGTTGAAAATCACATGCCGGAAACCATTATAATTGATGAAATAGGAACTGAGCTTGAAGCATTGGCTGCTAGTACAATTGCTCAAAGAGGAGTTCAACTTGTTGCAACAGCACATGGAATTACTATAGAGAGTATCATCAAGAATCCCTCCTTGCAGATTCTTGTTGGTGGCATTGAGGTGAGGATGGATCTTTCTGCCTCCTACTTTGTTTCTACCCTTGTCAATTCAAATTTCCGGAATTAGGTTTGTTAGGCTCGCTAAAGTATGCAACAAACTTGGGCACGTTTGATTTTTTCTGGATCAAAATTTTCAATAGTAAATGCTTTTGTGTATTTTTTCCGGCAAAAAGAGTGTTACGCTGGGTGATGATGAAGCACGGAAGAGGAAAGTGCAGAAGACTATACTCGAGAGGAAAGGACCTCCATCATTTAGTTGTGCGGTTGAGATGATATCCAAAACCGAGTGTCGAGTTCATCATAGACTTGATGCGACTGTAGATGCTATTCTGGCTGGTATTTTGAAAGTTATATTAATTTACTTTTAACATTTCCGTATTATCTTTGGTATCAGATGTTGATTGCAGCTATCTTGAAACCCAGGAAAATATCCATTGTTTGAGGTCCGCCGAATAGATGATGAAGTTAAAGATCATGCTGGAGATACTGAAGCTAATAATTCGTCGAAATTGACGCAACTTGCAGAACAAAACCGTATTGGAGATGCTAAAGATAATAAGTCATTGAAGTTGTCTCAACAGACTGGAAAAGACCATGCCAGAGATGCTGAAGATTATGTTTCGTTGAATTCAAATCGAACTGAACAAAACCATTTTGGAGATTTTAACGTGGCAAATGTGGAAAGTGAAGAAAATAAAACAAAGCGTCACAAGGAAGTTGATGCTTATGATCCCAAGTCCAAGAAAATTAGATCTAACATAACAGTGAGCAGAAAAAGCCCGATATATGTTTATACTTACAAGGTACTTTGATCCCGCCTTCATTTTGATGAACACTGTGACCTTTTCAAACAGTGTATTATAATTTAAATAGAGCGCAAAATCAAATTGATATTTTTTTGGGCTGTGTTTCAGATCCAGGATACTGATTTATTACTAGTAGCAGCTGTAATGGGGCTTGATGATAAAATAGATGTAACTGATGATATTAGTTTCGCAGATGCTATTCTAGCATCTAATTATGAAATAAAACAGAATCCTTGTATCCGGGGTGTTGCAAAATCTCATCAGATGCCTGTTTTTGTCATCAAGGTATTGTAGTAGTGCCTTTTTATCCAACAAGAATTTTAGAGATGTAAATGACTTTTTAATTATCTTTTATTTGTTAAAAATCGTAGTCAAGTACGATGGCTCAAATGGTGAAGGCAATCCGTATGATTCTTGGGATGGATTCGTTTAGCACTACACAAAAGCAATCGGGCAGAACTTCTTTAGCTATTGAGATTGAAGACGACGCGCCAAAGAGACAACCATCCCTAGAGGAGATTGATGCCTTGGAGGTGCACAACTTTCTGCTATTTAATTATGTCTCAACACCTTTTGTTTTGAAAATAGGACTATGATACAATTGATTTGAGCTTTATTGAATAAACGTGGGATTTGTGATGTTGTGAGTGATTGAGGCTGACAATGCTACCATCTTTTGGAGATACCTATTATAGTTTGACTCTGGAAATTTATTCTCCCTACAACGTAAACTTGCGGACCTCATTTAGTTGAGGAGGGTCAAAGAACATAGTCGGAGCACTTAATGTGTTTTGGGGTGGTGATATCTATGTATTTAAGTTATTACCATGAAATTGGAAGTTTTTACTTTTTACCGCTACTAGTCTATGCTTGCCTAATTACTGGGTCCACCTTGTCAATATAATAGTTCTAGGAGCTGCATAATGTCACTGCTTTTTCTCCTCAAATGACAAAAGGGAAGCCACAGATTTTGCAACGTCAGTTTCTTTCAGTCTGGCCTCATGTCTCTGTGATAAAATTGCTCTGTTGCATGGACCTTGTAGCACCCGATTCACAAAAATGTTGTGGGATTATTTTGGACTCGGAGTCTCGGACTCATCAAACACTTTCATCTTTTTCACTGGTTAAGCCTTGGTGCAACCACTTATCCTAATTTTATTGCTTCATACCAGGAAGTTCGACTCGCAATCGAGTATATAGTTATCCCTGGTGGTGAGCCAGTCGAACTTTTACCTAGGCAGTCTGAGATTGTTGCTCGACAACTTGAGCTGGTCGAGAGTTATCAGTTAGCTGCTGAGAATTCAGGTACAGAATTAAACCCGCGACTGCAAATCCTTCCTCAGAAAGTGAATAAAGGAAATTTCAAGCCAAGTTCAAGTTTTTTCTTCAAGTATGATAGTTCCATGGCTGGTGGCGGCGGAGGTGCTAGTGTTATTAAGCTACCGTTTCTGCCTGAATAATGGGATATCATGAATCACGTATCAACTAATGGTTGATGTGCATAGGAATCTTGTATATTTATGTCATTTATCCATATTTTATATATTTTCTTCTTCCTAAATACTGATTTGGTGAAGGTATTAGCTGATTATTATGCAAAGTGTTGTACACTGTAATTACAATTGAATTGGAAAAAGAACCATTCGTGGGTATTGGAATTGCTTAAAATCATTTTTTAGAAATAACTACAATTTTGGTTTCTATTGTTTCGGTGCTAAAACTATCTTGGTATCATTTGTTTGCCATGCGTCAATAAGTCATTCGACTTATGAAGTTTAGACATTTTGTCCCTGACGCTAAATCATGTTAAAAGTTTTTTGAGATTTCTTTGAATTGGGGACTTTTCTGATTGGGGCAATTACATTTTTTGTTTCAATCGTTTTGGACCAAAATTAAATATTGGTCATGACAACGTGCAGTGTCATAGTGATTAGTCACCCAGAACACATATATTAACTCGAGTTCGAGTCTCACCAACAGCATATTAAGATTGTTCCAAAAAAAATTTATATTGGTCACTGTTACATTTCAATGTATCCTTTCTCGTTTGTTTTTAATGACGATTTAGCATTGAGGCAAAAAGTATCTAAAACTTATAAATCAAAAGACTTTTTTTGCACATAAAAATGATTTTGTTCCAACTTCCAAGCAATAGGGACGAAAAAAAGTATTTTTAAAACTAACGAGATTGGTGTGAGATGTTCGGTTTTCTATTAGGTTTTAAAAACGAAGTGTTCAAAATTTATAGATTCAAGTGTTCCAAATCCCTCCCAATATTTTTCCTTGCGTGTTTAATTTGTTCTAGAATAGCCAATTTTATTCGGTTTGTGTTTTGTGTACTAATTCTCTTTTGGAAAATCCACGTGTTGCGTTGTTTTACAAAAAAATTGAAAAGACTTTATATTTGTCCCATTATTCAATAAATGGCAAGAAGAGTTTGACAAAATGTTGTCAAACAGATTAACAAGTGTGACATATATGTACACCCCTAATCATATGTATGCTTGTGTACTGATGATATGCTAATTGGGGAATCAATTAGAAATCATCAAGTATCAAAGAAAAATGTTAACGAGACATTTTTGACATGTGTGCATTAAGAACAATACTTGAAATTAAAGTTTCCAAGGTATTTGAAGAATGAAATCTCAAAGATTAATTAGAGTTTAAAATTTTAAGCTTTGCACTTAAATTTCAAGTTTGCAAGAAATAGAATCTTGAACTTGTAATTTTTGAGAATCTATGCGCTTAAAATTTGAATTGTGAATTAAAGTTGAGTATTTTCTATGGTCTCGAATTTTGTAAGAAATAACGCGTTAACAACACTTAAAATTCGATGATGAAAATATCCTAAAAGGATAAAATGATGTAAAGGATGTAATGTAATTACCAAAAATTGAAGATATACTGTTGTGGAAAAATGCTCTATGCAAAACATATAAAGCTTCTTCGACCGAGTGGCTTTATAAGTTGTTAGAGAAAAATCTCATACATGCAACTAAAACATGTTGCGCTAATGCTATATGACAAAATGATCTCCAGTGGCATAATCATGAGTGATTATGTGAAACCGCGGATCCACATATGAATGATTAACCGAGAGATCATATGGAAGTTTGACAGTAGTGGATACCCAACCTATGTGACTGGAGATCCCAAGATCCACGTTCAAAATGGATAACCAAACTACTAGATTGTATAAACCCCTTGGAGAATTAATGTCCGACCAATTCCTATGATAAGAGGTGTAGCTTGCAAAATGGGTACGAGGATAGGCAAAAGGCCTTTAATGATTTCCTAAGACATATGAGAATATGCTGGAGTATAGCGGGATACTCTTCTAGAGATCACCTACGTGAGTGCGAATTGTGGCCGCTTCAAAGTGGAAAGCACTTATGAAACCAAGCATGGTCCAAGGACGGAATGGACACAACCGTAAGAAACCAATAGAAAGGTCAGAATTGTTATGGTGGGTGTTCAATTGTCTAGGTTACACCAACGACTAAATAGTTCAAGACTATAAGTTCACTATTAAGTCAAGTAAATCTGATTGAATACTACTACGGAAGATTCAAAGCCACAAGCTATATTTTTTTTAAAGACTTGCAATCGATCGCAGCTTACGACGCGATCGATCGCGAGTGATAGAATGTTTCCTTTTGTTTCCTTTTCGCGATCCAAATGGTGTCTTTTTGGACATATCTCTTGGTATATTATAAATATAACATTCCTAACTAGAATTGAATATTGAATTTCGAAATTCAAAACACATTTTGAAAATCAAAATCTAAGTATTTTGTGCATCTGCATCCTTGTTTTTGTTGAGCGCTTTGAAACCTTTGTGGTTTAAAAGATTTGTGATTTGGAGTGATTCTATCACAAATCATAGTCGTTGTATCTTGGGAGACAAATTGTCAATTGGACTGTTAGCGCCGTAGCGGGACAATATTGTGTTAAGGACGGAGATTTCAAATCACGCATTGACATTCCGTTTAAGAAGTTATTGTTGTTTTGCTTGCTACTTCCCAAAAAGATACACATCCAGAAATTTCGTACTACAATTGTCACTTCCATGATTGAATAGGAAGTGGGATTCAGATAAGTGATAAAGTGATCTGGAGAGCTGATGGTTCAGCTGTGTAATGTTGCACCATTTTCAGGGTGAATGTGCTTTTTCTGAACATCTTCGAATCCGGCATCGCAATCTGGAAGCGTAAGGATCTCATGAATGAACTTTATCAAAGAACATAGCCCACCCAAGAAGTTGTGGTCAATTACACCCTCGCCTTCGAACAATAAGCTTGATTTCCGCTCGTGGGTTTTTTCCATTTGACGCCAGCTCATTTTCCAACATCATAAGAATCGAGCAAGATTAAAAGCAATACATTGTTTGATCCTCAAACCATGCCTTTAACTCCAGTAACTGTGATAAAATGCCCGAGGAATCACCAAACACATTTGAAGCAAAAGAACAATCTGGTTTTGAATCCAACACCCCAGATGTATTGGAAGAAACAAACTTTCTCAGAAGTAGCTTAACTTCATCAGCTGAATCCCAGTGGAAGGCTTGAAGTTTCTCTATCTTTCTTCAAACATTTTTGGATATTGACCTCTGGTGCTTGTGGAGCCCAAGTTCTTGAACCGATCTTAATGTCCATCACTGATGGATTAGATCTACCAAAATTAAGATCTTGTAGAACAAGATGAGGTTTCAAGCAAGACGCATCGGATGCCTCAACAAGATGAGTGCCACTGAAGTTGGGGAAGAACTTGTGAATGTGATCGGGAATTTTGCTATTCGAAGAGAATGAAGTATAGAATTAACTTCATTCGATTCACGTTCATCACCTTGGAGAGGTTTGTAGAAACGGCCTGAATCATCAATAAGGGGACCTAGCTTTCCATTGTAGTCTCGGTGTCCTGCAACCTGGTTTTTCGGGATCTTGAGCATGATTGCTTACGGTAAAGAATTTATCAACAAATATGCCCTTTTCAACTCCATATGTCAAACCTCCTAAATAAGTCTATTGCATATTCTCTTGCAAAATATTAATAGCAGATCACTGTTTCCATCATGCATTTTATCGACAACCAAGCATTCTATCGTCAGATGCAGAAGACTAAACTTCATCCCCCGAAAATACATCAACATGTTTTAGGTTGCTCCCATTAGCTCGCTGCCACTACGGGAATCGCTTTTTGCTTTTCATGCCAAGCGAATTGGCTAAACGGTCTATATTTACAATTTCAAACTATTTTTGCTGAATACGTAGTTGTATACTCGGTAAAAGAACATTCAAGTACTTCAAATTTCAAGAAACTATACCAATGGAACATGACTAATCTATTTTATAGTCTTCACCTTTTCTAAACCTCTACCTACATTCATGAATTGCATTAAAATCAAAGTCCTCTTCGTCTCCCAATCTATCAGAAAATCAACCCTTTTCACTGAGGATGTACAAAAATCAAACCGCGAACCGAATCAATCACATTAACAATATCGTTGTCAGTTCAAATTTTACTATGTATCATCCATAAAAAAAAAAAAAAGACAACTTAGTAAAACTGCAATTCCAAATTCTTGAAATATTTAAGTGATATACATGAAAACAACCATAATTAATAATTACTTAAAATAACCCATGAACCAACTTCTAGCAATTAAATAAAAAAATAACAGATTATTAAGGAATTTAAAAAATGAATCAAAAAATCAGAAGCATCCCACCAACAAAATAGAACATGATTAAGAAAAGATCCAAAAAAAGATTTGGTACAACGATAAGATATAAGAGATGCATACAAAATAGAATCACTGTCCTTATCCTTTCGAAGATTGTTCAACGAAGATGGGAAGGCGTCCTCGACATTCGAGTTGTACCTTCTTTTCTGCGGAAACAAAAACAGAGGAAACTAATGCTAGATAATAAGCCTACAATTTTGAATTAACACATAACTTAGAAAACAATTAACACATGTTTGTGTTTAATCAAATTTGATAGGTTTGATTATATATTAATTTTTGTTTTCTTTCATAATCTCCACCTATAAATACTCATCCATTCTTCATTCTAAAATCATCCCAAAAACATAAATCTTTTCTTTTTTTACAAATAAAAGTGTTCAAGTAAAAGTGAGATTGAGTGTTAGAATTTATTAAGGAGATTTTATCTTTGGGAGGAATATGATTAGTGGAGAAAAAAGTGAGCATTAAAATCAGAGTGTTCTGAGTGAAATACTTTGTATTCACAATTCTCTTGTCTTCTTTGTTATCAATAAAGAAGTGATCTCATTAAGGGTTCTTGAGTGGATGTAGCCCAATTTGGGGTGAACCACTATAAATATTGGTGTTCATCTTGTTCAATTGTTGATTATGTGCTTGTGATATCCGCTACGTTGTTACCTCAATTATATATTGATTTCCTTGATACCCCCAACAACTGGTATCAGAGCCAGCTTCTCAGATACTATAGAAAGTCGTCGTATGCTCTGTGGTTGCAGTTAGTCTGAACTTCCATATCATAAAAGGCTTTCTAGACAGTATTAGGGAAGTAATTTCTTTTGCGTTCAGGCTTTAACGATTAATTCGTTGGTAGTAGACACAAAAGATGGAGGTACGTACAAGCAAAATGATTCATCTTAACGGCTCGAATTACCAACTTTGGAAGAGTAAGACGAAAGATCTCATGTTTGTCACCAAGATACACCTACCGGTGTTCAGCAAAACTGAACCAGAAGAGAAATCAGATGCCGAATGGACCTTTGAGCACGAGCAGGTCTGCGGGTACATCCGACAATTTGTCGATGACAATGTGTTGTAACGAGACTCATGTCCGTATACTTTGGATGAAGTTGGAGACACTATAGTCCTCCAAAAGTGGCAATAACAAATTCTTTTACCTGAGCAAACTAGTTCACGTTCGATACAAATAAGGAACTCCGGTAGTTGATCACTTGAACGAGATTCAAGGAATTGTGCAGCAGTTATCAAGTTTGGGCATAAAGCTTGATGATGAGGCGATTGCCCTGATTGTGCTAGCTTCATTACCAGAGTGTTGGGAGACTCTGAAGATATCACTCACAAATACAGCCCAAAAGGAGTCGTGAGTATGGACTTCATTAAGAGCGGCATCTTGAATGAAGAGATGAGGCGGAGATCCCAGGGTGCTTCTACATCGCAGTCAGATGTATTGGCTACTGCGTCAAGGGGAGAAGCAAGAACAAGGGAATCACATATCAGAAACCGAGGAGAGGCAAATCATCGGTGAGATATGCCAATATATGGTGTCATCAATGTGGCGAAAAGGGACATATAAAGAAATATTACCGAGAGCAGAAAGTCAAGGGCAAACATGAACCCAGTGATGAAGAGACAAACTTCATTGATGAATTCAATGTTCTGCATGAGCTGGAACATGAAGCTGTAAAACTAACAACCGTGGGAGCAGGCTGGGTGATCGACAGTGGACCAACAGTCCATGTCACATCTTGCAGGGAAGACTTCATATCATATACACCTGGGGACTTTGGGGTAGTTATGATGGCAATGAAGGACTATCCAGGATTGTCGGAAAAGAAGATGTGAGCTTGACTACCGTGGAGGGCTTGACAATGCTTTTGAAAGACATCATACACGTACCAGACATGCATCTGCTCTGATTTTAGTCGAACGACTGAATGAGGAATGTTTCTGCACCACCTTCCATAAAGGAGTATGCAAGATTCTCAAATGGACACTTGTAATGGCGAAGGATTAAAGATGTCAAAGTTGTACGTGGTACAGGAAACATCTTCTGCAAGCTTGAATTACGCAACAGAAGGAAAAGACTCGATAGAGTTGTGGCATCAATGTCTAGCCTACATTAGTGAGAAGAAGTGCAGAATGACCAGTTGAAGGTTCCACTTGATGATGATCTTATAAAGAATATTGATGCCCGTGTTCACGACCAACCACCAGTGAAGGGTCCTAGTGGTAGCATTACCAACACGGAGTAAATGGAAGCCATGCAGGGTGAGATGAAGTCCCTTCATGATGAGATGGTGAAGTTGCTGAAAGGCAAGGAAGCTTTGAAGAATATGTGGGTGTTCAGGTTAAAGCAAGAGGAACACTGTAGTCAACAAAGATTCAAAGCTAAGATCGTCGTCAAAGGTTTTATTCAGAAACTGGGGTCGACTTTGACGAGATTTTCTCACCTATGGTGAAGATGACATCCATCCAAATTGTGTTGGGGGCTCGATCTGGTGGTTGAACAAATTGGTGTAAGTAATCCAAGAGCATACAACGCAGCGGAATAAAATTTTTATGGATTACTAACCAGCAGATCTATACATAGGGATTCACATCGGATAAAGGAATTACAAGTGTCTCACCCTTGTAGCGTGTTTGAAGCAGAACCCTCGTTGTAGCACCACGAGTCACAAACGAAAGTTTGCACCTTCGTCTCTACGGTATCCACACGATCAAATCGAAAGGGATGTTCAAGAACAAGTTGCTAGACTTATTCTTGAACCAAAACTCAACCCACGGTTCAAAACCGATCAACGGCGGCCAATCACACTACCTTACAATCGGCGGCGGCCGAGAGAAGATAAGGAAGAGGCGGCCGAGAGTTGGAGGAGGAGAGGCTAGGTTTTTTATATCAAGCTATGATATGAAAAAGTATGATTAACAATTAATCAAAATCATGTATTTATATTATAAGGCTTTTAATTAAGGTTCAAGACTTTCTCAAAGTCTTATGGGCCCAAACCCATGATTTAATTAAAACCTTTTAATCACTTAATTAAGACTCTTCTTAATTAATTAATTCATCCAATGAATTTAATTTCCCTTCTCGATTTAATCTTTTGTGCGACTCGATAGGATCTTGTAATGTTGGCAGTGACATAAAATCTCATTTTATGTCGCAAGCATTGAGCGGTATCTAGCAACACATCAATGCTACCCAAATTACAAGAATGTCAATGACTCGACATAACCTTTAGAACTTGTGATAATATTAACCATGTAGCTTAATCCCTTTGTCCTTTGTGTTTAGATTGAACACAAGTCATGGAATAGTCATACTCGTATATCCAATCTTTATTTCTTGATCCCCAAGTAGAACTAGAATAAATGAATAAGCTCGATATCTCATATCGACTCATTCGAGCATGGCCATGCATTTTAGTTCTCACTTGATCAAGGGCCAAACACATCTCCTGTTATATAGGAGGGACAAATCCTATCTCGATCAGTCAACATCCCTCTACATAATTCGTAGTGTATCCAATAGTCGCCTTTATAGTTTACCCTGTTACGGGTAACGTTTGACGATATCAAAATATATAACTCCTTATGTTGGGATCTCTGATGATCACAAGTCGTAAGGATTACATACATTATTATCACTATGAGAATTGCATATGACGATCATATAACTATCCATGTTGCATTCTCATGGTGGGTCTGTCCAGTACATCGTTCTCTAACATGTACCCATATGTTGATTTGATATCTCATATCAATGAACAATTCATCAATCAACACATACTAGTCTCTACGTATTATCATTATCCCTTTCATGATAATACTTGACTAGGGACATCTTTAAGAATAATACAATATTATTCTAAGGACATTAACATATATATTAATTCACATTGCACAGTTAAAAGAATAATATATAATAATGAATTGCCATTTATAAAATCATATTACATTGTATGTCATAAACAATCATCTAATGATATGTCTTAGGGCATATCCCAACAAATCTCCCACTTGCACTAAGACCACTCAGACATATACCTAATGCCTAGAGATCTAGTATGACGATCATGCTTCTGCTGTGACAGTGGCTTCGTCAATGGGTCAGATACATTATCATCTGTTGGTACTTTGCATATTTTAACATCTCCCCTTTCAACGATTTCTCGAATGAAATGGAAACGCCTAAGTATGTGCTTGGATCTTTGGTGAGATCTTGGTTCCTTAGCCAATGCGATCGTTCCATTGTTGTCACAATAGAGTTCTATCGGATCTTTAATGCTAGGCACCACTCCAAGTTCAGAAATGAACTTCCTCATCCAAACAGCTTCCTTTGCTGCATCCGAGGCAGCAATATACTCAACTTCCGTTGTAGAATCGGCTACTGTTTCTTGCTTTGAACTCTTCCAGCTCACAGCACCTCCATTTAGGCAATACACATATCCAGATTGCGATCGAAAATCATCTTTGTCAGTTTGGAAGCTTGCATCAGTGTAACCCATTACATTGAGCTCTTCCTCACCTCCATAAATCAAGAATGTATCCTTAGTCCTTCTCAAGTACTTCAGGATGTTCTTGACAGCAATCCAGTGACCTTCACCTGGATCAACTTGATATCTGCTCGTCATGCTCAAAGCATACGATACATTGGGACGAGTACATATCATGGCATACATGATAGATCCAATAGCTGACGCGTATGGAATCTTACTCATGCGTTGTCTCTCATCTTCTGTTGAAGGACACTGTTCCTTCGAGAGATAAATGCCATGCGTCATAGGCACGAATCCTTTCTTGGATTCTTGCATGCTAAACCTTTTAAGCACCTTGTCTATGTATGTACTTTGACTTAGACCAAGAAGCCTTCTTGATCTATCTCTATAGATCTTGATTCCTAATACATAGGTGGCTTATCCTAAATCTTTCATCGAAAAGCAGTTCCCTAGCCAAATCTTTACATATTGCAAGGCAGGGATATCATTTCCAATAAGAATTATGTCATCTACATACAACACTAGGAAAATGATTACGCTCCCACTGACCTTCTTGTAGACACAAGGTTCATCTTCATTTTTGATAAAACCAAACTCTTTGATTGCATCATCAAAACGAAGATTCCAACTCCGAGAAGCTTGCTTCAATCCATAAATGGATCGTTGTAGCTTGCATATCTTTCCAGCATCCTTTGGATCGACAAAACCCTCGGGCTGTGTCATGTACACATCCTCGAGCAGATTTCCATTAAGGAAAGCTGTTTTGACATCCATCTGCCAGATTTCATAATCATGAAATGCAGCTATTGCAAGTAAGATCCTTATGGATTTAACCATGGCCACTGGTGAAAAGGTTTCATCATAGTCAATACCATGAATTTGTTTGAATCCTTTTGCAACCAGCCGACCTTTATAGGTTTGTACGTTACCATCCATATCGGTCTTTTTCTTGAAAATCCATTTGCACCCTATGGGTCGTACCCCTTCAGGTGGATCAACCAAAGTCCATACTTGGTTTGCATACATGGATTCCATCTCAGATTTCATGGCCTCTTGCCATTTCTCAGAATCATTGCCCATTATAGCTTGTTGATAAGATGACGGCTCATCCTCATCAATAAGTAGTAAGTCACCTTGTTGAGTCACAAGAAATCCATATCTCTCTGGCTCCCGGTGTTCTCTTACAGACCTACGCTGGGCTTGTGTCTCTTGAGCAGGTGCTTCTTCCACAACAGCTTGCAGAGCCTGCTCTGTTTCCATCTCAATCTCAGGTTCAGTGTTTTCTTGTGGTTGAACTTCACTAAGTTCTATTTTTCTCCCACTGGTTTTTCTAGAAACAAATTCTCTTTCAAGAAATACACCAGTCCGAGCAACAACTACTTTGTTCTCGGTGGGATAATAGAAATAGTATCCTTTCGTTTCCTTAGGATACCCCACAGATAAACACTTATCAGATTTGGGTCCAAGTTTGTTAGTGGCGTGACGTCTGACGAAAGCCTCACAACCCCAAATCTTCATAAAAGACATACTAGGACGCTTCCCAGTCCATATCTCATATGGTATCTTTTCCACTGATTTAGATGGAACACGGTTCAGTAAGAAAATCGATGTTTCTAGAGCGTGTCCCCAAAACGATATCGGAAGATCTGCATGACTCATCATTGATCTAACCATGTCCAACAAGGTTCGATTTCTCCTCTCGGATACACCATTCCATTGTGGAGTATACGGAGGAGTGAGTTGTGGGACTATTCCACACTCCTTTAGATAGTCATGAAACTCTTGGCTTAAGTATTCGCCTCCTCGATCTGATCGAAGGATTTTGATACTCTTGCCAAGTTGGTTTTGTACTTCATTCTTGAAATCTTTGAACTTTTCAAAGGTTTCATGCTTATGCTTCATTAGGTACACATACCCATATCTACTGAGGTCATCAGTAAATGTAACGAAGTATTGAAAACCACCTCTAGCTTGTGTACTTATTGGTCCACATACATCACTATGTATTAGTCCCAATAAAACATTTGCCCTTTCAACATGTCCCTTGAAAGGGGCTTTAGTCATCTTGCCCATTAAACAAGATTCGCATGTTTCATATGATTCAAAATCAAATGAATCTAATACTCCATCCTTATGAAGTTTAGATATGCGGTTCTCGTTTATGTGGCCCAAGCGACAATGCCAGAGATAAGTCGGATTACAATCATTATTTTTAATCCTTTTAGTATTTATGTTATAGATAGGCATATCAAGATTTAATACATAAAGACCATTCACCAATTGTGCACTAGCATAAAACATATCATTTAAATAAATAGAACAACAGTTGTCCTTTATTATAAATGAAAAACCATACTTGTCTAAACAAGAAATAGAAATTATGTTTTTAGTAATAGATGACACAAAATAACAGTCTTTTAAAATCAATGATAAACCAGAAGGTAAAGCTAAATGATAATCTCCTATAGCTAATGCAGCAACTCTTGCTCCATTTCCAACTCGGAGATCAACTTCACCTTTCGCCAACGTCCTACTCCTTTTTAGATCCTACACATTTACACAAATGTGAGATCTACATCCAGTATCTAATACCCATGATGAAGAAGTAGATAAATTGACTTCTATAACAAAAATACCTGAAGCGGAAGTCACACTTCCTTTCTTTAGATCCTCCAGATATACTTTGCAGTTTCTTTTCCAATGGCCGGTCTCACCGCAATGGAAACAGTTCCCTTCCTTCGCTATCCCCTTTTTTGGCTTTAGTGCATAAGACTTTGGCTTAGATTTAACAAAGACCTTCTTTGCTTTCTTGTTGCCTTTAGCTTTGGCCCTTCCTTTGCCCTTATTCACAATAAGAACATTTGTGGCCTTAGTCTTCTTTGTATTTGCTTCATATGTTGTCAACATACCAAGCAATTGTGGTAGAGTCTTTTCCATGTCAGTCATATTGTAATATACTACAAATTGACTGAAGCTCTCAGGCAACGATTGCAAGATCACATCGGTGGCCAACTCTTGGTCCAATGGAAAACCTAGCTTGTCCAGATTCTCAATGTACCCAATCATCTTGAGCACATGAGTTCCAACTAGGCTTCCCTCTACCATCCTGCACTGGAATAACGCCTTAGAGACGTCATACCTCTCTTGTCTTGCTTGCTGTTGGTACAATTGCTTTAAGTGTTTGACCGCTTTATTTTTAAACAAAAGATATTTCAAAGAATGGTTTGAAGCGATTCTACCGCAAGTGCACGGTTGTCAAGTTTTAGTATAGTGAAAATTAAGTACAGGTTGTCGAATCCACAGGGACTAACGTATAAGTACCAAATAAGATTAATAAAATTATATTTAGCCTACGATAAAAGAAGGTTGATTAACTAGATCTAAGTTAAACTAAAGAATAAAGATTAAACTAGAAATAATGAAAAGAATGGTTCCGGAAATGCAAAGGTAAGTTACTCGAGAAAATTACCGAGCTCGTCGTTCAATTATGTTGTCTCTAATGATTCAATGGAATTCTCAGTTTATCAACCAATTGATTTTAAAGGTGAAAGGTTTTCACTATTATTCGATACACTCTCTCGAGCTGTAGAGAAACTAACGATAAACTAGAATAAGTCACTCTCTTGCACCTATTTACTAATTCACAGTTGCATAAATTATCAACACCTTATAACTCTAAATCTCTCGATTCCAAGTTCTCACATATGCGATATCATCTCTCGATCTCAATCGTGACATACATCATAAATTAATGGAGCGTGTTACAACGTTATCTCTCGATCTCGGCTGTAACCCTCAAATCCAATCAAAGCTAGCTAGACTTTGATCTACACATGCAATTAATTTATGAACAATAACAATCAATGCACTCAAGTACCAATGAATCAATAATCAAACACAATGAAACTAAAACGCAATAATATAAACTAAATTTAATTCAAATAAAATACATAAGAGTTTTATTGTCTCTCGACCTCTAAAACATCAAATGAAATTGAAAATCAAATAAATTAAAGTTCAGAAATACGATAAACGATGGATGAATCCGTGCGTTGCACCGTGGTTTATCCTCTTGTTCCTTCCTTGCACTCCGGAATAGATTGGCTCGACCTTGGACGAAGAACGGAGATTGGATCTCCTTTTCCGGCGTTGGGCGGCGGCTCCTTGACCTAAAAATCGTCTGAAAATGGTCTGATATGGTGTATCTTTCTCTGTGGAAGAGATCCCCCTCTTAAAAGCCCTCCAAAATCACGATAAAAAAGGAAAATAAAATCTTCAGGATTTCGCGTCTCGATCGATCGAGAATTGCTACCGATCGATCGGTGCACTGTTCATGCCAGCTTTTGAAACTCACTGTCTCGCTCGATCGATCGAGATTTTCCACCGATCGATCGAGACTTTGATAAAATTTGCTCTGGAGTCACTGCCTCGCTCGATCGATCGGAAATTAGTACCGATCGATCGAGACTTGAATTTCTTTGATACTCAACTCTCTGCCTGGCTCGATCGATCGAGAGTAAATCTCGATCGATCGAGATTCCGAAAATCTTATTTCCTAAATTTCAGCTCTTTCTCGCCTCGATTTCGCCCGTTATCTTCATATTGGCTCATTTCTTCCACTTCCGATCTATTTTCCTGAAACAAACGAATAAACACCAAAAAGCATAATATCATCCAGGAAAAAGAACGGAAAGTAGGAAGAATTTACAGTTAAAAACACTCAAAATCTAAGCCTATCAACTCCCCCAAACTTAGACTTGATCGTCCTCGAGCAAGCAATAAGCTCAAAAAGAAAAGTTAAACTCGATACTAAGCATGAATCATCTTTACAACATACGTAAAATCTCAGAAATCCTACTTACACATCAATAGAAGTCCTTCAACACTTAACAAGAAGCAATTTCTCCTAAGTTAAACAATACATCACAACATCGGAACGTGCGTGTGTGCTATTGTCAAACATGAGTTACATACATATCTTTAAGATCAACATGTGCTATATCAACTCCTAGTCAGGATTACTTTGAACTGCTCTACAAATTTACTATCCAGCACTTCTCCACTAATGTAATTATTCCCTAGACTTGGATCAACAGGACTTTAAAAGCTTATAACGTTAGGCCTTTTAGTGTCGGCTCCAAAGAAAAGGTAGGATAGAAGCAAAGAAGAGAGTATAACAGAATCAGTTCAAAATCTTCTCACATAATAATTGAGCTTCTCTTCACATTTTCTAGCCTTGGCCACTTTGGGTCTTATTTAAATTTTCTTTTCAAGGCTTTTTCTCTACATCTTTTCTTTTTCTTTGCTCATTCTTTTGTTCATTTCATTTTTTTCACAATGAACTTATCAACATATAACAATTTAATGCAATGAATGAGATTCATTATACTCCCCTAGGGGTGGGTAAAAATTTTCTTTTAGGCTCAATCCAAGGTAGGTATAATGAGGTTGTCAAGAATGTTGAATGGGGGATATACCATTCTTTTTCAATAAGGCTCAAAAGGGGACACTAAGGGATAATATATAACAGGTAGGCTTGAAAGGCTCAAACGGTCCAAAGATCGCCTAAATCATCTCCAAGTCTAGTTCCTAATTATAAATTTCGCCTCAAAGTGCTTTCAATTAAACTGTAGAGTTATCTAAGATACTCAAGACTCATCATAGTTAACACAAATTTTCAATTTAATCAATACATACTTCACTCAATCATGACTCAATATGTGCTCAAATAATTCCTCAGTTTTGACATATGGTTAACAACGGATATATACAAACAAGTTAAACATTTCCATGACTTCTATCTAGATGAGGATTAATTTCATCATGTAGTACCGTTGCAAATCCAACTCATCATTTCTCAAGAATAACTCATTAAAAAAAATTTGTTGTGCTCAAGGACGATTCAAGTGACAATTAAGCACACAACATGTGGATAAACAAGTTAAACACGCAAACCACTCCCCCAAACTTAACCGAAACATTGTCCTCAATGTTTAAAAGAATCAAAAGGGAAAAAGTAAACTCCCCTGATCAAGACGCTTGCATGAGGATTGAGGAAGTTTGGCTTTTGAAAGCTCCACTGTTGTAGGGGTTCATCGCTCCACTTGAGTACCTCGCAAAAGAAGGATGCTAGAAAAAAAATCGACAAGAGAGAAAAACAAACTAACTGCAAAATTGAAAAGAAAACAAAGCTAAATGCAAAAGGATACGCATGGGTTGCCTCCCAAGAAGCGCTGATTTCTAGTCGTCGGCTTGACCATCATAAGCAACCATCAAAGAGCGGCTGCCGGCCATAGTACGTATCGTATGATACTACTAATGGGTCTTCATATAGTATGCCCTCAAGCTTGGCAAGAGTGTAACGGTGTAAGCTCGTTGCTCCAACAACTTTCTTCATGACATAGTGAGCATGGGAGAATGATTCTTGAATTGGCTTCATCTCATGGATGGCGTAGTGCGGTGAAGTTGGTGGCATCGATGAGGAATACGTATCCACATATGGCCCATAACATGCCTTCATCGATGGGTGGATATCAAATTTCTCGAAAATTTCATCATCCAACTTCACTCTTGGCTCGTTGTCCCATAGGATCTCCTCAGATGCCTTTTCCACTGTAGGCTCAATCACTTCCATAGGCTCAACTTCCCTTGATTCTTCCCCATGAGTCGGATCACTCCCCCAAACTTGATTGGTTGAGTGATCATCATCATGTAACCAGGCCTGATTTGTAGATCTCGTCTCCTCCTCTAGGCAGCTCATTGAGATGGTTTCCACTAGAATTGCAAATTGCTGCTCTAGATGACGTATATAATTGGTCTGGTTCTCTAAACGTTGCTCAGTTGATGCCATGAGTCTAAATAACATATTCTCTGATTGAGCTGTTCCTTCTACAAAACTATCTTTCTTCTCGCCGTGATGCTCAAAGGTTTGGTGCGTATCATCAGGGTAGTGAGGCTCTGGTGGGTATTGGTGACTCCAACCTTGCAAGGAAGGATCAAAATGCCAGTGGTAATCGAAGTCCGCCATATCATTGAACAGGTGTAATACACTGTCCTCAACTCTATCAACCAGGGGACTCCCAGTCACCAGTGCTCCTCTGAATACCCATCCTCGTGTCTGTGCATCCAAACCTTTGAAGAAATGTTGCAGAAGAGTATAGTTCGAAAAGTTGTGATACCTGAATGTGTCTGCCAGTTCATTGAATCTCTCCCACGCCGAATAAAACGGCTCTGAAAATTGTTGGGCAAATCTTGTGAAGACTTGTTGATGAAGCATCACAAGTACCTCGCAAGAAAAACAAATAACATACTTAAATAAAAAAATTTTTTTTTTTTCGAAAATAACAAAAAGAAAAAGAAAACAAAAACGCAAAAATAAAATTGGCTAAATTACAATTAAATAATCTCGTATGATATTATACAGATTAGTCCCCGGCAACGGCGCCAAAAACTTGACCGCTTTATTTTTAAACAAAAGATATTTCAAAGAATGGTTTGAAGCGATTCTACCGCAAGTGCACGGTTGTCAAGTTTTAGTATAGTGAAAATTAAGTACAGGTTGTCGAATCCACAGGGACTAACGTATAAGTACCAAATAAGATTAATAAAATTATATTTAGCCTACGATAAAAGAAGTTTGATTAACTAGATCTAAGTTAAACTAAAGAATAAAGATTAAACTAGAAATAATGAAAAGAATGGTTCCGAAAATGCAAAGGTAAGTTACTCGAGAAAATTCCCGAGCTCGTCGTTCAATTATGTTGTCTCTAATGATTCAATGGAATTCTCAGTTTATCAACCAATTGATTTTAAAGGTGAAAGGTTTTCACTATTATTCGATACACTCTCTCGAGCTGTAAAGAAACTAACGATAAACTAGAATAAGTCACTCTCGTGCACCTATTTACTAATTCACAGTTGCATAAATTATCAACACCTTATAACTCTAAATCTCTCGATTCCAAGTTCTCACATATGCGATATCATCTCTCGATCTCAATCGTGACATACATCATAAATTAATGGAGCGTGTTACAACGTTATCTCTCGATCTCGGCTGTAACCCTCAAATTCAATCAAAGCTAGCAAGACTTTGATCTACACATGCAATTAATTTATGAACAATAACAATCAATGCACTCAAGTACCAATGAATCAATAATCAAACACAATGAAACTAAAACTCAATAATATAAACTAAATTTAATTCAAATAAAATACATAAGAGTTTTATTGTCTCTCGACCTCTAAAACATCAAATGAAATTGAAAATCAAATAAATTAAAGTTCAGAAATACGATAAACGATGGATGAATCCGTGCGTTGCACCGTGGTTTCTCCTCTTGTTCCTTCCTTGCACTCCGGAATAGATTGGCTCGACCTTGGACGAAGAACGGAGATTGGATCTCCTTTTCCGGCGTTGGGCAGTGGCTCCTTGACCTAAAAATCGTCTGAAAATGGTCTGATATGGTGTATCTTTCTCTGTGGAAGAGATCCCCCTCTTAAAAGCCCTCCAAAATCACGATAAAAAAGGAAAATAAAATCTTCAGGATTTCGCGTCTCGATCGATCGAGAATTGCTACCGATCGATCGGTGCACTGTTCATGCCAGCTTTTGAAACTCACTGTCTCGCTCGATCGATCGAGATTTTCCACCGATCGATCGAGACTTTGATAAAATTTGCTCTGGAGTCACTGCCTCGCTCGATCGATCGGAAATTAGTACCGATCGATCGAGACTTGAATTTCTTTGATACTCAACTCTCTGCCTGGCTCGATCGATCGAGAGTAAATCTCGATCGATCGAGATTCCGAAAATCTTATTTCCTAAATTTCAGCTCTTTCTCGCCTCGATTTCGCCCGTTATCTTCATATTGGCTCATTTCTTCCACTTCCGATCTATTTTCCTGAAACAAACGAATAAACACCAAAAAGCATAATATCATCCAGGAAAAAGAACGGAAAGTAGGAAGAATTTACAGTTAAAAACACTCAAAATCTAAGCCTATCAGTGTTCGATCATATCGAACGCCTCCATTTCCTCGTGTTGCTTCTGAAGCTCAGAGTTCATGGTGGCAAGCATAAGGCACCCAACATCAAGTGCGTCACTTTGATGCTTCTTGTAAGCATCTTTTTCAGCTCTTGTTGCCGTTAGGGGAGGTTCCTCAGCGGGTAAGGGTTCCTCTAGGACATATTGTTTCTTTTCTTGTTTGAGGACTATCCTCAAGTTCCTATGCCAGTCTAGGAAATCCGTCCCATTTAATTTGTCCTTCTCAAGGACCGATCGCAGTGATAAAGTGCTAGTAACGTTGTTAGTTGCCATGGATATCTACAATATAAATATGCAAAATAAGTTTATGATTTAATCATTTAACATGGTCTTATATTAAATGATACTCCCACTATTTTGTTTAAAAAATATCAACCCTCGAAACCTTTAGTGGGCCAAGATCCATATTTCGCCTAATCTTGAGTTAGCTTTGGCTAATCGCCCAAGACTCGGTTATTTAGGTAGACAACACTTTGTCAATTACATCACATGTAATTCTTGGATAGTTGGACGAACAACACTTTGTTCAATTCATCAAATGAATTATAATCCAACCCATGCCTCTAAGTTCCCAATCCTATTGAGATAACCTAGTTAAGTCGTACCCAATTTAAAGTATAACGGATATCACTTTTATCCTTTCGCGCCTTACTAAGATTGCCACGGTGCTTTGCTTTGGCAAACCCACACATGTACAATCGAAGTTATTGACGAGTACTTTTAATTTTGGAAGGCATCTAAAACTTAATATTTTAGAGGGATTTATTGATCTCATGATTAGTTTGATAATTTAAAATATGTCCACTACATATAGTTGTATACATATCTACATATATGTGTAATACTATTATCAAACTAAAACATAAGATAAATCATGCATCAACATACATAATTAAACGTGACATGGTTATAGCCCCTACTAACGATTCTCTCAAGCCAATGAGAAAATCCTAAGAGTCAACCTAAGGTAACTTCACAAGCACCTTCCTTTGGCTCCAATTTGTGAATGGCCTCCTCATCCCGGCACGATGCTCCATCTTCATTGATCACCATCAATAAAATAAACTACACTATTTACAAGATATAGAATTCCTCGATTCACATTCGAGGGGAACATAGGGGAGGGATTGCATTTAGAATGAAATAGAGAAGGCACGACACGCAGGTCGTATTATATATTACAAACATCCACAAATCCTTTCTAATAGGTCAAAGGGCTATAACCACGCACCATGCTCAAACAACACATAAGGCATGCATTAACATTTAATTAATTAAATTCTAAACATTTTAAATTTAATTCTAATTAAAGCTGTAAAATAATTTTTGAAAAATTATCGTACGCTCGGGACATCACATGCCACGAACTAAAGCGACTAAGACACGAACCACCATGGTTCGAACCACAAAGCACACGGCTTGACCATTAATGGGCCTAGGGTTCGAAACCCTAGCCCATGGCCGAGCCATGGCTCGAGCGGCGGCGGCGCTAGGGTTTCAAACCCTAGCCGCCTCGCACCTTCATGCAACTTTATCGAGCCATCTTAATTGAAACGCCGGAATTGGTTAGCAACGAGTCACGGTCAGGCCATGCACGGGGTTGGCTCAACCATCTCGAGCTATGGGTTCGAAAAACCTTGCTCTCATGTGGTAAAGCTACTAACCATGCATGCGTGAACCATTATATAGCCAAAGAGTTCAAAACTCATCCACGTCTCAAAACTTTAGCAAAATAGGTGACGATGGCCGAGCCATGCACGGCTACTAGGGTTCGAAACCCTAGCCGTCATGAGCTAGCCGTCACGTCCAATGGGTTCTAAACCCTAATCAATTTTCGACACTTCCATGCACAATTATTAGCCACAACGACTAAGCCATCTCGAGCCAAGGGTTCGAAAACCCTAGCCCTCATGTGGCTAGCCGTGGTGTCATTTGTGATGGTGATGGCCGAAAACTTGCTCAATAAATTATTCGCCAATTATATCAAATACAATTCTACGATGATTTTCACAAACTAAATATTAACATATCATATATGTTCATACAGTTTTAAATAGCATGCAATATTAATTCTAATATGATTAAACTATTTAACCACATAAATCCGATATGAGCCTTGTACACGGCTCTGATACCACTGTAAGTAATCCAAGAGCATACAACGCAGCGGAATAAAATTTTTATGGATACTAACCAGCAGATCTATACATAGGGATTCATATCGGATAAAGGAATTACAAGTGTCTCACCCTTGTAGCGTGTTTGAAGCAGAATCCTCGTTGTAGAACCACGAGTCACAAACGAAAGTTTGCACCTTCGTCTCTACGGTATCCACACGATCAAATCGAAAGGGATGTTCAAGAACAAGTTGCTAGACTTATTCTTGAACCAAAACTCAACCCACGGTTCAAAACCGATCAACGGCGGCCAATCACACTACCTTACAATCGGCGGCGGCCGAGAGAAGATAAGGAAGAGGCGGCCGAGAGTTGGAGGAGGAGAGGCTAGGTTTTTTATATCAAGCTATGATATGAAAAAGTATGATTAACAATTAATCAAAACCATGTATTTATATTATAAGGCTTTTAATTAAGGTTCAAGACTTTCTCAAAGTCTTATGGGCCCAAACCCATGATTTAATTAAAACCTTTTAATCACTTAATTAAGACTCTTCTTAATTAATTAATTCATCCAATGAATTTAATTTCCCTTCTCGATTTAATCTTTTGTGCGACTCGATAGGATCTTGTAATGTTGGCAGTGACATAAAATCTCATTTTATGTCGCAAGCATTGAGCGGTATCTAGCAACACATCAATGCTACCCAAATTACAAGAATGTCAATGACTCGACATAACCTTTAGAACTTGTGATAATATTAACCATGTAGCTAAATCCCTTTGTCCTTTGTGTTTAGATTGAACACGAGTCATGGAATAGTCATACTCGTATATCCAATCTTTATTTCTTGATCCCCAAGTAGAACTAGAATAAACGAATAAGCTCGATATCTCATATCGACTCATTCGAGCATGGCCATGCATTTTAGTTCTCACTTGATCAAGGGCCAAACACATCTCCTGTTATATAGGAGGGACAAATCATATCTCGATCAGTCAACATCCCTCTACATAATTCGTAGTATATCCAATAGTCGCCTTTATAGTTTACCCTGTTACGGGTAACGTTTGACGATATCAAAATACATAACTCCTTATGTTGGGATCTCTGATGATCACAAGTCGTAAGGATTACATACATTATTATCACTATGAGAATTGCATATGACGATCATATAACTATCTATGTTGCATTCTCATGGTGGGTCTGTCCAGTACATCGTTCTCTAACATGTACCCATATGTTGATTTGATATCTCATATCAATGAACAATTCATCAATCAACACATACTAGTCTCTACGTATTATCATTATCCCTTTCATGATAATACTTGACTAGGGACATCTTTATGAATAATACAATATTATTCTAAGGACATTAACATATATATTAATTCACATTGCACAGTTAAAAGAATAATATATAATAATGAATTGCCATTTATAAAATCATATTACACTGTATGTCATAAACAATCATCTAATGATATGTCTTAGGGCATATCCCAACAATTGGAAGCACAATTTCATGAAAAACGCATCTGCACGTGAAGGGATGCACCCAACCAACAAGTCTATCGCGCCTTTTATAATCCAAACTCCTGCCAGACTCGATTGATCACGCTAGGAAGAATTTGGTGCCCGTTTTTTCAACATGTCGCGATCGATCATGCCGACACATGGCGATTGATAACGACCTCCAGATTTCCGACTTATGGATTCCTTTCATTAGGTCTCTGATGCTTAATCTTAATTCAATAAATATCGTTTTTAAATAATCCCCACATGAATTAAATTAATGCATGATGCAAATGAGTGTCATTAGCGAATTGTTATAGCTTCTGGAGAGGTAGCTTTCGGCCTTGAACCTTCCGTAGTGATATTAAATCGGTTTACTTTACTTAATTGTGAACTTACTGTCTTGAACTATTTAGTCGTTGATGCAAACCTAGACAACTAAACCCACACAACAACAATAATAACTTTCGTATTGGTTTCTCACGGTTATCTCCATTTCGACCTTGGACAACAAAAGATTTCATAAACGCTTTTCCATATTTGAAGCGACCACACTTCGCGCTCACATATGTGATCTTCTATGAGAGTATCCCGCTATACTCCAACATATTCATTATATGTCTTAGGAATCATTAAAGGTCTTTGCCTATCCTCGTACCAATTTCGCAGGCTACATCTCTTATCATAGGAATGAATTGGAGATTAATATCCAAGGTGTTTATACAGTTTCATAATTTAGTTATCCCTTTTGAACCTAGATCTTGGGATCTTCAGTCAACAATGTTGGGTATCCACTATGAGATTTTGATTATAGGGTTTCAATCACATTCCCCTCGATAAACTAGAATCGTAAGGATCTCATGAATGAAATTTATCAAAGAACATAGCCCACCCAAGAAGTTGTGGTCAATGACACCCTCGCCTTCGAAGACGTGTACAAAATCAATACACAATTGAAGCAAAAGAACAATCTTGTTTTGAATCCAACACCCCAGAAGTATTGGAAGAAACAAACTTTCTCAGAAGTAGCTTAACTTCATCAGCTGAAAGAGACTTAACAGACTTCTTCCCAGGTTTCCACATTCCCAATTTTTGAGTGTGGTAAATTTGCTATCCGGATAACCTGAATCCCAGTGGAAGGCTTGAAGTTTCTCTATCTTTCTTCAAACATTTTTGGATATTGTCCTCTGGTGCTTGTGGAGCACAGTTCTTGAACGGATCTTAATGTCCATCACTGATGGATTAGATCTACCAAAATTAAGATCTTGTAAAACAAGAGGAGGTTTCAAGCAAGCCGCATCGGATGCCTCAACAAGTTGAGTGCCATTGAAGTTGGGGAAGAACTTGCGAATGTGATTGAGAAATTTGCTACTCGAAGAGAATGAAGTATAGTGATGCTAGGTAGAAATGGGATATCTTCTTTTCGGCGGGCAGAGGGTGCTGGTAGCAACTCCGATAACATCTCCTAGTGCTGGTGAGGCCTGAAATCATGAAAAAGTGTGAGAAGAGAGCCGGAAGGATGTCCCGGAGAGTCCCCTCCGATGCTCAAGTCAGAATTTGGCCAAAGGGCAGGGTAACGAAATGAACTTGAAATTATGAGTAGAGTGGATACCCTTTCTCGTCAACAAACCTTGTATTTATAGGAAGATGGAAGGGAGACAACCTTTAACCGCATGTCAGGAGCCTAAGGGACATCTAAAGCTAAGGGTGGGGACCAGGGTCTCAGAGCCAGGGACCAGTAGATGTCACTCTCCCCGTACGACATGCTCGCAGCCTTTAGGATCTGATTTATGCCGGGGACCAGAGCATGTCACTTTCCCCGTACGATATGCCTGCAGCTTTTAGGATCCGATTCATACTTGAAGGTATGGATCATACCTTTTATCTGATTTGTGAGGGCGTGTTATGAATTTTAGCTCATCCATGCCAACATGAGCCTGAAAGGACGCCGGGCAAGCTTGAAGCCCGCTTGGTAGATGGCATTGGCGAGCTCTGAGCTCGCCCACTAGCTTGACGTGGGTGAGCTCTGAGCTCACCCACTAGTTTGACTAAACCAAGTTATTGGCATGCTTGAGTGTAGCATGCTGGGAGCTAGGCATGCTTGGAGCTCGGAGCTAGGAGCTAGGCATGCTGCGAGTTAGGCATGCTCGAAGCTTGGCATGCTCGGAGCTAGGATCTAGGATATAGGCATGCTTGGAGCTAAGCATGTTTGGAGATAGGCATGCTGGGAGCTAGGGATTCTCGGAGCTAGGAGATAGGCATGCTTGGAGCTACACATGTTTGGAGCTAGGTATGCTAGGAGATAGGCAATCTCGGAGCTTGGCATACCTGACTAGTGAGGTTTCTTGTGAGTTCTCGTGGCTTAGCTCAGAAAGACCAACAAGACCGAACAACTGAGACGAGCTGGTGAGCTCGCCCAAGGTGTGGGCTAGCTCTGTGAGCTTGCCCCCTTGGGCGAGCTAGGAGCTAGCCCAAGGCCAAGTGGGCGAGCTCCATGAGCTCTCCCTCCTTGGGCGAGCTTGGAGCTCGCCCAAGGCTAAGTGGGTTAGCTCATGGAGCTCGCCCAAAGTATTGATTCGGTAATATTTTGGGTATGTTCAGGTGAACTAGACCCGATATGTGAGCTATTTTTATGGGTTTGACCCGTCCGGGTATCACTACTCCCCATCGAGTCCGGGTTGAATCGTAGGTGAAAAATCGGATGCGGGCGACGTCTCCCACGAATTATAGACGATAATGGGACATGCGCTACATGACTTGATCGATTCATGTAATCAATTTCCAAATTTAAACTTTTACTACGTCAAGGCATCTAATCAAAGCATGAACTTGGACTTGGCTTGACAAGCTAGAGATGCAAGGATTTGATCTTGACTAGGCAAGTTGGTAAGGCAAATACTTGATCTTGACTAGACAAGCCATCAATGCATAGGCTTGTGTGCTTGCGGCCAACAGTCGTTGGGACAAGTACTGTGCGAGCTATGAGCTCGCCCCTTACCCGAAGGAGGCTGGGTCAAGCTGATTAGCTCGCTCGGTGCGGCCAAATGTTGTGCGAGTGCTGAATACAAAATTAGATCATAAAAGAACTAGAACGCTGGGCTAGAGCTAGAATGTTGGGTTACAACTCGGGAGCTAGTTTAGAGCTCGTTAGCTGGGCTAGAGCTCGGATAAATAGACATTCTCAGCAGGTCGGCCACTCGGCGTTCTCAAAAAAGGTTTTAAATAACCAAGGTAAATTCAGAAAACACCCTTGAATAACACTTGGAGTAATCAAAGCGAATTGGGTAAACACCATTGACAACACTTGGCGTAACCAAGGCGAGCCAGGTAAACACCGTTGAAGGCACTGGTATGACCAAGGCGAGTTGGATAAACACCCCTGAAGATACTTGAGGTAACCAAAGAGAGTTGGATAAACACCCCTGAAGGCACTTGGCGTAACAATGTGAATGAGTTAGACGTAACCGCAACTCGTCTGATCCTCTATCGGGCGTAACCACGACAAGTTGGTTAAACACCCCGAGTGACACTTGGTGTAACCAAGGCAAATGAGCTCGGCTGATCTTCTGTTGGGCGTAACTGTGACAGGTTGGGTAAACACCCCTGAATGACACTTGATGTAACCAAGGCAAATGAGCTCGGCGTAACCGCAGCTCGGTCGATCCTCTGTCGGGCGTAACCGCGACAGGTTAGGTAAACACTCCTGAAAGGTACTTGGCGTAACCAAGGCAAATGAGCTCGGCGTAACCGCAGCTCGACTGATCCTCTGTCGGGCGTAACCGCGGCAGGTTGGGTAAACACCCCTGAAAGGCATTCGGCGTAACCAAGGCAAATGAGCTCGACTGATTCTCTGTCGGGCGTAACCACGATAGGTTGTGTAAATACCCCTGAAAGGCACTTGGCGTATCCAAGGCAAATGAGCTCGGCGTAACCGCAGCTCGACTGATTCTCTGTCGAGCGTAACCGCGACAGGTTGGGTAAACACCCCTGAAAGACACTTGGCTTAACCAAGGCAAATGAGCTCGGTGTAACCGCAACTAGATTGATTCTCTGTCTAGCGACAGGTTGGGTAAACACCCCTGAAAGACACTTGGCGTAACCGATGCAAATGAGCTCGGCGTAACCGTAGCTCGACTGATCTTCTGTCGGGCGTAACCGCGACAGGTTGGGTAAACACCCCTGAAAGGTACTCGGCATAACCAAGGCAAATGAGCTCGGCGTAACCGCAGCTCAGCTGATTCTCTGTCGGGCATAACCACGACAGGTTGGGTAAACACCCCTGAAAGGCACTTGGCGTAACCAAGGCAAATGAGCTCGGCGTAACCGTAGCTTGGCTGATTCTCTGTCGGGGTTAACCGAAACAGGTTGGGTAAACACCCCTGAAAGGCACTTGGCGTAACCAAGGCAAATGAGTTTGGCGTAACCGCAGCTCGACTGATTCTCTACCGGACGTAACCGTGACAGGTTGGGTAAACACCCCTGAAAGGCACTTGGCGTAACCAAGGAAAATGTTCTCGATGTAACCGCAGCTCGGCTGATTTTCCGTCGGGCGTAACCACGACAGGTTGGGTAAACACCCCTGAAGGTACTTGGCGTAACCAAGGCAAATGATCTCGACGTAACCGAAGTTCGGCTGATTCTCTATCGGTCGTAACCACGATAGGTTGGGTAAACATCCATGACATCGTCAAACTCCTCAGAGCTGAGCTGATAACTATCTACACATATCCCTTCTCTTAGTGTGATTTTTCTCCATATTTATCGAAATGGTTCTGATCAATGAACCATCTCCATGCTCTTAGGTTATGAGTTATCTCTATTAACCGGCCGGCTTGGAGCTTGTTATGTTGTATTCCTGGCCATAAGGGGATGATCCGCTGATAGTCACACCATAAGGGATCACCTGTTGACATTTTGGGAGCTCGGATGTGCATGTTGATAATTTGGCCATTGAGGATAACATGCTGATAATTAGCCATTGAGGATAACATGTTGATAGGTCGGGAAACTCATAGTTCCAATCAGTAGCTCGGGTGCGTAGACAATGATGAGCTCGGATGCGGACCTGAGAATGTGGTTTGTAGCTTGGGTGATGCTTGTAGCTCATTCGTAAGCACAAAACTGCGGAGCGATGAAGGAGTTCGTTCAGGAGGGGAAATGCTGGTACTTGGACAAGGTTAATGTTCACCGTGGAGCTCATCCGAGAAAGGGATGCACTCTTGATAGTTTGGCCTTATGAACTAATAGCTCGGTTGTCAGCTTGGTATATTTCATAGGTTGTCATACTTTTGACAATTGTTGAGGTCTCCCGCACACCCGCACACAGGGCTGACTAGTAGCTTCATCGTACATGACACGCTGGGAGCTCGGCAGTAAGGGATGAGATTTTGGGTATTCGTCCCGGGATTGGTTTTAGAATGCTGAATCATTGCTGGTCCGACCTTACAAGTGTATTCAGTTATATCCGACAATTGGCTCCCTCGCAATATCAATGCATAATTCCATACTTGGTTGCTTGAAGTTTTATTGAATCTCCTTTCTTTGGGTGACTGTAAAACGGGGGAAATATTTTCCTTCTCTCAGGCAGTAGCATTGTTCCTCATTTGTTGCCTCAATATTTTAACTTTGTTCTACATATTTTTCATTCGTTAGTGGACTTCTGGGTCTCCCGTACTCGGGAGAGGAGTTACTCCTTCTGAATGACTTTGCCAGACCTTAACACTTATCATGATTTGGGCGGTCAAGGATCTTCGTCACTGGAGGAGCTTGATTCTTCTTGAGAGCATCATATTCTTGTTGGTAATGGACTGCGCTGGTTCTCGCATTCTCATATTTGCCGCCGGAGGGCATTGCTCGTACCCTGGTTCCAGCAAGCCAAGGATGAGCTACAAGGTGGGGCGCTAAGGATGTCTCCCTCATTCGGAACCGAGGATGAGCTGGACTGCGAAGCAAATGATGCGTTCGGCTGTGGTGCTAAGGATGTGCTTGGCTGCGTGCTCAGCTGTGGAGTCAAGAATGTGCTCGACTCTCGCCTGGAGAGATAAGGATGTGATCTACTGCATACTCTGTTGCAGAGTTAAGGATGTGCTCGGGTACATGTTCGCTTGCGGAGCTAAATATGTACTCTCCCTCAGAGCTAAAGATGTGCTCGGATCGTAGTCAAGGCAGAGCTAAGGATGTGCTCACCTACGTGCTCGGTTGCGGAGCAAAGGTTGAGTTTGGCCCTGAGATAAGAGTTACTGGGACTTCTCATAATGGGATGGAGTGCTGGGAGTCCGGCCTAAAGAAGCGAAGTTTCCGAAGCTCGCCAACGAGGATGGTCTGTCGGGAGCTCGGTCAGATGGATGGCATGCTAGGAGCTCATCCCGATGGGTGATATGCCGGAACTCGATCGGATGAGCAACATGCTGGAACTCATCTTTGAAATGGATGAGATGCTCGAACTCAGCAGGATGGGTGACATGCTGGGACTTATCCATGAGAGGTGAAGTGTTGAGAGCTCGCCTCAAAGATAAGGAGCTGCTAGAACTCATCCACGAGGGATACCTGATGGGCATATTCAAGAACTCACAATACTCGACTCTGTCAGAGCATTGGGGTAAAATAGGGTGATCTACCCAAATGGTTCACCGGGTCGTGGCCTCAAACACATTCTCTCTTATTTGGCAACCCAAAGTTGAGGGAAAACTTCTCCTCCAAGGTTGTAAGGGATAATGAGGTTTCCTTCTCTTAGACAAAAACTCACTCTCCTTGTTGCAGTCTCAGCATTTAGGTACCATTCTGCGTTTCATTCATTAATTGGCCCCCCTCTATGTCTCCTTGCTACATTCTCAACATGACCTAGCTGGACCTCCACATTTTCACGATTTGGCAAATGTCTAAGATCTCTAGTCACCGGAGAAGCTTGATTCTTCACAAGGGGCCTCCACTACGGGGTAAGTAGCGAACAAGGGAAGTGATTCCAGGTTCGCGCTTCCCAAGCACTTCACCGGGGATGGTTGTTCATTCCTCTGTTTCGGATGTGATTCTGTTTCGTTAGTTCTCCTCTACCCGTCATCTCAACTTCTTTGCTCTAGTTTCCCACTGACGGCGCCAAATGATGTTTGGTAAAAATGGATGTCTTCTTTCCGGTGGTAGCAACTCCGATAACATCTCCGAGTGCTGGTGAGGCCTGAAATCACGAACAAGTGTGAGAAGGGAGCCGAAAGGATGTTCCGGTGAGTCCCCTCCGACGCTCAAGTCAGAATTCGGCCAAAGGGCAGGGTAACGAAATGAACTTGAAATTATGAGTAATGTGGATACCTTTTCTCGTCAACAAACCTTGTATTTATAGGAAGATGGAAGGGAGACAACCTTTAACCGCATGTCAGGAGCATGTCACTTTCCCCGTAAGATATGCCTGTAGCTTTTAGGATCTGATTCATACTTGAAGATATGGATCGTACCTTTTATCTGATTTGTGAGGGCGTGTTATGAATTTTAGCTCATCCATGCCAACATGGGCCAGAAAGGACGTCGGGCAAGCTCTAAGCCCGCTTGGTAGATGGCATTGGCGAGCTCTGAGCTCGCCCACTAGCTTGACGTGGGTGAGATCTGGGCTCGCCCACTAGTTTGACTAAACCAAGTTATTGGCATGCTTGAGTGTAGCATGCTGGGAGCTAGGCATGCTTGGAGCTAGGAGCTAGGCATGCTGGGAGTTAGGCATGCTCGAAGCTTGGCATGCTCGGAGCTATGAGATATGCATGCTTGGAGCTACGCATGTTTGGAGCTAGGCATGCTGAGAGCTAGGCATTCTCGGAACTAGGAGCTAGGAGATAAGCATGCTTGGAGCTACACATGTTTGGAGCTAGGCATGCTAGGAGATAGGCATTCTCGGAGCTTGGCATACTTGACTAGTGAGGTTGCTTGTGAGTTCTCGTGACTTACCTCAGAAAGACCAACAAGACCGAACAATTGAGACGAGCTGGTGAGCTCGCCCTCCTTGAGCGAGCTTGGAGCTCGCCCAAGGCCAAGTTGGCGAGCTCATGGAGCTCGCCGAAGGTGGGCTGGCGAGCTCTGTGAGCTCGCCCACCTTGGGCGAGCTGGAAGTTCGCCCAAGGCTAAGTGGGTTAGCTCATGGAGCTCGCCCAAGGTGTTGATTCGGTAATATTTTGGGTATGTTCAGGTGAACTAAAGCCGATATGTGAGCTATTTTTACGGGTTTGACCCGTCCGGGTATCATATAGAAATTAACTTCATTCGATCCACGTTCATCACCTTGGAGAGGTTTGTAGAAACGGCCTGAATCATCAATAAGGGGACCTAGCTTTCCATTGTCGTCTCGGTGTCCTGCAACATGGTTTTTTGGGATCTTGAGCATGACTGCTTACTGTAAAGAATTTATCAACAAATATGCCTTTTTCAACTCAATATGTCAAACGTCCTAAATAAGTCAAATGCATATTGTCTTGCAAAATATTAATAACAGATCACTGTTTCCATCTTGCATTTTATCGACAACCAATCATTCTACCGCCAGAAGCAGAAGACTAAAATTCATCCACCAAAAATACATCCACATGATGGCTTGATGCCTAGCAAATTGGGTTTTCTAACAATTTGACATAAAAAAAAAATTAATTTAACAATATAACTCAAAAAAAGTTTAGTTTATTAAACTGACCGAAGTCGCCATCTCAGATGGCGACTTCCATCGAAAAATAATTTTTCAAATTGATGTCGCCATCTCAGATGTCGACATCAATAAAATATTATTTTTGAATTGATGTCGCCATCTCAGATGGCGACATGAGATGTCGACATCGTTAAAATATAATATTTTTTAACTGATGTCGCCATCTCAGATGGCGACATCAGTTAAAACATTATTAATTATTTCTTTTTGGGTAACAAACTCTAGATAAGACAATAGTACATAGAGAAAAAGAAAAATGTTTGGTTTTGTTGTTTGTTTGTTCCTGCAGAATTGCTCACCTTATGTTAAAATTGGGAACAGTGCATGTTAGGCCCAGTGTTGTTTTTCGTGAAATATTAAAAACAACATATTATTTTTTACACAACCTATTTACTAATACTTATAGATGCCTTGAAAATTATAGCATGAAATGTGCTTTTTAAAATATTAGCAAATGAAATTTGTAAATATGTTCGCATAGTTATATTTATTTTTTAACATAAAGTATACCACATAATAATTAAATATGAGCCAATTTGGCAATTACATCACAAAGCTAAAAAACCAACCATAAAACACACACGACCCTAAGAAATAAAACATTTGAAACAACAGAAATAATATGCATTTGAAAATATATATTATTTTTATGTCAAATCATAGAGAAGATAATTATAATTTTTGGTATATATTTAACAAACCAGAACTTGTGTTATTAACCTAAATAATTTAGGTTAATAAATAAATAAATAATTTATGTGGTACAAAATTTATTGAAAACAATGCATGTTAGGTACAAGAAATCGAATCTCAAGATACCAAACTATCGGAATCCAAGGAAATGTATTATCAATCAATATCAAGCTCGAGCAGAGGGTAACAACACACACACTTTGCGCTAGGATAATCATCC
The DNA here is from genome assembly GCA_907163345.1 of Haberlea rhodopensis. Classification (NCBI taxonomy): domain Eukaryota; kingdom Viridiplantae; phylum Streptophyta; class Magnoliopsida; order Lamiales; family Gesneriaceae; genus Haberlea; species Haberlea rhodopensis. The sequence continues at coordinate 19,845,029 of CAJQUN010000004.1, read as the reverse complement.
TGTGCTGTGCTCGTTATCCCTCGTGTCTTGGTCCGGTAGTAACACGCGTGACTACAGTCGCTACCTACACTGCCTGTCATCACTGTGACCGTCGTCCCCAACACTCATAGTAAATCAACTCAGTTCATCAAGTATATCAAAGAAATGGATAGATAATATGATATGCCCATGAATCATCTATGCATAATATGACATATGCAACTCAATATGTCATGCAATCTCATTTGTATGTCATATATCGATGTATATTTATCAAAATAATGTGTGTTAACCAAATATTTATTTTCATAAATCGATATACCAATTATAAATGCTATGAATGCTCATAATTCAATTAAAATCACATAGCCAAGTAATTTCACGTAATTCACGTAAGTTCAGCAAATCATGTATCAAATAATACAGATATATGTCATATGTTACCGATCGCAGCATACATATTTCTTTCTTTTCTAAAGGATGAATGTTGTCTTTGTAGCTCGTGGAGCTCCAGTGCCACGTTAATCTATCAAATTCATTTAACACCATAATTTATATTAATCTATTATTTCCTTTAATTCATATTATGAGAAGATAAAGAATATTTTGGCTTTCTTTATATAGTGCAAGAAATCCTTATTCCTTTCACTTCATCGTCTGGATGTTTACTTTTCATTAGTTGATATTAAGAATTCAACCTGATTCTTATTAACTAATTTGAATATTTTAAACTCCAATCATAATCATAATCGAGAGGCCGATTAATAACACAGTTCTGGTTTGTTAAATATATACCAAAAATTACAATTATATTCTCTATGATTTGACATAAAAATAATATATATTTTAAAATGCATATTATTTCTGTTGTTTCAAATGTTTTATTTCTTAGGGTCGTGTTGGTTTTATGGTTGTTTTTTTAGCTTTGTGATGTAATTGCCAAATTGGCTCATATTTAATTATTATGTGGTATACTTTATGTTAAAAAATAAATATAACTATGCGAACAAATTTACAAATTTCATTTGCTAATTTTAAAAAGCACATTTCATGCTAATTTTCTAAGGCATCTATAAGTATTAGTAAATAGGTTGTGTAAAAAATAATATGCTGTTTTTAATATTTCACGAAAAACAACACTGGACCTAACATGCACTGTTCCCAATTTTAACATAAGGTGAGCAATTCTGCAGGAACAAACAAACAACAAAACCAAACATTTTTCTTTTTCTCTATGTACTATTGTCTTATCTAGAGTTATTAAAGTAATAATTAATAATGTTTTAACTGATGTCGCCATCTGAGATGGCGACATCAGTTAAGAAATATTATATTTTAACGATGTCGCCATCTGAGATGGCGACATCAATTCAAAAATAATATTTTATTGATGTCGCCATCTCAGATGGCGACATCAATTTGAAATGAGATGGCGACTTCGGTCAGTTTAATAAACTAAATTTTTTTTGAGTTATATTGTTAAGTTATTTTTTTTTAGGTCAAATTGTTACAAAACCCCTAGCGAATTGGCTAAACTGTCTATATTTACAATTTCAAAACCAGTTTTGCTGGATCAATAGTTTTACACTCACTAAAGAACATTTACAAAAACAAATACTTAAAATTTCAAGAAGCTATATGGAACATGACTAATCCATTTTATAGTCTTCACCTTCTCTAAACCTTTACCTACATTCATGAATTACAATAAATCAATGTCCTCTTCGTCGCCCCCAATCTATCAGAAAATTTAACCCTTTACCACTGAGGAGTGAGGATGCACAAAAATCAAACCATGCATCGAATCAAACACATTAACAATCCATAAAAATTTTAAAAAAAAAAAAAGACAAATTTGTAGAACTGCAATTCCAAATTCTTGAAATATTTAAGTGATATACATGAAACAATCATAATTAATAATTACTTAAAATAACCCATGAACCAACTTCTAGCAATTAAATACAAAAATAACAGGGTATTAAGGAATTTTTTTAAAAAAAAAAAAATCAACAATTCAGAAGCATCCCACCAACAAAATAGAACATACGTAAGAGAAGACCCAAAAACAGATTCAGTACAACGATAAAATCTAAGACATGCATACAAAATAGTAGCACTGCCCTCCTCCTTTCGAAGATTGTTCAATGAAGATGGGAAGGTGTAATCGACATTCGAGTCGTACCTTCTTTTCTGCAAAAAAAAAAAAAAAAAAACAGAGGAAACTAGCTGCTTGCAACAAAAAACATTCTTCCTTTTCCTGGTTAATTTCGATGCAGTTCGCGGAACGTATCTTTTTTCGGGTGGACAGTTAAGAGACTAGCCTTAAAATAATTTTTTTTTAAAGCATGCTTTTAAATTTTTTTTGTCGCGAGTCCCCAAAATCTTCCGATCCTTTTTCCCTTCTTAGTTTGTAGCGATTCTCTAGTCAAAGAAGCTTTGTGACTTCTAAAACTATTGTAGCAATCGAAAGGAATATTTAAACAAATAATCTTACTTTGACTATCGATTAGAAATAGGATGAACTTCATAGATCACCTTTAGATTTCATAATTATTATTTTAGTTACTTTAGTTTCAACAATAATATCTGCCTTCCTTATAGTTAATTTTTATATCAAATCACATGGGAGAGATAGTTATAATTTTTCTTATATATTTACAAATCAGACATGTAGTTATTGTAATACAGCTCTACAAATAAGACAGATGTAATTGTTAAAATTAGAGGAGAAATTTGTAAAACACTTTTTAATTCATTTAATTTTACCTTTCTAACCTTTTTTTGTTCAGACACCCACAGAAAACAAGGGAAAATACAAAACCATCGTACAAGCTAATCCACATTAGAAGCACAAAGCAGCCCCAACCTCAAGACTCCAGATGATAATGCTACTGCTGTTAAACCTCAACATACAGATAGAGGCTATAACGACTAGGATACTCATGAAAATAAAAGTCAACATCAATCCGATGAGGAAGAAGATTCAGGAGACGACAAAGCCAAGAAGGCAAACTTACTCGACCTGTGTTACATAATTTGGAGACCTCATCCTAGCAGCATCTCCTCCAGAGGATCCCTTCCTAAATATTGCAACTAAGAAAGCAATCTGGGACCTGAGTGAAATGTACAGAAAAGAATTGACAAGCTTGAAAGATGCACTCAGAAGGCAAAGTTGATGCTCATGGAACAAGAGGAATAAAAATAGGAGAGCGGTCATAAATACAGGAGAGGGAATTAAAATGAAAATGTCCCAAACTTTAAATTTTAGAAATTAAGGTCCATACAGTTAAGGAGATGCCCTTTTAATTATCATTTCCCAAGAGTTGATGTGATATATTATTCTTGATACCTCCTAAAAGATACCGCCTGACGAGCCGACCTGGCTCCATGGTATATTTCTCGCCTGTCTTTGCAAGACCTCGCCTACCATTCCGAACTCATTGTGGAGTCCGACCTGTTTGGCCGACCTGGTTCACCCCACCTGTTGCCCCTTCGGTATCTCGGTGAGCGACCTCTTTTGGGAGCCCGAGCTGATATGCCGAGCTCTTCTCATTTTCCTTGTTGCTGCCGGCTCTCAGCAAGGAAACTAGTCCCCCAAGATACCTAGTCCTAGATCTGCGGAGCAATATCAGGGATTTGATTGTATCCACAGGATCTTGACATATCTGGGTAAGATTTGGATAAACATGGAAAGAGTCCTTGCTGCAATACAACTCTTAGGTCTCCGCCTATAAATACCAGGTTTGAGGTATCAATTAATCTCTCTAATTAATAATTGTCTTTACCTACCGCATATATCGCCTTATATTCAATCGCCTGACTTGAGCGTCGGAGGGGATCCGCCGGAAAAACTTCTGGCACCCTTCTCACTATTATTTCGTATTTCAAGGTCATTGCAGAAGATCTTTACTGACATCCCTACTGTTATATTGAGCGTTGGAGAAAAAAGGAGAGGTGAACCCCCTCTATCAGCAAGTCACCGCCAATTTTGGTGATATCAATTGGCGTCGTCTGTGGGAAATTTTCTAAGTTGGAGACGTTGATATGGCTGGACGACGTGGACGTGGGCGCGGAGTCAGGAGGAACCTGGGAGAAAGAGAAACTCCCAGTGTGGAAAATCATGATATTCCTCCATTGCAGGAAGACCAAGCACCTCCATCTGTTATGAATGTGGGAGATCTGACTATGGAGCAGCTGGCACAATTCATCAATCGAACCATGCATAATACTTTTTTCCAAACACCAGGTTCCACCACCAACGGAGTCTAACCAAGCTCCACCCCCGCCACAAACAAATCAGGTGCCTCCGCCTGTGCAACCAGAGCAGGTCCCTGAAAACAATAGGGTAGCAAGTGCTGAGACAGATACACAAGTAGAGCCTCCGCTAATAGATCCAATGGAAGCTGCATGGGGAGAGATAAGGCGATTGGGTCAACATCTAGGTGGCAGACCACCAGTGGCTAGGAGAGAAAGTCCATTCTCCCTAACTATTTTAGGAGAGGAACTCCCGCCAAATTTCAGACAACCCGCGGTGGGAGAATATGATGGAAGCACAGACCTGGAGGAGCACCTTGGAAGATTTGAGAATGCTGCTCTGCTGCATAGGTATTCTGATGGGATCAAATGCCGTGTTTTCCTGACCACCCTGGTTAGATCGGCACAACAGTGGTTTAATTTAATTAAACCAAACACTGTACGCTGCTTTGAAGAGTTCAGTTCGGCTTTTCTAAACCAATTCGCCAGCAGCAAGAGGTATCAAAAAACTTCTTTAAGTTTGTTTACTACCAAGCAGCATGAGCAGGAGTCCTTGAGGGAGTTTGTACAACGCTTTAACGGGGAAGCCTTAGAGGTCCCCACTGCAACGGTAGATGTCCTTATTAACGCCTTTACACAAGGGCTTAAGGCAGGAGAGTTCTTTAAATCGTTGGTAAAGAAACCCCCTCGAAGCTATGACGGGCTTCTACGAAGAGCTGAAAAGTACATCAATCTAGAAGATGCACAGAGACAGAAAAGGGTTGATCTGCGGCCCTCAGAAAAGAAAGATAAGTTAGAGTTAAGCAAGAAAAGACCTGCAGATAGGGCCAATGAAAGTGGTCGAACTAGAAATCAATTTGCATCACGCATACCTCTATCCATGAGCTTGGAAAGATCTATGGAAATATGTGATGATAGAAAGAAACTGGAAAGACCAAGGAAGTCAGATAAGGGGCCCCGTACGCCCACCTCTAATAAGTACTGTGAATTCCATAGAGAGTACGGTCATATAACGAATGAGTGCCAGAAGCTTGAAGATGAGGTAGAAAGAATCATTAAAAGAGACTCTGAAATAAAAACTCTCCTAACAAAGAAGCAAGAACCTTCTCAAGGAGGTCGGGGTAGAAGCCGGTACCGAGGTAAAAGAAGAGAAAAGACACCATATAGGGGCCGAACCAGGTCCCGTGAAAGGAGTATTCCTCCTAAAGAAACAGATAATCAGAGAAAAAGGGTCTAACAGGTGGATAATAATCCCACCCGAGGAACTATTAATATGATCTCGGGGGACCCACTGATGGAGATTCGGGCAGAGCTCGGAAAAGTCATGGTAGAAGAATGGAAAATTTCGAAGTATCGGAAGAGTTAATTGCAAGGGATGAGCCTGTCATAAGCTTCGGGCCTGATGACCTGAAAGGAGTTGCAACCCCACACAACGATGCCCTAGTGGTCACTGACCATAGCTAACTATGACGTAGCAAGGATCTTCATTGATACAGGGAGCTCAGTCAATGTCTTGTTCAAAGATACCTTAGAAAAGATGCAGATAGAGGGGTCAAAGTATGAACATATTGCAACTCCTCTGTACGGGTTCACCGGGCACGCAATTCAACCTCTTGGACAGATCAACCTACCCTTATCTCTAGGTCATGGGATGTCCCGCATAACAAAAATGGTTAATTTCACTGTGGTAGAGGCACCTTCATCATATAATGCAATCTTAGGCCGACCTGCTATGAAGGATTTCAAGGCAGTAGCTTCTACCTATCATCAGAAATTAAAATTCCCAGTGGGTAGAGAGGTTGGGGTTCTTTGTGGTGATCAGAAAACAGCTCGCAGATGTTACGTGGACGAAGTAAAAGAGGACGTAAAGCGAGCTCGTCGGGAGGTTGGTTGTATTGAAAGAGCTGGGTATAGTGTTCCGAATGACAAAGGCATTACAAACAGCTTGGATGAAGAACCAGAAATAATTGAGCTCGTCTATCCTGATCAGAAAGTAAAAATAGGCAAGGACTTGGAAATAAATATAAAAGCAGATCTCATCTCATGTTTGATTAAAAATGAGGATATCTTTGCCTGGAGTGCTCGGGATCTAAGGGGAATTAGACCAGACGTGCTAGAACATCATTTGAATGTGCTCTCGGGAGTCCAACCTGTAAAACAGAAGAAAAGACATTTTGGACCTGAAAAGGATAAGGTCATAAGAGAGCAGGTGGAGGAGCTCTTTCGGGCAGGCCAAATCCGAGAAATACAATTTCCAACATGGCTCTCAAATGTGGTCTTAGTACCAAAGAGCTCTGGAAAGTGGAGGATGTGTATAGACTTCAGAGATCTTAATAAGGCATATCCGAAGGATTGTTACCCATTACCAAGGATTGATCAGATGGTTGATTCAACAGCAGGACATCAGTACTTGTGCTTAATGGATGCCTACCAGAGATATCATCAGATCCCTTTGGCTAAAGAAGATCAAGATAAAGTTAGTTTTGTCACATCAGATGGTACTTTTTGCTATGTTGTTATGCCCTTCGGGCTCAAGAATGCAGGAGCTACTTACCAACGTTTGATGGACAAGGTGTTTTCAAAACAGCTAGGCCGAAATGTGGAAGTATATGTAGACGACATTCTGGTAAAATCAAAAAGTGGTACCGATCTAATTGCTGATCTGAATGAGACTTTCTCCACCCTTAGGTCTTACGGGTTAAAGTTAAACCCCCAGAAATGTGTGTTTGGGGTAAAAAGCGGAAAATTTCTAGGCTATATAGTGACAGAAAGGGGGATTGAAGCTAATCCAGAAAAGGTGAGAGCTATCTGTGAGATGTCTCCCCCAAAGAACCTTCAAGAGGTGCAACGCCTGGCAGGAAAAATCGTTTCTTTATCACGATTTATTTCTAGGTCAGCTCATAGAAGTCTCCCCTTTTTTAAGATACTCCGGAAGGCTGACAAATTTGAGTGGAACGAAAAATGTGGGGAAGCATTTGAAGAATTGAAAAAATACTTAGCTGAACTTCCCATTTTAGCCAAGCCTCTGCAGGCGGAGAGGTTATACGTCTACCTATCAGCGACTGAGGAAGCAATCAGCTCGGTTCTTGTCAAAAAAAAGGGAATCAGAACAGCAGCCGATATATTACTTATCTCATGCCTTGAAGGATGCTGAGCTGAGGTATTCGGAGATCGAGAAGTTGGCTCTAATGTTGATCATCACAGCTAGGAGACTCAGGCCTTATTTCCTATCCCATCCTATAACGGTGCTAACAAACAGTTCCCTGGGAAAAATACTCAGCCGCGCGGATGTCTCTGGACGACTTGTTAAATGGACAACTGAACTAGGTGAGTATGATATACAGTATGAGCCACGCACAGCTATCAAAGCTCAGGCCTTAGCAGATTTTATTGCGGAAACTGTGCATCCCGAAAAAGAAGAATTATGGAAAGCATTTGCAGATGGTTCTTCTTGTAATGAGGGAAGTGGGATTGGGGTTGTGCTGATCTCTCCTACCGGAGAAGAAGTTTGTTTGGCAGTTCGATTGGATTTCCGAGCTTCCAACAATGAAGCAGAGTATGAGGCAGTATTGACTGGATTAAGGGCTGCTCGAAATGTCGGAGCTAAGCGTATATATGTCTTCTCTGACTCACAGCTTGTAGCCCAACAAATGAATGGCGCCTATGAGGTTAGAAACGAGAAGCTAATCCATTATGCAAGTACCATAGAAAAATAAAGGAGGGATTTCTAGAGGTAACATTCAAACAGATCCCAAGAGAAGAGAATAGAAAGGCCGACAGTTTGGCAAGAATGGCTAGTGCTCTCCGCGCTTGGCAAGATAGAGACGTGGTGTTTCAAATTGAGTTAACTCCTAGTCAGGATGTCTCATCTGAATCTGTGGAAGAGAATGATTGGAGACAAGAGCTCTTAGATTATCTTACCAATGCTAAGCTCTCAACTGATACCAAAAAAGCTTATAGACTCAAAAAGAGGAGTCATAGATTCATACTTATCGAAGGAATCTTGTACAAGAGGTCTTTTGCCCAACCACTTCTGCGTTGTTTGGGTCCAAAAGAATCAGACTACGTATTAAGGGAAATTCATGAGGGGTGCTGTGGAAATCACCTAGGATCATATTTCTTGGCAAATAAGGTGCTCCTTGCTGGATATTTCTGGCCTACAATTCAGAAGGATTCTGCTGCTATGGTTATATCATGTGACAGTTGTCAAAGACATTCCAGGCTTCAGCATCATCCAGCGATGATGATGAAAGCCATTGTGGCAGCATGCCCGTTTGATCAGTGGGGCATTGATATAGTAGGACCATTTCCAACAGGTAAAGCTCAGAAGAAATTTTTGATCGTAGCCATTGATTATTTCTCTAAGTGGGTAGAGGCAGAGCCATTAGCCAGAATAACTGAGAAAGAGGTCTTCAACTTCATCTGGAAAAACATTGTTTGCCGATTTGGTGTCCCGCGGAAGATCATCTCGGATAATGGAAGGCAATTCCAAGGAGCTCTGCTCAGGGCATGGTGTGAAGAGTTAAAGATCCATCAGGCTTTCACTTCTGTTGCATATCCTCAGAGTAATGGTCAGGTAGAAGTCACCAACAGGTCTCTAGTACAAGGCATTAAAGCTAGGTTGGGAAAAGCCAAAGGAAATTGGGTGGAAGAACTATCCAATGTTCTATGGTCCTATCGAACTACACCAAGAACGGGAACAGGTGAAACCCCATTCAGTATGGTCTACGGAAATGAAGCGGTACTCCCAGCTAAAATTGGAGCGGAATCATCAAGAGTGCATTTCTATGATGAACAAAACAGCGATAGAAGAGCTGCTGACCTGGATCTGATTGAAGAAGTAAGGGAGGCTGCGGCCATCAGAATGGAAGCCCATCGTAATCGTGTGACGCGGATGTACAACAAACGAGTTATTCAGAAAACTTTCCAGGTCGGCGATCTCGTACTAAGAAAGGTGCAAAAGGTTCAAGTGGGCAAGCTAGACCCTAAGTGGAAGGGTCCCTTCAAGATTGTTGAAAAGCTAAGCTCAGGAGCTTACTACCTAGAAGGTCCTGATGGGAAGATGTTGAAAAGACCCTGGAACGCTTACCATCTCCGAAAATATTATTCTTAGTTCAGCTCTTTAAATTTTAGCAAAGATTGTTTTGTTTTTGGATGATATACTCTTTTATTATACAAAGTTTTATAATTTTTGCCAGGTATTGTACAACCAGGAACAAGGGTTTTCACCCTACCTGAGGAGCACGAGCTCAGCCCTGGTTACGCCAGGAGCAAGGGTGTGCAACCTACCTCAGGAGCACGAGCTCAGCCCTGGTTACGCCAGGAGCATGGGTGTGCAACCTACCTCAGGAGCACGAGCTCAGCCCTGGTTACGCAAGGAGCATGGGTGTGCAACCTGCCTCAGGAGCACGAGCTCAGCCCTGGTTACGCCAGGAGCATGGGTGTGCAACCTACCTCAGGAGCACGAGCTCAGCCCTGGTTACGCCAGGAGCATGGGTGTGCAACCTACCTCAGGAGCACGAGCTCAGCCCTGGTTACGCCAGGAGCATGGGTGTGCAACCTACCGCAGGAGCACGAGCTCAGCCCTGGTTACACCAGGAGCATGGGTGTGCAACCTACCTCAGGTGCACGTTTACGACGAGCTCAACCCTGGTTACGCCAGGAGCAAGGGTTTTCACCCTACCTCAGGAGCACGAGCTCAGCCCTTGTTACACCAGGAGCATGGGTGTGCAACCTGCCTCAGGTGCACGTTTACGACGAGCTCAGCCCTGGTTACGCCAGGAGCAAGGATTTTCACCCTACCTGAGGAGCACGAGCTCAGCCCTGGTTACGCCAGGAGCAAGGGTTTTCACCCTACCTCAGGAGCACGAGCTCAGCCCTGGTTACACCAGGAGCAAGGGTGTGCAACCAACCTCAGGAGCACGTTTACGATGAGCTCAGCCCTGGTTATGACAGGAGAAAGGTTTTGCCAATACGTGGTAAATTATTAACCTAGGCCGAGCTACGTCATGCTTGCTCTTACCTATTTAATGTTGGCCATTACGTGGTGAATTATTAACCTAGGCCGAGCTACGTCATGCTTGCTCTTACATGTTTAATGTTTGCCATTACGTGGTGAATTATTAACCTTGGCCGAGCTACGTCATGCTTGCTCTTACCTGTTTAATGTTTGCCATTACGTGGTGGATTATTAACCTAGACCGAGCTACGTCATGCTTGCTCTTACCTGTTTAATGTTTGCCATTACGTGGTGAATTATTAACCTAGGCCGAGCTACGTCATGCTTGCTCTTACCTGTTTAATGTTTGCCATTACGTGGTGAATTATTAACCTAGGCCGAGCTATGTCATGCTTGCTCTTACCTGTTTAATGTTTGCCATTACGTGGTGAATTATTAACCTAGGCCGAGCTACGACATGCTTGGTCCTACCTGTTTAATGTTTGCCATTACGTGGTGGATTATTATCCTAGGCCGAGCTACATCATGCTTGCTCTTACCTGTTTAATGTTTGCCATTACGTGGTGAATTATTAACCTAGGCCGAGCTATGTCATGCTTGCTCTTACCTGTTTAATGTTTGTCATTACGTGGTGAATTATTAACCTAGGCTGAGCTATGTCATGCTTGCTCTTACCTGTTTAATGTTAGCCATTACAGGGTAAATTATTGAGCTAGACCGAGCTACGACACTCTCAGTCTTGTCTAATTAAGCTCTGCCACAAAAAAATGACAACAACGGTAAAATAGAACTAACATTAAAGAAAAAAAAAACAATTCTGAGGAATTACAAAATTACATCTAAAGATCAGGGGGGAGAGAGGTAGCTACTTTCTCTACATCTAAAAAATCTAAAGAGACGTCAGGCACAAGACAGCCATGTTCTTTAATCTGGCTAAGACATCCCTGGAAACCAGCCTCAATAAAAGTAAGGAGTTTCTTCCCTACCAACTCCTCAGACTTTTGCTTTTCCTCGGCCGCCTCCTTTGCAGATTTGGCAAGTTCCTGCTAAGCAGAGTTAACTAGCCCCTTAGCTAAAGCTAACTCATTACGCAGCTCCCGGAGCTCAGCCTCAAGTTTGTAAGTAATCCATCATGCATAGCAACGCAGCGGAATAAAATTTTTATGGATTACAAGACACCGGATCTATACATAGGTTGTCATATCGGATTAGGGATTACAAAAGTCTTACCCTTGTAGCGTGTTTGAGCAGATTCCACGAAGCAGCGCCACGTTCAACGAGTCCTTCGAGCCACTAGCAAAACTTATCAAGTTTTGCCTCTACGGTATCTACACAATCAAATCGGGTGAAGGGATAGTCTAAGAACAAGTTGCTAGACTAGTTCTTAGACCGGAACAAGAAGCACCCTCGATTCACAATCGAATAATCACCGGAATCCTCACAAGAATCTCTTCGGCTATTATGCAAAACCGAGAGCTCCTTGGAGATTGATGGAGGCGGCCGAGTGCTTTAGTGTAGGTTGGAGTGATTTGCAAAATTGTCTAACAATTAATTATATCAAAGTTATTAAAGAGGCTTAATTAAGTTCAAGACTTTCTTAAAGTCTTATGGGCCCAAACCCATGATTTAATTAAAACCTTTTAATCACTTAATTAAGACTCTTCTTAATTAATTAATTCATCCAATGAATTTAATTTCTCTTCTCGATTTAATCTTTTGTGCGACCCGATAGGATCTTGTAATGTTGGTAGTGACATAAAATTTCATTTTATGTCGCAAGCAATGAGCGGTATCTAGCAACACATCAATGCTACCCAAATTACAAGAATGTCAATGACTCGAGATAACCTAGGAACTTGTGCTAATATTTACCATGTAACTTAATCCCTTTGTCCTTTGTGTTTAGATTGAACACGAGTCAAGGAATAGTCATACTCGTATATTCAATCTTTATTTCTTGATCCCCAAGTAGAACTAGAATAAACGAATAAGCTCGATATCTCATATCGACTCATTCGAGCATGGCCATGCATTTTAGTTCTCACTTGATCAAGGGCCAAACACTTCTCCTGTTATATATAGGAGGGACAAATCCTATCTCGATAAGTCAACATCCCTCTATATAATTCGTAGTGTATCCAATAGTCGCCTTTATAGTTTACCCTGTTACGGGTAACATTTGACAATATCAAGATACATAACTCCTTATGTTGGGATCTCTGATGATCACAAGTCGTAAGGATTACATACATTATTATCACTATGAGAATTGCATATGACAATCATATAACTATCCATGTTGCATTCTAATGGTGGGTCTGTCCAGTACATCGTTCTCTAACATGTACCCATGTGTTGATTTGATATCTCATATCAATGAACAATTCATCAATCAATACATACTAGTCTCTATGTATTATCATTATCCTGATTCATGATAATACTTGACTAGGGACAATGTTTAAGAATAATACAATATTATTCTAAGAACATTAACATATATATTAATTCACATTGCACAGTTAAACAAATAATATATAATAATGAATTGCCATTCATAAAATCATAAAAATTGTATGTCAAAACAATCATCCAATGACATGTCTTAGGACATATCCCAACAAATCTCCCACTTGCACTAAGACCACTCAGACATATACCTAATGCCTAGAGATCTAGTATGACGATCATGCTTCTGCTGTGACAGTGGCTTCGTCAATGGGTCAGATACATTATCATCTGTTGGTACTTTGCATATTTTAACATCTCCCCTTTCAACGATTTCTCGAATGAAATGAAAGCGCCGAAGTATGTGCTTGGATCTTTGGTGAGATCTAGGTTCCTTAGCAAATGCGATCGCTCCATTGTTGTCACAATAGAGTTCTATCGGATCTTTAATGCTAGGCACCACTCCAAGTTCAGAAATGAACTTCCTGATCCAAACAGCTTCCTTTGCTGCATCCGAGGCAGCAATATACTCACCTTCCGTTGTAGAATCGGCTACTGTTCTCTTGCTTTGAACTCTTCCAGCTCACAGCACCTCCATTTAGGCAATACACATATCCAGATTGCGATCGAAAATCATCTTTGTCGGTTTGGAAGCTTGCATCAGTGTAACCCATTACATTGAGCTCTTCCTCACCTCCATAAATCAAGAATGTATCCTTAGTTCTTCTCAAGTACTTCTGGATATTCTTGACAGCAATCCAGTGACCTTCACCTGGATCAACTTGATATCTGCTCGTCATGCTCAAAGCATACGATACATCGGGACGAGTACATATCATGGCATACATGATAGATCCAATAGCTGACGCATATGGAATCTTACTCATGCGTTGTCTATCATCTGGTGTTGAAGGACACTGTTCCTTCGAGAGATATATACCATGTGTCATAGGCACGAATCCTTTCTTTGATTCTTGCATGCTAAACCTTTTAAGCACTTTATCTATGTATGTACTTTGACTTAGGCCGAGAAGCCTTCTCGATCTATCTCTATAGATCTTGATTCCTAATACATAGGTGGCTTCTCCCAAGTCTTTCATCGAAAAGCAGTTCCCTAGGCAAATCTTTACAGATTGTAAGGCAGTGATATCATTCCCAATGAGAAGTATGTCATCTACATACAACACCAGGAAAATGATTATGCTCCCACTAACCTTCTTGTAGACACAAGGTTCATCTACGTTTTTTATAAAACCAAACTCTTTGATTGCATCATCAAAACGAAGATTCCAACTCCGAGAAGTTTGCTTCAATCCATAAATGGATCATTGTAGCTTGCATATCTTTCCAGCATCCTTTGGATCGACAAAACCCTCGGGCTGTGTCATGTACACATCCTCGAGCAGATTTCCATTAAGGAAAGCTGTTTTGACATCCATCTGCCAGATTTCATAATCATGAAATGCAGCTATTGCAAGTAAGATCCTTATGGATTTAACCATGGCCAGTGGTGAAAAGGTTTCATCATAGTCAATACCATGAATTTGTTTGAATCCTTTTGCAACCAGCCGACCTTTATAGGTTTGTACATTACCATCCATATCGGTCTTTTTCTTGAAAATCCATTTGCACCCTATGGGTCGTACCCCTTCAGGTGGAGCAACCAAAGTCCATACTTGGTTTGCATACATGGATTCCATCTCAGATTTCATGGCCTCTTGCCATTTCTCAGAATCAGTGCCCATTATAGCTTGTTGATAAGATGACGGCTCATCCTCATCAATAAGTAGTAAGTCAACTTGTTGAGTCACAAGAAATCCATATCTCCGTGGCTCCCGGTGTTCTCTTACAGACCTACGCTGGGCTTGTGTCTCTTGAGCAGGTACTTCTTCCACAACGGCTTGCGGTGCCTGCTCTGTTTCCATCTCAATCTCAGGTTCAGTGTTTTCTTGTGGTTGAACTTCACTAAGTTCTATTTTCTCCCACTGGTTTTTCTAGAAATAAATTCTCTTTCAAGAAATACACCAGTCCGAGCAACAACTACTTTGTTCTCGGTGGGATAATAGAAATAGTATCCTTTCGTTTCTTTAGGATACGCCACAAATAAACACTTATCAGATTTGGGTCCAAGTTTGTTAGTGGCGTGACGTCTAACAAAAGCCTCACAACCCCAAATCTTCATAGACATACTAGGACGCTTCCCAGTCCATATCTCATATGGTGTCTTTTCCACTGATTTAGATAGAACACGGTTCAGTAAGAAAATCGTTGTTTCTAGAGTGTGTCCCCGAAACGATATCGGAAGATCTGCATGACTCATCATTGATCTAACCATGTCCAACAAGGTTCGATTTCTCCTCTCGGATACACCATTCCATTGTGGAGTATACGGAGGAGTGAGTTGTGGGACTATCCCACACTCCTTTAGATAGTCATGAAACTCTTGGCTTAAGTATTCACCTCCTCGATCAGATCGAAGGATTTTGATACTTTTGCCAAGTTGGTTTTGTACTTCATTCTTGAAATCTTTGAACTTTTCAAAGGTTTCATGCTTATGCTTTATTAGGTACACATACCCATATCTACTGAGGTCATCAGTAAATGTAACAAAGTATTGAAAACCACCTCTAACTTGTGTACTTATTGGTCCACATACATCACTATGTATTAGTCCCAATAAAACATTTGCCCTTTCAACATATCCCTTGAAAGGGGCTTTAGTCATCTTGCCCATTAAACAAGATTCGCATGTTTCATATGATTCAAAATCAAAAGAATCTAATACTCCATCCTTATGAAGTTTAGATATGCGGTTCTCGTTTATGTGGCCCAAGGACAATACCAGAGATAAGTCGGATTACAATCATTATTTTTAATCCTTTTCGTATTTATGTTATAGATAGGCATATCAAGATTTAGTAAATAAAGACCATTCACCATTTGTGCACTAGCATAAAACATATCATTTAAATAAATGGAACAACAGTTGTCCTTTATAATAAATGAGAATCCATATTTGTCCAAACAAGAAATAGAAATAATGTTTTTGGTAATTGAAGGCACAAAATAACAATCTTTTAAATCAACGATAAACCAGAAGGCAAAGATAAATGATAATCTCCTATAGCTAATGTAGCAACTCTTGCTCCATTTCCAACTCGGAGATCTTCTTCGCCTTTCGCCAACAATCTACTCTTTTTGAGGTCCTGCACATTTACACAAATGTGAGATCCACATCCAGTATCTAATACCCATGATGAAGAAGTAGATAAATTGACTTCTATAACAAAAATACCTGAAGTGGAAGTCACACTTCCTTTCTTTAGATCCTCCAGATATACTTTGCAGTTTCTTTTCCAATGGCCGGTCTCACCGCAATGGAAACAGTTCTCTTCCTTTGCTATCCCTCCCTTTGGCTTCAGTGCATAAGACTTTGGCTTAGATTTAACAAAGACCTTCTTTGCTTTCTTATTGCCTTTAGCTTTGGCCTTTCCTTTGCCCTTATTCACAATAAGAACATTTGTGGCCTTAGTCTTCTTTGTATTTGCTTCATATGTTCTCAACATACCAAGCAATTGTGGTAGAGTCTTTTCCATGTCAGTCATATTGTAATTTACTACAAATTGGCTGAAGCTCTCAGGCAACGATTGCAAGATCACATCGGTGGCCAACTCTTGGTCCAATGGAAAACCCAGCTTCTCCAGATTCTCAATGTACCCAATCATTTTGAGTACATGAGTTCCAACTAGGCTTCCCTCTACCATCCTGCACTGGAACAACGCTTTAGAGACGTCATACCTCTCTTGTCTAGCTTGCTGTTGGTACAATTGCTTTAAGTGTTCGATCATATCGAACGCCTCCATTTTCTCATGTTGCTTCTGAAGCTTAGAGTTCATGGTGGCAAGCATAAGGCAGCCAACATCAAGTGCGTCATTCTGATGCTTCTTGTAAGCATCTTTATCGGCTCTAGTAGCCGTCAGGGGAGGTTCCTCAACAGGTAAGGGTTCCTCTAGGACATATTGTTTCTTTTCTTGCTTGAGGACTATCCTCAGATTCCTATACCAGTCTAGGAAGTTTGTCCCATTTAATTTGTCCTTCTCAAGGACCGATCGCAGTGATAATGTGCTTGTTGTATTGTTAGTTGCCATGGATATCTACAATATAAATATGCAAAATAAGTTTATGATTTAATCATTTAACATGGTCTTATATTAAATGATACTCCCACTATTTTGTTTAAAAAATATCAACCCTCGAAACCTTTAGTGGGCCAAGATCCATATCTCGCCTAATCTTGAGTTAGCTTTGGCTAATCGCCCAAGGCTCGGTTATTTAGGTAGACAACACTTTGTCAATTACATCACATGTAATTCTTGGATAGTTGGACGAACAACACTTTGTTCAATTCATCAAATGAATTACAATCCAACTCATGCCTCTAGGTTCCCAATCCTATTGAGATAACCTAGTTAAGTCGTACCCAATTTAAAGTATAACGTATATCACTTTTATCCTTTCGCGCCTTACTAAGATTGCCACGGTGCTTTGCTTTGGCAAACCCACACATGTACAATCAAAGTTTTGACGAGTACTTTTAATTTTGGAAGGCATCTAAAACTTAATATTTTAGAGGAATTTATTGATCTCATGATTAGTTTGATAATTTAAAATATGTCCACTACATATAGGTGTATACATATCTACATATATGTGTAATACAATTATCAATCTAAAACATAAGATAAATCATGCATCAACATACATAATTAAACGTGACATGGTTATAGCCCCTACTAGCGATTTTCTCAAGCCAATGAGAAAATCCTAAGAGTCAACCTAAGGTAACTTCAAAAGCACCTTCCAACGGCTCCAATTTGTGAATGGCCTCCTCATCCCGGCATGATGCTCCATCTTCATTGATCACCATCAACAAATAAACTACACTATTTACAATATATAGAATTCCTCTATTCACATTCGAGGGGAACATAGGGGAGGGATAACATTTAGAATAAAATAGAGAAGGCACGACACGCAGGTCGTATTATAAATTACAAACATTCACAAATCCTATCTAATAGGTCAAAGGGCTATAACCATGCACCATGCTCAAACAACACATAAAACATGCTTTAACATTTAATTAATTAAATTCAAAACAATTTAAAATTTAATTCTAATTAAAACTGTAAAATAATTTTTTTTGAAAAATTATCGTACTCTCGGGACATCACATGCCACGAACTTAAGCGACTTTGCCACGAACCACCATGGTTCGAACCAACCAAACACCACGGCTGGACCAATTATGGGCCTAGGGTTCGAAACCGTAGCCCATGGCCGAACCATTGAGCCAGCGGCAACGGCGCTAGGGTCTAACCCTAGCCGCCTTGCTCCTTGATTGTGTTTTCTTCGAGCCAACTTGATCGAAACATTGGAATTTGTTAGCCACGAGTCACGGTCAGGCCATGCACGATGGTGGCTCAACCATCTCGAGCCAAAGGTTCGAAAACCCTAGCTCTCACGTGGTGAAGCCACTTATCCATGCATGCGTGAACCATCATCGAGCCAAAGAGTTCAAAAATCATCCACGTCTCGAAACCTCCATGCACCAACATGAGCCACAACGACTAGGCCATCTCGAGCCAAGGCTTCGAAAACCCTAGCCCTCACGTGGCTAAGCCGTGGGTCAAGTGTACTAGGTGGTGTCTGAAACATTACTCAATTAATTCGATTATTCGCTTCGTGTATCGTATACATCAAACATCAGTTATATCAAATATAATTTCATGATAATTTCACAAACTTAATATTAACATATCATATATGTTCATACAGTTTTATATAGCATGCAATATTAATTCTAATATGATTAAAACAATTTAATCACATAAATCCGATATGAGCCTTGAACCTGGCTCTGATACCACTGTAAGTAATCCATCATGCATAGCAACACAGCGGAATAATTTTTTTATGGATTACAAGACACCGGATCTATACATAGGTTGTCATATCGGATTAGGGATTACAAAAGTCTTACCCTTGTAGCGTGTTTGAGCAGATTCCACGAAGCAGCACCACGTTCAACGAGTCCTTCGAGCCACTAGCAAAACTTATCAAGTTTTGCCTCTACGGTATCCACACGATCAAATCGGGTGAAGGGATAGTCTAAGAACAAGTTGGTAGACTAGTTCTTAGACCGTAACAAGAAGCACACTCGATTCACAATCGAATAATCGCTGGAATCCTCACAAGAATCTCTTCGGCTATTATGCAAAACCGAGAGCTCCTTGGAGATTGATGGAGGCGGCCGAGTGCTTTAGTGTATGTTGGAATGATTTGAAAAATTGTCTAACAATTAATTATATCAAAGTTATTAAAGAGGCTTAATTAAGTTCAAGACTTTCTTAAAGTCTTATGGGCCCAAACCCATGATTTAATTAAACCTTTTAATCACTTAATTAAGACTCTTCTTAATTAATTAATTCATCCAATGAATTTAATTTCCCTTCTCGATTTAATCTTTTGTGTGACCCGATAGTATCTTGTAATGTTGGCAGTGACATAAAATCTCATTTTATGTTGCAAGCAATGAGCGGTATCTAGCAACACATCAATGCTACCCAAATTACAAGAATGTCAATGACTCGACATAACCTAGGAACTTGTTATAATATTTACCATGTAACTTAATCCCTTTGTCCTTTGTGTTTAGATTGAACACGAGTCATGGAATAGTCATACTCGTATATTCAATCTTTATTTCTTGATCCCCAAGTAGAACTAGGATAAACGAATAAGCTCGATATCTCATATCGACTCATTCGAGCATGGCCATGCATTTTAGTTCTCACTTGATCAAGGGCCAAACACTTCTCCTGTTATATATAGGAGGGACAAATCCTATCTCGATCAGTCAACATCCCTCTACATAATTCGTAGTGTATCCAATAGTCGCCTTTATAGTTTACCCTGTTACGGGTAACGTTTGACAATATCAAGATACATAACTCCTTATGTTGGGATCTCTGATGATCACAAGTCGTAAGGATTACATATATTATTATCACTATGAGAATTGCATATGACAATCATATAACTATCCATGTTGCATTCTCATGGTGGGTCTGTCCAGTACATCGTTCTCTAACATGTACCCATGTGTTGATTTGATATCTCATATCAATGAACAATTCATCAATCAATACATACTAGTCTCTATGTATTATCATTATCCTGATTCATGATAATACTTGACTAGGGACAATGTTTAAGAATAATACAATATTATTCTAAGGACATTAACATATATATTAATTCACATTGCACAGTTAAACGAATAATATATAATAATGAATTGTCATCCATAAAATCATAAACATTGGATGTCAAAACAATCATCCAATGACATGTCTTAGGGCATATTCCAACAATGTTGACGTTTCTGGGCCTCAATCAAAGAGCGAGCATCGGCCTCAGCGACGGTCTTCTTATCAATCTGAGCTTTCAGCTCAGAGACTTCTTTCTCATGAAGAGATTTGGCCTCAGCAAGGGTGTCTTGCATATTATCAAAGACCTTAGCATCTTTCAAAGATTATCTTCGGATGAAAGACGCCCTTGACGTAAACTCCCCCATCAAGAGCATAGCCTCGGTCAGACTGCTCCCAGTTCGGGTCATCAGGTCCCCCCAGCTCAGCTGGCTCATATAAAGGGCATCCTCCGTATTAGGCAGGTCACGAGCCATAGCTAAGGCAACTGTGCTCGGTCCTTCCCCAACTAGTCGACACCACCTCGGTAGGCCTCCATCACCCGCTCACGACACCTCTCCACACGAGCTGGTGTACCCCCTTTCTCACCCATCGAAGGGAGGTCGGACGGATCGGCACGTGCCCGAACTTGTCTCAGAGGCTGAGCTTCTACAGCAGTGGACCTTGACGAGCCCCCCGGAGCAGCTTGTCTTTTCCGGGAGAGCTGAGCTACATCATCGGGGGGCTCTCACCTCCTATATCCACAATGGTTACTCCCTCGGCTGCTTGGGGTTTGCCATGTTTTTGTTTCCTTTTCTGAATAGCTTTCAACACTAAGGAGCTCATAACTCTGTCTTCTGTATAAACAAATGAATAGCTCAGTCACACCGAACAAAAAACACTTGTGAGTAAAATAATTGTTACAACGTGCTAGAACAAGTACCGGCTCTCCCCCTCAAGGTCAGATCAGCCGGACTCAGCCCAGCAAAACAAAGTAGATCCTCCACCAACAGCTTAGATGAATTAAAGCAGTGACCTTCTATGGCGTTCATTACATCTAAGAATGAGGTGCTCTTTTTGAAATTTTTGGGAGGAGAGGGGAGAGCCGGGAGATGTTCAAGCCAATCAGAGCAGCAGACCCAGGGCTGAGAAGGCTTTACAAAATAGAACTTATTTTTCCAGTCTTTGATTTTGCTAGGATAACCCCCAACAAATGCACAGCCAGGTCGGCTGGTGACATACCTGGGGCCCTCATCCGATCTCTTGATATGAAAAAAATAAGAGAGAGAGGGGTGGTCATAAGGTAAGCCTAACGCCTTAAAAATAACTACTAGACTACACAAAATTCGGAAGGAGTTGGGAGAGAATTGGCCAAGGTTTAGCTGGTAAAAACTACTTAACTCCTGAAAGAACTCGGGAAGAGGAAAATGTAAACCCCCTTCTAGTTGACCGCGGTAAAAGGTAAAAAAAACCCTCAGGAGGTTGGTTGGATCGTTGAGAAGAGGAAGGGAATATGAACTCATAATCAGAAGGGGCTTGTGTGGGGTCCTCGTTACTTAATCCATTATGTATCATGTTAACATACATATGTGAGTCTGAATTAAGTAATAACAAGCACTGATTAAGAGTATCGTACTAGTTAAGTTGTTACAGGGTTTATAAAAACCTATCCACTACACATCATAGGTACAAACGACAACCTACTACAAGATAACTCCTAGGCAGTGGTTCAGCTCGCAGCGGAAAATGACTCACATCCCGTCCTCCCACATCTATGAGTCCCTACAGAAACATTCACACAACGTGAGTATAGATAAACAACTATCTCAGTGCGATATCAAAACACAATATCAATGATAAAGCAATAATAATCATATCCAATGTGAATGCTCTGTCTCATGCATCAACAAATGCAACTATGTCATGACATGTCTCAACAATCACCCTATTATCACGAGCCCAATATGATATGCCTATTCAACTCAATATGTCAGTGGAACCACATCACATCTTCATATTAGCAGCACATATCATAGCACCGTACTCATCTGTGATAATAGCCAGAGCATATACCCAAACCAGGCGTATATCTCTCAAGCCAAAGCATATGTAGTATATCTATCGTGGCAACGATCCCAGCCAAAGCATATACCAAACCGGGCATATCTATCAAGGCAATGATCTTACCAAAGCATATACACATATCTATCAAGGCATCCATCCCAATCATATGAAATCCATGTATGTACATGCATATGATACTACCAATCATATGACACAAAGCTAACATAAATCATATGATATCAAAACCAGAACATCATCATCACATAATATCTATACTCCGTACATCAACACGTACCTGTTCTGCGACAAAAACGATATAATTTAGACGTCAATGTCTAACCGCCTCGTTGCCCCGTCCCTGTGATGATGCTACAACAAGACCAACAATATATTATGTTATCATAGGCATTAAAATCAAATTCTACAAAAATATAACATTTTAACAAATTCTGACCCTGGCGATCGATCGCTATATTTCACCGATCGATCGCCATACTGTTCTGCCCTCTCGCGATCGATCGCCACTACCTCGCGATCGATCGCCAAAATGTTCTATTGCTCGTGATCGATCGCCATACTTTTCCCGATCGATCGCCACATGATTTAACCGCCTTATATTTTGTTCTGTCTCGGCGATCGATCGGCACAAAGCTAGCGATCGATCGCCGATGTCCAGAAAAATCAGAACATGGCGATTGAGCTTATCTCCATGGTTCTTCTTCTCCTACTCGAAATTAACCAATTCCACATGTTTCTTGCAATCTCTAGTAACATATTAACATGTTTCTATTATCTTGGAACTCAATTCTTCGCATAGAAACAAGTTATGATTCTAAGCATGCACACTTGGGATTCAACTTCATATAACTCATTCACAACTACACCAACCAATCTTAAAAGCATGAATTCCTTACCAAGAGGTTATGGAACCACTTCACTCCACTTTCTTAATTGATTTCCAAGTGAACTCCAAGCTAAAAGATTCAACATAAGCAAGAAGCTAGAGAGGAGCTTGGTAGAGATCACTATGTGTGTTATGGTGTATTGTGAGTTTAAGCTCACTTATCCCTTAATATAGCCACTTGCTATAAAAACATGCCAATTAACATAAACATGTAAATCCAAACTCACATTCACATGCTAATGCAACTTTAAATGAAAGGCAAAGGCATATGAAATCAATGCAAATGCATACTAGTCCATCTTGCTTGATATGCTACTACTATTCAAGTTATTTCTTTGCACTACATCTTGTGCATCATGTTTCATTCCTTGACATATATCACATAGTCATGTCATGTATGTGAGTATTAACCCTCGGTTCAACCTGAACCCGAGTCCACATCGTACCGTAATTATTCAAAATTACGCCATAATCATATGACACGTGTATAAAAACAACTCGAGGCATTACAGCTTGGCTGAGCTGACGTATTTTGGCCTCATCTGACTCATCCAAGACAGGAACATAGAGTTCATACCAGGGATAATTGCCCGAAGGCGACTCTGATCTAAGACGAGGGCTGGCCTCAGTCATTTGAAGGTCGGGTTCAGCTGAGGTCCCAGCTTCCCGGGGAGCCTCAGTGCGCACCGCTTCTTCAATGGGCTCAACTCCCTCAGGGAGGGCAATCCCTTCGGGATAAAATGAACCGTACTGATCTACTTCTTTAAGCTACTCGTCAGTTAGAGGGGAAGGAAACAATTGATCAGGTGAAGACATTTTAACAAAAACAGCTGAGAAAAAACGTACCTAGGAGTTTTCAGAAATAAAAATGGAATGCTAAAGAGGTCGGATCCGATCTGTTTCGAAAATTGCAAAAGTGGACAATGAGGGACCCGGAGTGGTATATATATAGGGAGACCTCAAAGAATCCCGGCCGTTGATCCCTGATGCGCTGTACGGTCTAGATTAGCCTCGGGAATCGGGCGGGGAGCCCAACGGTCGTAATTTTAGTTCAAAATTCAAATTATGTAGCCGTTATTTCCCGCCTAAATCAAGTTTCGCTATTTTTTGGCTCGTCAGGATAACTCAGCAAATACGAGCTTCTGGTCTAAAACGTCAGCTCGACAGGGAGGGGGGACTGTGATACCTCTTAAAAGATTACGCCTGACGAGCCGACCTGGCTCCATGGTATATTTATCGCCTTTCTTTGCAAGACCTCGCCTACCATTCCGAACTCTTTGTGGAGTCCGACCTGTTTGGCCGACCTGGTTCACCCCACCTGTTGCTCCTTCGGTATCTCGGTGAGCGACCTCTTTTGGGAGCCCGAGCTGATATGCCGAGCTCTTCTCATTTTCCTTGTTGCTGCCGGCTCTCAGCAAGGAAACTAGTCCCCCAAGATACCTAGTCCTAGATCTGCGGAGCAATATCAGGGATTTGATTGTATCCACAGGATCTTGACATATCTGGGTAAGATTTGGATAAACATGGAAAGAGTCATTGCTGCAATACAACTCTTTGGTCTCCGCCTATAAATGCCAGGTTTGGGGTATCAATTAATCTCTCTAATTAATAATTGTCTTTACCTACCGCATATATCGCCTTATATTCAATCGCCTGACTTGAGCGTCGGAGGGGATCCGCTGGAAAAACTTCCGGCACCCTTCTCACTGTTATTTCGTATTTTCAGGTCATTGCAGAAGATCTTTACTGACATCCCTGCTGTTATATTGAGCGTTGGAGAAAAAAGGAGAGGTGAACCCCCTCTCTATTGATATCAGCAAGTCACCGCCAATTTTGGTGATATCAATTCTTTTTCCTTCATTTTGGTAATTTATGATCCTTTGTTTAGGGAAAATACTCATAACGAAAGAGTCCAAATAACCATTGTCCTACAAAAAAATATTGAAGTTGGGTAAAGTGAGAAAAAAAAACGTCTGATTTTATCGTAACGAAGATGAGCCAATATCAAGACTAACAAAGATGCAGGCTCATTGTAACAAAGTGAGAAAAAAAACATCTTATTGATGATTATGACCCCTTATTTAATTATCATGCCTTTTGTTGCATGGCACGCACTTTACCACATATTAAACTATTTGTTCAAATGATTTTGAAACTCAATATTCAAGAATAATGAATTACTTCATAATATAGTACGCACTAAAAAGGCACAAATGCTCTGCCAATATTATTCGTGAGCATTTGATCGTTTTTAGTTTTTGATTCTTTTTACAACGTGAAAAAAAAAAGAAGAAAAAAAAAAGTATTTACTGGAAAAGCAACTTGCAAAAAACTAAATACCAGGAACAAAAGATGAGGCGGCAAAGCTGCTGAAATGTGAAGAGTAAAACGAGATGGAGAACTTAATCAGTGCCAATTCTTATGGGTTCCATACTAACAAATTTTGATGGAAAAATCTTTAGAAGATACAGGATTTGGATGAATATTGGAAGACGCCAAAGAAGATAGGTAGAACAGGTGAGAGGGTCAGTATTAAGATCTTGATTAGTGTAATTGGGTTTTAGGAGCCATAAGGACAATTTTGTGAGAAACTGTTGCGACTTGTCCTGCATAGCTTTGTGAGCTCACATGAGCTACTCCACTATTGACAATTTACTTTGAGTTGGAACCCCGTGTATTATTAACATGGTATCAGAGCCAGGTTTCAATCTTGTATAAGAGCCGGCTTGCTCACTGTCACCCGCATTATCAGTCCACATGTTTGACTTATATAATGTCACACGTTAGGGGGCGTGTTGTCATACATTGAAAAACTACAAGCTTTGTGAGCTCCTTATAAGATACCTGAGCTACTCCACTCATTGTCAATTGACTTTGAGTTGGAATCCAATTTATTCTTAACAGAAACCAAAATACATTTTTTTAACAGAAAATAACATTATATTAAATCTAAAATGCAATTACTGTTGGGTTTCTATCCCCCAACGTCAGATACAACGCAGCGGAAATATAAACATAAACAGATCTGACCCGGGGACAGATGATTGCTCTTGATTCATATATTAACAAGCATAAATCGAATATAAAGGTACGAAAAGAGGATTATCGATAAGCAACGAAATCAATCTGACGGTGGTGATCCTTCGACTCCAATCAACCTGACCAGATTTTCAAGCCAATACGAGTGCTAGTTTGATGTTGGCTTTTCTATGAGAGTATATGATTTGGTTCTATTCAACCCTAGATAGGTATAACATATTTATAGTTGTAATTGACATCTAATTGGGCTAGGGTTCATAAAGCCCATCGGGTCAACACTTTGCTTGCAGGGCATTTATACTAACAATCTCCCACTTGCCCAAAAGTCAACACAAAACTACAAACTCATAATCCAAGTAACTCAATCTAATTGAACAACTTGATGTACTACCAATGTACATAATTATGAGACATAAATATGTCAAAAATTTTAATTTTAGAACTTTCTATAAATGAAATATTTTCAAATATAGAAACTCCACTAAAGTAAGGAGCTTTCAAAATTAAATTTGAGCACTTAACATTTAAGTATCAATTCTTATCGATAGATCGGCGGTCGGTTGATTGTGACCCGGTGAGGCTCAAGTGTATCAAAGTAGTAGGATCACAACCTTTGTGATTTTAGAAGTCAAACAACTTCTTTAGGCTTACCGTGAATGTCCCATTGCCAATTAAATTCCTTTAATAGACAATGGCCGATTCCATCAAAACCTACCGATCGTGGGTAGCGCCTAGCATATGCGCTTCACGAAGACCTAGATACGAATGACTAGCAATGTACGAGAATCTGTCAGTCATAGTTAGCGTGCAGTACATTCCTTTAACTCGTATGTCCCGAATGAATCTAGGGCATTGGTTGATCGAGCTCCCTTATGATTTCAATAACTATGTAACTATGTATTTATTTCACGTTATATGATTCATTGTATGCGTATATGAAAAACTCTTTTTTCACAAGCACTACCCACTCTGGCCAGAGATTCCTTGAATCATTTACAACAAAATACGTAGGACATCCTAGTTCATCAAGACCAGTGGTGAATCCCCAACGACAATCACAGGCATCTGACAGCATCACTGAATACCCAAAATAACAAATTTATGACCTGCATGTGATCAATCATTAAATAAAAGTATACAACTATCTGTCAAGACCTCAATGACACCTCGGTTCATGAGGAGTATTGGTGCACAACTATGACTAGGAATTCTATACTCGACAAATGGTACCACTTATAGAATTTTGAGTAGGGTCGTTCAGTGAACTCATTCCTAATTAGTACCTATTCATGTGTGTTGACTTCTCCAAGCCAACGTCAATGAAACGTGGTGCACTACACTAGACACATCATGAATACCAGTCTCTACCGAGCATATATCAATATCCCATTCTCGAAAGCTCATCGACCAGAAACATTTAGAAATCGCAATCGTTAATGTATTTCGTGGTCACCATCATATGTGTAACCAAATTCTATAGATTATAGCAATCTCAAGGACTTCATCAATGCATCATATGAATAAGTGTCATATATATTAATATCCAAACAAAGATTTGTCATAATAAGATAACAAGTACAATCAATCAACTATTGATTTACTTAAATCACATATGACAACAATATCTTTCACTTTGTCCAAATCCAACTAGTCATGTATCTAAAAATCATCTTCCCAAGATGTCTGACAGACACCAATTGTTGTAAAGGCTTTGTCAAATGGATCTGCTACATAAGAAAATACATTTTTCTTATGAAGCAACTCCCTCGATAAGGATGTCGCATCTACCATCTTTCTCATTATATGATATTTTCTCAGTGTTTCTAATGAGATCTTGATTATTCGTAATAGCTAAATTATTGTCACAGTACACAAGGATTGTGTCAACTGCACTATAAATTACACCCAACACTTGGATGAAATTTCATATCAAAACTGCCTTTTGCTGCATCGTATGCTGCAATATATTCAGCTTCAATGGTGGAATCTATTGTGTCTTAATTGGAGCTTTTCCCAGAGACAACACCACCATTAAGCTTAAATACAAATCCGAATGTCAATTATGAGTCATCTACATCCGACTGAAAAACAACATCAACTTAGGTTTCAACTTTATTTCTCCATTTACAGATCCAAAAACCATGAACATATCCTAAGTTCTTCTAAGTACTTGAGGATTATTTTCATAATTTTCCAGTGAACTTCACCGATATCTGCCTGATGACTGCTCATTACACTAAGAGCATACTTCACATCAGGCTGAGTACAAACCATAGCACACATTATGCTACTGACAGTCGAAACATAAATTACCAATGTCATCATTTCTCTCTCCTCATCAATAGTAATGCACATTGACCTCGAGAGATTAACACTATGACATATTAGGAGGTTACCTCTTTTCGACTATTACATGATAAACCCTTTAGCACAGTGTTTATGTACGTAGATTGAGAGAGCTCAAACATCCTCATAGATCCACCCCCTATAGATCTTTATGTTAAGCATATAAGATCCTTCTCTCAAATCTTTCATAGAGAAATTAGTAGATAACAATGTTTTAATTGATTACTCTAATATCATTCATAATGAGTATGATATCATCGACTTAAAGCATTACAAATGTAGCAGCACTCCCATGAACCCTTTTGTACACACATATCACTTCTGGATTTTCAGCAAAACCAAACACTTTGATAATGTTATCAAAACAGAAGTTCTAACTTCGGGACCCCTTCTTAGGCCTATAAATGGACATCTGTAGTTTGCAAATATTTTGTTCACTCCCAGTAGTTGTGAAACCTATGACTGCTAAATTTCTACCTCAATGTCACCATCGAGAAATGTCGTTTTCACATCAATTTGTCATATCTCATATTCATAATATTCAGATTTAGCTAATAAAATCCGAAGACTTTAGAATCACAGCTGATTAAAAATTTCTCACAGACAACTCTTTGCATATGAGAATAACATTTTCCCACCAGTCTAGCTTTGAAGGTCGCTTCCTTCCCATCCATTCCAAGCTTTCGCTTATAGATCCATTTGAAGTCGATGGGAACAATTCCCTCAAGAGGATCTACTAAGTTACATACCTTATTAGAGTACATTTTGAATCTTATGGCATCTTGCCCATGTCCCGAATCGATGTCCAACATCGTCTCCTTGAAATTCCTAGGATTGCATCCACGGTCAAAATCATTTGACTACTTTCTAGAATAAATCCAATCTATCAGGAGTTCTTGAAACATTGTTTATTGGTGTGTATAGTTCAAAGGTTATGATTGACTCAATTAATTTCACCGTTTTCACGTTTCCAGTGGTTTGTGGTTCTCGAATCCTTTCAAGTTATATTATCTTGTCATTCCTTTCTAATAGAAAAATTTTCTTTAGAAAGATTGCACTAGTGAAACAAACACTTTGTCTCCAATTGATAATATAAATTTCAACAAATAGAATAAGATGGATCAACTATCAACTCATCTCCCACTGACTGCTTTATATAAGCAGAACAATCTCAAATCTATATTTGGATTCTTTCTATCCATATCGTATATGGAGTTTTGGTCACTGCATTAGTATTAATTATGTTCAACAAATGTGTAACTTTAAAGAGTTAATGGTAGAGAGTCACACTCTCTTTAAGATAACTCAACATCATCTTGCACTAACATTTCGTGATACACATGCGCTCATGTGAATCAAATTCAATGGATCTTCAACACATGCCAAAGATATGTGTGGTTTAAGTTATCATCCTTTATATTCTTTGAACATAATCATACTAATTGTTCATTAATTTACCAGACTCAATAAAACATTTATTCTTAAAAATGCTGCAAATCACATTCGCAAATTTAAAAGAATATTATTCTCTATCAAAATAGGAACAATGTTGTCATTGAATGTCAAACAAATAAACAGTCGTTCAAACCATTTCCAAACTAGTTCAACATTTTATATCAAAGAAATGTCTCAAACAACCTTTGTAGCAACTCTTGCTACAATGCTTAGTCTCATGTAGGCTTCACATTTCTAGAGCTTTCTACTTCTCAAAGTATCTACAACTTATTGTAAAGATGTGAGCACAACTGATATCATATACCAAAAACTAGAACCAATAGAAACATTAATTTTAATAAAAATACACCATTATCAAAACGCTTCTGGTCTATGTATTCCTTGCAGTTTTGCGCCAGTGACCGGCAATGAAAACATAGCTGCCTCTCCTTCTTAGTTGCTACTATATCCATTTCGTCTTTTGAGGTTGGGAACCATTTCTATTCCTCTACTTTATCCTTCAATCCTTCCTACCATTGGTAGAAGATTCAACATGAAGAACACATTTCTCCTTTTGAATCAAGGATTCATGAGTTTCCAATTTTTGATTATATGATCAAATCTACAGCTAGTTAATGAGGTATTGTCACATTCAAATTTTCTAAGTTCTCAACAAGAGATATTATTTCTACACCATGCTCATGGACTGAAGCCCATCTTGCAGGTGAAATGAAAAATAACTCTTTTGAGATTGCGAATCTCAGTAATCAAGCCCGTTCACCAAACAACATTTGTAGGTGTTGCAAAATATAAGCAGTGTGAGAGAATTTCTCATATCTATGTTGAGACTCAATGGTGACATTGATGCTATCATATAACACCTAGCCGCGAGATCGTCGTCCACCACTGTTCAATTGTGGCGATCTCTTCATCAGACGAACCGGGAGGCACTTCAACATGAGGCTTCCCATCAAGAATATAAAGCAACTTTTCAGAAGCAAGCAATATTTTAAATTATGTAGCCAATCAGAATAATTTGACTCAGTTAATTTGTTTGTATCGAGACTTGATGTAATCGAATTCACGGCAATCATAATATTGAGAATACATAGAAAATATAAGCAAACCGTTTGATTATTAATTAATTAAAAAACTGTGAAATTTAGTTATTGAATGCTCCCACTAAATTTTTTGAATTCATCCCCTCATGAGAAATGAACGAAAAATCATATTTTATTAGTGGGCTTGGAGTCCAACTAGCTCATGATAGCCCCGGACGTGGGCCCACCAGCTTCATGATACAAAGGTAGATCACAATTGCATCATATGCAACCCACAAGATATTTGTCTCACGATTGGCATAACCCTACGTGGGCAGGACTGTTATGACTTCTCACGTCAAACTAACCAATCTCAAGGATGTAAATGTCACGCCCAAAAGACCCAACGTGGGTGAGTAATCTAAAAGGATAACATAACAATACCCATAATTAAGTGACAGTTAAACACACAGCTTTCCCATGTCATGTCCCCCACGTGGGTGGGTAAGGCAATATGACACAAATAACGTCTCATGGCTTAACTGTTGATGGAAGACAGGAAGCAACAAAACCCTTTTGAGCTCCCCTTATCAGTTTGATATTAAAAAATTTGAACCATATTCAAAAGAGGGATTTAATTTATTTAAAATCTCACCAATTGCTCATTTGCTTGTTTGTTGGATTCATGCAACTATGTTTTATTCATGCAACGTCATACGTACTAATAAAACATACAAACACACATTTATCATACAACATATGCATAATAAAATAAAACTTGGATAATTACGGCATTTTAATAATTGATCCACGTGCACCAAACGTGGATCACAGGTCTAGCTAAGGTGATGTAGGTATGCAATGTAATCCTATTACATTTTTGCATCCATTATACATGTCTTGATTCCTGATGCTCCATCTTCAATCTCGATCTCCCACTAATTCTAATGATTTTACATTTAAATCGTGCAAACAAGAGAATATGGAAACATTTCGGGGTGGGATACATTAGAAAATAGAGAGAGCAGGCTCGCAGGCCCGATAATCAAAAATCATAATTATAATAAAACAATAATAACCTAACATTCATCTAAACACATCGATCAAAGCTCGTAATCATCCATTCATGTAATCACATCACATGTAATTAAAATTTAAAATAAACAATTATATCATATGTAATTGTAATAATCACATCACATGTAATTAAATCAAAATAATTAATTTATTATATCGTTCCACACTAAACGAATCATTAATTGAAAACAAAATTAACAAATAAAATAAAATAATTTTATTTAATTTTTAATTAATTAATTTTCAATTAATTGGTAAAATCATTATTTTACCTTTTAGTCATCATGTTAAACGAAACTAAAATTAACAAATTAAATGAAACATTTTCACTTAATTTCTAATTAATTAAATTCTCAATTAATTGGTAAAATCCATATTTTACATTTTAATCATAATAGTATTGAAAATAAAATTACAAATTAAATGTAACGCTTTCAATTTAATTTTAATTAATCCAATTTTCAATTAATTGGTAAAATCTCTATTTTACATTTAAATTAAAAAGTATATTTTTAATTGATTATGTATTATGATTTTTATTTCAAAAATTGATATCCGGACAAAATATATAAAATGACCCAAAATAATTTATGGACTTCAAACAATTTGGATCCAAAATTAAAAAATTTAAACAAATTCTTATGCCAAGTTCGAAATTTTGGCACAAAGTTTTTTTTTAATTGAAAATATTTTTGGACGAATTGCACTGTTCATCGTCATGCACAAACACATAATCAGCGGCGGCTAGGGTTTCTGAAACCCTAGTGCGCCGTTGCCAATATAGTGAAAGGAGAAGAGATGAACTGGAATTTGCTCTGTGAGGGCCCGATCCTAATCGGGTGTTTAATTATCACACAATAATTTATTTGCGTAAACAATAGAAGAATAGTTTCAAATTTCTTGTCAAGTGGATTTCGCTTTTAGGTAAGACATATATAATGATATCAATATATATATATACATATATATAGTTATGTATTCCATTCACAGACAACACATCATTCATTAATCAACATAACACTTAAAGTCTTTGAAAATGTTTAAGTCAAATACAACATACACGGGGCATACCCCGGTAAATTTATTTTCTTAAAAGTAGAGTAATACTACTGGGAAATGAAAACCATGCATAAAACTGAACTCCCTCATCACGGATCTCGGTTATCTCACGATGCATCACTATAAGCATCAGAACCTTGTCCTCCTGCAAACCCTGTCATGCCCGAACAACAAAAGACATGACAGCTCCCACAAAGGGCGTCAGTACCCCAGTACGAGAAATAAATAAATCATGTCAAGAATGACAAAATATCATGCAATGCATACCATGTAAAAATGTGATGCATGAATGGGTACAAAGAATCAAATATCAAGATACCAAAATCGGAGTCCAAAGGAAGGTATCATCATTCAATATCAAGCTCGAGCATAGGGTGGCGGCATCGCATGACATATCTCCTCCATCGTCGTGCCCATCATCCTTCGTGTGTAGGTCCGGCGAAAACACGAATGACTACATTTGCTACCTAAACTGTGTCATCGCCGTGCCCAGCGTCCCCATGACACTATAAATCTCAATCATAATCAAAGGGTATCAAGGAAATAGAAGAGCCAATATGATATGCCAATGAATCATCTATGCATGATGTGACATATGCAACTCAATATGTCATGCAATCTCATGTGAAAGTCAATATAATTCATATAATCCACATAAGAAATCAAATATCTCATATAAATCAGGTAATGTCATATAAGATCATACATTAGCATCATTACACGTCTTTGTCACACGTCATGATAAAACTCATTTCAACGTACCTCGGACCAAAGCTAATATACCGAATACTCCTCGAATCAACTCTGTAATCTATTAACCTGGTCATGTAAATTCCAAAATGACACTAAGTATTCAAGTAGTGCATTGAATCAAATTTAACTTCTAAATATTGACACTTAGCGATTTTCTTACATTTTCAGCCTCCCGTTTTCGTAGAAAAATAACTATAATTTCATACGACATTGAAAAGACTCGATTTTAGTTCTAAAAGTTCAAAAACTAAAAATAATACATTTCATCATTTATGATATCAAGCTAATTCCTCCATCTGAAAGGGGTTTGAACACTAAACACGTAGCATTTAAAAATCTGTTTTTCTGCTTGAGCAGTGTTAGTAAAAATACTATAACGTTTTCGTTTCAAACCCAAATTGAGTGATTTTAGTGGCAAATTACAGCCAACTTGAAGTACGCAGATTCCTATATCTAGATATTTTCTGGAATTCCTAGCCAAAAATGCTCAGGAATCCGAAGAACACATTGCATGGGTATTTCGCCCACATGCAGTACACAGATTAAGCACTTAAGGTATAAAATTCATAACTGATTCAAAATGAGTCCGAAATAAGTCCTATTTTTTAAATTGAAGAGAATTAAAATATCTACAATTTTTATTTGAATACGAACATCAAATTAAAAAGGCAACTTTGCCAAAAGTTCGGAATTCTTCACTGCATATGCATTTACAATACATGCAGCCCAATTTGGCACACCTTAGTAAAACCAACATAACTTGTTCCTCGGAGCTCCAAATCGCATGCATTGTTTTTTAAAACCGCATAAAATTCAAAGATCTACATATTTTGTGTTTTGCGCAAAGTCAAATTCGAAGATTAAAAATGTCGAAAGTATGAAATACAGACTGCCAGAAACATTTTGTTCTACATATTCTGTTTTGGCAAAAAGAACTCGAATTCTTCAAGATTCTACCTAGATTTTTTACTTTAAATCAATTAATTCGAACTAAAGTTAGTTTGAAAAAAGAATCATACCCTTGTAGT
Organism: Haberlea rhodopensis; assembly: GCA_907163345.1. Lineage (NCBI taxonomy): Eukaryota > Viridiplantae > Streptophyta > Magnoliopsida > Lamiales > Gesneriaceae > Haberlea > Haberlea rhodopensis. The sequence continues at coordinate 19,810,392 of CAJQUN010000004.1, read as the reverse complement.
TTCAAGAATCATCCACCAAGCTAAATCAAAACTCGACCTTTGAAAATTCCTTGAAGGTGACTACTCTCATATGCCAAAAGTTCATAAATTCATCCTTGCATGTGAACTTTCATGGCTATAAAAATCTCTCAAAATGTTGGAGAAGTTTTCGAAAATAAGGATGGAAGTCTGATGGTTTTTGAATGAGAAATGAATCAATATTTAAGCATAAAAAAAGATGATAGTGGGTGTGGCAAACAATGAAGGGAAATGGGATTTTTTTTAAAATCATTTTCATGCCAATAACACCCAAGTGTCCATGATGATGAGTTTACATGGTGTTGGCCGAAAAAATGCATGCAAACTTGTATAATTTTGATGTATTTTTTCTTGATTAAAAATAAGGTGTTGTGATCCGGAACACCTTAATTCAAAATCTCAAATTTTAATCACTCGGGTTTGCTAACTCATGATTATTTATAATTAATTAGCAATGGGGTCTTACACTTCTTTCCCTATTAAAAAGATTTCGTCCTCGAAATCAGAAAAGATACGAATTCGAACATAAATTATTTTTGTTCAATTACAGATACATCGGATAATCGTAAGTACTAGGCATGGAATACAAACGAGTATCTTCAAATAGATGTGGTCAATGTTGTCTCATTTTGGCCTCTAATTCCCATGTTGACTATGTTGTACCATGACAACTCCATTGCACCAAAACCTATGTAATGGTTTTATTTCGTAGCACTTTCTCCTTCCTGTTCAAAATCTTGACAGGTTGTTCAACATAGGACAAAGAACTGTCCACTTCAATCTCCTCTGGTTGCAGCACATGAGATGGATCTGGTTCATAGTTCCTTAGCATGGATACGTGAACCACATCATGAATCAATGATAAATGTTGTGGCAAAGCTAAACGGTATGACAAGGAACCAATCCTCTCTAGAATATGATAAGGGCCGATGTATCGATGTGACAATTTTCCTCGACGCCCAAAACGCATTGTTCCACGGAAAGGCGATACTTTGAGAAAAACTATATCCCCAACTTGGAACTCTAATGGTCTTCTTCTTTTGTTGGCATAACTGGCTTGCCTGTCTTGAGATTTCTTCATACGTTTTTGGATCAATTCTACTTTTTGTTGCATCTCATCAACAAACTCGGGTTGAGCCAACTACTTTTTCCCATTTTGTCCCAACATATTGGTTTTCGGCACCTCTTGCCATATAAAGCCTCAAATGGAGCCATGCCGATAGTTGTTTGGAAACTGTTATTGTAGGAGAATTCCACCAGTGGTAGTGATTCTTGCCAATTTTGACCAAAATCCATCATTACAGAAAGCAACATATCTTCTAATGTTTGAATAGTTCTTTCAGTTTGTCCATCTGTCTACGGGTGGTAGGCGTACTCATTGCCAATTTGGTACACGTAGCATTTTGAAAACTGCTCCAAAACTCGGATACAAATCTCGGATCTCTGTTCGAAACAATAGAAACTGAAACTCCATGCATCCGAACTACATTATCCACATATATTCGTGCCATTTTCTTGTAGGAGTAGGTACGATCAAATGGAATAAAATGTGCCGACTTTGACAATTGGTCAACTATAACCCAAATTGCATCACACCCTCTGTTTGATCTGGGTAAATGTGTCACAAAATCCATTGCAATATGCTCCAAATTCCATTGAGGTAACTCCAAACTCTGAAGTAGACCACCAAGTCTCATCCTCTCTGCCTTGACTTGTTGACAAGTCAAACATTTCGACACAAAATCAGCAAATATCTTTCTTCATACCTTTCCACCAGAAATGTGGTCTCAAAGTATGGTACATTTTTCGGCTTCCTGGATGGACACTAAAATTACTGCAGTGAGCTTCTTGGAATAGAGCCTCCTTTAATTCCACTAGGTTCAGTACCACCAACCTTTTATCCATTTGCAACCAACCACTTGATGATATGCTAAATCTCGTAGGTTGATTAGACATTACTAGCTCTTTCAAGTGATGTATAAAAGGATCTGTCTCTTGACCTTTTCTGATCCTTGAGATAATTTGTGGCTCAATTTGTAAAGCAGACACAATAAAATAATCCTTTTGCGGTTGATATGCCCATCCTGAAGTGCACAACTCATCATAATTTTGCCATATATGAATGGATGCTATCATAGCATTTTGAACTTTCCGGCTCAACGCATCTGCTACTTGATTCACTTTTCCTGGTTGGTACTGTATTTCACAGTCAAAATCTTTCAGCAGATTCAACCATTGTCTATGTCTGATGTTTAACTCCGACTGTGAATATATACTTCAAACTCTTGTGGTCATAGTAGGTAATGAACTGTTCCCCATAAAGGTAATGGCGGCATATCTTCAAAGCAAAAATGATGGCGGCCAACTCAATGTCATGAAGAGGATATCGTGTCTCATGAGGTTTTATTTATCTTGACCCATAAGAGATCACCTTAACTTGTTGCATGAGTACACAACCCAAACCTTTAGCTGATGCATCTGCACAAACTACAAAACCTCCTAATCCAGATGGCAAAGCCAAAACTAGGGTTGTAGTCAATTTCTGCTTCAACTCTTGAAAAGTTCTTTCACCATCATCTGACCAGATAAAACCCTGATTTTCCTTGGTCAACTGGGTGATAGGTTTGGCTATCTGAGAGAATCCCTCAATGAAACTCCTGTAATAGCCTACCAGACCCATAAAACTTCGAATCTCCGGTACATTTGTTGGTCTTGGCCTATTTACCATCGCTTCCACTTTACTTGGATCTACAGAAACTCCTTGGGAAGATATCACATGCCCCAAAAACATGACTCGATCCAGCAAAAATTCACACTTCGATAGTTTTGCATATAAATGAGCTTTACGAAGAGTCTGGAGAACTAATTGTAAGTGTTCTTTGTGGTCTCTCTTTGTTTTGGAGTATACCAAGATATCATCAATAAATACGATGACAAATCGGTCCAAGAAATTTCTGAACACTCTATTCATCATATCCATAAATACAGCTGGTGCCTTCGTCAGACCAAAAGGCATTACTAAAAATTCAAAACGTCCATATCTGGTTCTAAAAGCCGTCTTTGGAATATCTTCCTCTTTAACTCTAAGCTGATGGTACCCTGATTGCAGATCAATTTTGGAATAGACCGAAGTTCCTTGAAGCTAGTCAAACAAATAATCATTTCTGGGTAATGGGTATTATTCTTTGCAGTAACCCGACTGAGTTGTCTATAATCGATACACATTCTCATTGTACCATCTTTCTTCTTTAAGAAACGCTCAAGTGCTCCCCAAGGTGACGTACTTGGGTGTACATACCCTTTATCAAGAGGTGCAATTGCACTGGCGGTGGTGGAGGTCTCTGATATGGTTGTCTGTAGGGTGGAGGGTGGGTCATTTGTTGATTGCATAGCTCTGGTTTGGATGGTCCCTCCATCCTTGATTGTAGTTACTTGCTGGTTGGTCATAGCTCCTTTGAGGTTGGCCCAAAAATCCACCCGCTGCGTTCACGTGCTCAATGGATGTCTCTTGTAGGGAGGGACATGCATCAGTGGCATGGTTCATGGCTAGGAAAATTCCACATGGCTTCATTTTCATCACATTACCACCTGCAAGATTATGCACAAGAAAGGTTAAGTCAATCAGTTGTTGTTCAGGGTTAGATATGTTTACCTCTTGTCTTGGCGTCTGTCCATGTCGAGCAAGCCCAAATTGTTGGGAGTTGGCAACCATGTTTGCTATTAAGTTCATTGCCTCCTCCGGTGTCTTATCAATGAAAGCTCCTCCGCTCGCCGCATCCACGAGATTCCTGTCAGCAGAAAGTAAACCTTCATAGAAATATTGAATAAGAAGGTGCTCATTTATCTGGTATTGTGGGCATCTTGCACACAACTTCTTGAAATGCTCTCAGTACTCGTGCAATGATTCCTCATGTAATTTCTTGACACCATATGTTGGGGTTCAACAATTGCCTCTGCTTTGTGATCGGTTGAACACGTGGCGCTTGTGCCAGTGTATGGTTGAAAGATTGATGTTGCGCCATTACCCTTAACTATAGTTATTGGTAAAGCGGTAAGCACTTGATCCTACAATTGGTATCAGAGCCAAAATCGCATGTTCGATTCCCATGAGTTGCAGAGAGTACAATTATTGGGGGAGGGATTGTTGGGGTTCAACAATTGCCTCTGCTTTGTGATCGGTTGAACATGTGGCGCCTGTGCCAATGTATGGTTGAAAGATTGATGTTGCGTCATCACCCTTAACTATAGTTATTGGTAAAGCGGTAAGTGCTCGATCCTACACCATATATCTCCTTCCTTATGTTTGTTGCCCTCGATGCAGGAAAGTACTTGTCAAGGAAGATTCTTTCTAATCAGTCCACATGGTGATAGATCGAGAGGGTAGATAGAAGAGTCAATCTTTAGCAGCATCCTTCAAAGAGAATGGAAAGGCTTGCAGTTTAATTTGCTCCTCCGTTATGCCAGCTGGCTTCATAGTAGTGCACACCACGTGAAATTCCATCAAGTGCTTGTGAGGGTTCTCACCTGCAAGACCGTGAAAAGAAGGCAGTAAATGAATTAAACCATACTTAAGTTCAAAATTTACGTTATTTGCAAGAGCAGGGAATGTGATGCAGAGAGGCTGTTGATCCAAGCTAGGATTCGCCAATTGTCTCAAGCTTTGATTCACAGCCATCGTGTTCCTCTCCTCTTCTTCTTCAAGTATCCTAGCTTCTCTTCTTCTCCGATGTAGTGTCATCTCAATCTCAGGGTCGTATTGAATATTATCTTCGTGATCAGATGACTCACCTGCATTAACAAACCAAAGTAGTAGTGCGGGATAATAATAATTAAAAAAAATAACACAAAAAAAAAACATGCCTTCCCCGGCAACGGCGCCAAAATTTGGGAGCGTTTATCGCGTACGCCCAAATTAATCCTCTCAAGTTAATAGCAATAAGTAATGTAGTAGTGTGAGTATGGATCGATCCCACGAGGAAGGATGTATTTTTGTGTTAATTATGCAAACAAATAGTAAAAGGGGTTTTTGGATGTGAATTAGACTATTACTAACAAATATCTAAGAATTAAACTAATTAGCAAAGTTACAGAATTATGAGAAAAGCGCTTTTTGGTTTTCAGTCAACTTTACCTTGGAATTATATATTCAATCATTGATTGTCACAAAAGATTTAACTTTTACTTGAATATTCACCATTAGATATTCAACTCATATCTTACTTTATGCCTAGTTAAAATAGTCCAAGCGTTCTAAGTTAACCCGCATCGTTCTATCGTTCAAAACAACAACAGTTAAGATTAATATTAATAATAGCTTTCAAATCTAGTAAGAATGATGAAACTTAGACAGCATAATCCAAGCGTCTATGTTTAATCTGGTCAAACCATTTTTCCTAAGAATTTAACAACACCAACAACACGCAATTATCAATCTTAGTTGCTTCAAAGGCCAAACATTAGATTGCATGTAAAAAACATTAGATGGTCAATCTTAATCATAGAAAAACACATGCTCAATAAAAATCAATAAAAGAACATCAATCTCACTAAAAACATAAAATCCAAGGTATTGTCTTCCTTCAACCAAGAATCAAAAGTGTTTAGCCACTCATGGCTAAATAAAAAACAATAAAAGTTTATCTATAAAACATTAACTAAAAGCAAAAGAAAGAATTACTAAAGATTAGCACGATTCTGGAGCGTCTTCCGTCTTCGTTCTTCGTTCTTCAAGTTGTTCTTCAAAAATTCAGAGAAAATCTATATTCTAACTCTAAAATATGATGGAATGGTCTGATTTTGAGGTACAAAAGCGTGCATATATGTTAGGGATCTGATATAGTAGGTAAAAATCTATCCAAAGATTGAAAATTGAGTTTCCATAAAATTCAAGATTCTGCTTGCGACTGATCGGTTATCGTCAGCCTTTATTTTTCAACCAGAAACATAGATCGTGAGTCTTTAATTTTTTTCGTCCAGTGTGTTTCGGCAATCGATCGTGGATGGTTGCCGATCGATCGCCGAATCTTGATTTTTGTTGGCTCGATTTCTTTCATTTGGCAACTGATCGCGGCTTCTGTTGTCCACTTTTATGCATTTTTCTTGGTCTACTTTGATCCCTTGTCAACTTCAATGCATTTCTTGATCCTTATTCGCCATTGTTAACTTGATTTCTTCGATTTCACCTACATTTACACAAATATATGATTAGGTAGCATATGTATCAAATTATCCATCAAAACACACAAAATCGTAGACAATTAAACGCAGTATATGTGTCTATTTCTAGTCACATCAAGTATCCATACCAGTCGAAGTCATACATAGGTAATGTCATGGCAAGATATTATGACATAGCTGGTTGACAACATTAACAGCATTGTTGAGTTCTTGTGATATTGATGTTCTTCTGTCGTAGAAGAAAAACTGAATGAGTTATCATTTGTCTGAGACATGTGAGATTTGTTGTAGGAATCCATGTTGATGTTGGCTTGCATTAACAGTATGATCAAGGTGTATTGTTTTCAACTGTTAAGTGGCATATTTTTTTGCGCACTGAGATGTGTATAGAGCGTGATGGACCTCTTGAAAGAGCTTGTGATATACTCGAGAATGGTAGTCTCGAGGGAGTAGTTGATACAAAGGAATGTCATTATCGAATTGGTTCCTTTTGTTTGAGGAAAGAATGACTTTCCTGGTAAATGTGATATCTAACCATGTAAATGGTGTGGATAAATGTTATGTGAGAATATTCATTGTATTTGGCTCGATGAATCACAAGGGTTAGTGAGAAAGAATCAAAACTCACATTTATTTGGTTATTGATATATATGTGGTAAGTATGCAACAGAGTATCGTGCATGGTTTCTGATGGAAACTACATGTTTGGTACAACGTTTTGATCCACAATATAATGTCTTAGACTACACTATTGATGACATTTGAGTAGAAATGTCTTTGTGTTGTCTGATTGTTGCGGGTTGCTCGATTTAGTTAGCAACTGATTAACAACTGATATACCTTATCTGTTGATATTTCTATTAGTTGTTATGGAATTGGAGTTGTAGGACTGTGTGAGGGTTTGACATACTACGATAGATGAAAACATTTTTTTGATGAGACGGTAGTTTGAAAGTGATGAATTACGTGAATTTGGTGAGATCAAGATGTGTTCACAAACAAATGTTGGTGTGGGAGAAGCTCTGCATATACGAGATTGGGATGAGGGTGAAATCCTCGGAGTTGATATTTTGTTCATGACGTATAGATGACTCACTACTGTTTAGTGGTGCAAAATTGCGTGGTTTGTATGGCACGTCGAGTACGTGTGTACAAAGATAAAAATATGATGAATGATCAATTTGTGATATATTGATGGTACTATGTAAAATGGTGAATGGACAATGATGTAAGCTACTCTTGTCTTGAGATGTTGTTGCTCAGTCAGTTATGAGTAGATCATATATGGTACATCATAGTTCATATGCTCAGTATAGTGACAAGGAAGTTTGAGCTCATTCTATGGACAAGGTAGTCTGAGAATATTGTCTTTGAAAGATGTTGTCCGATGTGGTATACTGTTTACCTCGTCTGGTGAAGCTCAAGTTTCACATTTGTATGGAAGGACAAATGGCACTTAGCGACGTGGGTTGTTTGTGTTGTTACAGTGTGTGGGCACATTGATATATCATGTGACAACTCTCCGTGATTGGTGTTCGTAATGTCTTGTATTCCTAATGTATTTCATGTATTGACATGATAAATGTATGTTCCATATTCAAGTTATGTAGTGCCAATGTCAGATGTACAATGAAATACAGATATATAATATGTGTATGCATGACCAGTGAGGATCGTGAAGAGAGGATATTGCTAGTTGGACAGCACATACCTATGATCGAATTCAGTTAGATAAGGAGAATGTCGAAGAGTTTATATGCGAGAAAGAGTAAGCATATGATGCGGCAAAATCCTAAGTGATTGTCTGGTATGTTGTTTACGTTTTGTTATACTGGTGAGTATCCTTAATTACTGCAAGTTTGACATGTTGAGTATGTATTCCTTATTGCTGTATAAATGAGTATTTGCTGCAGATTAACTATATGCGTATAGTTGTGATTCATAATGCATATTGTTGGTGTAATAAGGAATTGTAGGGGAGAATTGTAATGCCTAATATAAAACATACATGTTATGTGGATTATGGTGTAATTATGAAACATGATGATGTGGGACTCGAGTTCAGGTTGAATCGAGTATAATCATGTATATATATACATATGGATTATGTTATATATGACAAAGTACATGATTTAGTCATGTATATAGAACTCATTGTAATGCCTAGATATGAAGTATGCATGTTTCATTTGAGGAATGTGTAATTATGCAATCATCTCGATATGAGTGGAACATGTTTGTTGTGATTATTGAGTAATCATGAAGTAATGACTGTAAGATGTTCGGGTGGAACCGAGTGGGAGTCGTTGACATATAATGAAATGAAGAATGGGCATGTTGAAATACCTTAAACATAGGTGGATATAATAAATTGATGAATTACATGGTTGTAAATATGTAGCAAGAGATTGCATGTTCATGTTAGTAGATGAAAGAGTAGGCATCATACATATTTGGATAAGGGTACATGAAGTTGAATTTGCATTAGATGTGAATTTCACATGAGTTTGGTTTAACACAAAGAGTGCAATATAAGAGGTGATTTCAGATTTGAAGTCGCATAGTTACACCTTGCTCACCTAAATTTCTCTACACAAGCTCATCTTTCAACTCTCACTTGTGCTTGGGGAACTTGCTTGGCTTTTGCTTGGAAAATAAACTATCACTTGAGTGAGAAGTGAAAACAAAGCTAGTTGGTAAGAAATTCCTAGCTTATGATGTTTATGTGTGTTGATAGTTGAACTATGTGAAGTTACTACTCTTGTTTGAATTAATATGAGTTTAATTCAATGAAATAAGTTGTGTTATCATGAAAACATGTTTATATCATGATTGAGTAATGTTTTATGAAGTTTTGAGGTTGAATTATGAGATGAGAAGTTGGAACCAAGAGGATAAGCTCGAAAATCGCCATGTTCTGAAAAGAACAGAGCATAGCAATCGATCGCGTTTCATGGAGCGATCGATCGCCTATGCGAAGAAAATAATAAGGCGGTTTAAAATTCAGGAGATCGATCGCGTATATAGGAGCGATCGATCGTGCTTTGACGGTATGTTTTGTAAAGGATTAGGAGATCGATCGCGTGTTTTCAGGAGATCGATAGCGTATCAGGAGATCGATCGCGTAACAATAAGTGATCGATCGCTTGATGAACAGAATGTTGAGCAAATTTCTTAGTGTTGAGTGATCGATCGCCAAGGATGAGCGATCGATCGCGAGACTCAAAATATTGCAACATGTTATATTTTATGGAATTTGATGATGAGGCTTATTACAACATGGATTTATTCATATAGTATCATCACAGGGGACAGGTCAGAGAGGAGGTGTGAGACCCCGTTATCTAAAAACATCATAAGGTGCAATTAAGAGAACTAATCATGCATAAATCAGAGTAATAGACCGTGTTGATACCCTGAGCTTAAGAATTACAGTACCAAAAATTTCAAAAAGGAATTAGTTACATTCCTAACAAAAGAGTGTGAAACTATAGTATTACTCTACTCTATGTAGAAACTATACAAAAAAAAAAGAGATTCTGTTCTGCTATCCCTGAAGCACTCCTTACAGCTCACGCATCAACCCCGACCCTGGTTCTCCATGCCAAATGCACCTACAAGGACAACCCCCAACACATGAGCACATAATAATTCATATTCAACACAATATAAATAAAAGCGTAAATGTGTAAACCATAAATACAAAATACTTCCTGTATTCCAATGCATTTAAAACGCCCCCTTTTGGTTGTCCCTGTACCATAACTCATAATCGACTCAATGAATGATATTATGGTTTTAAAACAAATGTCATGACATATTTCAATTCCTCAAATCATCAAACCAATCCCTAGTCCGTTTATCACAATGTATTTTAATGCCCCTCGCTTCACATATAAGCGGCATAGAATAACCTCGCTTCAATGGACATGCGGTACTCCCACCCCTCGCTTCACATTTTAGCGGCAAATATTCTTTCCTCGCTTCATATGATAACCTCGCTTCAATGTGACATACGGTACTCCCACCCCTCGCTTCATATTTAGCGGCACAAAATAAATAGCGGCAAGCATTAAAATCATCAAGGTGATAACCATGACTCATGGGATGCGCATCAATCAATCAACATATACATATGCAATCATAATGTATGGATCAACATGTATTTGCATCTACCATGGACAAGTCAATACACACTTGCATCTACAATGCATATCCCAATGCGTATATAAATTACATGTTACCGTTGGGTGCCCGTACGTCTTCTACGTACCTTTCCAAAATATGGTATGTTGCATGACTCTATCCCCTGCGTTGTGTGGCTATCTGTGAAGGCTCTACACAAGTGTACAACACAATATTAGATGCCAATAATAGCCCAATACCAAAAATCCTACAATAATTAATCAAAACACAACATTTGGCTTCTCACGATCGATCGCCAATAAGTCCCGATCGATCGCGAGATGCTACTGCCTCAATGCCCAAAAATCTGTCTTCCGCGATCGATCGCTGAAGTTGTGCCGATCGATCGTGCCAAACTTGCGATCGATCGCTGAAGACTTCTGCCTCGCCCCTGGTGCTCGCGATCGATCGGAAAGAACGCGCCGATCGATCGCCGAAGTCTGCAATCGCGAGAAATCGCCATTTTCGAACACATACATTTGAGCTTGTCAACACAAGCCATAAATCAACAAATATCATCAAACAATCATGCTAGGGGCTGCATTATACTACCATGCAAGCACTCAAAACAAAAATTCAACCAAACATAAACCAACAAGCTTCATATCACCCCAATTCTAACTCAACTCAACCACAAATCTCAAAAACAAATGCTACTTGTTCCTTACACCTTTTGCTCCCTTCTTTGGTAAAGATTTGCACACTCAATTCAGCCTTTTTCCTTCCTTCTTCAGCTGCTAGTGTGGCTCGGTTTTGAGGGAAAGAGGGAGGAGAAAATGGAGTGAGAGGTGGAGTGATATGGTGGAGAATGGAGTGATGGTGAAAAGTGAGTAGAGGTTATGGGGGGGGGGGGGGGGGGGGGGGGGGGGGGGGGGGGTGGCCGATTGGTAGGGGTGGGTGGTGATGGGTTGACATGTAGTGTTTTAATAGTGCCCCGGTATTAAGCACGATGTATTAAAATATCCTCACATGATATTTTATAGCATTACTCAAATAATAAATCACTCATAACACCAACATGCCCCCTAAACCATATCACGGTAACAATAAATCACCCCCAACATAAATATTCTACCAACAACCCGCAATAAAAATCAATACCCAAAGCATGATTACACATAACTATTTCGGGGATATCACAATACTCCCCTACTTATAAGATTTCGTCCCCGAAATCACATGCACTTACCAAAACAAAACAAAACATAAATCACATACCAGAAAACAGTTCCGGATAGTGCAGCATCATGTGTCGCTCCGTCTCCCACGTGGCCTCCTCGACACCCCTACGATCCCACTGAACTTTGACCATAGGTATCACCTTGTTCCGAAGTCTGCGATCTGCCCGATCCAGAATTCTGATAGGCCGCTCTACATAGGATATATCGGACTATATACCTCAGAAGGTTGCAACACATGTGAAGGATCTGGCTCGTACTTCCGCAACATAGATACATGAAACACATCATGTATGCCAAACAGAGAGGGTGGTAAAGCCAGTCGGTATACCAAAGTACCAATACGCTGTAAGATCTCGTACGATCCAACATATCTCGGAGACAATTTCCCCCGCATTCCAAATCGCACTACACCCCTGAAAGGTGAGATCTTCAAAAAGACCCTGTCGCCTAACTGAAACTCTAACGGCCGACGTCGTTGATTAGCATACGCTGCCTGCCTATCCTGGGCTGCTTTCATTTTTTGCCTTATCACCTTTATCTTCTCTTCCATTTCCCGGATCAAATCTGGTCCTCCGACTGATTTGCGATCCACGTCGTCCCAACATAACGGTGACCTACAACGTCTACCGTAGAGAGCCTCAAAAGGAGCCATATGTATGCTTGCCTGGTAGCTATTGTTATAAGAAAATTCTACCAAGGCTACTGAATCCTGCCAAGAAGCATCAAACTCCAACACATATGCCCTCAACATGTCCTCGAGCGTTTGGATAGTACGTTCGGTCTGGACATCCGTTTGAGGATGGTATGCTGTGCTCAACCTCAATTCTCTACCCAGAGCTGACTGAAGACCTTCCCAGAAGTGAGATGTAAACCGCGGATCTCGATCAGACACAATCGAAACAGGGATCCCGTGCAGTCTCACCACATCTCGAACATATAACTGTGCCATCCTCAAATATGTGAAGGTCATACTGTATGGAATGAAGTGAGCCACTTTAGTCAATCTGTCTACAATCACCCAGATAGCATCAAAACCCGAAACGGTCCTCGGCAAGTGGGTCACAAAGTCCATGGATACGTGTTCCCACTTCCATTCTAGTATCTCTAAGCTCTTAAGCTCACCACCAGGCCTCTGCCTCTCAGTCTTCACCTGCTGAAAAATCAAGCATCTCTTAACGAATGTAGTAACATCTCGTTTCATTCGTTTCCACCCAAACTGGTAAGATAAATCCTTGTACATCTTTCTCCCGCCCCGGGTGGATACTCATCCTGCTGCTATGACCTCGCTGTAAGATCCCCTTACGCAACTCCGACGTATTCGGAACAACCCATTGGTCACCAAGCCTCAAAGAACCGTCCTCAGCCATCCTGAACCTCGATGACTGATCTAGACGAACCACTGATAACCATCTCTGGACCTCTTCGTCTGCTCCCTGAGCCTTCCAGATGTGATCATAAATGTCCGGCTCAGCTAATAAAGTTGATACACGTATTGGTGAAGCAGACACATCATAATCAAAACCCAACTGACAGTAGGAAAGTCAGCATAGCTGACAAACACATGACATCCTCTGCTGTGTTCTTCACTTTCCGACTCAAAGCGTCGGCTGTCAAATTTGCTCTACCCGGATGGTACTCAATTTCACAATCATAGTCTTTCAGTAGGTCCATCCATCTTCTTTGTCTCATATTCAGCTCAGCCTGCGTAAACAAGAACTTCAGGCTCTTGTGATCGGTGTAGATGGTAAATGATGTACCATATAAGTAGTGTTGCCATATCTTCAAAGCAAATACTATAGCCGCTAACTCCAAGTCATGGACTGGATACCTCGTCTCATGCGGTTTCAACTGCCTTGACGCGTAAGCCACCACATGCTTATCCTGCATCAGCACGCATCCTAAACCCTGAAGGGATGCATCAGTATAGAGAACGAACCGCTTGTTCTCCCTGGGAATCACCAATACTGGTGCCGAAGTCAATCTGTGCTTCAACTCCTGGAAGCTCTGCTCACAAGCTTCCGACCAAAAGAATGGAACTCCCTTTTGAGTTAGCTGCGTCAGTGGTTTGGCAATCTTAGAAAACCCTTCGATGAAGCGTCGATAATACCCGGCCAAACCAAGAAACTCCGAATCTCGGGTACTGAAGTAGGCGTAGACCAATCCATTACTGCCTCTACTTTCCTGGGGTCTACTGATATCCCATCTCTAGAGATAATATGACCCAGAAATGCTACATGTTCAGCCAGAACTCACACTTGCTGAGTTTGGCGTACAACTGATGATCTCTGAGGATCTGAAGCACCGTCCTCAAATGATTGGCATGCTCCTCCTTACTTCTCGAATAGACAAGAATGTCGTCAATAAATACGATCACGAACTGATCAAGATACTTCTGAAACACTCTGTTCATCAGGCTCATAAAGACAGCTGAGGCATTCGTCACACCGAACGGCATAACTAAGAACTCGTAGTGCCAATACCGAGTCCGAAACGCTGTCTTTTGAATGTCATCAGCTCTAACCCTTATCTGATGGTATCCTGACCTCAAGTCAATCTTGGAATACAGTTCTGTGCCCTGAAGCTGATCAAATAGGTCATCAATCCGCGGAAGAGGGTACTTATTCTTAATCGTCACCTTATTCAACTGACGGTAATCGATGCACAAGCGCATCAAACCATCCTTTTTCTTTACAAACAGGACTGGCGCACCCCAAGGCGATACACTAGGATGAATGTATCCCTTGTCGAGAAGTTCCTGTAATTGTACTTTTAACTCCCTCAGTTCCGCCGGTGCCATCCTATAAGGAGCACGAGAAATAGCAGATGTCCCTGGTAGTAACTCAATCCCAAACTCAACATCTCTGATCGGAGAAATCCTGGAATTTCATCCGGAAACACATCGGTAAATTCCGCGACTACCGGTATATCCTCAATCCTCAACTCTTCTTTTTTCTCCGATACGTCCACGGCATAAATAAGATAGCCAGTGTGACCCCGTTCCAACAACCGTGTCAACTTAACTACTGAAATCAACGGAATCTTCGGACGGGAACCGTCCCCATAGAAGATCCACTACAATCCCTGGTCGGATTGGAAACTTACCATCCTCTGACGGCAATCAACCACGGCCTGATATCTATTCAGCACATCAATGCCCACAATACAATCAAAGTCTGCCATATCCAGCAAAATCAGATCAGCCCTCAAATCATTGCCCTCAAAATAAATGAGGTAGTCAAGTAGCAGTCGATCCGCAATCACATGCCTTCCGGTGGGTGTCGAGACCATGAGAGGCGTGGGCAACGGAGACGGGCACATATGGTTTCTCTCAACAAAGGCAGAAGATATGAAAGAGTGGGAAGCACCTGTATCTATCAAAATAAAAGCAAGGTATGTAAATAACTGACACGTACCAGCAATCACCTCCTCTTGGGCTGCCTCTGCCTGCTCTCGAGTCAGTGCGTACACTTGACCCTGCGGTGGTCCCACTGCCGGACCTCCCGGTGGTCGGGGCACAATCTGCTGTCTCTGAGGTACTGTCCCGGCATCAAATCTTGGCCTACTCGGTCCAAAGTCCATCTGTCTTTCCTGACCGGGGCAATACCGAGCGATGTGGCCCATCTTGCCACAACTGTAACAGGATGGACAATCGCGTGGCAAGTGCGGTCCTCCACAGTTGTTACACTTGCTTTCTCCTGTCCTATTTCCTTGCGCTGGTCCTCGAATACTTGGCACATTATTCCTCCTATTTCCTTGCTTCTGATTCTGAAACCTCTTCCCACTAAATCGAGAAGATGAAGAAGCCCCATGAGGCTTAAACTGGTCCCCTCGTAGCCTCAGACTGTCTGCAACTGGTCTTTGTGGTGGTATAGGTTCCTTGTACACACTCAATCCAATCTCTGCCAGCTCCGCTCTAGTCAGATCATCATCAAACGAGCTGGGGTTGTTGGAAACAACCCGGTCAAAAAGCTCTGGTCTCAGACCCTTTAGGCAATGCCTCATCTTGGCGTGACCATTTATAGCGATGTGAGGCAGCAGTGAAGAATACTGCATGGCATAATTTGATACAGTCATGCTACCCTGTTTCAGATTAGTGAACTCATCCTCCTTCAATTGTCTGGCAGCTGTAGAGAAGTACCGATTAAGGAATCGGGTTCTTAACACAGTCCAGTCCACCAACATGCCCTGAGCCCTCATTTCCATAACTGTTGTCTTCCACCACATGGAAGACTTCTTTGCTAACTGAAACTCTGCCAACCTCAGCCAGGCAGTCCTTGCACAGGGCGCTGATACAAATATCTGCTCAACTCGTTCTAGCCACTCATCTGCTTCTTCCCATGTCTCAGTTCCCTCAAAGAGCGGCGGATGGTAGCTCAAGAACTGGGTCAAACTAAGCTCCCCTGGTAGCAGTATCTGTGCACTAGGCTCTACGCCTACAGCAGGTGGCGGCAGAGGATTCGTCTGAGCAATACTGGCATTGATACTGCCTACATCTCCCACCTCTTCATTGAGGTTCTCCAGATTAATAGCCTCCATGCTGTAACACAGGGGTTAACAACAATACCAAAAGTAGTTCATAATATAAGCCGTTAGATAACAAGAGTAATAATATTCATAAGCATGTTAGTAACAAATTATACGCAAAGTATGCACTACATGCATAAACATGCCCACCAATGAATACCTAACCAACTTGTTTCTAAGGCTACCCTTCACTCGTTCCCTGGTTCTCTAACCACTGCTCTGATACCACTAAATGTGAGACCCCGTTATCTAACAACGTCATGAGGTGCAATTAAGAGAACTAATCATGCATAAATCAGAGTAATAGACCGTGTTGATGCCCTGAGCTTAAGAGTTACAGTACCAAAAATTACAAAAAAGGAATTAGTTACATTCCTAACAAAAGAGTGTGAAACTATAGTTTTACTCTACTCTATGTAGAAACTATACAAAAAAAAAGAGATTCTGTTCTGCTATCCCTGAAGCACTCCTTACAGCTCACGCATCAACCCCGACACTGGTTCTCCAGGCCAAATGCACCTACAAGGACAACCCCCAACACATGAGCATATAATAATTCATATTCAACACAATATAAATAAAAGCGTAAATGCGTAAACCATAAATACAAAATACTTCCTATATTCCAATGCATTTAAAACGCCCCCTTTTGGTTGTCCCTGTACCATAACTCATAATCGACTCAATGAATGATATTATGGTTTTAAAACAAATGTCATGACATATTTCAATTCCTCAAATCATCAAACCAATCCCTAGTCCTTTTATCACAATGTATTTTAATGCCCCTCGCTTCACATATAAGCGGCATAGAATAACCTCGCTTCAATGGACATGCGGTACTCCCACCCCTCGCTTCACATTTTAGCGGCAAATATTCTTTCCTCGCTTCATATGATAACCTCGCTTCAATGTGACATACGGTACTCCCACCCCTCGCTTCACATTTAGCGACACAAAATAAATAGCGGCAAGCATTAAAATCATCAAGATGATAACCATGACTCATGGGATGCACATCAATCAATCAACATATACATATGCAATCATAATGTATGGATCAACATGTATTTGCATCTACCATGCACAATTCAATACACATTTGCATCTGCAATGCATATCCCAATGCGTATATAAATTACATGTTACCGTTGGGTGCCCGTACGTCTTCTACGTACTTTCCAAAATATGGTATGTTGGAGGACTCTATCCCCTGCGTTGTGTGGCTATATGTGAAGGCTCTACACAAGTGTACAACACAATATTAGATGCCAATAATAGCCCAATACCAAAAATCCTACAATAATTAATCAAAACACAACATTTGGCTTCTCACGATCGATCGCCAATAAGCCCCGATCGATCGCGAAATGCTACTGCCTCAATGCCCAACAATCTGTCTTCCGCGATCGATCGCTGAAGTTGTGCCGATCGATCGCGGCATCGCCGATCGATCACGCCAAACTCATGATCGATCGCTGAAGACTTCTGCCTCGCACCCTGGTGCTCGCGATCGATCGGAGAGAACGCGCCGATCGATCGCCGAAGTCTGCAATCGCGAGAAATCGCCATTTTCGAACACATACATTTGAGCTTGTCAACACAAGCCATAAATCAACAAATATCATCAAACAATCATGCTAGGGGCTGCATTATACTACCATGCAAGCACTCAAAACGAAAATTCAACCAAACATAAACCAACATGGTTCATATCACCCCAATTCTAACTCAACTCAACTACAAATCTCAAAAACAAATGCTACTTGTTCCTTACCCCTTTTGCTCCCTTCTTTGGTAAAGATTTGCACACTCAATTCAGCCTTTTTCCTTCCTTCTTCAGCTACTAGTGTGGCTCGGTTTTGAGGGAAAGAGGGAGGAGAAAATGGAGTGAGAGGTGGAGTGATATGGTGGAGAATTGAGTGATGGTGAAAAGTGAGTAGAGGTATGGTGTTATTGTAAGTAATCCAACAAGCATACAACGCAGCGGAATTTAAAATTTGGATTACTATAACCACGGATCTATACATAGGTTATCATACCGGATAAAGGATTTGCAAAAGTCTCACCCTTGTAGCGTGTTTGAGCAGATTCCACGAAGCAGCACCACGTCCAACGAGTCCTTCGGCCGAGAGTGGCTTCTTGGGAGGCTAGGTTATGATATCAAGTGTTAATCTTATTAATCACCATGTAATCAAATTATATATGATTTAATTAAAGGCTTTCATAAAGCCTCATGGGCTTAAGCCCATGATTTTAATTAATCCTTATAATTATTAATTAAGACTCCTCTTAATTATTTAATTCATCTCATGAATTTAATTTCCCTTCTCGATTTAATCTTTTGTGCGACCCGATAGGATTTGTAATGTTGGCAGTGATATAAAATCTCATTTTACGTTACAAGCAAAGAGCGGTGTCTAGCAACACATCAAGGCTACCCAAATTACAAGAATGTCAATGACTCGACATAACCTTTAGAACTTGTGATAATATTAACCATGTAACTTAATCCATTTGTCCTTTGTGTTTAGATTGAACACGAGTCATGGAATAGTCATACTCGTATATTCAATCTTAATTTCTTGATCCCCAAGTAGAACTAGAATAAACGAATAAGCTCGATATCTCATATCGACTCATTCGAGCATGGCCATGCATTTTAGTTCTCACTTGATCAAGGGCCAAACACATCTCCTGTTATATAGGAGGGACAAATCCTATCTCGATCAGTCAACATCCCTCTACATAATTCGTAGTGTATCCAATAGTCGCCTTTATAGTTTACCCTGTTACAGGTAACGTTTGACAATATCAAGATACATAACTCCTTATGTTGGGATCTCTGCTGATCACAAGTCGTAAGGATTACATACATTATTATCACTATGAGAATTGCTTATGACACTCATATAACTATCCATGTAGCATTCTCATGGTGGGTCTGTCCAGTACATCGTTCTCTAACATGTACCCATGTGTTGATTTGATATCTCATATCAATGAACAATTCATCAATCAACACATACTAGTCTCTATGTATTATCATTATCCTGATTCATGATAATACTTGACTAGGGACAATGTTTAAGAATAATACAATATTATTCTAAGGACATTAACATATATATTTATTCACATTGCACAGTTAAAAGAATAATATATAATAATGAATTGCCATTCATAAAATCATAAACATTGTATGTCAAAACAATCATCTAATGACTTGTCTTAGGGCATATCCCAACAAATCTCCCACTTGCACTAAGACCACTCAGACATATACCTAATGCCTAGAGATCTAGTATGACGATCATGCTTCTGTTGTGGCAGTGGCTTCGTTAATGGGTCAGATACGTTATCATCTGTTGGTACTTTGCATATTTTAACATCTCCCCTTTCAACGATTTCTCGAATGAAATGAAAGCGCCAAAGTATGTGCTTGGATCTTTGGTGAGATCTAGGTTCCTTAGCCAATGTGATCGCTCCATTGTTGTCACAATAGAGTTCTATCGGATCTTTAATGCTAGGCACCACTCCAAGTTCAGAAATGAACTTCCTAATCCAAACAGCTTCCTTTGCTGCATCCGAGGCAGCAATATACTCAGCTTCCGTTGTAGAATCGGCTACTGTTTCTTGCTTTAAACTCTTCCAGCTCACAGCACCTCCATTTAGGCAATACACATATCCAGATTGCGATTCAAAATCATCTTTGGCAATACCATGAATTTGTTTGAATCCTTTTGCAACCAGCCAACCTTTATAGGTTTGTACATTACCATCCATATCGATCTTTTTCTTGAAAATCCATTTGCACCCTATGGGTCGTACCCCTTCAGGTGGATCAACCAAAGTCCATACTTGGTTTGCATACATGGATTCCATCTCAGATTTCATGGCCTTGCCATTTCTCAGAATCAGTGCCCATTATAGCTTGTGGATAAGATGACGGCTCATCCTCATCAATAAGTAGTAAGTCACCTTGTTGAGTCACAAGAAATCCATATCTCTGTGGCTCCCGGTGTTCTCTTACAGACCTACGCTGGGCTTGTGTCTCTTGAGCTGGTACTTCTTCCACAACAGCTTGCGGTGCCTGCTCTGTTTCCATCTCAATCTCAGGTTCAGTGTTTTCTTGTGGTTGAACTTCACTAAGTTCTATTTTTCTCCCACTGGTTTTTCTAGAAATAAATTCTCTTTCAAGAAATACACCAGTCCGAGCAACAACTACTTTGTTCTCGGTGGGATAATAGAAATAATATCCTTTCGTTTCCTTAGGATACCCCACAAATAAACACTTATCAGATTTGGGTCCAAGTTTGTTAGTGGTGTGACGTCTAACGAAAGCCTCACAACCCCAAATCTTCATAAAAGACATACTAGGACGCTTCCCAGTCCATATCTCATATGGTGTCTTTTTCACTGATTTAGATGGAACACGGTTCAGCAAGAAAATCGTTGTTTCTAGAGCATGTCCCCAAAACGATATCGGAAGATCTGCATGACTCATCATTGATCTAACCATGTCCAACAAGGTTCGATTTCTCCTCTCGGATACACCATTCCATTGTGGAGTATACGGAGGAGTGAGTTGTGGGACTATCCCACACTCCTTTAGATAGTCATGAAACTCTTGGCTTAAGTATTCACCTCCTCGATCTGATCGAAGGATTTTGATACTTTTGCCAAGTTGGTTTTGTACTTCATTCTTGAAATCTTTGAACTTTTCAAAGGTTTCATGCTTATGCTTCATTAGGTACACATACCCATATCTACTGAGGTCATCAGTAAATGTAACAAAGTATTGAAAACCACCTCTAGCTTGTGTACTTATTGGTCCACATACATTACTATGTATTAGTCCCAATAAAACATTTGCCCTTTCAACATGTCCCTTGAAAGGGGCTTTAGTCATCTTGCCCATTAAACAAGATTCGCATCTTTCATATGATTCAAAATCAAATGAATCTAATACTCTATCCTTATGAAGTTTAGATATGCGGTTCTCGTTTATGTGGCCCAAGCGACAATGCCAGAGATAAGTCGGATTACAATCATTATTTTTAATCCTTTTAGTATTTATGTTATAGATAGGCATATCATGATTTAATAAATAAAGATCATTCACCATTTGTGCACTAGCATAAAACATATCATTTAAATAAATAGAACAACAGTTGTCCTTTATCATAAATGAAAATCCACACTTGTCTAAACAAGAAATAGAAATAATGTTTTTGGTAATGGATGGCACAAAATAACAGTCTTTTAAAATCAACGATAAACCAGAAGGCAAAGATAAATAATAATCTCCTATAGCTAATGCAGCAACTCTTGCTCCATTTCCAACTCGGAGATCAACTTCGCCTTTCGCCAACAATCTACTCTTTTTGAGGTCCTGCACATTTACACAAATGTGAGATCCACATCCAGTATCTAATACCCATGATGAAGAAGTAGATAAATTGACTTCTATAACAAAAATACCTGAAGTGGAAGTCACACTTCCTTTCTTTAGATCCTCCAGATATACTTTGCAGTTTCTTTTCCAATGGCCGGTCTCACCGCAATGGAAATAGTTCTCTTCCTTTGCTATCCCTCCCTTTGGCTTCAGTGCATAAGACTTTGGCTTAGATTTAACAAAGACCTTCTTTGCTTTCTTATTACCTTTAGCTTTGGCCTTTCCTTTGCCCTTATTCACAATAAGAACATTTGTGGCCTTAGTCTTCTTTCTATTTGCTTCATATGTTCTCAACATACCAAGCAATTATGGTAGAGTCTTTTCCATGTCAGTCATATTGTAATTTACTACAAATTGACTGAAGCTCTCAGGCAACGATTGCAAGATCACATCAGTGGCCAACTCTTGGTCCAATGGAAAACCCAGCTTCTCCAGATTCTCAATGTACCCAATCATCTTGAGCACATGAGTTCCAACTAGGCTTCCCTCTACCATCCTGCACTGGAACAACGCTGTAGAGACGTCATACCTCTCTTGTCTAGCTTGCTGTTGGTACAATTGCTTTAAGTGTTCGATCATATCGAACGCCTCCATTTCCTCATGTTGCTTCTGAAGCTCAGAGTTCATGGTGGCAAGCATAAGGCAGCCAACATCAAGTGCGTCATTCTGATGCTTCTTGTAAGCATCCTTATCGGCTCTCGTAGCCGTCAGGGGAGGTTCCTCAACAGGTAAGGGTTCCTCTAGGACATATTGTTTCTTTTCTTGCTTGAGGACTATCCTCAGATTCCTATACCAGTCTAGGAAGTTTGTCCCATTTAATTTGTCCTTCTCAAGGACCGATCGCAGTGATAATGTGCTAGTTGTATTGTTAGTTGCCATGGATATCTACAATATAAATATGCAAAATAAGTTTATGATTTAATCATTTAACATGGTCTTATATTAAATGATACTCCCACTATTTTGTTTAAAAAATATCAACCCTCGAAACCTTTAGTGGGCCAAGATCCATATTTCACCTAATCTTGAGTTAGCTTTGGCTAATCGCCCAAGACTCGGTTATTTAGGTAGACAACACTTTGTCAATTACATCACATGTAATTCTTGGATAGTTGGACGAACAACACTTTGTTCAATTCATCAAATGAATTATTATCCAACCCATGCCTCTAAGTTCCCAATCCTATTGAGATAACCTAGTTAAGTCGTATCCAATTTAAAGTATAACGGATATCACTTTTATCCTTTCGCGCCTTACTAAGATTGCCACGGTGCTTTGCTTTGGCAAACCCACACATGTACAATCGAAGTTTTTGACGAGTACTTTTAATTTTGGAAGGCATCTAAAACTTAATATTTTAGAGGGATTTATTGATCTCATGATTAGTTTGATAATTTAAAATATGTCCACTACATATAGTTGTATACATATCTACATATATGTGTAATACAATTATCAATCTAAAACATAAGATAAATCATGCATCAACATATATAATTAAACGTGACATGGTTATAGCCCCTACTAGCGATTTTCTCAAGTCAATGAGAAAATCCTAAGAGTCAACCTAAGGTAACTTCACAAGCACCTTCCTTTGGCTCCAATTTGTGAATGGCCTCCTCATCCCGGCACGATGCTCCATCTTCATTGATCACCATCAACAAAATAAACTACACTATTTACAAGATATAGAATTCCTCGATTCACATTCGAGGGGAACATAGGGGATGATTACATTTAGAATAAAATAGAGAAGGCACGACTCGCAGGTCGTATTATAAATTACAAACATCCACAAATCCTATCTAATAGGTCAAAAGGGGCTATAACCATGCACCATGCTCATACAACACATAAAACATGCTTTAACATTTAATTAATTAAATTCTAAACCTGTAAAATAGAATTTTGAAAAATTATCGTACGCTCGGGACATCACATGCCACGAACTTAAGCGACTAAGCCACGAACCACCATGGTTCGAACCAACCAAACACACGACTGGACCAATTATGGGCCTAGGGTTCGAAACCCTAGCCCATGGCCGAACCATGACCGAGCAGCGGTGGCGCTAGGGTTCCAAACCCTAGACGCCATGCACCACTTTGAGTTTTTCATCGAACCAACTTGTTCGAAACGCCGGAATTCTTGAGCCACGAATCATGGTCAGGTCATGCACGGTGGTGGCTCAACCATCTCGAGCCAAGGGTTCGAAAACCCTAGCTCTCATGTGGTGAAGCCACTTATCCATGCATGCTTGAACCATTATCGAGCCAAAGAGTTCAAAACTCATCCATGTCTCGAAACCTCCATGCACGAACATGAGCCACAACGACTAGGCCTTCTCAAGCCAAGGGTTCGAAAACCCTAGCCCTCATGTGGCTAAGCCGTGGGTCAATTGTGCTAGGTGGTGGCCGAAACATTGGCCAATTAATTTGATTATTCGCCAATTATATCAAATACAATTTTACGATGATTATCACAAACTCGATATTAATATATCATATATGTTTATACAGTTTTAAAAAGCATGCAATAATAATATTAATATGATTAAAACAATTTAACCACATAAATCCGATATGAGCCTTGTACACGGCTCTGATACCACTGTAAGTAAGCCAACAAGCATACAACGCAGCGGAATTTAAAATTTGGATTACTATAACCGCGGATCTATACATAGGTTATCATACCAGATAAAGGATTTACAAAAGTCTCACCCGTGTAGCGTGTTTGAGCAGATTCCACGAAGCAGCACCACGTCCAACGAGTCCTTCGAGCCACTAGCAAAACTTAGCGAGTTTTGCCTCTACGGTATCCACACGATCAAATCGGAAGGGATAGTTTAAGAACAAAGTTGCTAGACTCGTTCTTAAACCGGAACAAGAAGCACACTCGATTCTAAATCGAAAGGTTGGCACGAAATTCACAAGAAAACCACTCGACTATGAAGAAGCCGATGGTTTATGTGAGAGACGGCCGAGAGTGGCTTCTTGGGAGGCTAGGTTATGATATCAAGTGTTAATCTTATTAATCACCATGTAATCAAATTATATATGATTTAATTAAAGGCTTTCATAAAGCCTCATGGGCTTAAGCCCATGATTTTAATTTAATCCTTATAATTATTAATTAAGACTCCTCTTAATTATTTAACTCATCTCATGAATTTAATTTCCCTTCTCGATTTAATCTTTTGTGCGACCCGATAGGATCTTGTAATGTTGGCAGTGACATAAAATCTCATTTTACGTTACAAGCAAAGAGCGGTGTCTAGCAACACATCAAGGCTACCCAAATTACAAGAATGTCAATGACTCGACATAACCTTTAGAACATGTGATAATATTAACCATGTAACTTAATCCCCTTGTCCTTTGTGTTTATATTGAACACGAGTCATGGAATAGTCATACTCGTATATTCAATCTTAATTTCTTGATCCCCAATTAGAACTAGAATAAACGAATAAGCTCGATATCTCATATCGACTCATTCGAGCATGGCCATGCATTTCAGTCCTCACTTGATCAAGGGCCAAACACATCTCCTGTTATATAGGAGGGACAAATCCTATCTCGATCAGTCAACATCCCTCTACATAATTCGTAGTGTATCCAATAGTCGCCTTTATAGTTTACCCTGTTACAGGTAACGTTTGACAATACCAAGATACATAACTCCTTATGTTGGGATCTCTGCTGATCACAAGTCGTAAGGATTACATACATTATTATCACTATGAGAATTGCTTATGACACTCATATAACTATCCATGTAGCATTCTCATGGTGGGTCTGTCCAGTACATCGTTGTCTAACATGTACCCATGTGTTGATTTGATATCTAATATCAATGAACAATTCATCAATCAACACATACTAGTCTCTATGTATTATCATTATCCTGATTCATGATAATACTTGACTAAGGACAATGTTTAATAATAATACAATATTATTCTAAGGACATTAACATATATATTTATTCACATTGCACAGTTAAAAGAATAATATATAATAATGAATTGCCATTCATAAAATCATAAATATTGTATGTCAAAACAATCATCTAATGGCTTGTCTTAGGGCATATCCCAACAGTTATGGGGGGGGGGGGGGGGGGGGGGGGTGGCCGATTGGTAGGGGATGGGTGCTGATGGGTTGACATGTAGTGTTTTAATAGTGCCCCGGCATTAAGCACGATGTATTAAAATATCCTCACATGATATTTTATAGCATTACTCAAATAATACATCACTCATAACACCAGCATGCCCCTAAACCATATCACGGTAACAATAAATCACCCCCAACATAAATATTCTACCAACAACCCGCAATAAAAATCAATACACAAAGCATGATTACACATAACTATTTCGGGGATATCACATGAGGTTAATCGGAAACTCCTGAGTTTCTAGCTTTTGATTATGACGACAGGTACGTGTTGATGTACGAGTATTGATAATCATAAATATGATATCTGATGATGATATCTTGTTTATTGTGATATAAGATTATTGTGAATATCAGATGTGATCGGTGCCTGTGAGGCACGAAGCTGTGAGGCATATAGTTGATGCCATGTGAGAGGTATGTCATTGTTGGGCATGTGTTTTGGCTATTATATTGATGTTGTTGAGGCATATAGTTATGCCATGTGAGAGGTATGCCATTGTTGAGCATATGTTTTGGCTGTTATATTGATGTTGTTGAGGCATATAGTTGATGCCATGTGATAGGTATGCCATTGTTGGGCATATGTTTTGGCTATTATATTGATGTGTTTGAGGCATATAGTTGACGCCATGTGAGAGGTATGACATTGTTGGGCATATGCTTTGGCTGTTATAACGTGTGAGGACAGTAATATGATATGTGCTGCTAATATGGGACGTGATGGCTGAGCCACTGACATATTAAGCTTAGAGGCATATCATATCGGTCCTGTTATAACAGGATGTTGAATGAGATATGTGATGACATACTTGGCCAACTGTGTCATGTTGTATATTGGGTTTTGAGGTATGTCCAGGGTGTATGTACAGGAACAAACAGAGAGGAGTATTTCCAATGCATGAAATACAAGAAGTTTGTTTTATAGTATTTATGCATTATATTGATGTTGGATTGTGAACATCATTTATATACTCATGTTGTGCATGGTTGTTCTATAGGGACTCATAGCTGGGGAAAGTTGGGATTGTATATTGATGTTGGATTGTGAACATCATTTATATACTCATGTTGTGCATGGTTGTTCTGTAGGGACTCATAGCTGGGGAAAGCTAGGATTGTGAGTCTACCTTCTACTGCGAGGAGTTAAACTGATCGAGAGTGGATGATTTGTACTATGTAAATGATATACAAGATGTGATGTATATGAATAATGTAAGCGTAAGACATAGTGAAAAATCTTGATCAGTAGTTATATGATCTTAATCCTGATAAGTAACTTATGTGATTTACTTACTTAAATGTATAATTAAGGATTAAGGTGACTAGGCCCCACATGGATTGAAATTTCTTACCCTTAGGTTTGAACCTTTGCTGCTTATGAAACTGTTGTGGCCTCGACTGCTGTTGTCGCGGTGGCGGATGCTGCTGGAATGGACCCAGGGGAGAAGATAAAGTTCACTGTTCCAAAAATTTTGTTTGGAAAACTTTCCCAAGTTATGGTGATTCCAGCCTCGATCAACCCGTTTCTAGCTGCTTCCCGCCAGAGTTGAGCTCTATCTTTCAACTGATATACTGCTAGCTTCAATCGTATTGATGGTGCTATTCACGAGATCAAATAAGTACTCCATCTCCCAAATCCATGATTCCGCTTTTTCTCCAGAGTCAATCCCATTAAATCTCGATGGACGCATATTCTGGAAACGGGCTACTACAGACTTCATATCCAACTCCTAGACCTGTTGAGCTAAATTCTCAACATCATCATGTTGACGAGTACTAGATTCAAATTCATATATAATACTGTTGCCTTTACGACCTCTTGATCCATGTGACATTTTCAAGATGTAAGAATTAATTCCTAATAATAATAGCATACAATTTTTACAGGAATTTCACCTACAATTCGATACCTACATATTCATGACATAATGAAACTCAAACATGTATATCATGTTCATAACAGATAAAATCTTATAAGCACATGTAGTCAATCACATGCACAAACATTTTTATTTGTGACTAAACTCTGTATCCTAACTCTATCTCGAGTGTATCCCAGACTACGCTCTGATACCATAATGTGAGGGCCCGATCCTATTAGGTGTTTAATTATCACACAATAATTTATTTGCGTAAACAACGGAAGAATAGTTTCAAATTTCTTGTCAAATAGCCCTAAAATTTTTTCGCCTTTAGGTAAGACATATATAATGACACCAATATATATATATATATATATATATATATATATATATATCTATATATATATATATACACACACATCATTCATTAATCAACATAACACTTAAAGTCTTTGAAAATGTTATAAGTCAAATACAACATACACGGGGCATACCCCTGTAAATTTTTTTTCTTAAAAGTAGAATAATACTACTCGAAAATGAAAACCATGCATAAACCTGAGCTCGCTCATCACGGAGCTCGGTTGTCTCTAGATGCATCACCGTAAGCATCAGAACATTTTCCTCTGCAAACCCAATCATGCCCGAACAACAAAAGACATGACAACCCCCACAAAGGGGGTCAGTACCCCAATACGAGAAATAAATAAATCATGTCAAGAATGACAAAATATCATGCATTGCATACCATGTATAAATGTTATGCGTAAATGGGTACAAAGAATCGAATATCAAGATATCAACATCGGAGTCCAAAGGGATGTATCATCAATCAATATCAAGCTCGAGCAGATCGCGCAACATATCCCCGCCATCGCCATGCCCAGCATCCTTCGTGTCTAGGTCCGGCGACAACATGCGTGACAACAATTGCTACCTAAACTGCCTGTCATCGTCGTGCCCAGCGTCCTCATGACACTATAGATCTCAATCATAATCAAAGGGTATAAAGGAAATAGAAGAGCCAATATGATATGCCCAATGAATCAACTATGCATCATGTGACATATGCAACTCAATATGTCATGCAATCTCATATGAAAGTCAATATAATTCATATAATCCACATAAGAAATCAAAAATCTCATATAAATCAGGTAATGTCATATAAGATCATACATTAGCATCATTACACGTCTTTGCCAGACGTCATGATAAAACTCATTTCAACATACCTCAGACCAAAGAGAATCTACCGAGTACTCCTTGAATCAACCCCGGAATCTGTTAACCTGATCATGTAAATTCCAAAATGACACTAAGTGTTCAAATAGTGCATTGAATCAAATTTAATTTCTAAATATTGACCCTTACCGATTTTCTTACATTTTTCAGCCTGACTCGATTTCAGTGCTCAAAGTTCAGAAACTCAAAATAATACATTTCATCTATTATGATGTCAAGCTAGTTCCTCCATCTGAAAGGGGTTTGAACACTAAACACGTAGCATTTAAAAATCTATTTTTCAGCTTGAGCAGCGTTGGTAAAAATACTATACATTTTTTGTTTCCAATCCAAATTGAGTGATTCTAGTGGCAAATTACAGACAACTCAAAGTACTCAAATTCCTATTTCTAGAAATTTTCCGTAATTCCTAGCCAAAAATGCTCAGGAATCCAAAGAACACACTGCTTGGGTATTTTTGCCCACATTCAGAACACATATTAAGCACTTAAGGTATAAAATTCATAATTAATTCAAAATGAGTCCAAAATAAGTCCTCTTTTTTTAAAAAAAACTAAAAAGAATTAAAAGATCTACAATTTTCATTTGAATACCAACATCAAATTAAAAAGGAAAATTGGACAAAAGTTCAGAATTCTTCACTGCATCTTCATTTATAGTACATGCAAAGCCCAATTTGGCACACCTTAGTAAAACCAACATAACTTGTTCATCTGAGCTCCAAATCGCATGCAGTGTTTTTTAAAAGCGCATAGAATTTGAAGATCTACAACATTTGTGTTTTGCGCAAAGTCAAATTCAAAGGTTGAAAATGTCGAAAGTATGAAATACAGACTGTCAGAAATATTTTGTTCTAAACAGATTCATTTTAGGCAAAAGAACTCGAATTCTTCAATATTCTACCTTGATTTTTGACTTTAAATCAATCAATTCCAACTAAATTTAGTTTGAAAAATAATCATACCCTTGTAGTTTTAAGAAATCATCCACCAAACTAAATCAAGACTCCACCTTTGAAAATTCCTTGAAGGTGACTAGTCTCATATGCAAAAGTTCACAAATTCATCCTTGCATGTGAACTTTCATGGCTAAAAATCTCAAAATGTTGGAGAAGTTTTCGAAAATAAGGATGGAAGTCTAATGCTTTTGAAGGAGAAATGAATCAATATTTAAGCATAAAAAAAGATGATAGTGGGCGTGGGAAACAATAAAGAGAAATGTGTTTTTTTTGTAAAAACATTTATGCCAATAACACCCAAGTGTCCATGATGATGAGTTTGCATGGTGTTGGCCGAAAAAAAATGCATGCAACTGGTATAATTTTGATGTATTTTATCTTGATTAAAAATTATGTGTTGTGATCCGGAACACCTTAATTCGAAATCTCAACTTTTAATCACCCGAGTTTGCTAACTCGTGATTAATTATAATTAATTAGCAACGGAGCCTTACATGATTGCTCCCTTCGCGTCGTAGATATTGCAGAGAACATGAACGCGCACAAACAAGAAGAGGTGGAAGCGGGTTGCATGAACAGGCCATGAAACTCGCAGCAAACAGATTTCGATTCATGGAAGAGAATCATCATCGCTGCACGTCACCACTGCAACAAGTTTGCAACGGGACGAGCTGCGTCGTCTTTCCGTCACGTCACCCACCCCACCTGGTAGCGAACACCTCAGACAGTAAGGCCACATTGTGCCCGCGTGAGCATGCGGCGCACACGACGCCGGAGAACAATTATATGCCCGTGTTCCACCGTGCCTATCAACGCACTGCCTACCGCTCAATGCACTGCCTACCTTGTTGCGACCGGTCCATTACCAGTGATGGTCTAATTTTGGGAAGGGTTAAAAAGTTCCTTTTAATCCAATTTCTAAGTTTTTCCGGATCCGATAATTTGATATACAATTAGTATATTGGAAACGATATAATAAAATTAATTATCATATACCTAAATCAAAGCGCAACCTGACTCTGATACCACTGTTGGGTTCCATTCCCCTGGTGTCAGATCCAAACGCAGCGGAAATAAAATATGAACAGATCTAAACCCGGGGGCAGACGATTACGCCGGTTTATATATTAACAAGCATAAATCGAATATAAATTCACGAAAAGGGGATTACCGATAAACAGCGAAATCAATCTGACGACGGTGATCCCTCGAGTCCAATCAACCTGACCAGATCTTCAAGCCAAAACCAGTGCTAGTTTGATGTCGGCTTTTCTCTGTGAGTATATGATTGGTGTGATTGGTTCTATTTAACCCTAGATATCTGTGACATATTTATAGTTTTAATTGACATCTAATTGGACTAGGGTTCAAAAAGTCCATCGGGCCAACACTTGGCTTGCAGGACATTTATGATAACAATGACAAGGGACAACAAACCCAAGCAACATAAGGATAACATGACAAACATGAAACAACTGCATAATCAGTTGCCGAGTAGGGACATACAAAAGCCACAGTAGGAGTCAGGGAAGACAAACCAAGTCCCCTCAAACCACTTCTCTCAGGGTATGGGCAGGCTAGAGAACTGCCTTCCAACAAATATGAAGGAACAAAGATGGAAAGGCGGGCCGCATTAACTGACAAAGGACAAACAACCGACAAGCGCTGGCATCAAAAACCCTCGCCAAGAAACAACCCAAGCACCGCAAAAAATGGCGAACGAAACCTGGAACTCCGATTGACACCAGAAGCCGCCACCAACCAAAAACCATGGCTGTCCTGATCAGTACAAGTTTCCCGTCCCTAAACCAAAACAAGCGAACAAAGTCTCAGCACACTAGTAGGAAAATATAATAGATAGAGATATAATCTATACTAGCCGCCGCGTACACGCGTTGCGTGTGTATGACATAAGATATGGATAATATATGTCTATGCATGTAATATGTTTGTATTTTAAAAAACATTCCATGAACGTGAGCGAAGACGCCTCTAAGTCATCCTGAAATAGATGCACAATATTTAATTTACTCGATTATTTGTATAGACCCGATTTGAACATCACTTATGTACCAACTCAATATGCTTGATCTAAAATGACTGTTATACCATTTTATTTATTTATTATTAAATAAGACGACAAAAGTAAGTTTGTATATTCCCCAAATACTTATAGTTTCACAAATATCACATTTTCCAATACTATTTTAAAAAAATATATATTTACATTTAGTTTCTATATCTTCGAACTTAATCATCACTTTACATTCATTTTTTCATCGTTCTCCAAAAAATATTGAAATATTTAATTATAATTGATGGACTAATCATATATATTCTTCTATAGCATTGTATCTACACTTTAAAAAAAATAATCGATGGGGTTATTGGTTTGGTTTCTCTTACTTTTCTTTTCTTTTTATAAATTATTATTTTATAGGTTAATTAACTGCACAAATAATAGTTTAATTAATCGATCAAAAAATTTTTGTCCAGTAATTAAAAGAATTGGATGGTGCTCTAAATTAGTTTTAAAACAGTTTTAAAATTTTTACGTAGGTTAAGATTTACACGAAATAATTGTAAAATATCACACCATCTCATGATAGTTCATAAAAGAAATAGAGGATAGTTTTGGAATGTTAAAATGGTCACACCAAGTTGGTTTTTCTAGGGGGTTTAGTATAGATAGTATATATATATATATATATATATATATATATATATATATATATATATATATATATATATATGTATGTATATATATATACCTATAAAAGCGTGAATCAAAGCATAAAGCTTTTCCTTGGTCAATTAACAATTTTGTCCTCTAATTGTGTATAAAACAATCAGAGAAAGGGGTACATATGTACAAGTAAACTTTAAGGCATGGATATTATTGGATTTAGCTGCCTAAATAGAAAAAAAATGCATCAAACGGCAAGGGCAGGAGGATGAATTATGCAGCTCATGACTGCATTAAATAAAAATAATCATGTGCATTGAATAAAAGAGCAACGCAAACGGCATTGGATGAGGAATATGAATATTATGTTATATATTGCAATCAAACGTATGTATATGGCTAGAAAGGAACGAAGCACCCTATAATACTAGGAGTCGTTGCGTTTTTGCAAAAGATAAGAAGGATGAATTCTTACACTATGTTAAATAGAAATAATTATCTACATTAAAAGAGCAACTCAAACGGCATGGGATGAATTCAGCCAAGGGTGGTGGATATTTTATATTATATTACAGCAATCAAACATACATATATGGCTGGGAAAGGAAAGAAGCACCCTATAGTATTAGGAGTCGCTGCATTTTACAAAATTACTTAATTCAATAGATATGCTCCTCTATCGGTCTTCCTCAAATCAAATGCAAGTATGTATCTTATGATGATTAATATTGTAGATGGATAAATTATCCTGAAATTGATGTCTACAGTTTTGCTTTGGTGAAGAAAGTCCTCGTATTAATTCAAGGGCTTGCATTATTTGATGTTGATTCATGTTTAAATGATTGTTTTACTGGCTTCCTTACTTAAAAATAAGGGATAATTATATCATCACCCTCTCGACTTTGGCCT
The DNA here is from genome assembly GCA_907163345.1 of Haberlea rhodopensis. Classification (NCBI taxonomy): domain Eukaryota; kingdom Viridiplantae; phylum Streptophyta; class Magnoliopsida; order Lamiales; family Gesneriaceae; genus Haberlea; species Haberlea rhodopensis. The sequence continues at coordinate 19,777,001 of CAJQUN010000004.1, read as the reverse complement.
ATTTACATAAACCTCACATCCACTTTGAATAATTACAGAGACCTCACATTCAGAGTAACACCGTCAAAAATAAATAATCCTCGAAATGACGTTTTTTACCATCTTGTATATTTAATATAAAATTATCAAAACATTATAGATACACCCCTTATAATATATGTAATATAAAATTATCAAAACATTACATATACATCCCCTATACTATACTATATATTACAGTTACATCACATATTGTGTCATATTATTTTTATTTAGTTCTTTTGTTTTTTTATATTTCTTTTATTCTTTTTATTTATTTATTTCAAAGAATTGTTTATTAAATATTTTTAAACTATAAACTAGCTTTCATATTAATGATAATATTTTAAAACTACTTATATATAAAACTACATTCAAATTATCTAATTGTATTATTGTCATAGTATCATATCTTGTTTGGTAATTATAATGATAAAAGGATCTTGTTTTCGGTCATAATCTTTAATGACAATTATATGTTTAAACGTTGACTTTAAATGACATGTCTTAGGCCATGATCTTTAATGACAATCGATATTTTATCAAATCAGTTTATTCGATTTAATATAAAAATCGGTCAGTTCGGTTGGCTGAAAATCAAATTTGGTCGGTTCATATTTACAAATTTGATTCTGGTGCTCACCCTTAATTGAACTCTTATTTGGGTAGTTTGTTTTCAAAATTTAGATTCTTATCTTGTTCCTCAAATTATTAATCATATATTATTTACATGTTAAATCATTTATTGAAAAGTACGAGAATTATATATTATCAAGTTTTTACAGTATTTTTAGGCGAACCAATATTTATTGATTTCAAAAATGGTATTCGAACATATTATTTTTTTAATTTGACATCCAATTCGATTTAATTCAAAAATATTACACAATGTTATTATTTCTAACAAAAGCTTTTAAATGATATATATATATATTGAATTATTTATGGTATATATTGATATTTTATAAGATTGAATAAAAATGATAAAAAAATTTAAAATTATTAGTAAAAAAAGAAAGGTTTGAATAAATAATAATTATATTTGAAATACAAAATTCGAAAATAAAATAATGGTTTTATTACGATCACACGCCCTATAAAATATCATAATTACAAATACACTCCCTCTAACGTCAGAACTTGTTTGTAATGTTTAACCAAATTTGGGGGGGAGGTTTTTATAATTTTTCAAACCATATAGGTGGTTTCTGTAGTGACGTCAAAGTTAAGGGGGTGTAGATATAATTATTCCTAAAAACAATGATAAATTCAAGTCTAAATCGATTGTAAATTGTTTTTTTATTATTTCTTTTAGAATTCCTTGAGATGAGTTCAACTGTATTTTTCCTCTACTTCTTACGTTCAAATTTGGATGTTTATCTGGGTTTTACGATAGCCTGGATTTTACACTTCTAAGCATGTCCGTATGATTTATGGAGATCAAATACAATTGAATTCACCGTTTGTTATGAGCTTATACGTTTTGCTACAATACTTTGTAGTTCAAAAATCTAGCAGAATAATTTTGCAATATGATATCACCACAGATGTTTTTTTTCAACATAATCTTGGTGCAGTAACTTTGTGGCAGATGTACATGAGGGTTCAGATACACCACAGTCTTGCCTTTGGTTTATTGAGATTGTTCATTTTACTTCTCGTGCTCAGCTTAGCTTTGCCAATATATAATACATATCTTAAGTTGAGAAGGAAGAATCCAATGGTGCAAACTTGTACTTCACCCTATACAAGCAAGCTCTTCAATGTCTATTTATAATAATTTTATATGTTTGTCATGGCTAATTTGTGCATAGCCCAACTTTTATGTGTTTCAGCATTGTGGGATGATGTGACTAGAAATAGACACATCTATTGTGCTTAATTGTCTACGATTTGATATGTTTTGATGGATAATTATATACATGTGTTACATAATCGTATGTTTGTGTAACTGTAGGTGAACTCGAAGAAATCAAGCTAAAAAATGCGTATAAGACCAAGGAAAGCTTTGGAGATGATAAGGACTCAAGGTTGATCAAGAAAAGGCTAAAAATGTAATTTTGGAGAAGAGATTGATTTCATGGAAGAGGGGATCGATCGCCTTTGGACAGAAAGTTGAGCAACAAATTTTACGAGCAAGCGATCAATCGCTACAATTGGAGCGATCGATCGCCAAAATACACTGGAGCCAAGCGATCGATCACTATAAAGAGGCGATCGATCGCTCGAAGAATTTCGCCGAAAAAAATAAAGCTAACGATCATTCGCTATCTTGAAGAGATCGATCGCTGCAGAGTCCGGAAAAATAAGAAAATTAAGAGTTTTACCATCTTTGGGAGGATTTTAACCTAACCTACCATATATGTTTGCTATATCTCGAAATTATCAGCCTCCTGGTCCATTATTTAGACTATTATTCATAGTTTAGACTTAGAACAATAATTTACTTTGAAGTTTTGAAGACGGGTTGAAGGCTCGACACAAAGGCGGGATTGCAACCTCGACGCGTGGCGATTCTTCTAGTTACGTCTTAGTTTTTGTTTATGTTTTTCATACATTATTATTTTTGCATTGATTATGAGTAGCTAAACTCATCCTCTCGGTTGAGGAAGACAAAATCATTAGAGTTTAATTTATTCAAGAGGTTGTTTTTGGTGATTTTATTGAATATCATAAGTTTTTCTTGTGTTCTTGTCATGATTGTATTGTTGGTTGTTAGATTAGCTACCTAATAATTTTTTATACAATCTAGTGCTAAGTTTGATATCAATTCCGTAATTGTTTAATTAATTGAATTTGAGAAGCAACTATGATTCATAATTCTCTGATGTTGAGGTTATTAAATTCCTAGGGAAAACTTCTGACTAGATTAAACATAACTGTTGTTGTTTATGTTGTTTAGCTTCACCAATCCTACTTGTTCATATGCTATCATTAGTTTAAATCTTAACTGTTGTTGTGAGGGTTGATTAATCGATAATGGTTAAATTTGGATGATGGTTTCGATTTAACTAAATTAAGGTGTGATAGGAGTTAAATCTTCAATGGTGAATATTCATGCATAAAAATTACATATGTGGGAAAACCGATGAATGAATAATCGAATTTCAAAGGTAGCTTCGACCGAAACCGAGATCTCTCTTTAATTGATTTATTACTATTTTATTTCAATATTGCATCCTACATAATTTTAGATAATTACTACTCTCAAATCCCCATATTTTGACACTTATTAGTACAAAGATTTGTCCTTTCCTGTGGGATCGATCCCTACTTACACTGCTATATTAATTTATTGTTAACCGAGAAGGGTTAATTTGAGTGTACACGATAAGCACGACCAAATTTTGGTGCCGTTGCCGGGGAAGACATTGTTATTTTTGTACTAATTTTTGACTACTAGATATTGCTATTTGTCTTCCTATATTACTCTTGTTTGTTCATGCACGCATGGTATCATTCGGAGGAGAACAAATATCAATACGATTCTGAGATTGAAAGAACCCTACATCGAGGTAGGAGAGAAACTCATAGGAGACAAGAAGAAGAAGAAAAGATTAATATGGCGGAAAACAGAGTCTGAGACAGCTGGCGAATCCTACCTTGGATCAGCAGCCCCTCTGCATTACTTTTCATACTCTTGCTACTAATATTAATTTTGAATTAAAATCTGGTTTAATACATCTCTTACCCTCGTTTCATGGTCTTGCAAGTGAAAACCCGCACAAGCACTTGATGGAATTAATGGTGACAAATACCAAGGACTAAAGATTACCTTAAAAGGTAAGAAGACAAGAAGAGCTTACCTGACAGACGCCGAAAGCTTAGACCAGAAAGGCAAGTGCCTAAAAGAATAAGACTGAAGCTTATTCAGAGTTTGAGCAGAGTCAAGAGTTGCACAGAAAAGGAAATAATGTCGTTGGTATAAGCAACTATATAAGGATGCAACTAAAGAGCTCAAATGGATGACTGATCAATCAAGAAACGAAAAAAAAACTAAACAGCACAAGCTTACAAGTCCAGATATTCTTGAGCAGAATCACCTTCATAAGATATTCATCTTAACAGTCTACCCAAAGTTTTCATAAGCACATCATATTGTAATATTTGATTATCATAGGATCATTGTGTGCATAGACAAGATCAGTCTGTCTTTTGTATTCTTTACTAAGATAGAAAAGTGAAATTCAATTGTAACTGTCAGACAGTGTGTGTCTGAACAGATCGAGAGACTAGGAGTTTCAGTCTGGTAGTGGGGTAAATCCAGCTGAATCGGGTTTGTACAACGGGATTGTATAAATCAAAGTCTTCTAGTGGAATCCTTCCTTAATTGGAAGAAGGGGAGACGTAGAAGGATTACACTACCTTCGAACTTCCAGAAACATATTCTGTCTTTTATCATTCTGCACTAAGTTACACTCTGTAAGCCATCGAACCGTTCTTACTAGTCTAGAACAGATCGTTCCACACTATTATATTCAGTGGTCTATTAAGAAATAGATTTCACTCACTAACCCGAGAGAAATAAAAAATGATTAATTTTGAAGGAGTGTTCATTCACCCCCCCCCCCCCCCCCCCCTCTAAACACTCCGGACCGATCCTAACAAGTGGTATCAGAGCGGGTTGTCTTAATCATCAAAGATACTTGGACTTACGGCATCATTCAACAAGATTCCTATGTTCTCAAAAGAAGACTATGATGATTGGAGAATCAGAATGCAAGCTCATCTGGAGGTGATCCGGATAAAAGAAAAACTACTAGTGGTTATGTGTTCACACGTGGAGAAATAATAAGCTGTGTTTCAAAACACAAAACAGTTGTCGTCTTATCTACATCGGAGACAGAATATATGGCAGCTAGCCAAGCTTTGAATGGAATTTATTTGGAGGAACTCGACAAGCATGAGAATATTTCTTTGTTTTGTAACAATCAGAGTGCTTGCACATTGCAAGGAATCCAACCTTTCATTCGAGAAGGAAACATATTGGAGTATAATTTCACTCTATGAGGGAAGTAGTAGATGAAAGAAGTGTGGATATGCAGAAAATCCATACGAAAGAGAACCTAGATGATATTTTGACAAAGCTTAATACTGATAAGTTTGAGTTGTGTGATCCTCCACTGGCCTAGCAGAAACGTTAGCAGCAGAGAATGACAATAGTGAAAGGATATGTGGAGATCTGCTTGATTGTCAATCAAATCTCCAAGTGATAGAAATGTTAGGTGAGAGTGATAATTGACCATAAATGCATTGTAGTTGTCAATTGAGAATTGCATTGTCAGATTGCAAGAAAACGCGTTGTTAAGATCGATTCGGGGGTGGGTAGCCAGTCCACATCATTCAACCAACTTAAGCTTCAATAGCTCGTGTTCTTGAAATAATTGCACCGCGAGATTATATCGAGTTCGATTTCAAAACCGAGTGGAAGACACTCGACCCGCTCTATAAGTGATTAACCATTTGAAAATCATTTTAAAAGTATGCAAGTAAATATGTAAAAACAATAAGGTAAATAATGCAATAATGTAAATGCACAAGTACTTGTTTATGGAAGTTCGAATGGGTGTAATCCTTCTACGTCTCCCCTTCTTCTATTGAATGGAAGGATACACTAGAAGATTTGGTTTATAATCAAACATGTACACATATAGCACAAACTCCTAGTTTTTACAATCAAACGTCTCCCCTTCTTCCACTTAGGCTAATACTACACAGATAGCATGTAGAACCCAATCTCCTAACGTCATTAGTGCAATTAGATCGTTCTTTATGTATACATTTATAGCATTAGGGAGTTCTCACTATATGCCTCGCCATTGTTGGCATGGCTTCTATAAAAAAAAATTTGATGTATGTCCCAACTCGAAATACCATTCCCCTACATATACAATTCATAATGCACTTAACATGTTCTCAATTCATTAAGCAATTTCCTCTCAATAAAATTGCATGCAACACACAAATGAAAAAAGAAACTCAAGACATTTATACGAACTATATATATATGTATCAAAATGCTCATTTACGGGCATTTAGCAGATAAATGTGTATTTATTTGTATAAAACGTACTACTCTATACCAAAACTAGCATTGTAACCGACCGTGCAGACTACAACAGAAACAAGGGTCTACTATTGTATAAAGAATATCAAACACTCCTCAAGCAACACAAGAATGCCACACACGCATCTAGAACCCTCACTATACCCTTCGACCACCCAGGTCGACCGATCACAACACGTACCCAAGTCGGGTACCTTGACACAACACGATCAATACATAGCATACTCCTCGATGCATATGTAACTAAGACTACATGACCACAACTGGACACAAGGTATGCCCCTCTATACTTGGACGACCCTGTCCAAAGTCCTCGAACTATCACCCAATTCAAGCTAGACCTCAAGCTAGCTCAACATTAGACAACTATTCTCAAAACACACTAGACATAGCCATCCAAAATAATAAGCAGTGTTCAATTCACGCTAGACTCTCACTAGCACAAAAACCAAACCACTGCTCTGATACCACTAAGGTAAAGCCCCGCATACTAGAAATAGATAAACTGAACTAAACGAGGATTTGAATTTTTTTTGACAATAGTCCCAACATAATTTGGACCATCCAAATTACACAACAATCAACAATCCTCAAAATATAAATCGTAACTACCACTGTAATCATAAATTATTTGACCAAGAAAAGGACACTGAATGATTACTTTACAATTCCATATGAATGTAATATTCTAGGAGTACTAAGACAAGTAAACTAACTCCACTTGACTCTGGTAATCCTCTGACTCAGCAACTCTAACACCTCAATCTCTCTGACAGCTACCCTGACACCTGTTCCCATGAAAACATCCCCGCACGGGGTGAGCATACCAACAAACAGGTAAATAACGAAACACAATTATTACTTATACAATACGTAGTTATACAAGACAAAGAGTTACTCCCTGAGTAATCCACAATGCGTAGAATATTGTCTACTATCATTAGCTCTTCAATGTGCACCTGTTACAACAACACATCTTACCAATGTACTACGATGTCATATACATCTGTCCATGACAGTAAATCCCCCAACATCAGTCTCACACTGATTGGTATCTCATAATCCCTACATACGAATGCTTAACAACAACAACACAATAATATCTTATCAACTCAAGCGATCAAGGATAAATTCACACGTTCTAAGTTCTCATTGCTCACAAATTGGCAGCGTGGTAATATTAGTTTCCTCACCTATACGGTGACGGCATAGCTAATAATAATCACAACACCCTCTAAGGAGGTATAACTCATACACATCTCATCGCCCACAAATTGGCGGCATAATCATAGACTCAAGAGATGACTCACATGTATAGATTGTGATGCCGCTACTGCTAAGCGTGCATGGTGATGTTGGATCATTGAGTCCGAAAGGAGCAAATTGATACATACATGTAAGTAACCTCTTGAGTCCAATAGGAGCAAAGTGTTGCATGTGATGTGAGTCACCTTGAGTCCGAAAAGAGCAAAGTGCTACATACATGTGAGTCACCTCTTGAGTCCAATAGGAGCAAAGTGTTGCATGTGATGTGAGTCACCTCTTGAGTCCTAATGGAGCAAAGTACTACATACACGTGAGTCACCTCTTGAGTCCAATAGGAGCAAAGTGCTGCATGTGATGTGAGTCACCTCTTGAGTCCGAAAGGAACAAAGTGCTACATACATGTGAGTCACATCTTGAGTCCGGGATTATCAGCCAATTTATGGGCGATGCGTTGTGTATGAGTTGTACCGCCATAGAGGGTGTTGTGATTATTATTAGCTATGCCGCCACCGTATAGGCTTATTATTAGCTATGCCGCCACCGTGTAGGCAAGGAAATCAATATTGTTATGCCGCCAATTTGTGAGCAATGAGAATTGAGAATGTATGAATTTAGCCTTGAGGGCCATACATTTATATATGTATATATATTATTATATATATATACTGTTGTTGATCGATTGAGTTGATAAGATATTATTGTGTTGTTGTTGTTAAGCATTCGTATGCAGGGATTATGAGATACCAATCAGTGTGAGACTGATGTTGGGGATTACTGTCAAAGACTGATGTATATGATATTGTAGTACATTGGTAAGATGCGTTGTTGTAAAAGGTGCACATTGAAGAGCTAATGGTATTAGACAATATTTTACGCATTGTGGATTACTCAGGGAGTAACACTTTATCATTTATAACTCAGTATCGTACAAGTTTTGTTTTGTTATTTGCGTGTTTATTGGTATGCTCATCCCATGTGGGTTTTCCACAGGAACATGTGTCAAGGTAGCTGTCAGAGAGCTCGAGGTGTTAGAGTTGCTGAGTTAGAGGTTTAGCATGGTCAAGTTGAATTAGTTTACTTGTCTTAGTATTCCTAGAATATTACATTCGTATGAAGTGTAATATGTTTTTCTATAATCATTCAGTGTCCTTTTCTTGGTCAAATGTTTTATGATTACAGTGGTGGTTAGGATTTATGTTTTGAGGATTGTTTATTGTTGTGTATTGGAATGGTTCAAATTTAGTTGGGACAATTGTCAAAAAAAATATTTTTCAAATCCTTGTATTAGTTGAGTTTATTTGTTTCTAGTAAGCGGGGCCTGATAAGTGTATTTTATACACACATATTCCTTCATATTTTACATGGTTTATTGTTGGTTTTCGATCAGAATTACGTTTTTGGTATTATTTGTCACAACTTGTAGGAATCCATGTAACAATGTGGTTTGTGGACTAAAATAGTGCAAAAAAGCAGATTAAAATTATGTATTGATGTCAAGGCCCCAAGTTTTCAATCCTACAGACAGGCATAAATATGCCTTCCAAGAGGCTTAAATATGCCAAGCCTACATCAATTGAAAATGTTGAGAGTTAAAGTAGGCGCAACTACGCCGTTTCTAAGGCATAAATACGCCAATGCTATGGCAAATGCATTTTCTAAAAAATTAAATCAGTCGTAACTACGCCACTTTGAGGAGCAGCTACACCAGTGGAAGCGTAATTACGCCAGATGTGTGGCGTAAATATGCCAGTTACTTGGGAAGCCAAATTTTTAACACATCATCGGCGTGGTTTACGCCAGTATCATCGGCGTAAATATGCCACAAGAATTTTGGAATTTTCCTACATTCCTTATCTGATCCACTCGGACTTGAGGGGTTTTGAAGGGCGTTTTTGGGGGAAAATAGGGATACACCATCAGAAAAGGAACGAAGTTTGGAGGAGGAGAAAAAGAGAAGATGATGGCTCGGAGCAAAAAGTAGAGATTTCATCACGAGACGAGGCGCCTCGTTCATCTGAGAACGAAGAATAGCTTTTAAATCGTTTTGTATTTCTAACTTTTATTTGGTTTTATGGATTGTTTAAACATGTCTATGTGTTTAATTCATTCTATCATGAACCAACTCTATTTTTCTAGGAGAACGATGTAGCTTGTTTTGAAACTACGCTTATTATGAATTGATTGATTTATTTGATTGATTTATTTGGATTTCCATATGGTTTATTTGTGTTTCCCAGTTCTTAATGCTTTTGATTTACTGGCCATAGATTGAATGATGACATATTTGTAATCTATCACTCGATAGAGGGGGTTGTGAATAGGAAAGAAGGGATTCATATAGTGGAAGCTTATAGAGTTCGAGAGGCCTATAACTACATAGAAGTTATTAAAGGAATTACTGTGCAATTTCAATTGTTTGATATTTGATCTTAGATAGAAATATCAAGACTGATGTTAGATGATCACTTCTGCTTAACACTCGAGAGATGAAGTAGAAAATAAATAAGAATTCTCGGCTAGTAAACTATGAAAATCCATAATATTGAGATCAAGGAATGATCAGTGTAGTGGATGAACAAGTGAAATCGAACTCCTAGATTCCTCTCTAATTGATTTTTCTAACTAAAACTTTGATCATTGGTAGTTTAGTTGTTTTTTATTAATTTGCATAAGTCAACTCAACCATTCGATTCTCTAGATAAAGCGAAGATTATTTTAATTCAATACTTAGATTAACTTTATAATCAATCTCTGTGGGTTCAACATCTTTTTATACTGAAACTTTACACTGTACGCTTGCGGTAAGAAATTTCACGTCAAGTTTTTGGCGCCGTTGCTGGGGATTGTTTTATTTCGTACAATCTGATACTGTACCAATTAATCTTGGTTTTAATTTAGAGCTTTTATTTTTTTTTACTTTGAATTGATTGTTGTTTCTCTGGGCTTTTGCAGTGCATGCAAAAATATACAACTCCCGAATCGCTGTTGTTTGATCCTGAATCGAGAGAACTGCAAGAAGATTGAGAAAAGCGAGAAGGGAATAATTAATAGCAATGGCTGCGAACAGATAAAACAACGAACCACCTCCACAAGAGAATGTTGAACCTTAAATGGCCATCAGAGACTATTTGAACCATGGGTCCACAACAACTACTCTGGAATCACTCGCCAGACTATCTGCCAACAACTTCGAACTTAAGCCTGCAGTGATAAGTATGGTGCAGCAGAATCAGTTTGGTGGTTCCGCTGTTGAAGACACCAACTTACATCTGAGAATATTTTTGGAGATAGCTGATACTGTGAAAATGAATGGTGTTCTAGAAGACACTGTGAGACTGAGCTTGTTCCCTTTCTCTCTTAGGGACCACACAAGGAGCTGATTACAATCTCTTTCATATGGTGGTATTTGCACATGGGTAGACATGGCATCGAAATTTCTCTCAAAGTTATTTCCGCCAGCTAAGTTAGCCCAACTGAGGACTGAAATCAGTACGTTCAGGTAAATTGATTCTGAACAACTCTATGAGTCATGGGAGTGATTTAAGGATTTATTGAGGAGGTGCCCACAACACAACTATGAGAACTGGGTGCAAATCCAGTTATTTTACAATGGTTTGAATTGGCCAACTAGGATTATTGTGGATGCTGCAGCAGGAGGGACATTATTTGCTAAGACTGCAGATTCTGCTTTTGATTTGCTTGAGGAAATGTCAACCAACAGTTTCCAGGGCCCAGTGAGCGAGCCATGGTGAGGAAACCCATAGGTATGTATGAGGTTGATCATTTTAGTACACTTTCTGCACAATTATCGGCACTAACCACGTAGGTAGCAGCTTTAAGCAAGCAAGGAGCACCACCCACTATTGAATCAGCTGCAGCTGCAGCCGGAATCAAGTTGTCAAAGGAAGCAGACCAAGAACAATATCAATTTATAGAAAAATCGGATCCCAACAACAATAACAACTCCCGGTGCAATCAGTACCAACAAGGGTTCCGTAACAATGATAAACTTTCATATGCCAACAACAAAGCCACCTGGATATGCTCCACAAAAGAATGAAGGTAAACCATCATTTTAAGATCTGGTAGGTAACTTTGTCAAACCTCGGTATTGAGGCTTGAGAAGAATGAGTCAATGCTTGATATGATTGAGGATCACATGAATAACTTGGGAGCTACGATGAAGTCTCTTGAGGTTCAAATTGGGCAGCTTGAACAACCAACAAAGAGGAACATTTCCTAGCAACACTGAAGTGAACCCAAAAGAGCAGTGCAAGGCCGTGACATTGAGAAATGGCAAGGAACTTGGGGATGTAGAACCAGCACATGTTGATGAGCCATCAGTTGATGAGACTCAAATTCTGGTTGAAATCCCTAAAGAAATCGAAATGGAGAAGCAATTCACTCAACCTGAAAAGCTTCCTATATTCAAGCCTACACTTCCATATCCTCAACGCTTCAGGAAAAAGGCCACAGATGACCAGTTTGCAAAGTTCTTGGAGATTTTCAAGAAAATCCACAATAGCATTCCCTTTGCTGATGCTTTGCAACAAATGCCTAATTACGCAAAGTTCATGAAGGATGTAATGGAACAGAATAGAAAGCTCGAGGAATTTGAGATCGTGATCTTACAGAAGAATGCAGTGCTATTCTCCAGAAGAAGCTACCACACAAATTAAAAGATCCAGGGAGTTTTATTGTTCCTTGTATTATTGGTAGTTCTAAATTTAATAAGGCATTATGTGATTTAGGTGCAAGTATTAATTTAAAGCCTTTATCTGTTTTCAGGAGCTTAGGGCTTGAAGAAGTGAAGCCTACTACCATTACATTGCAATTGGGGATAGATCTCTTACATATCCTCGAGGGATAATCGAAGATGTACTTTTTAAGGTGGACAAATTTATCTTCCCTGCAGATTTTGTGGTACTGGATATGGAAGAAGATAGAGATGTCCCATTGATTTTAGGAAGACCATTTTTAGCAACAGGTATGGCACTTATTGATGTTCAGAGAGAGAACTATCCTTGAGAGTTTGAGGCGAGGAAGTCATGTTTAATATTTACAAGACTCTCAAAGGACCTGACGAGGTAAGCACTTGCAAATTTTTAGATGTTATTGACTCGTGTGCATAATTTTGAAGTAGGAACAATACCTGTGGATCCATTGGAGAATTTCATGGTTAACTCCATACTGCAAGTGGATGCAACTGAATCTGATCTTTTTGAGCAAGTTGAAGCACTTAAGAGCTTGCACAAGGAGAACACCATTGTTGCATCAAAGGAAGATGTACAAGATACATCAGTAGAAGAGGTTACCAATGCGAGCTTGGAATTGAAAGAACTACCTGTACACCTCATTTATGCCTTCTTGGGTGAGAATGCAACATATCCAGTAATTATATCTTCTTCTCTTTCTGTAGATAAATATAAATTACTACGTGTCTTGAGGATATTTAAATCTGCTATGGGTTGGTTGATTTCTGATATAATAGGGATTAGCCCGTCTTTATGCATGCATAAATACTTATGGAGGAGGTATTCACTCCCTCCATTGATCATCAAAGGTGGCTAAATCCGGTAATGAAAGAGGTAGTGAAAGCAGGAGTGCTTAAATTGTTAAATGCTGGGATTATTTATGCTATTTCAGATAGTGCATGGGTCTCCCCAGTACAGGTTGTACCAAAGAAAGGAGGAATGACAGTGGTAAGAAATGAAAATAATGAGTTGATCTCCACTTGAAGTGTGACGGGGTAGCGAGTATGCATTGACTATAGGAAACTCAACAAGGCCATAAGGAAGGATCATTTCCCTCTCTCATTTATTGATCAGCTCGACAGGTTAACCGCTTATTGTTATTACTGTTTCTTATATTGCTATTCAGGGTACAATCAAATTGCCATAGACCCCGGGATCAAGAGAAGACAAAATTTACTTGTCCATGTGGAACTTTTGCTTTTAGAAGATTGCCTTTTGGTTTATGCAACGCACCTGCTAACTTTCAACTGTGCATGATGGCTATCTTTTCAGATATGGTGGAGGAGATCCTAGAAGTCTTCATGGACGACTTTTTGGTATTTGGTTATTCATCATTGTTTGCATAACTTATCTCTTGTGTTACAGTGATGCCAAGAAAAGAATATGGTGTTAAGTTGGGAGAAATGTCATTTTATGGTACAAGAGGGTATTGTCCTTCGCCATAAGGTGTCATCTCAAGAACTTGAAGTGGATCGAGCAAAAGTGGTTGCAATTGAAAAAGCTTCCACCACCAAACAATGAGAAAGCTATTAGGAGTTTCCTTGGATATGGTGGGTTTTATCGACGCTTTATTAAGGATTTCTCTAAAATAGCTAAGCCATTATGCAATTTGCTAGAAAAAGACTCACATTTCATCTTTGATGATTCTTGTTTGCAGGCATTCAACATGTTAAAGAAAGCACTTATATCATCACTGATTATCATAGTGTCGGACTGGAAGGAGCCATTTGTGTTAATGTGTGATGCCAGCGACTATGCTGTTGGAGCAGTATTGGGGTAAAAGAAAGACAAGATCTTCAGGGTCAATTTACTATGCAAGCAGAACTCTTGATGGAGCCCAACAGAATTACACCACCACTGAGAAAGAGATGTTAGTTGTGGTGTTCGCATTCGACAAGTTTAGAGCATATCTGATTGGATCGAAAGTCATGGTTTACACAGTTCATGCAACCATTCGTTATCTATTTGCAAAGAAGGATGCAAAATCCCGATGGATTCGATGGATTTTAATGCTACAAGAGTTTGATTTTGAGATCTTGGATAAGAAGGGTAGTGAGAACCAAGTAGCAGATCACCTATGTCGTCTGGAGTTAGAGGATAAAATGGAACATGGAGTCATACAAGAATATTTCCCTGATGAACATCTCTTTGAGGTAAGTATGAAAAACCCCTTGGTTTGCTGGTTTTGCTAACAATTTGTCATGTGGTATACTGCCTCCAGACCTCAATTATCAGCAAAGGAAAAAGTTCTTTCATGACATCAAGAATTATTAGTGGGATGAGCCACATGTATTCAGACGCTGTGCAGATCAAATTGTCAGGCGACGTGTAACTGAGGAGGAAGCAAGGGAAATTTTAGAAAAATGTCACTAACACCTTATTGGGGACATTTTGGAGCATCGAAGACCACATCAAAAGTTCTTCAATCATGTTTCTATTGGCCAAAGCTACATTGAGACAGTTATACTTTGGTGAAGACGTGTGATCGTTGTCAACGAATTGGTAATATTTCTAAACGCCATGAGCTGCCATTGACAAATATCTTGGAAGTAGAAATCTTCGATGTATGGGGTATTGATTTCATGGGCCCCTTTCCACCATCTTGTGGTCAATCGTATATTTTGTTAGCAGTGGATTTTGTTTCTAAGTGGGTTGAAGCAATCGTCACATCCACTAATGATGCTCATGTTGTGGTTAAATTTGTGCAAAAGAACATATTTACAAGGTTTGGCACTCTAGAACGATGATGAAGGGACTCATTTCTGTAACAAGATCTTTAGTGCTTTGATGATGAAATATACTGAGGCACAAAATTGCACTGGCTTATCATCCACAGACAACGGCCAAGCTGAAATTTCTAACCGGAAAATTAAGCTAATTCTAGAAAAGACTGTCAGCATCAACCGAAAGGATTGGGCTCTGAAATGGGGACATCCCAATGGGCTTAGGGGGGTACTTTGAACTATGTATCAAATTACTTGGATTTCTATTTACTTTGGTCAGTTGTGTCTTCCTTGCTCTTTGTTTGTTTGTCCTTGATTAGAGTTTGTTGAGTCGTGAGTGTCATCAGTCGTGTTACGAGTCAGTTGAGGCCAATGACGAGATGAGAGCTTTAAATTATCTGAAAACTTTGAACTTATTTAAGAAATTGCCTGTTGAATTCCCACATAAATATGCACTTGATCCATGACTACTTGATTAAATTGATATTTTCATGAGCAAATGAATGACTTGTAAAAAAATTTGAATGCCATTTGATGATATCAGTCGATTCTATACACACACAGAAATGACATTGGCAGTTCTTCTGAAGTAAATTATGCCTTCGAGATTTTCATTGACACTTAAATGCTTTAGTAGCCCTTTAAGCCTAATTGTGAAAGAACGAGACTTAAATTGTTGCATTATATTTCAGATTATCAGTCAAATTCTTTGATAACACCTTCTCTGAGCGCAATTGGTTAAACCACATGAATTATCTTTGAATTGAGAGAAGTCTAGAACTTGCTTTAGTGCACTTCGAGGCGAAATGCGGACGTATGTGGCTTAGGGATGATTTAGGCGATTTTTGAACAGTTTGAGTCTTCCGAGCCACCAAATAACATCATTTATACCTTAGTAAATGTGTTCCCCGAAATAATTATGTACATTTGGGCATTAATTATGTTCAAGTGATATTTATGGTGTTGAATTAATTATTATAATGAAATGCTTAATCACATGGTGGGCGCGACCTGGTAATGCATTTCGTGGTGCATGTGATGCATGTCGGGAAATTGAGTTATGGCATGGTTTAATGGGAGTGGGTGTTAATTATTTTGGGTAAAGCATGTTTAAATGGAGTTTTGGTGCATTCTTGGAAAATACTTTTAAAATATCATGTTGGGGATATTGTATACATCATGCTAAATACCGGGTCATATTTTAATTAACCCACTTATACCCCATTACCCCTGATAACTCACCACTCTTTATCAAACATCACCCAACCCATCCCCCAAAAACCCCAATCCCAATTTTGTGCAAGGAGGAGAGGAGAAAATCTTGCAAAGGCTTCATTTGTGGGATAATCTGAACAAAGTTGAACTCCATGATCTGTTCGCATATCTTAAGGCGTATGAGTTTGAACCGATCACCAGAGGTGAACCAGAGCCATTCATCTCTCAACCAAACAAAGCACTGGCGGCCATTCCAGACCAGACCACCCCTTCAACAGACCGATCTATCGAACATATAAGTAATGTTGCTATGTCATTATTTATCAAGAAATTTGGTAAATTCATGTCTACAAATAAACGAAATTTCAAACCTTCTCATCACTATAAATCGAGAAAAGACGATGCTGTTAATGATCAGGCTTGCTACAATTGTGGTAAGACCGGACACTTTATTGCAGACTGCACCAGACCGAAGAAAGATGAACGAAAAGAAAGGCATCGTGATGACAAGAAAAAGAAGCACTACAAAGATCATAAAAATCATCATGGAAAGTCCCAAAAGGTTCTGGTAGCAGAGGAATGTAACAACAAGTGGGCTCAGACTGACTCAGAATCAGAAAGCTCAGAATATTCATCCAGCGAAAGCGAAGAGGAAATCCAATGTCTAATGGCAGACGAAGAAATGAGTCAAACAGACGAGGTATTCGATCTTGACTCAAATGAATTCACACGTGAAGAGCTCATGTCTGCATTGCAAGACATGGCTAATGATTATAGAATATTAGCTGAATCATTTGACAAAACTAAAGCTAAAGCCAATGATCAAATAGATGAGCATATTAAACCAAGCTGCTCTGAGCTAGGTGAATGCAATAATCTAAAGATCGAGCTGAATAAGCTGAAAATCTCTTACGAACAGCTCCATGAAGAAAACAAGAGAATTAGCACACAAAATGCTAAACTTTCTCATATTTTCAAAACATGGACAAAATCAAGAGCATCACTGGAAGAATTGCAAGAGGTACAAAGAAATGTCGGTGACATCACCGGCATAGGCTTTGACATCAATGACTGCACCAAAGATGAATCTGAATTGTTGCTGGTAAAGAACAAAATCAAACAGATGACATTTGTTAGATCCAGCACAGTATATGAAATCGAAGTGCCTACAATTCAAACGGGAGTCTCCTTCGGGGATCAAGGTTTGAGAAAAGAAATTGGGTATGTTAACCAAGCCAAAGAAAAGGCACCAGCAAGCTTTGTGTCTATCAGACCAAACCTAAAGGTGCAAGATCTAAGGCAAGGAAGACCATTCAACTACTATAACTCAAAACCAGTTCAACGAAGAAATAGATTACCTTATAGAATCAAAGGCTTCCATATCGCACACATCATCACACACAACATCGAAATAGATCAGCTCACATCACACCAGACACACACAAGCCATTAAAGCTGATTCAGGTGTGGGTTCCCAAAGGGCTAATCCGTTATGGACCCAAGTAGGATTGGGTACCAACAGTAATTATGCTTGATGACAGGTACTGAAGAAACTAGTGTCGGACTGGTACTTAGACAGTGGGTGTTCTCCTCACATGACAGGAAACGTCGAGCTGCTGTCTGAAGTAACAGAATGTACTGGACCAAAAATCATCTTCGGGACTCAAAGGGTAAGACCGTGGGCAAGGGTAAGATTGTCCATGGTAATATTTCTATCAATGATGTGCTATTAGTTGAAAATCTATGCTATAATCTGATTAGCATAAGTAAACTATGTGATAATGGTTATGCTGTAGAATTTCACAAACACACATGCACTGTCAAAACATCAGACGGTATGACCATGCTTGTAGGAATCAGAAATGGAAACACATATAAGATTAACTGGAATTTCTCTCAACCTGATAATCCTACTTGCTTCATCGCGAATAATGATAAAAAATACTGGCTATGGCATAAACGCTTGAATCATCTCAACTTTAAGACTATCTCTAGCCTGTGTAAACATGATTTAGTTGTAGGTCTGCCCAAGATCGACTTTGCCAAGGATAAGATCTGTGAAGCTTGCCAAATGGGCAAACAGATCAGATCATCCTTCAAAAACAAGAATGTCAAATCCTCTTCACGATGCTTAGAACTATTACATATGGACTTGTTTGGTCCCATACCAATAACAAGCTTAGGGGAAATGCGATATACTCTTGTTGTTATTGATGATTACTCACGTTTTACATGGACTATATTTTTGAGCAGTGAAGATCAGACCGGTCCAAAGTTGATCAAGCTGCTGAAACGCACCCAGAATGAGAAATCATCGAGTATAGATAGAATTCGAAGTGACAAAGGCACTGAATTCTCAAATCAGAATCTTGAATCTTTCTAGAAGACCAAGGAACTAAGCATGAATTCTCAGCCGCTCGAACCCCTCAACAAAATGGAGTTGCAGAACGAGGGAACAGAATTCTTAAGGAGGCAGCAAGGAAAATACTTGCAGACTTTGGAATTTCCCAAAAGTTCTGGGCAGAAGCTGTAAATACTGCATGCTATACTCAAAATCGATCCATGATTAACAAGAAGTTAAATCTAACTCCATATGAAGTATGGACAGGTAACAGACCGTCTATCTCTCACCTTCATGTATTTGGTTGCAAATGTTTCGTTCACAATAATGGTAAGAATCATCTTACAACATTCGAAGCTAAGTCAGATAATGGAATATTCTTAGGATATTCATCTAATAGTAAAGCTTTTCGCATCTTCAATAATCGAACCTTAACTGTAGAAGAATCAGTTCATGTAGTGTTTGATGAATCCTTGTGTATTGAGGGTAACAAGGAATTAATTCAAAATCAGATGGAAAATATCCATCTCGAAGCTAACAGTGATGATGAGATTGTAGCTAATAGATCAAGAGACAATCCACCGGAACCTGAAGTACCAGATAGACCGAGCCGATCCGGAGGTTCTGAACTCTAATATTAAAGCAGATGCTGATAATGTTACTACTATTAATTCGTCTGGACCAGATTATCCAGAATCTAGCTATCGATGGACAAAGAGGCATCCACCTGATCTAGTAATTGGAAGTCCTTTTGTACCCATAAGAACCAGAGAACAGATGATGGATGAATTCACTCACGTCGCTTTTATATCTAATCTGGAACCCAAATAGATTGATGAAGCTTTGACTGATTATAACTGGATAAAAGCCATGCAAGAAGAGCTTAATCAATTTGAACAAAATCAAGTCTGGAGATTAACCCCCAAGCCAAGTGGTCTGCCTGTTATTGGAACCAGATGGGTTTCCAGAAACAAGCTAGACACAGATGGAGTGGTGGTTAGAAACAAGGCCAGACTGGTGGCACAAGGCTTCCGACAAGAAGAAGGAATCGACCTCGATGAATCTTGTGCACCAATCGGCAGACTTGAATCAATCCGAATATTTCTTGCATTTGCTGCTTTTAAAGACTTCAAAGTATATCAAATGGATGTAAAGAGTGCTTTTCTAAATGGTAAGCTTCAGGAGGAAGTCTACATTGAGCAACCTCCTGGATTTCAGAACCACTCGTTTCCAGATTATGTATGTCTATTGAATAAGGCAGTATATGGACTGAAACAATATCCAAGAGCATGGTATGATACTCTGTCTCAATTTCTTCTGAACCACAATTTTCAGATCGGCTCAGTGGATAAAACCTTATTTAAATTTATTAAGGGGAACATACCTTATTGGTTCAAATCTATGTTGACGATATCATCTTTGGGTCAACTAACCCCAAACTCTGCGAGAAATTCTCTAAGTTAATGCAGGGACAATTTGAGATGAGTATGATGGGAGAACTATCATTTTTCCTGGGTCTCCAAGTCAAACAGCTCATCAATGGTATTTTTATCAATCAAACCAAGTATACCAAAGAGCTTCTCAAGAGATTCGGAATGGAGACTTGTTCAACTGCGTCAACTCCAATGAGTCCTTCAATTAAGCTAGATAAAGACGAAGGGGGAACAGCAGGAAGTAACCATATATCAAGGTCTGGTCGGATCGCTATTATATCTTACAGCGAGCCGGCCTGATATTATGTTTTCAGTTTGCATATGCGCTAGATTTCAGTCTGATACAAAGCAATCTCACTTTATTGCTGCTAAGCGCATTCTTAAATACCTAAAAGGGTCTCAGAACGTTGGTCTTTGGTATCCCAAAGATTCAAATTTCAGTTTAATTGGATATTCAGACGCTGACTATGCAGGGTGTAAGATTGATCGCAAAAGCACCAGTTGAACCTGTCAATTTCTAGGTGAAAGATTGATCTCATGGTTTAGCAAGAAGCAAACATCTATTGCCACATCTACAGCCGAGGCGGAATATCTTGCCGCTGAAAGCTGTTGCGCTCAAATGCTCTGGATTCAACATCAGCTCAGAGACTATGGCATTCAAGCTGTTGAGTCTCCGATATTTTGTGACAACACCAGTGCCATTGCTATAACGTATAATCCAGTTTTCCACTCTTGAACAAAGCATATTGATATCAGACATCATTTTATTCGAGATCACGTTGGCAAAAAGGAAATTCGGATTGAGCACATTTCAACAGACCAGCAAGCAGCAGACATCTTCACCAAACCA
Source organism: Haberlea rhodopensis (assembly GCA_907163345.1). Taxonomy (NCBI): domain Eukaryota; kingdom Viridiplantae; phylum Streptophyta; class Magnoliopsida; order Lamiales; family Gesneriaceae; genus Haberlea; species Haberlea rhodopensis. Next base: position 19,756,334 of record CAJQUN010000004.1, on the reverse strand, counting down.
CTCCCTGAGGCTAAGTTTAATTATTTTCGTCAAATTCTTGGCTTAATAGATCTATCTTGACATTTTAGAGGTATTGTTTATTATGTTTTAAAGACTGTGAACTAGGCACATATCGATAATACAAAAAATCAGAAAAGACACAGACCGGTCCGAACTTTCAGACCGATCTCTGTCAAATCTGATATTATCCTATGATCTGTCTGCTCTATTACAACCAGTCTTTAATATAGTAATTGTTTAAACAGCCCGGACTGATCGAATTTTAACCGCCTTATCTCTCTCTCATCCTGTCCGTTTATTTTGAATCACTTAAATATCAGTCATCGAGATACAGACACGTGTCCTCTTTCTCCTATTTAGCGGGCTGTACATCTCACTCTCATTTCACTTTTTACGAATTACTGATATCTGCTTATAACTTGCAAATATTTCCAATTTCTCTGCATTCTTCATTACATACTCAAATGGCAACTATCACTCACAACCATCTATCTGTTGAGTTCGATGAAATTTACAGGGCTGAAGATCCAGAAATGGTTTCTATATTCAAATCTTTGGATTCTTCGGGATTAAGGAACTTTCTGGAATGCGGGACGGTGGTTTACGAGTCAGAGATTTGAGAGTTGTTCGCCAATGTTGTTTCTCAAAAGACGTTCATCTCCACCTCCGTCAAGGGCAAATCATTTGATATCTCTCAGGCAACCCTGTCAAAGACCTTTGGTCTTCCTAGCACCGGTCTGACTGATTTTGGCCACATCCCTCAAGCCACTCTCACCAATCTTCAGGGCAAAGTATCTATTTTTGGCCACAAACTGCAGCCATCCTTCAAGAAGAAAGAAATGCTGTTTCATTTTCAAGTTCTCTGTGAGATAGTTGGCAAGCCACTATTGGGTAAAGCCGGAAGCTATGACGCTGTAACCGCCGAAAAATTTCGGGCAATGGCTGCTATCCACTCCGGACAAAATATGAACTGGTCCGCGATCTTGTTTGGAGTCCTGCGAGAAACGGTCATTGCATCCAAACAAGCTGTCTGCTTTGCTATTCTTCTCAGCAAACTCTTAGAGACACTGAACATCGAGCTGGGGAAGTCGTCTGCTCTCAACCCCTTTAAGATTCTCAACCCCAAGGGTTTGGCCTTGCTTAAATCCAAATGTGCTCCACCCCTCCCTCTGATCTGGTGCCTGTAAAGATTGAACGGGGACAGGAACAGGCTGCTGGTAGAAAACCTCGAGTTAAGCGCAAACTGACAGTCCAGACTGACTCAGAGGAAACTCAGTCTGCCTCTGCTCCTTCATCTCCAGCCAAACCTCCTCCAAAGAAACCAAGAACCCAGATCACCAAGCTTCTGTCAACCATCAATATCAAAACCATACCAATCTTGCCCTCAACAAAAGCCACCCCTGCAACCCAAACTCCAACTCAACCTTCAACAATTCCATCCACTGTACCCAAGATCACCATCCAAGTCCATTCCACTATCCCTGTGGTCAAGGGCATTATTATCAAAGAATTAGGGGACTACACCCAATCAGGGATTAAGCCCTCGTCTCCCATCGGCAAAGGCAAGGCAGTTCTAGTTGAGCCCCTCTCTTGAAAACCCAAGTCAGCCGCTCAAACTGCAATCGACATCGCCATGGAAGATGTTGAAGACAAAGTAAAGGAGCTTAATGTGGTGTTCGATGAATGGGTTGAATACAGAACGATCAACCATTTTGGCCTGTTCTTTGGCAAGCTAAAGAGACTCCATAAAATGGAACAAGAAGTCCTTAAAGGGACAGAAACTGACTGACGTACGGATTGCGGTGCATCACAAAGAATTGTTCCAGGCTAACCACAGGCTCAGACTGGCAAACTTACTCAATGCAGCCAAAAAGGCGAATTTTGATGCCAACAATCCGAACTGCCAAAGATGACGGTGCTGTCATTGCTCAGTTGGAGTTGGATATTTGTACTCTTCACATGGCTATTCGTTTTCAACGACTAGAAGCTCAATATATCCACTCCGGTTCCCAGCCCAGATCACCCATCTGCGAGCAAAACTGTGGCAGAACCATTCTTTGAGACAGTTCCTTCTGGTACAGCGGAGCAGCCACTGACCAATGCTCCTGTCTGCAGCAGAGACTGAAGCCATGGATGTCTTGATGGACTCTCCCACAACTTCCATCCCTCTGGAATCCTTAGTCTCCCACATTCAGCACAGTCCAACCGACGCACCTTCGATAGTTGTCTCAGACTCCGTCGATCCGGATCTGGTGGTGTCAACAATTGTTGCCGCTTTACAGGTTGAGGAGCCTACCAGACCTATCACTCCTCCAGTTCAGTCTGCTGAAGATTTGGCATTTGTGGAAGAATTCTCTACGGACCTGGTTACTTTGATCCGGTCCGATACATGCCAATCTGATGTCTCTTCACTTGTACCAATTGAAGCCGAGGATGATCCTACTACGTCACCATCTGATCACTCTCCGGGCCATTTACCTGCTGAAGCCTCATCTCTGGCCAAATCTCTTCAACACCTCTCTGATAACTGTCTCTTTATCTCTCAACGAGTCAGAGAAGTTCATCAGAGTCAAAGGTCTACCCACCTGGATTTTGAGTCTTTCAGAGAAAAGATGACGGCTAGCATTAGCGGTATTCAGCGCGGACTGACTGACCTATTCTCTCAGCAAGCTTCTTATAAAAACAGCCTGAGAAAAGAACAGATCGAGCTGGCAAATGAAGTTCGGACTTCCGTAGCCAAATCCCTTATTGCTCAAGACACTCGTCTGGATGCTATTTGCGCTCAGCTCACGCAGATCGTAGATTTCCTTCAGGAGATTGCTGCTGACAAAAAGGGGAAAAGAAAAATGATTTCAAGCCAGCTCAACAGTCCTCAGCGAAGAAGTAGATGTCTATATAAGTCAGACATGTAACTGTATATCAGATTTTTACTCAATAAAATCAGAGTTCTTCTGTTACTTATCTAAGTCTTAGTTCATTTATTTTGAACAAAATGACTTAATCGATCCTGAACTACAACTTAACAATGTTCATTTATTTTGAACAAGAAGACTTAATTGATCCGCAAGTATACAGCTTCAGAACTTTTAAAAGACTGAATAAGAAGACATAGAAGCTAGGTTTTGTCATCATCAAAAATGGGGAATTTGTTAGTTCAGGATTTTAAAGATGACAAAACGGATCAGACCGATCAAGACATTAACCCATGTCAAAGCAGATCACGCCGATATGGTACTATCGCAAAATCAGAACGGATCGATGAAAATCAAGCCTGACCAGATCGAAGCACGAGATCAGCTCAATAATAATCAGATCAGAGCAGACAAGGTTGAATAAGCTTCATTCTTCAGTCCGAATCATTAACGGCTATTTATTGAAGCATTTAATGATGCAATTAATGGTGACAAAGACCAAGGACTGAAGATTACCTTAAAAGGTAAGAAGACAAAGAAGAGCTTACCTGACAGACGCCGAAAGCTTAGACCAGAAAGGCAAGTGCCTAAAAGAATAAGACTGAAGCTTATTCAGAGTTTGAGCAGAGTCAAGAGTTGCACAGAAAAGGAAATAATGTCGTTGGTATAAGCAACTATATAAGGATGCAACTAAAGAGCTCAAAGGGATGACTGATCAATCAAGAAACGAAAAGAAAACTAAAACAGCACAAGCTTACAAGTCCAGATATTCTTGAGCAGAATCAACTTCATAAGATATTCATCTTAACAGTCTGCTCAAAGTTTTCATAAGCACAGCATATTGTAATATTTGATTATCATAGGATCATTGTGTGCATAGACAAGATCAGTCTGTCTTTTGTATTCTTTACTAAGATAGAGAAGTGAAATTCAATTGTAACTGTCAGACAGTGTGTGTCTGAACAGATCGAGAGACTAGGAGTTTCAGTCTGGTAGTGGGGTAAATCAAGTTGAATCGGGTTTTTACAACGGGATTGTATAAATCAAAGTCTTCTAGTGGAATCCTTCCTTAATTGGAAGAAGGGGAGACATAGAAGGATTACACCACCTTTGAACTTCCAGAAACATATTCTGTCTTTTATCATCTGCACTAAGTTACACTCTGTAAGCCATCGAGCCGTTCTTACTAGTCTAGAACAGATCGTTCCGCACTATTATATTCAATGGTCTGTTCTGCTGAGAAGTTGATTAAGAAATAGATTTCACTCACTAACCCGAGAGACATAAAAAAGGATTAATTTTGAAGGAGTGTTCATTAACCCCCCCCCCCCCCCCCCCCCCCCTCTAAACACTCCGGACCGATCCTAACAACTACTATGAAGCCGGCCTGGCGTAACGGATGAGCAAATCAAACTAAGAGCATTTTCATTCTCTCTAAAGGATGCTGCTAAGGATTGGCTATTCTACCTACCCTCCGGATCTATCACCACGTGGATGGATTTGCAAAGAGTCTTCCTTGAGAAGTATTTTCCAGCTTCAAGGGCAACTAACATAAGGAAGGAAATCTACGGTGTGAAGCAGTACCACGAGGAGTCGCTGCATGAGTACTTGGAACGTTTATGTGCAAGCTGCCCACAACATCAGATAAGTGAACACCTTTTAATTCAATATTTATATGAAGGTTTACTTTCTGGTGACAGGAACTTAGTGGACGCGGCACGCGGAGGAGCTTTTATCGACAAGACTGCAGAGGAGGCAAGGAACTTGATAGCAAACATGGCGGCCAATGATAGGGTTGATTATTAAGCATATTTGGGCTTTGATTTGTATATATTTTCGTGTAGATTCCGTGAAGATGTTATGCTTTTTGGTATTTATTTGATTGTTTCAGGAATCTAGGTGGAATGTGGAAGAATTGAGCTACAAGGAAGAAAAACGAATCAAATCAAGCCAATAAATGAAGAATTTGAGTTATGGCATCTCGATCAATCGGAACAGGAGGTCGATCGATCGACAAAGGCAGAAGTTTTGGCCAACATTAAATTTCAGAGCTCGATCGATCGGATAAACATTCTCGATCGATCGAGAGAGGCAGAGAGTTGGCAAGAAAATGTGAAGGAAGCTCGATCGATCGGAAGCTTCAGCTCAATCGATCGAGCGAGGCAGAGAAACTCATACTCGGAAGCTGAAGGCGCTCGATCGATCGAAGCATATCAACCGATCGATCGAGACGGAGAATTTTTTGAAAATAAAAGTCTTGATTTGGTTTGATTTTTGGAAACACTTCCATATCTCCCCTCCTCTATAAATAAGGAAAAGAGGCAAGAAAATTGCATCCCTTATTCTGAAGAATAATCAGACCTAAATATTCTTTAGCCGCCTTTCATCCTCCCGGAACAAAAGAAGGTTGAAGAATCCTTTGAAGTGCAAGGAAGGAAGCAAGAGAAGAAAGATCGTTCAACGCACGAAGTCGCTCCTACGTTTATCGTATTTCTAAACTCTAGATTAATTTGATTTTCATATTTATTTGATGTGTTTGAGGTTGAGAGACGATTAAGCATCTTATTAATTTGATTTGAATTTAATTGAGTTTATTCTATCAAGTTTAAGGAATTTTGTGTTTGAATCTTTGATTTGGTTGTGTTTGAGTGAATTAATATCTTTTGTTCATGAATTATATGCTTCATGCTATCAAAGCCTAGCTACCTTTGATTGAAATTGTGAATTATAAATGAGATCGAGAGATGAAATTATAATACGCTAAAATAATTCATGTTGTATGTTTAAGATTTAGATCGAGAGATTAAATCACATACGTGGTCACTTTAAATTGAAAGATTTAAAGAACAATGGTTTTCATAGAGATTTATTCGGTATTAAATTGGTTTAAGTGAACGAGAGTTACTTGCGTCGATTTATTACTAGTTTCAATATAGCTCGACAAAGTGTATTGATTATACTCGGAAATCCATCACCTTAAGAATTGATTGATAAGTAATTGTTTTACCAAACAAATCATTGACGATACACAATTGAACAAACATCTTGATAGATTTCTTGAGCGGAGTTCCTTCGCATCTTCAAAAAAGTTGTTTTAATTTTGAGTTTTAATTCTTTTGTTTAATTAGTTAATTAATCATCTTTTTCGTAGGCTAAATATAATTTCACTAATTTTATTTGGTACTTATACATTAGTCCATGTGGGTTCGACATCCTTTCTTATATATCACTATACTAAAACTTGACACCGTGCACTTGCGGTAGAATCGCTACACTGAGAAATAATTGTTTAAAATAAAAGCGATCAGCCAACTCCCAGCAATTTGGACATGTTCGCCATGGACACCTGCCAAGAAAAGAGGTAAACGTATCCAATCTAGAACAACAATTGATTCACTTAACGTTTCTTGTGCGTAATCTTGCAGGTGGCAATGTGGGGAAAATGAAGCCATGTGGAATCTGTTTGGCCTTGAACCATCCCACTGACGCATGTCCCTCACTACAATAGACATCCACTGAGCACGTGAATGCAGCAAGAGGATTCCCAGGTCCACCACAAAGGAGTTATGACCATCCGACCAGCAACAATCAAGGTTGGAGGGACCATCAGCACCAGGGATATGTGAATCAACAAATGAACCAACCTCCACCCTATAGACCACCATATTAGATACCTCCACCACAGCCCATGCATGGCCCTTCTGACAGGTTAGAGAATATTGTTAAAGTTATTGCTGAAAATAGCCTTCAATTTCAACAGGAAACGAGGGCGAGCATTCAAAGCTTGACAACGCAAATGGGACAACTGGCAAATTCGCTCAACAAGCTTGAAGCTAGCATGTCAAATGGACTACCTTCACAGCCAATTGTTAACCCGAGGGAAAATATGAGCGTCATCACTTTGAAGATGAGCGAAGATGAAGCTGAGGAGAAGGTGGTACTGACACCACCCAAGAAAGAAAAGATGAAGGACACCGAGAAGGACATTGAAGAGCTTATGCAAGAGGAGGAACCACAAGGTAAGTCCCCTCCACTCCGTGAATACAAAATTGAACCTCCATTCCCCCTTGCTTTTAAGGTGAACTGAAAGGACGAGGGCATCAAGGGACTTTACAAGACTTTCCGACGCTGTGAGGAAAACACTCCACTACATGATGCCATAAAGAAAGTGCCTCGATATGCTAGATTTTTGAAAGAAGTGTGGAAAGCGGATAAGAGCAAGGAACGCAAAGGGTGCCCCAAGATTGAGCTAGGTGAGAATGTTTCCGCGGTCATCCAAAGAAACATTCCTACAAAGTGTAAGGACCCTGTTATGCTTTCTATCCCTTGTGTGATTAGAAATACTAGGATTGAGAAGGCAATGCTCGATTTAGGATCTTCCATTAATGTCATGCCTTACTCAATCTACAATCAACTAAAATCGGGACCATTGAAACGAAATAATATTGTGATTCAATTAGCTGATAGGTCCACGGTTATTCCTAGGGGGATAGTAGAGATGTACTTGTGCAGGTAGAGAATTTGGTTTTCCCCGCCGATTTCTATGTCTTAGACATGGAAAATTATGATCCATCTAGCCCCAATCTTTTAGGGAGACCATTCTTGAAAACCTCTAAATCTGTGATCGATGTGAATAGCGGCATGCTAACAATGGAGTTTAATGGCGAGGTTGCAAAATTCAATATCTATGAAACCATTAAAACACATGAACAATCTAGTTATGCTATTGAAATCAATGATGAATGTGATTCTGATTTTGATAATGATGATTGTGGGAGATGGGAAAGGCTACTGATGGCCTTGATGACAAAGGAGGTATGGACTCAAATCTTGTGCATAATTCGCATACAATTGCTGCCTTATCGACTCATGATACTGCTGACCCTCTTTCTTCTCACTTGCAGGATCATATTGTTGAAGAGAAACACCCTCCGGAGCGACCACAGCAAGGAACAAATGAAGGAGGGGGAACAAAGACCGTTGATGACCTCTCCAAGAAGAGCAAGGCAAACAAACCAAAGTTTAAAGGACTTAAGAAGATAATGAGGTGGTGGAAGAAGAATGGATCGGCACTGCACAACCACCTTGATAGAGGACTGGCGTCGGGCCACTGACGTTAAACAGGGGCGCTGCTTGGGAGGCAACCCAAGGGGAATTAGTTTCCCTTATCCTTTTTATTTTTATTGCTTTATTAGTTAGAATTTTCTATTTTATTGTATGTTTGCCTTGCATTGGTGACAAATGTAAGATTTAAGTATGGGGGGGGGGGGGGGGGGGGGGGGGGGGGGATTAGTGGTGTGTTACTGCTTTTTTATTTTAAAAATAAAAAAAAAATCAAAAATTTTGAAAATTTTTGAGCTCATAGTTAGTAATGAATGCATGCTTAGAATCACTAGCCCATGATGAAACCTAATTGATGGCATGCATGTTTTTGAACATAGGTGAATTATTAACCTTGGAACACTTTGAACTCTAATGCAAAGTGTGCTTTGACTTAGTAATTGAATATTTTGAGCACGAATCCGTCATGACTTGTGAAGTGTGCATAGCTTAGTGAAGATTGTGTGAATTTGTGATAGTCTTAAGAAGTCTCTAATACATGCTAGAACTGAACTACATGCTCTTTGAGGTGTATGTCTAGACTACTTGTGAACATGAAAGTGATATATTGATGAGTTTGAGCATTTCAAGCCTACAATGTAAAGAAAATCAATCACTAGTACCCTTTTTGAGCTTTAATGCAAAAGAATGGTTGTGTGCTAATCATAAACGACCCACATTAAACATTCTTTGACTAGCTTATCATCCTTCCAAATAAGCCTAAATGTGATTTTAATCCACGCCTTTGAAGGGAGTATGATGTATTTCATTCACATGCACTTATGTATTCAATGATTCAAATGTTTGTGAGCTTCATTATCAAACTAATGAAGTGCATGAAAGAAAAAGGATGCCTTGAGAAAATAGATAAAAAATGACTACAAGGGGAAGCAGGGCACAAAAGAGAAAAAAAATATTGAAATATACCTTGCAAAAACAAACAAGGTGTGAAAATGAACAAAGTTGAAAAAAATCATGCAAGGAGAGAAGTGTTAAGTGTGCACATCATTATACTCTCTTGTTTGATACACCTTACCCTTTCTTTCATAAGCCAATACCTAGGTCAAGCTACAAACTAATAAAGACCTACTTGATTTGTGTTTCCAAAGTAGCTAAGATAGTGTAGAAGAGTGTGCAAGTGAGCTTAAGTTGTGTTGATGTACAACTTGAACTATTGTGGGTTTACATCTATTGGATCTCTAATTTGTACATAGCACTTGTTTATGACCACACACACACGTTTACTACTTTGTTGGGTATGCAGTGTTTAGGGATTGAACTTGTTCCACTATTAACTTTTCACCTCATTTCATTACTATAAGCCAACCCAAAAAGATTTTAGTTTTGTCTGATTTACTCGAGGTCGAGTAAAGAGTAAGTATGGGGGAGTTTGATGTGACTAGAAATAGACACATCTATTGTGCTTAATTATCTACGATTTGGTATGTTTTGATGGATAATTTGTTATATGTGCTACCTAATCGTATGTTTGTGTAATTGTATGTGAAATCGAAGAAATCAAGCTAAAAAGGGCATATAAAGACCAAGGAAAGCTTTGGAGATGATAAGGACTCAAGGTTGATCAAGAAAAAGGCTAAAAATATAATTTTGGAGAAGAGATCGATTTCATGAAAGAGGAGATCGATCGCCTTTGGACAGAAAGTTGAGCAACAAATTTTAAGAGCAAGCGATCGATCACCAAAATACACTGGAGCCAAGGGCGATCGATCGCCCAGAGAATTTCGCCGAAAAAAATAAAGCTAGCGATCGATCGCTAGCTTGAAGAGATCGATCGATACAGAGTCCGGAAAAATAAGGAAATTAAGAGTTTTACCATCTTTGCAGAGGATTTTAACCTAACCTACCATACATGCTTGCTATATCTCGAAATTATCAGCCTCCTAGACCATTATTCAGACTATTATTCATAGTTTAGACTTAGAACAATAATTTACTTTGAAGTTTTGAAGACGGATTGAAGGCTCGACACAAAGGCGGGATTGCAATCTCGACGCGTGGCGTTTCTTCTAGTTTGTCTAAGTTTTTGTTTATGTTTTGCATACATTATTTTGTTATTTTTGCATTGATTATGAGTAGCTAAACTCATCCTCTCGGTTGAGGAAGACAAAACCAGTGGAGTTTAATTTATTCAAGAGATTGTTGTTTTGAATTGGTGATTTTTATTGAATATCATAAGTTTTTCTTGTGTTCTTGCCATGATTGTATTGTTGGTTGTTAGATTAGCTACACCTAATAATTTTTCATACAATCTAATGCTAATTTGATATCAATTCCGTAATTGTTTGATTATTGAATTTGAGAAGCAACTATGATTGATAATTCTCTGCTGTTGAGGTTATTAAATTGCTAGGGAAAACTTTTGACTAGTTTTAGCTTCACCAATCCTACTTGTTCATATGCAATCATTAGTTTAAATCTTAACTGCTATTGTTAGGGTTGATTAATCGATAAGGGTTAAATTTGGATGTTGTTTTCGATTTAACTAAACTTAAGGTGGGATAGGAGTTAAATCTTCAATGGTTAATATTCATGCATAAAAATTACATATGTGAGAAAATCGATGTATGAATAATCGAATTCCAATAGTAGCATCGACCGAAACCGATATCTCTCTTTAATTGATTTATTACTATTTTATTTCAATCTTGCATCCTACATAATTTTAGATAATTACTACTCTCAAATCCCCCTATTTTGACACTTGTAAGTACAAAGATTCGTCCTTCCCTGTGTGATCGATCCATACTTACACTGCTACAGTAATTTGTTGTTAACTGAGAATGGTTAATTTGAGCGTACACGATAAGCGCGACCATGAGAGATGAAATATTGATTAATTATGAGATGATTTTTTTCATTTTATAATTGTTAGGAAATTCACGAATCAAGACTTTAAACCATTTGGATGTGAACTCAAATCAATGCCGTAAATTAACGTAAAACCAATTAATTGCCGTAAACAATCTTAGTTTGCAAATTTCAGATTCAAGAACTCATTCACAAAAGCATTTGTTTCAACATACTCTGATTTCCAAAAATTAATATGGCCCAAGGCATATATGAATTTTGGTTTTATGTAGTTGTTCCAAGAATGAATATGAACCTTTATTCATTAACTTTTGAAAGCAATGATTTTTTAATCTTTAACTCACATCCAGTGAACAAATTGCAGCCCAAGATTTAATATTGAACCAATTACTCTTCGACAGCAAGGAATTGTTAACAGAATAGATAACCAACACGAGCATCAACAGATTAAAGAAATAAAGAAGAAAGAAATGGGACGCAAGATTTACGTGGTTCGGATATAATCATCCTACTCCACGGGAGTTACAATTTTATTGAACCATCGAGTACACCAGGCAATTACGTACATGATCCCCTCTCAGATTCACTCATATGACTTACAATGAATCTCTCTATGGAATCACTCGTACTATTGCTACAAAAATAAACTATCATGCTTCAATACTTTCTTTTCTCTTTGTTTTTCTCTCGTGCTACTCTTTCTTTTTTTCTGAAAATGAGACCTTCACTTTGCAACTCGAGTCTTCTGTCCCTTTTGTAGCACTTGATCAAGGTCACCTGATGAGCAGGTAAAGCTATCATTTAACAACAACAACCAGTTAGTTTCTTGCCCTTAGGTCACCTGATGAGCAGGTAAAGCTCTCATTTAACAGCAACAGCCGGTTAGTTTCTTGCCCTTGAACCAGTCAACTCTCAACTGTTTTGGATCTTGAAGATTGTAACTGACATCTCTTGACTTGACCAATAACCACACATACGGATTAATCTTCCAGTTCTTGGATGAAGAAACTTCCTTCAAAGATTTATCACTTGAATAAGTTGACACTCAACAATCTCCACCTTGTCACTTATTCATCCCATGATAGCTTCACCTCAAACCTTGTCTTCTTTCAACAGCAATTGACAGAACTTATGCATCGGGAACGATTCCTTTTGAACACCAAACCCAAGAGTTGTATCAGATTAGAATGCACTCTGATGTGACTAGAAATAGACACATCTTTAGTGCTTAATTGTCTACGATTTGGTAGGTTTTGATAGATAATTTGATACGTATGCTACCTAATCGTATATTTGTGTAATTGTAGGTACAATCGAAGAAAACGAGCTAAAAACGACGTGTAAAGACCAAGGAGAGACATGGACATGATAAGGACTCAAAGTTGATCAAGAAAAGGGCAAAAATGTAATTTTGGAGGTGGCGATCGATTGCCACGAAGAGGAGATCGATCGCCTATGGACAGAAACATTTGCATCAAATTTGAAGATCCAGCGATCGATCGCTATAAAGTAGCGATCGATCGCCAAAGCCTACTGGAGCTCGGCGATCGATCGCCACTTTATAGCGATCGATCGCCTCAAGGGTTTTTCTGAAAAATAAAAGCCTCGCGATCGATCGCCACACATCAGGCGATCGATCGCCGAGGAGTCCGGAAATTTGAAAATTGAGTCTTTTACCATGTTTAAAAGATTGTATCCCATATTTATCACTCACATACCCTAAAACTCGAGACTAAGCCTCATTAGCAGCAGTTTTTGATAGTTTTTCATACTCTTAGAATAATTTGAGATTTTAGATTAATTTTCTTCCAAGTTTTCTTCAAGAACAACGAAGAACGAGGACGGAATCGACAAGCCGGAATCGTGCTTCTTTTTAGTAACTCTTTCTTCTCCTATTAGTTTGATGTTTTTTAGATTAATTTTGGTTATTGTTAATCTAGTTATGAGTAGCTAAATACTTTTGTGATTCTCGGTTGAGGAAAACGATACATTGGATGTTTACGATTCTTGTGAGATAAGTTTTGATTGTTGATTTGCATTGAGTATCAATTGTTTTTCTGATTTGATTGTCATAATTGTTATGCATGATTGTTGGACTGATCACCTAGCTATTGTTCATACAATTTAAAGCTAAATTAGATATCAAATACGGAATCGTTTGATCCCTCTAATTTACGAAGCAACTAAGATTGATTAAATTCCGTTTGTGAGTTTGTTAAATTCTTAGGGTAAACAATTGACTGGATTAAACATAGACGCTTGGATTATGTTGTTTAGCTTCATCGATCTCACTAGTTCATATGCTATCATCGATTTAAATCTTAATCGCTTGTATTTTGATTGATTGTGTGATAAGGGTTAAACTAGAACGCTTGGGCTACTTAACTAAACTTAAGGTGAGATAGGACTTTGATTATTGGATTAAAGGTCCACGAAGAATATTCATATGGAAATTGAACCATTTGAAGATCGATGATCAAGATAGTAAACGCCAATTGTAAAGTTAACCGAAAACCGAGAATCGCACTTTTCTCATAAGTTAATTCATCTAGATAATTTTACATATTAGTTTAATTTTGCATCGTAGTATTATTACTTTGACTTCAAAACCCCTTTTTATTTTCGTTTGCATAAGTTAACACAAAGATATAACCTTCCTCGTGGGATCGATCCCTACTCACGCTACTACATTCATTACTGTTATTAACTTGAGAGGGTTAATTTGGGCGTACGCGATAAACGCTACCAAATTTTGGCGCCGTTGCCGGGGAAGGCAATTTTATTAATTTGTGTTAACTTTTATTGGTATTCTTCTTCCCGTGCTTTTTACTTGTTTGTTCATGCACGCAGGCGAGTTTTCATTTGAGGAGGACGAACATCAATACGATCCCGAGATAGAAAGGACTTTATACCACCTAAGAAGAGAAAATCGAAGACAAGTGAAAGAAGAAGAGGAAAGGACCATCATGGCAGAGAATCAAAGCCTACGACAACTAGCTAATCCTACTTTGGATCAGCAGCCTCTCTGCATAACCTTTCCTACACTTGCTACTAATATAAATTTTGAATTAAAATCTGGCCTAATACATCTTTTACCTTCTTTTCATGGCCTTGCAGGTGAGGATCCGCATAAGCATTTGATGGAATTCCATGTAGTGTGCACTACAATGAAGCCGACTGGAATAACCGAGGAACAAATCAAATTACGTGCTTTTCCGTTCTCTTTGAAGGACGCGGCTAAAGATTGGCTCTTCTATTTACCTTCTGGATCCATCACTACATGGAACGAGCTGAAAAGAACCTTCTTGGAGAAATACTTTCCTGCATCAAGAGCGACGAATATCCGCAAAGATATATACGGCATTAGACAACTCCAAGAGGATTCACTGCATGAATATTGGGAGCGCTTCAAAAAGCTTTGTGCAAGCTGCCCTCAACACCAGATAAGTGAACATTTACTGATTCAATATTTTTATGAGGGTCTTTTGCCAAATGACAGGAATTTGGTGGACGCTGCTAGTGGAGGACCATTTGTAGATAAGACGCCAACGGAAGCAAGACACTTGATTGCGAACATGGCAGCCAACTCTCAACAGTTTGGAACTGCTCGATCGGACCATAAACTTAGGAAGCAAGGCGAGGTAAATGTTTCTAGCCTCGAACAACAATTGATTGATTTAACAGGTATTGTGAAACAACTTGCGATCGGAATGGGACAAAGTGCTAAGGTATGTGGAATTTGTGCACTACCGAGTCATCCAACTGACGCTTGCCCCAAACTTCAAGAACCTTCATTTGAGGAAGCAAATGTGGCAGGCGGATTTCCGGGACAACCACAACGGAAGTATGATCCCTATTCTAACACTTACAACCCAGGATGGCGAGATCATCCAAATTTGAGATATGGGAATCAAAATGAGCCACAGATGCAACAACACCCACCACCATATAAGCCACCATTCCAAAGGCCACAACAAGCCATTCCAACCCCAACACCTGGTGAGTATTTAGAAAATATTGTTAAGGAACTTGCTAATGGATCTCTAAAATTTCAACAGGATACAAGAGCAAGCATCCAAAGCTTGACTACTCAAATGGGTCAGATGGCAACAGCAATAAATCGCATTGATTCTCAAAGATCAAACACTCTCCCGTCACAACCAGTAGTAAATCCAAGGGAGAATGCAAGCGCAATTAAACTAAGGAGTGGGAAAGAACTCGAAAAAGAAGATGAAGAGAAAGAGATCAAGCCTACGGGAAATAATTCCATGCAAGAAGAAGAACCAAAAGGTGAGTCTCCTCCACTCCGTGAGTATAAGATTGAGCCCCCTTTCCCTCTCGCATATCAGGAAGATAGGAGGAATGAAAGCATCAAGGACCTATACGAAACATTTCGAAGATGTGAGGTGAACATTCCACTGTTGGATGCGATAAAGCAAGTGCCGCGCTATGCAAAGTTCTTAAAGGAGTTGTGCACCGCCAAGAGGAAACAAAGGCTTAAAGGATGCCACAAGGTTGAGTTGGGGGAGAACATCTCAGCAGTCATCCAAAGGAAAATCCCTACCAAGTGCAAGGAGCCAGGTATGTTCACCATTCCATGCACAATTGGCACAACACGTCTTGAAAAAGCTATGCTAGATCTAGGAGCATCGATAAATGTCATGCCATACTCTCTCTATGCTTCTTTGAATCTAGGACCTTTAAGTGACACAAGGGTAGTTGTTCAGTTAGCAGATAGATCTAATGCATACCCTAGGGGAATTTTAGAAGATGTCTTAGTACAGGTAAATGAGTTGGTATTCCCCGCTGATTTTTATGTGCTTGATATGGCAAAGGGGGACAATAATAGTCCTATATTGTTAGGGAGACCCTTCTTGAAAACATCCAAGACTAAGATAGATGTTCATAGTGGCACACTTACGATGGAGTTTGATGGTGAGGTCGTTAAATTCAATATACATGATGCCATGAAATATCCTTGTGATGATGATGATACTGTTTACTCTATCGATATTATTGATTACTTGTCCCAAGGGATCTTTGAGACTGCAGGTAAAGACGAGTTGGAGATAGCCCTCACCACCCCTCTAGATCATTTTGAGGACGAGTTGCCACTTGGAGATGAAGTGGAACACAACATCACTGCGTTGGATACCACGCCCGAGATACAAGGTAATATTTCATTTGTGTCATTGCCTATTCCTAACTCTAGACCTCTCCCTTCTGTATCGCAGGCACCCACTATTGCGTTGAAGCCATTACCAAGTCACCTAAAGTATGTGTTCCTTGGAGAAGGAAACACATTACCGGTGATAATCTCTAGCAAGTTGGGAGATAGCCAAGAGAAGGAGCTCATTCAAGTGCTAGAGGAGTACAAGACTGCGATAGGATGGACCATTGCTGACATCAAAGGAATAAGCCCCTCGACATGCATGCATAGGATTCTACTTGAAGAAGAATCAAAACCTACACGCCAACCGCAAAGGAAACTCAACCCACCGATGATGGAAGTAGTGAAAGAGGAAATCTTAAAGCTTCTTGCAGTTGGAATGATATACCCTATTTCTGATAGCCAGTGGGTCAGCCCTGTCCAAGTAGTTCCAAAGAAGACTGGCATTACAGTGGTGAGGAACAAAGACGATGAATTAGTGACCACCCGCATTCAGAATGGGTGGAGAGTTTGCATTGACTACCGCAAATTGAACACCGTGACCCGCAAGGACCATTTTCCATTGCCCTTCATTGATCAAATGCTTGAAAGGTTAGCATATCATTCTTATTACTGTTTTCTTGATGGATATTCCGGTTATTTCCAGATTGCAATTGCTCCGGAAGATCAAGAAAAGACCACATTCACATGCCCCTTTGGAACCTTCGCTTATAGGTTCATGCCCTTTGGACTTTGCAACGCACCGGCCACATTTCAACGGTGTATGGTTAGTATATTTTCTGAGTTCACTGAGCACATATTAGAGGTATTCATGGATGACTTTACTGTTTATGGTGACTCATTCAATGCTTGTCAAACTAACCTTACCCTTGTCCTAAAGCGTTGCATAGAAACAAACCTTGTGCTAAATTCTGAAAAATGCCACTTTATGGTAGAGCAAAGTATTGTTTTGGGTCATGTGGTCTCATCAAAGGGTATGGAGGTAGATAAAGCGAAAATTGATATTATTCAGTCTCTACCTTATCCTATTTGTGTGCGGGATGTACGTTCTTTTCTTGGCCATGCAGGTTTCTATCGGAGGTATATCAAGGACTTCGCCAAGATAGCATCACCATTATGCAAATTATTACAAAAGGATATGGCATTCGAATTTGATGAGGCATGCAAGACCGCATTTGATACATTAAAGACATCCTTGACATCCACACCCATTATCCAACCTCCTGACTGGAGTAAGCCATTTGAGATCATGTGTGATGAAAGCGACTATGCAGTTGGCGCCGTTTTGGGCCAAAAGATTGGGAAGATTTCTCATGCCATCTACTATGCTTCCATGACCTTGAATGATGCTCAGCGGTACTATTCCACTACTGAAAAGGAGCTATTAGCTGTTGTGTTTTCTTTAGAAAAATTTCGATCTTATTTGCTTGGGGCTAAAGTTGTCATTTATTCTGATCATGCAGCCTTGCGGTACTTGATGACAAAGAAGGAAGCAAAGCCAAGACTAATAAGATGGATCTTACTGTTGAGTGAATTTGATGTTGAAATCAAAGATAAGCGAGGCGCAGAAAATAAAGTGGCGGATCACCTAAGTCGTTTGGTTAATGTGAATGATACACCGTGTCTAAAAGAAGAATTCCCGGATGAACGACTATTTGCTGTACACAACATTTTACCATGGTATGCAGGTATTGCTAATTTTTTGGCCACTAACACTTTTCCTAATGGATTGAATAGGAATCAACGCGGGAAAATTTGAAGCGACGCCAAGTATTATGTTTGGGATGAGCCATACTTATGGAAACATTGTACGGATCAAGTCATCAGGCGTTGCATTCCGGACAATGAGGTATCTTCTATACTCCGTTTTTGTCATTCCCATGAGGTTGTTGGCCACTTTGGAGCCAAAAGAACGGCACACAAGGTATTAGAATGTGGATTCTTTTGGCCAACTTTATTTCATGATGCATATAATTTCTGCAAATCGTGCCATGAGTGTCAAAAGACGGGCAACATATCTCAAAGAAATGAGATGCCCCAACAACCCATACTTTATTGTGAAATCTTTGATGTATGGGGCATAGACTTCATGGGACCATTTCCACAATCTTTGGCCACATTTACATTTTACTTGCTGTGGATTATGTGTCGAAATGGGTGGAAGCTTTAGCCACCCGTACTGATGATTCGAAAGTGTTGCAGGTTTTATAAAGCATAACATTTTCTCTAGGTTTGGGACTCCAAGAGCAATCGTAAGTGATCGAGGCGCCCATTTTTGCAACAGGACGGTGGAGAGTCTATTAAAGAAATACCATGTGACACACAAGGTGTCCACCGCCTACCATCCGCAAACAATGGACAAGCTGAAGTTTCAAATCGAGAAATCAAATCTATCTTGGAAAAGACTGTGAATCCCACTAGAAAGGATTGGAGCTTGAGACTAGACGATACACTATGGGCTTATCGAACGGCATACAAAACGCCAATAGGTATGTCTCCTTATAGACTAATCTATGGTAAACCCTGTCATTTGCCTGTAGAGTTGGAGCATCGAGCATTTTGGGCCATCAAACACTTGAACATGGCTATGGACAAGAGCGGGGAACATAGAAAGCTGCAATTGCAAGAATTCGAAGAGATCCGCAATGATGCGTATGAAAGTGCAAAGCTTTACAAAGAAAAAACGAAGACATTTCATGACAAGATAATCTCGAGGAAGGAATTTGTCGTTGGTCAAAAAGTCCTCCTCTACCTTTCCCGCCTTCGTCTCTTTCCAGGTAAATTACGTTCTCGATGGGTTGGACCTTTCATAGTAACTGCTGTTTTTCCACATGGTGCAGTTGAAGTCCAAAGCCTAGCAAAAGATAAAACATTCAAGGTAAACGGACATAGACTGAAACCATACTATGAAGGTTTCCATGCCGCCAAAGAAGGAGAAGTGGATCTTGAAGATCCACCAAGCATCACGTGATCAATGAACTGGCGTCGGGCCACCGACGTTAAACAGAGGCGCTGCTTGGGAGGCAACCCAAGGGGAGTTAGTTTCCTTTCTCCCTTTTATTTTTATTGCTTTTTAGTTTAAACTTTTCTCTTTTCTTGTCTTTTTGTCTTACATTGGGGACAATGTAAGATTTAAGTATGGGGGAGGGATTAGTAGTGTTATTGTTTTTCTTATTGCAAAAATACAAAAAAAAAATCGAAAAATTGAAAATTGTGAGCTCATAGTTAGTAATGAATGCATGCTTAGAATCACTAGCCCATGATGAAACCTAATTGATATCATGCATGCTTTTGAACATAGGTGAATTGTTAACTTTGGAACACTTTGAACTCTAATGCAAGGTGTACTTTAACTTAGTAAGTTGAATATTTTGAGCACATTATTGTCATGACTTGTGAAGTGTGCATAACTTAGTGAAGATTGTGTGAACTTTGTGATAGTCTTAAGAAGTCTCTAATACATGCTAGAACTTAACTACATGCTCTTTGAGGCGTATGTCTAGACTACTTGCAAGCATGAAAGTGATATAGGCAATCTTTGATGCGTTTGAGTCTTTCAAGCCTACCATGTAAACAAAATCATTCTCTAGTACCTATTTTGAGCCTTAAATGTAAAAGAGTGGTAGTATGCTAAGCATACTAAAGACCCCCATTCAACATTTCTTGACTAGCTTATCATCCTACCCTTTAAGCCTAAATGTGATTCCATACCTTTTAAGGGAGTATGATGTATTTCATTCAAATGCACGTGGGAATCATTGAAGTATATTTGTGAGCTTAATTGTCAAAAGAATGGAATGCATGAAAGAAAAGGGGATGCCTTGAAAAAATAGATGAAAATATGACTCCAAGGGGAGCCAAGGCACAAAAGAAGCAAAGTGTTGAAATAAACCTTGTGAAAAAGAACAAAGTTGAAAAAATCATACAAGAAGAGAAGCTTTTAGTGTGCATTTCATCGTACTCTCTTGTTTGAATATCCTTACCCTTTCTTTCATAAGCCAATACCTAGGCCAAGCTACAAGCTAATAAAGACCTACTTGATTTATGTTTGCAAAGTAGCTAAGATAGTGGAGAAGAGTGTGCAAGTGAGCTTATACTTGTGTTAGTGTATGACTTGAACTATTATGGCTTTGCATATTTTGGATCTATAATTTGTAGAAAACACTTGTTTATGACCACACACACACGTTCACTACTTCGTTGGGTACGAAATGTTTAGGGATTGAACTTGTTCCACTGTTAACTTTTCACCGCCGTACATTATTATGCATGT
The DNA here is from genome assembly GCA_907163345.1 of Haberlea rhodopensis. Taxonomy (NCBI): domain Eukaryota; kingdom Viridiplantae; phylum Streptophyta; class Magnoliopsida; order Lamiales; family Gesneriaceae; genus Haberlea; species Haberlea rhodopensis. Next base: position 19,736,050 of record CAJQUN010000004.1, on the reverse strand, counting down.
TAAAATTGTTGAGGCATTAAAGTGAGGACAAATTGCTTTGTTATGAACCTATGAGCCAACCAAAAATATTGTAGTTTTATTTGTTTACTCGAGGTCGAGTAAAGAGTAAGTATGGGGGAGTTTGATGTGACTAGAAATAGACACATCTTTAGTGCTTAATTGTCTACGATTTGGTAGGTTTTGATAGATAATTTGATATGTATGCTACCTAATCGTATATTTGTGTAATTGTAGGCACAATCGAAGAAAACGAGCAAAAAACGATGTGTAAAGACCAATGAGAGACCTGTACATGATAAGGACTCAAAGTTGATCAAGAAAAGGGCAAAAATGTAATTTTGGAGGTGGCGATCGATTGCCACGAAGAGGAGATCGATCGCCTATGGACAGAAACATTTGCGTCAAATTTGAAGATCCAGCGATCGATCGCTATAAAGTAGCGATCGATCGCCAAAGCCTACTGGAGCTCGGCGATCGATCGCCACTTTATAGCGATCGATCGCCTCAAGGGTTTTTCTGAAAAATAAAAGCCTCGCGATCGATCGCCACACATCAGGCGATCGATCGCCGAGGAGTCCGGAAATTTGGAAATTGAGTCTTTTACCATGTTTAAAAGATTGTATCCCATATTTATCACTCCCATACCCTAAAACTCGAGACTAAGCCTCATTAGCAGCAGTTTTTGATAGTTTTTCATACTCTTAGAATAATTTGAGATTTTAGATTAATTTTCTTTCAAGTTTTCTTCAAGAACAACGAAGAACGAGGACGGAATCGACAAGCCGGAATCGTGCTTCTTTTTAGTAACTCTTTCTTCTCCTATTAGTTTGATGTTTTTTAGATTAATTTTGGTTATTGTTAATCTAGTTATGAGTAGCTAAATACTTTTGTGATTCTCGGTTGAGGAAAACGATACATTGGATGTTTACGATTCTTGTGAGATAAGTTTTGATTGTTGATTTGCATTGAGTATCAATTGTTTTTTCTGATTTGATTGTCATAATTGTTATGCATGATTGTTGGACTGATCACCTAACTATTGTTCATACAATTTAAAGCTAAATTAGATATCAAATACGGAATCGTTTGATCCCTCTAATTTACGAAGCAACTAAGATTGATTAAATTCCGTTTGTGAGTTTGTTGAATTCTTAGGGTAAACAATTGGCTGGATTAAATATAGACGCTTGAATTATGTTGTTTAGCTTCATCGATCTCACTAGTTCATATGCTATCAGATTCACTCATATGACTTACAATGAATCTCTCTATGGAATCACTCATACAATTGCTACAAAATAAAACTCTCATGCTTTAATACTTTCTTTTCTCTCTGTTTTTCTCTTGTGTGACTCTTTCTTTCTTTCTGAAAATGAGCCCCTCACTTTGCAACTCAAGTCCTCTATCCCTTTTATAGCACTTGATCAAGGTCACCTGATGAGCAGGTAAAGCTCTCATTTAACAGCAACATACAATTTAGTTTCTTGCCCTTGAACCAATCAACTCTCAACTGCCATCCGCCTTTGGATCTTGAAGATTGTAACTGTCATCTCTTGACTTGACCAATTCCAGTTCTTGCCGAAGGAGAGGTACTTATGGCAGAAACGGGCTGTCGGACCTTATCATATGCAGGTAAAGTTGAGCTTATTCGTTCAGTTCTTCAGGGAGTTGAATGTTTTTGGCTATCTATTTAGCCTATACCATTTGGAAGGCCCTAACCCTAAAATGTGAGAAGGAAGCGGAGCTGGCTGAAGAGTTAAGGAAAAAGGCTCTAAAGAGAAGGGTTTAGTAAGCTTTGCTCACTTGAAACTGGGAATTCATAAACAAATCTCGTGACGGTGATCAAACAGCATTAGCTGGATGAAGAAACTTCCTTCAAAGATTTATCACTTGAATAAGTTGACACCAATTTCAACAATAATCAATCTGCACTATCTTTGGAATGGTGGCTCTGATGCAATATAATACATGTACTTTAGCAACTTCCCGTGAAGAATGGTGGAACCGCATGTGTTCCATTTACACATGCTTCATGTTCACGCACATGATATATGCTTGAGTGTGAAACAACTAACTTTTCTAAAAATGATTTCATAGATAAATGAGACGAGAGAAAACCATCAACATTATGCCAACAAAAGAATTCAAATGAAAATGAGCAGCAATTTGAGGATGGAACTTCAGAAAACAAGCAAAAATTCGGGAAAAATGTCCAATTACTATTAGTGATTTGTTAACTAATGACAAGTTGTAGCAAAGAATGCCAATTTGATTATCACCTGACTTAGACAGGGTAAATGAATTAGCCTGTAGCACTCAGCATAAAAGACACTAGGTTGTGCAAGATGGAAACAAAAAACCTACTTTCAGATAGTGTAGTCCAACATTTGGAAGTAGAATTAAAAATCTTGAAGCTGAATTGAGATAAGCTGATTCTATTGAGATTAGCCTTTGCAAAACATGGAAACTCCAGGACTAAAGCCCACACCCCAGCTTGAGGCCTCTCAAACTCTATTTTATTCTTGCCTCCATAATCCAAATTGGAGGGGAGGCATTGCTGCCAAAAATAGTGCGGTCCTTTTTAATTTAAACACCAATCCATTTCCCACTTTAATTTTTCATATCAAATAATTTAGCCCATGAGTTTCTTCTAATTATTTAATTGGTATTGTCGTAACTTAATTAACGTATTTAATTATTATGCATTATTGTTAACACATAGTATAATTTATTATATTTTTTATTACAATTATTTCATTGTTTTAAATTATGTATAATCATACTCATAACTAATATGACATAAAATCAGTATGCTATTTTTAATTCAAGAATTTTTAAGTAATATATAATCTTATCGACACTCATGTATATAATCTTATGATACACACGTGCGTCGTATGTGCTTTATACTAATATAAACAAAAGGGCAGATAGCAAACAAAAATTGGTGTTGAGCAAAAGAATACCCTTAGATCTCCCAAGCAGCAAGCAGATAGAAGAAGAGGAACTGAAATAGCCGCTGAAAGTTTTGTGACAGATGGTGCACCCAAATCCGACCAAATCTAGGAGAAATAGGTGCACCAACACCTGAGCGGAAGAAAGGAGGAAAAAACCCCTTGAAATCTTAAGGAATACCATGATCGAATGAGCAGTGGAGCATATGAGAAAAATAAAAGAAACTTCACGAGGAAGGATGATGACTCTCGAAGAGAAGATAAGGTTCCTATTTTCCAAAATACATTTATGAAGGGAGGTTAGTTTACCCAAAAACAGTATTAGAAAAGGTAAAAAAATATAAAATCTCCGTTGAGGAAGGTTTTATATTTCAAATTGATCAGCAATTCAAACATGTAACTGAAAGGGACCATTAAAAAGTTGGGAGTGGCCCCGATACAACTCCAACCACGATTTTTACCTATGCCTAGTCTAAAATGACGTAAAATCAGCTCAAAAAATATTCAATTCGTATTCAAAATTCAAACATGCTCGGACTTTTTTTTCAACTGAATTGATCATAAATTATTTTGTTTGATACTTCGCCTGCTTTAATATCTTTTAATAATCTAATATAGCTATATATTAAATAAATATATTTTGAGTATATTGATATTTTATTTTCGAGTAGCGGTTTGAATAGCTAAGCGTGCTCAAAAAATTATAGTTGAACCTCGAACTGAAGCTTTAATTCGATTCAAAATCCGAGTAAGAAATATTTAATTATTTGAGTTTCAAATTCAGTTTAAATTCAAATATATGTATTCGAGCTCGAATTTGAACTAACTTTTTTCTTAATCTTCGGCTAGATTTGGTTCATTTTTACTTTTTACCATTAGACTAAAGTTTACATCATTACATTTTTAAGGTGAACACATAAGTCAAATTTTAATATAATATATAATCTTTTTTTATTAACATATAATGAATTAATGATTTAGATTAATTCTTTTTTACTTCAAAGTGTACAATTGAGTTTTTATTTAGTTATATTTATTTTTATAAAAAAAACATAATGATATTAGCGGTATGAGGTTTTATGCTTAGTCTCATAATGTAGTATATATATATATAGTATATATTTACACTATGAAAGCGAAAAATCTAAAAAAAATCTTTTGAAAATCACATGGGAAAATTGATGATTTTATCAATTTATAGATGTCCCTGACCAAAATTTCGGTCCCATCGAATTAATCAACTGAGCCAATTTGTCGATCAAATTCTAAATTCGATTTTAATTTTTAAAAAAATCGATTCAGTTAATCGATTTTTTATTTAGTTCGGTTAATTCGATTTTCACAAAAGTTCGGTCAATCCGATTTTTTCAAACAAATTATATTTGTTCAGTTTGGACTAAATAAATGAAAAGATGGAATACTTACCATTACATGTGAGTAATGTTCGTCTGCCTATTGTAACCCTTAAAGATAGGACAATAAGGGCAGTGACATAATTGTTTGTTACTTTTTCTTTTATATAGATTTAAGTTCGAGTCCCCTTCCTCATAGATAGTAATAGGTGGATCCAAAAAAAAAAACTTTTAAAAATAGTGTGTGTTTAATAAAACACAATAATTTAAATTAATCAAATTACTTCCCTATACATTTAGCTCTCATAAATTAGGTTTTTTTAAAAAAAAAACTATAATAAATCAGGTGAGAAAATTGGGTTTTTTAAAAAAAATAATTCAAAAAAAATTTATTTTAAAAAATATCAAAAATGGAAATGTTGCAAATATACCTCAAATTGCCGCTTGAAGCGACCGCTAAAGGTGCATGAGTGGCCGCTTCACCGCTTCACAAGTGGCCTCCTCTATGAGGGCGGTCCCTTGCTTTGTTAACGACATTGAGGAGCCGCCCTTACAAAGGGCGGCTCCTCTTATTTTTGTAAAATTATATATATATATATATATATATATATATAATATATACGTATATATATATTATGTTTATTATTATTATTATTATATATAATATATATACGTACGTGTATATATATTATTATTATTAGGGTAAATTCTTAAATCTTCAATGGCAATCTAAAATTGATCATCAGTCTCTGTGTAAGAGAATTTTTGATGTCAGTCCATATGTCATAAATTACATTAGTTCTAACTACCTATTCACCTAAAAATACTAAAATACCCTTGCTTTCTCACACGTAAAGTTGGTATGAAACCTATACACTTTTGGTATTAAGTATACATAAAATTTGTATTAAACTTATACAACTTCGGTACTAAGTATATATAAAATTGGTATGAAACATATAATAATTTTGGTACTAAGTATACATAAAGTAAGAAACATACATGGTAAAAAAAAAATGGTAGCGCCCGCCCAACGAGTGGGCGGCTGCTAAACTAGAATAGGCGGCCACTCAATTTTTTATTATAATATATTATATCTAATAATATTAATTTATTATAATAATTTTACATAATTAATATAATATTATTATTTGGTATAAAAATGAGTTTCATAGCCCTTAAATCATTTAGCAGCCGCACACTCGTTGGGCGGCCGCTACCAATTTTTTCTTACTATGTATGTTTCTTACCAATTTTATGTATATTTAGTACCAAATTATTATAGGTTTCATTATATATACTTAGTACCGAAGTTGTATATGCTTCATATTAATTTTATGTATACTGAATAACAAAATTGTATATGTTTCATACCAACTTTGTGAGAAAGCGATAGTATTTTAATATTTTTAGGTGAATAGGGAGTTAGAACTAATGTAATTTATGACATATGGATTGACATCACAAATTCTCTTACGCAGAGACCAATGATCAATTTTAGATTGTCATTAAAGATTTAAGAATTTGACATAATAATATACATATACATATATATAATAATATATATATATATATATATATATACACGTATATATTATATATAAGAATAATAAACATAATACATATATATATACGTATATAATATATATAATATTAATATATAATATTAATAATATATATATATATAATTTTTAAAAAAATAAGAGAAGTCGCCCTTTGTAAGCGCGGCTCCTCAATATTGTAGCGGTCGCTCTCATAGAGGGCGGCCAGTTGTGAAGCGGTGAAGCGGTCCCTCATGCATCTTCAATCGTCGCTTCGGACGGCGGTTTGAGATATATTATAACATTTCATTTTTGAAGTATTTTTGAAAATAAATTTTTTTTTTAATTACTTTAAAAACAAACCGAGAAAATTGCCATGAAAAACGTTACACGTGTCTCCTTGTAGACCTCTTATCCAAAAACTAATTAAGAAAAAAAGGAAAATTTAAAGCCGAACCCCACAACTATGGAAATATGGAATGAGTTGCAGAGAACAGGATAGAACTCCACTAGTTTCATTTCAAATTTCACAGGTTTTAGTTTTCGTTCTCACTAATTCACAGATAATGAATCCTCCATGAAAACTGAGTGTTTCAGTAGTTCAGTAACTAATGGCTACAACCTCGTATCCTGAGTTCTTCCCTCAAGCTCTCATTTTCAGCCACCAGAAACTCAGAGCGAAGTTTCATCATAGTTGTATTTTGAGTTACAGGAATCACAATAACCCCAAAATAGCAAAGTTTAGAAGTTTCCAAACGATCAAGGTTTCTACAGAGACAAGACCCAATCATTTGCCGTTTTATAAAGATTTTAAAGACGCCCATTTTCTTAAACTGCTCAATAGGTCTTGCAGAGCAGGGAATTTTGATGAGGCCCTTTATTTTCTTGAAAATATGGTGAACTTGGGTCACAGAGCTGACGTGATAGTCTGTACAAAGCTTATTAAGGGTTTTTTCAACTCCAAGAAAGTAGATAAAGCTGGTAAAGTTTTGGGGATTCTTGAAAGATTTGGTGAACCTGATTTATTTGCATACAATGCTTTCATTAGTGGTTCATGTAAAGTGAATCGAATGAATTCTGCGAATGAAGCCTTGAGTAGGATGAGGGCTCGAGGTCTTTCGCCGGACGTGGTGACTTATAATATAATTATAGGACATCTTTGTGATAGAGGGAAGCTTCATCTAGCTAAGAAGATGATGGATAAGTTAGTGGAAGACAAATGCCAGCCTACTGTTGTTACATACACAATCTTGATCGAAGCTACGATTGTTGAAGCCGGTGTTGTCGAAGCAACGAAGCTTTTTGATGAGATGTTGTCTAGAGGGCTGCAGCCTGACATGTACACTTATAATACCATAATCAGAGGAATGTGCAGAGAAGGATTGTTGGATGATGCCTTTGAGTTCGTTCGTTGCGTGAGTACTAGAGGTTTCAGGCCGGATGTAATATCTTATAACATTATATTGAGGGCGTTGCTTAATCAGGGGAAATGGGACGACGGGGAGGAGCTTATGGCCGAAATGTTTTCGACCGATTGTGAACCGAATGTGGTTACTTATAGCATCTTGATAGGTTCTCTTTGCCGCGATGGGCATTTAGATGAGTCTATCCACTTGTTGAAGATTATGATTGACGAGGGGTTAACTCCTGATACGTACACATACGATCCCTTGATTTCATCTTTGTGTAAAGAAGGGAGACTAGATTTGGCGATCACTTTCTTAGATTACATGATATCTAAGCGTTGTTATCCTGATATAGTTAACTACAACACTATACTATCCGCGTTGTGCAAGAATGGTAACTCGGATGAAGCTTTGGAAGTGTTTGGGAAGCTTGCTGAGATGGGATGTCCCCCGGATGTGACTTCTTACAACACAATGGTGAATGCGTTGTGGAACTACGGTGACAGAACTCGAGCCATGGAACTGGTTTATGAGATGATACATAAAGGGATTGATCCTGATGAGATTACCTATAATTCACTAATATCGTGTTTGTGTAGAGAAGGATCGGTGGATAAGGCTGTCGAGTTGTTAGGCGACATGAAGAATAGCAAATTTGTGCCAACGGTTGTCGCTTACAACACTCTGCTGTTGGGATTGTGTAAAGCTCACAGAATCCATGATGCCATCGAAATGCTTGATGAAATGATAGAAAAAGGCATCCATCCGAATGAAACCTCTTATGTTTTGCTGATTGAAGGTATTGGATTCGCAGGATGGCGAACACAGGCAATGGATCTCGCGAACACTCTCCAGAAGAAAAATATTATTTCGAATCAATCTTTGAGACGTTTGAGCCGAACATTTCCTATGACTGATGTTGTTGCTAGCTTGAGTAAACATGTAAATTGATCCATATGATTAGTCTTTTGATGTTTGTAGCTTCAGCCTCGTCTTATTTCATCTCACCGCCCGCAGAAAGGGTTAATCAAGAATATGAGAATATGATGCAAAGTGTTTGCTTGAGTTGTTCCCTTCCGTATAATAAGAGAGATTTAGGAGTTTCCATTGCATTTCAACTTTCCTAAAAATTCCCTCTTCCATTGCATTTCAACTGTTCAACAGCTTAAGCGTCATGTTTCGGTGGTTCTCAATTATTGTTCCCAGCAATCCCCTTCCCAATAATTGAACTCATTGCAGTCAATTAAAATCAAACCTGAGTCTGATATCAATGGTAGTCTGATATCAATGGTAGAATCAAACATTTTCCATTTTATCAACTTAAATTCTTTAAACCGTTAAGCAGCTCAAACACTATGCTTCAATCGTTCTTTTAGGAGGGAGTATTATTACTTCCAAATATGCACAAAGAACATTTTTTTCATGCATGAAAACTTCTTTTCAATCAGCATGATTGTAGCTTTAGATGCCGTTTTTGACATATTAGATTGATAGATTCTATTCATTTTATTGAACCTGGGATTGAGCTTTAATTTTTTTGATTATCTTGAAAGTTGGCTCGAAGCTCAAAGAAAGAGATTTTTTGGCTCAAATTTGGCTCGTCTAAGAATCAATTCGAGTTTAATTCAATGGATTAGAACTTAATATCAAACTCTATTAAACAAGACTTTCAATTTGAGCTCGAGCTCGTATTTTCAATATATTGAATTTTGTAAGCTATTGTTCAAAATAATTTAGATTTTAATTCAGTAAAAAGCCTAACTTAAATTCAATTATTTCAAACCAGCTAAATTGATTTGTGAATTGGATAAATTATTTAGCACTTCTACGAAATGTGTTCTCCATCCTTCAAAGATGGAGACAAAAAGCCCGACCAATTTTTTTCTGGGATATTTGCAATTTTTCAGATAATCGTAAGTCTTTGTAATGTCATTTCGTGTAGGGTTTGAACAGGGACGGACACAAAAATTTGATAAGAGGAAAAATATTAAATAAAAAATTTGAGGGCAAAAAATTTAGGTGAAGGATGGCAAAATGTAATTTTTGATAGGTAAGCTGCACTTTTTGATGGATAAAATGTAATTTTTTTTTAAAAAAATATGTAATAAAAAAAATTTGCTGCAATGGTGGCGCTTCCTTGCCCAAGGGTAGGTCTGCCATTGGCTCGAAACAAGTAATTTTCGAAGCATTCGATGTGAAGCTTGAGCATGCCATTTCAACATATGTGATTTGTATGCTCATAATGATGGTGTGCATTTTTCTATAACGAAAGGTGAAATATTTATTGGATAAATAAGTGGTATATGCTATCATATGGGCGCAATTATGGATGATATTGAGTGCTTATTACTTTCTTCTTGTAAAAGGTTATTCTTGGGCAAATTCAGAATAGATCCCCAAAACAAAATTAAATTTGAACATCAGTCCATGTATAAGATAACTTTTGGTGTCAGTCCTCAAGCCATAATTGCATTAGTTCTAACTCCCTATTCATCTAAAAATACTAAAATACCCTTGCTTTCTGACACGTGAAGTTGGTATGAAACATATACAATTTTGGTACTAGTTACATATGAAGTTGGTATAAAACCTATACAATTTTCGTACTAGTTACACTTTAAATTAGTATGAAACATTTACTGTTTGGTACTTATTACACATGAAGTTGGTATAAAAACTTATACAATTTTGATACTAAGTATACATAAAATTTGGTATGAAACTTATACAACTTCGGTACTAAGTATACATAAACTTGGTATGAAACCTATAACACTTTGGTACTTATTACACGTGAACTTGGTATGAAACCTATTGTTGCGTAAAATCCTTTACCGCAAGCGCACGGTAGTCAAGTTTTAGTATAAAAGATGTCGAACCCACAGAGATTGAATAAATAGTTAAATCTAAAATAATCCTTGCTTTATTTAGAGAATCGAATGGTTGAGTGTTATGCGAATGATAAAATCAATTAACTAACGATGATCAAATATTTAGTTGAAAAGAATCAATTAGACAAATCTAGGAGTACGATTTCACTTGTTCATCCACTACACTATCCTTGATTTCCATGTTATTGATTTTCCTAGTTTACTAGCCGAAAATCCTTATTTATTTCTACTCCCTCTCCCGAGTGTTAAGCAGAAGTAATCATCTAACATCAATCTTGATATCCCTATCTAAGATCAATTATCAAACAATTGTAAATGTCCAGTAATTCCTTTAACGACTTCTATGGAGTTATAGGCCTCTCGAACAATATAACTACTACGATACGAATTCCTTCTTTCCTATTCACAACTGATCGTCTCGAGCAAGAAATAAGATCACAAAGTAGAGTTCTTTATTAAAGACTCAAATAAACCAATTCGCGGTCAATCATGTATCTCAGACATCTCACTTACAGACGAACAAGAATAAATCAGAAAGTTTAACAAGTTGTGTTTTCTCCTAGATCAAGCAACATATCTCCAAATCCGAGCGTGCGTGTGTGCTATTGTCACTTTCAAGTTTCACGCAATTTTCCTAGATCAAATCATGCTAGGTGATGAAAGTTAAGATTATCCTTGAGCACCCCTTAGTCCTATTTTCAAACAACTTCTCCACTAATGTAGTCACTCCCTAGACTTGTATCAATAGGTATTTTTAAGCTTGTAGTTTTAGGCCTAGGTGTTGGCTTCAAAGAAAAGATAGGGTAACACAAAGAAGAAAGTATAATCATGTAATATTCAAATTTTAAGCACAACTTTGAGCTTCTCTTCTTTTTTCTTTTATAGCCTTGGCTACTTTGGGTCTTATGTAGTCACTTTTTCTCAACGTTTTATCTATCCTTTTCTTTTCTCATTCATCAATTTTTCAACATTAGCTCATCAAAATATAGCAATTTATGTGCATCTAATGAGAATCATTATACTCCCTTAGGATAAAGATAATTTTTTTTCAATTTCAGCTCAAATAGGTAGGTATAATGAGTTGCCAAAAAATGTTGAATGGGGGGCTAATAGTATGTTAAACATATTCCATTCTTTTTTTTTTCAGTTAGGCTCAAATTGGGATACTAGAGATTGATAAATACATGGTAAGCCTGAAAGGCTCAAACGGTCCAAAGATCGACTAGATCATCTCCTAATCAAGTTCATGACTATAAAATTTCGCCTTGAAGTGTCATCATCAAATAGTTTCTAAGGTACTCTAAAATGCTCAAACACAATTCATAAAGTTCACAAAATTTTCACTACTACAAATGCAATTCACAAGATCGTGACTCAAATGTGCTATTCCTCATCTTTGACATAATACTCAAAACAAGATATTCACAAACAAGTTTTACAATCATCAAAAGTAAAGTTGACATGCATAGTGGGATTAATATCATCATGGAGTAGAGACCACTACTATGATTCATTCGTATCTTACTAATTGAACTCATTTTCAAGAAAAAAATTTCGTTGGTGCTCAATAAACGATCAATTTCCAAATAAGAAGCATGACACAGTGTTAGGATCGAGGTAGTGTTTAGAAGGGAGGGTTGAATAAACACTAGATTCAATTTCGATTTTGCTCGGGTTTGCTGCACTGTTAAGTACTGCAACAACTTCTCAATATATAGCAAGTCAGCAGACACTGATTATAGTGCGGAAGACGTCTGTTGAGCTTGTGAGGGATAAAAACTGAATGATAAATAAGCAGTAAGTAAATGACACAAGTATTGTTTCTGGAAGTTCGAAGCACAACGCTTCTACGTCTCCCCTTCTTCCTTTGTAGGAAGGTTACACTAGAAGACTTGGTTTACACTTTACAGTATACAACATTCTTGGGCACTCACACAGCTTGGCCTAAACTCCTAGCAATCACAATTTCCTAATTTGATTACAATGGTTTCTAGGACACTCAAACAAATACAGACTATTTGACTTAGAGTGTTTTTCGAGCAGCAGACTCTATTGAAGTTAATCTATTAAGATTACTGTAGTAGCACTTGTCTGCTCTTGCTGGTCCTTCAGAGAATGTCACTAAGAAGAATTGCTTTTTACGTTGAGGTGTTTCTTTCTGTTTGATCAGATGGTTCAGCTAACCTCTTCATTCTTCACATGGGCGTATTTATAGACTCCTTGATCTTTAACGGCAACTTGTCTATATTTGGAAGAGATCCACTTTCTGTTACCATTCCATATTCTGATTGTCTTCTTTCCTATTTTGTTTAGCAACGACTCTTTTATTCTGACGCTAATGGTGGCGGAGATATAGCAGGGTGTGCCGCTCTGTTGTGCCTTTGTCAGAATAGGTTGTACTTGTTTTGTCTTGTTGCTTTGAGCTCTTGCTGGATGGTTAGTCCTATGCTGGCTTTCTTCGTTCAACTGGTCGTTCATTTTTCTGTAACCAGTAGATGTCTTTGTTCAATATATGACTATCCAGTAGATGCTTGTCCAGTTGGTGTCCATCCAGTAGGTGTCCATCAGGTAGATGTTTGTCCGGTAGGTATCCATCCGGTTGGTGTCCATCCAGTAGGTGTCCATCCGGTTGGTGACCATCCAGTAGGTCTTTGTATTCAGTTGATGTCCATCATCCGGTAGGTCTTTGTCACTCGGTAGGTCTTTGTATCCAGTTGATGTCCATCATCCAGTAGGTCTTTGTCACCCGGTAGGTCTTTGTCGCCCGGTAGGTCTTTGTATCCAGTTGATGTCCATCATCCGGTAGGTCTTTGTTACCCGGTAAGTGTCTGTCCGGTTGATGTTTGTCACCACCAAAACTTAGAAATGTTTTCCCAACAATTTCCCCATTTTTGGTGATGACAAACTTAGTACTAAAGACTCTTGCTTGATCATATGAACAACAATTCCTGTTAAGACTTAGAGACACACAAAGACTTTGCAATTTGTTAGAATACATAAGCAGATTACGAGTAGTAATCAAACTGAGCCAAAAAGAAATATCATTTTTATATAAAATGAATTCTGGTTACAACTTACATGATACATCTTACAAATTACAACAGACATCTTACAAATTACATGGAACATTACATGGAACATCTTACAAGTCATTTAGCAGATCTATTTTTACAATCTATTCAAATAGAGAAACATAGCCAGTATGGAATAATCCGAGCTGGCTAATTCAGGGTTATTGACAAAGGGAGGGGGAGAGAAAGTGCATACAGAGAGGCTTAGAACAGAGAAAGGCCTAGAAATAGTCCATTAGCTTCAAAGTAGTCCTCTGTTCATTTGGCAAGATCTCTGTCTTCAATGAAAATACTCTATCTTTGTCTTTCCCCTTTTTGTAATCAGCACCCAGGCATCTGCTGTTCCAAATTCCAGGCTGGTGGAGAACACCAGGGCTGGTCCAGATAGCTTAAGCTAGCAGACGTGGGTTAGATAAGTAATCAACCCATGTAGGGTTGATTTAGATAAGTAATAAACACATGAATAGATATTTGTGTAGAAGCAGGTGCAAAACAAGTAAGAATATTAGAGAAGAGGTGCATGATTGATGATTTGAGTTGGAGAAATAGAATGCTATATATAGCGAAAAACTAGCAAGTTGTAGTGTGAAGTGTCATATCATGCTAAAACATTTCAGCTAAAGATAAAGATGAATTGACAATACTGAATATTTATGAAAAACAGATAATGATAAATACAAAAAGACAATAAATGTTACTGTTTGCCCCCAAGCCAATGCGAGGAGTAGTCACGGGTGGAGGGTGGAGTGTCAGCCTGAGTTTGTCGGGAACTGTGGGACCTTTGTTGAGAGGGAGGCCTGGACCGACTGGATGCTCTAGCTACAGTCGAAGAGCGATGAGGTGAAGGCTGGTTTTGTTGGTTCAGAGAAGTAGGTCTAATGGACTTGGGCAATCTTCTAACAGTTTGAGGAGCAGCTGGCAGGCTGTTGCTCAGGTCTTGAATTTGAGAAGCAAATGCCGCCTGCATAGTTGCTAACTGATCCGATAGGGCTTTCTTGGCGTCTTCTATCTTATCTTCAAGGGTCAGTGAGGTGGCAGTATGAAGTGATTCATTATGTTGAGTGATCTGAAGACGAGCCTGCCCTATACGAGAGAGTGAGTCTGCAAAGGCATCCACAACAAACGTCTAAAGCCTGGTTACAGTAGTTGTCAGACTAGTGATGTCCCGATAGACGTGCTGGAATTGAGAGTCAGTGTGCTGCTGGTGACTCCCAAGAATAAGAGTCGCAGTACGCTCTTCCTGTTTAAGCTTGGTGACATCACTGGCTAATGCAGAGATGGCGTTGGACAGATGAACCAGTTGATCAGCAATGTTAGGTGGCCCGTCCAGAGGAAGATGCGTTGAAAAGTCAAAGAAATCTTCAGGAGGATCTTGGGCTAGAGATTGATCCAGATCATCTGTTTGAGTCTCTGCATCAGTAAAGCAGTGGCTTCAACAATTGGTGCAGCAGGTGCGTCGGCAGCAAAAATAGCCATGCTAGTAACAGCCTGTTCCAGCGCAGCTGCAGACGACTGGGTGTGATTAGCAGAGTGTGAGGAGGACTCGCTGGGTTCATTATTACCAGAAGAGATGGTAACTTGATGAACCACATTCTGAATCACTGTGTCAGCATTCTCATGATCAACAACCATCAGTTGAAGTGGTTGATCAGTTGCTGGGCTTGGAACGGAGAAGATAAGAGGGTCAGCGGGAGAGGTGATCGCCATGTCAGTATGAACTATCTCCAGATTTGGTGGGGCAGTCTCCAAGTCAGTTGGAGCAGTTTCCAAAACAGTTGAAGCAGTTGCCAAGTCAATTGGAGCTGGGCTGTCATTTCTTGAAACTGCAGAGCAGGAATGGAGACCAGTTGATATGCGGAGATCATGGAGAGCATGCTCAGCCATATCCAGCTTTGGTCCTAAAGCATTTAGAACTGCTCGATCATGATTCGTTGTTCCAGAATCAATATTAAATTGTTGAAGACGAGAATGAACAAGATCTTGGAGTTCTCCCACATAATTCATTATGCGGAAGAGATCTCTAAGCTTTAAACTCTTTTCAGTGTCCTGAACCTGAAGATAAGCCAAGAAGAGGTTTTTATCTTCCCGGGCTTGATCAAAAATCAAAGTGAAGTCATCGAAGCGAATGTTGAGGCGGGCCTTCACCCATCGATCAAAAATTTCAAGCTGCAGATTCAGTTTGGCTTCTACTTCATCCATCACCATTTGTATCTCAAAGGCTACAGGGGTGGTCATCGGTGCCATAAGTCCTTTTCCTTTTCCAGTGGTGGTGTCCATGGGATGACAGTAAGGACAGTTGGACTTTGGTTGCCTGAAAATGATTGAGCCAGGTGCTTGGTGAGTGCTCATCAGTTTAGAGGATTGTTCTGGTGGAGGCACTGGTGCATCATTTATCATGGCCAATGAAGCAGTTGATGTAGTTGGCTCTTCTGGTGGATTTTCAGGACTTGGCTCTCTCATAGGGATGACTGCTGGTGGGACTGCAGAGGAGATGGTATCATAGGCAGCAGTGACAGTCTTTCTGAGAGCAGGAGGAGCCCCTTTTCTGGTCCTGGGCTTCTTAGGAGGAGGATGAGAAGACTCAGCGGATTTAGATATTGTCTGTTCAGAATCACTTACAACTTGAGTTGTTCGTCACTTTGTCAGACCAACTTCTCGACCACTCCGTTGCCTGTGAATCTGGAGATATTTGGCAGTGATAAGTCTGCCTGGATGAAGATTGAAGGAGGCCCCTGCCTGAATGTTCTAGCTATCAAAAATAGTGCTGAGAGGTAGGGCAAAACCAGATTGTCCATTTCCTGAAGTGATTAGTTCCATGAGGATCTTAAACAGAACAATTGACCACTTGACTTCTAATCCTTTGAAGATGGCGCTCATTACGTCAAACTTCTCAGGGGCGATGATATCAAACGAGCCAGCTTTGCACAGCAGCCCCTTGGAAATAACATCAGCCAGTTGACGGAAATGACTCTTCATTAGCACCTTCTTGAATGGAGGACGTCGGAGATGATCATTAGAGTCGAAGAATATGATCCGCATTTCTTCCCTGAGATCCACTGGAATGGTGGAGAAATCTATAAGTCCAGTGGAGGGAAGACAAAGGTGAGTGACAAATTCTAGTTGAGTGATGGTAACCAGTTGTCCTGAAACAGAGGCCACCACGGAATCAACTACAACTTTAGCAGTGGCGAAGAATTCGTGTAGAGCGTCCTTGTAGAATGTTGGAGCCTGGCTAAGGATCACTAGAAGTCCCGATGTATCCAATTTGTGAAAAACTTCCTTTGTATCTTCATCAGAGGATGTGGAGATGGAATGAAAATCCATATGTACAGCATTTGTGATGAAACTAGGCTGTGTTTTCTTCGACATTTTGGGGAAGATGCGGAAAAGCAACAAGAATTCTGTAGAGTAAGATTTCTGGGAAGGAAGTTAGCGCAGTAAAATTTTTGTTTGGAAAGATAAGAGTATTAAACAAAATTAATGGCGGTTAAAGGAAAGAGTGAATGTATCGTCAAACTGTAGATGAGTGGACACATGGGTACGTGGCGATCATCTAACGATTGAAAATTTGTAAAGAATAAATAAAAGGACAGGATTTGGGCGGGAGTGAAATAATTTATTTTCATGTAAAAGTTAATTTGAATTCCGACGTTCCAAGATGTTAATGGTTACCGAAGGTTATTTTTGTCAAAGCATATTTGGCAAAATCTGCTAGTATGTAGGGTCCGACTGGTAAGATAGCATCTACTGGTATGTAGAGTCCTACTGGTACGGAAGCGCCTACTGCAGCAGGATGTTGTTTTACCAGCTGAGCTTAAATAACCAAGATAAAATTTTAACAGAAATTCCCCCTAAATTCATGCGATTTCTACTGAGTAATTCTCCCTGAATCCATTAACCTTAAATAATAACAATCATGGATTGATTTCAATTAAACCAAGAATAATTCGAAAGTAGGAAAACTTAGCGTCCGGTAGAGGTTTTGTGAAAATGTCTGCTGCCTGTTGTTCGGTAGATATGTATTCTAGCCAAATTTCATTCTTCATAACATGATCACTGATGAAATGATGACGGATGTCAATATGGTTGGTGCGCGTATGAAGAACTGGATTGTACGTAATGGCTATGGCAGACGTATTATCACAAAAGATGGGTGCCTCAGTGGATTCAATTTCATATTCTCTCAGTTGTTGTTGAATCCAGAGCAATTGAGCACAGCATCTTCCAGCAGCAAGGTACTCTGCTTCTGTAGTAGACGTTGCTATGGATGTCTGCTTCTTGCAACCCCATGAGATTAGTCTATCTCCAAGAAATTGACAGTATCCACTAGTACTTTTCCTGTCAATCTTGCATCCAGCATAGTCTGCATCTGAGTATCCGATCAGATTAAAAGTTGAGTCTCTTGGATACCATAGACCGACATTCTCAGTGCCTTTCAGATATTTGAGGATCCTTTTGACAGCCGTGTAGTGTGACTGCTTGGGATTTGCTTGAAACCGAGCACACATACAAACTGCAAACATAATGTCTGGTCGGCTGGCTGTCAAGTACAGTAGTGATCTGATAATTCCTCGATACATTGTTACTTCGACTGGTATTCCTGTGTTATCCAAGTCTAGTTTTGCAGATGAGCTCATTGGAGTGGCGGCTGCTGAACTTGTACTCATTCCATACTTCTTGAGCAGTTCTTTAGTATATTTAGACTGAGTTATCAGAATTCCTTCACTGGATTGCTTGACTTGCAATCCTAAGAAAAATGATAATTCTCCCATCATGCTCATCTCAAATTGATCCTGCATAATTTTAGAAAATCTTTCGCAAAGTTCTGAGTTAGTACTGCCGAAAATAATATCATCAACATAAATTTGAACAATCAGAGTATGATCACCCTTTGTGAATTTGAAAAGGGTCTTGTCCACCATACCAATGGTAAAGTTATGCTCAGTCAAATATTTTGATAGAGTTTCATACCATGCACGGGAGCTTGCTTCAAACCATACAAGGCTTTATTGAGACGAAAAACATAAGAAGGCTGCTGATGGCTTTCAAATCCAGGAGGTTGTTCAACGTAAACTTCTTCCTGGAGTTTGCCGTTAAGAAACGCACTCTTAACATCCATCTGATAGACTTTAAAGTCTTTAAAAGTAGCAAATGCAAGAAATATGCGAATGGCTTCTAATGGAGCTACAGGGGCAAAGGTTTCATCAAAATCAATGCCTTCTTCCTGTCTGTAGCCCTGTGCGACTAATCTTGCTTTATTTCTGATGACTATACCATCTTCATCTAAGTTATTCCTAAATACCCATTTGGTACCTATTATAGTGTGATGCTGTCGTCGTGGTACTAAATACCATACTTTGTTTCGCTCAAACTGATTTAGTTCTTCCTGCATTGCTTCTACCCAGCTTGGGTCTAACATAGCATCATCAATCTTCTTAGGTGCTAAGTGAGATATGAATGCAGCATGAAGAAATTCATTATCATTTGTCCTCTGGTGCGTAGAGGAGCTACAGGGTTAACTATGACCTGGTCGGGAGGATGATCCTTCATCCACCGGAGCGGAGGTCCAAGAGGATTGAGCTCTTCATTTGACTGAATATGAGTGGGTAGCTCAGAAGATCGGATTGACACATCGTTTTCATTTAGTTCCTTCTACTACAGCATGAGTACGATCAACAGTGTCATTGTCAGCTGGATGTAGTGCTTGTTCACTAGCAGACTCTTCTGCTTGAGCTTCAGGAACTTCTGGTTCTAAAGAGCAGTCAGTCCTGCTTCTGTAATTTATCTCATCATCAACATTTTCATCAATATAAGTTCTTTCCAGTCGATTGCTCAAATTGTTGATTTGCATATTAGATACAGTACAGTCAG
Source organism: Haberlea rhodopensis (assembly GCA_907163345.1). Lineage (NCBI taxonomy): Eukaryota > Viridiplantae > Streptophyta > Magnoliopsida > Lamiales > Gesneriaceae > Haberlea > Haberlea rhodopensis. Next base: position 19,716,964 of record CAJQUN010000004.1, on the reverse strand, counting down.
TAGGTTCATCAAATTTTACATGCACAGATTCTTCTACAGTAAGAGTTCTAATATTAAATACTCTGAAGGCTTTACTAACTGTAGAATATCCAAGAAATATTCCAGCATCAGATTTGGCATCAAAAGCGGTGAGATGAGTCTTTCCATTGTTGTGAATAAAACATTTGCAACCAAACACGTGGAAATAAGAAATATTTGGCTTACTGCCATTCCAGATCTCATAAGGGGTTTTATTTGCTCGCTTATTAATCATTGATCTGTTCTGCGTATAACATACTGTGTTGACAGCTTCTGCCCAAAATCTCTGCGATATTTCTGATTCTGCAAGCATAGTTCGCGCAGCTTCTTTCAAAGTACGGTTCCTACGCTCAGCAACTCCGTTTTGTTGAGGGGTTCTTGCAGCAGAGTATTCGTGTTTAATACCAAGGTCATCTAGATATGATTCGAGTGACTGATTGGTAAACTCGGTACCTTTATCACTACGAATTCTATCTATCCCACACGATTTCTCATTTTGGAGTCTTTTCAGTAGTTTGATCAGCTTTGGTGTAGCCTGATCTTTGCCACTTAGAAACAGGACCCACGTAAAATGAGTGTAATCGTCTATTAACACTATACTTCATTCCCCCTAGACTTGTTACTGGTATTGGACCAAATAGATCCATATGCAGCAATTCTAGGCACCGAGAAGAAGATTTACTCCCTTTGTTCTTAAAGGAGGATCTGATTTGCTTACCAAGCTGGCATGCTGCACAGATCTTGTCTTTTGAGAACTCAATATGAGGCAGTCCAATGACTAGATCAAGTTTACGCAGACTGGCAATAGTTTTAAAGTTTAAGTGACTCAATCGCTTGTGCCAAAGCTAATTTTTGGAAGTATTCAGGGCAGCAAAGCAAGTATAGGAGGTAGACTGATTAAGATTCCAATCAATTTTATAAGTGTTATCATGCCTTCTTCCTACAAGTAATACACCGCCATCAGTAGTTTTGATTTTGTATGAGTGCTGGCTGAATTCTACAGAGTGACCATTGTCACAGAGTTGACTGATGCTAATCAAGTTATAACATAAATTTTCAACCAACAGAATATCTTTAATAATAATGTTACCGTAGATAATCTTACCCTTACCCACGGTTCTACCTTTTGCGTTGTCTCCAAAGGTTATTCTAGGTCCGGTGGAGTCCACCAATTCAGATAATAAGCACGCATTCCCTGTCATATGTCTAGAACATCCGCTGTCCAGAAACCACTATGAGCTCCGAACTTGATGAATTCTAGCTTTCTGCAATTAAAGCGATAATATGATTGGTCAGTATTAGTCCTTTCGGGACCCACACTTGTATAACCCTGAACTGTTTGGGTCTGTGTGTGTCCTGAAATGTGTGTGCATTATATGATAAGGATGTTCTTGGGTGATATGTGCTATACTGAGTGTATGCATGTTGTTTAGGTTTTTGGTTTCTGTTTGGAAGCATATATCTCTTTTGGACAGGCATACAATTATGATATCAGTTGGGTTTTACCTCTTGAGTGGCCTGACCAGTAGGTTTATGTTTATTTCTAAACTTTTGCCCCTGTCTAGCTTTCTCTTTTGGCTCCACATAACCGATACCTTTGTGTGATGCCCGTTCCTTGATGAGTTTTGGCTCAACAGATTCCTTAACCAACTCACTTGGTTCATATACTGTGCTTGATTTAACAAAATTCATTGTTTGAATCTTGTTTCTCTCTAGACACACTTGAGATTTGATGCCGGATGAATTACTATCATTGTTAGAGTAGCCTATACCGGTAAGATCACCAGCAAGCCTTATTGACTCAAGCATTTCATCTTTTCTGGCAGTAGATGCATTCCATGTGCGAACCAGCTTACTGAGTTTCTGGTGTGCACATGTTGCTTCATCCCTTTCTTTCTCGAGCCGACTTACTTTATCCCTTAAGCTTTTCAACTCAATTGATTGTTCACAATCACATTTGTTGTTCTGCTGTTCTGTTGGGACTAATTGTCCAGTCTTGTAGTTCTCGAAGGATTCATACAACATCTAATACTCATTTATCATGTCCTGCTATGCATTCGTGAGCTCATTATGTGTAAATTCAGAAAGATTAGGATCATTTACCACACAGTCATTGTTGGCCATTAGACAATGAACTTCTTCATCTTCACTGTCACTGGATGAGCTGGAAGACTTTTCTGATTCTGACTCTGAGTCAGCCCATTTGTTCTTGTTTTCTTCCGCCACCAGCACTTTCTGTTCTCTGTCGCTTCTGGATGATCTTTTACTCTCCTTTGACTTTCTATAATCCTTGGATCCTCTCTTTTGATCATCTTTCTTCGGTTTAGGACAGTCAGTGATAAAATGTCCTGGTTTAAGACAGTTGAAGCATACACGATCATCTTCATCTGGTCTATTTTTGAAGTTCTGTTTTCTTGGGTAAGATTGATAGGTCTTTTGGCTCTTCTTCATAAACTTTCCAAATTTTTTGACAAATAGCACCATTGCATCGTTGCATATTTTTTCAGGAGTCATCTCTGTTGTGATAGGTAGAGCTTCAGATGCAGTAAGGGCTTTGGTTGGTTGACTGGTGCTGGGTTCATTTTCAATCCGAATCCCTAGTTCAAACTCATATGCTTTTAAGTCAGCAAATAAGTCATGTAGGTTTATCTTGTTTAGATCTTTGGATTCTCTCATAGCAATCGTTTTTACATCCCATTCTCTTGGGAGACCTCTCATGACCTTTAGAGTGATTTCCCTGTTGGATAGAACTTTACCAAGGCTATTGAGTTCATTTATGATTCCAGTTACTCTCTCATCATATTCGCTGAGAGTTTCTCCGGACATCATTTTGATGTTTTCAAACTTCTGTAGGGCAACAGTGAGCTTGTTTCCTTGGTTTGATAATTTCTTTCACATAGCTGAGCAATCTTTTCCCAGATGTCCTTTGCAGTGGGACACATTTTGATCTCGTTGAACATATTTTTGTCCAGAGTTTTGAACAGTATGTCTTTCGCCACATTGTCCAGATTTGCCTTTTTCTTCTCTTCATTTGTCCAGAAGGATCTGTCCTTCTCGACCATCTGAGGTTCACCACCAGTAATGGCAGCTGCTGAATTGACTTTCAAGATCTTCATTGGTACATCAGTGATGATGAACCACATGTCATCGTCTTGGGCACTTAGATGTGCTTGCATACGAATTATCCAATCATCATATTCATCCTTTTTGAACATTGAAATCTTGCTGAATGAGGCCATCAGTTTTTGGTAATTTCTCAAGATTGAGAAGACCTAAGCTCTGATAACACTTGTTAGGATCGAGGTAGTGTTTAGAGGGGGGGGTTGAATAAACACTAGATTCAATTTCGATTTTGCTCGGGTTTGCTGCAGACTGTTAAGTACTGCAACAGCTTCTCAATATATAGCAAGTCAGCAGACACTGATTATAGTGCGGAAGACGTCTGCTAAACTTGTGAGGGATAAAAACTGAATGATAAATAAGCAGTAAGTAAATGACACAAGTATTGTTTCTGGAAGTTCGAAGCACAATGCTTCTACGTCTCCCCTTCTTCCTTTGCAGGAAGGTTACACTAGAAGACTTGGTTTACACTTTATAGTATACAACCTTCTTAGGCACTCACACAGCTTGGCCTAAACTCCTAGCAATCACAATTTCCTAATTTGATTACAATGGTTTCTAGGACACTCACACAAATACAGACTATTTGGCTTAGAGTGTTTTACGAGCAGCAGACTCTATTGAAGTTAATCTGTTAAGATTACTGTAGTAGCGCTTGTCTGCTCTTGCTGATCCTTCAGAGAATGTCACTAAGAAGAATTGCTTTTTACGTTGAGGTGTTTCTTTCTGTTTGATCAGATGGTTCAACTAACCTCTTCATTCTTCACTTGGGCGTATTTATAGACTCCTTGATCTTTAACGACAACTTTCTATATTTGGAAGAGATCCACTTTCTGTTACCGTTCCATATTCTGATTGTCTTCTTTCCTATTTTGTTTAGCAACGGCTCTTTTATTCTGACGCTAATGGTGGCGGAGATATAGCAGGGTGCACCGCTCTATTGTACCTTTGTCAGAATATGTTGTACTTGTTTTGTCTTGTTGCTTTGAGCTCTTGCTGGATGTTTAGTCCTATGCTGGCTTTCTTCGTTCAACTGGTCGTTCATTTTTCTGTAACCAGTAGATGTCTTTGTTCAATATATGACTATCCATTAGATGCTTGTCCAGTTGGTGTCCATCAAGTTGGTGTCTGTAGGGTCTTCCTACCTTAACATCATCTTAATACACAATTTATGGACTAAACAAGCATTAATAGCATCTTAGGGTTCCGATTGTAGCTTTGAGCTAAAAAGATTTCAGGCCAACAATGAAATTTCAAAACTTAACTCATTACATTCTCAATAATGAATGTTAAAGCGATAGAATTATACTACTCCTAGAGTAGAGACTATCCAAAAGTCCTGTATCCTATCTTCTTTCATGCTCCTTTTAGCTCACTGCCTCAACCCGACCCTTAGCCCTTCGGTCCAAAAGTGTACCTACAGGAACAACCCATCATGAGCATGTACATCGTTACTTAACATCATAAGGCGATGGCATATAAATAAATGCATGAAAATAATTGGTAACGTATACTTCCTGGTTAATCGCATTAACCCTCTTTGGTTGTCCCTGTTTCATAGCCATGCATATAATCGTTAATTCTTGACATGAATGATTAAAATCATCATCTTATAATATCATCATCATATAAGCATCATCATTTTATAAATATCATCATCTTATAACATCATCATCATGTAAGCATCATCATCTTATAGCATCATCATCTTATAACATCATCATCATCTTATAGCATCATCATCTCATAACATCATCATCTTATAACATCATCATCATCTTATAACGTCATCATCATATAGCATCATCATCATATAAGCATCATCATCTTATAACATCATCATCTTATAACATCATCATCATATAAGCATCATCATCTTATAGCATCATCATTTTATAACATCATCATCTTATAACATCATCATCATATAGCATCATCATCATATAACATCATCATCATATAAGCATCGTCATCCTATAGCATCATCATCTTATAAATATAACAGTAAATGTACAAAACCATAGTTAAGTAAACATGCGGGTTATTCGTCAGTTTCTTTTTGTTGACCCTGATTCACATTCGTGCATATGGGCATCTTACCCCATCGTATGGCATCTTACCATATCATAACATCGTGTGGCATCTTACCACGTGGGCATCTTACCCTATCGTATGGCGTCTTGCCATATCATAATATCGTGTGGCATCTTGCCACGTAATAACATCGTATGGCCTCTTACCATATAGGCATCTTACCACGTGGCATCTTACCACATAATAACATTGTATGGCATCTTACCATATGGGCATCTTACCCCGTGGCATCTTACCACGTAATAACATCGTATGGCCTCTTACCATATGGGCATCTTACCCTTTTTATAAACATCGTATAACATCATTATAAACTTACTTATCATATCATCTTCACAAACATCATCATCTTAAACTTATTTATCACAATCATCATCATAAACATCATCATCATAACTTACTTATCACAATCGTCATCATAATCATCATAAATACTTATGCAATCAATGCATAGCCGGAGTTAGGAGTGTGTTACCGTCCGATGCCCGTACGCTTCTTACGTACCTTAATTCCAAAAGTGGAGAAATTGAAGAACTCTATCTTCTCGATGTTGTTGGCACATGGGATGGTTCCACACAACCATACAAATCGATATTAGAAGCTAAACAATAGCCAAATACCAAAAATTCATCAAAAAAACATCATTTGCCATGTTTTAAACATCGACGATCGATCGCTGCACGAGGCGATCGATCGCCTCACTTTTTGCCCTGCGGCGATCGATCGCTTCATTTCAGGCGATCGATCGCCTGCTACGTGAAATGGCTACTGGCCATCGGCGATCGGTCGCCTCATTTCAGGCGATCGATCGCCACCTGCTGGTGCGCGATTTTTCGCCATTTTTGTACATTTTTTGAGCTCATCCTCATACCTTACAAAACCAAACTTTCCTACAACATCAACAACATCATAACCCACTAAAACCCATATAAAACACTTCAAAAATCATACCCCAACAACATACAACACATACCCAACCAAACCCACATAAATCACTTCAAAATCATCCCATTTCAAATCTAAACTTCATAAAAACTTTAGGAAGGGTTCCATACCTCTTGAAGACTCCAAATCTTGACAAGAATCACACAAACACAAGTTTTGTGGAACTTTCCTTCTCCTTCCTTGGAGGATTTCGAAAATGGGGAATGGGAAGAGTTTTGGGAATGAATTGGGGATTTTTGAGGGAAAGGGTAAAGTGAGGGGAAGGAGGGTGTAGTGAGGTATATGGGTTAATTAAATTGTACCCAAAAATTAACATGATGTATAAAATACCCCAACATGGTATTTTAAAAGCATTTTACAAAAATGCAACCAACTTCATTAAATCCATACTTTCCTCATAATTAACAATCAATACAATTAAATCATGTTAACACCCCATTTTCTATCATGCATAACATGCACCTTGAAACGTAACCCCCCCCTCCCCCCCGGGTCATGCCTATCATGTGACTAAGCATTTCATCGTGATAATTAATTTCAACACGTAAATCAATTATCCACATAATTAATCACATAAACAAAATTAATGCCTTAATTGCAATTAATCATTTCGGGGACATCACAGTGTCCATCAGGTAGATGTTTGTCCGGTAGGTATCCATACGGTTGGTGTCCATCCAGTAGATGTCCATCCGGTTGGTGTCCATCCAGTAGGTCTTTGTATTCAGTTGATGTCCATCATCCGTGTAGGGTCTTCCTACCTTAACATCATCATAATCACGTACATGCATTAATAACATCTTAGGGTTCCGGTTGTAGCTTTGAGCTAATAGAATTACAGGCCAAAAATAAAATTTCTAAACTTAATAATTACATTCCCAAAAACGAATGCTAACATTATAGGTTTACACTACTCCTAGAGTAGAGACTATCAAAATCATGTATCCTATATTCTTTCATGCTCCTTTTAGCTCACTGTCTCAACCCGACCCTTAGCCCTTCAGTCCAAAAGTGTACTACAGGAACAACACATCATGAGCATGTACATCATTACTTAACATCATAAGGTAATGGCATATAAATAAATGCATGAAAATAATCGTAACATATACTTCCTGGTTAATCGCATTAACCCACTTTTGGTTGTCCCTGTTTCATAGTCATGCATATAATCATTAGTTCTTGGCATAAATGATTAAGATCATACTTCACATATATGTTCATAATCAACAATGTTATTTAGAAATGGGGATGTTTCTGGTCTTGTTATGTCCGCGGAACAATTGGCCCCCTCGCTTCGACATATAGCGGTACTGTGATACCCCTCGCTACACCTTGATAGCGGATGTATCTCCTCGCTAGCTATGTCAGCGGTAAGTACCTTCCTCGCTTCCCATAACAATTACCAGAACACTCTACCATTCTCAATAACATAGTCAAACATACATCATCATCATCATATCATAAACATCATCATCTTGTAAACATCATCATCTTATAAACATCATCATCTTGTAAACATCATCATCTTATAAACATCATCATCTTGTAAACATCCTCATCTTATAAACATCATCATCATAAACTTACTTATCATAATCATCGTCATAAACATCGTAAATACTTATGCAATCATTGCGTAGTCATAGTATAGGGATGTGTTTTACCGTCCGATGCCCGTACGTTTCTTACGTACCTTAATTCCAAAAGTGGAGAAGTCGGAGAACTTTATCTCCTTAAAGCTGTGGGTACCTGGGATGGTTCTACACAACCATACAAATCGATATTAGAAGCTAAATATAGTCCAATATCCAAAAATCCCACAAAATAATCAAAAACACATAATTATGTGTCTCGCGATCGATCGCTGAGATGTCCCGATCGATCGCGAGATCACACTGCCCGTTGCTAAATTTTTGCGTCTTCGACGATCGATCGCCACTTTTGGCGCGATCGATCCCCAGCCTCACCGATCGATCACCCAAAAGTGGCGATCGATCGCCAAATGGTTCTGGAGCCTACTGCTGGCTCACGATCGATCGCCAGAAACGGGCGATCGATCGCCGATCCCTGTACATCGAAAAATCACCATTTTTGAGCATTTTTCAAGCTCTACCTCATACCCTTCAAACCCAAACTTTCCAACAATTCAAACATCATCATAACTCACTAAAACCCACATAAAACACTTCAAAAATCATACCCCAACAACATACAACACATACTCAAAACAAATCTACATAAAAACTCAAAATGCTAACCCATTTCAAAACCAAACATCATTAAAACTTTAGGAAGGGTTCCATACCTCTTCAGGACTCCAAATCTTAACAAAAATCCCACAAACAAAAGTTTTGTGGAGCTTTCCCTTTCCTTCCTTGCTAAATTTCGAAAATGGAGAAATGGGAGGGTTTGAGAGTGAAATTGGGGATTAAAAGTGTAAAGGGTAAAAGTGAGGTGGGTATAGTGGGGTATGGTTTTATAAAAGTTTAATTACAAATTGTACCCCAAAGTTAACATGATGTATAAAATACCCCAACATGGTATTTTAGAAGGCATTTTACAAAAATGCAACAAACTTCCACTAAATTCATATCTTCCACATAATTATCAATCGACATAATTAAATCATGTTAACACCTTATTTTCCAACACATAACTTAATTATCACCATAATTCATCATGTAAATATAATTAATGCCCAAATGCAAATAATCATTTCGGGGATGTCACAATCCGGTAGGTCTTTGTCACCCGGTAGGTCTTTGTATCCAGTTGATGTCCATCATCCAGTAGGTCTTTGTCACCCGGTAGGTCTTTGTATCCAGTTGATGTCCATCATCTGGTAGGTCTTTGTTACCCAGTAAGTGTCTGTCCGGTTGATGTTTGTCACCACCAAAACTTAGAAATGTTTTCCCAACACACAGTAATGCACTCCCCCAAACTTAACTCATGCATTGTCCTCAATGTACTAGGCACGAAAAATAGGACAAAAAAACATTTACCGTTGACAACGACCGTCAGTGATCGTTGTCCAATTCCTCATCAGCTCATGGGGCATAGTGTTGGAACACGTCACAGACGCAACGAGTCTCGCCAAAATCGAAAACAAAAACAAAACAAACCAAAATAAACTAAAACAAAGCAAAGGGTTAAGAAATAGTTCTTGATTTATAGTCCCAAGCTGGACTTTTACCGTTTAAGCTCAAGTGCCGCAAGGGCTAGTAGGGGGTGATTTCACATCATCCTTGTGATAGTGTCAACCACTTTTCTTTCACGGTGAATAGTGCCCCGTGGTCATCTCTCAGTTTGAAGGTATCGAATGGTAGAACATCGCCAACTTTGAATGGTCCAGCCCATGGTGCGTCAGACTCCCATGGAAAAAATCTCATCTTTTTCCTATTCATTAATACCGAGTCTCCTACACCAAATTTACCTCTTCTTTGTTGGCCATTCGATGTGACCTCCACCTTCTTCTCACTCTTACCCTACATCGCATCAACAGATAGTGTATCAATTATATTGACACTAAAACATCAGTGCTCAGTGCATGTAGTGTTCACAACTTTGTACATATCATAAGTAACTTGATCCCCCCTACTCGGAGGATCAACTTCCGTTCTTGGACATCTATCAATGCCCTTCTAGTAGCTAGGAACGGTCTCCCTAATATCAATGGCATGTCCGCCTCCTCCTTTATGTCTAGCACCGTGAAATCCACCGTAATGGTGAATTTGTCAACCTTGACCGGTACATCCTCCACTATCCCATGAGGGTACTTGATGGACTTCTCTGCCATCTGCAATGAGACATGGATTGCCTTTAACTCTCCTAAGCCCAGCTTCCTGTACACAGACAAATGCATTAAATTAACACTTGACCCCAAATCACATAAAAATTATGAAAAGATTTAGAATTTATTTTGCAAGGTATAGTGAAACTCCCTGGATCCTTTAACTTTGGAGGTGAATCATTTGAATGACAGCAGAACACTCCTCAGTTAAGTTTATCATCTCATGCTCTCCTAGTTTCCTCTTTTTTGATAGAATCTCTTTTAAAAACTTAGCATAATTCAGCATGTGCCTAATAGCATCTATGAAAGGCATCTCAATATGAAGATTCTTAATCAATTCTAAAAATTTAGCAAATTTAGCATCAATCTTTGTTCTCTTATACGCAGCGGGGAATGGGAGTGGGATCTCTACCGTAGTAGGTGTGATGGGTGTATGGGTCTTAGTAGACTTACCTTTGTCGCGTGTTTGCACCTCTTCTTGCTTGATGTCCGCCTCGCCTCTTAACTCAACATCCTTCTTCTCAGCGACCTCCTTTCCGCTCCTCAACGTGATAGCATGGACTTGCTCCTTAGGTTTCGTTAGTGTCACTAGATCGTGATCCTTGTGTTCGTTCGGCTACGATATTTGCTAATTGTCCCACTTGGACTTCCAAGTTCTTTATCGAAGCCTCGTGATTTTGGAATCTAGTTTCCATTGCTGTGATGAACATGGTCAACGGCTCCTCCATGCTTGGCTTTGGTGCGTACCCCGGTGGTGGTTGGGGATAGTTCCTCGGCCCAGTATTGTACGTATTTGGGTAGGGGTAGGTCTGTGGTGGTCGGTTCCCTACAAAATTAATAGCTTCATTAGTTGTAACAAATGGGTTACCAACCTGGCATTCAGTGTTCGGGCAAAGCTCGCATGTAACAGTTTGAACTTGCATTGCATGCATGCTCAAACTATCGATCTTCTTTTTAAGAGCTTCCAACTGGGCAGCTAGTGCAGTGACTTCACTCACTTGATGCAATCCGACTTGCTTCTTTGGCACGGTCCTTTCAGACTGCCATTGACAACTATTAGTAGCCATCTCATCCAACAGCGTATAAGCTTCCTCGGGCGTCTTCCTCATCACAGTTCCTCCTGACGCTGCATCAATCATAGAACGGTTATCAGAAAATAAACCGTTATAAAATGTTTGTACCTGCAGCCAGATAGGGAGGCCATGATGTGGGCATCTCCGTAGTAGATCTTTGAAGCGCTCCCAAGCCTCATACAACGTCTCTGGATCATATTGGGCAAAGGTTGTGATATCATTCCGCATCTTAGCCGTCTTGGATGGTGGAAAGAATTTTGACAAGAACAACTACGCCATTCCATCCCACGTGTTAATAGATCCTGCAGGCAACGATTGTAACCAAGATTTAGCTTTATCACGTAAAGAAAAGGGAAACAAACGTAACCTGATGGCGTCATCAGTAAAACCATTATGCTTGAATGTATCACAAATCTCCAAGAAGTTGGAGATGTGATCATTTGGATCATCTGTAGCTGCTCCCCCAAACTGGACCGAATGTTGGATCATCTGTATGATAGCTGCTCGATCTCAAAATTGTTAGCCTGTATGGTTGGTCTAGTGATACTTGACAGTGATCCATGGAATGCAGGGTGGGCATAGTCCATGAGTGATCTCGCAACTGGTGGTACCGGTATCTCCTCGGTATTAGCCATTTGTGCTCTTGCTTGACTTAGCCTCCTTTGACAAGTGCGTTCAATCTCGGGATCAAAGGGCTCAAGTGTAGGGTTGCTACTCCTTAGCATGCACCAAGAGATAGTACCCTGTAACAATCAACCAAAAAGAACACAAACAGTAGAAGAGTAGAGAGAAAAAAATCAAAAATAAAAACAAATAAATGACTAAACTACAGTCAGCTAATCTCGTTTGATATTATTAAAACTAGTCCCCGGCAACGGCGCCAAAAACTTGATCGCTTTTATTTTAAACAATATTTTTCAGTGTAGCGATTCTATACCGCAAGTGCACGATGTCAAGTTTTAGTATAATGATAATATAAGTATGAGTGTCGAACCCACGAGGACTATGAAATAAGTATCAAACTCCACTAGTTTAACTATATTTAGCCTACGAAAATTGGTTATAACTAATTAACTAATATAACTAATTAACTCAATAATAAATCCAAATAAACGATAGAGAATGAAAATGAAATCAATAGAGACAATTGGACTTTCGGTTCACCTATGTAATCCCCCACAATTCGCCTATTAGTTAAGAATTAATTCAAACAATCTAAGGTGACGAGTTTTCCTAATTCACTTGCTATACCTTGGTCCGGCTATAACAAATCTAATACTAATGTAACAATAAGCCACTCTCGTACCCTTATTGAACAGTTAATATTGTAAATCGATCTATGAAAACTTCTAGCCTTCGATTTTGGTAAATCTATTGCTATCACACATGTATTTGACTTTATCTCTCGATCTCAGTCTGAAATCCACGGCAAAGATCACTTTATCGAATCACAATATCCTATGGTCAATTCAATTGCAATTTAGTATCATTCAAGGATGGCCATACCCTTAAAAGCATGAAGAACAATGATCTAAACACATAGATAAATAAGAATCAATCAAAACATTAAAATTAAATCATGGGTTCATACAATCCCCTAAGTCTTGATAACAAACTTAGCCTAGCAACATATTCAAAATCAAATGCAAAATCATGTTTTTCAACATCAAAAGCATAAAGAAATTAAATAGAATCAAACAAAGTTTAGAAATACGTAAACTAGCAATGTTGAATCGCGTCGTCGAACCGTAGCTCCGTCTCTCGCTTTGTTGATGTTTGTACTGTACGTGATCTTCACACCAATTCACTTGCTGCCGTCCTTCTTCACTCTTCTGTTCGTTATTCTCTGTGCGTGACTTTCTCTTCTTTGTTCACTCTCTTCCTCTCGATCTCTCTGCGTCTCTCAACAACGTCAATATCTTTGCTACCTGTTTTTTTTTCACATAAAATTCTTCACGTAATCTGATATCGTTGTTGTTCACTTCTGCTCGGACTCCTCTTCTCGTCTATCTGCTCTCCCCCAATCCTCTCTTCTCTCTTTCTCTCGTAAAACTCGTTTTCTGATATACGTACGTGTGTTTTTCCCCTCTAAAACTCTCGTCTCCCCTCTCTTTAATATATCTGTTTATTTCCATTCTCTTCGTCCGTGTGTCACTCTCCTCCTCTGTACGTTTCTTTATTTTTTGATATCTTCCTTTGTATCCTCACTTAACTTCCGTAAACTTTGCTGCTCAGCTCTATCTTCACGTCACTCTTCCTGCTCTTGTTCTCCAGAATTACGTCTCCCACTTCTCTTTAATCTCATTTGCTCCACGTCTCCTTTTAGCTTTATCTATTATATTATGAAAATAATATAATAATGATTTGAATGTCCAATAAAATATAATCTTCTTTGCTCAATAATATCCGGTTGTGCTCGGTTTAGTCCTTTTTATCATTTTAAGCTTATTTTCTCAACTTTTATGCATTTGGACCTGGATTCCTAAAATATACATATATATACCAAAAAGTGTAATATTTTCCAGGAATCAATGTAAACACGCCCCTAATTATATATCAAATTAAGTTTAAAAATCACACTTATCAACAACCCCCTCTCCCGAGTGATAGATCACAAATATAATCATCATTCAATCCATGGCCAGTAGATTAAAAGCATTAAGAACAGGAAAACATAAATAAACCATATGGAAATCCAAATAAACTTCAATCAATTCATAATAAGTGTAGTTTCAAAACAAGCTACATCGTCTCCTATAAAATAGAATTAGCTCATACTAGAATTAATTAAACACATAGACATGTTCAAAGAATCCATAAAAACTGATAAAAGTTTAGAGATACAAAGCGATTTGAAAGCTATTCTTCGTTCTCCAATGAATGCCGCCGTCTCGTGATGAAATCTCTACTTTTTGCTCCGAGCCGTCGTCGTTTTTCTCTTCCTTCTTCAACCCTAGCCTCCTTTTTTCTATTCTCCACCTCTGTTTCTGAATATCCCTCGTGCCTTGGTGAATCTCCATTTTAAAATCCCGTGCATCAGATAAGGAAAGAAGCAAAAATTTCTAAAATTTCATTGGCGTAATTACGCCTCAAAGCTGGCGTAACTACGCCTGATGATGTGTCAAGAAGTGTGGCTTCCCGCGTGACATGCGTAATTACACCTAAAAGTGGCGTCTTTACGCCTGTAAAAATTCTCAAAAGCCGTAGCTTTGGCGTAGCTACGCCTAAATGAGGCGTAGTTACGCCTACTGAAATTCTTCAAACTTTGAAATCCCGTGGCTTAGGCGTCTTTACGCCTGATGCTTTGATGAAAAGCGTAGATTTTTTACTTCAATTCATCCTTTCTTTCCGCCATTTGCACCCTTTTAGTCCATAAATCATGTAATTACCTGGATTCCTGCAAGACAAAACAAAACAAAACCAAAAGCGTAATTCTGATCGAAAACTAACACTAGACCATGCAAAATAAGAAGAAATATAAGTGTATAAAATACACTTATCAAACCCCATAAACTTAAACTTTTGCTAGTCCCGAGCAAAACAATAAAAAAAAACAAAACAAAAACAAATCAAACAAAACTGATACGAAAGACACACAAAACAAAGTTGTAAAACCTTCCAATTGTATAGGCCTCAGAAATATTCATGCATATCACTTTCTCAAGAATTCTCAAGTGTGTGTGTGCTACCATTTCCATTTAATCATTAACTCAAAGCGCTATTTACTCACACAAATCAATAGGACTTTGCAAGGTATAGGTTCAAATTGCATTGTTCAAAAACAGAGTGTAGCTTTGATAAATGCTAACAATGCATCTAGACTAGGTAATGAGATGCTCATATGTGAATGTCAAAACCATGTTTATTACAAGTGTTTCTCGAGTGTCATAGGTTCGCTATTCATAACCTTCTTCACTAGTATATTAGACAAATGTGGCTTGATCAATAGGTCTTAATAAGCTTGTAACGTTAGGCTTCGGCTCATGGCTTCAAGAAAAGGGAAGGATATTCAAAGCAAGAGAGTAAGTTAAAATTATCATCAATTTGCGCATTCTCATCCAGCTTTCGATTCCTTCTATTGATGATTCATCAAATTTTTTTTTTTTCCATTTCAATTCATCCTCTTTTCTCATCCTCCTCATCATTATTCACCTCATTATTTTTCTCTTTTTTTTTTTTTCATTGTTACTCCACTTCTAATTTTCAATTATGATCATAGGAGATATTTGAACTTTTAAAGCGCAATAGAAGCTTACTCCCTTGACGGTGGGAAATAGTGTATAAGCTCTCAACAAGGTGGTTGATGTGGTATCTTGAAATGATGTCGAATGGGGTTATTCATGTGCCTAAACACATGCCATTCGATTTGTATTAAGATCAAAAGGGTAACTAAAGATAAAATGATGTCATTTGGTGGCTTCAAAGGCTCAAACGATCAAAAAATTGCCTAAATCATTCCTAAGCCACATATGTCTGTATTTCGCCTAAAAGGTTACTATAGTAAGTTCTATACTACTCTCAATTCACAAATAACTTACATGATTTGGCCAATATGCTCAAATTGCATCTGAAAACCATGGTAATATCAGAAAAAAAAAATTGAATGAGATTCTAAAAGATATTGCAACCAATTCAATCCTCATTCTTTTCTACTTAAGCTCAAAGGGGCTACTATGGCAAATTTCTATCAATGAATCAAGGCCCAAATTATCAAGAATCGCCTATATCATTTATGTGTTCGTTCAAATCATCATTGATTAACCAAATGGTCATGGTCTTTAGTGCATGAATATGTGAGAACTCAAGAGCAACGTGAAAACATGAAAATTTTAAAAAATTTCACAAGTCAACTTAATTTTTCATCATTGGCCTAAACTGACTCGTAATACAACTTATGACACGCAAAACTAAACAGAATCTAAACCAAGACAAACCAAACAAAATAAGGAAAACAAGCAAACAAAAACAACAGGAATCCAAGTAATTTGAGACAGTTCAAAGTACCCACTAAACTTAGAAATGTGCATTGTCCTCAATGCATACACATGACGAAAGATATAGAACGATGCATACCTAAGCGACGATCGTCATTGGTCATCGTCATCCATATCATCTGGGGGCGGTTGTGGAAATGGTGGTGGCTGGAACGCCGGCG
Organism: Haberlea rhodopensis; assembly: GCA_907163345.1. Classification (NCBI taxonomy): domain Eukaryota; kingdom Viridiplantae; phylum Streptophyta; class Magnoliopsida; order Lamiales; family Gesneriaceae; genus Haberlea; species Haberlea rhodopensis. The sequence goes on along the minus strand of CAJQUN010000004.1, from coordinate 19,700,766 downwards.
GCTGTGGAAACGCTCTATGAGGAAACTCCTGAGCGAGGGCTGATGTGAAGTCCACTACAAAGTTCATGTAGGTGTATTGACGCTGCTGGAACGCCTCTTGGCGCTGCATGTATACCTCATGACTTTGGTGGGACAACAACCTTAGATGAAGAAATTTCGAATTTTGTTGGATAAGCAAGACCCCTCTTTGCAACCCCCTAAACTTGCTTCCTTGCACGAATGGACTCCAAAATGCTGCAATTAATCGACAAAAATATAGACTTTAGAGGTTGGATAGCTTAATTAAGAGAGATTGAAGAGACAAGTTGGGAATTGAGATGGTGGTGGAAAGAGGCGTGAGTTAGGGTTGAAGGTGGAAGAGAGTTTCTGAAAATGATTCTCCCAATTCAGACTTAAAATATGCGAGGCATAATTACGCCGCAAGAAAGGTGTAATTACGCCTACTGTTCGGCTTTTATTTTTTATTTATTTTTTTTATGAAAAATGGCAGGCGTAACTACGCCAAAAACAGGCGTAGTTACGCCTACGCTATGGCATTTTTTTATTTTTCGAAAAATTGGCAGGCGTAATTACACCCGTAGTTACGCCTGTGCTACGGCTTTTCAAAACAAAAAAATTTTTTGTGGCGTATTTACTCCTGAAAAGGCGTAAATAGGCCCCTTTTTTTATATGAAAAAAATAAAAAAAAATAAAGGATACAGAATTTGGGTTGCCTCCCAAAAAGCGCTTATTCTATAGTTCTCAGCCCGACTGTCTTCCATTCCTTCAGTTAGGCTCGCTCAGATGAACCTGGTCCACGTCTCTTACTTCTTCCCCAAAATAATGCTTCAAACGCTGCCCATTTGCTTGAAATGTGTGACCGCCTTTGCATTTCAGTTCAATTGCTCCATATGGGGTCACTTTCTCAATAGTGAACGGCCAGACCATCGTGACTTCAACTTTCCTGGGAATAGTCGGAGACGAGAGTTATAAAGAAGCACTTTCTGACCAGGAATGAACTCTCTTCTCACGATTTGCTTGTCATGCCAATTCTTCGTTCGCTCCTTGTAAATTTTAGCATTTTCATAAGCTTCATTGCGAAACTCATCCATTTCAGTGAGTTGTAGCAACCTTTGCTTACCAGCAGCCTTCAAATCAAAGTTTAGCTTCTTTATGGCCCAGAAATCCCGATGCTCCAACTCTACCAGTAAGTGACGTGCTTTCCCAAAGACTAGACGATATGGGGACATCCTATGGGAATTTTGAATGAAGTTCGGTATGCCCATAATGCATCATCCAATTTCAGAGCCCAATCGTTTTGGTTGATGCTGACAGTCTTTTCTAAAATTAGCTTAATTTCTTGGTTAGAGATTTCAGCTGTGGCCATTAGTCTGTGGATGATAAGCCAATGCAATCTTATGCCTCATAGTGTATTTCGTCATCAAAGCACTGAAGATCTTGTTACAGAAGTGGGTCCCTTCATCACTTACAATCGATCTCGGAGTGCCAAACTTTGTAAAGATGTTATTTTGCACAAACTTAACCACGACATGAGCGTCATTAGTTGATGTGGCAATCGCTTCAACCCACTTAGAAACATAGTCCACTGCTAGCAAAATATATGACTGCCCACAAGATGGTGGAAACGGGCCCATGAAATCAATAACCCATACATCGAAATTTCTATTTCCAAGATATTTGTCAACGGCATCTCATTGAGTTTGGAAATATTACCAATGCGTTGACAACGATCACACGTTTTCAACAAAATATAACTGTCTCGATGTAGCTCTGGCCAATAGAAACCCGATTGAAGAACTTTTGCTGTCGTCCTTGATGCTCCAAAATGTCCTCCATAAGGTGTTGAGTGACACTTTTCTAGAATCTCTTTTGATTCCTCCTGAGTTACACATCGCCTGACAATTTGGTCTGCACAGCCTTTGAATACATACGGTTCATCCCAGTAATAATTCTTCACGTCATGATAGAATTTTTTCCTTTGCTGATAAGTGAGGTTTTGGAGGCAATATACCACACGACAAATAGTTAGCAAAATCAGCATACCACGGGGTTTTAGTACCTACCTCAAAGAGATGTTCATCAGGAAAGTTCTCTTGTATGACTCCATTATCCATTTGATTCTCCAACTCCAAACGAGATAAGTGATCTGCTACTTGATTCTCACTGACCTTTTTATCCAAGATCTCGAAATCAAACTCTTGAAACAACAAGATCCATCGAATCAACCGGGGTTTCGCATCCTTCTTTGCAAAAAGATAACGAATAGCTGCATGATCTGTGTAAACTATGACATTTGTCCCAATCATAGATGCTCTAAACTTGTCGAATGCAAACACCACAGCTAAAATCTCTTTCTCGATGGTCATGTAATTCTGTTGGGCTCCATCAAGAGTTCTGCTTGCATAGTAAATTGCCCTAAACATCTTATCTCTCTTTTGCCCCAATACTGCTCCCACAGCATAGTCGCTGGCATCACACATTAAAACAAATGGCTCCTTCCAATCCGGCACTATGATAATCGGTGCTGATATAAGTGCTTTCTTTAGCCTGTTAAATGCCTGCAAACACAAATCATCAAAGACAAAAGGTGAGCCTTTTTCTAACAAATTACACAAGGGCTTAGCTATTTTAGAAAAATCTTTAATAAAACAGCGATAAAACCCGGCATGTCCAAGGAAGCTCCTAATAGCCTTCTCATTGTTCGGAGGTGGAAGCTTTTCAATTGCAACCACTTTTGCTCGATCTACTTCAAGTCCTTGAGATGACACTTTATGGCCAAGGACAATACCCTCTTGCACCAAAAAAGTGACATTTCTCCCAATTTAACACGAGGTTCTTTTCTTGGCAGTACTGTAACACAAGAGATAGGTTATACAAAAAATGGTCAAAAGAAGAACCAAATACCGAAAAGTCGTCCATGAAGACTTCTAGGATCTCCTCCACCATATCTGAAAACATCGCCATCATGCACCGTTGAAAGGTAGCAGGTGCGTTGCATAAACCAAAAGGCATTCTTCTAAACGCAAAAGTGACATATGGACAAGTATATGTTATCTTCTCTTGATCCTCGGGGTCTATGGCAATTTGATTGTACCCTGAATAGCCATCTAAGAAACAGTAATAACAATAACCGGCTAACCTGTCGAGCATCTGATCAATAAATGGAAGAGGGAAGTGGTCCTTACTTGTGGCCTTGTTGAGTTTCTTATAGTCAATGCAAACTCGCCACCCCGTCACAGTTCGAGTTGAGATCAACTCATTATTTTCATTTCTTACCACTGTCATCCCTCCTTTCTTTGGCACAACCTGTATTGAGGAGACTCATGCACTATCTGAAATAGCATAAATAATCCCAGCATTTAACAATTTAAGCACTTCTGCTTTTACTACCTCCTTCATTGCTGGATTCAACCGCCTTTGATGATCAATGGGGGGAACGAAGGAATCCTCCATAAGTATTTATGCATGCATAAAGACGGGCTAATCCCCTTGATATCAGCGACCAACCCAAAGCAGATTTAAATGTCCTCAATACACGTAATAATTTATCTTTCTCTAAAGAGCAAAGAGACGAAGCTATAATTACCGGGGGTGTCGAATTCTCACCCAAGAAGGCATAAGTAAGGTGGGCAGGTAGTTCTTTCAATTCCGAGCTTGCCTTTGTATCTTCTTTGACTGATGTATCTCGTACATCTTCCTCTGTTCCAGCAGTGTTGTTCTCTTTATGCAAGCTTTTAAGTGCTTCCACTTGCTCAGAAAGATCAGATTCAGTTGCATCTACTTGCATAATAGAGTTGACCATGCAATTCTCCAATGGATCCTCAGGTATTGTTCCTACTTCAAAGTTATGCACACGTGAGTCAATAACATCCAAAAACTTGCAAGTGCTTACCTCGTCAGGTCCCTTCAGAGCCTTGTAAATATTAAACATTACTTCTTCTCCTCCAACTCTCAAGGATAATTCCCCTCTTTGGACATCGATAAGTGCCCTGCCTGTTGCTAAGAATGGTCTCCCCAAAATTAATGGAACATCTGCATCTTCTTCCATGTCTGGAACCACAAAATCTGCAGGGAAAATAAATTTGTCCACTTTCACAAGCACATCTTCAATTATCCCTCTAGGATATGTAAGAGACCTATCCGCCAATTGCAATGTGATTGTAGTAGGCTTTACTTATCCAATCCCTAAACTCCTGAAAATAGATAAAGGCATTAAATTAATACTTGCACCTAAATCACATAATGCCTTTTGAATGTAGAACTACCAATAATACAAGGAATAGTAAAACTCACTGGATCTTTCAATTTTTGTGGTAGCTTCTTTTGGAGGATTGCACTACATTCTTCTGTGAGATTCACGGTCTCAAATTCCTCAAGCTTCCTCTTCTGTGCCATTATGTCCTTCATAAACTTTGTATAATTAGGCATTTGTTGCAACGCCTCAGCAAAAGGAATATTAATGTGGATTTTCTTGAAAATCTCCAAGAATTTTGCAAACTGGTCATCTATGGCCTTTTTTCCGAAAACGTTGAGGAAATGGAAGTGTAGGCTTGAACATAGGAATCTTTTCAGATAGCGTGGCTTGCTTCTCCTTTTCAACTTCCTTGGGGATTTCAACCTGAATTTGAGTCTTCTCAACAAATGGCTCAACAACCTGTGTTGGTTCTACATCCCCAAGTTCTTTACCACTTCTCAATGTCACGGCATTGCACTGCTCCTTTGGGTTCACTTCGGTGTTGCTAGGAAATGTCCCTCTTTGTTGGTTGTTCATGGCATTAGCAGGTTGCCCAATTTGCACCTCAAGAGACTTCATTGTAGCACCCATGTTGTTCATGTGACCCTCAATCATATCAAGCCTTGACTCATTCTTGTCAAGCCTCAATGCCGAGCTTTGAACAAAATTACCCACCAAATCTTCAAATGATGGTTTACCTTCATTCTTTTGTGGAGCATATCCAGGTGGTGGAGTCAGAGCATTATTGTTGTTGGCATATGAGAGCTTATCATTATTGCGGAACCCTTGTTGGTACGGATTGCTTCTGTAGTTGTTATTGTTGTTGGGATACCGATTGTTTATGAAATGAGCTTGTTCTTGGTCTGCTTCCCTTGACAACTCAATTCCAGCTGCAGCTGCAGCCGATTCAATAGTGGGTTGTGCTCCTTGCTTGGTCAGAGCTGCTACCTGTGTGGTTAGTGCAGACAATTGTGCAGAAAGTGTAGTAAAATGATCAACCTCATACATACCTATGGGTTTCCTCGCCATGGCTCGCTCACTGGGCCACTGGAAGCTGTTGGCTGACATCTCCTCAAGTAATTCAAAAGCAGTATCTGCAGTCTTAGAAAATAGTGTTCCTCCTGCTGCAGCAATGATCCTAGTTGGTCCATTCAACCCATTGTAAAATAACTGAATATGCACCCAGTTTTCATAGTTGTGTTGTGGGCACCTCCTCAATAAATCATTAAATCGCTCCCATGCCTCATATAGTTGTTCAGAATCAATTTGTCTGAACATACTGATTTCGGTTCTCAATTGAGCTGACTTAGCTGGGGGGAAGAACTTCGAGAGAAATTTTGATGCCATTTCCGCCCATGTACAAATACCACCAAATGGAAGAGATTGTAGCCAACTTCTTGCATGGTCCCTAAGAGAGAAAGGGAACAACCGCAGTCTCACAGTATCTTCCGGAACACCATTCATTTTTACAGTATCAGCTATCTCCAAGAATATCCTCAAATGCAAGTTGGGGTCTTCAACAGGGGAACCACCAAACTGATTCTGTTGCACCATACTTATCAATGCCGGCTTAAGTTCAAAGTTGTTGGCATTGATAGTCTGGCGAGCTATCCCATAGTAATTGTTGTTGACCGATGGTTTGAAATAATCTCTGATCGCCATTTGAGGTTCAACAAGTTGTTGCGGAGGTGGTACGTTGTTGTCTCTATTTGCAGCCATTTCTATCAATTCCTCCCTTCTCGTTTTTCTCATTCTTCTTGCAGTTCTCTCGATCTCAGGATCAAACAGCAACGATTCAGGAGTAGTATATTTTTGCATGCACTGCAAAATCTCAGAAATGGTAAAAATCAATCCATAGTAAAAGGAATAAAGCTCTAAATTAAAACCAAGATTAATTGGTACAGTATCAGATTGTACTAAATAAATCAATCCCCGGCAACGGCGCCAAAAACTTGTTGCGTAAAATCCTTTACCGCAAGCGCACGGTAGTCATGTTTTAGTATAAAAGATGTCGAACCCACAGAGATTGAATAAATAGTTAAATCTAAGTACTGAATTAAAATAATCCTTGCTTTATTTAGAGAATCGAATGGTTGAGTGTTATGCGAATAATAAAAATCAATTAACTAACGATGATCAAATATTTAGTTGAAAAGAAATCAATTAGAGACAAATCTAGGAGTACGATTTCACTTGTTCATCTACTACACTTATCATTCCTTGATTTCCATGTTATGGATTTTCCTAGTTTACTAGCTGAGAATCCTTATTTATTTCTACTCCCTCTCCCGAGTGTTATGCAGAAGTAATCATCTAACATCAATCTTGATATCCCTATCTAAGATCAATTATCAAACAATTGTAAATGCGCAGTAATTCCTTTAATGACTTCTATGGAGTTATAGGCCTCTCAAACAATATAACTACCACGATATGAATTCCTTCTTTCCTATTCACAACCACCTCTCCCTAGTGATAGATCACAAATATAATCATCATTCAATCCATGGCCAGTAGATTAAAGCTTTAAGAACAGGAAAACATAAATAAACCATATGAAATCCAAATAAACTTCAATCAATTCATAATAAGTGTAGTTTCAAAACAAGCTACATCGTCTCCTAGAAAATAGAATTAGCTCATACTAGAATTAATAAACACATAGACATGTTCAAAGAATCCATAAGAACTGATAAAAGTTTAGAGATACAAAGCGATTTGAAAGCTATTCTTCGTTCTCCGATGAACTCCGCCGTCTCGTGATGAATTCTCTACTTTTTGCTCCGAGCCATCGTCGTTTTTCTCTTCCTTCTTCAACCTAGCCGCTTTTTTTCTATTCTCCACCTCTGTTTCTGAATATCCCCCGTGCCTTGGTGAATCTCCATTTTAAAATCCCGTGCATCAGATAAGGAAAGAAGCAAAAATTTCTAAAATTCCATTGGCGTACGCCTCAAATTTGGCGTAACTACGCCTGATGATGTGTCAAGAAGTGTGGCTTCCCGCGTGACAGGCGTAATTACGACTGAAAGAGGCGTCTTTACTCTTGTAAAAATTCTCAAAAGCCGTAGCTTTGGCATAGCTACGCCTAAATGAGGCGTAGTTACTCCTACTGGAATTCTTCAAACTTTGAAATGTCGTGGCTTAGGTGTCTTTACGCCTGAATCAGGCGTAATTACGCCTGATGCTTTGATGAAAAGCGTAGATTTTTTACTTCAATTCATCCTTTCTTTCCGCCATTTGCACCCTTTTAGTCCATAAATCATGTAATTACCTGGATTCCTGCAAGACAAAACAAAACAAAACCAAAAGCGTAATTCTGATCGAAAACTAGCACTAAATCATGCAAAATAAGAAGAAATATAAGTGTATAAAATACACTTATCACCTATATAATTTATTGATACTAATTATACATAAAATGTAAGGCCTCTCTACCTTAACAGCGAAATCAAGATATAAACAGGGCTAAATATGTATTAGAGACATCTCAGAGTTCTGGTTGTTATGTGAGCTCAAAGTAATTACAGGCCAAAAAATAAAACTTCGATAGTTAGTTAGTTACATTCCCAAAATGAATGTTAAGACTAACAAAAATCCTGTATTCTATCTTCTTTCATATCTTCTTCAGCTCAAGTTCAACCCAACCCTTAGCCCCTTTGGTCCAAAAGCGTACCTACAGGAACAACTCACCATGAGCATATATATATCACCACTTAACACAATTCAACTTAATAAAATAATTAAGCGCATGAGACAAATAATAGATATGCTCCTTGATCGCCACATTAGTACATTTCATTGTTGTTCCTGTTTCACAAACTTATGCACAAAATCATTAGTTCACAATATAATGATCGATAACGCGTTTCCAATTATATCCACAATATTCCACATTAATCACTAGAATTGTGACTGTTCCGGCCCCAATACAACAGCGGAATTTTAGGACCCCTCGCTTCGACATATAGCGGCATCATATGATATCCCTCGCTTCGACAATGACAGCGGCATGTTACCTCGCTTAGACATGACAGCGGCAAATATCATATTACCATCGCTTCATATGACAGCGGCAAGTACCTCCCTCGCTCGGAGATAAAGGCTACCGGAACATTCATCAATTCCATCACATTAATCAAACACAATAGTTGATTCCATTATCACAGTAAATCACAGTCATTTCACATATACCATCACGTATAAGGATTCACTATCCACAATATACATAATCAAAGGTATGGCACGTTTTACCGTCCGATGCTCGTACGTCTCACTACGTACCTTAGTTTCAAAAGTGGAGAAGTTGTATAACTTTATCTCCTCGATGTTGTTGGTACCTGGGATGGCTCTACACAACCATACAAATCAATATTAGATGCCAATTATAGTCCAATATCCAACATCCCACCAAAAATCACACTAACCCAAACAAACCCATTTCAAACCCTTTTTAAATCCTACCAAAACTCAAACCAAACACTTCAAGAACAACAAGAAGTGATATATAAACATCCTAGGCATTAAATCTTACCAAGAATCACCAAAATGAAACTTTTGCAAGCACTTCCTTCCCACTTAGAAGCCAAAATCGAGTTTGGAGGGGAAAGTAAGGGTTTGGGAGAGATTGGGGATTTTGAATGAAGGGATAAAGTGGAATAAAAGGGGGTGAGGTAAAGGGTTAGACTTTCATTAAAATTTGTACCCCAACAATTAAGATGATGTAAATTATACCCCAACATGGTATTTTAAACACATTTCACCACAATGCACCAAATTCCAATTAAATGCATGTTTCACAAAATAAATGACTACCAACACATGTAAGCCATTGAAACACCCAATTACCCAACATGCATAACATGTACCCTGAAATGCTCTACCAGCCCACATGACCAAGCATTTCCACATGGCAATTAATTCTAACACATAAGGCAATTACCACCATAATTAATCATATTTAATCATATGAACACAATTAATGCCTTAAACACAATTAATCATTTCGGGGACATCACATAAAATTGGTAAGAAACCTATATAACTTCGGTACTAATTATACATAAAATTGGTGTGAAACCTATAAAACATTGGTACTTATTACAAATGAAATTGGTATGAAACCAAACCAATTTCATTTGTAATATGTACCAAAATTCTATAGGATTCATACCTATTTTATGTATACTTAGTACCGAAATTGTATGGGTATCATACCAACTTCACGTGTAATAAGTATCGAAAATAGTATAAGTTCCATACCAATTTATGTGTAACTAGTACCAAAATTATATAGGATTCATACCAATTTTATATGTAACTAGCACCAAAATTTTATATATTTCATACTAACTTCAAGTGTAATAAGTACCAAAATGGTATTATTCTCATACCAATTTCATGTGTAATAAGTACTAAAATTGTATAGGATTCATACCTATTTTATGTATACTACCGAAATTAGTAACAAAATTGTACATGTTTCATATCAATTTCATGTGTAAAACTATCAAAATTGCATTGGTTTCATGCCAATTTTATGTATACTTACTACCAAAGTTATATAGGTTTCTTACCAATTTTATGTATAATTAGTACCAAAATTATATAGGTTTCATACCAAGTTTACGTGTAATTAGTACCAAAATTTTATATGTTTCATACCAATTTTATGCATACTTAATACAGAAGTTGTGTAAGTTTCATACCAATTTTATGTATACTTAGTACCAAAATTATATATGTTTTATACAAATTTCACGTGTAATAAGTACCAAACAGTATATATTTAAAGTGTAACTAGTACCAAAATTGTATAGGTTTTATATCAACTTCATATGTAACTAATACCAAAATTGTATAGGTTTCATACCAACTTCACGTGTCAGAAAGCAAGGGTATTTTAGTATTTTATATGAATAGGGAGTTTGTAAGGTCGTACCGTATTATCGGAAATCATGTTTAACTTCTCAACAATTATGTTATTCATCTTATGTCAAATCATGTGGTTGATAATAAACATGAGGAATATTATCTTTGATAACAACTCGATATCATACATAACATTTTGTAAATGTGATGTCCCGTGTACATTAATTTGTTACTTAGTTAGAAATTAATCAATGAGAATATAATATAATTAATGAGAGTAAAAATTGACCTTGTACATGTCAATTGACAGTCGGGTCAGAACATGGTGAATGCCAAATTGGAATATTCGGATTAACACCGAAATTTTATTAAAATAATTTAAAAATATAAAATTCGTATTAAATCAAAAGCTTTAATTTTTTTGTGATTAAAATAAGGACACAAGGTCATGTGTGGACTGTATATGTAATAGACATGCACCAGTACACCGGTGACACCCCGATATTCATAATTGGTTGGGAATTAATATATATCGGTGTAGGACATAAAACACATAACAAAACATGTAAAAACACATACTGAATCGCGGACACACACTAAAAGGTGCGGAAACATGCACTTCTCGCGCGACCACCGAACACCGCGTGTAAATCAGCTCTGTTCGCCGCCGTACGACCACCTCTCAACGAGCCCGACCTACCACCGTGTTCACAACTCAGAGGCGCAACATTCCATACCAAATAATTGAATTTTTGTGTTCGAAAAGTGGTTCTATTTTGACCTGGAACGGACCAAATCGCGCAGACTAGGGTTTGAGGAACTCTGGTTCGAATTCTTCGATTCTACAACACATTGGACGAAGCCATATACCAAATCTCTTCACCTCACCTGGACGAAGCTTTCTGAACCGGTCGCCGCCCATAAAGTTGCCGGAGCTCGCCGGAATCGGCTGACAAGCGAGCGTGATACTGTGCGCGAAGGGGTAAAATTTGATATCCGATTTTCCGACTTTACTTCGATAATTACCAGTTAATTTGGACTATAATTATTGAAAAAAAATTGATTAGTGAAAAATAATTTAGCAAATTAAATTATGATGTAATCACATCAATTTAATTACCCTAAATTGATTAAGCTGTGACTAAAATTGATAAGCCATTTTTAATGATTAGTTTATTGAATTGTGAATTTATATTGATATGCAGTAACTACTTCGACCCTACAAGCTCAAGTACCCTTGTAGATCGAGAAAGAAAGGTATGTTTCGATCGGATAACATACGACAGGTATCTGTATCATTTGATATATGATTTGTTGTTGAATTATGTGAATTACGTGGCTACATGATTTATTTAAATTATGTGGCATTTATAGCATGCATGACTGGCACATCGGTGTATGAAAAATAAATGTTGTTAACACACCATTTTTATACATAGATCGATGCGTGACATACACGTTGAGCTATATCCTTGAATACCCTGATATTTCTTGGATTTTGATATCGATCATTGGGGATTACTATGTTGGCATTACATGGCCTGATAGGCATGGGGAATCGTGGTCCCCTTTGATTGATATGATTTGTTGAGACAGGGATTGGTGGCACCATGCTGATGTCATCCTGAATATCGCTATATGATTATGTGATATCAGGACCAGGGGTTGGTGGCGCTTTGCCGACGTCCATCCATCTGGATACCCTATAGGCTTGACAGGCTCGAGTTATTATGATATGGTTGGAATTTCGTTTATTGATTCAGATATACCCAGTGGATTTGTGTACGGTATGATACCGACATGACATGGCATGCATTGCATTGTATTGCATTGCATTATATCGTATATCATTTTATAGATATATATTGTATTTCTTTTGATCGTTCCATATTGGGCTTTGGCTCACCCCCAAGGGGGGCTATTATTATATTTGTGTGTGGACAATGGCAGGTAGTACAGGTGACCAGGAAGCCAGAGAGGGCACGTCTGATGTGAGTCACACTTGAGGTTTTACTCTTGTTTGTCCCAGTAGTCTTTGTACCATGGGTGTATCCCTGGAGTGAGATGAGTTTATTTTAGTTTATTTTAGCCTAGTATAGATATGTGTCTAGTAGTTTGATTTGTGTATGCTGGATATTAACTTATGGTATCTATAAATATTTTCAATATATCTATATTGGTATTGGTGGTATGTTCCTCATGCGGTGAGGTCATGCCGAAATTTTAGGGCCACATATTAATAAATATTAGACAAATATTCCGATGTTTACGCTATAATTATCATTGTGCGATCATTAATCACATAATTAGGATTGGGCCCTCACAGTATGGTATCAGAGCATAACTGGGAATGCTAAACTTTTGAGTCTTGTGTACACGTGATTAGGCATAAATAAACGTGTGCTCTTGTATTTGAAATATTTGACTTATTTGCTCTAACGTGGCTTGGTATGATGTTACATGACATTGATATGTGAATATGTTTATTTTGTGTAGTATTGATATTACTCACTATATTAATACTATACTATTGTGAATAAACTGTTATATGTGTTAGCATGAGGTAGGGAAAGAGTGTACTCTGAGACCTACTATCAATGAACTGTTGAATGATTTTGGAGTTTGTTTGAATAAATTAATGTATAGTATTGATATCAATTATGGTATTAATGCTATATAAATTGAATGTAAATGAATATGGTTAGGGCAATGTAATTGTTCCTAAACCTATTAGAAGTAACAACGTGGAACAATAGATTTGTTATGTGATGTAATGTCCTTGGATTTTATCCAGATTGAGATAGAGTTCCCGGACATAGAGCCATCTACATTTTCTATATATGAGATGCTGAAAAATGTTGAAGGAAGACTTTAAGAAAATGAAGTATGGGTTCGACATTGTTACAACTATTGAGATTTATTTTGTTGACATAAATCATATGAAAGCATCGTTAGATGTTGTACGAATATGATTATTTAAATTGAGATATTTTGGGAATATTGTTGATGTTGTATCCTTCGAATAATTTCCCTTGTATCACTTTATATTTGGAATGAACTCGAACGACGAATTACAACAAAGATATCATTCAAAAATGGCAAAATGGGTATTAGTCATTTCTTTCTCATCTTCAGATCCGAAATAGCCAACCACTTTATATTTAAGTTGGGGAGATTAATTTTTTTAGATCAAAGAATATCTGATTCCGTATGAATTTTTTTAAAGAAAGTATATACTTATCCTTCTGACATACTATTGTTGTTTGGATAATAATATGATTATCCGGTGAATGATCGAAACTACTGATGATCACTTTCATGATGTAGTTCCATTTTCTTCGCTTAATATGTGTGCGGTTTATATCCTTGTTGTCCAAGCTTAAATTCATTTAAAATTGTGATATTTCATAATTCGATTGATATGAAGCAAATTATGAGTGATGAATTAATATTAAATTTAATAACCAAGTTGAACTTTTAAATTGGTTGTCATGCAGATGTAGCACATATGTGTGACACGTTCTTATTAAAGAAATCATGTACATATGTATCGACGATATCTGGACTCTGTGCAAAGAATTAAATCAATGATAACATAGTTGATTAATTTTTTGTTGACATAGACATGCCGATCCAATATTTTAGCAAATTTTATTTGTTTCATACTCGGAACTGACATGGACCTATGCACGTATGTGTAATGGATCCTGTGTTCAAGGAATGATGATTTTCTTTGTTATGGATTTGGATAGAATTTGCAAGGACCCGAATATTACCTCGGCATAGACTCCGTGCATTTGTGGTAAGGTTTTGGGAAAGATTCTGCATATATTTCCAAAGAGATGAGTAAGAATCTCGATTTAGGAATCATGACTATTTCAAAGATTTTTATGTGTATAAAATTATTCGACTAGAATGAGTCGAAATTATTATGATATTTTGTATGATTATGAATTTCAGTTCTTTACGTATGCTAATGGATCTGCACTTTGAGTAGTATCAGGTGTCAATCCAAATGCTCGATCTATGGTTAAGCCATACGAGTCTTCTAATTTTGGATATTTTCATGGACTCGATGTAAGGACCGTAGTTCCTTAAGTGCGGATTAAAGGCGTAATTAAAAATTTCCATGCATAAACAGAGTATGAAGGTTGTGTTGATGCCCTGAGCTATTAAATTACAGTGCCAAAATAAAGTTACAAAAGGGATTAGTTACATTCCCAACCAATGGATGCTAATCCTATAGCTTTACACTACTCCTAGAGTAGATACTATGCAAAAGAATAAGCCTGCTACCAAGAGCACTCCTCACTAGCTCATCGCATCAACCCGCCTTAGCCCCTTCCGCCCAAAGTACCTACAGGAACAACCCAAAACCATGAGCATGTATATAAATCATATCCACAATAATATGATCATAATTCAATGCATAAACCGTAAATGCAATTCACTTCCTGTATTTAACACATTTAAAAGCTCCCTTGGTTGTCCCTGTATCACAATAATAATCAAAGGATTATAATGCCAATATGCATGTCATGACATGTATCCATTCCGTGTATATCCATGGCCAATTTCCAGTCTTATTATATCAGTGGCATAATACCCCTCGCGTTAACATGACAGCGGAAATGCTCGTCGCTTAGACAATACCAGCGGCACTAATATCCCTCGCTATAAATATGACAGCGGTCGTGTTCTTCGCTTCATATTAGCGGCAAATATTCTCTCATCGCTACGGTATGACAGCGGCAAGTATTCACATCGCTACGCCACTGACGGCAAGTATTCTCCATCACTGGAATATAAATCCCGACTCACAATCATATGCAACAATGCATCCAATATACACATGCAACCAAAATGCATGACCAAACCATGTATGCAATCCATGATGCATAAACAAGACCCCATATGCAACCACAATGCATAATCAATTCCATGTGTGCAACCATAATGCATAACCAATTCAAAGCGTAATAAATACGTTTTACCGTCCGATGCCCGTACGTCTCACTACGTACCTTAGTTCTAAAAGTGGAGATGTTGTGGGACTTTATCTCCTTTGTTGTGTGGCTACCTGGGATGGTTCTACACAATCACATGAATCCATATTAGAAGCCAATAAATGAACCATTACCAAAAACATCATCATTTAGAACAAAATCCCAAAACCCACAATTTATGCCTTGCGATCGCTCGGTTCCTAAGCCCCGATCGATCGCTAAGTGAAGAAAAATAGGCATCCAAGTACTGCCTCCACCGATCGATTGAGATTTTGTCTCGATCGATCGAGACATCACACTTCGATCGATCGGAACTTTTTCCCGATCGATCGGTGAGCTCGTTTCAAGCCTTGTTCAGGCTCTGCCCTGCTCGATCGATCGAGCAGCCCTGTTCCTGCGAGAAATTCCATGTATGAGCTTCCAACAACACCTTAACTCACATACAACCAAGATCAACCACCATTCTCAACATTTAACCACAAAACAACCTTAAAATACATCCCCCAAGCATAAACAACATGATGGACCAAGATCCACCCTTTTAACCCCAAAAACAAGCTATAAACTCAACCAAAACCCAACAAGACTTCACCATAATGCAAGCTTACCACTTGAGCTTTAAGTTTTTGGCAAGAACTCCCAAAAAGACCCCTTTTTCAAAGCTTTCTCCTCCTCTCTTCTTGCAGAAACGAAAATGGAAGCCTTTTCGGATAAAGGGGGGGGGGGGGGGGGGGGGGGGGGGTGGGGGGGTTGAGGGATATAAAGTTGATAGAGAGGGGTGATGGGATATAAAGGTATGCAAGTGGCTCCCTTGCCATGCTATATGATTTAAATGTGTATCAAGACACAAGCATGATATATAAAATACCCCAACATGATATTTTAAAAACATTTTACCACTATGCACCAAAATCACCATTAAAATCATGATTTACCAAAAATTACAACCAACACATTTAAACCATTATAACACCCAAACACCCAACATGTATAACATGCACCCTGAAATGCCCTACCGGGTCATGCCTACCATGTGACAAGCATTTCACCAAGATAATTAGCCCCAACACATAATCAAATTATCACCATAAAATCACATAAACATAATTAATGCCCAAAAAAGCAATTAATTATTTCGGGGATATCACAATACTCCCCTACTTATAAGATTTCGCCCTCGAAATCGCATGCACTTACCCAAATCGAAACTAAACATAAATCACATACCAGAGAATAGTTTCGGGTAGTGCTGCACCATATGTTGCTCCGTCTCCCACGTGGCCTCCTCGACACCCCTGCGATCCCACTGTACCTTTACCATTGGTATCACTTTGTTCCGAAGCCTGCGATCAGCCCTATCCATAATCCTGACTGGTCGTTCCTCATATGATACATCAGAATCCAACTGAACCTCGGAAGGTGCAATACATGCGACGGATCCGGCTCATACTTCCGTAGCATAGATACATGAAACACGTCGTGAATACCAGACAACGACGGTGGCAGTGCCAAATGGTAAGCCAAGGTACCGATGCGCTGTAAGGACCCTAGTTCCTTAAGTGCGGATTAAATGCGTAATTAAAAATTTCCATGCATAAACAGAGTATGAAGGTTGTGTTGATGCCCTGAGCTATTAAATTACAGTGCCAAAATAAAGTTACAAAAGGGATTAGTTACATTCCCAACCAATGGATGCTAATCCTATAGCTTTACACTACTCCAAGAGTAGATACTATGCAAAAGAATAAGCCTTCTACCAAGAGCACTCCTCACTAGCTCATCGCATCAACCCGCCTTAGCCCCTTCCGCCCAAAGTACCTACAGGAACAACCCAAAATCATGAGCATGTATATAAATCATATCCACAATAATATGATCATAATTCAATGCATAAACCGTAAATGCAATTCACTTCCTGTATTTAACACATTTAAAAGCTCCCTTGGTTGTCCCTGTATCACAATAATAATCAAAGGATTATAATGCCAATATGCATGTCATGACATGTATCCATTCCGTGTATATACATGGCCAATTTCCAGTCTTATTATATCAGTGGCATAATACCCCTCGCTTAGACAATACCAGCGGCACTAATATCCCTCGCTATAAATATGACAGCGGTCGTGTTCTTCGCTTCATATTAGCGGCAAATATTCTCCCATCGCTACGGTATGACAGCGGCAAGTATTCACATCGCTACGCCACTGGCGGCAAGTATTCTCCATCACTGGAATATAAATCCCAACTCACAATCATATGCAACAATGCATCCAATATACACATGCAACCAAAATGCATGACCAAACCATGTATGCAATCCATGATGCATAAACAAGACCCCATATGCAACCACAATGCATAATCAATTCCATGTGTGCAACCATAATGCATAACCAATTCAAAGCGTAATAAATACGTTTTACCATCCGATGCCCGTACGTCTCACTACGTACCTTAGTTCTAAAAGTGGAGATGTTGTGGGACTTTATCTCCTTTGTTGTGTGGCTACCTGGGATGGTTCTACACAATCACATGAATCCATATTAGAAGCCAATAAATGAACCATTACCAAAAACATCATCATTTAGAACAAAATCCCAAAACCCACATTTTATGCCTTGCGATCGATCGGTTCCTAAGCCCCGATCGATCGCTAAGTGAAGAAAAATAGGCATCCAAGTACTGCCTCCACCGATCGATCGAGATTTTGTCTCGATCGATCGAGACATCACACTTCGATCGATCGGAACTTTTTCCCGATCGATCGGTGAGCTCGTTTCAAGCCTTGTTCAGGCTCTGCCCTGCTCGATCGATCGGACCCATTTTTCGATCGATCGAACAGCCCTGTTCCTACGAGAAATTCCAAGTATGAGCTTCCAACAACACCTTAACTCACATGCAACCAAGATCAACCACCATTCTCAACATTTAACCACAAAACAACCTTAAAATACTTCCCCCAAACATAAACAACATGATGGACCAAGATCCACCCTTTTAACCCCAAAAACAAGCTATAAACTCAACCAAAACCCAACAAGACTTCACCATAATGCAAGCTTACCACTTGAGCTTTAAGTTTTTGGCAAGAACTCCCAAAAAGACCCCTTTTTCAAAGCTTTCTCCTCCTCTCTTCTTGCAGAAACGAAAATGGAAGCCTTTTCGGATAAAGGAGGGGGGGGGGGGGGGGGGGGGGGTTGAGGGATATAAAGTTGATAGAGAGGGGTGATGGGATATAAAGGTATGCAAGTGGCTCCCTTGCCATGCTATATGATTTAAATGTGTATCAAGACACAAGCATGATATATAAAATACCCCAACATGAAATTTTAAAAACATTTTACCACTATGCACCAAAATCACCATTAAAATCATGATTTACCAAAAATTACAACCAACACATTTAAACCATTATAACACCCAAACACCCAACATGTATAACATGCACCCTGAAATGCCCTACTGGGTCACGCCTACCATGTGACAAGCATTTCACCAAGATAATTAGCCCCAACACATAATCTAATTATCACCATAAAATCACATAAACATAATTAATGCCCAAAAATGCAATTAATTATTTCGGGGATATCACACTCGATAAGTTAAGTGTTTTTTTTTAAAAAAAAAATCCTTGATTTAATTGTGATTGTTTCTATTAATGATCTCTTGGTTATTCCATGATGAAAATATGATGTATTGAATAAATGAAAGTTGATATTTCAGATTCTAGCTACAAAATGCTTTTGACCAGCTGTCCAACCTGAATTTGGATTGCACTGAATGGTAACCTTTTAATCATTTTATAAATGAACTAGTACATTTAAGATATCTGAAATTAAAATTTCACTTTCCTAAGAAGAAGTGATGAGATATGCCAAATTATCCACATGAAAATTTTGGATGAACAAAGTGATACTCTTGTGCCACGTCATTGCTCAACATGGCATTTATGTTGCTCCGACTAAGGTTAAAACAGTGTTAAACTGGCTGAGACATATTAATGTTCTTGAGGTCCGATGTTCATGGGTTTAGCGGGATTCTTACCATTGTTTTATCGCGAAGTTTTGTTTTGGAAATGGCTAAACCTATTACTCAGTTCACAAAAAAATTAAAAAATGTATTTGGTCAGATGAGTGTGAAGAAAGTTTTCGTAAATTAAAGACGAGACTGACCACTACACATGTACTTACTATTCCTTCCGGCCGGAGGATATGTGGTATGCACAAGTGTGTTTTTTTTAAAAAAAGGTTTGGTTACGTCTCGCCAACTTAAATCTTAGGAAATTCGACACCCCATACATGAATTGAAATTGGTGGCAATTGTTTTTGCTTTAAAGATTTAGCGCCATTATTTATATGGGGAAAATTATTTTATTCGAACCACAAGGGCTTGAAATATCTATTCTCTCAATCTGATCTCACTATGTGGCAACACGTGTTAGATCTCTTAGAGGAATTATTTTTGTTGTTTAACTCAACGAGGTATACATAAATGTTCATACCTCTGGTTAGATGTTTTATTCTTATACACTACGTTATCATATTAGCCCTACTATTGAGCCTAAATTGATCATTTGTGTCAAAGGTTCGACGACATACTACGTTGATTTTGGAATTTGAAGAAATATTATTTGTTTTTTGAAATATCTATCTGATTCTAGATTTATTTAAAGGACATGGTCAATTGACGGTCCATGAGACTCTAGAATTGCGCTATGTTTAATTTCTTCCATATGCATGACCTATCTATATAAATAGATGGTTCGTTGGTACATTGAAAATATACCAAGATTGCTGAGAGCATTTATGTTGATTTTATCTATTTAGTGCCAAAGTTTATTTTTTTAATCTTTGGAAACACTGTAGAATGCAAAAATTATGCTAGATTGTGAAGACTACATATTATGCATAGGCTGGCAATCAAACTAAAGGTAGCGAGAAGACCTGTCGAATGTATTTTCGCTCATGTCTTAGTAAAAGTATGATTTTATTTTGAATTCTGGGATTAATTCCAGAATACCTTGGGTTGAGAATGTGTTTGAATGTGTGTTGTATATATGATCTGAATCCTTGAAGATGGTGCAAGATACATTTTTCGAGATATAAATGTGTAAAAGATATTGATGGAATCAGAAATACTATTCAATAGATGCCAGAATAATGGAAAACTGCTCAGACTCAATAAGTTAGTTATAAGAACAAGTGTGGACGCTTTTGGAAATGTCAACAGGGTAATTTCATCATTTTAAAAAATCTTTCATGTTAAAGGTATTGTTTGATGTTATTATGTTGAGTTTTGTAAGATTTTCAAACAAATTGAGAATCTTTGATATTGATTGACATATTATTATTATATTGTTTGTAATGTGTTTCGTACCTCAATATTGACCTCAATATTGAGGAAGTCCGAACATGATTTGATAAGTATTCTTCAATCTGATCGGTTGAATTTAATTATTCAATGTTCTGCATTGAATAATTAATTTTGTGTTCTAAATTGAAAAGAGGGTTTCTTATAACCATTATATTCCATTGTTATAAGACAAATAAACTAGTCATTGATTTTGATTCAAAATGAATTGAGTTTATGAAGTTGATGTCTTCCGATTATAGTATTGACATGTACTGTAATTGGTTAATGATTTAATATGCACTTGTGAGATTTCGAGGATGAAATCTTTTAAGTGGGGGAGAATTGTAAGGCCCTCGTACCGTATTATCGGAAATCATGTTTAACTTCTCAACAATTATGTTATTCATCTTATGTCAAATCATATGGTTAATAATAAACATGAGGAATATTATCTTTGATAACAACTCGATATCATATTTAACATTTTGTAAATGTGATGTCCCGTGTACATTAATTTGTTACTTAGTTAGAAATTAATTAATGAGAATATAATATAATTAATGAGAGTAAAAATTGACCTTATACATGTCAATTGAAGGTCGGGTCAGAACATGGTGAATGTCAAATATATTTTTGGAATATTCGGATTAACACTGAAATTTTGTTAGAATATTTTAATAAATATAAAATTCGTATTAAATCAAAAGATTTAATTTTTTTGTGATTAAAATAAGGACACAAAGTCAGGTGTGGACTGTATATGTAATAGACATGCACCCGTACACCGGTGACACCCCGATGTTCATAATTGGTCGGGAATTAATATATATATCGGCGTAGGACGTAAAACACATAACAAAATATGTAAAAACACACACTGAATCACAGACACACACTAAAAGGTGGGAAAACATGCACTTCTCGTGTGACCACCAACCACCGCGTGTAAATCAGCTTCGTTCGCCGCCGTACGACCACCTCTCGACAAGCCCGACCTACCACCGTGTTCACAACTCAGAGGCCCAACTTTCCATACCAAATAATTGAATTTTGGTGTTCGAAAAGTGATTCGATTTTAACCTGGAACGGACGAAATCGCGCAGACTAGGGTTTGAGGAACTCTGGTTCGATTTCTTTGATTCTACAACACATTGGATGAAGCCATATACCAAATCTCTTCCCCTCACCTGGACGAAGCTTTCTGAACCGGTCGCCACCCATAACGTCGCCGGAGCTCGCCAAAATCGGCTGACAAGCGAACGTGATACTGTGTGCGAAGGGGTAAAAATTGATATCCGATTTTTCTGACTTTGCTTCGATAATTACCGGTTAATTTTGACTATAATTATTGAAAAATAATTTGAATTAGTGGAAATAATTGAGCAAAGTAAATTATGATGTAATCACATCAATTTAATTATCCTTAATTGGTTAAGATGTGACTAAAATTGATAACCCATTTTTAATGATTAGTTTATTGAATTGTGAATTTATATTGATATGCAGTGACTACTTCGACCCTACAAGCTCAAGTACCCTTGTAGATCGAGAAAAAAAGGTATGTTGCGATCGGGTAACATACGACAGGTATCTGTATCATTTGATATATGATTTGTTGTTGAATTATGTGAATTACGTGGCTACGTGATTTTATTTAAATTATGTGGCATTTATAGCATGCATGATTGACACATCGGTGTATGAAAAATAAATGTTTTGTTAACACACATCATTTTTATACATACATCGATGCATGACATACACGTTGAGCTATATCCTTGAATACCCTGATATTTCTTGGATTCTGATATCGATCATTGGGGATTGATACTACGATACTATGTTGGCATTACATGGCCTGATAGGCATAGGGAATCGTGGTCCCCTTTGATTGATATGTTTTGTTGAGACATGGATTGGTGGCACCTTGCTGATGTCATCCGTCTGGATATCCCTATATGATTATGTGATGTGAGGACCTGGGGTTGGTGGCGCTTTGCCGATGTCCATCCGTCTGGATACCATATAGGCTTGACAGGCTCGAGCTATTATGATATGGTTGAACTTTCGTTTATTGATTTAGATATACCCAGTGGATGGGTGTAAGATATAATACCGGCATGACATGGCATGCATTGCATTACATCATATATCATTTTATAGATACATGTTGTACTTCTTTTGATCGTTCTATATTGGGCTTTGGCTCACCCCAAGGGGGTTGTTATTGTCTTTGCGTGTGAACAATGACAGGTAGTACATGTGACCAGGACGCCAGAGAGGGCAAGTCTGATGGGAGTCACACTTGAGGTTTTACTCTTGTTTATCCTAGTAGTCTTTGTACCATGGGTGTATCCCTGGAGTGAGATGAGTCTATTTTAGTTTATTTTAGCCCAGTATAAATATGTGTTTAGTATGTTGATTTGTATATGCTGGATATGAACTGATGGTATCTATAAATATTTTCAGTATATCTCTATTGGTATTGGTGGTATGTTCCTCGTGCGATGAGGTCATGCCGAAATTTTAGGGCCACATGTTAATAAATATTAAACAAATATTCCGTTGTTTATGCTATAATTATCATTGTGTGATCATTAATCACATAATTAGGATTGACCCTCACAGAGTTAGAACTAATGCAATTTATGGTTTGGGGATTGACACCAAAAGTTGTCTTACACAGGGACTGATGTTCAAATTTATTTGGCTTTGGGAATTTATTTTGAATTTGCCCATTCCTTTCTCAAGTGATTTAAATTTTCTGTTTGACAAACTGCAAATGAAATATACCATAATGGTTTCAATTCGATCCCAAATAATGACGACAGAAAAAAAAATATATATATATATATATGGTTCTGATCAATATATTTATAAATTTATTTCTTTTATGTTTTGGTTATATAATTCAAATTTCTAATTCAAATGCTTAGATGAAAGGGTATTTGTGATTTGTGAGAAAAAAAACAAAATATATCATGTTAGTTGGTCTAAACAGGACTTTGGTCTTTTGATTTCTAGCTCTATCATTTCGCTTAAGATAGATGGTATTTGTGATTTGTGGGGAAAAAAACAAAATCTATCATGTAAAGTAGGTCTAAACAAGATTTTGGTCTTTTGATTAATCAAATTTGGATTTAGAATAAATTTGTTTGTTTCTCGCAAAAGGCATAACGCTCTTGGCGATGCAAAGCTAAAAGTATAAAACAACTAATTTATTGTACTAAAACAAAATTTTTTGACAAATTACACGGCTACAAGCTTTATATATGCCAATTTCTGGGACTTATTTTATCTTTTTTCCTCCGATTTGTGTGTTTGGTGAAGGTACAAGGGGATAGTTGTCATAGTAGCCCTCAATGTGATACTCATATAAGGGGGGAAACTAAGGGAAGGCTAGGGCTGGCCTTAGCCTAGGCTAGCATAGAGCCCTTACGCCCATTACGAACACATTGTGTTTTTTTCTCGAGACAAAGACGAAGGATACAATACTCTCAAGCACGACGAATGCAACTTCCACGAGAAGCCCCCAGACGTTCTATTGTCATTTCATGTGGGGTTCGAAACAAGCACTTTTCGAATAGTTAAGTGTTAAAGTGGCTCAAATATGTCGTCCCAACTAATGTTTTTGGTATGGTACACTGATTGTGTGTGTCTTGAACGACAAAAAATTAAAGAACTCAAGATGATTTTACGATTGTTGTTACGCTTCCGCACGATCTCGATTCCGGTTTAGTTCTGGTTTCTTTTTTCTAGGAACCAGAACCAAAATGAAGTTTATGGTAGTTTCAGGTTCAAATGAGGACTTCAGCTTATTATTTTCTATTAGCTTTTCGAATCTTGAATTCGCAGATTAATTTTAAAATAACTATTTTGGTCGCTAAACTTTTAAAAATATTAAACTATTACTCCTCACCATTCTATTGTATTGACTTGTGATATAACTAATTTATGTGTTGAGGAATAAATAATAAATAGTACAATCTCTTTACATGCTCGTACTTTTAGATGAGACGACATTCAATATGGTATCAGAGCCTCTGACTAATGTGAATGTCCTGGGTTCAAAACTCATAAACAACAACTTCAGCTACATGAAATATACATTTGATGGACCTCTTAAGAAAAATATGAACAAACAAGCACACAAGTGAGAAACAGTGAATAAATAATAAAATGTCCAATATCTACAAACTTGGCATTTTACATTAGACGAAAATTCAACAATATGAATTGTCCAAGAAGTCAACATAATTCATTATGCTAACATAATCTTGATATTTGATTACCTAAAGTTATAAATTAACAAATTTGTACAATTCTAGACTTTTATGGGTAAACCCATTGGTTAATATTACATATATAATATCTTTAAAATCATAAATTTTCTTTCAAAATAAAGAAATCGATCAAATATAACGTATGATCAATATATAATGCACACTTTCCGATTGCATATATATTTTGGTAATTTTGACCTCCTTGTTTTCCTAAATTTCATTCTCCATAAAAAGACCTCGAATGTGACCACTACCATCTCAACCATTTTCTAACAATGATAAGAATCATATTTCTATTCCTCTTTTTAATCACAAACTCCTCCCTAGCATTGTCTCAAGAGAAAAAGAAATGTTTTTGGACTCCTAGATATACCGTCGAACTCGTGAATAAAGTACCTCCTGGTTCGCCCCAATTGTTCGCCCGATGTCAGTCTAAAAACGATGATCTGGGAAATCAAACACTTGGTGTGAATGAAGTATTGAAATGGAGTTTCTGCGAGAATTTTTATCCCAACACTAAATACTTTTGTCATTTATGGTGGGGTCAGAAATATATCATGTTTGATATATTCAATTTACAGATTAAGGTGCTTTGTGGAGGTCGTCTATGTCATTGGGAAGCACAGAGCGAGGCTTTGTATTTCCAAGGACAAAGAACACTCCTTTGGAGAACTTATGGTTAGTGTATGCTAATGATTTGGACAAAGATTAATAAAAATGAATACTTCTTATGAGTAATTAACTAATTTTTATTAAGTGAATTGTGTGGTGTGCCTACTTAATATATATTATATTGCTTAATTATTTGGTTTTGTTTCTTAGTATTAAGTGAACCAAATTTGTTTTGTTTCTTTTAAACTGTACAGAAGCATACGCGTCATGTTTGGATCGTTCTCAAAGCAAGACAATTGTTGCTATTTATCAATCTCCCTCCTAATAAATGCACTATTTTACAATTCAGATTGGATATGATGCTCATTGCAAGATCAAGCGCTTGACGTATTACCAAAAGTTATAGCTTGTTATAACCGTACAACTCAATTTTTTAAATCGTATAACAACTCAAGCGTCACATTTCGATCGTTCTCTAAGTAAGGCAATTGTTACTGGTCTCTCTAGGAGAGCGATGGACACGCATGTTTGATTCCCATTAGTTGCAAGGTAATTCAATTAGTGTGAGGAATAACGTGGGGGAGTAAAAATTATCCTTACTATGAAGCGATCAAAACGTGGCGTTTGTGCTGTTTTACGATATAAAATATTTGAGTTGTGTATCAATAACTTTTGGTAAACTGGCAAGCGTTTGATCTTACAAATTTAAGCATACATATTAGAGCTCCAAATAAAATGCTAGATTTTTCTCACCTATAAATAAAATGTAAGAGGCTCTTCTTATTTATGCGAGCATCGATTACTTCAACCATCACTCCGATCAGTTACATGATATTTTTTGTCCCTATTTTTCTATGGCACACACTTCGATCACTTCTCATTTGTTGTTTGTAACATGTATTCTATATTAGTTCTTCTAAATGAATAATATTAAAGTGTTACTATATTCTGGGGGTAATGCTATTTTAGGGGATGGATTGGTTGAATAAAACATGACACCTATTAGATCAACTCGAATTTCACGATTTATTACGGTATTGGAATTGGTTCAACTATTGCATATAAAGTTAAATAGCGACCCAACGATGTTTATCAAGTTGTCAACCACATATTCTTTCACGGAGAATCATCTTGGAATGAAGACAAGTCAACATTGTAGATGATGATGTTGTAGAATTTATTATGCAATGTCCTAATTTGCAGATGTTGCATATATTTGTCGAAACAGAGCCAACTTGCAATGATGTTGGTTTTGATCAACCGGAATCATATATTACATATGTCATTGAAGGACTAAACATCATAGAGTTCAATGACCAACCGCGTACTTCTACACACCGAGGTTTTCAACAAAATCAAGATTTTCCATATTTCGAGGATCAAATTGGATCTTGGGATCAATATGTAACTGATTCACCCAAAGAAAATCCTATATATTGGCCGAACACAACACGTGGTTGGGGCTTAAATGTCAAAGGAGGTTGAAATTTTGTAAGAGAAAACGTTACACTAATAGATGATATAATTGGAGATAGTCATCGTGATGTTTGTAGAAGTGATCTGTGTGCCGTTGCATATATTCATCATCTATTGGGTTTGATATACCACACAGTTGACCATTGGCAACATATCTGAACCTTCTATTCCACCTCTGGATAGCATTGTGATATGTGGCCCAATCCATGTTAGGATGACCTACTCGTGTCATCTCATATAGGTCATCGACATCAAGTGCATGGGAGGGAATTAATTGGCGTAAGTGAAGCTGTCTGAGAACTAGATTGGGAGGTACATCTCCACAATCTCGAAGCAAATTAGAGGACAGACACTTTGCCAAATATCATTATTGTACATAGTAATCATTCTATTTACATCATATTGTGGGTTGTATAGATCGTCCAATTAAATTGCAAATAATTAAATTAAGCATGTTAGATAAACAATAGTGACCAATATATAAATATATATATATATATATATATATATATATATATATATATATATATATATATACCTCGCCGTTAGACATGTGGTCAAGACAATGTCGGATACTTATGACCACATGGGTAGCTGTATGAGTATGACTAAAGATACAAAGGTCATGTGATTATACGTTTTTCAATACACGATGCACTGCACATTTAGCGGTACAAAAACGCCAACACTGCACTTTCCCAACTAAAAGAATTTACTTGGTTGATATCTTGGAGTAGCTGTAAAAACATCAGCTTCATGAAGCCTCCCTGATAATCCGAAAACAAAATTCCTCTAATGATCATCAGGGCGATACAACGAGAGTATTTTATTACATCCATCTCTGAGCTCATAATATTGATACGAGAAGACATGCAGTGTTCATATAGCACAATCATCGATAAATGTCCGCCTCTGATATATTTTGGTTATTGCTGAAATCCAAAAATCCCTGTAAGCATATATGTTGTCATTCTACCTTATTGTATGCGTGATCTACGACGGTAACAGGCTGACCATCGACTCTAAATCCCCAAATAATATAAACATCTTGCAAGGTGATGGTTGCCTCACCTGTTCTGAAGTGAAATGTATGTGTTTCACGACGTCACCGTTCAACAAGAGCAGTAATCAAATGATTATCAATACGTCGATATCCACATCGCAAAACACCATAAAAACTCATATTATCTATGTATCTCAAAACACGTTCATGTATAATATTCTGACTATATAAAACCCCATATAAGGTGTATGATGTCTGTATGTTTAGCTGTTATTATACTGTCCATATTATTGGGATTAATATTACTTGATATATGTGTAGATTGTAAATATAGAGCACTGGGATCTTCTGGACCGGAATTTGATGTCATCCTAAAATACGAGAAGACATGCATTGTTCATATATCTTAAATTTCAATTATTGGACTGCATTAATTCTTAATCAACAATTTATTTATGAAATAGATTTCGAATATTGATGAAACCTACCCAATATTTTCTTTTTAATCATAAACTCTTTCCAAGCATTTTCTCAAGAACGTTGATCTACAAAATCAAATACTCGTTATAAAAGCAGCCTTTGAATGGAGATTTTATATATACTGTCTGGGGCAATGCTAATAATCTCAAAAAGACCAAAATTTTCTCAACTCCGATTTATGTTACTCGTACTCATACATAAAATTTATTCATAAAATGAAGTGCATGTGACTCGTTATAGGCACTGTACCACATTTATCCCCACGTGGTTTGTAAAATAATGCTCAACACCAACATCTACAATTTTCAAAATTTTTTGGTATATAACGACAAAAATACCTTCGAGGTAAATAGCATTACAAATGTAGCACGAAAGATATGAATCTTCAAAATGAAGTACTTCAGCTTCAAAAAAATTCCACAACCATCCGCTATCACTTGTATCAACAAATATCTCTTAAAAATAGTAAAATAAATAAATAGACTAATTACAACAAATTTATCGCTAAAAAACAAATAAAATGTTTCTATTATTGAAAAAAAAAACATATATATGGATAAAATCGGTTCGTTCGGTTAAGAATTTTTTTAACTTAAACTTTGAACCAATCCAGTTTTTCGGTTTGATTAATTTTAAAATCGATTTAAACTGTAATCAACTGAATACCAATCCAAACCAATGGTTTGGTTTGATTTGGTTTTCTAGTTTGGTTCAGTTTCTGTTCCCCCTATTCATATCTCTTATAATGTAATAGATCCTTTAGATAATTATAATAATAAAAAAATCTTATAAAAAGTCATATGTAATCTTAACTTTAATATAATCTCAAAATTGTTTACATAATTATTACTTAAATCAAAATATTGTACACAAAAGACTATATATAATATGAGGATAGGATTTCTAGTATCTATAGTTGTTGGTCAACTATATAAATCAACTCTATAAAACATACCTCAGCCTGGAAAACCATTAACTTCATTATACAACATAAGATCTTTTTATAAAAAAATGAAATCTACTGTGATTATAGTACTATTTACCCTCTTTATAATTCCAAACATTTTACAAGGATTAGCCTTAGAAAAGCGCAGTTGTTTTTGGGTCGATAAATATTATATTCACGTGATTAATGACCTTCCTCCGAATTCGCCACTCTTACGAGTTCATTGTGCTTCTAGGGACGATGATCTTGGATACCATACACTTGCTAGCACACAAAATTTTAGTTGGACTTTTTGTGAGAATTTTGTGGGAAATACTTTGTTCTTCTGTCATCTTTGGTGGGATGATAAACACAAACGATTTGATGCTTTTAAATCGAATTTCCATATCTTCCGCCATAGTACATATGCTTGGCATGCCAGAATAGATGGAATATTCTCCAATACCGATTACTCTACATTTGTAAGAAAGAGATATGATTGGGAAATCAATCGTTGATTCACACAATTTTGATTGGTCGATAAGAAAAATAATTCATTGAAGCTTCTATTATGTTGTCTATATATTACAATATCAAATGATTGATAATCATCAATTATGTCTAGGTTCAAGCTCTTGTAAATCGTATAGCAGCTGAAACGTCATGTTTCGATCGATAATTGTCGCTCTCCAACAATTATTCTCCCAATAATGCAATATTTTGTAATTTGTGAGAATCGAACAATTTCTTGATGATTTACCAAGAGCTTGATGATTTACCGAGAGCTATAACTGGCTGTTAGGTTCTTCGACACTGCGTATCTTTAGTTATAGAGCTAAATGGAAGCGAATTCAAGGTGAATGAATCCGGTCTTGGGAGTAAAGGCTCAACTAGAGAACAATTTCTTTTGCTATGAGAGCGATCGAAAAGTAGTGTTTGAACTACCTTATGGTTTTAAAGATTTGAGTTGCGCTATTATCACCAATTATAGCTTTTGGTAAAGTGAACGTTGAACCCTACAAATTTAGTCATATATATTTGAGCTCCAGTTAAAATAAACACTACCAAAATCGGTTTTCGATTGGATAGATAATTTTTACTGCAATGTGAATTATTAAAAAGAGTGATATTTCTTATATTACCATATCATAATTAATCTTAATCTTCGAGTTCCTTCGATTTTGACATAATTACATACGTATTATTTATAATGTGTTCAAATGTTACACATATGTCAATAAATAAATATATATATATATATGTGTGTGGATTGGATGTCACATAAAAAAGTGGGATATTGATAAATATGAGTCATTGATTTACCCATTAGTAGCCAAGAATTATTCGATTTAGAGCATACTTTGACTGCCATATTTTCTTAAATATCCAGTATTGGATTACTGTAATTTTTAATAAACAATCTATTTATGAAATAAATTACCCAATAATGAAATTTCTATTTCTAGTTTTCTTTTTAATCCAAGCATTTTCTCAAGAACGTTGATCCAGAAAATCAAATGGGAGATTTTATATATACCAGCACTGAGGCAGTGTTAATATTCTCTGAAAGGCCAATATTTTTTAACACCAATTTGTGTTACTCATACTCTGTCTAAAATTATTCATTAAAATAGATTGTATTATAACATAAAATGAAGTGTAAATAATAACAATTTTCAGAAAGTATTTTAACTCTCCAAATACTTGGGTTAGTTAAATATTTGAGCTGATCAATTTTTTGTATGCTTGAATCTAGACCTAATTTTTTTTTTTTTTTTGTAAATTCATGACCTTATTATTATTATTTTTTAAAATTCATGACTTTCTTAGTTATTTACATAAAAATATATTTTTCTAATCTTGTAAATGTTTGCATTTGGTTGGCTTCGCCTAGCAGTACGACATTTGTATTACTCTCCCACAACCCTGTTTCACTTTTTAGACTGCTCCGAAATTTCACGCTTGTCTTGAATCAAAATTATTGTTTCAATACTCCATTGAACTTGAAGTTTTCAAATTGTTTAATGTTCTATTTGGACGAAAGGATTTTGAATCAAAGATTTAAATTTATCCCACTTGGTCGGAAATCTTGAGTTCTATATCTGAAATATGTTCGTTTATATTTTAAATTGTTTCTTAACCAATAAAATGGATTTCGATTCCTACAAAATAGAGTCATTTGAATCATTATTTCAAATTCAAATCTTTTATTCCAAATTCAACCTAACTGAATTTGGACACTTCATACATATATAGTCAAGATGCCTATAATTTATTTAATGTGATTTTATGTTCTAATATTTATCGAATTTCAAAGAATACATAATTGAACATTTAATGATATAAAATAAAGCTCAACAAATTCTTTCAAAATTGTGTTATTCACTTTGTGATTAAAGTAACACCATACATAGAATATGTCATAATGAAGAAGAAACTGGTCGTATTTCTCTTCGTTTTTTCGAATAAAATCTTTCGAAGAAAAAAGAAAATGTCTTTTTACCTATAAATACACTGTCTGAAAATTCTGCTCATAAATTGGTAGCATAGGTCAAGAGACGATGATCTAGGATATCGTGTGATTCCCCTCAATGAAAATATTAATTGGAGTTTTTGTGATGGCTTTTTCGACAACACCTTGTTCTTCTGTCATCTTCGATGGGGTTCGAAATTTGCGATTTTCGATGTTTTTAATAATAAAGAAGTAAGAGGTGCTTGTCGTACCAAAACTTGTTATTGGGAAGCTAACAACGAATTGTGGAACTTATCCTTCCATACTCTTACAAAAGCGTATGATTGGAATGACACAAAAAGAATTGGCTAATATTGTTATGTACGCTCACTGGTAATAAATAGGGATAATTACAGTGTTGATCTTTATTATTTTGGGTTAATATAATTTTGATTCTTTTTTTCTTTATGATACGGCAAAAGTTTTTCCCGGTTTTGTTCTAACATCGTGATTGCTCTTAAGTTTTAACGTGCGTTTAAGGTTATTTTTTATGTTGATATCATCACCATTGATGTGAAATATTTTATATAAAATATTCCAAATCAATGGTGGTAACATCGAGTACTATAAATATTTACATAAAAAACATTTCACCTTAAAAATTATTGTACATAAAAAAAATAATTTATACATATACAACAAAATCATATATCCAACATATTCTTTTATGTAATTTTTTTCTATGTTAATTATTTTCAAATGGGAATTTAATTTAAAGACATCTTTCCCACCCCTGTGATATATCTTCTGATATGTAATCTGGCAAGAGTGCATAATTTTACTAAAAATGTAATTTCTCTCTACTCTCCACCACTGATCAAAATCCCAGAAAAATAAATTGTCATGTAGTTCCTTGGGAAGAGAATAGTCTTTGTCATTGTGATCGCAAGGAGGAGAATGTAAATCTCCTAATGCAAAGACGGAAAGCAAAGGTAATTCTGCATGATGTAGACATGACCACGATGCAGAACCATCGGGTAGACGATTGACATTTAACATTAACCTTCGTAGACAGTTCCGGTAACGGTTCCTGAATCGCCGGTTACGGTTTGACCATTTCATTTTTTTAAAAAAAGCTAAATTTATTTTATAAGATTTTTTAACAAAATAAAGAGTTTGACATATTTTTTTCTCAATAATGATAATAAAATATAAGAAAATGTAGTTAAAATTTTATAAATAAATAGATTTGGGTGTTTGAGAAAACCATATTAATTTAACATATATTAAATTATCTATAAGTTAATAATTATTAATTTATAAATTAATTATAATGAAGAAAAAAATATAACTGCAAAGATGTAATTGATGGGCTGATAACGTTGTTGAACTGATAAAAGATGATGAAGTTGAGATAACATTTATACTATATAACCTCCTTTTCGAAAGAAAACTTTAAAAGCAATTATGATATTAAATAATTTTTTTATTGAGCTATGAGAAAACTATACATAAGCTCTCGCTATGTTAATAATAGTCGTAAATGAGATTTAAATATGACTGTCAATTTCAACTAGAAACAAATGACAAGTAAATCATTTTTATGATGATTTCATAGATTAATCATAAATGTACAATGCATTAAGAAATTATTAATTTATATATTCCATGTTGTCTATATGAATTCTTGTTTATATTTATCTTATAAAGTTAGTTAATTATTAATTCAAAATAAATTGTTCCCAAGTCAGGATAAGCCAATTATTAAAAAAGATTTTATTGATTAATTGAGTATTAAATTATCGAGTTTCTAGCAATTAGGAGATACTTATAATGTAATATCAAATAATGAACACAAATTCCTTGTACATAATTGTTAAAGTTTCAAGCTTGTAAGTGAGAGGTCATATGTTTGAATATGCAAATACCTACAATTAATTTCAATTAAAACAAAAAAATTAAATTATAAACCGTTAACTACGGTTCACGATTACAAAACCCATGAAACGTGACCGATAGGTGAGCGATTACACTTTCGACCCGTTGAACCGGGTCAACGGATAGCCGACAGGGTTGAACCGGTTACGGTTTCGGGCAAGGCCACGGTTAATTTGTAACCGTGGCCATGTCTAGGGTGATGCCCACAACTACGAGTAATTTTATGTAAGTATATCACATATATGAAGATATGTTCATATGACGAGTTCATTGAACAATCATCACGTTATGTTCTCCAAGTGACTCTTACCGTTTGCATAGACAAGTTTATATTTACAATTGTGCATAACTAATTCTCGCAACCTAATACACCAGAGTAGGTCTAATCGATCAGCATTACATTGCAACTTGTTTCCTAACTCTACGAGTCACAAGAGGACAAGTTTGATGTTGTTGCATGTCAATTATGAGTTCGTGCATTATAATTGGAAATTTATCACATATGCACATAGATGTGCTATATACTATATCTAGAAGTGTCAAATGGGTTGGGCCCGTCTGGTTTGCCCAACCGAACTCGTCAAATAGGTGTGTTGGACCAAGAATTTTCCAGTCCTCCCTAAACGGATCAGCTCATTTGAGTTGGACGTTAGCCCGTTGATTGGATCATTTTATTAATTTATGATAAAATTTGAATTAAATAATTAAAATATGATTTATTTTATTTAATAATTTTAATTCATTAAAGCATAATAAAATTAATTTTATTATGCTTTAATGAGTTGGCCTCCCTAACCCGACCTGCGTCGGATTGGGTTGAAGGTTTTCCACCCCGTCTACAAGCGAGCTCAAACGAGCCATGGGCTAGTGGTTGGGTGTGTGTTTGGATAAATGAGTTTCTCCAGTCACATGTGGGCAAATTATAGCCGATTAATTTTAGTTAATTAATGCTACCCATCTATTCATTTCTAAGTAGGTGTTTGTAATTGATTATGAAAACCGTTTATCTGCTTTTCACATAAAAAACAGTTTTTGGATGTTTTATTTGTTTGCTTCTGCTATTGCTTCTCTAAAAATAAGTAGAAAAAAACAGAAGCAGAGAAGCAGATCATGACATGCTTTTGACTGCTTTAAGTTGTTTTGTGGCAATTTCGTAATTAATTTAAGTTTATTAAGCTGTTTTTTTTTAATAACAAACACTCAATGCTTTTGCTTAAAATCAACTTTTTCCAACTTTAAATAAAAGCAACATAGAAGTGATTTGAATAAGCAATCGCAAACACACCCTATATGTCAATTACTAATTTAAATTTACTCAGCGTCTACTTACACAAAAGGAACCAAATATGCAAGTGTAAAACGAGAAGAAACCTGCCGATAGAAACAACAGCTAAAAACTGATTTAATTTGTTAAATTTTTATCTATAATTAGATCAATCGACAGGAAAAAGTTTGTTTGTCAACCAATCGATCAGTTCTGTACAAATTTTATATAACTGTATATACTGCACATAACGGCGTGACAATATACTAAATCAAGTATTCACATTTACCACAAATCAATCCACTTGGGAGATGGGGGATGATAAAAAGAAACAAACGCTAAGCCTTTATTCAGATGACAGATGCAAAGAATTTCACATGAAGTTGCAAGCGTAAATCTAACATTTTATTCTTTCAATACCAAATCAAAGTTGCAAACAAATGTCTTTTCATGATCTTCATGAGCAGCTAGAATTAGTTGTATATGAAGAATGCATATAGAGATTAGAACACCATATACAGCCATTGGATTGGAATTATATTCCGCAAGTCCCACAAAGCATCTATCCGACTCGGTTCTCATGTCACACTAAACCTACCTAGTCAAACTAACAAGCACGTAAAGGTTTGTTGTCAAATCTTACAGTGGATCAGCCAAGGATTTCAGTAGCTCGGATGAAAAAGGACAACCAAAATATGGTTTTTGCATGTGTAGGGGAGACAGATACTTGTGATGCATTATCAGCCAGCCAGAGTCCATGCAATGTCCTTACCAAAAGGTTGGAAAGAAAGACAAGACTTTACTCGGGTCTGCGCATTTTGATATTTAATGGAATCTCCTTGTAGGATTGAACCTTTCTGGCTGCTTCGCGTGATGGCCTGCAGATAGATGGTCTTTCTAGTTCTTGAGAGTCATATCTAAGGAATGAATTGCATTCTTTATGTTCACTTTCTACTGATGCATTCACAAAAGTTGAACTATCCTCCTGTACTGGATCATCAGGCGATGGGCTTTTCAAAAATTTGCTATCATCTATCTCGTTCAAATTCTCATTTGGTTTTGATTCTGCCTGCTTGAATCTTTTAGATTGCCTCCTTACAGTTGTCCTGGCTCAACAAAACCCAACAGCCAAAGGGGACCGAAAAATAGAGAACAAGGAAATGATAAAGAGAATTTATCTACAGGATGAACAAACCACATTCGACAACAATCAACTGAAATAAAGAACCTTTTAGCTTCAGCCTTCCCATTACATTCTTCTTGTGCATAAGAGGAGGAGCCTATGCATGACCCAAACAAAAAACATTTCGGTGAAAACCAGAATTTCTTCAATATATAATGAGGTATTTCCAGGGTAGTTGCTCACTGTTTGATTGCAATCTCCTTTTGGAATTATGAGCTTTTTCATATTCTTCGCCTTCTTTTGAGGGCTCCCCTTTCTCTCGAAACTTTCTCAACTTCACCTGAAGAAACTAAAAAACGGACATTGTACTGCATGTATCATCAATACAATACACTTGTAGGTGATGAATATAGTTATAAATGACAGCAGAAGTATGCACAAGTGTACATACAAAAACAAAAATAATGTACAGCTGCATCAAATAACTCGGTAAATATTACAGGTGGAAAATACAAATAAATCATTAATGCATCCATTGTTTATACCTCGGCATCAGCATTTTGGCATGTCTGTGTCCTTGTTTTTTCCTGAGTAACAGCAGACTAACTGGTTAAAGATGATATACTACGACAATTTTGCTACCAGCATGCTGCTATGACTTTAGACACACCGACCTCGAGTTCCAGTTTCACTGCTTTAAGCACACCTTTTTTGCATCCAAGCTCATGCTGCAATATTGTCAACTGAAATAAAGGAGATATCAAATAAAGTTTTAGTTCCATATAGATAATATATATGGGGAGCCAAATCAGAGACATTGAGAAGCAATATTCATTCAAGATATTTCACCTACCCGATCTTTTCTTGAATTTGACTCCTGCAAAATTGAACAAAAGTAATGTATGACAAGAAAATTTGATAACAAATTCTCAGAAAATCGATGAATACAAATTCTCGTAAAATAACAGACCGCGAGAATTTGTGTGTTAGAAAAAGCTAGCTGTTGATTTTGTTCCCGCAGTTTTAGCACATCCATTCTTAGCATCTCCAACTCAATTCCACTCTTTTCAATTATTTCGCTGGCACGCAACAACATTAAGGAATCCAGCAAGTATGATGCAATTAGAAGCCATAGATTCACAGAAAAGATAAGTTTCTAACAAAAAAAATGATAATCATAAACAGGTCCACAAGGAGATACTTTCTCTGCACCAGCATCTTCTGTAAAGCCAGTTTTTCCTGAATCACAGTTGAAATAATAGTAATCGAAGACAGACACAAGCTCCACCAATCTAGAAATCATATAACCCATGAATAACATAATTAAACCTTCTGGAGCTGCTCAACATGCTCCTTAGTAGTTGTTCCCACAGGTTGCGACTTCTCGGCTTGAATTGCTGGCTTAGGCTTTCGAGGCAGGTTGCTGATGTCCGCCAGGTGCCTCTTCCCCACGCTTCCAGTGCACGGCTTTGTTGCATTCAAAATTTTATCTGGACATTGGAAAATCTATCAGATATTGATAAATCTACCCCAAAAAAATAAATTCAATTGGTAATTCCTAATGAACAAGTCCCGATGTCACCAAAAAACTTGAAATAAAACAAGGAATTAAGTTGTACTATGCATAATTATCGTATAGGTCTAGTTACAAATTCCTCTAAATAATTAACCTCAAATGCCGTCGG
This sequence comes from Haberlea rhodopensis, assembly GCA_907163345.1. Taxonomy (NCBI): domain Eukaryota; kingdom Viridiplantae; phylum Streptophyta; class Magnoliopsida; order Lamiales; family Gesneriaceae; genus Haberlea; species Haberlea rhodopensis. The sequence goes on along the minus strand of CAJQUN010000004.1, from coordinate 19,663,059 downwards.
AATTATCCGTATCAAGTGATTAAGCTGCTTAATTAAAAAAAATCTCGCCTGTGTATCCTCAAGAACAGAGAAGAATTTTAAGTCACAGATAATTTCATACGAATGCCCACAACAAATAAACCCTAACTGAGGGGCAACAAGATGAGCAATAAAAAATCTTCAAACTTTGGACCTCCGATTTTCCCAGCTTTCTTTGTCTCAAGGTTGTCAAAACTGTCCGTATTCAACATCGCTGCGGGTCTTCGATCTCTTGAATGATGCTGTATTGTTCTAATTTTCTCTCTTCGTGGCAAATTGTGTACCCATTTATGTGCAAGTGTGTGCGCGCGCGCGTTCGAGTGTTGGCCTCGGACGAGAAGGAAAATTCTTACTGGTATATATATATATATATATATATATATTACAGGTTCTGGTTAATATAAGAATTCTCCGAGAAGAGTAGATTTTGAAATGGCTTTAATAATTACACCGACCACTCTTCACTAATATGAATAAAATAAGATAAATAAGATATATACTTAAAAATTATGGTTCATCCTACGTTTATCAATAGCTTCAAAGATCATTTGTCAATTGTACCAAATATGTCTAATCTTTGTTTAAATTTACCAGAATAAATAGATGGTCATTTTGTTTGAAAAATTGTAGTTTTTGTTGAGTGATGCTTATTTTATACCCAAAATTGATGTGGGTGTTTTTTTATATGTAATATAATGTTTACAACATATTCGGTTATCTCATGTATGACGTTCGAATATATGACTTGCATGGGTGTAGCTAGGAATATTGAATAGGGGGCTGAAGGCGAAGAGGTTGTGGGGGTTCGAGGGCGGAGCCCCCAAAAGAAATTTTTGGAGATCCATTGCTTCTGGCCCATTTGATCCCCTTCATTTCCTACTGGGGAAAATAAAAAAAATGGGTTTACCAAATGTAAAATATGCCCATTTCTTGACCACCTTGAAATCAAACATATCTATTTTAACCATATATAATCTTCTTGATACCATTAATAACACATAGAAAGTTATTACAGAAGAGATTGACGTATAAGCTTTAAGAAAGCTATTAGACTCCACTTACTTGAGTAAGATGAGCGAAACAGAGCCATAGAGAAGCAATGCCACTTTCAAGGTGAGAGACGCTAACGGATGATTGAGTTGAGCAAGATGCAATGACTAGATAACTGAATTTCTTTTTTATACAGAGTACAAGAGTTTTTACAAGAAAAATATTCAAATTAATATATACAAGGGAGCTTAATTTTAAATATTTTTAAAATATATATTTTTTATTAAAAATGATGTATATGTACATATATTTTTAATTTTTTTTATTAGAAATAATTTATATACAAATTTTTAATAAAAAAATACACATAAAAAGATGTGAAATTAGGATAAATAGATATGAATTTATTTTCACTTTTATAATTTTTAAAAATAAATATTTTTTGGGTAAATAAAAAATCAAAAAATATTATGAGATGATAAACTGGGCTGGGCCTAGCTCTATTGTACCATCCGCCCCTGATGACTCGTATTGTTATTGTCTTCAAAGTCTACATCACATATCTGGATAAGTTTGTGTAATATAAGTTAGTTATTTTTTATTACATTTTTTATGATGAGGGAACCCGTAGTCGCTATCTTTAGGGTACGTACTGGGTAAACTCCTGGCTGACATAATAGTCTGCGAACCACGTCAATCAGCTAAACCACACTAAGCAAGTTTGGTACGACATGTCGGCCGAAAAAATATTGGTAGCAGGAATTGAACTCATTACCTTATGATCCTGAGCTTATCATGCTACACCAACTCGAACATCCAAAGTGGGCAAGATATGTTAGTTTTGTTAGGTTTATCGGTGGGTTTTCTCACAGCCCCAACATCGTAATCTCCGGGTTCATCTTGTCAATTGATTTCCTGGTCACCTACCTTTTACAACAAGATCGATGAGAAATGGTTGGTAAAAGTTTCCAGATTGGTGATTTCCAGCTAAAAAATTGGCTATTTTTTTCCATCATGTTCGGTGTTTATTTAATTTTTTTGTTGCTGTAAACTCTTTGAATGAAAAGTATATTTTTATGTAATTTTCAAGACTATTTCTAGACCCGACCAAGGGTCATAAATGACCTTTAATCGGCCTGAAATCGGACCGTGGTCAACGGTTCGAAGGGTCGGACCCAAAATCGATCCTGTCTATAGGAGGACCGGTTAAGGATTATAGTTTTCTAACCCGTGAACCGCCGGTTAACAGATAGTTCAAAGGGTTATTTTAATTTTTTTTTTACATTTTTAAATTAAAAAATATGTTATGGTGTAGATTTGAACTCATGAAATAATTGGCTTCAACCACTAAACTATAAGAGACTTGATGATCTAAATAGAATGTTATAATTTATATATTAATCAAACAAATATATATTACACATTTTGTTTATTTGAGCTTGTTTAATCCATGGAAGAACACAATCAAATACTTTTTACACTTTTTTTCAAATTTTAGTAATATTTTTAATTTAAAAAAAAAAAAGAAATGGTCAAACCATAACCGTAATTGTTGGTTAACCGTAACATGATTTGAACCGTAACCAGCGTTTCATGAACTGTAACCGGAACCGTCAAGGAAGGTTAAGGTTATGATCTAGGTCTTTTGAACCGTCGAAACGACGAGTCTGAACCATCTAATCAACGATTATAAATCGTTGTCAAGTCTAATTATTTTTGTCATGCTAAAAACGCTAATATTATTAAGTTGATAAACGTGACTCAAATCGGGCCCGTCCATACAATTATTTTCCCGCTGATGCAACGTTTTGGGTCCCATGGTGATATATAATAAATGAGGTTGTCTATTTATATTAGAAATTTTTAAAATTTAGGATGAATTTATGATGTCGTAAGCATTCTAAATGGGGTTATTTAAAAAAATAATCTACATTTAAAAAATATTTAACAAAATAACCTAAAATATAAAACTTTAATTTTCTGACCCAAAACGCCAACTCAGTTGGCGGGACCAAATTGAAAAGTTGGTCACGCCAAATGAGTTGGCGTGACCAACTTTGGTCATTTTTTTTTATTTGTACAAGTTGGACACGCCAACCAAGTTGGCGTGTCCAACTTGCTTTTTTATTTTTTTTTATTTTTTTTAAATACATAAAACATAATTTAAAATAAAAAATATATATAATAAAAATATATATCATCTTATCATTGTCCAGAAAATATATCAACTCAAATATAATTTGACAATTTTACACAAAACCAAAAATTTACATGATTTTGTAAGTTAATATAAATTGTTCCTTCAAAAATATATTACCAAACATACTTTTATTCTTTAAATTACTTCTCAAGTTGGCATGTCCATTTTAGTTTTTTTTTTAATAAAAAAACAAATAATTTATAATAAAAAAATATAATAAAATATGTCTCATCTTATCAGGTAAATTGTAAAAATATCGTCCATATTTTTAAAATTTTATTTAAACAATTTTTTAATTATCAAATTCTAAAAAAAATTGCGGCACGGAATGGCCGTCTCGGAACATTATTAAATTTTTTAAATATAAAATTTATATAATTATCTCATCACGTTCCTTGTAACAATTGATGACGTGAAACATTGCACGTGGTTTCACTTCAAACCAAAGAACGAATGCAGCATCATCGTAACGATGATTACTCTTAGGGATGTCAATGAGACGGGTCTAAACTCGTACCCGTATTAATAATGTTCCGCGACAGTCATTCCGAGCCGCTCGCAAACTTTAATATTTTATTAATATAAATATATATTAAATAAATATACCCGTATTAATAATGTTCCGCGACAACCATGTGCAATGTTTCACGTCATCAATTGTTACGAGGAACGTGATGAGATAATTATATAAATTTTATATTTAAAAAATTTAATAATGTTCCGAGACGGCCATTCCGTGCCGCAATTTTTTTTAGAATTTGATAATTAAAAAATTGTTTAAATAAAATTTTAAAAATATGGACGATATTTTTACAATTTACCTGATAAGATGAGACATATTTTTATTATATTTTTTTATTATAAATTATTTGTTTTTTTATTAAAAAAAAACTAAAATGGACATGCCAACTTGAGAAGTAATTTTAAAGAATAAAAGTATGTTTGGTAATATATTTTTGAAGGAACAATTTATATTAACTTACAAAATCATGTAAATTTTTGGTTTTGTGTAAAATTATCAAATTATATTTGAGTTGATATATTTTCTGGACAATGATAAGATGAGACATATTTTTATTATATATATTTTTTATTTTAAATTATGTTTTATGTATTTAAAAAAAATAAAAAATAAATAAAAAAAGCAAGTTGGACACGCCAACTTGGTTGGCGTGTCCAACTTGTACAAATACAAAAAAATGACCAAAGTTGGTCACGCCTGGCGTGACCAACTTTTCAATTTGGTCCCGCCAACTGAGTTGGCGTTTTGGGTCAAAAAATTAAAGTTTTATATTTTAGGTTATTTTGTTAAATATTTTTTAAATGTAGGTTATTTTTTTAAATAACCCTTCTAAATTTCTTGTTTTGATATATCAAAATCAAAAAGATTTTATTTTGATAATTGAATGACAGCTTCAATTTTGATTCATAATTCGAATGTTTTGATTAATTACGTTTTCAATGGTATTTTAATATTCTATTTTAAAATATTTTGATAAATGATTTGTTATTTTTATATTATATAAATAAAAATAACAACTATTTTAGGGACAGAAGTCATATGCTCTATTAAAAAAAAAATTAATGTAATATAATATTTATTTTTATTTTTTTAAAAAAAATAATTGCATGGTCTCAATGGAGAAAGACATCGACTCACCTGATTTGAACTTCACTTATATACCAACATAAAAGTAAAATACAATATTTTATAAATAAAAAATATATAAATTAATATATCAATAATTTTAAACCAATAATATTGAGTGATCTATTCAAACTCGATAAAAGTATTTTTCTTCTCAATGTCCTTGCAACGAGAAGATCACAAGAATTAAGAGTAAATGTATGTTCAAAACAAAATAAAAAAAAAGATGAAATGCCATTAGTGGTCCTCGAAAAGGCTAAAAGTGATGGAGCCTTTCTTCTGCCAACTAATTTTTTTATAATCCTCAGTATGAACTGAAAAATATTTAGGTGAATTCAGTGTATCAAAACACTAATATATATATTTGTGTATGTATATGTATGTATAAGTTGATATTTACTTTGATATTTTGATACACTTGGTATACTGTAGCATTTTCTGTCTGAACCCAAAATCTCACCAAAAGTTCATCAAAAAAATTATTAAGTAATCAAACCCAAAAGTTATAAAATTTAAATCTTGCTGGATAAGCACTTTTTAAACATTTTTACTTCATCATTTCACCCTTTTTTTCTAGTTACACATTTTTTTAATCTTGACAGTGATTTCCGTCTATTTAGTCAGCGAAGTAGGAATGTGAACAGAGCTTGAGAGAGCTGACAGTCTCTCTCTTCTCTACATCTCTCCTCTCAAATCTTTTGTTTCATTCATGGTGAAATTAATCAAGAAACAATTATTTTTGCCCTTAAAGTAATCCCAGGTTAACACAAATTATTCAATCCACAATCTTGTCATCATTACTCTATTTAACTTCTAAGCTTCACATTTTTCCGGATTCCGAAACAAGATTGTTTCAGAAACTAAGTGCAACTCAAAAGAAAATTCTTTGTTCTCTTCTTCCAGCATTGTAATTTTTCTGTATTTAAAGATGCTTTCTCAAAATCCCATTTTCTTGTTATGTCTGTTGATCTATCTTTCTTCCTCTACTTGCGCCTCTAGTTTCTTGAATCTCACCCTCCCTCATCAACACTCTAACCCAGATGCTGTTGTTCAAGAAACTCAGAGGTACATATTAAGATATGTGGAGACAAATACATATATTTTTTACATTTTTCAGTTGCATTCTGCTAATAAGGCTTTGAATCTTGTGGGCTTTACCTGTGGAGCATTTTCGTAGGTGTCTAGGCAGAATGTTTGAGGATTTATACTAGGTTTTGCTCTCTTAGAGATTTATGAAGCTGGGTTTACTTTTTTTGTTAAAATTTTGCTTGAGTTATTTAGGCATCTCTGTTTACCAGGAAGTCTTAACATTTTCTTGGGTTATTTTTATTGTTCTGCTTTTTTTTTTTTCTTTGGATCAAAGACTGTGATAGCTTGATAGATTTTAATTTACTGTTGCATTTCAAGATCTGTGAACTTATTTCTAATATTGTCATGTTTTACTAGACACTGTTGTTTTATGGTGTTATCGTTCGGCATGTTGCCCCTTTAACAGTGTAATTATTGCATGTTGGTCTAGCAATTTATGTGCTTAATTTTTCTTCCGTTCATTTATTTTCTAATCTTACTGCTTTATCTATTTATTTTATAGTAATTGTCACATTTACAGAACCTGTCACCCACGTTTATTATTTCCTTTCCTTTGTTCTTATCATTTTCAACATCTGCTTCTTGCTGCATTTTCTGAATTATTGTGATTTTCATGTAGGAAAGTAAATGAATCCATATCAAGAAGGAGTCTACTGCTTTCAACTCCTATAATCAAAGCTCAGTCCCAATGCCTGACCGGGAACCCCATTGATGACTGCTGGAGGTGCGACCCAAACTGGTCAGCCAACCGCCAGCGATTGGCCGACTGTGGTATCGGATTTGGGCAGTCGTCAATGGGTGGCAAAGGCGGCAGCTTCTATGTTGTTACTGACTCCTCAGATCACGACACAGTGAACCCCACCCCTGGCACTCTACGCCATGCCGTGATCCAAGACGAGCCCTTATGGATAATCTTCCAATCAAACATGGTTATCAAGCTTAAACACGAGTTGATGTTCAATAGCTATAAAACGATAGATGGACGCGGTGCCAATGTGCAAATCACGGGCAATGGATGTATTACCTTGCAGTATGTTAGTAATGTGATCATCCACAATGTGCATGTTTACAATTGTATGCCATCAGGAAATACTAATATTCGGTCGAGTCCTACTCATATTGGTTGGAGGGGAAAATCAGATGGAGATGGGATCTCGATCTTTGGGTCGAGAAATATCTGGATTGATCACTGTGCTTTGTCACATTGTACAGATGGGTTGGTGGATGCCATCATGGGGTCGACTGCTATTACGATTTCTAATAACTATTTTTCTCACCATGATGAGGTTATGCTGTTAGGACACGATGATAAGTTCTTGCCAGACTCCGGGATGCAGGTGTGATTTTTCAAATTCACCATTTGAGTCGTCGTGAATCATAGATTCACGGGTTATTTGAGTGATTATATTCATTATACTAAAATTAATTGTATGGTTTGGGATTATATAGGTGACAATAGCTTTTAATCACTTTGGAGAGGGGCTGGTGCAGAGGATGCCTAGGTGTAGGAGAGGCTACATACATGTGGTGAACAATGATTTTTCGCAATGGGAAATGTATGCAATAGGTGGAAGTGGTAATCCCACGATTAATAGTCAGGGCAATCGTTATACCGCACCAGCGGACCCTAGTGCTAAAGAGGTACATACATGGCGAAAGCGTACTCGATGTGGTAGAGGATTTGGCACCAAATATTTTAAACTATCCCATATATGTTTAGTTTTCTAGGGACGGGGGCGGCCGCCGGCTGTTAAGGGGGATACATCGCATGCATTTACCTAGTGATTACAAAAGGTGTATTGATGTGGAAGTTAAGTATTTTTAGTAAGAAACTTGGCCAAATTGAATGTTAAGTAATCTGCTGATGTTTGACTCTTTGAATTTAACAACTCGACATGATAAGCATGCATCTGTACAGATTTTCCTTATGCTTTTGATGCAGGTTCTGAGCAAGAAAAAAGAACTAATATTTCATGTTTCTTTTTCCGAATTATGATACTAATCTTTTGTCTTGAATTACAAAAGAGTGGTCGTGACTCTTGAATGACAATCCGAATTCTTGGGACACTGATTGCCTTCCTTTCTTGTTTTACCATATGATAAATAAATCTTGATCTCATTAGCTATATTTCTACATGAACAACTAGTTTGTTTGTCACCTTGGATCATACATTTGGCATACTTAAACAGATATAATGGATCTCTCACTTAAACTGAGCATGCGTAAATGAATTTGACCTGTATGTTGTTTCAGAAACTAGTGGACTTTTTAGATGTTGCATCATATTTATGACCGCGGATACATTGTTGCCTCTCAAAATGTTTGTAATCTAGATAATGAATATTGAATTACGCATTAATAGGTTACAAAGCGTGTGGACACGAACGATGGAGACTGGTCCGACTGGAACTGGAGGACAGACGGGGACATAATGGTAAATGGTGCATTCTTTGTGCCATCAGGCGAAGGACTGAGCATGCAATACACCAAGGCCTCTAGCATTGAGCCCAAGTCTGCGTCCCTCGTCGATAGACTCACCATGAATGCTGGTGTTCTTGGTGGCCCCAGGTATGCGGCTCATATTATAACTCCTTGCTTTTGTGTTAAGTTTCGTTAACGATTATCGGTATCCCTTGCTATTGACGAGTTATGACAAGCTAACATAAGAACAAAGGGATCGATTAGGCCTAGAAAAATTAAATGAAACCTGCTGGTTTAGATATATATTCCACATGGAACTTGAATAATTTGTTATTTAAAAGAACTATTTAAGGATATAACGAATAACCATATATTCATCATCTTCTATAGTGGATGACTTTTCTACTCTCATCATCTAATATCAGATAAGGGTTATACCAAGCATACATTTATACTCGTTAACTTTAAACATTATATATACTTCCCTCGAGTTATATGTTCATCTTACAATTATCTAAGGTATATGAAACAACGGGATAGGATTATTTGTTCCATTTGGACCTTTTGCAGCTTTCCCCCTTTCTTTTTCTGGTAAATACCCGTCTGTCTTCCACTTAGTTGAAGATGGCTCCTAAAGGTTTTACTTTTTCCACACCTTGATAGAATGAAAATTATGGGATACAGTAACAGATTTGATACTGAACTTGGGGACTTGGATATGGAATATATTTAGAGGCCACACTTAAGCCCTCTACACACAACCTTTGGGGTCCATTTTGCCCTGTAAAAGAAAATAAAGTAATTGAAAACTTAGTTTCGATTTAGCAACTTTTTCCCAAAATAATTATCTTTTACATGCTTTTATCTTCATTTGCAAAACTTGGTTGAAATTCCTTGATCATGCTAATTTCGTCGACGTTCTTTGGTACATCTTTTCTATCGTGTGATATATGTGATTTAGATGAAGCGTCTCGATCGAGTAACATAGAACACGGTTGAATAGTTCGGTAGAGTTGTCGTTGAGCGCATAGTTATCAGAAACATCGCGCAACTCGTAGGCTTAAGCCTCAAGACGAGAGCATTGAGCATTAAAAGCACGCTTCAAAACGCACCTTAAAAGGATCAAAACATGCTAAGATTTGTGTATTTTATAAATTTATAATTTATAAGTCAAATTCAAAGTGAGTTTTTTGTTTTCTGCACATATATCCATTATAAATATCATTAAATTAAGTACGAAAATTCATCGGGAAAAATTTAGATATGAAAAAAAAAAAAAATTCATGTAAGCAATAACTATTGTAAAGAAGCTCCATGCCAGTTGTGAGAGTGTGAGTGACATTTTGTGGATAATTTATTCTCTGCTGTTTGCTTTCCAGCCCATGGTGTGGGCCCATTTGCTTTGAAAATGGTGTCGGGGGCCCAGTCCAGAGACCTATATATTTTGGGCCCACTGGACAATTATCTTATGGTGTGTGTCATGTTCTTACATATTTGACCGTTGGATCAAATCTAGGAATTGATCATGGTTCATTAGAATGGAAGAAATTTGGAAGTTTATGTAAGACTTTGGCTCAGCAAAACAGTCGTCGGAATCCACTGATATTAAATAGCAAGTAGGCCAATTTGTGCTGTACGGAGGTGAAATGTTCCATGTTTAGTATCTTTTATATGATAATAATGTAGTAGGTTCATATTAAATATAGGAAGGGCCCACAATTTACTGGTAGGTTTGCTAGCTGATATTGCTTTTTCCTTTCGTTTATGATCCAAGAGGTAGGGATTTGTCAAATCTCCGATATCCAATTTGGAACAAGGTCTTGAGTTCGAGATCGATATAAAACCACTCCAAATATCAAAGAAATAGTTTAAAAGTCATCCAAAATAGGGAATTTTTTATGCTATTGCCGTGGGGCATCAAAATCTCTGATCAGTTTTACGTATCAACCGGAAAAAAAAATTGTTATATGTTTTTTAGGTTATATCGAATTTAGATATCACCATAGCTCTCTTGGCCCGATAATATATAAATGCCTAGGTTTCAATCCTTAATTTTTGTCTCTCTCTCTTCTGTCTCATGCTTATACATTTTGTATAATATTAAAGAACATTATCTATTGGTATTTGAAGCATGACCATATCTATTGGTATTTGAAGCATGACCATTGTCTATATTTTAAAATGAAAATCTTTAAAAAAAATTTGACTATATAATTTATATTAATTTTTTATGACAAGATGAGGAAAAAAATTAAAGCCCTACAAATTCGTATAGACAAATTTGGATTTTATTTTATTTTTTTTGTTAACTTTGTGCTCATTATAATTAGGAACAACGCTGTAAGCATATCATATGGCGGAGGGGCCACAGCCGGAGGAGGTGGCACGGGTGGTGGTGATTACTTCGGGATGAATTTTGCAGGCAGCGCTGCCGCCGCTACACTAACATCTCCGACCGTCTCATTGTCTCTGTCTCTTCAATTTATTGTAATTTTGTATGTAACCACCAACCAATGTTGGCCTGCTATCGTCACTCTATTTCTTTAGTTTCTAGAAAACTTTGACTAAAATTGCTATTAGAAATACAATTTGAGGGAGAGTTCGGGTGACAAATCACAGAACTAGCCCTGAGTTGTCAACTAGTTTCTTTTTTTAGTTATTTATATATCATTATTACAACCACAATTTGGGGAGGGGTAGACTCGATCCCTCGTCGGGAGTCGGATGACAAACCACCATGCTAATTGAGAGCGAGAAGTTGGAGTTGTTCGGTACTAAAAGTTGTTATATTAAAAAAGCCTCACTAATTTATAATGGGCAAAATGCAAGCCAATACCGACTTACCAAACTTTAATCGATCCAGTCTACTAAAATAAACTCAAACCAATTACGTCCATTTTTGGGCAGAAAGACAAAATTAGACATCATATCAAAACGTTGTCTTCGTCGCAAATTTTCCCAACTGATTACTCTATAAATTTCGCAAAAACTGATATTCGTCGCTAAATTCGGCAAAAAATGATCGACTCTTCGTTTTCTTTTCATCGCATCTGTGTTTCGAAAGCAACCATTTCGCAACCTCAAGAAACAATAAAATCAGAAGAAAAAATAGAAAGATGGCTCCAAAATCACATCAAAATCCGAAAAGAAAAGCTTCAACAAGTGATAAGAGACGGAACGAAACTGATATGAGATCTGGTAAGCATACATTACGGTTTCACATTTTTGTATTACGATTTGGTTTATAAATGCTAATTTTTTTTACATTAGGATTCAATCGTGGAGCCCCAAACGTCACCACGTCAACAGACAAACGATGACACCATTTTTTATAAAAATGTTGGCATAATCTCCCCGTAATTGAACCTCTCAACAATACCACATACAACATGTATGTATACAAGAGAATAAAATTCAAAATATACATACAAGCCATATACAGATATATAGATCATCTCACAAACTAGCCAAAACCATATTAAAACAGAATATTATGTCATAACAGCTGATTCCTATGAATCAACACGACAACTCTTAGTCCTGCCTCCAACTCTAACGTCTAAGCATGTCACATGTTTCAACAGAAACATCCCTAATAATGGGTGAGCACACACCATCAATAATAACTTAAACAGAAAATATATTATCAACATTATAACATGCTGGAAATATAACAGAAATACTCCCTGAAATCAATAATAACAATATGAAGATTTCTTGAATGTTTTTGTATCTCAATTCCCAAATATCAAATCAAAATCCATTAGTCATCACCTCAACTATAACACATCCGGTATACAATCGATATAGAGGCATCACCGAGCCAACTATACCACATTGTTGCATCATCATTGCGACCCATCATATATAATCGATAGCAACACCAAGCCAACTATACCCCATCATCGCATAATCATTGAGACCCACCGTATATAATCGATATAGAGCCAATACCAAGCCTACTATACCACATCGTCGCATCATCATTGCCACCCATCGTATATAATTGATATAGTGGCAACACCAGGCCTACTACATCCCCATCATCGCTCACCCACTACTGCGACACAATCATCATCAATCATAACAACACCTCACTCATTTCAGCGACTCCCAACATCATCGTTCATTTACAATCATCGATATATCATAATCAACAGGAATATGAATATTAATACATGCTCGTACGTCAACACATACCTGACTGTCGATACTTAAGGCTAGGCTATTCTTGACGTCCTGGGGCTCGTGAAGTATCTATATTAATTTAACAACTCAAGATTAGCTTATTACAATAATATCAAGATATAGATATAACCTCCAATCACATGTTAAATAACCTTGATTACTAATAAATTCATACAAACTATGAAACTGCATCAGTTACACTTTGCACCTGGAATTATAATGCCAATATATTACTACACGACAATAATTCATTTGGAATTAATTCTCCCAAATATCAAAATCTGCTAATTATTCAATAATGAAAAACTTGATCATTTAGCCGTCTCGACTACACCTAAACATACCGGTGTATTTAGAATTCAACAACAGTCAATAATACACAATTTTTAACTATTATTACATATACTGGCTAAATAAAAAACTAACACCAAAATACAAAATATTAGTTTCATACATTAGCCCTTACCTCATGAAATCCGAATATATAATTTATTTCACCAAAACCTAAACTGATCTTTTACAGTAATTTCTTCTTTGCACTCTAACCTCACTCGTTCTCTCTATCCATGCGAATTCTAATCTCAATTTTGTTTTGAGATTCAGATCAATACACATCTAATTATATATATTATAATATTTATTATTATTTAATATTAAGTTTACACGCATTACGATGTAGATTATTACATTTATTCCAGCTGTCTTTTGCTCTATCTAACTACGTTTTCAATTACTCTTATCAACATGAAAGTTGTAGTTCTTTCTTTTATCTTCACGTGGCCTATTGAATAGCCTAATTTTGACATCATATTAAAAAGTTATGGCCAAAATATTAAATCATATTACAACAAATAATTATTCTGGGCAATATTCAATAGGACCCCATGCTTACATAATAATTATCGATTATAACTTATATGGCTTTTTCAGGCATCACAATTCTACCCACCATCACAATTCTACCCACCTTTAACGAATTTCGACCCCGAAATTCAACCAGCAACATGTAAATAAAACATAAATATTCATACCATCAGAATAAGTCAGGGTAGAGCTCCCTCAAATGTCGCTCTGTCTCCCAAGTTGCCTCCTCGACACCTCGTCTCTCCAACTGAACTTTTACCATCGGTATTATTTTACTACAAAATTTTTGTTCTGCTCGATCCAGAATACAAATGGGCGTTCACCATAAGATAAATCAGGATCCAGCTGTACCTCTGATGGCTCCAATACATGGGAAGGGTTTAGCTCATACTTCCGCATCATAGATTTATGAAAGACATCATGAATACCAGATAAAGATAGAGGTAGAGCTAATCAATAAGCCACACTACCAATCCGCTGTAATATCTCATACAGACCAATATATATTGGTAATAATTTTCCCCGCATACCAAATCGGACTGTTCCACGGAAGGGTGACACTTTCAGAAACACATGATCACCAACCTGAAATTCCAAGGGTCGACGTCTCTTGTGTGCATATGCAACTTGTCTGTCCTGAGCTGTTTCATTCGTTGTTGGATTTATTTGAGATTATCTTCCATTTCCTGAATCATCTCAGGTCCACCAACAGCTGCCCTGTTAGTATCGTCCCAACATAATGGAGACCTACAACGTCGCCCATACAATGCCTCAAATGGGGCCATCTGAATAGTTGTTTGATAACTGTTATTATATGAAAACTCCGCCAGTGGTATTGAATCAGGCCAAGTAGTTTCAAAATCCATAACATACGCAACATATCCTCCAAATACGCTCGTCTGACCGCCAGTTTGTGGATGATATACCGTACTCAGTCTCACCTCTGTCCCCATAAATGTGAAGTAAATCTTGGATCTCGATCAGATACGATAGATATAGGAATACCTTGTAATCTCACCACATCCCTGACATACAACTGGGCAATCTTCACATAAGTGTAATGCATACTATAGGGTATAAAATGAGCAACCACTGTTAATCGGTCGATAACAATCCAAATAACATCATACCCTGGGGCAGTTCTTGGCAAATGAGTCACGAAATCCATCAAAAGTTCCCATTTCCAAGTTGGTATCTCCAGACTACTCAACTCACCTCCTGTTCTTCTTCTTTCAGCTTTTATTTGTTGGCAATTTAGACATATCTGTACAAAATCAGTCACATCTCATTTCATCCTCTTCCACCAGAACTGCTGACGTAAATCCATGTACATCTTTTTGCCACTAGGATGAATAGAATATCTACTACAATGAGCACGCTGAAGTAATCCTTGGCGCAATTCAGGTGTATCAGGAACTACCCATCGATCATGTAATCGTAGACTAACATCATCTACTATTATGAAACGAGACTCCTGCCCCTGTAAAACAAGTTGTTTCCACATCCGAATTCTGAACCTCCTCATCTGATCCCTGCGCTTCAGGAATACAACCAAAAATATCAGGTTCAACTAAAAGAGTCGATACCTGAACTGGAGATGTAGACACATCAAAATCATAGCCCAAATAACAATAAGATATCATCAAAGCTGACACGTGGCTTATATCCTCAGCAATACAGCTCACTTTACGACACAAAGGCATCCGCAGTGAGATCGGCTCGGCCAAGATGATACTCAATCTCACAATCATAATCTTTTAGCAGATCTAACCACCTTCTTTGCCTCATATTTAGCTCAGTCTGAGTAAACAAGAATTTCAAACTCTTGTGATCAGTAAATATGGTAAACGAGGTAGCATATATATAATGTCACCATATCTTCAATGCAAAGATAATGGCTGCCAGCTTCAAGTCTTGTACTGGATACCTCGTCCCATGGGGTTTTTAATTGTCTTGAGGCATACGCCACTACATGTCGATCATGCGTCAATATACAACCTAAAACATGTAATGTTGCATCAGTATATACAACAAACCTTTCATTTTCTTTTGGAATTGTCAACACTAGATCAGTCGTCAATCGGTGTTTCAATTCCTGGAAACTCTATTCACATGCTTCAGACCACTGAAATCGCACCCCTTTTTGAGTCAATTGTGTCAATGGTTTAGCAATCTTTGAAAATCCCTCGATAAATCATCGATAATAACCTGCTAAACATAGAAAACTTATAATCTCAGGTACTGAGGTAGGTGCAGACCACTGTACTACTGCCTCTACCTTATTTGGATCAACAGAGATTCCATCTTTTGATATAACGTGGCCAAGAAATACCACTCTATCCAGCCAAAACTCACATTTATTGAGTTTAGCATACAATTGCTTATCTCGAAGGATTTGTAATACGACACGTAGATGCCTTACATGCTCATCCTCACTCCTGGAATATATCAGATTTGTAATACGACACGTAGATGTCTTACATGCTCCTCCTCACTTCTGGAATATATCAGAATATCATCAATAAACACAATTACAAACTGATCAAGATAAGACTGAAATACCTGGTTCATCAAACTCATAAAAATAGCTGGAGCGTTCCTCAATCCAAACGGCATGACCAAAAACTCATAATGTCCGTATCTGGTCCGAAAAGCTGTCTTTTGTATATCCTCCACCCTAACCCGTATCTGATGATATCCGGACCTTAAATCTATCTTTGAGTAGATTGAGGTTCCCTGCAACTGATCAAATAAATCATCAATACGTGGGAGGGGATATATATTCTTTATTGTTACCTTATTCAGCTGTCTGTAATTAACACACAATCGTATCGAGCCATCTTTCTTTCTAACAAATAGGACCGGAGCACCCCCAAGGCGATACATTAAGACGTATGCATCCCTTTTCAAGAAGATCTTGTAATTGAGTTTTCAGCTCACTCAGTTCTGCTGGTGCTATCCTGTATGGTGTACGAGAAATAGGGGACGTAGCTGGCAACAACTCGATTTCAAACTCCACCTCACGAATCGGTTGAAAGCCTGGAATCTCATCAGGAAATACATCAGTAAACTCAGCAACCACATGTATATCCTCTATTTTTACTTCCTTATTCTTTTCAATAACATCAACTACATAAATAAGGTATCCATCTTTCCACGCTCCAGTAAACTGGACATTTTGATAGCAGATACTAATGGAATTCGTGGACTAGAACCTTGCCCATAGAATGTCCACCGCGCTCCCCGCTCAGACTCAAAGTGTATTGTCCGCTAATAATAATCAACAATAGCCCGATATTTCCTCAGAATATCAATACCCACAATACCATCAAAATCAAGTATATCAAGAATAATCAAATCAGCTTGTATGTCACTGCCCCCATATGAGATAATACAATTGGGTATCATTGATGTAACTAGCATATTTTTCCCAGTGGATGTCAGGACAGATAGAGGTGTAGGCAAGGGAGATGAGCTCATATGATGCTACATAACATATCTTAATGAAATAAAGGAAGGGGAAGCACCCGTATCAATAAGAATAAAAGCATGGTAAGAACATAAATAACACTTACCCATTATCATATCATCTCGTGATTCCTCTGCCTGCTCCCTGGTCATTGCATAGACCTACACCTGAGGTGGTCCAGACCCCCGTCCTCGTGTCTGTCCTCCAGGTGGTCGAGGTGCAAACTGCTGCTGCTGCTGAACCATCCTCTCTGAAGAACTACCTCTGCCGGATCTAGAATCCTGCAGACTACCACGGCTCGGGCACTGTCTTGCCATATGGCCAATGCCTCCACACTCATAACAAGTAATATAAGGCTGAGTACAATCTCGGACCAAATGAGGTCCTCCACATCGATAACATCTCGGCTCCTGGGACCCACTGCCTCGCCCCTGACTAGGTTGGAAATCACCACTACGACCTCCAATACGACTTGAATCAAAATGTCATTTTCTAGATGATGACGATGAACCTTTCTGGAATTTAAATGTCTCCCCCCGAGGTCGCAAATATTCCTTAGTCTTCCTCTGTGATTGTGCTGGAGTGCCATACGCTTGTACCACAAATTCTGTCAATTCTGCTCGCTCCAATGCATCCTCGAACGATACAGGTTTATTCAATATCACTCGATCATATATTTTCATCCTCAACCCCGGAATAAAATGTCGCATCTTGGCATGAGGGCTAGTAGCTATATGCGGCACATATTTTAGTAAGGAAGAATATTGAAATGCATACTCTGATACAGACAATTCTCCTGCTTCCAATTTTCAATTCTTTCTCTTTTATCTGTCTAGCAGCCATAGAGAAATACCGGTCTAGAAAACGTGTCCGGAATGCATCCCATTCCACTGTATATCTCTGAGCTATCAGTGCAGTCTCAGCCATCTTCCACCTAATAAGTGCAATTTTTGCACTTTGATTTTCATATATTTCTTATCATTTTTATTGTGATTCTTGGACGATTTACGGTTTTGGTCGT
This sequence comes from Haberlea rhodopensis, assembly GCA_907163345.1. NCBI lineage: Eukaryota > Viridiplantae > Streptophyta > Magnoliopsida > Lamiales > Gesneriaceae > Haberlea > Haberlea rhodopensis. The sequence goes on along the minus strand of CAJQUN010000004.1, from coordinate 19,645,150 downwards.
GTTTTTGTATAATTCAAGGAATCCCGTGAAAGTGCACCAAGTACCCGAAAAACCCCATTTTGTGGACTGAAATGTGGAACTGGGACAAGACAAGCCAAGCCATTGGAAAAATGGTGAAAAATGTTGAATGGGAAATTATGAAGCAGACGATCGATCGCCATGGGTGAAGAAATCGATCGCTTGAAGGCAGTGATGTATGAAAAATTTTATACTAGAGGCGATCGATCGCCGCAAGTGAAGAAATCGATCACAGCGATTGATCGACACTCAGACAGAGATCAATCGCCATAGAGTTCAATGCCGAAGAGATCGATCCCCATGGATAGAGCGATCGATCGCTCATAGAGTCCCGCGAAGAAAACTTCCTTATTTTAAAAGATGGGTTATTTTTGGTCTCAGATTTTGTGGGCTCATTTTCTTTGATATAAAAATGAGTTTTTGGAGTAAACAAAGGGTCATTCATCTGATTTTTACCCTAGACTTGGGAGGAGCCACCACACAAAATTTGGAGATTCAAAGCAACACAGAGGGAGATGGGATTTTGGATCAACACAAGGAGTCATTGCCTAGCGATTTTCTGTATTTCTAAAACTTTGTTTGGCTTATTACTCAGGTTTCAATGTTTATTATGTTGTTTAATATGATAAAACATTGTTTTGATTTAGTATGCTAGGCTAAGTCGTTTATCGAGATTATAAAATCTTTTTATGAACCAACAATTTTAATTCTAGTTTTTAATTGTGTTTTTGCTTTCTTTGTGTTTGTGGTATTTTTATAATGCTTTTAAGGATTAGCCATTTGAATGATGTTACTTTGCAATTGAGATCGAGAGATATGATTGTATTACAGAACAAATAACACAAACCGTGATTTCAGACTAAGATTGAGAGATGACGTCAAATACACGTGTGATAGCTATATATATCTAGTAATCGAAGGCTATAAGTTTTCTCGAAGCATATGCAATAGTAATTTGTTAAATAAGTGAACAAGAGTTACTTATTGCAAATTGGTATTAGATTTAATATAACTCGAGAGTATATTAGATATAACCGGAAAACTTGTCACCTTAGATGCATTAATCTTGATTATGATTAGTAGATGAATTGTGGTGATTACTTAAGTGAACCGAAGTCTCGATATTTATCTCTACTATTTACTATCTTCTATCTTTGTGTTTTGGTTATTTTCTGGACTTGAGTAACTTAGTAAATCATTCATAACAATTTCGTAGGTTAAATATAGTTAAACTAATTAAATTTGGTAATTGCTACTAGTCCCCGTGGGTACGACATCCTCATTTTATATCATTATACTAAAACTTGACATCACGCACTTGCGGTATAATAGCGCTACACTGAGAATTTATTAAAATAAACGGGATCACCACCACATATACATTTTTCTAGAAAACTAGAAAACAAAGCCAAACTGATTTTGCACACGGAGCTGTAACAAGAATCCGTTCTATTCATTCTAACCATCATTCTTCTTGCTCCCCAGATTTTGTCCCCTCAAACATAGGTGGATGATAAATGCTAAACTATGCTAAACTCAACTCGCCCGGCAATAATAGATGTTCTGCTGGTGCTTGCGCCATAAGAGGTGGTGGTGGTAAAGGATTCACCTGCCTAGCTGTACTACTAGCACTGACCGTGTCCCCGATTTCTTCTCCCTGTTGTCCTGGTTCCCTAGCTGCCATACTGAAAATTCAATCGCTAACTATAACATTTAAAATTTATAATCCAGTATTAAAAAAACCACATTCTTCGCATCAACACACACACAACTAGTTTCAATCAATCGCGCATCGATGTAATACAGAGATACACCAATGCATAGACATGCACAAGTAAATATCGCCATTATACTCCCTCAACACAATCCCAAACTCCTAACTATCACTGACAACTAACCTCTGCTCTGATACCAACAAAATGTGGCGCCCCAAACGTCACCACGTCAACAGACAAACGATGATGTCATTTTTATAAAAATGTTGGCATAATCTTCCCGTAATTGAACCTCTCAACAATACCACAGACAACATGCATATATACAAGAGAATAAAATTCAATATATACATACAAGCCATATACAGATAGAGAGACCAGCTCACAAACAAGCTAAAACCATATTAAAACAAAATATTATGTCATAGCAGCCGATTCCTATGAATCAACACGACAACTCATAGTCATGCCTCCAACTCTAACGTCTAAGCATGTCACCTGTTTCAACAGAAACAACCCCCAAAAATGGGTGAGCATACACCAGCAATAATAACAACTTACACAGAAAATATATTATCAACATTATAACATGCTGGAATCAGAAATACTCCCTGAAACCAATAAAACAATATGAAGATTTCATGATTGTTTATGTTTATCAATTCCCAAACATCAAATGAAAATCCATCAGTCATCACCTCAACTATAACACATCCGGTATACAAATCGATATAGAGGCATCACCGAGCCAACTATACCACATCGTCGCATCATCATTGCGACCCATCATATATAATCGATTCGCATCATCATTGCGACCCATCGTATATAATCGATATAGTAGCAACACCAAGCCTACTATACACCATTGTCGCATCATCATTGCGACCCATCGTATATAATCGATATAGTGGCAACACCAGGCCTACTATACCCCCATAATCGCTCCCCTACTACTACGACACAATCATCATCACAACAACACCTCTCTCATTTCAACTACTCTCAACATCATCGTTTATTTACAATCATTGATATATCATAATCAACATCAATATGAATATCAATACATGCTCGTACGTCAACACGTACTTGATCGTCGATACTTAAGGCTAAGCTATTCTTGACGTCTCGGGGCTTGTGAAGTATCTATATTAATTTAGCAACTCAAGATTAGTTACAATAATATCAAGATATAGATACAACCTCTAATCACATGTTGAATAACCTTGACTATTAATAAATTCATCCAAACTATGAAACTGCATCAGTTACAATTTGCACATGGAATTATAATGCCAATTTATTTACTACACAACAATAATTCATTTAAAACTAATTCCCCCAAATATCAAAATCTGCTAATTATTCAATAGTTCAAAATTGGATCATTTAGCCGTTTCGACTACACCTAAACATAGTGGTGTATTTAGAATTCAACAAGAGTCAATAGTACACCATTTTTAACTATTACTATATAATCTGGCTAAATAAAAACTAACACCAAAATACAAAATATTAGTGTGATACAGTAGCCATTACCTCGCTGAGTCCGAATATATACTTGATTTCACCAAAACCTGAACTGATCGTTCATAGTAATTTCTTCTTTGCACTCTAACCCTCACTCGTTCTCTCTCTGTCTATGCGAATTCTAATCTCAAATTTTTTTTGAGATTCATATCAATACACTAATTATATATATTATAATAGTTATTATTATTTAGTATTAAGTTTACACGCATTACGATGTAGATAATTACGTTTATTCCAGCTGTCTTTTGCTCTATCTAACTATGTTTTCAAATACTCTTGTCAACATGAAAGTTCTAGCTCTTTCTTTTATCTTCACGTCGCCTATTGAATCACCTAATTTCTATATTATATTAAAAAGTTATGGCCAAATATTAAATCATATTACAATAAATAATTATTCTGGGCACATTATCCACTGAATATTCAATAGGACCCCATGCTTACGAATAATTATCGATTATTAACTTATATGGCTTTTCAGCATCACACAATTAACCTCTATATTTCGACTGATTGTGTGTTTTTGTCTGGTGCATTCATTAATCCTGCTTGATATGTTCTTTGTGAGATAAATGTGTTGAACTTTAGTTTGGTGTTGCATAATCTTGATTGCACCGAGACAGTCTATCAGTGCACGTACTTAACATGCATCGACAGACTCAATAAGTGCACAATTGTGTCTTGTACCTATTGTGACTTCGCTATGTTTTGTGCACCACACGATTCTAGTGGTACAATAATCCTAGATGCACTACAAGACTCAACTGGTGCACGCAAATCACATTTAGCTGATGCAATTACTTGTAATAGTTATGTGCATGATTTATACAACACCAGTGCACGCAGTAATGGTTAATTTGCAGTAACATGTAAATATCAATTACTAAAAATTTTCTCTTAGGTTCACCTCCCCCACCTTCTGAAGAAGTGGCCAAGAAATGGAACCGGCAAACACCATATAGATCTAACTTGCAGGCAGTTGTCACAGAATTACAAAAACTGGAACTTGTGAAGAACACCTAGAAGTGCTACAAAGAACACCATTTTGGCTTTTCGTGATCTCCATTCATACAAATAATGTTGTCTTCGAGCATTGCAAAAAGCGTGATACAACAATTAAGGAAATCATATAGTGTTTCAACGAGGATTCTCGATATTTCACCTTCGGCAGGTACACAATGAAAATTAGCTTGAGTGATGTGCGGATAATCTTTGGAGTTAGAAATGGTCGGCAAGATAGACATGCAACTTCAAGATTGTACATGGACAGAATTCTTAGCCAGATGTTTTCTCGAAAAGGAAAAAGAAAAAGACATCCGAATGAGCAAGAGCTCACTATACAAAAAATTGACAGCAAAGTCATCAAGCAACGATGAAACTGATGTCGTCGATGTTGCTAGATTGACGACGTTGTACCACTTGCTTCTTTTTTCTTCTCCACTAAATCATCAAACCTATCTTAGGCATACACGTCCCTGGTTGAAGACCAGGACATGATTTGCAACTACAACTGGTTTGAACACATTCTCAACCCTTGCTCAACAACCTCATCCAATCAACATTCCAGATATATTCTAATACTGGCTGTAAGACATATTTTGAAATTAAATTTCAATACAGGCTATTTACATGTGTTTTGATACTAATAATGAATATCGTTGCTTTATAATATTGGTCATGTGAGAGGACAAAACTCATCAATCCAGTCCATGGAAATCTTATTCCAAGATTCTTGAAATGGAATCTCGAAATTTGCACAAAAAGACCCAGTCCATTGACATCAAGGAGTTGGACCGTGATTACATAAGTTTTTTTCTCATAGTACTAGTGTAAACCAAAACCGGTGCATGCCTTGAAAACACATAGGTGCAACCAAATCACATTTGGCTGATGCACTTACTCGTAATAGTCCGATGCATGATTTATACAAGATCGGTGCATGCATTAATGGTTAATTTTCTTAGTAATAGGGTGGTGCATGCATTTACATCACTCTGGTGTACACAATAACTTACTGATACACTTATTTGTTAAGGTCTGGTGCACGCAATCACACTTACAAAATGCACGCAGTTATATATTGCTGGTGCATGCAAAGCATCTATACCGCTCTATGCAATTGAATCACAGATTATAAAAAACCCTAAGACAATATCAACTGATGAAAAGGAACCGTAATATGAATCGAAGCAATAACTGCATAGATGAACCAGAGCAACTCCATGCACAAAAAAACATTGTTAATCGAAGCAACTTCGACTGAAGAACCTCCACTTCAAGCACCTGTGCAATATGAATCATTAACACCGGATTGCACAATTGCGGGTGTGCTAATCAAACTAAAGAACACGGTACAAATGACAATGTTTTAGATGATGACGACATTCCCATGGAGGAAAACTAGGTGGATGTCTTTGTTGATGATGAGACACAAGCAGGTATTTTTGATGATGATCAACAAGTAGATCATTATGATCCTCACCCTTTACCAGAAGATGAAGTCCCAGTACAGCTTCAACAAGCATATCCTTCTGCATCAATTCCAACAGATAATTTTCTTCAAGTTGTGGATCTCATGGCACAGCTTGAAGAAACAAAGCTGATGCTTATGACAAAGGAACATGAATTACAGGTTCTTCAACACAAATTTGATGCATTTGTTAATGAGCAACAAATAATTTCGACGGTGCAAATTTCTTGAAATAGCAGAAATCACAGCACAACTTGAAGAAACTAAAGCATTATTGATGCTGAAGGATGATGAATTGAAAGAGATGCATATCAAATTTGAAGAAATGAAAAGCCAAAAGCTTGAGCTCAATAATGTTAGCGCAAGAAAGGCTGAAACATGAGAATGATTAAATTAACAACGAACCCAGCAACCTCATTGATGCTCAGTGATGAAAAAGAGTGGCTACTAAAGGAAAATAAAAAACCATCATCAATGGTGAAACGAATCAAGGAAAGGATGAACAGACAACACAAGAGGGAGAATGACCATATCTATAGTGATAAAAGAAAATCTAAGAGGCCCAAAAATGAAATAGAATCAGAAGAAGAAACAGAAGAAGAAAAAGAAATCGTTGTGTCACCAGAAGATGATTTTGTTGAAGAGGAGGGAACAAAGAAAATTTTGATGACAATGCACCTTTCAAGTTCAAATAAAAAATGCTTGTGATGAAGAAACCAACACAAAAGGAAAGAGAACACATAATGACAATAAACAAAGAGCGTGGAAGATGATATATCTTCATTTAATTTAATAATCATTATTGTAAATAGATGAAAAAATTCTAATGTGTTGGGTGATAATCTGGAAAGACAAAATCCGACAAATGAGATTATACGTGAACGATATTGGGGTCGTTATCAACAATCTAGAAGTATACAACAATGTAACTTTTTTTAAATAAGAATATGTCTAAATATTTCATGGCATCACCTTTTGTGCAAATAGGGGTGACTAACATCACACACTAGATCACTTAAATTTCATGCACATTCTGTCTATCAGTGCACTTTAGACACGTGACCTGTAGATACATACGGTACACGATCTATAGGTTGAAAAATGCACCTAACTCAATGACGATATCTTATCTACTGGTTGAAAAATGCACCTAACTCAATGACGATATCTTATCATTACATACATATCATTGACAGTTGGGCCATCATTCTTAATAACCACCTTGAGGAAAAAGGAATGAAGAAGTTGAGCTATGTTTTTAACAGCTTGGCTTAGGTAATAAAACACTATTATTTCTTTTCTTTTTCTTTTTTTAATTTCAAGTTTGCATTATTTATATATAATACTTACAAATATCAATGATTTCTCCTGCAGCAATTTGTCGCAAAGATTTCATTGGGGTCGTACTACAAAGATGTGGCAGGTCGATTCGTAAATAAAAAGCTGCCTGAAGCCATGTTATATCGATTTTTGATTTTCCCAACCAACACAAGCGCCGAGAGAAGACCCTTTAACATCTGAAGGATAACGCTGGACACTACTTGTATTTGATTTCCAAGAATGCAAATGGACACATTACAATTCCATACTGCCACGAAACGAAGAGAATGATTATTAATTTGAAAGAGCAAAAATAATTGTAAGTTATACTATAATTAAAGTTATTTAAAATTTGAAGCATATTATAAAAATAAGAGGTTGATATGGATTTTTCTTCCAATATACAGAGGAGTATGTCGAACAAAATATGATGTTGTATATTGAGGATAATTCAATTTCAGCAGGACTCAAATGCAGTCGAGTGAATGCATGTACCAAATTGAATCATAAAAAGAAGTTGCGCAACAAAAAACCTGGGTTTATGGACTGTGGCGTCTTCGTGTGCATGAATATGGACTACGTAACGAGATGAGAACCAGTACCAAAAAAACAAAAGAAGACATTAGTGCATGATATAGACTGAAGATGGCAAAAATGAACCTGGAAAATGTGGCAGACAAGAGCTAGATTTAATTTATACTTTGTGTAGTAAATATGTGAAAACAAATGTACAAACAGTTTCAAATTTGCTACAAACTAAAAAATGGGTCAAAATTTCTACTATATTATCGGTTCTCGTTAATTGTTTTGTAATGTTCTAGTCCAGTCGGATAAATAAAATCAAGTGCACATGGATGCGTACACCTCTTTGGTATAGCGGTGCACACCTCTTGACACAAACGGAAACACAATTTAATATTTTAGACAAGTTTTTTCTGATGCACTAACTTTTAATAGTCTGGTACATGCTTTATACAAGACCGATGCACTTGTTACACAACCGGTGCAACAACCACAATTCACTCTTTTTACATACTCTTTTTTTATACGTTAAATAGAAAAACATTTATTTCAGATTTATAATACTATCAAGATTAATGAATATAGTAGTCAAATTTTATTATAATTCATGGTTTATAATTAATTGGTCATAATTTTTTTTTTTAAAAATTTCATGGACTCTCTTATGTTGAAGATTATGGCAAGGAAAAGTTAGTGATTAATGTAATAACACAAAACCAAAAACAAACTTAATCTTTCATTGTACATAGATAAATAAAAACTAAACTCATACATAATCATCAAATATGTTCCTTACAAGTCTTTATATTGTGTACATATTCATGACACCGACTACAACACATTTGTCTATTGTTTTCACCTTACGAAAATGGAAATAAGCACCAACTACTTTTTCAATCGGCGTATTATTACTCTTAAATACTGCAATTGCATGGGGACACGTGAATCCATCAAGCTGGCACTTGTAGCAAGTACATGTACGAGTATCAAGGCGCACGATAACTGAAGGATATCAAAACACTTCCAAAAAGTAATCAGAAGATATCTTGACATTCATGCACGTGCTTGATTTTCATAAGAAGCCCATTTCTTTCCCATCCTAGGACACAAAACCCCATTCCATCTTGCTGCAGTTGTTTTCCAATCAGAAAACCAACACATCAGTTTGACTCTAATAAAATCCATCATATTAGTAATAGGAAGACCTCTTGCCATCAATATCCATGAATTGAAAGACTCTGCTTCATTAGAATACATCTCTCCATATCGCATGCCTAATGAGTAATTATTTGCCCATTTATCCAATGATAGTCTATGTAAAACTCTACCACAATTGATCAACCTTCTCATTTCAAAATATCAAGCTTCTCATCGAAAATAGACACCGTCGGTGAATATGCACATTAATCTAACAAGAAACACACCCCCTCCCGAAACTTGTTGGGAAAACATTTGCCAGAATATATATCCCGCAAGTTACACTTCAAATGATAGAGACAGAAAAATATTTCGGAGATGTCCAAACAAAGCAGGTAAAGCCTCCATTAAACCAAGATTTCGATTAGATATATATACACCATCTTCACGATTATCTAAAATATTGCTTAAACAAGACAAAAACCAATGCCAATTATCATAGTTCTTCGACTCCACAACAACGAAAGCCAAAAGAAACAAACTACAACAAAATCAAGATAAATAATGAATTTAAAATACATATTACTTTATATGGTGCACATATATCACCTGTATAGATGCAGATTTTTAATACACCAATGGTGCATGAAAATAACAGTACCTGATGCACCTCAATTATACATTTGATTATGTAAATCACATATCTTTACTTATCAGGATTAAGATGCTATTACTATTGATCAACAGTTTTCACTATGTTTTGCGTTTACATAGGTCATATACATCACATCTTGTATATCATTTACACATCACAACTCAGTCACTCTCGATCAGTATAACGTCTAGCAACAGAAGGTAAACTAACAATCCCGGCTTTTCCCAGCTATAAGTCCCTACAGAACAACCGCACATAACATGAGTATTTAAAATGATGTTCACAATCTAACATCAATATAATGCATCAATAGATATAAACAACTTCCTGTAATTCATGCGTTTGCAATACTCCTCTCTGGTTGTTCCTGTACATACCCCCTGTACATACATCAGAACACAATATACAATAGAATACAATTGGCCAAATATGTCATCACATATTTCATTCAACATCCTGTTATAACGGGACCGATATGATATGTCTCTCAGCTTAATATGTTAGTGGCTCAGCCTTCACGTCCCATATTAGCAGCACATATCACATTTCTGTCATCACACGTTATAACAGCCATAATATATGCCCAACAAGAGCACACCTTTCATGTCATCAACTAGAAACCTCAACAACATTAAGATAACAACCAAATCATATGTCCAACAAGAGCATACCTCTAATGGCATCAACTCGATACGTCAACCACATCAATATAACAACCAAAACATATTCCCAACAAGAGTATACATCTCATGGCATCAACTCGATACCTCAACATATAGAATAGTCAGGAAACCAATCACATATCTCAACAGTATCGTGCCTCACAACACCAATCACACCTGATATTCACAATAATCTCATATCTCTATAAACAAGATATCATCATCCCTCTCATGTCTAAATCAACAATACCTCATCATCATAGATCATGATATAATGATCATAAATGGAATATCAATACTCATACGTCAACACGTACATGTCGTTTAATACAAAAGATATAAAAGCAGGCGTCACTATTTAACTGCCTCTTTGTCATGTCCCATGTGATGATACATGAAGATCAACAATAAACAATGTCATCATAGACTTCACTATCACATTCCACAAAAATATAATATTTTTCAACATTTTCATTCTAGCGATCGACCTCCACTTTTACGCGATCGATCGCCAAACCTTTCTGGTCATCAGTGACCGATCTCTATTTTTCATGCGATCGATCGCCTACTAGCGATCGATCGGTCACATTCATGCGATCGATCACCCATGTATTAAACCGTCTTATTTTTTCCTCAGCATTGGCGATCGATCGCCCCTGACTATAGATCGGTCTCGATGCTCTGAAATTTTCAGTACATGGCGATTTTGAGCTTATGTTCATGGTTCTCAACCTACACCTCAATTCAAACCATCAAAACTTGATCACAAGATTACCTATCATCATATAAACATCTTTCCAGCATATTACAACTCATTGCTTTGCATGATATCAGGTAGCAATTCATACAAAGCATAAACATGCTTCACCATGTTTACAACCTCATACTACACATGCATATAATTGAACAACAAGTGTATATACCACTACATGCTTACCAACTAGCTTTGTTTTCACTTCCCCCTCAAGTGATAGTTTGATTTCCAAGTCTAAGTCAAGTAAGTTCCCCAAGCACAAGTGAGAGTTGAAAGAGGAGCTTGTGTAGAGAAATTTAGGTGAGCAAGGTGTAACTATGTGATTTCAAATCTGAAATCACCTCTTATATTGCATTCTTTGTGTTAAACCAAACTCATGTGAAATTCACATCTAATGCAAATTCAACTTCATGTCCCCTTGTTTTGTTTATCGAACTATGTATGATGCCTACTCTTTCATAAACTACCATGAACATGAAAGCTCTTACTATGTAGCATTACTAAGCCAAGAAATAAGTTCATTTCCATTGTTTTTCATTCTATGTTCTCCACTCTACATATATCATTATTTTACATACTCAGTTCAACTCGAACTCGAGTCCACGTCAGACCGTAATTATCACATAATTACGCCATAATCATATAAAACATGTATGATTCATATCGAGACATTACAATTCTCCCATACTAATTGAATTTCGTCCTTGAAATATTACATATGCAATCCTACAATCCTACTGCAATAAGGCAATAAACAAAATCATATATGCAACATTGTAGTAAAGATTCACCAACAGTATCATAAATATGTAAACTCATACCAGAAATAACTCAGGATACTGCTGCATCATACGCTGATCCATCTCCCATGTTACCTCCTCGAAATTGAATCATGTAGGCAACACAATCGCAACAATACACATACACATTATTTATGCATATATGCAATTCGAAATATCAACTTACCATCAGAAACAAGCTCTGCATATTGGCGCATCATGTACTTACTCTGTCATGCACATCGGTATTTCAGCATTGTCCTTATCACACTAACTTGATCTCATAAGGACTACCATACTTGGTAATTGACAATCTGCACCCGTCAAGATCCGAACTGATCATATCATACACATACACTACATTTGTATCTCCCTGTATATTATAAGTCATACGTCTGTCACAAAACCACAGGACATATACCAATCACTGAAAGTAGCAAATCCAATAGTAGGCCAGTGTATTAACACATAGTACTACAACGGATGGTCCATATCTATCAGTTTTCTCATACGAGTTTCATACATGTTCTTCTTTAACCAAGGTGAACAATCTACCAAACTGGACCAGACCCTTGCACAAAACAACGTGTCATACTTCATGGACACAACAAGGAATATACATGAGATTGCCACTGTGTTGATATATATAAACTCCAAGTTCTCATACAATCCTACTGAACAATAGTCCCATACAAGAATGAGTGAGATCCGTGACAATACACCACCATCGCACAACGTGACCATTCATTGCATTTGACCGTTGTACACATATACTCAACATGTTGCGCAGAACATTTCAGCCATACACAGTATCGTGTCACACCAATTTCGTATATGAAGAGATTCACCTCAACCACTTGATCTTATCAAATGCAAGTAATTCATTACTTTCACACTAATATCTCATCAAATCAGATGTGCACCGAGCTATCACTGCTATAACATCGCACAATTTTGCGTTGTACAATGCAATCACACAATCATCAATATAGAAAGAACATCGGTTGCTAAATCGAGCAATCAACACAAAGACATTTCTACTCAAATGTCATCGCTAGTGTAGTCCAAGACATTCCAAGAATTTACCATCACACTATCAACACGTTGCACCAAACATGTATTTGTCATTATAAGCCATGCACGATCCTCCGTTGCCTACTCACCACATCTATCACCATCAATTATCAAATGACATTGAGTTCTGGTCATTTCTCACTACCCCTGTGATTCGTCGAGTCAAATACAATGAGTATTCTTACATAACATTTTTTCCACACCATTTGCATGGTTAGATATCACATTTACCAGGAAAGTCCTCCCGTCCTCAAACAAAAGGAAACAATTCGATAATGACATTCCTTTGCATCAACTACTCCATCGGGACTACCATTCTCGAGTATATCACAAGCTCTTTCAAGAGGTCCATCACTCGCTATACACTGCTCAGTGAACAACAAACATATACAACTTAACAGTGGAAAACAACACGCCTTGATCATATTGTTATTACAAGCATATGCAATCAAACTTCAACATGAATTTCTCCAACAAATCCCACACATCTCGGACAAATGATAAATTCGGTTCTTCCTCTACAAAAGAACATCAATATCACAAGAACTCAACAATGGTAATAATGCTGTCAACCAGCATTGTCATGATATCTTGACATACGAGGAAACATCACCTGCCAAACTCGCATTATCAATTAAACATGTACCACATAGTACAATTTAAATGCATACCTGATAGTGCACTACTGCTCCTGTCAAATCATTCTTACATCTGGTTATGCAATGGATATACATTCCAACAATGCTTGCGAAGTAACAACATAAGACTTAACTATGACAATAATGAATCCGTGCAATGTATCTGACACAAATGCCAAAATGATTTCAGTACCGTTCAAGACACAAATGCAATGTCTCTGACACAAATGCCAGCTTGGCTCTCATCACCACATCCATAAACTGGCATAGGGTTACTCACAATAACCCTAACATACCACCGAGGCCGCAAGCCCTTCACACACACAGTTCATCAAGAACGAAAACTGAAAAACAACCTCACATACCATTTTCATATCCTGTTTCATAATCAGAAACTCATATTCGTATAGCTATCTAATAACAATAGAACAATTAGTGACTCAGAATCACAAAATGAAGATATCCTAGTCTCCCCCATCGGTCACCATTCACAGTCTCAATCACACTGACTTTGTACATGGAGCTGACACCAAGATCTGGCCACCACGCTCCAACCACTCCTCAACTTGCTCCACATATTCAGTCCCTTCATATCAACACACATATAGTTCAAGAACTGAATTACTGGCAATTCCCCAGATAAGCATATCTTTCCCCCCTGGCCCTTGGCCCACTGGGAATGGTAGCACACAAACGGGATTCACAACCACAGTTACACTCACAACATCCCCTCTAACATTCTTGGGGATTCATAACAAGTCGTATCAGCATACTGCAAAACAAGGGTTAACAACAATATAGATAGAAGCAGATAAAGCATGTTAACATAACATCATATACGACATTAAGGATATAACATGCTTTCAAGTGACTAGGCATCTCCCTAATTCACTTCATCTACCCTTGTTCACCCAGTCATCTAACCACTGCTCTGATACATTAATGTGGGGCCTCGTCAATTTAGTCATCAATTATACATTTGATTATGTAAATCACATATCTTTACTTATCAGGATTAATATGCTATTACTATTGATCAACAGTTTTCACTATGTTTTGTGTTTACATAGGTCATATACATCACATCTTGTATATCATTTACACATCACAACTCAGTCACTCTCGATCAATATAACATCTAACAACAAAAGGTAGACTAACAATCCTGGCTTTTCCCCAGCTATAAGTCCCTATAGAACAACCACACATAACATGAGTATTTAAAATGATGTTCACAATCTAACATCAATATAATGCATCAATACGATATAAACAACTTCCTATAATTCATGCATTTGCAATACTCCTCTCTGGTTGTTCCTGTACATACCCCCTGTACATACATCAGAACACAATATACAACAGAATACAATTGGCCAAATATGTCAACACATATTTCATTCAACATCCTGTTATAACGGGATCGATATGATATGCCTCTCAGCTTCATATATCAGTGGCTCAGCCTTCACGTCTCATATTAGCAGCACATATCATATTTCCGTCCTCACACGTTATAACAGCTAGAGCATATGCCCAACAAGAGCACACCTCTCATGGCATCAACTAGATACCTCAACAACATTAAGATAACAGCCAAAGCATATGCCCAACAAGAGCATACCTCTCATGGCATCAACTCGATACCTCAACCACATCAATATAACAGCCAAAGCATATGCCCAACAAGAGCATATCTCTCATGGCATCAACTCGATACCTCAACATATAGAATAATCATAAAACCAATCACATATCTTAACAGTATCGTGCCTCACAACACCAATCACACCTGATATTCACAATAATCTCATATCTCCATAAAAAAGATATCATAATCCATCTCATATCTAAATCAACAATATCTCATCATCATAGATCATGATATAATGATCATAAATGGAATATCATACTCGTACGTCAACACGTACCTTCGTTTAATACAAAAGATATAAAAGCAGGCGTCACAATTTAACTGCCTCTTTGTCATGTCCCATGTGATGATGTTACATGAACATCAACAATATACAATGTCATCATAGGATTCAATATCACATTCCACAAAAATATAACATTTTTCAACATTTTCATTCTAGCGATCGATCTCCACTTTTACGCGATCGATCGCCAAAACTTTCTGGTCATCAGTGATCGATCTCTATTTTTCATGCGATCGATCGCCTGCTAGCGATCGATCGGTCACATTTATGCGATCGATCACCCATGTATTAAACCGTCTTATTTTTTCCTCAGCATTGGCGATCGATCGCCCCTGACTATAGATCGGTCTCGATGCTCTGAAATTTTCAGTACATGGCGATTTTGAGCTTATGTTCATGGTTCTCAACCTACACCTCAATTCAAACCATCAAAACTTGATCACAAGATTACCTAGCATCATATAAACATCTTTCCAGCATATTACAACTCATTGTTTTGCATGATAGTGTATTTTATACACTTATATTTCTTCTTATTTTACATGGTTTACTGCTAGTTTTCGATCAGAATTACGTTTTTGGTATTGTTCTGTCTTGTCTTGCAAGAATCCACATAACTACGTGATTGGTGGACTAAAAGGGTGCAAAGAGCAGATTGAAATGATAAATTGAAGTCAAGATTCCAAGGTTTCCATCAAAGAGATTGGCGTAGCTACGCCATTCTCAGGCGTAAAGATGCCAAGGCTACGTCAATTCCATTATTTTGAAGAGTTACATTTGGCGTAGCTACGCCATTATCAGGCGTAAAGACGCCGAGGCTACGACATTTGAGATTTTGGTTAGGCGTAGTTATGCCACTTTGAGGCGTAGTTACGCCAGTACGTGGGAAGCCAAGTTTATAACACATCACCAGGCGTAGTTACGCCTCTCATGTGGCGTAAGTACGCCAATAGAGTTTTGGAAATTTCCGCCACTTTCCTTATCTGATGCACGAGAATTAAAAGGGGTAAAAGAGAGGAACAAAAAGGGATTTGATTCATTCAGACTTAGAGAAAAGAGGCTAGGGTTGGAGAAGGAGAAAAGAGAAGATGACGGCTCACAGCAAAAAGGAGAGATTCCATCACGAGACGGAGGCGTTCGTCGGAGAACGAAGAATAGCTTCTAAATTGTTTTATATTTTTAACTTTGATTAGTTTTTATGGATTATTTAAACATGTGTATGTGTTTAATTCATTCTAGCATGAGCTAACTCTATTTTTCTAGGAGAACGATGTAGCTTGTTTTGAAACTACGCTTATTATGAATTGATTGAAGTATTTGGATTTCCATATGGTTTATTTGTGTTTCCTTGTTCTTAATGCTTTTGATCGACTGGCCATGGATTGAATGATGTTATATTTGTGATCTATCAATCGAGAGAGGGGCTGTGAATAGGAAAGAAGGGATTCATAGCGTGAAAGTTATATTGTTCGAGAGGCATATAACTCCATAGAAGTCGTTAAAGGAATTACTGTGCAATTACAGATTGTTTGATATTTGATCTTAGATAGAGATATTAAGATTAATGTTAGATGATTACTTCTGCTTAACACTCGAGAGAGGGAGTAGAAAATAAATAAGAATTCTCGGCTAGTAAACTAGGAAAATCCATAATATTGAAGTCAAGGAATGATAAGTGTAGTGGATGAACAAGTGAAATCGAACTCCTAGATTCGTCTCTAATTGATTTCTTCACAACTCAAGATTTGATCATTGTTAGTTAATTGATTTTTATTATTTGCATAAAACACTCAACCATTTGATTCTCTAGATAAAGCAAGGATTATTTTAATTCAGTACTTAGATTTAACTTTATATTCAATCTCTATGGGTTCGACATCTTTTATACTAAAACTTGACCACCGTGCGCTTGCGGTAAATGAATTTTCATCAACAAGTATTGCTTTGCATGATATCAGGTAGCAATTCATACAAAGCATAAACATGCTTCACCATGTTCACAACCTCATACTACACATGCATATAATTGAACAACAAGTGTATATACCACTACATGCTTACCAACTAGCTTTGTTTTCACTTCTCCCTCAAGTGATAGTTTGATTTCCAAGTCTAAGTCAAGTAAGTTTCCCAAGCACAAGTGAGAATTGAAAGAGGAGCTTGTGTAGAGAAATTTAGGTGAGCAATGTGTAACTATGTGATTTCAAATCTGAAATCACTATTGCACTTTTTGTGTTAAATCAAACTCATGTGAAATTCACATCTAATGCAAATTCAACTTCATGTCCCCTTGTTTTGTTTATCCAACTACGTATGATGCCTACTCTTTCATAAACTACCATGAACGTGAAATCTCTTGCTATGTAGCATTACTTCAAGCCAAGAAATAAGTTCATTTCCATTGTTTTTCATTCTATGTTCTCCACTCTACATATATCAATACTTTTCATACTCGGTTCAACTCGAACGCGAGTCCACGTTAGACCAAAATTATCACATAATTACGCCATAATCATATAAAACATGTATGATTCATATCGAGCCATTACAAAAAATTTCCACCAGTAGGTGCATCTATGCAAAACAAAAATTCAAGATAATTAATAAAAAAAAAATACCTTGGTTACATCCTTCGAAGTGGCCGACAAAAGTGTGCCCTTGAGACGGGATTTCAAAAAAGTTCCATCAAGGAATAACAGTGGGCAACAAAATTTAAAACCATCGATAGAAGCACGAAATGACATGAACAAACGGCAGAATTTCGAAATGACATGAACAGACCAATCCTTCTCCACACTTCTCACTGCCTTGTTGTACGAGATATCAAAGCCATAATCCATAACTCTATTACAGACATAGCAGAAAAACCTGAATTGCCACTGACTCGTTCACCGATTATTTCAGATATCAAATCTGAACTCATCCCTTGATTGTTCCTGACTCTTAGACCACAAGTGTGAATGTTGTTCAATTTCCTTATGTACAAAGACGCATTTACACGTGAAACATTGGCATTTATAAACCAACCACAACCAACAACATGCTTCCTAGCATAGTAGGCAACTACCATATCCTTATGATTTTTACATAATTGAAATCAAATCCAAACTCCACCGAATATTTACTCAATTCAGCCCGAAACTCTTCTACGCCACCTCTGAACTCTTGACCAACCCTACTAATAATTGATGACCAACTTGAACATAACATCAACTTCTCATTGCATTTAATGTTACATCATTGATGGTCTGAATCATATCACGAGGATGAGTTATAGCCATGTTATATTGCACCGTGTGCACCTTCCAAGTCTATCGGTGCACATATGATGCGTGCACCGATAGAGTGATGCGGTGCATTAATTTCAAGTGCACCAGGGCACCGTGAACTCCGTGCACCGCTTGATTGAAGCAGTGCACCTGCACAACTATCACCAACAGATGACAACAAACGAACACTACTTCTTGCCGAAGCTCCGATAAACACAACTTCATGTTTCAACAACATCCACCGTCAACAAACTAACGTTAATCATTCTACACAATAGAAACATATTCCTCATATCACATTCATTACTCAAGCAACAATTAGGGTGGTCAGGAATATGAAACTTAAAAAATATTTCATCAACATTAAAATCAAACCACCTTGCTGATGCATTAGCTATTAAATAAATGAATGAACAACGGGAATCCACGTTTAAAACCAATGTTTCTTCTTTAAATTTCAACAAAATCATGAATCCCAAATCCATTACAGTTACCTCCAGAATGTATTCGATGAATGAAATATGTGATGATTTAAGAATCTGACAAACGATCGAGAATAGAAACAAAAACTCCAGAATGCTTGTCGATAATTTTGAAAAATTGGGGTGAATTATATTAACCCTAGAGAAGATTGCTCACAATCTTCTCCTAGTTGATAAAAGATTACCTCAATCTTTCCTTAGTTATAGGATATTCTTTCCAGTAAATCTTGTATCTTTTCCTTATTCATTATATCTTGTAATTGTATTTAAAGGAGGATTACTTAGTGAAATAAATAAGTTCTTCACAATCAAATCATTATTCTTATATGGTATCAGATTCCACCAAGTCTCTCACGAGCACTTCTTCGATTCAATGGCCTCCAACGCCTCGTCCTCTTCAACCACCGACCCGTCCTCTGCCCCTCCTCGCATCAGCGTTGGGCAGTCTCTTCTTAGCCCTGCTTGTGAGCCTCTTGTTCCCATCAATGCACATCAGCAACTCCCACTCCAACTCACGGCTTCAAATTTCCCATCCTGGCGTGCCCAAGTTCGAACTCTTTTGTTCGGTTATGATCTTCTGGGATTTCTTGATGGTTCTTATCCATGTCCTCCCGCTGATTCCGCTGCCGCTCGCACACACTGGCTCCGCCAGGACGCGCTGCTTCTGTCTGCGCTTTTTGGGTCCGTCTCTAAGGATCTTGTTCCACTTATTTCTTCGGCCAGCTCTTCTGCTGATGCTTGGATGATCCTTTCCCGATTGTTTGCTAATCGCTCTCGTACACGCGTCATGCAATTGAAGGATGATCTCTCCTCCATGACGTTGGGCTCTCAGTCCATCACTGTGTTTCTCCAGTCCGTGAAGGCCAAAACTGATGAGTTAGCCCTGATTGATCGTCCGTTGTCGGATGACGACATTACCTTATATGTGCTGAATGGTCTGGGTGTCACTTATCGTGACATAGCTGCCCCAATTCGGGCTCGGGAGACCTCTATCCGCTTTGAAGAATTGCATGACCTGCTGGTTTCCCACGAAACTTATCTTCGTCGTCTTGAAACCACACAATCATCGCTGCTAGTCACAGCTAATCAGGCGTCTTATCGCCCCTCCCATCGTTCGAATCACTCCTCTGCCAACAATTCAGGCCCTCAGCATCGCAATTCCTCTAATCGAAGTTCTCAGAATCGTCATCGCGGCAATCCACATCGCAATACCATTCGCAATTCTGGTTCGTCCAATAACCTGCCACATGCGAATATTGTTTGCCAACTCTGTGGAATCCCAGGTCATGGTGCGCGTACTTGTCGAAAATTCCCAACCGCATACTCTGCCAAGTCCCCACCGGCGCCCCCTCCACCTGCTCCTCAGAGTTCTTGGCTTGTTGATTCGGGTGCCTCACACAACTTGACCTCTGACCTGCAAAACCTGTCTATTCATTCTGAATATGATGGTATGGATGAAGTACAACTTGCTGATGGTTCAGGTTTGCGTATTTCTCATATTGGTTCTTCTATTATTCCGACGAAGTCCCGAACATTCACCTTATCCAATGTTTTATGTGTGCCCTCTGCTCATCGAAATCTTTTATCACTTCATCAATTTACAAAAGATAATGGTGTTTTCATTGAATTTTATCCGTCTCACTTTCTTGTGAAGGATCAACTTTCGGGGGTGAAACTAGCCAGCGGAGTATGCACTAATGGGGTCTATCAGCTGAATTTATCTCACGCCAGTCCTTCTGGTTCTCCTATATTGGCATGTCTTGGTGAGCGTGCAAGTCCAACCTGCTGCATAGTCGTTTAGGGCATCCATCTTTGCAGAGTAGTCTTTCTGTTATTAGAACATTTAAATTACCAAGTTTTGAACAGTCTGTTGACTCCTTACAGAATTGTGTTTCATGCTTATTAAATAAAAGTCATCAGTTGTCGTTTTCTAATACATCTCTACGTTCTACGCATCCTTTGCATTATATTTATGCTGATGTTTGGGGCCCTGCTTCATCTACTTCGTTAAGTGGCTCGAAATATTATTTTGTGTTGGTTGATCATTATTCCAAATATTGTTGGTTTTATCCTCTACAGTTGAAATCCCAAGTGTGTGATATTTTTAAAAGATTTAAATTGCTTGTTGAGAAACAGTTCTGCAGACCCATTCAAAATTATTATTCGGACAATGGTGGTGAATTCTTAGCTCTCCGAACATATTTTTCTGACAATGATATAACTTGGCTCACTACTGCGCCTCATACGCCGCAGCAAAATGGTACCTCTGAACGTCGTCATCGCCAAATTGTTACCATGGGCCGCATATTACTTCACCATGCTTCTCTGCCTCCCGAATTAGGAATTTGCATTTTCCACAGCTGTCTATCTCACCAATCGGCTGCCCACAATAGTTTTGAAGGGCCAATCCCCTTTTGAGGTCCTTTTTAAGCGATCTCCGAATTACTTGAAGCTTCGAGTGTTTGGTTGCTTATGTTTTCCTTGGCTTCGTCCCTACACCTCCAACAAGCTCGAGCCTCCGTCTCGTAAATGCATATTTGTTGGTTATTCACTCACTCAAAATGCTTATAAGTGTCTTTGTTTAGAGGATGAGCGAGTTTATTTCTCGCGCCATGTTCGCTTTACTGAGGATCTATTCCCCTATGCTGTTGTGTGTAACCCTGTCGAACACACCACCCACTCCTCCGATAGCATCCCACCATGCTGCCCGTTGTCCCTCTTGCCTCCAGCACCACCATCACTTCCCATACCTTCCCCTGTGCCTGCTGCACCTCTACCCCTACCACCCGATCAACCTCCGGATCCGCATACCCCTCTCGAATCCCCCCTGCCTTCTCTAGCCCACCCTATGACCACACGCTCGATGAATCAAATCTTTAAGCCCAAAGTCCTTCATACCGCCACAAAACACCCGGTAACTATTCCTACCGAGCCTACTTGTGCTTCACAGGCTCTCAAAGACCCCCTATGGCGGGTTGCCATGGCCGATGAATTTACAGCTCTTGTTCGGCATGGTACTTGGACTTTAGTTCCACCTTCCTCCAACCAGAATGTCATTGGTTCTAAATGGGTTTTTCGTATCAAACGCAACCCTGATGGGTCTCTTGCCAAGTATAAAGCTCGTCTTGTTGCCAAGGGGTTTCATCAACGTCCTGGTATTGACTACAAGGAGACTTTTAGCCCTGTTGTTAAGCCTGCAACCGTTCGCACAATTCTGTCTCTTGCGGCTATGCATAAGTGGCCTCTTCGTCAACTTGATGTCAGTAATGCTTTTCTTCACGGGCATCTTTCAGAAAATGTCTATATGGTTCAACCTGCTGGTTTCATTGACACTACCTGTCCGACTCATGTGTGTCATCTTCGCAAGTCCATCTATGGCCTTAAACAGGCTCCTTGTGCCTGGTATCATGCTCTCAGTGCTACGTTATTATCCTTCGGTTTCACTCAGACTAAGTCGGACACCTCCTTATTTGTTCATTGTCGTGCCTCTACAATCCTATATGTCTTGGTCTATGTTGATGACATTATTATCACAGGGAGTGACTTGTCTATGGTTTCTAATGTCATTCGTCATCTCAGTGACAAATTCGCTGTCAAAGATCTTGGCTCTCTGACATATTTTCTCGGAATTGAAGTCATTCGATGTTGTGAAGGTCTCTTCTTATCTCAACAAAAATACATATTAGACCTTCTTAAACGTCATCGCATGGATGGTGCCAAGCCGCTTGCCACTCCTATGGCTGCTAACCCCTCTAATCCATCCTCATCCACTCCAGTTGAAGCTACTGAGTTTCGTCGTATTATTGGTGCTTTACAATATCTAACTCTCACCCGGCCGGACATAGCATTTCCTGTTAATCGTTTGGCCCAACGAATGTCATCTCCTGATGAAGCTCATTGGGTAGCTCTTAAGCGTGTTCTACGGTATCTTAAAGGGACCATGTCTCATGGTTTATTACTGCGCCATACCACATCCTTTACTCTCCGTGCCTTCTCTGATGCCGATTATGCCGGTGACTCCTTAACTGGTGCTTCCACGTCTGCTTATATTATCTTTCTTGGTGATAATCCAATCTCATGGAGCTCTCGTCGCCAAAAGGGTGTGTCTCGATCCTCTACAGAATCAGAGTACCGGGCCTTAGCCTGTACTTCAGCGGAAGTTCGTTGGCTTCAGCATCTATTTCAAGAAATTCTATTTCCACTAAAAGATGTTCCTCGCATTCACTGTGACAATGCTGGTGCCATTCGTCTCTCATTTCATCCAGTTCAACATTCTCCCCATGAAGCACATTTCAGTCGATCTTCACCTTGTTCGTGATCTGGTTTCTAAAGGATTCCTCAATGTCCATTATGTGAATACTGCTGATCAACTTGCTGATATTCTCACCAAACCACTTCCCCGCAATCGCTTTCAATTGATGCGTTCCAAAATTTCCGTTGCTGATGACACGTCAATTTTGCGGGGGCGTATTAACCCTAGAGAAGATTGCTCTCAATCTTCTTCTAGTTGATAAAAGATTACCTCAATCTTTCCTTAGTTATAGGATATTCTTTCCAGTAAATCTTGTATCTTTTCCTTATTCATTATATCTTGTAATTGTATTTAAAGGAGGATTACTTAGTGAAATAAATAAGTTCTTCACAATCAAATCATTATTCTTATAAATTATGTATCTATATGATCGATAAACAATCAAGAATTAATAGAATAATGATAAAAAAAATGTTCGTGATCAATCATGAAACGATATGGCACAATCCAAAATTTTAATTGAAAATTCTGAAAAAAGTTGATGAATTATTAATTATATGATCGATATTTGATAGCATAATCATCGAAATCTATGTGAGCAAAAATCGAAACAATACAATGAAATTAATGATGGATAAACTAACGATTATGCTATCAATACACTGTTATATTTCATAACCTAATATTTACAAAGCAGGGGTATATTAGGGACTATAAAACACTTAATAGAGAGAAGTTATTGAAAATGGACCTATTTGATTAATTTGCAAAGATGATTTTAAGTATGATTTAATTGAAATATGTTTTATAATAGTGTACTTATTTACAATTTCCTCAAATTTATTTTAAAAGCAATTTTACTTTTTTTAATACCTAAAATTCCATAATGTAAAATTCAAGTTGCTTAACAAATTGGGTTAATCAGACCCGGTCAAAAACCGAACCAGGACCGGTTAACCCGGTATCGAATCGGAGTCCGATTCGGTTTTAACCCGGATAGGATTCTGTTGGATTGGAACCGTCAAACCGGCGGTTCCAGTCCAAACTGAACCAGTCCGATTCAGCACCGGTTTCGGTTTGGAACCGGAACCAGTGCTTTTTTTTTTTAATTAAAAAAATTACGGCCCTCGAACGAGTTGCAAGTCTTCTTGGGTCAAATGTTCATAACAGATGAAAATTTTGACCTACTAGAGTGTGGAAGGCAAACGCAATATAATTTCCTATCTTAGCCAAAATGGCTAGAGACGTTTTTGCGGTTCAAACATCCACTGTCGCACCGTAGTCGGCGTTTTCATCTTGTGGCCGAATCATTTGAGACCATCGAACTTCACTTCAGATTCATTGTGCATGCTTACATTGCTCAAAGATTGGTTAGATGCGGAGCGAAGGAATAAAAGAGAGGAGGAATCGATGAGTTTGGCAACCAAAGTTCCGAAGATGAAGAAGAATTTGCGAAAACTATATTAATTAATTATCATGCATAATGTAAATTAATTTTAAAAGTTCAAATGCTGTAGATTTTATATCAAGCTTTTTATATTCAATAAATTATGTATTTTTTCATCAAATTTCATGTATTATTTGAACAAGATATTTAGACGTATAACTAAATATACCAACACTATAACTAAATGTGATTATAAGTGCACAGATGAATGAAAAAAAATGCACCAATATACATGGAGATCTTTGCTTGAATAGTTCTTAAAATTGACAAGTTGTACGAAAGGATTATTATCATTTCAAGTTGGAGGTGTTTGCACTTTGCACAAATGGTTGTATAATTGGAAATAATGGAGAACACATAAGTGAGAAAGCTTCACTCACCATGCTTATTTTCATTTAAATATTAAGAAATCAAAAACCGAAAGCTGCCATAAAAGCCGTTCACAAACTGCACTTAAGCTCTCTTCTTTTGCACCAAAAGTGCCGAAGCATTAATCTCTAGTGTTCAGTGGGAAAAGGGCAAGCAAATCCTTCGAATAATAAGAAAATACTAAAGAAACCACAGAGGTACTTAAAGTCAAGGGGAAACAAATCCATTGAATTGAAAGATTTTCTATAATGCATATTTAATGTAAGAGATTTGTAGACGTCCATGAAGAATCCAACGGCTTAAGCTTCATTCTTACAGTGTCAAGTTACCATTTTATCCAATAATCCTTAAATAATCACGAGTCAAATTTTTTGAAAATCTATAGTGGAAAAACTTTCATAGAACCAATGTATCCAGAAAGGGAGCTACTCCAGTGAGACTAGCATGGCGGAGTTCTTTGTGCTTAATAAAACAAATACATAATATTGTAAAAGGTAACAAAGAACAAAAAATTTTAATACCAGGAAATGTGAAATGTTGAGGCTACGGTCGATTTGCGTAAACAAAGGAACCATACAAGTTTGGAACTCTGCAGGTTGTGTAACCTCCAAAATCTCTTCTAGTTCCCAAGGAAGAGAACCTCCTTTCCACAATCTGGCCAATACTTCAGCACCATCCTTAATGACAATATCGACCAATCTGTAGCCTTTCTCACCAAATTGTGTTATACATTAGGACAAATGCTGATGGTGTGTTGAAACACATTTCGGCTTGTGCAAAGGACTAAGGGTACGTCCAAGAAGTAACTTATTTTCTTCTTCCATTGGCAACACAACCTTTTATTATACTTCCAAGAATCTCCAATAGCTCACAATTCCCACTGAACCTCTCTGTCTCCAACATGGTTCGCAAAATCGGGAATGGAACTACCGGAACGGTGGTGGCATGCTAAAGTTCGACCTTGTAATGTAGGTTGCTCTGGAAAGACGTCATGTAAGTGGAACTAGGCGATTTATGACTGGCGCGAACCAGATGTGAATTAAAAAATTCTTGAAATTTTTTTATGAAAAACATTTCCTTCAAAAAACAAATTTCTTAGTCAAAAGCAAGTAAATTATTGTAATACTAACTTCACTCCACAACAATGGTTGGAGTTTATCAAAAGCAACTAAATTATTGCTAAGTGCCACTCAACAATAAGGATTTATGCAATGTCAAATCATTATTACATCTGGTTATGCAATGGATATACAGTCCAACAATGATTGCGAAGTAACAACATAAGACTTAACTATGACAATAATGAATCCGTGCAATGTCTCTGACACAAATGCCAAAATGATTTCAGTACCGTTCAAGGCATTTCCTTCGTTATGACCATGCAATCAAGCACATAGTGGTTCCATACCATATATCATTACCGAAACTCAACAATATCGTGTTAGCAGACCCCATATGGCCCATAACTCTGGTTCTAATTTACCAGCACATCCCCAGTATACAATCAATCCAATGGAGATCATAATCCTCATAGATTATCATTCTCAATTATACTCACAAATATTCGTACCATTCAACATCTGGAACGCGTCAAGCCCAACACACGTTGGTCATACCAACATCACTGACTTGTTGAGACTACCAGTTGGTAATGTATAAATACATACACACTTGCTTGAGAAAGCTCTCACCTTAAGCTCAGACATGTTATAATGGCCACACCAAATGTACAATAAGCTCTTATTGTCACATCATACCATTCATCATACTCGGTACCCACATTCCATCGAGTTGGATACACCAAGCTCGCTTTCTTACCATAATACATTATCACCTGACGTATACACCTTGTCTGCATAAGGTGTTAACATAACCACCAACATGTGATACAGTCAAGGATAATATAACATCCCACACACATAGTCCCATCTACTACTACACAGACTTTTCCTGACTTCCATCAAGAAATCAGAGCATCATCTTCCCAATTACATTTACGGAGACAGATAAGCAAATATGCTAGAGCCGTCAACTATTACATCTCAATCATCACTCATGAGAATTTAATGGCATAGTTATTCGTAGAACATGACATTCTGTACTTCCCGACATTGCTATAGGCATGCAATGTCCATACCGACCAACTCAATGCATAGACACATACAAAGTGTTACTCAGCACACATTTATCCCATCCTATGATGCAGCCCACAGAATCAGATGCCATAACTATACATCTCGCAAGCAAACGTACTCAACTTCATACTCTCGTGTCAATCTAGGACACAAAATCGTATGTCAACCCATGACATTCCTTTCATAGAATACCATAGAGACATCCATATATGTCTTTCTCATCACACATCATACAAATGGTATCAATACCCATCGCCTATCATACAATAGTCAGTACATACGAAACTGGCAGCACAAAGTGCCCATTGTTAGTCGTCACCGCAATTCTCATACGGTGTGCATCATCTCCAACATGTACCAGCTTGGCTCTCATCACCACATCCATAAACTGGCATAGGGTTACTCACAATAACCCTAACATACCACCGAGGCCGCAAGCCCTTCACACACACAGTTCATCAAGAACGAAAACTGAAAAACAACCTCACATACCATTTTCATATCCTGTTTCATAATCAGAAACTCATCTTCGTGTAGCTATCTAATAACAATAGAACAATTAGTGACTCAGAATCACAAAATGAAGATAACCTAGTCTCCCCCATCGGTCACCATTCACAGTCTCAATCACACTGACTTTGTACATGGAGCTGACACCAAGATCTGGTCACCACGCTCCAACCACTCCTCAACTTGCTCCACATATTCAGTCCCCTCATATCAACACACATATAGTTCAAGAACTGAATTACTGGCAATTCCCCAGATAAGCATATCTTTCCCCCTGGCCCTTGGCCCACTGGGAATGGTAGCGCACAAACGGGATTCACAACCACAGTTACACTCACAACATCCCCTCTAACATTCTTGGGGATTCATAACAAGTCGTATCAGCATACTGCAAAACAAGGGTTAACAACAATATAAATAGAAACAGATAAAGCATGTTAACATAACATCATATACAACATTAAGGATATAACATGCTTTCAAGTGACTAGGCATCTCCCTAATTCACTTCATCTACCCTTGTTCACCCAGTCATCTAACCACTGCTCTGATACCATTAATGTGGGGCCTCATCACCTTAGTCATCAATTATACATTTGATTATGTAAATCACATATCTTTACTTATCAGGATTAATATGCTATTACTATTGATCAACAGTTTTCACTATGTTTTGTGTTTACATAGGTCATATACATCACATCTTGTATATCATTTACACATCACAACTCAGTCACTCTCGATCAATATAACATCTAACAACAGAAGGTAGACTAACAATCCCGGCTTTTCCCCAGCTATAAGTCCCTACAGAACAACCACACATAACATGAGTATTTAAAATGATGTTCACAATCTAACATCAATATAATGCATCAATACGATATAAACAACTTCCTATAATTCATGCATTTGCAATACTCCTCTCTGGTTGTTCCTGTACATACCCCCTGTACATACATCAGAACACAATATACAACAGAATACAATTGGCCAAATATGTCAACACATATTTCATTCAACATCCTGTTATAACGGGACCGATATGATATGCCTCTCAGCTCATATATCAGTGGCTCAGCCTTCACGTCCCATATTAGCAGCACATATCATATTTCCGTCTTCACACGTTATAACAGCCAGGGCATATGCCCAACAAGAGCACACCTCTCATGGCATCAACTAGATACCCCAACAACATTAAGATAACAGCCAAAGCATACGGCCAACAAGAGCATACCTCTCATGGCATCAACTCGATACCTCAACCACATCAATATAACAGCCAAAGCATATGCCCAACAAGAGCATATCTCTCATGGCATCAACTCGATACCTCAACATATAGAATAATCATAAAACCAATCACATCTCTTAACAGTATCGTGCCTCACAACACCAAACACACCTGATATTCACAATAATCTCATATCTCCATAAAAAAGATATCATAATCCATCTCATATCTAAATCAACAATATCTCATCATCATAGATCATGATATAATGATCATAAATGGAATCTCATACTCGTACGTCAACACGTACCTTCGTTTAATACAAAAGATATAAAAGCAGGCGTCACTATTTAACTGCTTCTTTGTCATGTCCCATGTGATGATGTTACATGAACATCAACAATATACAATTTCATCATAGGCTTCAATATCACATTCCACAAAAATATAACATTTTTCAACATTTTCATTCTAGCGATCGATCTCCACTTTTACGCGATCGATCGCCAAAACTTTCTGGTCATCAGTGATCGATCTCTATTTTTCATGCGATCGATCGCCTGCTAGCGATCGATCGGTCACATTTATGCGATCGATCACCCATGTATTAAACCGCCTTATTTTTGCCTCAGCATCGGCGATCGATCGCCCCTGACTATAGATCGGTCTCGATGCTCTGAAATTTTCAGTACATGACGATTTTGAGCTTATGTTCATGGTTCTCAACCTACACCTCAATTCAAACCATCAAAACTTGATCACAAGATTACCTAGCATCATATAAACATCTTTCCAGCATATTACAACTCATTTTTTGCATGTTATTGATAAGTGTATTTTATACACTTATATTTCTTCTTATTTTACATGGTTTACTGCTAGTTTTCGATTAGAATTACGTTTGTGGTATTGTTCTGTCTTGTCTTGCAAGAATCCACGTAACTACGTGATTGGTGGACTAAAAGGGTGCAAAGAGCAGATTGAAATGATAAATTGAAGTCAAGATTCCAAGGTTTCCATCAAAGAGATTGGCGTAGCTACGCCATTATCAGGCGTAAAGATGCCAAGGCTACGTCAATTCCATTATTTTGAAGAGTTACATTTGGCGTAGCTACGCCATTATCAGGCGTAAAGACGCCGAGGCTACGACATTTGAGATTAGGCGTAGTTATGCCACTTTGAGGCGTATTACGCCAATACCGTGGCGTAAATACACCAGTACGTGGGAAGCCAAGTTTATAACACATCACCAGGCGTAGTTACGCCTCTCATGCGGCGTAAGTACGCCAACAGAGTTTTGGAAATTTCCGCCACTTTCCTTATCTGATGCACGGGAATTAAAAGGCGTAAAAGAGAGGAACAAAAAGGGATTTGATTCATTCAGACTTAGAGAAAAGAGGCTAGGGTTGGAGAAGGAAAAAAGAGAAGATGACGGCTCAGAGGAAAAAGGAGAGATTCCATCACGAGACGGAGGCGTCCGTCGGAGAACGAAGAATAGCTTCTAAATCGTTTTGTATTTCTAAATTTTGATTAGTTTTTATGGATTATTTAAACATGTCTATGTGTTTAATTCATTCTAGCATGAGCTAACTCTATTTTTCTAGGAGAACGATGTAGCTTGTTTTGAAACTACGCTTATTATGAATTGATTGAAGTATTTGGATTTCCATATGGTTTATTTGTGTTTCCCTGTTCTTAATGCTTTTGATCGACTAGCCATGGATTGAATGATGTTATATTTGTGATCTATCAATCGAGAGAGGGGCTGTGAATAGGAAAGAAGGGATTCATATCGTGAAAGTTATATTGTTCGAGAGGCCTATAACTCCATAGAAGTCGTTAAAGGAATTACTGTGCAATTACAGATTGTTTGATATTTGATCTTAGATAGAGATATTAAGATTAATGTTAGATAATTACTTCTGCTTAACACTCGAGAGAGGGAGTAGAAAATAAATAAGAATTCTCGGCTAGTAAACTAGGAAAATCCATAATATTGAAGTCAAGGAATGATAAGTGTAGTGGATGAACAAGTGAAATCGAAATCCTAGATTCGTCTCTAATTGATTTCTTCACAACTCAAGATTTGATCATTGTTAGTTAATTGATTTTTATTATTTGCATAAAACACTCAACCATTTGATTCTCTAGATAAAGCAAGGATTATTTTAATTCAGTACTTAGATTTAACTTTATATTCAATCTCTGTGGTTTCAACATCTTTTATACTAAAACTTGACCACCGTGCACTTGCGGTAAATGAATTTTCATCAACAAGTATTGCTTTGCATGATATCAGGTAGCAATTCATACAAAGCATAAACATGCTTCACCATGTTCACAACCTCATACTACACATGCATATAATTGAACAACAAGTGTATATACCACTACATGCTTACCAACTAGCTTTGTTTCACTTCTCCCTCAAGTGATAGTTTGATTTCCAAGTCTAAGTCAAGTAAGTTTCCCAAGCACAAGTGAGAATTGAAAGAGGAGCTTGTGTAGAGAAATTTAGGTGAGCAATGTGATTTCAAATCTGAAATCACTATTGCACTTTTTGTGTTAAATCAAACTCATGTGAAATTCACATCTAATGCAAATTCAACTTCATGTCCCCTTGTTTTGTTTATCCAACTACGTATACTGCCTATTCTTTCATAAACTACCATGACCATGAAATCTCTTGCTATGTAGCATTACTTCAAGCCAAGAAATAAGTTCATTTCCATTGTTTTTCATTCTATGTTCTCCACTCTACATATATCATTACTTTTCATACTCGGTTCAACTCGAACGCGAGTCCACGTTAGACCAGAATTATCACATAATTACGCCATAATCATATAAAACATGTATGATTCATATCGAGGCATTACAAAAAATTTCCACCAGTAGGTGCATCTATGCAAAACAAAAATTCAAGATAATTAATAAAAAAAATATACCTTGGCTACATCCTTCGCAGTGGCCGACAAAAGTGTGCCCTTGAGACGGGATTTCAAAAAAGTTCCATCAAGGAATAACAGTGGGCAACAAAATTTAAAACCATCGATAGAAGCACGAAATGACATGAACAAACGGCAGAATTACGAAATGACATGAACAGACCAATCCTTCTCCACACTTCTCACTGCCTTGTTGTACGAGATATCAAAGCCATAATCCATAACTCTATTACAGACATAGCAAAAAAACCTGAATTGCCACTGACTCGTTCACCGATCGAATCTGAACTCATCCTCTTTGATTGTTCCTGACTCTTAGACCACAAGTGTGAATGTTGTTCAATTTCCTTATGTACAAAGACGCATTTACCCGTGAAACATTGGCATTTATAAACCAACCACAACCAACAACATGCTTCCTAGCACAGTAGGCAACTACCATATCCTTATGAGTTTTACATAATTAAAATCAAATCCAAACTCCACCGAACTCAATTCAGCCCGAAACTCTTCTACGCCACCTCTGAACTCTTGACCAACCCTACTAATAATTGATGACCAACCTGAAATAACATCAACTTCTCATTGCATTTAATGTTACATCATCGATGGTCTGAATCATATCACGAGGATGAGTTACAGCCATGTTATATTGCACAGTGTGCACCTTCCGAGTCTATCGGTGCACATATGATGCGTGCACCGATAGAGTGATGCGGTGCATTAATTTCAAGTGCACCAGGGCACCGTGAACTCCGTGCACCGCTTGATTGAAGCAGTGCGCCTCCACAACTATCACCAACAGATGACAACAAACGAACACTACTTCTTGCCGAAGCTCCAATAAACACAACTTCATGTTTCAACAACATCCACCGTCAACAAACTAACGTTAATCATTCTACACAATAGAAACATATCACATTCATTACTCAAGCAACAATTAGGGTGGTCAGGAATAGGAAACTTAAAAAATATTTCATCAACATTAAAATCAAACCACCTTGCTGATGCATTAGCTATTAAATAAATGAATGAACAACTGGAATCCACGTTTAAAACCAATGTTTCTTCTTTAAATTTCAACAAAATCATGAATCCCAAATCCATTACAGTTACCTCCAGAATGTATTCGATGAATGAAATATGTGATGATTTAAGAATCTGAGAAACGATCGAGAATAGAAACAAAAACTCCAGAATGCTTGTCGATAATTTTGAAAAATTGGGGTGAATTATGTATCTATATGATCGATAAACAATCAAGAATTAATAGAATAATGATAAAAAAAATGTTCGTGATCAATCATGAAACGATATGGCACGATCCAAAATTTTAATCAAAATTCTGAAAAAAGTTGATGAATTATTAATTATATGATCGATATTTGATAGCATAATCATCGAAATCTATGTGAGCAAAAATCGAAACAATACAATGAAATTAATGATGGATAAACTAACGATTATGCTATCAACACACTGTTATATTTCATAACCTAATATTTACAAAGCAGGGGTATATTAGGGACTATAAAACACTTAATAGAGAGAAGTTATTGAAAATGGACCTATTTGATTAATTTGCAAAGATGATTTTAAGTATGATTTAGTTGAAATATGTTTTATAATAGTTTACTTATTTACAATTTCCTCAAATTTATTTTAAAAGCAATTTTACTTTTTTTAATACCTAAAATTCCATAATGTAAAATTCAAGCTGCTTAACAAACTGGGTTAATCAGACCCGGTCAAAAACCGAACTAGGACCGGTTAACCCGGTATCGAATCGGAGTCCGATCCGGTTTTAACCCGGATAGGATTGGTTCTGTTGGATTGGAACCGTCAAACCGGCGGTTCCAGTCCCAACTGAACCAGTCCGATTCAGCACCGATTTCGGTTTGGAATCGGAACCGGTGCTTTTTTTTAATTAAAAAAATTACGGCCCTCGAACGGGTTGCAAGTCTTCTTAGGTCAAATGTTCGTAACAGATGAAAATTTTGACCTACTAGAGTGCGGAAGGCAAACGCAATATAATTTCCTATCTTAGCCAAAATGGCTAGAGACGTTTTTGCGGTTCAAACATCCATTGTCGCACCGTAGCCGGCGTTTTCATCTTGTGGCCGAATCATTTGAGACCATCGAACTTCACTTCAGATTCATTGTGCATGCTTACATTGCTCAAAGATTGGTTAGATGCGGAGCGAAGGAATAAAAGAGAGGAGGAATCGATGAGTTTGGCAACCAAAGTTCCGAAGATGAAGAAGAATTTGCGAAAACTATATTAATTAATTATGATGAATAATGTAAATTAATTTTAAAAGTTCAAATGCTGTAGATGTTATATCAAGCTTTTTATATTCAATAAATTATGTATTTTTTCATCAAATTTCATGTATTATTTGAACAAGATATTTAGACGTATAACTAAATATACCAACACTATAACTAAATGTGATTATAAGTGCACAGATGAATGAAAAAAAATGCACCATTGCTTGAATAGTTCTTAAAATTGACAAGTTGTACGAAAGGATTATTATCATTTCAAAGTTGGAGGTGTTTGCACTTTGCACAAATGGTTGTATAATTGGAAATAATGGAGAACACATAAGTGAGAAAGCTTCACTCACCATGCTTATTTTCATTTAAATATTAAGAAATCAAAAACCGAAAGCTGCCATAAAAGCCGTTCACAAACTGCACTTAAGCTCTTCTTCTGCACCAAAAGTGCCGAAGCATTAATCTCTAGTGTTCAGTGGGAAAAGAGGCAAGCAAATCCTTCGAATAATAAGAAAATACTAAAGAAACCACAGAGGTACTTAAAGTCAAGGGGAAACAAATCCATTGAAATTGAAAGATTTTCTATAATGCATATTTAATGTAAAAGATTTGTAGACGTCCATGAAGAATCCAAAGGTTTAAGCTTCATTCTTACAGTGTCAAGTTACCATTTTATCCAATAATCCTTAAATAATCACGAGTCAAATTTTTTGAAAATCTATAGTGGAAAAACTTTCATAGAACCAATGTATCCAGAAAGGGAGCTACTCCAGTGAGACTAGTATGGCGGAGTTCTTTGTGCTTAATAAAACAAATACATAATATTGTAAAAGGTAACAAAGAACAAAAAATTTTCATACCAGGAAATGTGAAATGTTGAGGCTACGGTCGATTTGCGTAAACAGAGGAACCATACAAGTTTGGAACTCTGCAGGTTGTGTAACCTCCAAAATCTCTTCTAGTTCCCAAGGAAGAGAATCTCCTTTCCACAATCTGGCCAATACTTCAGCACCATCCCTAATGACAATATCGACCAATCTGTAGCCTTTCTCACCAAATTGGGTTATACAATAGGACAAATGCTGATGGTGTGTTGAAACACATTTCGGCTTGTGCAAAGAACTAAGGGTACGTCCAAGAAGTAACTTATTTTCTTCTTCCATTGGCAACACAACCTTTTATTATACTTCCAAGAATCTCCAATAGCACACAAATCCCACTGAACCTCTCTGTCTCCAACATGGTTCGCAAAATCGGGAATGGAACTACCGGAACGGAGGTGTCATGCCAAAGTTCGAGCTTGTAATGTAGGTTGCTCTGGAAAGACGTCATGTAAGTGGAACTTAGCGATTTATCACTGGCGCGGACCAGATGTGAATTAAAAAATTTTGAATTCTTAGAATTTTTTTACAAAAAACATTTCCTTCGAAATGCAAATTTCTTAGTCAAAAGCAAGTAAATTATTGCAATACTAACTTCACTCCACAACAATGATTAGAGTTTGTCAAAAGCAACTAAATTATTGCTAAGTGCCAACTCAACAATAATGATTTATGAAATAGCATATGCAATGGTTGGAGTTTGTCGGTTTTGCCTACTTTTTTTTCTTTTAAAGCTTCGGTCACACTTCTCTTTTAAAGCTTCACTCATAGACATTACAATTGCTAGTGTAGTTGAAGATCAAGAACCTAGTTATACACGAGAGTAAACGATATTCTTCTATCTTTATTTTATGAATTTCAACTCAATGCTTTCATTATCTCGAATTCTAGCTTGATTATTACTTTGAGCTCCAACATTTGTATTATAAGTTCGTAGAATCAAATCTTGAACTTTTAAAATATAATTAAATTTTGAATTTACAAATTTTTAGTTATTCGAATGATAGTATTTGGCCCCAAAATGCAAGAGTCGACGTTAATATCTCATTATCAACATAAGGCTATTTTATTTTATAAATTAATTTAAAAATGATTGAAGATTATTTTGTTATTCTATATTTATCTTTAATAGATCGGATAAAATGACAGATTTTAACCTATTTTATGATTTGTTTTGTTTTGAATATAAATTTTTATATGTAACGTGGCTAAAATGAAAACCTTATCATTTGACATATGATAAAACTTGTTCTTGTCTATCCATTTGGATCTTTTTTTAGAAGAATGACTCCAAAACTTGATATTGGTTGGGAGTTTAGTCAACCCATCGGACATAATCGAAAGACAAGACGATGCAAATCTTGTGAAAAAGTTGTAAGCGGAGAAGTTACAAGATTAAAACAACATTTTGCACATGCTTATAGAAATGTCGAGTCATGCAATAAAGCTCCAAAAGTGATATCATTAATGATACGGAAACATCTTCAAGATTCCACGTCTGAGAGAAATGTAATAAAAAAGAAATTTTTTTGTAGTAAATGCAATTCAACAAAGCATGCGTGCAGTTGACAGTGACAGTGAAGATGATTATAGATTTGATAGATATGATACTAATGAAGAAGTTTTAGAAAATGGAAAATAGGCTATTGCGAAAAGCAATGAAGGAATGTCGTAAAACAAGAGCATTGGAGGACGAGATGCGTAACCGAGATGGTTCAGGTAAATAAATATACTATTATTCTAGTCGATGAATAACCATACTTAATTCCATAAATGTAAATTTATTAAAACCTTCATGAATCCATTTTTGTTCTTTCATTCCAGGTAAAGCCCCCTTGAAGTATCAACTAATGTACGAGATTGTATTATTTAATTCCAGGAAATTCAGGTGCTGGTTCATCACTTGGTGCAAATCCCAATTTAAGGAAACATATGCCTCGTAGCTTTAGTGTAAAAGAGGGATCTCAGATACCATCGAAAGGGATTGATTCTTATATGTTTCCATCAAAACGAAAGAGTATAAAAATTGATTTGCTCCTGAAAAAGTCAAAGAAGTTGGTAAGGCTATTTAAAATAGTTTATATACAATGCAATTCCATTTCATGCGGCGGATAACGGTCCATACTACCAATCAATGATTAATACCATTCCACGGGTGGACCTCGATTACAAAGTCCTTCAGGACGTCAAATAGGAGGTGTTTTTTGCAGGAGGAGGTGTATGATATTACTGGATATTTAAATACTTCAAAATCAAAATGGCCTAAGTATAGATGTCAAATAATGTGCGATGGTTGGAGCACACGTAACAAGCATCCTATCATTAACTTTATAATATATTACGATCGTAACATGATATTTCATAGTTCAGTGGATTGCACCAAAAAGATAAAAAAGACAGCTGATTTTATTTTCTCTCTTTTGAACAAAGTTATTGACGAGATTCGGGAGGAAAATATTGTACATGTTGTTACAGATAGTGAAAGTGCAGATAACACTGCTGGTCAGAAATTGATGATTGAAAGACCTCACTTGTTTTGGTCACCTTGTGTTGCACACTGTATTAATCTCATGCTTGAAGATATTGGTAAGATGACAAAGGTGAAAAGGTGCATTGACAAAACAAAGCAAATAACGAGTTTAATATACAACAGAGATAAAGTTGTGAATTTAATGAAAATCTACACAAATGATCGTGAATTGCTGAGATTTGGAATCACCAGCTTTGCTATAAAATTTATATCTTTGGAAAGTCTTGTCCGATATTCTCAAGATTTGAAGAGATTGTGTACTTCAATTGAGTGGCAAGAGCACAACAATACAAGCAGAAGAAGAAAAGATGCCGAAAAAATCGCAACGATCAATCATGGATACCATATTTTGGAATACGGCTCGTTGCGCAGCAATGGAACCACTTGTGAAAGTTTTAAAATTGGTTGACCAAGATAGCAAGCCAACTCTATCGATTATATATGAAGCAATGGATAGAGCGAAGTTGTCCAGAAGAGAAAACATACAAGATTGGCAATTATACTGCGACGTGATTGATGAGCGTCGGTATAACCAATTCCAACAACATTTACATGCTGCAGGTAAAATGACATTATATTTAAATGAATTGACATAAGTATGAATTTATTGATGTAGTTATCATCTATTTTTTTAATATTTGTGTGTTGCAACATAATATTTGTGTGTTGTAGCATATTTTCTCAACCCAATACTCCAATATTCTGGTACGAAATGGAGAGTTTGGATCTCCACTTGCAAATACAACCATTAAAAAAAGTCTTCCAAGTTTGAAATTCTTCATATTTTTTATAGATGTTAAAAGTTTTAGATTATATATCATACTTTTTTTCCAGCGGAATGATGGAATGATTATGATGAAGAAGCTCCCCACTTGAAAAATTGCAATTAAAGTCCTTAGCCAGACATATTTATCTTCTGGTTGTTAAAGAAACTGGAGTACATGGTCTCTAATACATAACAAGCTTCACAACCGCTTGGCTATAATTGGTATATGTACATTACAATAGCGACTAAGAGTACGGAATTTGCTACATAATAAAGAAGATGGTGACTATTATAGCCCTATAGATCTCGATCATATATTCAAAGATGATGAGATTTTAAATGAATGGACAAGAGCTAATGACCCCACTGTATTGCAAGATGTGACGTGGAATGGCTAAATCAAAGCATTAGATCATCAAATCCCCAAGACCAAAACATGACAACAAGTATTCTAACAGGAAAAATAGTGCGGGCAACCCGAGATTATCAAAAGACAAAGAAATCATACCAAGTGATAGTGATGAAAGTGACAATGGCTATGACAGTGATGATAGCAATGATGGAAACAATCAAGAAAGTAGTGGAAACCTGATAAGTGTGATTTTTACACTTAAATTGATATATAATTATGGGCGTTTTTATAGTGATTCCTGGAAAATATTGGTTTATATTTGTATATTTCAGGAATCCAGGTCCAAATGCATAAAAGTGGAAGAATTAAGCTTAACATGATAAAAAGGACTAAACTGAGCACAACCGGATATTATCGAACATGGATGAAATATTATATTATAATATATGATATTAGAGGATTTAAAAGAGCATAAAAAGCAACGTACGTGATTTTCGGGGAAGAATAGAGAAGCAATAAGATAAGCTGAAAGAGCAACGAGAGGAGCAAGAGTTACGAAGAGATAGGAGACAGCAGCAAGAGACGTGCAGCAAGATACAGAGACAGAGATTAGAAAGACATT
Source organism: Haberlea rhodopensis (assembly GCA_907163345.1). Classification (NCBI taxonomy): domain Eukaryota; kingdom Viridiplantae; phylum Streptophyta; class Magnoliopsida; order Lamiales; family Gesneriaceae; genus Haberlea; species Haberlea rhodopensis. Next base: position 19,605,847 of record CAJQUN010000004.1, on the reverse strand, counting down.
CGAAGGAGAATACATGCATTATTCACGGAAGTAAAAGATAGTGACGTGAAGCTGATAAAACGGAAGGAGATTCAACAGTTACGTGAGCAAAGGGGGACGTGAGCAATATTCGAAGGAAGCAAGAGTGACGTGAAGGTAGAGGAGAGGAGATTTACATGGGAAGATAAAGAAAAGAGAGTGACGGGAACCAACAAAAGACAGATAGGAGAAGAGTTACGAGAGAGGAAGAGAGGGAATAAATTCAGCAACGTACGAGGAGAGACGGGACTTTGAACAGATAGAATTATTCACACAAGAAAGGGCGTGAGGAAGAGGGAGTGAAGAAAAAATACGTGAGACAGTACAGAGGAGACATTTGATATTTTGAGCAGATAAGTTACGTGACTTCAGAAAACAAGAGAGGAGACACACGGGAATAAAAGAAGGAGAAAAGGTGAGTAGATTGAGAGGAGTTACGTGAGGGTGAAGAATTTACGTGAAAAGGGCAGCATATTTAGGAGAAGCGAACGATATCAGTGAATAATTAGGCGAGGAGTTCATGTAAATACTGGAGGAGCAGTTCACGTACAACACAGATTCAATCGGAGGGACGAAGACTTCATGTACAACAGAAGAAAATCTGGTGAAGAACTCACGTACAGAACAACACATGCACAATAGAGATTGAGGGACACAGGAAACAAACGAAACAAGCGTTACGAAAATAGGAGAAAGGAAGGAGAGATTAAAAAGAAGAGGAGATTTACGTGGTGAGCAGATTGAGGGAAGAAAAGTTGACGGAACAAAGAGAAGAGACAGAAGGGTGAGGACTTTACAGAGAGCAAGAGTCACGAGTTACAGATATACGAGAGGGAGAAGAGACTGAAATTCATTCTGTAGAGCAGATATACTGCAGCAAGGAATTGGTGACGAAGACTTCTTTGCATAACTTCTTCTGCTGGACAAATTCCACACTATCATTCACGTGAAGAAGAAGTGAGAAGCAATGTAGAACGTGAAGAAATTCACGTAAATATTTGGGGAAGAAGAGTTCAAGTACAGTATAGCACTTCACACACGGCCAAGCGAGAGACGGAGCTACGAGTCGACTACGCGATTCAACATCTCTAGTTTATACGTATTTCTAAACTTTGTTTGTTTCTATTTGATTTCCTTATGCTTTTGATGTTGAAAAAAACAATTTTGCATTTGATTTTGAATATGTTTCTACGCTAAGTTTGTTATCAAGACTTAGGGGATCCTTTGTATGAACCCATAATTTAAATTGAATGTTTTGATTGATTCTTATATATTTAAGTGCATAGATCATTGTTCTTCATGCTTTTAAGGGTTTGGCCATCCTTGAATGATAGTAAATTACAATTGAGATAGAGACATAACATTGGAATTCGATATAGTGATTTATGTCGTGGATTTCAGACTGATATCGAGAGATGAAATCAAATACACGTGTGATAGCTATAGATATCTAGTGATCGAAGGCTAGAAGTTTTCATAGATCGATTTACAATATTAATTGTTCAATAAGGATACGAGAGTGGCTTATTGTTACGTTAGTATTAGATTTGTTATAGCCGGACCAATGTATAACAAATGAATTAGGAATACTCGTCACCTTAGATTGTTTGAATTTAATTTTTAACTAATAGGCGAATTGTGGGGGATTACATAGGTGAACCGAAAGTCTTGATAATTGTCTCTATTGATTTTATTCTCATTCTCTATTGATTGTTTGGGTTACATAATGAATTAATTTGTCACTTTAGTTAATTAATCATAACCATTTTTCGTAGGCTAAATATAGTTAAACTAGTGGAGTTTGGTACTTATTTCCTATTCCTCGTGGGTTCGACACTTGTACTTTTCATAACATTATACTAAAACTTGACACCGTGTACTTGCGGTACACAATCGCTACACTGAAAAATATTGTTTAAAATAATAGCGATCAAAAGCATCAAGACAAAGATCAAGCTTTTGTTGGGATTAATATTAAAAGCTCAATAATTATGTTTAGTTTTGTTAATGAGAATAAAATTTGGTAAGTTAATTTTGAATAGTCAATTGGCTAAAGAAATCACACATTGAAATTTGATAAGTTAATTTTGAATAGTCAATTTTGACATAATTCCAATGTGGGATTTCTTTAATCAATTGACTTCAAAATTAACTTACCAAATTGTGTTCTCACTAACAAAAATAAACATTATTATTGGGCTTTTAATATTAATCAACAATCCCCCACATGAATGCAATATGTCGAAAAAATTACACAATGTACCTAGATGAAGATTTGAGAGTACTTTGAGAATTCACCGCATCAGGATAGGTGGTGGTTAACCTTGAACCTTCCTTAGTGAAGTATCATTGCATATACTTGTCAACCAGTGGACGTGATGCCTTGAACTGTTCAACGTTTTAAGTATACCAAGACAACAATACTCACACAGTTTCATCTCCACACTATTATTGGTTCTTTCGTTGTTGTCCATTTTGGCACTGGACTGCCTTGGTTGTTTCATCTAATGCTCTAGAGATTTAGCCCTCGGGTCATCTCATAGAAGCTGCCCCTTCACATTCGATATATGTGATTTCTCCTAAAAAGTATCATGTCATACTTCACTTTATCATCTCGAGATAGAAGAATATTAAGAGCATGAGCTCATCCTTCCCAAAGTACATGTCTATCATTCTTTCATCACAAGAATATGTAAGGAACTCAATTTCCCGAGTTCTTTGTTCGATCCCCCCTCCCCCACAATTCAGTTTTCCCATTGAACCTGCAAATTGGACTTAACAATTTAGGTTGGGTTGCCATCATGGTTGGAATTCAATTTCATGGGCTTCAACCCCATTCCCCTCGATGAAATCTCTACTCGGTCTCTCCTTAGACCTTTCGTAAATGGGTCAACAATGTTTTCTTTATACTTCACATAATCTAGAGAAATAACACAGGTTTTCAGTAGATATCTCACGGATTTATGTCTCCGACGTATGTGTATAGATTTCCCATTATACACATTATTTTGTGATCTTCCCATACTTGACTGACTATCACAGTGCACACTAATGGGTGGCACATGTTTTGACCACATTGGAATGTCCTCCAAGAAACTCCGAAGCCAATCAACTTCTTCTACTGCAAGATTAAGCTATGAATTCAGATTTCATAGTTGGTCTAGCAATGCAAGTCTGCTTGCATGATAGCTGCACCTCCAATTATAAAGATATATCCAATCGTGGTCTTTATATTCTTGGAGTCCGATATCCAATTAGCATCTGAGTACCCTTCAAATACTGCTGGATATCTCATATAATGTAGTCCGTAGTTAGTAGTTTATCTTAGATATCTAAGAACTCGAACTATTGTCTTCCAATGCTCAAAATTCGCTTATTGATCAGATCAAGACCTAAGTAATTTTTATGTCGCGAAATTTTGGAACGAAAGACCTTGGTCTTGCAGATGTGATCTTGGGATAAAAATCACCAAACATGCAGATGGCTATTATCACTCCTAGAGTCATTATGTCGAGAAGATACTTGATAAGTTTGACAAGGGAAATAATACCATCGCGAGAACACCTATGGAGGCGGTGTCAAATCTTTGCAAGAATCGTGGAGAAGGTGTGCGACAACTTGAGCACTCTAGGGTCATAGGTAATCTCATGTACCTCATGGACTGCACTAGACCTAATAAATCTAACTCAGTCAACAGATTGAACAGATATATTAGTAATCCCAGTTATGAGCACTGGAAGGCAGTAGTTCGAGTTCTTAGATATCTAAAACACACTACTATATCCAGCAGCAATTGAAGGGTACTTAGATGCGAATTGGATATCGGACTCCAAGAATATAAAGTCCACGAGTGGATATATCTTTATAATTGGAGGTGCATCTGTCATGCAAACATACTTGCATTGCTAGATCAACTATGAAATCTGAATTCATAGCTTAATCTTGCAGCAGAAGAAGCTGAATGGCTTCGGAGTTTCTTGGAGGACATTCAAATATGGTCAAAACATGACACCCACTAGTGTGTACTGTGATAGTCAGTCAACTATGAGAAGAGCACAAAACAATGTGTATAATGGGAAATCTAGACACATACGTCGGAGACATAAATCCGTGAGAAATCTACTGAAAACCGGTGTTATTTCTCTAGATTATGTGATGTGTAAAGAAAACATTGCTGACCCATTTACGAAAGGTCTAACGAGAGATCGAGTAGAGATTTCATCGATGGGAATGGGGTTGAAGCCCATGAAATTGATTTCCAACCATGATGGCAAACCAACCTGAATTGTTAAGTCCAATTTAGGGGGGGGGGATCGAACACAGCACTCAGAAAATTGAGTTCCTTACCTATTCCTGTGATGAAAGAGTGATAGACCTGTATTTTGGGAAGGCGGAGCTCATGCTCTTAATGATTCTTCTATCTCAAGATGATAAAATGGGGTATGACAGGATACTTCTTAGAAGAAATCGCCTATATCGAATGTGAACGGGTAGCTTCTATGAGATGACCTTAGGGCTAAATCTTTAGAGTATTCGATGAAACAACCAAGGCAGTCAAGGGCCAAAATGGACAACAACGAAAAAACTAATAATAATGTGGAGATGAAGTTGTGTGAGTATTGTTGTCTTGGTATACTTAAAACGTCGAACAGTTCAAGGCATCACATCCACTGGTTGACAAGTATATTGATGATACTTCACTAAGAAAGGTTCAAGGTTAACCACCACCTATTCTGATGTAGTGAATTCTCAAAGTACACTCAAATCTTCATCTAGGTGCATTGTGTAATTTTTTCGCCATATTTCATTCATGTGGGGGATTGTTGGGATTAATATTAAAAGCCCAATAATTTTGTTTAATTTTGTTAATGAGAGCAAAATTTAGTAAGTTAATTTTGAATAGTCAATTGGCTAAAGAAATCCCACATTGAAATTATGAGACACTTATGGTTTGTTTATATTGAGAAACAATCAAAAGAGTGTAGTTAAGTAGAATAGATGGGTACCCCTCGCGCCGTCCGTCCGTCCGTTCGGCTTGGCTCGGTTGGTCTCGAGTCGAGTTGACTCGTCGAGACTTAAATCCGTATTAATATGATGTTAAATGTTGATACTTTTCATCTACCCCACTAAACATTACACTTAAGTTCTGAGACCTTTGGAGAGCCGCGCAGCTATATAAGCTGTTCCAGCTCTATGTTTTCATCATTCCAAAAATCTGCATACATACATACATTCTGCTTTGAGAGTACTGCACACTACTAGTGTTTGAAGTATTCCGCTCGGAGTTCTGCTTCAATCCGAACAGAGGTTGATTGGGTGTTGTACCTTGGAACTCACTTGTCCAGGAGGCCAGAAGTTAAGACGGACAAATTTGAGTTTACGGGCACACGGCTTGTTGTGGCCTCGTCCAGAAGCATTTCCAGATTCTTGTTGTGTCTTTACACGTTATAAACTGTTACTGTAAGTTCTACTGTTTCTGTATTTCAGTGCGATTTATATTATGATTCAGTGATTATTTAAACAGATTCAATCCGTAAATTTATGTAAACAATTCCAACACTTTTTATAAAAAAAAAAATTAGAAAAACGCTTGCTGTATACACATTTTTATAAGAAACGCGTACATGGAACACGAATCACGTTAGCAATGTAAACTTTTTTTTTTTACTTTGCTCACCTCCAAATTTCCCTTGTTTTGTTATCATTTTGTTGGTTTGTTGAGTGGGCTAAGTGTAATACTCCCTCATTGGACAGAATTGAGAATTAAGAAATTTACCAAATTTGAAATCACCTATATCTTTCTTTTGCAAGATAATCATCCAACCAAATTTTTATTCAAAAATAATAAAATAAATGTTTATGTTGTAACTAGAATTAGGATTTATTATTCTTGTATGGGATAAATTTTATCATCGTCTAATTCTAGTCATTTTGATAAGACATGAACTCACCGTTCAGAACTATTATTTTCTTTGTATATATGTGGGTTATAAAGGAGGAAATAATGTGGAAACAATGAGGCAAAACTCGATGGATGAAGGAAGGGGATCGTAACACGTCATATTTCCATTCACGGGCAAACAATAGGCGAAGTGAAGTGAATAATATCCGAGGATTAAGAGATAATGAAGGTAATTGGCATTATTCTATTCAAGGAGTGCAGGTTGTTGCTCTTCACTATTTTATATAACTTTTTAAAAGCCGAAATTCATTAGAAAATGAATTGCATGAGGTGTTGAGTACGATAGAGCCTAGGGTTACTGGAGGTATGAATGAGCTATTACTTCCACGATATACACTAAAAGAGGTGATTACAGCTATCTTCAACATGTATCCTTTAAAATCCACTGAACCTGATGGTATGTCCTTGATATTTTATCAAAAAAATTGGCAAATACTAAAAAATGAAGTTATTGCTAACAATATATTTTTTGAACAATGGTATTTTCCTTTAGCAGCTTAATTATACACACATCGTCCTAATCCCAAATGGCATTCCCCTAAACTTATTACCTAATTTCGACTGATTAGTCTCATTAACATGATACCCCCTAAATATGGACACCACCTGATGAGCCGACTTGACTCTGCATGAGACCTCGCATGTCCTTCCGAACTCTTTATGTTGGCCGACCTGTTGGGCCGACCTGTTCCACCTCACATCCACTACCTTGTTGAGCGACCTCTTTTGAGACACGAGCTCATTGGCCGATCTCTTCTCATTCTCTGCTTGATACATGTGCTCAACAAGGAAACTAAATCTCATAAGCCAGGTAAGTCCTAGATCTGCGGAGCAATATCAGAGATTTGATTGTATTCATAAGATCTTAACATATCTGGGTAAGATTCGGATAAACATGGAAAGAATCCTTGCACATGGCAACTCTCGGGCCTCAGCCTATAAATACCAGGTTTGGGGTATCAGTTAAATTCAATTCATAATTACCTTTACCTAGCCGCATATATTTCCTCATATTCTCTCGCCTGACTTAAGCATCGGAGGGGACCCGCCGGAAAAACTTATGGTTCCCTTCTCACTGTTGCTTCATATTTTCAGGTCATCTCAGAAGATATTTACTGACATCCTTCCCTTTAGTTTGAATATTGGAGAAGAAAGAGAGGTGAACCCCCTCTCTATTGATATCAGCAAGTCACCGCAATTTTAGGTGATATCAATTGGCGCCGTCTATGGGAACTTATTGAGTTGAAGACGTTGATATGGCTGGACGGCGTGGACGTGGGCCTGGAATCAGGCGGAACCTGGGAGAAAGAGAAAATCCTAGCATGGAAAATCATAATATCCCTCCACAACATGAAGATCAAACACCTCCTTCTGTTATGAACGTGAGAGATCTGACTATGGAGCAGCTGTCACAATTCATCAATCGGACCATGCAAAATACTTTTTTCCAACACCGAGTTCCACCGCCAATGGAGTCTAACCAAGCTCCACCACCTCCACAAACAAATCAGGCGCCTCCGCCTGTTCAACCAGAGCAGCTCCCTGAAAACAATAGGGTAGCAAGTGCTGATGCAGATACACAAGTAGAGCCTCCGCTAATAGACCCAATGGAAACTGTATGGGGGGAGATAAGACGATTGGGTCAACATCTAGGTGGATGACCTCCAGTGGCTAGGAGAGAAAGTCCATTCTCCCAAACTATTTTAGGAGAGGAACTCCCGCGAAATTTTAGACAACCCCCAGTAGGAGAATATGATGGAAGCACAGACCCGGAAGAGCACATTGGAAGATTTGAGAATGCTGCTCTGTTGCATAGGTATTCTGATGGGATAAAATACAGTGTTTTCCTTACCACCCTAGTTAGATCGGCACAACAATGGTTTAATTTAATTAAATCAAACATTGTACACTGCTTTGAGGAGTTCAGTTCGACTTTTCTAAACCAATTCGCCAGCAGCAAGAGGTATCAAAAAACTTCTTTAAGTCTGTTCACTACCAAGCAGAATGAACAGGAGTCCTTGAGGGAGTTCGTACAACGCTTTAATGGGGCAGCCTTAGAGCTCCCCACTGCAACAGTAGATGTCCTTATTAACGCCTTTACACAAGGGCTTAAGGCATGAGAGTTCTTTAAATCATTGGTAAAGAAACCACCTCGAAGTTATGACGAACTTCTAGGAAGAGCTGAAAAGTACATCAACCTAGAAGATGCTCAGAGACAGAGAAGGGTTGATCTGCGGCCATCAGCAAAGAAAGATAAGTTAGAGGTAACAAGAAAAGAGCGGCTGATAGGACCGATGAAAGTAGTCAAAATAGAAATCAATTTGCTTCACGCATACCTCTGTCCATGAGCTTGGAAAGAGCTATGGAAATATGCGATGATAGAAAGAAACTGGAAAGACCAAGGAAGTCGGATAAGGGACCCCGTATGCCTCCCTCTGATAAGTACTGTGAATTCCATAGAGAGTACGGTCATATAACTAATGAGTTTCAGAAGCTTGAAGATGAGGTAGAAAGAATCATCAAAAGAGATTCTGAAATAAAAACTCTCCTAACAAGGACTCAAGAACCTTATCAAAAAAGTCATGGTAGAAGCCGGTACCTAGGTAACAGAAGAGAAAAAATACCATATAAGGGCCGAGCCAGGTCCCGTGAAAGGGATATTGCTCCTAAAGAAACAGATAATCAAAGGAGAATGGTCGAACAGGTGGATAATATTCCCACCCGAGGAACTATTAATATGATCTCGGGGGGACCCACTGATGGAGATTCGGGCAGAGCTAAAAAAGTCATGGTAGAAGATTGGAAAATTTCGAAGTATCGGAAGAGCTAATTTCAAGGGATGAGCCTGTTATAAGCTTTGGGCCTGATGATCTGAAAGGAGTTGCAACACAGCACAACGATGCCCTAGTAGTCACTCTAACCATAGCTACTATGACGTCGCAAGGATCTTCATTGATACCGGGAGTTCAGTTAATGTCTTGTTCAAAGATACCTTAGAAAAGATGCAGATAGAGAGGGATCAAAGTTTGAACATATTACAACTCCTCTGTATGGGTTCACCGGGCACGCAATTCAACCTCTTGGACAGATCATCCTGCCCTTATCTCTTGGTCATGGGATGTCCCGCATAACAAAAATGCTTAATTAACTGTGGTAGAGGCACCTTCATCATATAATGCAATCATAGGCCGACCTGCTATGAAGGACTTCAAGGCAGTAGCTTCTACATATCATCAGAAACAAAAATTCCCAGTGGGTAGAGAAGTTGGGGTTCTTTGTGGTGATCAGAAGACAGCCCACCGATGTTATGTGGATGAAGTAAAAGAAGACATAAAACGAGCTCGTCGAGAGGTTGGTTGTATTGAAAGAGCTGGGTATAATGTTTCGATTGACAAAGGCATTCCAAACAGCTTAGATGGAGAACCAGAAACAGTTGAGCTCGTCTCTACTGATCAGAAAGTAAAAATAGAAAATGACTTGGAAATAAATATAAAAGCAGATCTCATCTCATGTTTGATAAAAAAAAATGAGGATATCTTTGCCTGTAGTGCTCGTGAACTAAGGGGAATTAGACCAGACGTCCTAAAACATCATTTGTATGTGCTTTCAGGAGTCCAGCCTGTAAAACAGAAGAAAAGACACTTTGAACCTGAAAAGTATAAGGTCATAAGAGAGCAAGTGGAGGAGCTCCTTCGGGCAGGTCATATTCGTGCAATACAATTTCCAACATGGCTCTCAAATGTGGTTTTGGTACCAAAGAGCTCGGGAAAGTGGAGGATTTGTATAGACTTCCGAGATCTTAATAAGGCATGTCCAAAGGATTGTTACCCATTACCAAGGATTGATCAGATGGTCAGCAGGACATCAGTACTTGTGCTTAATGGATGCTTATCAGGGATATCATCAAATCCCTTTGGCTAAAGAAGATCAAGATAAAGTTAGTTTTGTCACCTCAGATGGGACTTTTTGATATGTTGTTATGCCCTTCGGGCTCAAGAATGCAGGAGCTACTTACCAGCGTTTGATGGACAAGGTGTTTTCAAAACAGCTAGGCCGAAATGTGTAAGTATATGTAGACGACATTCTGGTAAAATCAAAAAGTGGCACCGATCTAATTGCTGATCTGACTGAGACTTTCTCCACTCTTAGGTCTTATGGATTAAAGTTAAACCCCCAGAAATGTGTGTTTGGGGTAAAAAGTGGTAAGTTTCTAGGCTATATGGTGACAGAAAGGGGTATTGAAGCTAATCCAGAAAAAGTGAGAGCTATCTGTGAGATGTCTCCTCCAAAGAACCTTCAAGAGGTGCAACGCCTTGCAGAAAAAATCGTTGCTTTATCACGATTTATCTCTAGATCCGCTCATAGAAGTCTCCCCTTTTTTAAGATACTCCGGAAGGCTGATAAATTCGAATGGAACGAAAAATATGGGGAAGCATTTGAAGAATTGAAAAAAATACTTAGTTGAACTCCCTATATTAGCTAAGACTCTGCAGGCAGAGAGGTTATTTGTCTACTTATCAGCAACTGAGGAAACAATCAGCTCGGTTCTAGTTAAAGAGATGGAATCAGAACAACACCCTATATATTACTTATCTCATGCCTTGAAAGATGTTGAGCTGAGGTATTCAGAGATCGAAAAAGTTGGCTCTAATGTTGATCATAACAGCTAGGAGACTCGGGCCTTATTTCTTATAGCATCCTATAACGGTGCTAACAAACAGCTCATTGGGAACAATATTCAGCCGCGCAGATGTCTCTGGACGACTTGTCAAATGGACAACTGAGTTAGGAGAGTATGATATACAGTACGAGCCACGCACGGCTATCAAAGCTCAGGCCTTAGCAGATTTCATTGCGGAAACTGTGCATCCCGAGAAAGAAGAATTATGGAAAGCATTTGTAGATGGTTCTTCTTGTAATGAGGGAAGCGGGATAGGGGTTGTGCTGATTTCTCCAACCGGAGATGAGGTATGTTTGGCAGTACAATTGGATTTCCGAGCTTCCAACAATGAAGCAGAGTATGAGGCAGTATTGACCGGATTCAAGGCTGCTCGAAATGTTGGAGCTAAGCGTATACAGGTCTTCTCTGACTCTCAGCTAGTAGCCCAGCAAATGAATGGGGCCTATGAGGTTAGAAACGAGAAGTTAATCCATTATGCAAGTACCATAGAAAAGATCAAGGAGGGATTTCTAGAAGTAACATTCAAACAGATCCCAAGAGAAGAAAATAGAAAGGCCGACAGCTTGGCAAGAATGGCTAGTGCTCTCCGCACTTGGCAAAATAGAGACGTGGTGTTTCAAGTTGAATTAACTCCTAGTCAGGATGTTCCATCTGAATTTGTGGAAGAAAATGATTGGAGACAAGATCTCTTAGACTATCTTACCAATGCTAAGCTCCCGACTGATACCAAAAAAGCTTATAGACTCAGAAGAGGAGTCAGAGATTCATACTCATCAATGGAATCTTGTACAAGAGGTCTTTTGTCCAACCACTTCTGCGTTGTTTGGGTCCGAAAGAATCAGATTACGTATTAAGGGAAATACATGAGGGGTGCTGTGGAAATCATCTAGGATCATATTTCTTGGCAAAGAAGGTGCTCTTGCTGGATATTTTTGGCCTACAATTCAGAAGGACTTTGCTGCTATGGTTATATCATGTGACAGTTGTCAAAGACACTCCAGGCTTCAACATCTTCCAGCTATGATGATGAAAGCCATTGTGGCAGCGTGCCCGTTTGATCAGTGGGGCATTGATATAGTTGGACCATTTCCAACAGGTAAAGCTCAGAAGAAATTTTTGATTGTGGCCATTGATTATTTCTCCAAGTGGGTTGAAGCAGAGCCATTAGCCAGAATCACTGAGAAAGAGGTCTTCAACTTCATCTGGAAAAACATTGTTTGCCGATATGGTGTCCCGAGGAAAATCATCTCGGATAACGGAAGGCAATTCCAGGGAGCTCTGCTCAGGGCATGGTGTGAAGAGTTAAAAATCCATCAAGCTTTCACTTCTGTTGCGTATCCTCAAAGCAATGGTCAAGTAGAAGTCACCAACAGGTCTCTGGTACAAAGCATTAAAACGAGGTTGGGGAAAGCAAAAGGAAATTGGGTTGAAGAACTACCTAATGTTCTATGGTCCTATCGAACTACACCAACGACGGGAACAGGTGAAACCCCATTCAGTATGGTCTATGAAAATGAAGCGGTACTCCCAGCTGAAATTGGAGCAGAATCATCAAGAATGCATTTCTATGATGAACAAAACAGTGATAGAAGAGCTGCTGACCTTGATCTAATTGAAGAAATAAGGGAAGCTGGGGCCATCAAAATGGAAGCTTATCGTAATCGTGTTGCACGAATGTTAACCGATGAGTTATTCAGAAAACTTTCCAGGTCGGCGATTTCGTACTAAGAAAGGTGCAAGAGGTTCAAGTGGGCAAGCTAGACCCCAAGTGGGAGGGTCCCTTCAAGATTGTTGAAAAGCTAAGTTCAGGAGCTTATTACCTAGAAGGTTCTGATGGGAAGACATTGAAGAGACCCTGAAACGCTTATCACCTCCGAAAATATTACTCATAGTTCAGCTCTTTTAATTTTTGCAAAAATTGTTTTAGTTTTTTTGGGATGATATACTCTTTCATTATTTCAATGCAAGTTTTATAATTTTCCATGATATTGTGCAAGTAAGAGCACGTTTACAACAAGTTCAGCCCTGGTTACGTCAGGAGCAAGGGTTTTCACCCTACCTCAGGAGCACGTTTACGTAGAGCTCAGCCCTGGTTACGCAAGGAGCAAGTGTTTTCACCCTACCTCAGGAGCACGTTTACGACGAGCTCAGCCCTGGTTACGCCAGGAGAAAGGGTTTTCACCCTACCTCAGGAGTATATTTTTGACGAGCTCAGCCCTGGTTACGCCAGGAGCAAGGGTTTTCACCCTACCTCAGGAGCACGCCTCAGCCCTGGTTACGCCAGGAGCAAGGGTTTTCACCCTACCTCAGGAGCACGTTTACGACGAGCTTACCTCAGCCCTAGTTACGCCAGGAGCAAGGGTTTTCACCCTACCTCAGGAGCACATTTTCGACGAGCTCAGCCCTGGTTACGCCAGGAGCAAGGGTTTTCACCCTACCTCGGGAGCACGTTTACGACGAGCTCAGCCCTGGTTACGCCAGGAGCAAGGGTTTTCACCCTACCTCAGGATCACGTTTTCAACGAGCTCAGCCCTGGTTACGCCAGGAGTAAGGGTTATCACCCTATCTCAGGAGCACGTTTACGATGAGCTCAGCCCTGGTTACGCCAGGAGCAAGTGCTTTACTTAAACGAGTCCGAGCTACGCCGTGCTTGGCCCTACCTGTTTAATGTTTGCCATTACGTGGTAAATTATTAAATGGCCGAGCTACGTCGTGCTTGATCCTACCTGTTTAATGTTTGTCATTACGTGGTAAATTATTAAACGAAGCCAAGCTACATCGTGCTTGGCCCTACCTGTTTAGTGTTTGCCATTACGTGGAAATTATTAAAATAGGCCGAGCTACGTTGTGCTTGATCCTACCTGTTTAATGTTTGCCATTACGTGGTAAATTATTAAACGAAGCTGAGCTACATCGTGCTTGACCCTACTTGTTTAATGTTTGTCATTACGTGGTAAATTATTAAATAAAGTTGAGCTACATCGTGCTTTGCCCTACCTGTTTAATGTTTGCCATTACGTGGTAAATTATTAAACGAAGCCGAGCTACATCGTGCTTGGCCCTACCTGTTTAATGTTTGTCATTACGTGGTAAAATATTAAAATAGGCTGATAGACTTAGATATTACGTGTTTTTAGCTGTAATTTCTTACCGTTTTTCGTACTTTTTCCTGGATGAAATTACGCTTTTTGGTATTTATTTGCTTGTTTCAGGAAAATAGGTCGGAAATGGTAGAAATGAGCTAAAATGAAGAAAACGGGTGAAATCGAGGCGAAAAAGAGAAAAAAGAGAAGAATTCAGATTTTGCAAAGCACCGATCGATCGAGAATATTTCTCGATCGATTGATCCGGGCAGAGAATTCAGCAACAAGTTTATCAAAGTGTCGATCGATCGGAACCAAAATTTCGATCAATCGATCGATTCAAAGAGTTTAAAACGCTGAATGAACAGTGCACCGATCGATCGGACAATCTTTTCGATCGATCGATACGCGAATTTTTAAAAAATCTTATCTTCCATATTTGATGGATTCTCGGTGGTTTTAAATGTGAGATCATTTCCATATAAAAGAAAGATCATATCAGAGAGGGAAAAAGGGCCAAAAATCTGGAGGATAGAACCCTAGTAGCCGCCGAGAAGAACCCGAGAAAAGCCATCTTCCTCCGTTCTCCGTCCGAGCTTGAGCGAGACATTTCCGGAGTGCAAGGAAGGAGAAAGAGAAGAGATTACGGTGCAACGCACGGATTTGTTCCCACGTTTATCGTATTTCTAAACTCTGATTTATTTAATTTTCATATTCATTTGATGTTTTTGAAGTTGAGAGACAATTAAACATCTCATTTATTTGATTTGAATTGAATTGAGTTTATTTTATCAAGTTTGAGTATAATTGTGTTTGAGTTATTGATTCGAATGTGTTTGAGTGGATTGATTTCTTATTGTTCATGAATTATATGCTTAATGAGTTATAACCGAGATCGAGAGATAACGTTATAATACGCTACAATAATTCATGATGTATGTTTAAGATTGAGATCGAGAGATAAAATCACATACGTGAGCACTTTGAATCGAGAGATTTAGAGTAACTAGGTTTTGAAGATTTTTGCGATATCGGATTAGTATAGAACTGAACGAGAGTTACTTGTTCTAATTTGATATTAGTTTCTTTACAGCTCGAGAGAGTGTATTGAATAACAGCGAAAGCCTTTCACCTTAAGAATCGATTGTTTAGTAGTTGCTTATTCAAACGAATCATTGACGAAAACACAGTTGAACGAAGAGCTAGATAAATTTCTCGAGCGAAATTCCTTTGCATATCCGGAAACCATTTATTTTATTTATTCTTGTTTTATTTGGGTTCTTTAGTTCTAAATTTGCATTAGTTAATCTCCCACCTTTTTTAATCGTAGACTAAATATAATTTTACTAGTTTTATTTGGTACTTATACTTTAGTCCCTGTGGATTCGACAACCCTTACTTTAATTTAACTATACTAAAACTTGACACCGTGCACTTGCGGTAGAATCGCTACACTGAGAAATAAACTATTTAAAATAATAGCGGTCATAGGCCGAGCTACGTCGTGCTTGGTCCTACATGTTTAATGTTTGCCATTACGTGGTAAATTATTAAACGAAGCCGAGCTACATCGTGCTTGGCCCTACCTGTTTAAAGTGTACCATTACGTGGTAAGTTATTAAACCTGGCCGAGCTAATACGTGCTTGGTCCTACCTGTTTAAAGTTTACCATTACATGGTAAGTTATTAAACATGTCCGAGCTAATGCGTGCTTGGTCCTACATGTTTAAAGTTTACCATTACGTGGTAAGTTATTAAACATGTCCGAGCTAATGCATGTTTGGTCTTACCTGTTTAAAGTTTACCATTACGTGGTAAGTTATTAAACCTGGCCGAGCTAATGCGTGCTTGGTTCTACCTGTTTAAAGTTTACCATTATGTGGTAAGTAATTAAACATGTCCGAGCTAATTCGTGCTTAGTCCTACCTGTTTAAATTTTACCATTACGTGGTCAGTTATTAAACATGTCCGAGCAAAAAGGACGTCAAAATAAGAACTGGCATTAAAGGAAAGAGCAAATCCGAGTACAGAGAGGAGTATTGACTCAGAGGAAAAAAAAACATATCTAAAGGTCAGGGGGGAGAGAGGCAGCTACTTTTTCTACGTCAAGAAAATCCAGAGAGACATCAGGCACAAGTCAGCCATGTTCTCTAATCTGATTTAGACATCCCTGGAAACCAGCCTCAATGAAAGTGAGGAGCTTCTCCCCAACCAATTCCTCAGACTTTTGTTTCTCCTCAGCTGCCTCTTTCTGAGACTTAGCAAGCTCCTGCTCAGCAGAGTTAGCTAACCCTTTAGCTAAGGCTACCTCATTGTGCAGCTCCCGCATGTCAGTCTCATATTGACGTTTCTGGGCCTCAATCAAAGAGCGAGTCTCGGCCTCAGCAACGGTCTTCTTGTCAATCTGAGCTTTAAGCTTAGAGACTTCCTTCTCATGTAAAGATTTGGCCTCAGCAAGGGAGTCTTGCATAGTCTCGAAGACCTTGGCATCTTTCAAAGATTGTCTTCGGATGAAAGAAGCCCTTGATGTAAACTCCCCCATCAAGAGCATGGCCTCGGTCAGACGCCTGCCAGTTCGGGTAATCAGGTCCCCCCAGCTCAGTTGGCTCATGTAGAGGGCATCCTCCGTGTTAGGCAGGTCATGAGGCACAACTAAGGCAACTGTGCTCGGCCCTCCACAACTAGTCTGACTCCTCCTCGGTAAGACTCCATCACCCGCTCACGACACCTCTCGACACGAGCTGGCGCACCTCCTTTCTAACCCGTCGCCGGAGGGTCGGACGGATCAGTACGGGCCCGGACTTGCCTCAGTGGCTGAGCTTCTACATCAGCAGACCCTGATGACCCCCCTGGAGTAGCCTGTCATTTCCTGGAGAGCTGAACTACATCTTCGGTAGGGCTCTCACCCCCACATCCACAATGGTTACTCCCTCGGCTGCTTGAGAATGGGCCTGTTTTTGTTTCCTTTTCCGAATAGCTTTCAACACTAAGGAGCACATAACTTTGTCTTCTGTACAAACAAGTAAAGAGTTCAGTCAAACTTAACAAAAAAACTTGGAATAAAATAGTTGTTAAAACATGATAGAACAAGTACCCGGCTCTCCCACTCAAGGTCAGATCAGCCGGGCTCAGCCCAGCAAAACAAACGAGATCCTCCACCAACAGCTTAGATGAATTGAAGCAGTGACCTCCAATAGCGCTCATTACATCTAAGAAGATGGTGCTCTTTTTGAAATTTTTGGGAGGAGAGGGGAGAGCTGGGAGATGATCAAGCCAATCAGTGCAGCAGACCCAGGGCCGAGAAGGTTTTACAAAAAAAAAATCATTTTTCCAATCCTTGATTTTGCTAGGATATCCCCCAACAAATGCACAGCCAGGTCGGCTGGTGACATACCAGGGTCCCTCATCCGATCTCTTGATATGAAAAAAATAAGAGGGAGGGGTGGTCGTAAGGTAAGCCCAACGCCTTAAAAATAACCACTAGGCTACACAAAATATGGAAGGAGTTGGGAGAGAATTGGCTAAGGTTGAGCTGATAAAAGCTACTGAACTCCTGAAAGAACTCAGGAAGAGGAAAACGTAAACCCCCTCCAGTTGGCCGCGGTAAAAGGTATAAAAACCCTCAGGAGGTTGGTGCGATCGTTGAGAAGAGGAAGGGAATATGAACTCATAATCAAAAGGGGCTTGGCTGAGCTGGCGTATTTTGGCCCCATCTGACTCATCCAAGGCAGGAACATACAGTTCATACCAGGGATAATTGCCCGGAGGCGACCCCAATCTAAGACGAGGACTGGCCTCAGTTATTTGAAGGTCGGGTTCAGCCGAGGTCCCAACTTCCTAGGGAACCTCAGTTTTCACAACTTCTTCAATTAGCTCAACCCCCTCAGGGTGGGCAATCCCTTCGGGGTAAAATGAACCATACTGATCTACCGCTTTAAGCTCATCGTCAGTCAGAGGGGAATGAAATAATTGATCAGGAGAAGACTTTTTTAACAAAAAACAGCTTAGAATAAACTTACCTAGGAGTTTTCAGAAAGAAAAATGGAGAGTAATGCTAAAGAAGTCGGATCCAATCTGTTTCAAAAAATTGCAAAAGTGGACAATGAGGGACCCGGAGTGGTATATATATAGGGGGACCTCATCGAATCCTGGCCGTTGATCTCTGATGCGTTGTACGGTCTAGATTAGCCTCAGGAATCGGGCAGGCAACCCAATGGTCGGATTTGGAATTCAAAATTCAAATTATTTAGCCTTTATTTCCCACCTAAATCAAGTTTTGCTATTTAAAAGAATTTGCTCATCAGGATAACTCAGCACATACGAGCTTCTTGTCTACAACGTCAGCTCGACAGGGAGGAGGGACTGTGGTACACCCTAAATATGGACACCACCTGATGAGCCGACCTGACTCCGCATTGTACTACTTGACTTTCTTCAAGAGACCTCGCCTGTCCTTCCGAGCTCTTTATGTTGGCCGACCTGCTGGGCCGACCTGTTCCACCTCACCTCCACTACCTTGTTGAGCGACCTCTTTTGAGACACGAGCTCATTGTCCGAGCTCTTCTCATTCTCTGCTTGATACATGTGCTCAACAAGGAAACTAAGTATCCTAAGCCAGGTAAGTCCTAGATCTGCGGAGCAATATCAGGAATTTGATTGTATTCATAAGATCTTAACATATCTGGGTAAGATTCGGATAAACATGGAAAGAATCCTTGCCACATGACAACTCTCGGGCCTCCGCCTATAAATAATATCAGGTTTGGGGTATCAGTTAAATTCAATTCATAACTACCTTTACCTACCCGCATATATTTCCTCATATTCTCTCGCCTGATTTAAGTGTCGGAGGGGACCGGCCGGAAAAACTTCCGGCCCCCTTCTCACCGTTGCTTCATATTTTCAGGTCATCTCAGAAGATATTTACTGACATCCTTGCCTTTAGTTTGAATATTGGAGAAGAAAGAGAGGTGAACCCCCTCTCTATGCATATCAGCAAGTCACCGCAATTTTAGGTGATATCAAACATCATATACAAAATATCATCAAAAGCCATTACAAATAGACTCAAACCTTGTATGGACAAGATTATTGCTGAAACAATCTGTCTTTGTTTCTGGCCGATTAATAACTGACAATGTCCTTTTTGCTTTCGAAATTAATCAGAATCTAAAAAAGAGTCTTGGGGAAAAAAAGGGCATATGGCTATCAAACTAGATATGAGTAAAACATACGATAAAGTTGAATGGATTTTCTAGAGCGTGTAATGGTATGCTTGGCTTTTGATCAGAAATTTGTGAATTTAATAAGACGTGTGCTCATACTGTCTCATACACCTTAAGATTGAATGTCAAACCATTTAGCTTCTTTCACCCTAGTAGGGGCATCCGCCAGGGTGACCCCTTATACCCTTTTTTGTTCTTATTCATTGCAGAAGCACTAAACTATTTGCTAATGCAGACGGTGGTGAGATTAAAGGGGTGGCTGTTCGTAGAGGAGCACCAACTATTTCACACCTACTCTTTACCGTAGACACATCAATGATTGTTATCAAGAACCTTCTGCATATGTATGAAAAAGTACCTGGTCAAGAAATTAATGGCAAAAAATCAACATGTCTCCATAGATTCCCAACAACATAAATGGCGTCTCTTTCTTCGTTCTTCAACTTTTGAACTTCACCAGCAAGGTTGGATATAATGGCTGTCAAATTCGCCAGCTGATCAGTCACAGAGGGAAGAATATCTTCGACTTCAAAGTCAGGAAAATCAAGTAATTGCTCAGGTTGATTTTTTGTCTATGGTCTGAGCATCAGTAGAAGAAACAACTCTTTCAAACTCAGCAGGAGCAGAGACTGGTATAACAGTAGTAGTAGCAGCAGACACAACAACTTCAGCACAAAAGAAGTTAGTAAGCAACGCCTCAGTAGGGATCTCCAGGCTGGTAACCAGTGGGGATTGGTGAGGAGTTGGTAGCGGGAAATTGGCTAAGTCAAATGGAAGATGATTTAAAGGTTCTATCAGTGGGACATAGAAAACGGGGCAACAGTAGGTTCAATAGTGTACTGGGGTGGTTCAGGTTGAGAGAGAGGAGAGGGAATGATTGCTAAGGCATTTGTGGAAGTAGTCATGCAGTCAGTAGAGTCATCATCCGCTGATGTGAGGTTGACTCTATTCACTACTGACTCAATGACAGTAAACGATCAACATCTGGTAGGGTTGGATGCTGACTGGACACTGAATGGGGGTTAGTAGAAGCAAGTGATAGTTCTCTTCAGCACAAGAAGACTCGTCTGTTGGGACTGCAGTAGGCAAGTTGACCAGGGAGACCTCTACTGGAGTTACATCAACCATTCGTTGATCGATAACATCCATTGGAGCTCCTGTGCGTCGTTAGGTACTCGACGTTGATGAGCTGAGTTGGATGGAGATTATGAATAGTACCCATCAGGATCCAGGATTCCGAAAAATACGACTTAGAGGAAGAGCAAAACATGAGTGATCCTTGACTGATTCAATCATACCAGTCAAGGTTTGAAACAAGATCACATACCAGCTGACCTTCAAACTTTGACGATGACACACATCACTTCAAACTTGTCTGGAGTGATGACGTCAAAAGAACCGGCTTTACACAGCAGGCCCTTAGCAACAATGTTTGCCACCACCCGAAAGTGATTCTTCATCAAAATTTTCTTGAATGGAGGAGTTCGCAACCGGTGGCCAGACTCTCAAAAAATAGAACTCATCTCATCTCGAATGGAAATGGAGATGGCAGATAAATCAGTGAGCCCGACAGTGGGAAGGCACAGTTGAGTGGTGAAGTCCTCTTGGGTGACAGTCACTGGTTTTTTAGAGACAGAGGCGACCACAAATTTGTTGCCATTCTCGCTGAAGCGTAAAACTCCAGTAGGGCTTCCTTGTAAAATAATGGAGTCAGGTTCAACAGAAACAACAACCCTGAGTTTTCTAGACATTTGAAAACTTTTATCAATTCACCATCGGAGATTGTGTAAACAGATTCAAAATCAACGTGAAGAGCGTTGGTGACGAAGCTTGGTTGGTTGGTCTTTGACATACTGATTGAGCGGGGACAAGAAAATACTGTAGATGAAAAGACACATGGACACGTGGAGGTTGAAGAAGAGATGAGACGTAACGTCGTACTGTAGATGAAAGGACACATGGATACGTGTCGCTCATCTAGACAAAAATAAATTTTGAAATAAAATGAAACATATACAATTAAAGCGGGACCAAAATAATTAAGCATTAATAGGAGATAAATTTTGAAATCCGACGTTTCAATTGGTTAATATTTAAGGAAAGATTATTAATTGCTTAGCATACATGGTAATGTCCACTGATATGTAGAATCTACTGGTTAAGTAGCAAATTCTACTACATCAGACAATTGTTTTACCTGCTGAGAATCAGTACACCTTTAACAAATATTCCCCCTCAAATAATATTCCCCCTAAATTCATGCAATATCTAAAATGTAATTCCCCCTTATTTGAGCATATAGGAGAATTTAAACAATTAAAATCACTCAGTTATATCAACTAAACCAAGTATATTGCGGAAAAAATGAAAACTTAGCCTCCGGTAGGGGTTTTGTGAAGATATATGCTGCTTGTTTTACGGTAGCTATGTATTCCAACCGAATCTCCTTCTTCATTACATGATCACGGATGAAGTGATGATGAATGTCAATGTGCTTGGTCTGGGAATGAAGAACTGGATTGTACGTGATAGCTATAGCAGACGTATTATCACAAAATGCCTCGGTGGACTCAATTCTATAATCTCTTAGTTGATGTTGAATCCATAGTAGTTGAGCACAGCAGCTTCCAGCAGCAAGGTATTCTGCTTCTGCAGTAGATGTTGCAATGGATGTCTGCTTCTTGCAACCCCATGAAATCAATCTATCTCCTAGGAATTGACAGTATCCACTGGTGCTCTTTCTATGAATCTTACATCCTGCATAGTCAGCATCTGAATATCCAATTAAATTAAATGTAGAATCCTTGGGATACCAGAGGCCAACATTTTTTTTAGCTACTTTTAAATATTTAAGAATCCTCTTGGCAGAAGTGTAATGCGTTTGCTTAGGATTAGCTTGGAAGCGAGCACACATACATACAACAAGCATGATGTCAGGTTTGCTGGATGTCAAGTAAAGTAAAGAGCCGAGAATACCGCGATACATGGTTACCTCTACTGGTATGCCTGCTTCGTCCAAATCTAGTTTAGCAGACGAGTTCATGGGAGTTGCTGCTACTGAACTAGTGCTTATACCGTACTTCTTTAATAGCTCTTTTGTGTGCTTCGACTGGTTGATTAGTATTCCCTCAGCATATTGCTTGACTTGCAGTCCTAGGAAAAATGATAATTTCCCCATCATGCTCATCTCAAACCGATCCTGCATGATTTTATAAAATCTCTCGCAAAGTTTTGAGTTAGTACTACCAAAAATAATATCATCAACATATATTTGAACTAGTAAAGTATGGTGACCCTTTGTGAATTTAAAAGGGATCTTGTCTACCGTGTATAAAGTCATGCTCAATCAAATATTTTGATAGAGTATCATACCATGATCGGGGAGCTTGTTTCACACCATACAAAGCTTTGTCTAATTTATAAACAAAGGAAGGCTGCTGATGGTTTTCAAACGTAGGAGGTTGTTCAACATAAACTTCTTCTTGGAGTTTGTCGTTAAGGAAAGCACTATTAACGTCCATCTAATAGACTTTAAAGTCCTTGAATGCATTAAATGCAAGAAATATGTGAATAGCTTCTAATCGGGCTACAGGGCCAAATGTTTCATCGAAATCGATGCCTTCTTCCTGTCTATATCCCTGTGCAACTAATCTTGCTTTATTCCTGATTACTGTACCATTCTCATACAATTTGTTTCTAAATACACATTTGGTACATATAACAGTGTGATGCAGTGGACATGGTACTAAGTGCCAAACTTTATTTCTCTCAATTTGGTTAAGTTCTTCCTGCATGGCATACCCAATTTGGATCTATAATAGCATCATATACCTTTTAGGTTCTATGTGAGAGATGAATGCAGCATGAAGGAATTCATTAATCATCTGTCCTCTAGTGCGTAGAGGAGCAGTGGGGTTACCTATGACCAGCTCAGGTGAGTGATTCTTCTTCCACCGGAGCGGAGGTCCAAGGGGATCAATCTCTTCTTCTTGAATGTTTTGAGTTGGAATCTCAGTAGACTAGATTGGTTCTTTGTTGACATTTGGAGTATCTACTGCAGTAGGATTGAGTCCAGTGGAGTCTACAATAGCATGGTCTAAGATTTGTTGCTTGGTGGAAGTGTGTGCTGATACTTCAGGGACTTCTGGTTCTAAAACGCAATCAACCCTTCTGCTACAATTCAACTCATCATCACAGTTATCATCAATATGAGCATTTTCCAATCTATTACTCAGATTATTAACTTGTAAATCAGATAAAGAATTATCAAGAGATTCATCGAATATAACAGATTCCTCTACTGTAGATGTTCTATTATTAAAACACTCTAAAAGCCTTAGAAACAGCAGAGTAGCCAAGAAATATTCATGCATCAGATTTAGCATCAAAAGAGGTTAGATGAGTCTTTCCTTGTTATGAATAAAACATTTGCAACCAAACACATGGAAATAAGAAATATTTGGCTTACTGCCATTCCAGATCTCATACGGTGTTTTTTTTCGCTCATTTATTAATCATCGATCTGTTCTGCGTATATCAAGCTGTATTAGCTGCTTCTGCCCAAAATCTCTGAGAGATTTCTGACTCCGCGAGCATAGTTTGCGCAGCTTCTTTTGAAGTGCAATTCCAACGCTCAACAACTCCATTTTGGTACGGGGTTCAGCAGAGTATTAGTGTTTAATACCAAGTTCATCTAGATATGATTTGTGATGCCCTGTAATTATTGGTGTAAATCCGGGTGTCGTAATGAACCTTAATGGATTTTAATTGTGGCAATTATGAGTTAGTTATGATGTTGGAACTCCCGAGGATTTTAAATCCGGTATTTGGGGTCGTTGGATCCAAGGGTTGAGATTGTATTCTCATCGTGGTGATAACCTTGGAGTTGGGTTTTTGGGGGTACTTTGTGTTGGAGCTGGTAATGAAAATTGAGATTGAGAGGTAATTATTGAGCACAGATGATTTTAATAAGTCATGATGTATTTGTGGAGGACTCGGGATTTTTTAGCCTTGGTACTATATATACCAAGTGGACTCGGTGTTCAAGGATTTGGATTGGTTTTCTCTCATCTCTCCACTCTCTCACGCCAACCCAATTCCCCAACCCTTCCCCTTTTCTCCTTTGAGCAAAAATCGATGGAGGTTCGATTTCGGAGCCGAATTTCATGAAGATAATTAGGTATTGTTCTTCTCCTCGCAATTATCTGATTTGATTGTAGTATTGTGGTATTTGGTTGTGTTTTGAGTTGGGTTTGATTTATGAATTTTTGGAGATTTTTGGTTATTGTGTTTTGGGGAGGATTTATAGTTCCTTGTTAATGATTTATGGAGTATAGGGTGTGAGGATTGTTATTTTGGACGTGTTTACATGAAAATGCCATTTTTGGCTGGAACAGGTCGAGGCGATCGATCCCTAGGGCGGGCGATCGATCGTCGCGTCGTTTGTTAAAATTTTGAAGACGATGAACAGTGAGGCAATCGACCGCCTCAAATGAAGCGATCGATCGCCAAGGGGCAGTGGCCAAATTAAACAGTGAAGCGATTGATCGCTTCAAAGGTAGCGATCGATCGCTCGAAGTAGATTTTGGAATGCGTTGAGAGGTGATCGATCGCCTGGAAGGCAGCGATCAATCGCCGATGCTTGAACTTTAAAATATTATTTTGCGTTGTGATTTCAACGTACTGTTTGGCAGAGTATTTTAAATGGTTAATCATCATGGATTGATGATCAATTGGGGATTGTGAACGTGCTTTGGCACGTGGCTGCATGCTTGTAATTAATTGTGAGTTATTTTATGTGTTAGCACATAATTCATCGGGTCATGGGACTAAGGCAATGTTTGATTTGGACTACGGAATCATAAGGTACGTATAACGTACGAGCATAATCTTATATCTTATTGCAATTGTTGAATGCATGATATATTGTATTTGCAATAAATGGATATGCATTGGGAATTATATGGTGCCGCTTTTGAGCGAGCAATGAATGGGATGTTGTCACTGTCAAGCGAACACCAGTTATGACGCCGCTGTTGTTGAGTGTACGTGTGGTTAAAATGCCGCTATTGTGGAGCGAGCGATGAAATAGAACTATGGAATCATTGGTTAGATAAATGTGATATCTGGGGTCATTCGTTTAATGATTTAATCATATTTGATTATGAAACTGGCATGGCAGGAATGGTTTTAGTTAATCAATGTGGTGATTAACTGATTTTGGGAATTTGATGGTTTCGGTTATTTTGAGAACGTGAACAACATGTGGGATCCCATGTGGTAACGATACTATACAGGGAGTATCTTTTACATTACAGTTTTATATTCTTTAAATTATGTACTGTGCTTATTAGATTGGTGATATTGATATGCTCACCCCGTATGCGGGCTGTCTCTGTTGGGGCAGGCGAAACAGGTACAACGGTAGCTCTAGTGTAGAGACCGAGCTATGGATTGGAGGTACTTCCAGGATCGAGGTACCGGTGCCTGTATTGAGTAGGGTACTTTATATCACTCATTAGATGCTCGCATGTGAGCACTATTATATGTGTATATGGTTTGTATAAAAAGGGCAAGGGCCTTTCTCTTTTCATTCATGTGTTGCATGCAATTAATTAAGGAATTGCTAAATGAATTGAGAACATGTTAGTGTATTATAAGGGTGCATGCTATGTAAGTGGACTGGAATGGGGGAATTGGACATTACATGGGTTGATGTAAGAAATTTTATTATTGGTATGTTATGCTATGGTAGCATGTGGTCCTTTTCCATGATTATATGATTGTATGCACTAAATACATGGATTAATACACTAATAGCAGGTTAAGGGCACGGGGGTCCTTACATGATTCGAGTGACTGATTGGTAAACTCAGTACCCTTATCACTGTGAATTCTATCTATCACACATGACTTCTTGTTTTAATATTTTCAGTAGTTTGATCAGCTTTGGAGTAGCTTGATCTTTGCCACTTAGAAACAGGACCCACGTAAAACGAGAGAAATCATCTATTAACACTAGGACTAGGGTATACTTCATTCCCCCTAGACTTATTACTGGTATATGACCAAAAATATCCATGTGCAACAACTCTAGGTACCGAGAAGAAGACTTAGTACCCCTGTTCTTAAAGGTAGATCTGATCTGCTTACCAAGCTGGCATGCTGAACAAATCTTGTCTTTTGAGAACTCTATCTAGGGCAATCCACCAACTAAATCAAGCATACGCAGACTGGCGATAGTTTTAAAATTTAATTACTCAAACGCTTGTGCCAAAGCCAATTTTTGGAAGTATTCAAGGCAGCAAAGCAAGTATACAAAGAGGGTGGTCAAAATTCCAATCAATTTTATATGTATTTTGATGCTCTTACCTACAAGTAATACATTATCATCGGTTGATCTTATTGTACAAGTTTGCTGATTGAACTCTACTGAGTGACCATTATCACACAACTGACTAATGCTACTCAAGTTATAGCATAGATTTTCAACCAATAGCACATCTTTAATAATAATGTTACCATGGATAATCTTACATTAACGCACGGTTTTACCTTTCGCATTATCACCGAATATTATTCTAGGTCCGGTGGAGTCTACTAACTCAGACAGAAGACATGCACTTCATGTCATGTGCCTGGAACATCCACTGTCCAGAAACCACTCTGAACAGGATTATCCCTTCTGGGACCCACAGTTGGACAACCCTGAACCTCTTGGGTCTGTGTGTGTCCTGAAATGTGTGTGCAGTAAATGGTGATGGTGTTCTAGCGTGTTGCATGTAATATAGATTGTATGCATTTTGTTTTGGTTTTTGATTCCTGTTTGGAAGCATATATCAATTATGGACATGCATACAATTATAATACCAGTTAGGTTTTGCCTCTCGAGTTGCCTGACAAGTAGGCTTATGTCTATTATTGGAGTTCTGTACTGGTCTAGTCTTCTCTACTGGCTTGAATAACCAATACCTTTATGTGATGCCTGTTCTTTAACGAGTATTGGCTTGACAGGTTCCATCTCCAATTCACTTGGTTCATATATTGTACTGGATCTAACAAAGTTCATTGTTGGAGACTTATTTTTTCACCGGACACAGTTGAGATCGTGTGCTAGAAGCTTTATTGTCATGGTTGATATAGCATATTCCAGCAAGATCGCCAGCAAGCCTAATCGACTCTAGTATTTCATCTTTTCTAGCGGTTGATGTGTTACATGTGTGAACCAAATCGATAAGTTTATGGTGTGCGCATTTAATGGTACGACCCAAAACTTTTACATGATTTACATGATCATGCATAAACATCATGACTCATAGGAGTATTTGATGTGCATAAACGTGCGGTATATTGTGAATATAAAATATGTGACATTTATATATGGATATGTGATGTTGTTTTAGAATCTATTGAATTCATGACTTGAGTTACAATTGTCAGACGAATTAGGTATGTTAAAACGACGAGGAAAAGTTGGTTTCATTATATCGAGAATATGGTTTAAATGAGGAATATACAAAGTTGAAGGACTTAAGTCTTGAAGAAATAAACTACAATATGTCATATAAATCATATTTATCTAGTGCCTTAGGAAGGAAACTTATCAGATTATCTTGCCATTTTCGTTTCTATCTCACTCCTTGAGGGAAAGCTATCAAAAAGTCATACAAACTCAAGTTTTGTTCCAAAAACTTGTAGAGGAAGGCATACCTATGTTTATACTCTTGTTTTTTCTATGTTTTACAAGCTTAAATGATGTGTTTGTTGATATTGGTTGACAAGAAACACAGGGTTTGTATGTGTTAGATAAAAACAGATTGGTAAACTAGATGTTGATGTTATATGAAGATGTTATGACATGGAAATGAAAGATATCAAGTGGCAATGAAGGAATGACATATGTGTATACTTGTTGTGAAAATCTGAAAAACTTATGTATATGTCCATAGCTTTGGTGGAATTAAGGCATTAAAAGTATGTTTAAACCATGTATACTTGTATGTGCAGTGTTTCAAAGTGTGTATATGATGTTGGGAATGAAGTAGGAGTGTTAGTGGTGAATTTGTGCAAAAACAGGACAAATTCTCGGAAACATCATGCTTGAGATCAATTTCTAGGGTGTGGAGATCGATCGCCTCAATTACAGTACAAATTTACCAAAATTCAGTGACTCGCGATCGATCGCGACTACCCGAGCGATCGATCACGAGAATTTAAAAAAAAAAAAATTTAAAAATTTATAGGATTTTAGAAATGTTGTTCATATCTTATGATTGCAAAATGATATTGAATGTGTTATACATTGATAATGTATTTTAGGTTCAAATTTTGATATCAGCACCGATAAGGCGAATTACACAATTTTCACGGGAAAGGTGTATCGACTGTGAGTATATCTTATAACTTGGTATTTAACTGTACATAAGTATATAATTTATGTTATATGAATTGAGTTTATAATGGATGTAAATACGTGTTGTATATATTGTGTATCTGATGAATTTAAGTATGCTTTCATTATATTGACATGTGATTATGAATTGTGCATTCATGTGCATACATAAGAGATTAAAGAACTCTGTTATCGATGCTAAGGACCTTGAACCATGTGTTTTTGCATTCTGAGTACGGTCAGAATTACAGAATCACAAAATATTGTTCCGGAGTTAATTGAGAACTCAAAAGGGGATCTACAGAGTGCCATTGCCATCTCGTGATCATAAATTGTTCCTGATTCTAGTTGATCCATAACAGAAGAACAAATAAACATACTGCTAGGAATCAATCAAGCAATACGCAGCGGAAAATAAAATTTGATTCCTACCAATGGACTTATACAAAGTTATTCATACCGAGATTGATAAGAATCATACCCTTGTATCGTGTTTGTAGCAGAATCCTCGTTGCAAGACCACGAGTCACGAACAAAGATTTGCACCTTCGTCTCTACGGTATCCACACGATCAAATCGAAAAGGGTGTTCAAGAACAAGTTGCTAGACTCGTTCTTAAACCAAACTAAACTCACGGTTCAAAACTGATCAACGACAGCCGTTCAAATCCCTATTCATGGTGGCGGCGGCGGCGTGAGGTAGAGATCAAGAGGCGGCAGCCGAGAGCAAGTTTTGGTGGCTATTAGGTTTTTTAATATGATTAACCCCTTGCTTAACCTTGTTATCATATTAGATTTAATTAAAAGGCTTTCCAAAAGCCTTATTGGCCCATACCCAATTTATTAATTAAATTCATATATCTAATATTTGTAATTAAGACTCTTCTTAATTAATTAATTCATCCAATGAATTTTATCTCCCTTTATTGATTTAATCTTTTGTGCGACCCGATAGGATCTTGCAATGTTGACAGTAACATAAAATCTAATTTTATATCACAAGCAATGAGCGGTATCTAGCAACACATCAAGGCTACCCAAATTACAAGAATGTCATTGACTCGATATAACCTACGGACTGTGATAATATTAACCATGTAACTTAATCCCTTTTGTCCAATGTGTTTAGATTGAACACGAGTAATGGAATAGTCATACTCGTATATCCAATCTTTTATTTCTTGATCCCCAAGTAGAACTAGAATAAACGAATAAGCTCGATATCACATATCGACTCATTCGAGCATGGCCATGCATTTTAGTCTTACTTGATCAAGGGCCCAAACACTTCTCCTGTTATATAGGAGGGACAAATCCTTTCTTGATCACTCAACATCCCTCTACATAATTCGCGGTGTATACAATGATTGTCTTTATAGTTTACCCTGTTACAGGTAACGTTTGACAATATCAAGATACATGACTCCTGATGTTGGGATCTCTGGTGATCTCAAGTCGTAAGGATTACATACATTATTATCACTATGAGAATTGCTTATGACGTTCATATAACTATCCATGTAGCATTCTCATGGTGGGTCTGTCCAGTACATCGTTCTCTAACATGTACCCATGTGTTGATCTGATATCTCATATCTATGAACAATTCATCAATTAAAACATACTAATCTCAATGCATTATCATTATCCCGATTCATGATAATACTTGACTAGGGACAATATTTAAGAACAATACAATATTATTCTAAGGACATTAACTTATATATTAATTCATATTACACAGATGCTCGAATAATATATAATAATGAATTGCCATTAATAAAACCATAATACATTGTATGTCATAAACAATCATCTAATGAGTTGTCTTAGGGCATATCCCAACAAATCTCCCACTTGCACTAAGACCAATCAGACATATACTTAATGCCTAGAGATCTAGTATGACGATCAGGCTTCTGCTGTGATAGTGGCTTCGTTAGTGGGTCAGATGCATTATCATCAGTTGGTACTTTGCATATTTTTACATCTCCTCTTTCAACGATTTCTCGAATGAAATGAAAACGCCGAAGTATGTGATTGGATCTTTGGTGAGATCTAGGTTCCTTAGCCAATGCGATGGCTCCATTGTTGTCACAATAGAGTTCAATCGGATCTATTATGCTAGGCATCACCCCAAGTTCAGAAATGAACTTCTTGATCCAAACTGCTTCCTTTGTTGCATATCAGGCAGCAATGTATTCAACTTCAATTGTAGAATCGGCTACTGTCTCTTGCTTTGAACTCTTCCAGCTCACAGCACCTCCATTTAGGCAAAACACATATCCTGATTGCGATCGGAAATCATCTTTGTCGGTTTGGAAGCTTGCATCAGTGTAACCTATTACATTAAGCTCTTCCTCACCTCCATAAATCAAGAATGTATCATTAGTTCTTCTCAAGTACTTTAGAATATTCTTGACAGCAATCCAGTGACATTCACCTGGATTAACTTGATATCTGCTCGTCATGCTCAGGGCATACGAGACATCGGGACGAGTACATATCATGACATACATGATAGATCCAATAGCTGACGCATATGGAATCTTACTCATACGTTGTCTCTCATCTGGTGTTGAAGGACACTGATCATTCGAGAGATGTATCCCATGTGTCATAGGCACGAATCCTTTCTTTGATTCTTGCATGCTAAACCGTTTTAGCACATTGTCTATGTTTGTACTTTGACTTAGGCCAAGTAATCTTCTTGATCTATCTCTATAGAACTTGATACCTAATACATAGGTGGCTTCACCCAAGTCTTTCATAGAAAAGCAATTATCTTTACAGATTGTAAGGCAGGGATATCATTCCCAATGAGAAGTATGTCATCTACATACAATATTATGAAGATAATTATGCTCCCACTGACCTTCTTGTAGACACAAGGTTGATCTACGTTTATAATGAAACCAAACTTTTTGACTGCATCATCAAAACGAAGATTCCAACTCCGAGAAGCTTGCTTCAATCCATAAATGGATCGTTGTAGCTTGCATATCTTTCCAGCATCCTTTGGATCGACAAAACCCTCAGGTTGTGTCATGTACACATCCTCAAGTAAATTTCCATTAAGGAAAGCTGTTTTGACATCCATCTGCGAGATTTCATAATCACGAAATGCAGCTATTGCAAGTAAGATCCTAATGGATTGAACCATGGCAACTGGTGAAAAAGTTTCATCATAGTCAATACCATGAATTTGTTTGAAACCTTTAGCAACCAGTCGACCTTAAAGGCTTGTACATTACCATCCATGTCGGTCATTTTCTTGTAAATCCATTTGCACCCTATGGGTCTTACCCCTTCAGGCGGGTCAACCAAAGTCCATAGTTGGTTTGCATACATGGATTCCATCTCAGATTTCATGGCCTCTTGCCATTTCTCAGAATCAGGGCCCATTATAGCTTCTTGATAAGATGACGGCTCATCCTCATCAATAAGTAGTAAGTCACCTTGTTGAGTCACAAGAAATCCATATCTCTATGGCTCACGGTGTTCTCTTACAGACCTACGTTGGGCTTGTGTCACTTGAGCAGGCATTTCATCCACAACAGCTTGTGGTGTCTGCTCTGTTTCCATCTCAATATCATGTTCAATGTTTTCTTGTGGTTGAACTTCACTAAGTTCTATTTGTCTCCCACTGGTTCTTCTCGAAATAAATTCTCTTTCAAGAAAGACATCAGTCCGAGCAACAACTACTTTGTTCTCGGTGGGATAATAGAAATAGTATCCTTTCGTTTCCTTAGGATACCCCACAAATAAACACTTATCAGATTTGGGTCCAAGTTTATTGGAGGCGTGACGCCTCACGTAAGCCTCACAACCCCAAATCTTCATAAAAGACATACTAGGACGCTTCTTAGTCTATATCTCATATGGTGTCTTTTCTACTGATTTGGATGGAACACGGTTCAGTATAAATATTGCTGTTTCTAAAGCATGTCCCCAAAAGGAAGTCGGAAGATCTGCATGACTCATCATTGATCGAACCATGTCCAAAAGTTCGATTCCTTCTTTCGGATACACCATTCCATTGTGGAGTATACGGAGGTGTGAGTTGTGGGACTATCACACACTCCTTTAGATAGTCATGAAACTCTTGGCTTAGGTATTCTCCTCCTCGATCTGATCGGAGGGTTTTGATACTTTTGCCAAGTTGGTTTTGTACTTCATTCTTGAAATCTTTGAACTTTTCAAAGGTTTCATGTTTATGTTTCATTAGGTACACATACCCATATCTACTGAAGTCATCAGTAAATGTAACGAAGTATTGAAAACCACCTCTAGTTTGTGTGCTTATTGGTCCACATACATCACTATGTATGAGATTCAATAAATCATTCGTCCTTTCAACATGTCCCTTGAAAGGGGCTTTAGTCATCTTGCCCATTAAACAAGATTCACATGTTTCATATAATTCAAAATCAAATGAATCTAATACTCCATCCTTATGAAGTTTTGATATGCGATTCTCGTTTATATGGCCCAAGCGACAATGTCAGAGATAAGTTGGATTTGAAACATTATTCTTAATCCTTTTATTATTTATGTTATAGACAGGCATATCAAGATTTAATACATAAAGACCATTATCAATTGTGCACTAGCATAAAACATATCATTCAAATAAATGGAGCAACACTTGTCCTTTATAATAAATGAAAAACCAATCTTGTCCAAACAAGAAATTGAAATTATGTTTCTAGTAATAGATGGCACAAAATAACAGTCTTGTAAATCTAATAATAAACCAGAAGGCAAAGTTAAAGAGTAATCTCCTATAGCTAATGCAGCAACTCTTGCTCCATGATAAGTGTGATTTTTACACTTATATTTCTAGGTTTTTTTAATACTGTTTAAGTTGATTCCTGGACGATATTATGCGCCTTTGTGTTGTTTTTTTTTATTTCAGGAATCAAGGTCAAATTATATGAAATTGGAGAATTTATGCTTAAAATGATGAAAAAATACTCAACTGAGCGAACCGAGCGAAGAAGCGGCGAAGAAACTCAACTTGTAAAGATTTACAAGTAGTGATCGATCGCTAGGATCTAGCGATCGATAGCTAGAGAGGCAGAAGTTGGGAAAATTTTGAAGATTCTACCGATCGATCGGTACATCTTACCGATCGATCGGTAGCCGCGAAAATCTGAAAAAAAAAATACCTTTTAAGAGTTTGGGTCTTACACGAGATTGGGGGATTCTTCTCCACATTTTAAGAGAAAAAGTGGCCGGCCCTAGAGAGTGGTGACCGAATTTTCACCATAGAATTAAACTCTCCACCATCTTCAAACCTTCAAGAGGATTCAAAGCAACGCAGCTAGAGACGGGAACATCAGATCAACGCATGATTCAACATCGAGCGTTTCTACGTATTTCTGAACTTTTGTTTTAGTTTTATTTCTGACTTTCAATGTTTATAATGTTATTTGATGTTATAAAACATTGTTTTTCCGTTAATATGCTAGGCTAGGTTTGTTATCGAGACAAGGGGATCTTGTGTATGAACCCACAGTTTTAATTCTAGTAATTGATTGAGTTATTGTTTTTTTTGAGTTTATGTTATGCTTTTAATGCTTTTAAAAGATTAGCTGCTCTTGAATGTTGTTAGTTTCAATTGAGATCGAGAGATGATATTGTAATACGGAACCAATAACATAAACCGTGGATTTCAGACCGAGATCGAGAGATGACGTCAAATACACGAGTGATAGCTATAGATATCTAGTAATCGAAAGCTAAGGGTTTTCATAGAATTTATGCAACATTGAATTGTTACATAAGTGAACGGGAGTTACTTACTGCAATTCAGTGTTAGGTTTAATATAGCTCGAGAGAGTATATTGGATATAATCAAAAAACTTGTCACCTTAGATGCATCAATTTTAATTAGAACTAGTAGGTAAATTGTGGGGGATTACTCAAGTAAACCGAAGTCTCGATATTTATCTCTACTGTTTATTATCTTCTTTGTGGTGCAGTTGAATATTGGAGTTGAGTGAATTAGTTTATCTTTCAAACAATTTCGTAGGTTAAATATAGAACGCTAGTTAAATTTGGTAATTACTACTAGTCCTCGTGGGTTCGACAATCCTTACTTCTAGATCATTATACTAAAACTTGACACCGTACACTTGCGGTATAGAATCGCTACACTGAGAAATAATTTTTTAAAATAAAAGCGATCAAGTTTTTGGCGCCGTTTCCGGGGCCTAGTATAAGTAATATCATAGGAGATTAGTTAACTATAATTTAGCCATATTTCTTTTATATTTACTTTTATTACGGTTTACAAGATTTCACTACAGTTGTTCCTTCGTTGTGTTGAATTTTGCAGGGAGTTGTCTTTGTAGTGCATGCTACGAAGTGACAGACCTATATTAGAGCCACTCGACTTAGAGATTGAACGAACTTGCAGAAGACTTCGGAAAGAAACTAGAGAATGGCCGAGAATAATCGAGGGAATGGTGGACAACACAACGATGAATGCCAATTACAAGATCCATGATGGACTCTGCACAACCATCTTTTCAAGGCACCATGTCTAGCATCACAAGAACAAGGATTCAGGCTAATAGCTTCGAGATCAAGCCTGCCATAATTCAGATGATTCAACATTATGTGCAACTCGGAGGATCGCATACTGATGATCCTAATGCTCATATCTCCAACTTTTTGGAGATATGCGACACATTCAAGCACAATGGCGTCACTGACGATGACATCAGGTTACGACTCTTTCCCGTTTCTTTAAATGATAAAGCTAAGAGCTGGTTGAATTCATTGCCTGCAGGGTCGTTCACTACTTGGTAGGGGATGGCTCAAGCCTTCCTATCAAAATACTTTCCCCCTTCCAAGATAGCTAAGATGCGCAATGATATCACCACATTCATGCAACATGATCCGGAGACTCTATATGAAGCTTGGGAGCGCTTCAAGGATCTACTTCGAAGATGCCCACATCATGGCCTTCCGATTTGGCTTCAGGTACAAACATTTTACAATGGTTTATTTTCTGCTAATAGATCCATGATTGATGCAGCAACAGGAGGTACCATTATGAGAAAGTCACATGAGGAAGCTTATACACTCTTGGAAGAGATGGCAGCCAACAGTTACCAGTGGCAGTCCGAAAGAAATATTCCCAAGAGACCGATAGGGGTGCACCAAGTTGATGAGGTAACAGCAATAAAAGCTCAATTGGAGGCTTTGAATAAGAAAATGGATGGCTTGAGCATGACAGCGATGCAAGCTCAAGTGGTCATATGTGATTTTTGTGGAGGCAACCATCAGAGCACGGAATGCCAGGCAGGTAATCCTTTTGTGTAGTCTACTGAAAATGCTAACTTTGTAGGAAACAGGCCACAACAGGGTAATTCTTACTCCAACAACTATAACCAACCGTGGAGGAATCATCCAAACTTCTCTTGGTCCGACCAAAAGAATGTTTTGAACCCCCAACCACAACCAGGTTACCAACCAAAGCCGAGCATGGAGGAATTACTTGTCAAGTTTATATCATCTACTGAGACCAGGATGAATAACCAAGATGCATCTATCAAGAATTTGGAAACTCAAGCTGGACAATTGGCAACCATCTTGGCCAGAAGAGCACAAGGAACTCTGCCGAGTGACACCGAGAGGAATCCAAGGGAGCAAGCCAATGTCGCGACCTTGAGGAGTGGAAAGGAACTTGGTGCTGAGAAGGAAACGAAAAAGATTTCAATGAAGCAACAGGAGAAGGAGCAACCTTGCAACAATGGTAAGTCCATTGGAGCCACTATACCGATCTCACCACAAGAAAAGGTAGACATTCCTCTCCCATTCCCTGCAGCAATTAATAGGGCGAAGGTTGATTCAAACTTTGCCAAATTTTTAGACATGCTTAAGAATTTGCATATCGATATACCCTTTATGGATGCATTACGAGAAATGCCTAATTATGCCAAATTCTTAAAGAAAATGTTGTCTAAGAAGCAGAAATTGGGAGAGCACGAGACTGTCTTTTTGACTGAGGAATGTAGTGCTATGGTGCAAAAGAAATCGGCCACGAAGTTAAAAGATCCAGGGAGTTTCTCTATTCCTTGCACTGTTGGGCCTATTTCTTCTATTAAATCATTATGTGATTTGGGTGCTAGTGTGAACTTGATGCCTTTGTCTGTTTTTAGGAGACTTGGATTGGGAGAGCCGAAGCCCACAAGAGTAGTGTTGCAAATGGCGGACAAGTCTATCACCTACCCACTAGGAATCATTGAAGATGTGCTGTAAAGATAGATCAATTCACCTTCCCGGTGGATTTCTTAGTTTGCATATGGAAGAGGATGTGAGAATGCCATTAATTCTGGGACGCCCATTCTTGGCTACTGGAAGAGCCATCATTGATGTTGAAGAAGGGAAGTTGATCCTCCGTGTAGGAGAGGATCGGGTTACATTCAATATGTTCAAATCTTCAACACACGTACACAACGAGCATGATAATCTAAAAGTTAACATGATTGACACTTTGCTTGTTGATGTGGTGCAAGGCACTAATGAGGTGGACGTGAAGACCGAGCTAGAGACTAAAGAAGGCAAGAGCCATGACATGATAAAGTCAAAAAAGGCTAAGAAGCTCAAGGAGAAAAGGACATTCATGAAGAGAGAGACAGTGCAATTGCATAAAGCGCCACCACCTCGCATTTTCCAAAGCAAGCGAAAAGCTTCATGGTTTGGACCATTCACGGTGACTACCGTCTATGCTCATGGAGCAATTAAGGTAAGTGATCCTATTCTAGGCACTTGTGTGGTAAATGGTGAGCGATTGAGACACTACAACGTGGATGACATTAATCCTCATACTTCGAGCCGTTGAAGCGATTGGGTAAGAAGTCCAGCTTGGGACTATAAATCAAGAACTAATTTTTCTTTTTTCTCCTTCGTTTTTGAATTTAGTAGGTAGTTTCACGTTTTTAATTTGGTTGTTGACTCTTGACTGCATTAAATTTTTTTAAAAAAAAATCAGAAATTTACAGATCGATCGGTAAATTTTACCGATCGATCGGTAATTCGAGGAATTAAAATAAAAAGCTACGGCAATGGACCGATCAATCGGTAAATCCTACCGATCGATCGGTCAATCTGGGAATTTTTTTAAAAAAGCTACGGTAATGTACCGATCGATCGGTACTTTATACCGATCGATCGGTAAAGCGCATATTCAGTTTTTTTTTAAAACCCGAACTCACACACTAACACACACAATTACACACACTCCAAACGAAAACCCTCCCCAAAAAAATCGCCTCTTCCCAATTTTCTTCACATTTTACTCCAATCTTTGCACATTTTTTTCAATTTCACTACTATATTATGCAAATTAGACTCAAATTGTGCTAATTGTTCCAGATTTGCAGATTTAGAAGACTAAATCAACACCAACCTACAAGTTTGACAAGGTGCAAGCCAAGGACTCCAACCTACTACAAATTTTGAATTATTGAGGTACTTTGGCAATGCACTTCTTGGAATTTCAGTTTGTGTAAGTATATTGTGTTGGCGTTGCTAAAGATTGGATTTTTGGATTATTGGTGGAGTTGGATATTGAAATTGTTAAGTTTGGTGGATTTTGTGGAATATAATTGTTGAATATTGTGGTGGTGGTGGTGGAATAATTTTGTTGGTGGTATTCCTTGTTGGTTGGATTATTGGAGTCTCATGGCACCGAAGAGTAAAATAACGCGCGAGGCATCTACTTCTGCGGCACGCCCGGATATCGATGAGCAAAAATTTGTTAATAAGTCTGCTGTAGAGTTCTACCATGCCATGCTGAGAAACATTTTTGTTAGAGAACGAGGCTTGGAGTTTAACTCCACAGTCGGTGTGGTGTTTAGAGAGGCACGGAGACGTGATTGGCTAACCTTTTTGAGAACTCCATGGGTCGCAGTGGTACCAGTAGTAAGAGAATTCTATGCCAATCTGAAGGCATTCCCAGATGCGGCTGATACATTTGTCCGGGGGAGGAGAGTAAATTACAACCGCCACACGATCAATGCCCTCTACAATGTGCCTGACATTGTCGAGGATCAGTACTCGGTGTATGCTCACTCCCAGGTGGATTATAATGAAATCTTACAGACCATCTGCATCGAGGGGACTGAGTGGAGGAGAAACAACGATGGCGAGCCACTCAAAGTTCTAAAATCCGAGCTGACAGAGGAAGCAAAGGCTTGGTTTTCTATTGTGGTTTCCCGGCTCATACCAGCTACCCACACTTCCGAGGTCACCACAAATCGAGCTATACTGGTTTTTGTCATACTTACCGGCAAATCTGTTAATTTGGGACGACGTGTGGAGTTGTCTATCAGGAGCACCATCCGAGGCTCACCTATCTCCGGCCTGCCATGTTCTGCCACTATCATAGAGTTATGTCACCTGCAAGGTGTTTCTTGGGACGACGGTGAGGAGATTTTAGCGCTGATGTCAGCTATCGTTATTCAGGATCCTGCCGTCGTCGCTGCCACAACCGCACCGGGGAGAGCACGTGTCAGACCTTCAGGCAGTCAAACTGCATCTCAGCCGACTACATCTTCTGTTGTGCCTGGGACTCCCACTGTCACTCTAGACTTGATCGTCGAAGAGGTACGAGCTATGCGTCTACGACAGGAGGAGTCTTGCAATATCAAGTCGGCTGGAACAATGCAATGGCACAAGGCTTTCCAGCTATTCAGTTTCCACCACCACTTCACTTCCCACCATTACAGTCGTTCCCACCATACCAGCCACAACCCCCAGTGCCACCACCAGAGCATGAGGAGGAGGACAATGATTACTGACGATCGTCGCCAAGGTATGTGATTTGCCATTATTTTTATTGTTTACTATACATTGAGGGCAATGCACGTACCAAGTTTGGGGGGGTTTTATCCATGATTCTATTTTTTATGTGATTTGTGAGTTATGTTAGTAGTCTTAGCATGTTTAATGGTGCGTCGGATATCATGTCTACTGCTATGGAGTCTATGATTTTAGCTTAATATTGATGAGTCCGATGAAGAGCATGGAAATTTATTTTAGTGTAATTGGATTAAAATAGTGACTCCATGCCATGATGATATTAGTTTTACTCTATTTATGACTTGAATCTTGATGATTGTAAACATGTTGTGAATATTTTTGAGTTGAGTTGACATGTTGTGAATGAGGAATAAATTGAGCACATTGAGTCATGAACTTGTTGATTACATTTAAAGTAGTGATGATATGTGTGAACTTGATGACATGTCTTGAGCATCTTAGAGTAATCATAGAACCTATTTGATGATGGCACTTTGAGGCGAAATTTTTATAATTATGAACTAGACTTGGATATGATTTAGGCAATCTTTAGAACGTTTGAGCCTTTCAAGCCTACCTTGTCTACATTTATCCCTAGTGTCCAACGTTGAGCTTGATTGAATAAGAATGAAAATTAGCCACCATTAGACTTTTGTTGATAAACTCATTATACCTACCTTGTTTAGCCAAAAAAATTTGAAAAATGTTATCGTCACCCAAGGGAGTATAATGAATCTCATTAGATGCACATAGACGTCTATATTTGATGAGCTTATTGTGAAAAGAGTTTGTGAATGAGAAAAAGTAAAGGATAGACAAAGCCTTGAAAAAAAAAGAGAAAAAAATAAAAAAGTGATTGAATAAGACCCAAAGCGGGCAAGGCTAAAAGAAAAGTAAGAGAAATCCGATATGTGCTGCATAAAAATGAACTTTACATGATATACTCTCTACTTTGTGCTTATCCTATCCTTTCTTTGTAACCGACACCAAAAGGCCTAACATTATAAGCTTTAAAAGTCCTTTTGATCCAAGTCTAGGAATTGATTACATTAGTGGAGAAGTGCTTGAAAATTAGGTATATAAGATACTCGATGAAAATCTTGATTGTTATTGATTAACACTGTTTTGATCTATGATGATTGTATGATACTTGTGATTGACAACAGCACACACACACATTCCGAATTTGAGACTGTTATTTGACTTAAGGAGAAAACACTTCGTGTCCAACGATTTGACGGATTTTTGTTGTGGTATGAGTAAAAGTTCTGAGACAAACATTTGAGCACGAAATAATCCATGTCACTTATCTGTTGTGAATTAACTGTTTTTAATTCTATTCTTGCTCGAGGACGATCAAGACTTAAGTTTGGGGGAGTTGATAAGTGTGATTTTTACACTTATATTTCTAGGTTTTTTTAATACTGTTTAAGTTGATTCCTGGACGATATTATGCGCTTTGGTGTTGTTTTTGTTTATTTCAGGAATCAAGGTCGGATTATATGAAATTGGAGAATTTGTGCTTAAAATGATGAAAAAAGACTCAACTGAGCGAACCGAGCGAAGAAACGACGAAGAAACTCAACTTGTAAAGATTTACAGGTAGCGATCGATCGCTAGGATCTAGCGATCGATCGCTAGAGAAGCAGAAGTTGGGGAAATTTTGAAGATTCTACCGATCGATCGGTACATCTTACCGATTGATCGGTAGATGCCGTACCTTAAAATTTTAATTCGTGGAAATACCGATCGATCGGTACATCTTACCGATCGATCGGTAGCCGCGAAAATCTGAAAAAAAAAATTACCTTTTAAGAGTTTGGGTCTTACACGAGATTGGGGGATTCTTCTCTACATTTTAAGAGAAAAAGTGGCCGGCCCTAGAGAGTGGTGACTGACTTTTCACCATAGAATTCAACTCTCCACCATCTTCAAACCTTCAAGAGGATTCAAAGCAATGCAGCTAGAGACGGGAACATCGGATCGACGCACGATTCAACATCGAGCGTTTCTACGTATTTCTGAACTTTTGTTTTAGTTTTATTTCCGACTTTCAATGTTTATAATGTTATACGATGTTATAAAACATTGTTTTTCCGTTAATATGATAGGCTAGGTTTGTTATCGAGACAAGGGGATATTGTGTATGAACCCACAGTTTTAATTCTAGTTTTTGATTGAGTTATTGTTATTTTTGAGTTTATGTTATGCTTTTAATGCTTTTAAAGGATTAGCTGATCTTTGAATGTTGTTAGTTTACAATTGAGATCGAGAGATGATATTGTAATACGGA
The DNA here is from genome assembly GCA_907163345.1 of Haberlea rhodopensis. NCBI lineage: Eukaryota > Viridiplantae > Streptophyta > Magnoliopsida > Lamiales > Gesneriaceae > Haberlea > Haberlea rhodopensis. Next base: position 19,564,377 of record CAJQUN010000004.1, on the reverse strand, counting down.
ACCAATATCATAAACCGTGGATTTCAGACCGAGATCGAGAGATGACGTCAAATACACGAGTGATAGCTATATATATCTAGTAATCGAAAGCTAAGGGTTTTCATAGAACGTATGCAACATTGAATTGTTAAATAAGTGAACGAGAGTTACTTACTGCAATTCAGTGTTAGGTTTAATATAGCTCGAGAGAGTATATTGGATATAACCGGAAAACTTGTCACCGTAGATGCATTAATTTTAATTAGAACTAGTAGGTAAATTGTGGGGGATTACTCAAGTGAACCGAAGTCTCGATATTTATCTCTACTGTTTATTATCTTAATTCTTTATGGTGCGGTTGAATATTGGAGTTGAGTGAATTAGTTTATCTTTCAAACAATTTCGTAGGTTAAATATAGAACGCTAGTTAAATTTGGTAATTACTACTAGTCCTCGTGGGTTCGACAATCCTTACTTCTAGATCATTATACTAAAACTTGACACCATACACTTGTGGTATAGAATCACGACACTGAGAAATAATTGTTTAAAATAAAAGCGATCACTCCATTTCCCACTCGGAGATCAACCTCGCCTTTCGCCAACATCCTACTCCTTTTGAGATCCTGCACATTAACACAAATGTGAGAACCATATCCAGTATCTAATACCCATGATGAAGAAGTAGATAAATTGACTTCTATAACAAAAATACCTGAAGTGGAAGTCACACTTCCCTTTGTCTTCTTAAGATCTTCCAGATATAATTTGCAGTTCCTCTTCCAATGACCGGTCTCACCGCAATGGAAGCAGTTCCCTTCCTTAGCCACTCCTCCCTTTGGCTTGAGTGCAGAAGCATGAGTCTTAGATTTAACAAAGACTTTCTTGTTCTTCTTAAAGCCTTTTGCTTTAGCTTTTCCCTTGCTCTTATTCACAATAAGAACATTAGTGGACTTAGACTTCTTTGAGTTTGCTTCATATGTTCTCAACATACCAAGCAATTGCGGTAGAGTCTTTTTGATTTCAATCATATTGTAATTCAAGACAAATTGACTGTAGCTATCAGGCAACGGTTGCAAGATTACGTCAGTGGCCAACTCTTGGTCCAATGGAAAACCCAGCTTCTCAAGATTCTCAATATACCCAATCATCTTCAGTACATGAGTTCCAACAAGGCTTCCTTCTACCATTCTGCACTGAATCTTGTCTAGCTTGTTGTTGGTAGAGTTGCTTTAAGTGCTCGATCATATCGAACGCCTCCATTTCCTCATGTTGCTTCTGAAGCTCAGAGTTCATGGTGGCAAGCATAAGGCAACCAACATCAAGTGCGTCATTTTGATGCTTCTTGAAAGCATCCTTATCGGTTTTAGCGGCCGTAACAGGAGGTTCCTCAGCGGGTAAGGGTTCCTCTAGGACATATTGCTTTTTCTCTTGTTTGATGGGAATCCTCAAATTCCTATATCAGTCTAGGAAATTAGTCCCATTCAGTTTGTCCTTCTCAAGGACCGATCGCAATGATAGTGTGCTAGTTACGTTGTTTGATGCCATGGATATCTACAATATAAATATGCAAAATAAGTTTATGATTTTAATCATTTAATAAGGTCTTATATTAAATGACACTCCCACTATTTTGTTTAAAATATCAACCCTCGAAACCTTAGTGGGCCAAGATCCATATTTCACCTAATCCTGAGTTAGCTTTGGCTAATCACCCAAGACTCGGTTATTTAGGTAGACAACACTTTGTTAATTACATCACATGTAATTCTTGGATGGTTGGACGAACAACACTTTGTTCAAATTCATCTAATGAATTATTATCCAACCCCATGCCTCTAAGTTCCCAATCCTATTGAGATAACACTAGTTAAGTCGAACCCAATTTTAAAATAACACGGATATCCTTTTTATCCTTTCGCCCCTTACTAAGATTGTCACGGTGCTTTGCTTTGGCAAACCCACACATGTTCAATCGAAGTCTTGACGAGTATTTTTAATTGGAAGGCATCTTGATTGACTTAATATTATAATAGAGATTTAAGATCTCATGATTTTATTAATATTGAAAATATGTCTGGTACATATATAAATATATACATATCTACATATATGTATATCAAGCATCAATATTAAATAAAACGATAAACATGCATCTCATACATCAACATAAAATAAACGTGACATGGTTATAGCCCCTACTAAAGATTTTTTCAAGCCAATGAGAAAATCCTAAAAGGTCAACCTAAGGTAACTTCTTCAAGCACCTCTTTGGCTCCCTTTTGTGAATGTCCTCCTCATCCCGGCACCTTGGTCCATCATCATTGATCTCCATCAACAAAAAAAACTATACTATACAACAATTACATGATATAGAGAATTCCTCAAGTTACATTCAAGGGGAACATAGGGGAGGGATAACATTTAGAAAAAAATAGAGAAGGCACGACACGCAGGCCTTATTAAATAACAAACATTCACAAAATCCTATCTAATAGGTCATAGGGCTATAACCATGCACCGTGCTCAAACAACACATAAAACATGCTATAACAATTAATGAATTAAATTCTAAACGTTTTAAAATTTAATTCCAATTAAAACTGTAAAATAAAATTTATGAAAAATTATCGTACTCTCGGCACATCACATGCCACGGATACTTGGCGCGTCTCAAGCCATGGATTTCTAACCCTAGCAAGCCCACGGTTGCAGCCATGTGTCGGTCCAAGGTTCAAAAACTCTAGCCTAACCGACGGCCCAACCATTCACGAGACTAGGGTTCAAAACCGTAGCCATGTGCGGCGGCTTGGACCTCATCGAGCCAAAAGGGTTCGAAACCCTAGTCACATGTCAGCGGCGGCCGAGAGCCATGGAGCCAAGGGTTCGAAACCCTAGCCCTTTGGCGGCGGCTTGGCCCATGCTCGAACCAACCGAGACCCTAGCTTCATGCGGCGGCCGTGAGGATCTCGTGAGCCAATGGCTCGGTTTTGAGCACGAATTATCATATACTTCGATCCGTCAATTATATCACATATAATATTACGATAATTCCCACAAAATCGATTAATACATATCATATATGAATCATACAGTTTCAAAGCATGCAAAAGATTCAAAACATGATTAAACAATTAATCACATAAATCTGATATGAGCTTTGTACACGGCTCTGATGCCACTGTTAGGAATCAATCAAGCAATACGCAGCGGAAAATAAAATTTGATTCCTACCACTAGACCTATACAAAGTTATTCATACCGAGATTGATAAGAATCATACCATTGTAGAGTGTTTGTAGCAGAATCCTTGTTGCAAGACCACGAGTCACGAACAAAGATTTGCACCTTCATCTCTACGGTATCCACACGATCAAATCGAAAAGGGTGTTCAAGAACAAGTTGCTAAACTCGTTCTTAAACCAAAACTAAACTCACGGTTCAAAACCGATCAACGACAGCCGTTCAAATCCCTATTCACGGCGACGGTGGCGGCGTGAGGTAGAGATCAAGAGGCGGCAGCCGAGAGCAAGTTTTGGTGGCTATTTGGTTTTTTAATATGATTAACCCCTTGCTTAACCTTGTTATCATATTATATAATATATATTAGATTTAATTAAAAGGCTTTTCAAAAGCCTTATTGGCCCATACCCAATATATTAATTAAATCCATATATCTAATATTTGTAATTAAGACTCTTCTTAATTAATTAATTCATCCAATGAATTTTATCTCCCTTTATTGATTTAATCTTTTGTGCGACCCGATAGGATCTTGCAATGTTGACAGTGACATAAAATCTAATTTTATGTCACAAGCAATGAGCGTTATCTAGCAACACATTAAGGCTACCCAAATTACAAGAATGTCATTGACTCGACATAACCTACAGACTGTGACAATACTAGCCATGTAACTTAATCCCTTTGTCCAGTGTGTTTAGATTGAACACTAGTCATGGAATAGTCATACTCGTATATTAAATCTTTTATTTCTTGATCCCCAAGTAGAACTAGAATAAACGAATATGCTCGATATCACATATCGACTCATTCGAGCATGGCCATGCATTTTAGTCTTACTTGATCAAGGGCCCAAACACTTCTCCTATTATATAGGAGGGACAAATCCTTTCTTGATCACTCAACATCCCTCTACATAATTCGTGGTGTATCCAATGATTGTCTTTATAGTTTACCCTGTTACAGGTAACGTTTGACAATATCAAGATACATGACTCCTTATGTTGGGATCTCTGGTGATCTCAAGTCTTAAGGATTACATACATTATTATCACTATGATAATTGATTATGACGTTCATATAACTATCCATGTAGCATTCTCATGGTGGTCTGTCCAGTATATCGTTCTCTAACATGTAACCATGTGTTGATTTGATATCTCATATCTATGAACAATTCATCAATCAAAACATACTAATCTCAATGCATTATCATTATCCCGATTCATGATAATACTTGACTAGGGACAATATTTAAGAACAATACAATATTATTCTAAGGACATTAACTTATATATTAATTCATATAACACAGATGCTCGAATAATATATAATAATGAATTGCCATTAATAAAACCATAATACATTGTATGTCATAAACAATCATCTAATGAGTTGTCTTAGGGCATATCCCAACACATACAACATGTGTACATGTGAATTACTTGTTGTACAAGTGTTATTATGAATTGTATACTCATGTGATGTCGAATATCGGTTATTTGTATATACTCAGTGAAGTGTTTTTTTCTTCTCCAGATAATCCAAAGTTAAAGTCGACTCTAGAGGAAGGTCTAGAAGTCTTTTTGAAGTATTTTGCAGTATGGATACAAGGTTGGTCGACTGATATGTAGTTCTTCTCCCTCTGCTCATCATTGTACATATGGGTGTATAGATTTGTGGTATGGGTATGAGAGATACATCATCAGTTCATCTTTGTGGCATATATGCCATGCACATATTATTATGGAAAAAGTTTTAAATTGACATGTTATAAAGTACAATTTCCGCTGCAACGAATCAAATATTTTACTATAGTAATGCTATAGTCACAGTCATGCATATGTATATAAATGATGTGACCCTCTTATAGGATTAATGTTAGGTGACATGCCTCATGTATTTACACATGTATTAAAAAGATGTGTGTCATGTGTAGTGAAAAGATAGGGGTGTCACATTTAACATCACCCTTTTCTTTTTGAGTAGACTTACTTTTGCCCTTAAGCAGTACAGCTCCCTTGATTGTTCACAATCAAACTTACTGTCATGGTGTTCGACTGAGCTAGTTTGTTCAGTCTTGTAGTTCTCGAATGACTCATACAACTATTGATACTCATTTATCATATCCGGTAGTGCATTGGTGAGTTCAATATGAATGAGTTCATAGAAGTTATAATCAGTTACCTCACTGTCATCATTTGCCATGAGACAGTGGACTCCTTCATCTTCACTTTCTCTTGAGGAGCATGATGATTCTTCTGATTATGAGTCTGAATTAGCCAACTTACTCTTGTTTTCCTCAGAACAAGTACTTTTTTATCTCTATGTCTTCTAGATGATCTTCTTTTCTCCTTAGACTTCTTGTAGTCCTTGGAAGTTCTCTTTTGATCATCCTTCTTTGGTTTGGTACAATCGGCGATGAAATGTCATGGTTTGTGACAGTTAAAACAGACACGATCATCTTTTTCTGATCTGTCCTTGAAGTTTTACTTCCTTGGGTAAGCTGACATATCTTGTGGATCTTCTCATAAATTTTCCGAATTTCTGGACAAACATCGCCATTGCATCAGTACACATTTGTTCAGGAGTAATCTCTGTTGCAGTAGACAGGGACTCTGATGCCTCAAGGGCCTTCATTGGTTGACTGGTACTTGGTTCATCGTCAACTTTAATGCCTAATTCAAACTCATATACCTTTAAATCAGCAAAAATAACGTGCAGATCAATCTTGTTTAAATCTTTGGATTCTCTCATGGCTATGTTCTTCACATCCCATTCTCTTGGGAGATATCTCATGAATTTTAGAGTAACTTCTCTGTTCGACAGTTCTTTCCCCAAGCTGTTGAGTTCATTAATAATTCCTGTCACTCTTTCATATTCATTGAGAGTTCCTTCAGACATCATCTTGTTATTCTCAAACTTTTGTAGATCAATAGTAAGCTTGTTTTCTTTAGTTTGATAATTTCCTTCACACAGTTGTGCGATCTTTTCCCAGATGTCAGTTGCGGTATGACACATTTTGATTTTATTGAACATGTTCTTGTCCAATGTTTTGAATAAGATGTCCTTAGCCACGTTGTCCAAGTTTGCCTTTTTCTTTTCATCATTTGTTCAGGATGCTCTCTCATTTTCAACCATCTGAGGTTCACCACTACATATAGCCACTATTGTGTTGACTTTCATGATCGTCATTGGTCGTCAGTGATGACGTACCACATATCATCATCCTGAGCATTTAGACGTGCTTGCATCCGAATTCTCCAGTCATCATATTCATCCTTTTTTTAACATTGGAACCTTGCTGAATGAGGCCATCAGTTCTGGTATATTCTCATTATTGAGAAGACCTGCTTTGATACCACTTGTTAGGATGTGGTAGTGTTTAGAAGGGGGTTTGAATAAACACTAGACTCAATTTCTCGATTATTCAAAATACACTGTTACGTACTGCAGTAAGATCTCAATTGATTGCAAGACAATGTACAACTAAAAATAGTGCGGAAAGTGTCTACTGGACTTGTGAGTTAAGAACTGATTGGTAAACACAAAGAAACAGTAAGGTAAGGTGCAGAAAGTAAATGACACACATAAGTTGTTTCTGGAAGTTCGAAGCACAAACGTTTCAACGTCTCTCATTCTTCCTTTGCAAGAAGGTAACACTAGAAGACTTTGGTTACACTTTTCAGTATAAAACCTACTTAGGCACCCATACAGATTTGCCTAAACTTCTAACAATACAACAATCACAAATATTACAAAGTGATTTTTAACACTCTCACAAATATAAAACTTTGATCTTCCTTGAGTGTTCTTGAGCAGTAGACTAGAATACTTAGAGCTTCACGTTCTCAATAACGCTTGGATACTGTTATGCAAAACTTCAGAATATTTCAATAAGTGATTTGAATGTTTTTCTTGTTTTCGAACGGAGTGGATTCAAGATTTGGAGTTTTGCTAGCTTTCTTTATTCTATTCTTCGATGTATCTATAGACTCGAAAGTCTGACGGCAGCTATTCTTCAAATGGAAAGAACCGCGCAAAGTCAGCTTCCTGATTTTCATCCAAATTCTTTTAATATTCTTTCCAATTTCGTTAACCAACGGCTAGTTCATTCTGACGAGATTGGTGGCGCTGATATGGCAGTGCGGCGCTCGTTGTACTTTTGTCAGAGTGAACCTGTTCGAGTTTTGTCCTTTTGCCTTATACGTCTGCTGACTTCTCCTTGAAGATTTTAGTCTGCTGGACTAAAGACAACTGATGTCTTTTCCATCATCTGCTGGTTACTCATTGATTACTTAGTCTGCTAGACTAAGGTCAACTAATGCCTTCGACTGTCTGCTAGTGTCTCCTAGAGATTTACACAGTGGACTAAGATACTCTGTTCCAGTAGACCTCTATTCTCTGCATCCGGTAGATGATGACTTCTACTCTTTGTTCCCGGTAGACGATATCTTCAAACCTTTGGTCCCGGTAGACGATATCTTCTATTCTTTGTAGAGTAGCTTCTTTGATACAGTAGATGCTCCAAGCAGTAGATGTTTGTTATCACCGAAACTTTAGAAATATTTTCCCAACAGGACGTTTGTGTGATAGCAAATAATATGGAGGAGTGGTATTTAGATACCTGGAAGATTTTAATTTAGCAATGGTGGTGAAGCAAGGTTGGCAAATCCAAAACAATCCAGAAAGCCTTCTAAGTCGGATGGTAAAAATAATATTTCCATGATCATGAATTTCTAGATGTTGTTGCTATGTCCACAACCTCTAGTACCTGGAAGAGCTTAATGAAAGTGAAAAATGTATTCATATATGGAGGGACAAGTGGTTGCCGCGTCCACAGCTTTTCAAAATTTATTCACCACATACAGAACTCCCAGGGCATGCAACTGTAAGTGAATTATTCTGTTCTAATAATTGTCAATGGAATGAAGAGCTGGTGAATTGTATTTTCTTTAAAGAAGATGCACAAATCATATTATCTATTTCAGCGGGACGTTTGAATATCCGGATAAAATGGTGTGACATTATACCAAGAAGGGTGAATTCCGTTAATAGTGCGTACCATTTAGCACGAATCTTGAGGAAAAAAATATGAAATGTGATCGGATCTTCTTCTGAAATAATGGATAAGGGGACATGAAATATCGTGTGGAATGCAAATTACCAAACAAAATAAAATATTTCATCTGGAGGGCATGCCGTGGGATGATGCCAACTATGGAAGTATTGGCTAAGCGACATATTGAAGATGATGATTTATGTGACATTAAAAAGGAATCATTGTTACACGTTTTGAAGGATTGCCATTTCAGGAGGCTATGTTGGGCTTTCTCATATGTTCCTAACCAGCATATATATTTCGATTGCATCAACATCTTGGAGTGGATATGCAGCTGACATAAGAATTTGACAACAGAACATTCTGATCTTGCAATGATAACATGTTGGACCCTTTGGAATGCTAGAAACAGAAGATTGAGGGGAGAATTCACATACAATACATATGGATGTATGGAATTTGCGGTAGCATATTTGCAACAATTTGGGCAGCTACAACATCCTTATTATAACTCCAAACCACAAAATCATAACAAGTTGGCAACCACCTCCTGTTGGAATCAGCAAATGTAAGTGTGACGCCTCTATTTTCCAATCCGGTAAATCACTGGGTTTTGGAATCATAATGAGGGACCATCTTGGTCTTTGTCTTACATGGGTTAGCAAACGATTTCACCCCCCAACAACACCAGAGATGGCAGAATCTAGTGCGTTACGAGAGGACTTAAATTGGCAGGCCAATATGGTTGGAATCATATCATTCTTGAAAGTGACTATATGAATGTTATTCAGGCATTGAATGCACAATCTGAAAATCTATCATCCATTGGCATTGTTATATCTGATATACAATACATGATGATGGCATTTACAACAGCAAAGGCACAACTGGTCCGAAGAAATGGCAATGAAGCAGCACATAATTTAGCTAAGAATGCACTAGTTTCAGCATTTGGATCATCAAATTATCCTGATTTTATTCATAAGATTGTAACCGATGAGGCTTCAAATTGATTAATGAAATTACCGTATTTATTCTTTAAAAAAAAGAGAGAGAGGATAACTGGCTAATCGAGGAGCCAAAGATGTTGGTGAAAGAACCTCTAAAGGAGGCCGTGCTTGAGATCATAGGGGATCTGCTGTCATATATTCTTAAATATATATGCTGGTTAGGAACATATGAGAATACGTTATCCTCGATTAGCCAGTTATCCATCCTTTAGAGGTTCTTTCACCAACTGGTCCCAATTATTCCTTGCATTTCTGTGCCATTTTGAAAGAGTACTAATGTACTATTGTCCCAAATAAATATTTTATGATATTGGAAATTGGAATACGTTCCAAAGACAACATAAATGTATTATTGTTTCCTAAAATATGCAGATTGACATGGATTTATATTAGGGTGAATTATATATAAACTATATCTAGTTTGAACAATTACAAATTTATACATCTATTTTCAAAATAACGTTTACCTCTATCACTATGCATTTTTATGTCAAATCATAGGGGAATCTGTTGTCTTATATTCTTAAATATGTTACAAACAATAAGGATGGATTCGTAATGCAGTTATTCTAATAGGGTTACATATGTTATTGTTCAAACTAAAAGTCAAAAATCATATTAATACTATTTTATACGAAAGACATGCAAATTTTCCTTTTATATTATATTTAAGATGGTTGTTTATTAATGATCTCTCACCTATTTCACGATTATTTTATTCCTAAAAGTTAATAGCACCTTTGATTGGTTTTTTTTTATATTACAATTATAATAACGTGGCTTGATTTATTAGTAGATGATGCAAACAAAATTATGATCTTCTGAAATTTCGAGCGATCAATTATCAATAATATCAAACGGTGCAAAAAATAATAATAATTAAAAAAAAATTGTTAGACAGCTGTTGGGTTCTCGCCAATACTCCACCTATACTCAAGTCGTAATTTAGAGGAAAAAAACATTTATTTATATTTCACTATTATAGGTATAGAATCTAAATTAAAATGAAGTTCTTGACTTATTAGGTATAAATTAAATCTATGCATACCCCAAAATGTTGAGCTAATTTTTTGATTTAAAGTAAGAGTTTGTTGGGCAGTAGATTATTATAGTATCAGCACATATATTTAATTATTTTACTTAAAAAATATTCGTAAAAAATGGTCTCGAAGTCCATTATTCAATTATGAGTCAACTTGTGTTAAAATTAATTTTCGTGGAGTAAATGTAAAACTATTTGCATGAAAAATAATTTATATGAGACTATATTTGATTAATACTAAAAATTTGAGATTAGTATTGAAAAATTTCATATATTATATTAGAACATTTTTTAAATTTATTCTTAAAATTTGAATTCTCTCCCAAAAATCGAGATTCAAATCCCTTTTCAATTGTCATTCCTCAGACCGGAACGCAACCTAGCACATATGGTTCGATCATCCATTTCAAGAATATGGAATAAATATTAAGTTTTTTTTTATAAAATCAAAATAAAAACAATAATTGATGAAAATTAGTATTTTAGAATTGCAATTTTTGTTCTAATATTAAAAGAATAGCATGGGTGACTATGACTATTTGTAATAAAAAAAATATTTAAAGCGAAATACATAAAAATAATTGTTCAAAAAAAAAAAGAAATACGTAAAAGAATTTATGGAGTAGAAATAAGATCTTTCATTCATTATTGATAAAATGAAATCAAAACTCATGAAATCTTTTTAAGATCTTCATAAATTTCAGAGGAAAGAAAAGAAAATTACCTAAACCTTTGTAAAAACAAGAATCATCGTTTCAACAAACAATATCAGATAATCAAATCAAATCCAATCCTATGGAATAACTATCTTATCCCTTAAAATAAGGTTGTTCAATCCTCCCAAAACTCTAACTCAGAGTCATCATCATTATATATCCCTTAAATCCAACCTTGTTTACATCCAACCTCCGCATACACACACAAGAGAATGGCGGCGCCAAGCAACTCTCCACCGCAAACAGGAAGCGGCGGGTTATGGCGGTTCACCACCCAGGTCCTCATCGGCCGATGGTTCATGATGTTCGCTTCGTTCTTGATCATGGCCGGAGCCGGTGCAACCTATCTCTTTGGTGTTTACTCAAAAGTGATCAAATCTACTCTCGGCTACGATCAAACAACGCTAAATTACTTGGGAACGTTCAAAGATGTTGGAGCAAACGTAGGAGTTTTATCTGGGCTTATTGCAGAAGTTACACCAACGTGGTTTGTTCTTTTAATTGGATCTGTCATGAATTTTGCTGGCTATTTTCTTATATGGCTGGCTGTGTGTAAAAAGATACGAAAACCTTCGGCTTGGATGATGTGTGCCTTCATATGTATCGGTGCGAATTCTCAGAATTTCGCGAATACGGGTTCGCTAGTTACTTGTGTTAAAAACTTCCCTGAAAGTAGAGGGATGATGTTAGGGTTGATGAAGGGTTTTGTTGGGCTGAGTGGCGCAGTTTTTACACAACTTTATTTGGCAATTTATGGGAATGATGCAAAATCTTTGATTCTTTTGATTGGATGGCTACCGGCATTGATTTCTTTGCTTTTTATATTTAATATTAGAGCAATGAAAAGCTCTAGGCATCCAAATGAAGTTAAGGTTTTGTACGAGTATCTTTATATTTCTGTGTTCTTGGCTTTGGTTCTTATGGGATTAACAATTGCACAAAAGTATGTCACATTCTCACATGGTGCATTTATTGCTAGTGCAAGTTTCGTCTGTTTCTTGCTTTTTGTTCCTTGCATTCTTGCTATTAGAGAAGAGTTAGCTACTTGGAAATTAAGGAAAAGAGAAGCAAAACAAACCCCTACAATCGTTATTGAGCAGCCCCCTTTGGAGAGTGAAGCAAAGATTGTATCAGAGATAATGGAAGTTCAAGAAAACTCGAAAAATACTGGGGCGATCGAAGAAAACAATGACCCGCCTTGTTGTTCGAATATATGCCAAAAGCCAAAAAGAGGCGAAGACTACACTATACTACAAGCCCTTTTGAGTGTTGATATGCTGATTCTTTTTGTGGCTACTTTTTGCGGGCTAGGTTGCAGTTTAACCGCGGTTGACAATCTAGGCCAAATCGGCGAGTCTTTAGGGTATCAAACACATATTATAAGCACATTTGTTTCTCTAGTGAGCATATGGAACTACTTTGGAAGGGTTTTCTCCGGATTTGTCTCAGAAAAGATTCTGTTGAAATATAAGACACCAAGAACACTTATGATGACAGTATCCCTGGTTTTACCGAGCATCGGTGATGTCCTCATCGCGTTTCCCTTCACGGGTTCAGTCTATGTTGCTTCATTATTGATTGGATTCTCATATGGTATGCAACTAACCCTACTTTTCATCATCATATCCGAGCTTTTTGGGTTGAAGTACTACTCAACTTTGTTCAATTGTGGGCAACTGGCTAGCCCTATTGGATCATATGTACTCAATGTGCTGATTGTGGGAAAACTATATGATGAAGAGGCATTGAAGCAACTTGCAACTAAAGGGATGACTCGGTCGATGGTGCACGAGTTAACGTGCATCGGGCCTCAATGTTACAGGAAATCGTTCGTGATTCTGGCGTGTGTCAATCTTTTTGGTGCGTTCGTTTCACTCATCTTGGTGATGAGAACTTGGAGATATTACAAGACTGACATTTACAAGAGGTTTAGGGATGAAATGGAAGCCAATGAAAGAGAACTGCAAATGGCTAACACTGCATCACAGCATTGAAGCATTACATGATACTCCTCTGATATAATTTTTTGTGCAATTTTTTTTCTAAGCATCTAAGTAGACTTTGCAGTCTGTTCTTTTTACCTTTTTTTTTTCCCCCTCTCTCTTTGAACAGATCTTCTTTTTTTCTTCTTTTCAAGTATTGGAGTTCTTTATAGATTACTTGGGTCATTTCAATTGTTTATACAATTTTTCTATAGAGTAAGAATTGTCTTTTATTACGGCTATAATTTTCAAGTTATTTTATCATAAATATGTGACCCTAACTGTGTTTTTTTCCCTCTGACAAAGAATAAGCATGTGGGCTGCACGTCGGAAAATACCCGATTTGGACTCCATTTATGGACTAACTCAATATGACTGATCTAAAATTGTTGGTATGTTATTTTATGTATTTTTTTATTTAAAATGTGATGTATTTTAATATTGAGTTAATGTATAAATAGGGTCCAAACTACGTGCATATAAGTATTTCTTGATGCACATGTGCATGATATAGTGTAAAATTCTCTCTGATAAGTGATGAGAAAATAAATTGAAAAGATTGGGTAAAAGGGATGGGAATACATTAAATCTTATATGATGATTAGTAGCTTAGATTGTATTATTTAGAAAATGCATTGTTTTTTTTTTCTGATCTTGTAGCTGTGCTATGTGTTAACGTGTGTGTGTTTTGTATTCTGAAAATGCATGCAAGTGTGCAAATAAAAAAATTGTATAAACCATTCTTTTAATCTGAAACAATGGTGATTTGTGATTTATCCACTTGTAATTTGGTGATGGCGCTTATAAGTTAATAGAGGGAACAATAGAATAAAAATATATTGTAATTAATAGAGAAAGAGGGGAGAATAAATCCGATGTATACATATTTATTTTTCTATAATATACATATTATATAACATAAAATGGTCTGACCCCTTCCGAAAAGCCACGCACCGGTTTCTTTTTAAAGAAATTATAGGAATTTTAGCAACTGTTGACTCAAAAAAGTTATCTTTTGAGGAAATAAAGAAGAAAGGAAAAACATGAGACAGATTAAATTTTGGTGGAGCAATAATTTGATAATGATCTCGATTTTTTCAAGATCCAACTAGCAAGCTGATAAGGTCAAGTCTCTAACTTATCAAACTGAGTCGTTAAAATTTGATTCAAATTCAATTTCAAGTTTGGCTCAAATATTTTTTGAGGCAAATTCGAGTATTTAATTTTTTTATTTTTACTTAATTTATTTTGTTTGATAATTCACGGACTTTAACACATAATAGTATCATAAAACTCAGAATCACAAGTTGATTTATTGGGCGACTACTCTAACACAAAATATTTATCTTTTCTCTGGTCAAGTTTGAATATGCTCTAATCAATTAAAGCTTGATCTCGAGCCTCAATTTTTTTGAAATGCTCGATTCGAATACAAGGACTGGAAGGGCTATGTTAATCGGTTCGAATACAAGTACTTAATTAATTTGATATTTTGATGAGTACAACTCTGATTTATGTACTGCTTTGTCCTTTTGATGTGCATAATATTGAAAATCGGCCAGTTGTATGCGTTATACATCATCTTCGATTCACTTTTATTCTTCCACTATTTTAAAGCCTAGGATGCTTAACGGCTTGGGTTGATCCAGATCAGTTTGGAACTGAAATTGGGCCATCCAGCTAGAAAAAAGGAACCACTAGTCGAACTGACATTTGAAAAAATAAAATAAAAAATATGAAGTATGGAAATTGGGCCCTTTACCAACCAGAACCAGACCAACCCTGATCTGGATCGATGTGGTTCCATATATCTTTCATCTCGAGCTTCGGTTGTAGCTCACTTGATAAAAACTCACTTCTCCTTTGGGAAAGACTCATGTTCGAGTCCTGCGGTTTGCGAAAAAAATCTTTAGCCCATATATATATATATATATATATATATATATATATATATATATATATATTCAATTAAACTTTCTACTTCTATTGGTGTTTACATTATCAATAGTTTAATCTCTATTTCTCCTTGTGGTCAACATTCCCTTGAGTTCTTCGCAAAAAAAACAAAACAAAGAGAAAAATCCTGAATATTTGGGCTCACATCACAGTATTTCCTAACACATACTTCCTATATTTATCAGACAAATCTGATTAGTTATCCATAAAATAGGCTTGGATTGTTGCTACTTTTAAGGGTTGTACGCTTAAGGTATGCAACACCCTTGGATGGCCCATCCAATGTGGATGTGGATATTCTCATCCTATGATTAATACACCCTCAAGATACTACTTTTGAGAGTAGCATCAACATAACCAATAGGCTTGTAAGGCTAGTAATGTATTGAATGACAATGAAATCAAATCTACTTGAGCTGTCCTCTTACTCAGAATTAAGGGACGACGATGAATAAAAATTATGTGGATAATATAAATTTAATTCATAGAATCTTGACCTTTAAGTAAGGACAAAATTAAGATTGACGGTAATTAGTTAGGTTATATTTTGTTGAGAGTTGTTTTCCAAGAACTTGAAAGCTATATTTGTTCCTTATAAAAGATTTTGGATTACTTCTAGTATAACCAATATGAATTCTTAACATGATACCAGAGCAGACTTTTCATGTGATTGGTTATTCCGCCTACATCCTCACCGTCTCCCGCGTTATCAATCAACGTGCTTGACTTATATAATGTCACAGGTAAGGGGACATGTTGAGAGTTGTTGTCCCATATTGAGAACTTGAAAGCTATATTTGCTCCTTATAAATGATTCTGTGTTATTTTTTGGGCAACTTACACTAAAATCATCATACCTACTTTCAACTTTAAAATCCATCCCCACTTAAAATAAATTTAAGATAGCTCTTTAGTTTTGTCTTTTTCTCACTTTCTTTATTTTTTTCATACCATTTTACCCTTTAGGGGATCATCCATATAATATACAAAAAGAAACTCCAGATATTTGATATCTTTCTCTTTGAATAAGATCTCAATTCCAACGATGGTTTCATTAGATATCTTACAACTAGAATCCCTCTTTTTTCCGATCCAGTTCCTCCACCACCGTGAACCCCAGTTAGATTCAGGCATGCTACACTTTTTAGTTATTGGGAGAACCAAGTACTCTATTTCGGATTCAGGAAACAACTCTCATAGATCTTTTTTCCTTTTGGAAGATACAGGAGCGAAACAATCAACCTATTGATATTGGAAGACCCAACCGATTCTTCCAATGTATCATTTCTGGGTCCAATGGAATTCATAGGTATAGGAAGAAGTCCCCTCAAATAGAAATTCTTTCTTTCGACCATATTTCGATTGTTAATACGATATATAAGGACCGCTACTACAAAGAGTATTACACCCTTGGTCGTGAAATATCGATTGCTTGTTGAACCCTGCGAATTGCGTGAAAGTAGGATAGTGAAAATTCGGGGGTCAAAGAGTTTTAGAAAACATTCTTGGTGGAAACAAATGTGAATGAAAGACCCCACTGAATTGAATTGGGTCCATGAATCTAAGAAATAGTGAGAATTCTTGATCTCTCTCAATATCTCTCTCAATTCGAAAATCCATGATTTGAATTGATGTCCTTTCATTGATTCATCCTAAATTGCATTGATTTAAGAAAATTGCTTAAAATTAAAACATGTCCATCTCACTTCCATATTACAATAAAATTTTGACAAACCGGTATATACCTTTTTGACCATAACGGCACCGGGTGAGGTGGATTGCAAATCACTAGTCGGAAAATTACTGACCCAGACTGTTTTACGAATGGCTCCTCACCATCCAACCTCAGCCTCTCCGGCGAGGTTTAGTCTGCAAGTTATCCGACTCTTTCAGAAACCGCAAAGCACAGCCTTAATTTAATTTCTACCTTAAGCCGTAGAGTATAACCAGATATAAAAATATTTTAAAGAAATATTGGAGATAGATGGGCAAAAGCCTTCTTTTTATTCTGGAAATACTTATAATATTTATTACATTAATACTTCTCCTCTTGGGAGGAGACTAACTTGTTAGCCTCTCATATAATGAGGCTGGACTCGAAACACATATACAGACTGAATTGAAAAATTAAAATATTACAAAGAAAAGAAAATTACCAAGCTATGAAAGAATATCATATTACAACTTGGAGATTACAATATTTATTTGTGAGAAAACTATGGAGGATTTCTGATGTCCTTAGCTTCCTCGATGTCTGACCTTATATTGGCATGGATATGGACTTCAAAATCGGATTCCAAACTCTTGTTGAATGTTAAGTGCGCCCGTGAGTGCGCCTTTATCTCATGGTCTGTCATTTTTATCTGAGTGTGCCAACTTTCTTGTGAGTGCTGACGCTTTTTGTCTTAGTGCACCATATCTTTTCTCGTGAGTAGTCCATTATTGTGTCTGAGTGTGTATAATGGTCTATGCATTTTTCCTTTGTCAATGAATCTTTAAATTATTGGTGTTTGTGGTACCCGAGCTTTAGGAAAAACGTGACCTCTTGTCAGCAGGTCTTTTGTCTTTTCTTGCCTCTGATCTGTCAGGTTTGGATCGGAATCCTTTCCCGAATTCTGGTTCCTTTTGTTCCGAGCATGCTTGGCAAATCCGATATTTCCATCGGCCATTATGTGCCATGTTGCAGAATTTCCGATAAGTTTATTTGCTTGCCGGAATCTTGTTGTCCCAAAGAATTCTTTTCGCTTCGAAGAGATCTTCGGCAAATCTCGTTGTTGTTCCTTGTTATGGAATTTAGCATGAAGGTTCCATTGGCTAATTTTTGAAAGAACTTGAATGAGTATTTGACTTTGTCCATTCTGTTAGGCAAACCCAAAGACCACATGCTCGTCTACTTGAAGCTTCGTCTTCGGTGATTGCCCCAACTAACACTGGTGCTTCCTCTAGTAGTGTCGTTTTAATTTTATTTTTTTTAAGGCGTTCTCATCTGATCGTCTGAGCTTGATAAAGTGAAAAGCTTCAATAAAGCCTTTCTTTGCTGGTTCTGGAGCTGCACTGAAAAAACACAACTCTAAGATATCTCCTCGAGCCAAATATGGATTATTGGCCCACGTCTCGTGGACAGCTTCTCTGATCCACTTCGATAATTTGGAGATCTCATATAATGCTGGTGCAATAGTATAAACCGAAGCCAGGGCTCCGAAATTATGCCATTCATGTATCTCGTTTGGATGGCAACCTGGTTTCATCGAAACCCTCGAATATTTTTCGGAGATATCAACAATTGTTTTGTCTGGGTTGATACCCCGTCTGGTAATCAGTTTTTTTCAAATGTGTTGGTAATCCTACATAGGAGAAGAAACTAAATCCTCGTTACCTAAAAGTGGATGTCTGTTGCCTAAGGTTCAACGCTCCCTCTTTTACCCCAGAGGTGATGGGTTGACTTGAAGGTTCAGATTTTGATGACACTTGACCCTCAACATTCGCTACATCTTGTACATCTTCAAGAAATGTATCATCTGCAGCACCTGTGATAGGGGTATGTGAATCTATTGCCTCTAGGTTAGATGAGTCTTGTTCTTTAAACGCTCATTTTTGCAACGTTGGAGATGTGGCCTGGAGGATAGACCCTTTCAAGACTTCGAACAAGCGTTCTTGGGCCTGAAGGCAAACTCATATATGACCGAAAACTATGTCCCTATCTGCATGTTGTAGTCGTCCTGTGACCTCAGCATTGAGACAAAAGAGTCCCAAAATCTCGTTCAAGGATCTCCAGGTTTTTCTTGAGATGCCTAACCTGTTTGAGGGTATCGCTAGAATTGTGTCCCTCCATCTCGTGCCAAGAAATCTGCAAGAACATTTTTATCAGATTTTACAATGACAATATCATAATCATAATATTGGCATTCGGCTTGCCATCTTAAAAGTCTAGCTTCTGGCTTTGATTCAATTTTATTTTTCAGGAAAGACTTAATACTAGTATTATCTATTTTCTAGATAAATTTCTTTGCAAGTAAAAATAGTGGCCATTTTAAAAGCCTTTCGAACTACAAAGAACTCCTTCTCGTTGATGTGTCATCTGATAACTTCGCTGCTATCAAATAGACCGCTGCAATATCTGCATGACACTTCTCGATCAGCTGTGGTCTTCATAAGAACTGCAGCCCACCAATGGTCACTGACATCTGTATATAATACCAGTTCATCCTCGTTGTTTGGAATTGCAAGCTTTGGTAGTTGCCTGCAAACTTCTTTAAGCTGTTTGACAGCTTGTCTGTGATCTTCATTTCACTGGAACTTAACATCTTTTTTGAGTAGTGGACTGAACACTTTCATGTGGCTTGCTAGGTTGTTGATGAACAACCCAGCAAAATTAACAACTCCCATAAAACTCTGAAGTTGCTTTAAATCCTTCATTCGGATATCCTTGCACTTTCTCAAAAATATGATTCTGCAAGATGATTCCAGATTTGTCCATCTCAATTCCAAGGAACTCGATGTGTCTTGTGGCAATCACTACCTTCCTTTCGGAGAGCACTAATCCTTCTTTGCAACAAACATCTAAAGAGGTTTCCAAAATTCTTTCATGTTTCTTGATGCAATGAGGATGTCGTCAATATAGACGAACATGAAGCTGAAGTAATCATTGAAAAGATTATCCATCTTCCTTTGATATGTCTGGGGCATTTGTCAATCCCATTGGCATGACATTGCAGATATAGCGCCCTTGTGGTGTAGAGAATGTTGTAAACCTTTTGCTAGCTTCCTCCATCTTTATTTGGTAAAATCCGGACTTACAATTGAACTTAGAAAACACCTTGGCATTTTTAATGCTAGTTACAAAATGTTCTCTGCTTGGGAGAAAATATTCATCGAACTCCAAGATTTTGTTGATCTCTTTATAGTTGATCACTAATCTTGGCTTTTTCTCGTTTAACTTCTCCATGATTCCGAACAAGAAATCCCGGACTGCTATATGGAGAAACACCTGTTGAGATTAACTTAAGGTCAAGATGTTTCTTAAGTATTATCTGCATGTCCATTCGATCTTCCATATTCATGGGGATTGGTTTGAATATGACAAGCTCAGTTTCTTTTCCGGCTTTCACCTTCAAAGTAGCTTTGATATCCTTCTTGTTCCACCATGTCAGGGGATCCTCGTTGTAGTTTCTATGAATCTTCTTTTTCAAGTCCTCTAGAGGGATATGCTCTTCGAGGGTAGTTTTAGGTTGTGGAACTTCATCTTGCGATGCCGTCTTCAGTAACAACAGGGTTTCTGGAGTAACTTCTTCCTCATCCTGCTCTCTGAAAGAAATAGTATTAATCCAGTCAAAAGTTTGGGAATCATTTTCAGTGGAACCTTGTTATCAAAAGTGAAGGATTGCTTCACCAAATTTCCGTTGATCCTTCATCTTTGGGTGTCGAAGTTTTTCTTCATCACCACACTTGCTGCAAAAACTAATGGGGAATTTTCCGTGAAACGCCTCCCTTAGTCGCTGGACGATAATCTTATGATCACAAAGGGTTGTGAAAATAAGCCTCATTGTCTCGTTCTCCTGTGTAAACCACTTGAATATCTGTAGGAAATTGTTTCCTAGTAGCAAATCAGCTCCTATATCATGGAATAAATAGACCGAGTCTTGACTTTGTACCAGAGGGTACCGTCTGCTTCGCCGATTATTATTTCAGCTGCCTGGACTCCTTCATTAAGAATAAGAATCCGCTTGAAAAAGTTTTTTCGACAATGGCCGGTAATTTCTCACGAACTTCTTTAGGGAAGATGTCTCGTTTGACAATGCATACTCCAGCTCTTGAATCAATATAAGCTGTAAAATATTATGCTCGATATTTCTCATATAACATCCCGACTGAGATGTATATTGAGAATGGACTGGTGGTCACCGGATTCTGTATATTTTCCCTTCCATCATGAATTTTATTCCATCCTGCAATCTTTCCCAAGGTTTTTGTTCCTCAAGAAACTCAATCCCAAGAATAATCTGTTCTGGATCAAACCTGTAGTCCTTGTAATTGTTAGATCAATTTCGTCAATTTGAAGGTTTCCTTGATACCTGCCAACTGTAGGTTGTTGCAAATAATATAGGGCATCGCAAGGGATGATATTGTTCTTCTCAGCAATGTCAAAGATTATATACACTTCTCTCCAGCCTTCTGGGCATTTCAGCATTCCTATTGTTTTGAATACATCAAGGATTTTTTGAATCCTGCTAGAGACGGCTTTATGTTTTTTCCCCGGGATAGTTACTGGTCAACCTATCCTGTTGGAAAAAAATTCTTCTTGGCTCGATCATATGGCTCCTGCTTCTGTTCAAAACATGATGGTCTTGTATCCTCATGTTAATCCCTCCAATCGTCGGAGTATTAATAATATCTGACAACACTGCTTTTGCGAAATCTTCGAAGATTCTGGGCACTTTGATGAATTCCTATTTTTCTCAAGAATACTTATGAATGATGTGTATTCAAGAGCTCATAAGACACTTTGTAAGTGATCGAGTAAGACATAATCCCTTCTTTCATCAAATCATTTCTTTTAAAGTCTTGATGAAGAGTAAGGACCTTGTTGAAATCCCGATCTCCCAAATTGTATACTATTCTGGGATAGATATTGAAGGCCATTTTTTTAGCATACAAATTTCATGCAACTGCTCCCAAACAAGAATCTTTAAGGTTCAAAATTCTCTGATCAAAGATTGCCAGATTAAGTGGCGAATCATTTCCTTCCTTGAAAGTTGCCTTGATGATAACTCTATTGGCTCCAATATGAATCCATGAGAGCATATTAGCAACTTCTCTTTTAACCTTGTTCTTAATCTCCTGAATTCCTCTGTAGGGGATTAACTACATTTCAATTTGGTTTCCCGTGAATTCCATCAGGATCGCAAATTCACCTGTTGTCACCTTATGGATAATCTGATGCTTCCTGCTTCGAAGATCAATCATATTCATGTCTTTTTCCATTTCTCCAATTGTAAATCAGTTGTACATCTGAAGCTTTGGCTCTTCTTTCATGATCCTCGTAAGAGTTTTATGAGAAACAGTGGTACGAGAGAAAAACGCCGACAACTTTTCTCTGATCACATGTTGAAGGAACTCTCATTCACTCTGATTCTGAACTGGATTCACCTTCATTATCAGAATAGATCTCTTCTTCGTAGATACTTTAAATATGATAATACACCTGCACCAAATCCTGGAAATAAACAGCATCTTCAAACTCCTTGGTATGCTCGAACTGTTTTATTACACGGTTTTGGTTTTCTAGACAATCTGTAGAGATATGTTCTCTTGCTCTGCACGTCCAGCAGTTACAATCTTTAAAACTTTCATTCGCCCGAGCATGAGTGCGTCTGAAAGTCCTCTTCGTCGGTGTTCTGCTAGAACTTGCTTGATTAGAACTTGTTGATGAGGTTCTACTCCTGGTAGTTCCTGATCTTTGCCCTGGTCTGTAACTTCGGGCTTTCTGCTTTGACCATAACTTCCTGGATATCCATGAAAACCCACTTCTTTTGAACTACTTCCTCGAGCATAATGATGACTTTTATGTTTTTTCGTCTTTCGCATTTAGGGGTAGTTTCCAATGATAGTAGAGATATCAGTCCCGGTACAACAAAGAGGGGTTGTCTTGTTGATTCATTTTAGCTTCTTGTAGTTATTTTGGAGCTTTGCTTGATAGCACCACTCCGCAAGCTACATTTTAAGAAATGATATTCTCTTGGTCAACCTCTATATTTCTCGTGGTATATATTTCTAGATAAGCATTTCTCTCCATGGACTTGGTATTTTGGGAAAGAACAGCTCTGCTGCATCTTTTCCTATCATTTTTTCCTTCCATCTATACTTTGTGAAGAGTTTGATGTACTTGTCTACATAACAAATATCATGTAGGTCCAGGCTATATAGATATTGTCTATATTTTTTGCCTTCTCTTGCTCCATTCCTTCGAAGTAACCAAAACTAATGTAACAGATAAAAAAATTAGCCATTTTGTCCACAATTTCTTTCAGGGACTCACCGGCTAGAACTTCTTCCTTGGTACCTGGATCTGTTAGTTCCCAGGCAATTTTGATTGTTCTTCCATACTCCTATTAAGGAGTAATATGAATCCTTCTTTGTTTAGAAAAAGCGTTCCTGCTGCGATCTTCATTACTGAAGCCCATTCATCAATAAGAACTTCTCGATTTTTAAAATCCAAGATATCCATGTTGAGCATAAGTCCGTATGGATGTATCGATCTAACTGAGATTTACCGTAAGGTGTTAGATATATCTGGCCTGTGGGAACGACACCTTGTTCCAACTGGGGGATCTAAAGTTGCTCCAGATGTAAAATTGTCTTGGTGGGGCATTTTGTGATCTCCATCGGGTGGTGGATTGTTTGACCCAAAACTCTCTTGTGGTGGTCAAAGTTAAGGAATTCCACCAACTTGATTTGTTTTAAATTCTACGAGATTCAATCCGGCAAACGAATCAGCAAGATCACATAGATCTTCCAGGTTGATTATTTACATTACTTTATAGGAAGTATTGCCTCTCATCGTAGGACTACAATCATTTTTTAAGTCTCTGTTAAAGGCCTTCGGACCTCCTCCATTTTCCCCTTTTTGATGTAAAAGGGGTTCCGTTCCATAGGACGGTGGTAGGCTGTTGCGTGTAAAACGTATCACAAGCGTACGATGTCAAGTTTTAGTATAGGAATTTGAAAGTATGGATGTCGAACCCACAAGGATTGAAAATTAAGTTATACCAAGTACTGTAATTAAAATAGCCTCGACTTCATTTAGACGATAAATCAATATATAGTGAATTAGTTAAATAACTAAATTAATCTAGCAAGATGAATATTTAAATGGAGAAAATCAATGAGAACGGATTCTAGAGGTTCGATTTCACTCAGCTGTCCACTATGTCATGTTCTTCTAATTTATTAACCATGAATCCTATGTTATTATATTACCTCTCCCGAGTATTAAATAGAATATTCAAAAGTCATCTTGACATGTCTACCTAAGATAAACTATTAAACAATTTCAATAGCGCTAGATTCGTTCTATGGCTTCGTTGGAGTTATACGCCTATCGACGATATAAATTTCCAATGATGTGTATTCCTACGGTCCTATTCAAAATCTTCTCTCCCGAGTGATAGATTCTAAATAAATATGACAAATAAATTAGTGATCAATTAATTGAAATGCAAACAAATCAGGAACCACAAATAAACCTTATGAAAATCAAAATATATCAATCAATCAATCCAAAAACATAGATTCAAATCAAGATACGTCTACCTCTAGAATGATAAATTAGTTCATGAAATTAAAGAACCACATAGACATGTTCTTAATCAACGTAAACATAAGGGAAAGTAAATCAAATAAATATGAAGATGGCACGCTGTTCCCGGTAGTCGTCCTCTTCTTATCTGTTGTCAAAATCTATGCCCTTCGATGTAAGCACACCGCCTCAATTGATCTCCTCCTCTTTTCTCAATTCACACGGTCTTGCTCTCTTGTTCATGTGAATTTCTTCATGTAAATCTCAAGTCGGACGTAAAAATTCTTCTCTGTTCACTTCTATAATATGTAAAGTCCTCCCCCTTTTGGTTAACTTTTCTTCTTCTTTAATATATTAAAATCTGATCTTTGACTTTCCTTTTATTATATCTTATAATATTTCATTTCTTCTTATTGGTTCATGAAAATCCCCTCCATGTAAATCTCCTCCATGCAACCTCCTTGATCTGTACGTTTCTCCTTGGATGTGAATTCTTTCCTTTTCTAATCCTCTTGCTATCTAATCTCTTATTGTATAATATTTTGTTCCCAAAGTTGTTCAAAGGTATTGCTTCCTTATCTTGATAAATTTCCTATTTTATTATAATAGTCTCCTCCGTAACAATATGTCATGTATCCTCCTTGCTTCCTCCATTTTGAATTGGCTGGACCCGAGTAGTGATCGATCTCTATCTTTCAGCGATAGATTTCCACTTCGCCAAATTTTTTTCCCAGCATTCTGTCCATAGAGATCGATCTCTATTTTTATGGCGACCAGTCTCTGTTTTTGTGATATCCCCGAAATAATCTCATGCATTATGGTTTTAATGTTGATTTTGAGATTTATATGGTGTTATAATTAATTATGGTTGGGAAATGTATGGTTATGCAGTGGGCATGAACTGGTACTACATTTCAGGGTGCATGTGATGCATTGTGAGGAAATGTGTAAACTTGGCATGGTTTAATTTAGATTGGTTCTAATTAATGAGGAAAGCATGTTTAATTGATATTGGAGGTGTATCTTATTAACTCAATGCTTTAAAACATCAAGTAATGGTATTGTTAATGTGCTATGTTGGGGCATGACTTTAAATAAATCCTACACCCTACCCCTTATTCCCCTTCATTCCCTCTATTCACCCTCTATCACTCAAACCCTCCCCAAAAACCCACCTAAATCGCCCAACAAGAAGGAAGAAGGAGAAGGGATTTCAAACTTCGATTTGCTTGTATCTTGCTAGGAATTTTAAGCTTTAGTGGTAATGAATCATTCATTGTAATGTTTAATCATGTTTTGAGGAGGTTTGGGTTTGTGTATTTGGGGGTAAATGGGTTTGATATGAAATGTGGTTGCATATATATATTGGATGCTTGGTGCATATTATGGTGAGTCGTTGTTATATTCGAGTGATGATTTTAATGATTGCCGCTGTCATTTCGAAGCGATGAGTAGAATACTTGCCGCTGTCATATCGTAGCGATGCAATAATATTTGTCGCTAATATGTCGAAGCGGTGGTAAATGCCGCTGTCATATTGAAGCGAGGGATATTAATGCCGCTTATATGTCGAAGCAAGGGGTATTAATGTCGTTGTCATGTCGAAGCGAGGTGCATTAAATACACTGTTATAACAAGACTGGGATTGGTTATGGTATTGATGGAATCGGATATATGTCATGACATTTATGGAACAGTATTATAATCTATTGATTATGAATATGAGTTATGGAACAGGGACAACCAAATGAAGCATGTTAAATGCATTGGAATACATGAAGTATTTGTATTAGCGATTTTATGCATTTTTACATTATAATCATATTGATTGTGGATATGATTTATTATATGTTCATTGGTTGGGTTGTTCATGTAGTAGCTTTTGACATTGAGAGCTAAGGCTAGGGTTGATGCGGTGAGCTGTGTGAGGCTAGCACTACTACTGATCTAGGAGAACATGAATTCTTTTTATAGTTTCTACACAGGAGTAGAGTAAATCTATAATATTTACATTGATTTTATTGGGGATGTAAATAATTCCTTTTTGGGAAATTTTATTTTGGTGCTATGGCCTTAAGCTCAATACATTCACATGAACCCTTAATACTCTGATGAATGTACGTTTAGCTCTCTTTATGTCATTAAATCAACACTTAAGGTGGCGAGGCCTTACAGTTTTCAGGGATCAATCTCTGATTTCAGGGGATCAATCTCTGATGACAGATTCTTCATCTTCGATTTTTCCTCTTTTTCTTTGTCTCGCCTTGACTTTATTCCATATTTTTCTCGTTATTTCATGTCATTTTCCTTCACATAGCACCCGTTCTTACTTGGATTCATGTAAACACAAAAACAGACACAAAACACACAACTTTGATCGAAAAACCAACATCAATCCAAAAGAAATGAAAGAAATAATAAGTGCAAAAACGCACTTATCGTAGCCACCCTCATTTTCTTGATCGTGACTCCAACTCTTTGACCCGGTTTTGAACATCTCGAAGGTTTCAATAATTTCCTCATGATGTTTAATTAGGATTTCCATCGGACTTTTGATCTGATGGACCTGTGCAGAAACATGTTATTGTAAATATCCATAACGCTGCACTGTCTTCTGGATCTCTCTAAGAACTTTGGACATCTTAGAAGTATCCGACTCAATTTCTCGAAAGGTTGGTTCTCCCATTCTATTCGTCTATTCCGGATCTTGTTGGGTTGGTTGGATCTGGAATCATGTTGATGTGTTCAGGATGGTCTTCATCCTGAGCCTCGGATAACTCGAACTGACGTTTGAGGTTCATCACTATCTTCTCCAGTTGTTGATATTGGTTAATGCTAGCTGGGCTAGCACCGACTTCTTGTAATATTTTCCATTTCTGGTTGAAGCGTTTAGCTTCGGCCAGATGTTCTTGATTTTGTTCTTCAAATTTTTGGAAGTACCACCTGTATGAGTAACACTTCGAACATTCGTTCGGATTCATATTCTTGTGTATTGTCTCCCCAGTTAAAGAATAATATTAATATTCAAATTATTTTAGTATTTTCAGAATAATCATAGACTCTGATACCATTTTAAGGATCGCGGCTTAAAATACACAAAATATGCTCAAAATAAGCAAAACATGCCAAAGCCTTTAACATAAGGGTAATTTGGTATTATTTTAAAATTTTCTCCATCCATGGAGTAAT
Source organism: Haberlea rhodopensis (assembly GCA_907163345.1). Classification (NCBI taxonomy): domain Eukaryota; kingdom Viridiplantae; phylum Streptophyta; class Magnoliopsida; order Lamiales; family Gesneriaceae; genus Haberlea; species Haberlea rhodopensis. Next base: position 19,536,903 of record CAJQUN010000004.1, on the reverse strand, counting down.
TATAAATGTTACGGTAAAAAAGGGTAAAAATCTTTGAAGAAATATTAGGTAGGGAGTAAAGACAAGGTTAAACTTACGTTTAGGGATTTATTTCTAATTTTTCCTAATTTCTTTGACCAAATTTATATTCTCTCACATTTCCTACGAAATCTCCACCATTGATTATGTTAATTAGTTGGATTTCATTCTCATCGAATAAACGTCTTACTAAAATTTTCATTAATCTTCGACAAGGGCTTTCAATTTGATAAAAACGGTAGAGAATTCTTGATTTGATATAAAAATGAAATTTTTTTTTGTCGACCAAATGCTTTGGTAAATATAAATTTTTTTAAAATTTACTTATATTTAAATATTATATTGATGTTTTATTGAATTTTATAAATTTAAAAACGATTAATTGAAAAATCAAAGTTAAGAAGTAATAAAGTTTTATGCTTCTTAATTTCTTAATAAATAATATCAAATATTATATTCTAAAAATACAAATATATTTGATACATTCTAATTAAAAAATGGGGATGATACATCAAAATAGTCCCACTAGTTTGCGTTGTGACCCGGTTCAGTCCCTAATATTTTTAGTGACCAGGTTTAGTCCTTAATGTTTTTAAACTTCTCTCATTTCAGTCCCCAACGTTAAGTCAGCCGTGAGAACAAACAGAGAGGGACTGATTCGGTAATATTTTTAAATACTTTAGTGACTGATTCGGGAATATTTTACATTACCCAATTTAGTCACTAAACTTTTAAAAATATTCATGAACCAATCCCTCTTTGTATCTTCTCATGGCCGACTAAACATTATGGACTAAACCGAGTCACTGAAAATATTGGGGACTGAACCGGGTCACAACGTAAAACTAGATGGACCATTTGATGTATCATCCCCATTTTTTAGTTAGAATGTATTAAATATATTTGTCTTTTTAAATATGGTATTTGACAATTATTTATTAAGAAAATACGAAGCATAAAGCATGATTGCTTCTTAACTTTGATTTTTTGAATTGATCGTTTTTAAATTAAAAAAGCTCAATAAAAACTCAATATAATATTTAAATACAAGTAATACATATCCAACAAAATTATATTTACCAAATCATTTGATCGACCAAAAAAATTTCATATATTATATTAAATCGAGAATTTTCTACAATTTTTATCAAAAAAAAAATTTAAAAATTCAACTATTGAGAATTTGCAAACCCGGATTGCAAACTCTCAACCGTGAAAATTATTGAGAATTTGTAATTCGGGTTTGCAAATTCTCAACAGTATAATTCGCAATCGAGGATCGCATATCACAATAAAAATGTAAATCCTTGTATTTTGTTAAATTTTTTAAATTTTTATAATATTTTTTTAAAATTTGCCTTCAATTTGACCCCACATGGAAGATATTTTTAGTTGGGATACTATTTTTTTTTTATTTTAAACATTTCTTTTACTTCTAATTACTAAATTTTTAAAGCTTTTTACTGAGTGGTGTAGTATAATGCTTCATTTTTTAAAAATAATAATAATAATTAAAAAGTGAATTTATTTAGGCAAAGGCATGTTTGGCTATTAGTTTATACACAACATTATATTATAATAATCATTATCTTATACAATCAATGCTTATTTGTATAGATGATGATATTCAAGATTTTAAACTTAAGACAATTTAAGAATTTGAGTTAATATTCACAAATTTAAAGCTACCAGCAATCCACGAGTTATAGTTTAGCCATATTTTTAGAGCCATCAAAAGGGGTCGAGGTTGCCGGGCTGGCCCAACTCAACCCACAAAATAGGCGTGTGGGCCTAAACTGAAAAGTCTTTTTGGGTCGGCAGATGGGATGGGTTGGCATATCAATCAATTAATTAATTTATGATAAAATTTAGACTAATTACTTAAAATATGATTTATTAATAATTTTAATTCATTAAAACCTAATAATATTATACTATTATTTTTTAGCGTATTGACCCGCCTGACCTGCAACCCTACTGGGGTTGGGCCGGTTGGGGTTTTTCCAAGCAGTCAGGAGAGGGGATATGTTTGGGTAACAGATTGGGATAGTCGGGTTGGGTCGGACTAACCTGATTTGACATTTCTATGTATTGTCCATTACATCAGAAAATATTAGCATCCAATCAAGCGTACAAGGGTGATTTGCATTAAAATGTTGCATAATCGACCCTTATAGGCTTTACTCGTACATAATTTAATTTAACTAACTAAAAGGATAATTTTCTCATGTAAAATCATTTAAAACACAATTTAAAAGAAGTGTCACATATATTATACAACTACACATATCTTCATAAAAATATATAGTTCCTTTTTCTACAACATACATAAAACCATTTGATCCCAAGTCATTTCAAACTCCGAGCATGACCATTTCCGGCGGCCACCACCGCCATCTCTTCCTCCGCAGCCACCCTCTCCCCCTCCTCCCTGAACTTCTTATATATATCACCCTGATAAAATTTCCTCGTCCTAAACACCAAAACAAGCGAAACCATGGCCCCAAAAACAGTCACCACAGTTATTATAATAAAAGACAGCTTGAAGCACTCGATCCCAATACAATCAAGGTCCTCCCCCAGTAACCGCTTCCTGCCCGAGGCCAGCAACTGCTTCTCAGCCTCCTTGTCATACAAATGACCAGTCACCCTCACGTTCAACAGATATGATCCAATCGGACTTGCCACTGAGCCGAAATTGTACAAAGTGGAGTAGTATTTGAGCCCGAAAAGCTCCGATATTATAGCGAAAAGCAACGGCCATTGAGCACCGAAAGAGAAGCCTATTATCACTGAGGCAAAATACAGGCCACTTGGGACATCGAAAGCTATTAGTAGATGGCCGATGCATGAGATTAAGAGTATTAAAGTGAGCATTAAAGGCCTTGGAAACTTGTACTTTTTCAAGATATGTTCTGAAAGGAAACCTGCGACAACTCTTCCAAGATAATTCCATATACTCACAAGTGAAACAAATGTACTTATACTCTTGTCTGGGTACCGAAGTGAAGCCCCAATTTGTCCTAAGTTATCTATTGCGGTTAAAGTACCTCCAACTCCACATATTGTAGCCAAGAACAGAATCAGCATGTCCAGGCTGAAAAGGGCTTGTAAAATGGTGTAATCTTCGCCTCTTTCCGGTGGCCCGAATATGCTTTTAGGATTCCAACAAGAGATATTTCCTTGGTTTTCAACCGGTGGCTTTGGTGCTGGTGCTGGTGCTGGTGTGGCGGCAGTCGCCACCACCGCCGCCGGTTCAGTGGTGATCTTTAGCTCTTTGAGGTTGTCCAACTGTTGTTTCTTCCTTCTCCAAATATCAATCTCTTCTTTCACAACGATAGCCACAGGCAGAAATAGCAAACCAACAACCATGGCTGCACTTGCCACAAACTCTCCTCGACGAAAGTTGAATTTCTTTTCTAGTATGATAATCACCATTATAAATCCAGCCAGCCCAAGTGATACATACAAGAAATTGTAGAAAACCTTCAGCTCGCGAGCCTGTCGAACCACCTTCATTATCCTTATCGTTCGAAGAAACACGATCGATATCGCGGCGGGGAGCCACCCGATTAGGAGAATAAGTGATTTTTTATCATTCTTATATATTGCATGAAATATCTGAGTTATGATCGCACCGCTCAACCCGACGAATCCCTTCAAAAGCCCGAGAACAGCGCCGCGGCTCTCCGGGAAGTTCTTCACGCACGTGACCAGCGCGCCGGTGTTGGCGAACGACTGCGAATTCGCGCCGATGCATATGTACAAACACATGTGCCAAACTTGAGGCTTCGATATCTTCTTGGTGACTGCAAGCCATATCATGAAGTATCCGAAGAAGTTAAGCACCGCCCCCAACGAGAGCACGACCCACGGCGGCGTGACCTCGTTGATCAGGCCAGATAGGACGCCGACGTTGGCGCCCAGGTCTTTGAAGAAACTAAGGAGGTTGAGTGTTGTTTGGTCGTATCCTAGAGATTGCTTGAGTTCTTTGGAGTACAGGCCAAACATGTACGTGGCACCGGCCGCCGACATGATGAGTGTGGTGGCGAAGACCATGAACCACCGTCCGGTGATGACTTGGACGGCGAAGGGTCGCATGCTCGGCCACTCGCCACCTCTGTTGGCCGCTGCGAACACCATTTTTATATTGGCTTGTGTTTTCTTTGTAAGGATTCAATAGTGTATTGACATGTGAATTTATAGAATGCTGCGTATTTATATATGGTTTCAGTCCAATTACTTGGGATTTTAATAGTATAATTTATATATTTTAAATATTATATACTGTATACTTCCCCCTTAAATTATTTGGGTGGTGTCCCTTACCTAAAGTTAGAGATATGACAGGGAAAGAGCAATGTGAAGACTTTGCAGTTGACTACAGAGCAGGCGTGATTCTAGGAAAATGAAAGAAAAGTTGGGTTGATTGTAGAATACAAATTCACGTTCAAGATACTTCATAGGGATTATGGAAGAAACTACTACGAAAGTACGTTATCAAATAAATATTGGATATGATCATCAAAATTACCTATAATTAATTAGTAAAACACACTAGAGACGACATGACGTGAGTATCTAATAGGATTGCACATCCGTCCACGAACATAATTCCCAACATTATATTTTATACCAAAATATCCCATTAATATTTTACTAATAATATAATATTTCAAATATTGGTATTTTAGAAGATCAACATGTTATACACAATCAATATAAAAAACATACAACCGACCTAGTATCACTTATATTTATCAAATAAAAGATAAAGTATGGAATCAAATATAAAATATTTAATTGATTGAAAATTCAACTAGAATATCTCATAATTGAAAGAAGGGATCCATATATCCTATTCTATTGTAGATATGTTATCAATGCCAGCACAAAGAGCATGACTCTTTTGCATGCTTGAAATGTGAACTTGTTTGTTATAGGAATAATCAACGTTCAATAAAAGGTTACTTTTATTTAATATATTTATTAATTCATTATTCATATTTGTACTTACTAAATGTAAAAAAGAAATTAAGGGGACCATTTCATATTGCCATGATTTGGGAGGGAATACGATTTAACCAAGTGGGATGTGTTACATTACCTATCCCCAATTGGCTGTGTTTGGTTGCATGGATTAGAGTTGATTAGGATGTGAAAAAGGCATAATCAAATGTTTGGTTGCGTGTTTAAGTTTCTGGCCTTTTCATATGAGCCCGGTATTAATCACTATACAAGCTTGAAACTGGATCCCTTCATCTCTCAGGTATTGTAAATCCCATTTTATACAGTAAACATGATATGAACACAAGATGGCATATTTGCCCTTCATCTTCATCTTGCCCTTCATCTTCTCATGCTTCGTCCATCTCTTGCTCATACCCACCATAATTAAACCTCATCACCCGCACACCGCCACCCAAACTTCAATCCCATTCTCCCCCGCGGTTCAGAATCTTTCCATTCTTCAAAAACGAGAAAAAAAATGGAAAAAAAGTCCAAAATCAAAGCAAGAACAAGATATTTCTCCGTCAAAGCATCTGGTGTGGGACTGTGGCAGCTCTCTCTACGATTCATTCGAGTTAAAATCATTTGAAAAGCAGCTCAATTCCGCCATATTTTCAAGAACTCTCTCCATGCCCCACCTAACCGACCGCCTCCCTCCTCCGCCTTCGAAAAAGAAACCCACATCTAAAATTATGCGCTCTTTAAACAGGCTTATACAGTCAGTTTTCAAACCCAATCACGGCAGCAAGGTTACAAACAGCAGCGACAGTGACCCATTTGCCGTAGGATTTACGCCGAAAGAAGGGTTTTATGTGATTTACGACAAGTCAGGCGTGCTTTCCTCCATTCCAGAAGTTCCAGAATCTGAAGGGTTGTCTCCGGAAATCAGATCTTTGGTGAGAAGAACTAAGTCTGATAGATTCAGTGCTGCTTTTACTAAATCTGTGGGTATTATTGTACGTGATTACTTAGAACTAAGTTTGATCCATCTCCAGTCGACGAATCTTGTCCAAAAATACTGTTAAAATCTCATGTTTATATATGTTTAAATTAGCTATATACATGTAATGGCTTATGACGGTGCTGCAATTACAGTTTCATATAATTTTGGTTACCTTTTATATGATTTTACAAACGAATTTTTTTGCGATTTTTCATATGGGGTTTGAATGCAATGATTTTGGGTACCTTTTCAATTGGAACTGAGTATTCATAATTTTACAATGTTTGAATTTCTACGTGTTTTAAATTCGGTATATGCTTATTTTCCACGGGTATATTTGGCCAAGAATGGAGTTTATGGGATTCAAGATTTGAATGGATGGATGTCTTTACCAAAGAAATGGAATTACATCTTTGTCAATTGGGACCAGTGTTTTCAAAATCGGACCGGACATAAAATCGGTGCTCTTACTGATTACAGGTTCGATCGGTTAACCGGTTAAACCACTGGTTCAACCGGTGTGACGTCAGCATGATGTAATATCTATATTTAATTTTTGTAAAATATTTAGAACATGTATTTGCAAAATGCAAAAGTTTCAAACGTTCATAATAATGAAAGAAATATCATTGTAGTAATATAGCATGAAGATCAATATTTTACACACTCTTTCAATAATTTCATCTATTTAAGTTTATAACTATTTTTTTTGTAAATATAAACTTTATATATAAAAAAAAAGAGTTTGGAGCGGTTCAACCAATTCATTATAATTTGATATTAACTTAAAAGTTCAATTTAATTTTATATTATTTATTATAATATTTTTGAAAATTTTGTACATACTATTTAATTCATTATAATATTTTATTAATAATTAAATTAAATAAATAAATTCTTTTTTGATTAACTAAAATTTAATTAAAATAAAATAATAGAAATAAGTGCAAAATCTATTCAAGGGTAATTTTGTCATTTTACAAATAAAATTAATCTTTACCACATATTATCAACTACACCAAGCATAATATTACTTATCATAATTTACTAATCATACGAACCAAACACAATATAGTTTATCAATTAGTTTACTTATCAACCCATTATCCATATTTTAATCTATCCAGCACTTATCCTATCACAGCAACCAAGCGCAGCCAATGAGTCTAACCCATGTAAAAACAATTCCCCTCCCCCCAATTGTAATAGTAATAATTTATATGAAAACAAGTACGCCAATTTAATTTTTTTAAAAAAAGAAGCCGATCCCTTTCACAATGAAAGTTGTTGGGTCAGCGCATACTTTATGATTGTCAGTCCCTAACAATTCTCCTCCTATTAGAATCGAAAAATGAGACCTACCTTCTAATATCCATTCTCGGATCGAGTATTTATCATTTTACTAAAATATATGCAAATTAAGGATTTAGCGTTTTTCGCTTTACCATAAGTAGCCATATGGAAAGTTTAGCTACAAAATATGCTACATTTTGTAATATGTCAATTTGATTTAGTGTATGTTTGCAAATATTTCTCAGTTGGCATTGTTTTTGCTATTGATTCTCTAAAACTCAAACATTTTGAGTCAAATTGAGTGGTTAAATCCTGAAATTCTTCGTAAGTTACCAATTTTATCTAATTGAATCTAAGCTTCATTAGTCAGCAATCAAATTATAAATCCACACCTACACAATTAGTCCTTAACCATTCATGTATAAAAGTGGACTCTGCATAATAAATTTACCAAGTAAGTTTATTTATTTTGGCTCTTCAAATAATACGTTTCATATATTAGAAAATTTTCTACACCCTCATATAAATATTTTACTATTATTTCCGATTATATCCTCAAATATCTTGTGATGAGGATCGATACTAGGGGGTTCGAATCTGATGATCTGAACTCACTTCGCTGAAATCGTTCAAGTGATTAATCATGTCACTTGTCTGACTCCAGCTCAGTGAGCTGCAATATCTTTTGTTCTGGATATGTATGCACAGTGAGATGAGATCAAGTTTGGTTAGCAAACCAAGCGGGTGCCACTCGAACTAACCCGCTACGTACTTGATCATCAAGAAGTAAAATCAAGAAGTTCAAAGGTGGTGTAAACTATGCACACATAATTGTTTCCGAAAGTTCGAAGGTGGTGTAATCCTTCCGCGTCTCTCATTCTTCCACATAATGGAAGGATTTCACTAGAAGACTTTAAATTATACAAATTGATCCACTTAGATCAATGTCACTTTTGGCCTAAACTCCTAGCATCTCAACTCCACCAGCTGAAGTCCCATTTACAGTTGTGCCACATTCTTTAATATCTAATATGCAAAATGGTCTGTGTAGATAATACGTCTCATTGTTACAACAAGCGTTCTCTGTTAAACTCAGTTATACAAGATAAAGTGCATTGTGATGGCACATATGATCACGTAACTGATCTGATATCATCTTGGTGAGAGGTGTCATGTGTGGGGTATGCTCTTTATTTAGTTGATATAAATTTGATACTCCCCATATGGATTATAGCTTTAATCCATCTTCCACCTCATTTGACTTGCGCTACCAAGTCTTGTATATGAAGTCTTCAACATTAATATGAACGTTAGCCACAAGAATATGACCGCTGAGAAAGATTCTGCACAATCCCCGAGCTTGTCATGGTCATAATCGGGGTCTGGGCTATTTTCTGGATTTATGCTCGATGTCTTGCTTGACCAAGCTAGGTAGATCAATCAGCCAGATAGGTTGTAACAGTAAGAAGCAAAGTTATCCAGCCGGGTAACTTTGTTGTCTCATTTCAGCATGCTTGGTTTCTTAAATATAGCACTTGATTCGTTGATTTCTGGGCTAAGTGCTGAATATGAAATTTGTAGCCTTTGCATTGCCTTTCCATAGAATCGAGAATCACTCTGTTTTGATAAGCTAGCTGATAGTTGCTGCATTATATCAGAACGGCTCTAACCCTAATGTTATTTTTTTTTTTTGCAAGAATCAGCAATAGTTCATATGAGAATTCCATCCGATTTTGCGCATAGTTAGAGTTTGAATCAGTCTTGCTACTCTGATATATGACTTTTAGCAAATTGAGCTGGTTGTTCAACCTCTTTGGTAGAGTTCAATTTCGATATCCAAGCAATGTGATATGATTGAAAGAATAAGTGATGCTCAGATTTGTGTTGGAGAATGTGTAATTTGAATTACAATATTTTATGTAAAATAAGTATATCTTCAAATAGATTTTTTTACTTAATTTTTAAAATTTTCCAATAAAATTTACTTTGTTTTTATTTGTTAATGGGAAACAATAATTGTTTCACTAAGAAAACGATCGAAACGTGGTGCTTTGGTTGTTGTATTGTTTAAAAGATTAGAGTTTCACCGTTAGCGCTAACTATAACTTTTGGTAAAACGGTAATATATGATCCTATAATTGGTATCAGAGTCAATGTTAAGTGTTTGATTCACATTAATTGCAAGATAGTACAATGTTGGTGAGTGTGATTTTAAAATATAATATTAAATATGATATATCCAAGTGTAATAATATTGCTGTTGTTTTTTCCATCAAAAATTTATATTTTATATTTGTTTTTTTATTTAATAGAATAACGGTATAACACGTGGGAAACCAATATTTTGGGAAAGAAAATTGGTTTGTTTTCTAGATCAAAAGCAGATAAATGGATGTTGATATCAGTTACCAGTGAAACAAAGGTATAGGAGTCATAAATGACCACAACATTTACCCTTTCTTTTTTTTAAATTATCTATAAATTTATATAATCTTACATCAATTTGACTTAATGACTTAATTGTCATTTACCTACAAATTCAAGTAAATTTCGTGGATAATAGTGGTCCAAGTGCCCTATAGTGGACAGATACTGGTTTTCTAACACCAAGTTTGCCGTAGTCAATGACCAAAAATATAAGGCGTTGGTCTCTTATTTTCAAAAGAGTTTCTAGCTTTTGAGAATAATTAAAGACATGAAAGTGAAGGGTATCAAATCGAAGTCAAAGATGTTTTGTGCACAAATCTTTGGAAAGTCGGGCAACGTATAAATTTCAGCCTTCGTGCTTACACACTACACCTTGGAGAAAAATGAAACAATCTCACGTAGGGACAGAGCCCGGAATCAATATTACTTGGGGCTGGCTGGATTAGGTAGGGCTGTGTGACGATTTAGACGGCTGGGTTAAAAATTAAATTTCTGAAATTAACAACACTAAAAAAATGTTCTTTTGAGAAATTGGCTGGGGCTGGAGCCCACCCTAGCTCAAGGATGGCTCTGCCATTCATCTCACGTGTGCCTGAGCTGTGCTTTCAGTTAACAGTCAATTATTAGATTTTCACGCCCCGAGACAGAGCACATGATACCGATGTTAGATAAATTTCGAAGACAACACGCCTCGTAGTATAGAAATTAAAATATAACCAGTCTTTTATATCATAAACATAGATGTCTTTACAACTGAAAATCAAATCATAACTTAAATCTTAATAGAGTTTACGGAAAGCTTAATTAATTAAAATTTTGAAATCTTTTATGTAGATCACCAAACTCAATAGTTAAGATGTTCCCCATTTTCTATTTCTTCTTCGTTCTTATCTGGGGAAATGATGTAAGATATGAGTATTTAGGGAAATACCCAGCAAGCGGAGGGCATCGAATATGACAAAAACACATACATATATATGCAAATTTTGCAACATGTGTCAAAACATAAACTGATATTAACATATGCATATAACTGAACAGCATTTCGCTCATTTGAGCCAAAATAGAATACATTATATTAGAACACACATCATCTACAAATCAGATTGGATCGATCTATAAATACAATGATTATAGCGGTGACTCCTACGAATTCAAGAGGTGGCTCACATACGTGTACCACTTTGCCTCCGTGGGTTCAAGAGGTGACTAACATGCACGTAGCACGTTGCTCCGCATAACACTTATCCCCGATATTTCTCATGACATCATAATTTAAAAATAATGAACATATTCGATTGAATTTTTCAAGAATACATATGTTTTCAAAACGAAAGAGTAATATAACGAAAGCTCACTTACAAAATAATTGATATGGTAGTCAACAAATGATGGTTATGTAACCGTTTCTTCCTCCTACAAATTTTAAGTGTACAATTTAATGTCAATTATCTTATTTTGACGAATTTTCAATTCATCAATTAATTATTTACTTACCATGTTTTCGATGTCCCCCTATTATTGTCAAGTGTGGGGTTTCACATAGATTACATAGTAACGTCCTAAATAAACTAATTTTGAAAACAGATGAATGGGCATGGGAGTTTTTCGGACAAAATCCCTTCGATGCTCAGATCAAGGACTAGAAAATACGAGTGGAAATATTCGAGTATATGTTAAATGTTTAGAAAACGACTTGGATTTACAAAGTAATATACCTAGGTATTTATTGGCACGAACAAGGGTTGTTCCCTATATGGGTTTGTCATTTTTCAGCATTAACGAAATTTGATTTGATGTACTAGAATTTGTGTAGATATGCTACAATTTGCAGACACAGATTTTTTTGTTTGCTGGGATTTTGTAATACAATTGCACACTCAAACATCTGGATGATATTTGTCTGACTCGCTTGGACTTAATCTTTGAACCATGAGTGATACATAAAATATGCAAGGGTATACTAAGCTGAATGGGCTCCGACTTGTCCCTTGCGCACTGGTCATTTGACCCTAACTTTAGGAACTCACGGTTCCAAGATGATTTGAGGTCGTTGGATTGCAATGAGGACCTTGCTCTGACCGTAGGGTCGAATGACCCGTTGTGCACATCAATATGAACCCAATTCTCAAACCTTTTTTTGATCAGCGATACAAAAACTTCAATTGAGAAATTATATAGTGGTTTTGTTTGTTTTATGTCACTTAGAAGGCTTTGAAGCTTTTAAAATTTGTAGTTTGTGTGCCTATCTTCTAGCTAGTACTCAATTCTCAAAGAACATGATTTCATAATAATTGTGTCTTATTTTCATCATTTCACATTTGATAGGTGATATATATTATATTATATATATGTGTGTGTGTAGGAAAATAAAATTTATTATTATCTAGAAATATTTTGAATTTATAAATTGAAAGTGTGACGAATTGGAAATACGGCTAAGTGGGCCTATAATTCTAGAAAAAGCAATGTGAAAGTACACTATGGAGTAAGCAATAGTCGTTTTTTTTCTTCTTTATTTTGTTTGTTTGGCCTTATACCATATAATAATTAATAAAAAATAAACTAAAACATTTCACAAACAATTTATAAGTCAACTGTGGAAAGTAGATTGAGACCAAAAGTTGTGATTCTAACTTTTTATATAACTTGTGGAATTTCGATATGGTGATAGAAAAAAGAACCCAACCACCAACACTCTTTAATTAATAAAACTAAATAAAATAAAAAATATTGTTTTAATACTTATTTTAATAATTTTCATACAAAATATTTAAAAAAATAAGTTTATAGAGATATAAAACTTGTCTAAAGCCTCCATGTATACAACTTATTTTTTAAGAATTGTCTAAAGCCTCCACTAAAACAATAGGGACTAACTAATGTATTACCCCAAAAAGGGGTAATAGACTAGTTAGTCTCATCCTGGTATCACTTAAGTCTAAAACTTTCTCCAACGCCATTTTAATGCAGGATATTTCATCGAAAAATGTTATTGTCAGATCAATTATTATTATTGTCAGAGTAATTTTTATGTTAAATTCATGAAAATAGCTCTAGCAATAACAATAATTAATATTGCAATATCACAACATTATTTCCTCCAATCCAATATTATTCCTTGCACAGAAAGCAGTGTATAGTGTTGCGCCAGAAATGATATAGTAGTCAGTATTGTAGCTATTTCACAGCAAGTTGCAATTTTCTTTTTTTATTTTTTAAAATGATATTTTTATTAAGTTTTGTTTTTAATGTTTTTTAAATTATTTAATTGTTTTTACCAAAAAAAATATTAATTCTGATACTTTTATAAATAATTATTATTTATAGTACAATAATTTTTATAATTAATTGTTTGTAATAAATGTTTATAAAAATAATATGAGTTATTATATGACATAAAACTTGTTAATAAGAAAATTAAATTTGTTTCAAGTAATCATAATATTTATTTGCACAATAAATTCAATAATAAATCATTTTTAAATAAATATCTAAAGGGATAAAATAATAGTTATAAATGAAATCAAAAAGAATGTTTAGGAAATATTCTTGACAGAGTTTATGAAGTAGATGAGTTGAAGATAAGTTTGTATTTACTGCAAAAATTACGTCATTTGTTTAAAAGTTACGCTAAAATGAAGTTTGTGGTTGGAGATAGTTTTTATTTTTTTAGTGGGAAAGAGGCTAAATCAATTGTGTGCTTCAAACGCGACTCGTTATCGAATCTACCCAAAGTAAACATGAACTCTTATTCATTCCGGCAAGGTCATGGAGCTTTGTTGTGCTTTCTTCTATTTGCGAATTATACGTTGTAAATTACCTTATTTTTGAACGATTTTCAGCTCAATTATTTTGTAAACTATACATTTTGAGAATTTAGGATGTTGATATTATATCTTGTATCTAAACATAAGTTCAATTTAATTTTCATTCAATTTAATTTTTCATTGCTAAACAAACATTTCAAAATTAAAAAATTTATAATTGTGGATTGTATTTTTACGACGGCTGCAAAAAACAAGTAAAAACTCTAGCATTTGTTGTTCAAAAAGACTAACATTTGACTTCGGACTTTACAAAAAAATCATCATTCTTTCTTCAGATTCGCTCCTTACTTTAGCTTGGTATTCTTCCCATGTTATTACTCATATTAATAAAAATAAAAATACATAAAACGTGACTACATTATGTTCCCTCTTTTACACAAACACCAACCTCAACTGTGCCTAAAACATGTTCCTTTGCGCAAAATATTGGATTTACGTATACGCAGCGAGTGATATGATACAATAAAAGCACACAATATAGTGCAAACCGAATCAACTAGCTCCCAAGGCCTACAAATTAGGCAGAGTTTGCCATCAGTTTAATTCTCTAAACCACTTCTTTTAGCAAATTCAACACAGGCCAGAAATGGTCCCCTATTACATGAAAAGGACAATGCTACTTGAGATCGCAACAGGTAAAATCCAGCACAAAAAGGATTGCAATCACAAGTGTCCTCAAGAGCAGGCAATCTTGAAAAAGCGAACAAGTGTGTGGGGTTGTCATTTAAAGTAAAACCAAACAAGGAAATAGAATTAACTGTCAAACAATCCCCATCCATACGAAAAGAACAATGCTAAATCCGAATTCATCTAATAGCAATACTTGTTAATGATCTAGATGAACTGCAGAAAGACATTTTAGTAGCGCTCCATTGAAGGGGGTCGACCTCCCCTCCTGGAGCGATCATAGGGAGCAGGCCTCTCTCTGTAGCCTCTTCCATCATTACGTGCAGGCCCTACTGCACCACCACTGTATCGGTCACTACCACCCCTAGGACCTCCATCTCTGTCGTATGCTCTGTCTTTGCCGTAGCCATTTTGTTGGTAGCGTTCAGCGGCCCCATACCTGTCTACTGGAAGCCGATCTACAACTGGGGGATACCTGAGTATATGGATTTAATCCAAAACTAATTAGCAATTGAATTGAGAATATATTGCCTGCAATTGGTAGTTACATGCTAAGATTTTAACTTTGCGGTGTAACATCACTTCACCCCTCTTAAAATACTAGATGTTTAAGAATACCTGTCACTGGGAAATCGATCACGGTTCCCATATCTATCATCTCTGCTGTCGTAGCGATCTCTATCACCATAACGACCTCTATCAATCCTATCATCCACGTATCTATCACGATCACCAGCATAACGATCCGCACGGCCATCTGGAGCACCATACCTAGAACGTGGAGGCGAGAATGGACGAGCGCCTCGACCACCGCCCATTGATGGGCAATCTCGGGCCCAATGTCCTGTGCGGCCACACTTGAAACAAGTGTCCTGCCCTGCTGACCTATCACCGTCAGACCTATCACCACCGTAACCGCCACGACCCCTACCACCTGATGAGTAACCTCCGTATCCATGCCCTGGTTCTTCACCTCCCATTTTCGGCTGGGCCTTGTTGACCGAGATGACACGATCTCCAAACTCCCTACCGTGCATATCTTTGATAGCATCCTCCATTGCCCGGCGGTCAGCAAAGGTCAAGAAACCAAATCCACGAGGGCGGCCAGAATCTCTTTCCAGCATAATCTACATCAAGATCTTGGTTGAGAGTACCAAAAAAGAGAACAGCTCATTAAAAAAGATGTGCACAGTAATTGTAAAATTGAATACTTTGTCAATTGAACATCATAATCATACCTGCTTTACACAACAAAATTTCTTGTTAAGGTCTGGGTTGTTCTTTCCTTTTCTCTTTTATAATTTTAACATTAAAGAAAAATGATAAGCTAAAAGATTGTCAACTGAAACACCCTCCCTATACAGGTAGCTGAGGGTTCACCATGCAGCCGCAGAAGAGCACCAAATAATGAATTTACATGTCAAAGAAACCTCGCAAACTTCACCTTTTTTTAAGGTCTTGCCACAACTCAAAATCAAACTCACGGTATCGACCGCTTCAGTTGATTGCCGATTACACCAGAAATATTTGCTGCAATTTGATACTGAGTCAGTTTTTAATGATAGTAGATGTCAGTGGCAAGTTCTGACAGCAAAAAGGACTGGATTCTGATGATTTTACTCAGTTAGTCACTGAAAGATGTTGCGGATAGTTTTGTCACACTCAACTGGCAGAGACTTAAGCGTTCGTACAATCAACCATACTCTCAAGCAAAAAAGAGATCATTCATTATGCTGCTAAATTTCATGAACCTTATTGGTCAAAATTTCATCATCCACAAGAACTTAAAAGTTACTAGAATGTGATCTTGTCTGCTTCAGAAGGCCTAAAAAACTCATAGATAGGGGGCCAAAGCAGAATCTTTCTACACTCTCTTTATCCACAACAAAGAGGCAATGAAACAACACAGCCATTAATGAATTTGCTTTATAGAGAGCACCCACCATCATCAGCATCTAGAAATTCAATGTCATCTAACAAAATGAAGAATGAACGCCTAGGAAGGTATACTGCTAGATGAACCATCCACTACTTTGGTCTCCGGTTATAGAGGCTCAGGACACAAGATGCTGAAAGAACTTGAATCGAATCGTAGATCATATCTGAGACTGTTTTGTAAAATCATCAATGCCTCTGCCAAAACTCCACCCACACGTGACCTTAACAGATCTTGATTTTAACAAAAGCTTAGGCATATAACCTGTACGTCTATTCATTCTTCCCACCACAATAAGTCACTAAACCACTAATCCTACAAGATTACAAATAAGTGCCTGATTCACCGGAACTTAAAGACATGGCGGAATGAATTTCATAAGCTTCAATCAAGGAGACAAGATGGCAAAACACTTCTCCGCGACTTTTTAAAGGGTAAAAAAACCTCTCTGAACATTAAAATGTTCTAAACAGGAAGGTGAACAAAAACATGATATCTGAATACTGTGGGTATTCAAGTACAAGTAACCACAAGTTTAGAACATAGCCCAGTAAACTTGCTTCCAAAGTGCTTCTATGGAAAACAGATTCTGTATCTCTTGAAGCTTTAAGTCAGTGTACCAAAAGGCTGCTTCAGGTAGATTATGTAGCAAATAAGTATCAAGTAATCTTGATGAAAGATTTGGACACTCTGGGAACAGAACCTTTACATGACTGGCGTTCAGAAATTAAACCACAAACTTAAGTATAAATCTTACAAACATATGATGACTACGATCCAATGCAACATAAGCAGACTGGACTATTGCAACTTTAATCCAGAAAATTTGGCTTCAAAGCTCAAATAATCAGAAGTCCTAGGAAGGGTGCCAAAGCAGAATTTTTTTTTGCATACAAAATCTTCAACATACAAGCAATGAGTTCACCACAATTCATGAATTGTTAGTACAAAACACCCACTGTAATAGCTTCATGGCATTCAAACTTATTCATCAGAACAGAGCAAACACTAGGAAGGCAGCATGGCGAATGGGCCGTCCACTAATCGGCAACCGGATACAGATACATGCTATTCTTGAAAAAATTTGAGCCAAAAAGAGACCAAATCTGCTAATGTTCTTTTCAATATCATTGTGCCTTCCATCAGTGAACCCACAATCTGACCTCAACTGATCTTGGTTTAACCAAAAGCCTAAGTCTATAACTGTGTCTCAATACACATATAAACTATTTCTAATCAGTTTTCTTTTACAGGCAGCTTAAGGTTGCAATTTACACATTTGGGGAGTGAAATTAGTGAACTTCAATTGCAAAAGAGAACAAGGCAAAAAAAAACTCTCTCATCACAGTTAGAAAAATAAAGTATCTTCTCCAAGCACTAACAATGCTCGCCGTGACAACTTGAACCTGAAGTATGGTAGCTGAAGATTGTGGCAGATGACACAGAGAGAAAGTATAAGTTTGAAGCAGGGCAAGCTTGCATTTCATGCTCCACAGAAAACAGATATTCTGTCGCTCTGGCAGCTTAGTTTAGGTTATGTTGGCAAAGCATGAGTAGGAGAGTCTAATAAAGAGACTTCAAGAAGATAGGTGCAATGAAGAGTATTAGCTTCTCTTGATTAAACATTTTAAAACTGATAACAACAGAAGCATCTGAGCTCAAGTTGTTCAACTTCAAGCTTACGATATTTTTTTTCTCAACTTATGACTGATATTCGGTATGATGCAGTCAAATGACAGCATTATAACTTTCATCCTGAAAAATCTGAAATGCCAAGTTGGCGAAATCCATTAGATCTCTACAAGAACAGGAAATATCTTCTACTAGTTTACTACCTTTGGGACTCGCTGAATCGCTGACGTATCATAGAAGTATTATCATAATCAATTCTGTTAATCAAATCAAGCACTTGGCAATGAGAAAAAAGTCCCAAATTTTCATTTCTCAGATAAATCCAATGTTTTTCCAGTTTGAAAGATGTGGAGATATAGTTGTGATGCTTTTTGAAAGATGCTAACAGATTCATCTGACAAAGCAGCAGTCATGATCAACAGTAAAACAGACTCAGTTTGTCCCAAGTAAATCCGCGAATTCCCTTGCACATAACTTATTCTACAAAACAACTAGTTGATTGCAATGTCAATAAGACAAATGAATTTATGCACAAGTAATGCTGGATATTTCAATGTAGCCATAAGTTCATCTAAATCCCATTTTAAAGCATGTTACAAGACTTGAGCAACAGAAAGAAACATTCACAGATTAAAATAGTGATTTGAAAAGTGAATAAAACAAAATTACATAAATAAATAAAGGAATTGAAAATAAACTGTTCCCTCATTTGTATACGCAAAAACAAATAATCCATTAGCGAAAGACGTAAAACGTTGAACGACTTAGCTTTGTTTTTTAGTCTTTTAATAACTTATGACTGAACCAATAATAGATTCTATGTGAATACAATAAGGAGGATACAAATTTGAAACTTGTGGAGATGATGATAATATTGTTGTGGAAGATGAAAAGAGGTTTGGTGATTCAAATGATCAAAGTTTTTTTCTTTAATTACTCCAAGCATTTACTGATTAACTTTTGATTTACATTAATGATAGTTTATGAAAATAATTTTATTATCGAATATTTTAACAAAATTCACTTCATATCTAAAATATACTCCCTGGTGCGCTTTCAATAAGGTGAGGGCCAAGGGTTGCCTTGCAACGAAGGCTCCTTAGGGCGCTTGCACCATAATGAATAGGGTGTACCATATAACGATGAGTTTCACCAAATTAATATAAATGAAAAATCAAAATTAGAAACCATACTAAGCTTCAATAATCAAAACCTCCTAGACTAAACTCACAAAAATATTTATTCGAGAGTTCCTATATCAACCAACAGCCCAACGCTCTCCACTATCCATACAAAACTTACGCACTAAAATATGTTAAGACTACAAAAATTCATTCAATAGAACTTCATATTCAGCAAAACCTTACAAAAATTGGTCCAAGTCATTTTACCCACAAAAAAAAAAAAAAAAAAAAAAAAAAGCTCCAACTCAACTTCACACACCTACAGTCCAGCAACAGGGTTCCAGACTATACTAACTCCCAACAATAAAACACAGTCAAAATGCGTTAACACAAAGAAATCGCACGAACCAACAAACACTCTACCGAGAGCACGAAGAAATAATTCAAATTGCCAAATAATAAACGAAATTGAACCTGGCATTCGAGAATTTTTCCGAAACGGCCAAAAGCGTTTTCTAGCTGACGCTCGGTGACGTCCCACGATAAACCTCCAACAAATATACGGTGATCTAGCTCTTTGTCTGCCATTTTTTCTGCACAAGAAAACCTTAAATTCAACGGGGGAAAAACGAAAATTAATCTAATCTAACAAAACCCAAAAAATAAAGAGAGAAATACACGAAAGGAGTGAGCAATACAGATTTAAGCGTACAGTTGTGAGAATCTCTCTAGGGTTTCAATAGTAGAGAATGCTGATCGAAACAACGATGAGCGGTGGTTCAAAAGATTTGGTATTTGTAAGCAAAACCCTAGACTACACCTACTCAGTATTTTTTTCCATTTATTATCTACATAAAAATAATATTTTTTGTTAATTTTATTCGTTTATCTACAAATTTCATAAAATATATTTTACAATTATATCTTCCCTGTTCATAAATTATTCACACTTAATATAATTTATATTTATTTATGTTAATTGTATTACTAATTATCTAAATTTAGGTTTTAAAAGAGAAATATTTTTAAAATATGATAATTATATATACACAACATGTTTGTAGACTCCAGTTAGCTGTATTTATATATATTTTTAGCACATTTCAAAGAAAAATACATATGGAGTAAAATACAGTACATAAATTGTTTGTATAGTATTAAATATTATACATAGGCAGATCTAGAAATTTTAAAGAGGGATGCAAAAATTAATTACGTAAAAAGTGATGTAAAATGGACATCATTAATTTAATGACAAGCATTACAAGTTGAAATTCATTTTGTAAATTGCATAAAACCCCGCTGTATTTTGGTAATTATGTACGAAACTCCCCCGTGTTAACAAGATAAGGAAAAAAAAAACCTCTCTTTTTTCTGAAATCCTGCACAAAACCATCCATGTTCAACAAAATATGAAGAAAAAAAAACCATCAATTCCTTAAATCCTGCACAAAACCCTATCGATTTTACAAATAAATAGGTTTTATTCATCCATGCTCAACAAAATATGAAGAAAAAAAACCCTCAATTTCCTTAAATCCTGCACAAAATCCTATCGATTTTACAAATAAATAGGTTTTATTTAATTTTGTTAAAACTATATGCAAGTTTTACAAAAACAAGTTCATAAAGGTTCATATATATTATATAGGTTTATGTATAACATATTTTTTGTTCATCTGTATGTCTATTATTGTGTAAACATATTTTTTGATTTTTTTTAAAAATATGCATATTTTTATATATACAATTATTGTTTACTCAATATATAAAAAACTTGAAAGAAAGAATTTGAATTGGTATAAGCGTGCATACATTAAAATAAAATTTTAGAATATTATTCATAATCTATTTAAATTATACCTTAACATTTATTCATTCTAAAATTCTGAATATTGTTAGTTTTAAAACTAAAAGAAATAATCATTACAGAAATAAGAAAATAATGTAGATGCAGAAAAATCGAAGAACATATCGGACAATCGAGAGGCTTTGTGCAAGATTTACGAAAATTGATAGGTTTTTTTTGTCTCATTCGTTTAATACGGGGGGTTCATTGCAAGGTTTCAAAAAAACATAAGCGTTTTTGCTTTTTTTTATAACACAATGGAGTTCCATGCCGTGTTTAAGAAAACTGAGGATTTTTTTTTGCTTATTTTGTTAATGCATTGGGGTTTCATGCATATTTATTATAACATATGAGGGTTTTATACAATTTACCCAATTCATTTTATGATCGATTATGAGGAAACCTATTGAAGAAATTTTTTTACCACTTCTATAGAATTATCACTTTAAAGAAAATGCATTACCAAGGAGTTATGGTTTCATGTTTGAGTTTATATTTATTTATTATGTTGATTTAGATTCAGCTGGTTAAAAAAGGTGAAAATGCTTGGAGTTGAATGTAAGGTTTTGATTAAATAATCGAAAAACAATTGAATTTAACAAAATAACATAAACTTGTAAGGTTTAGTAAATGACCAAAGTTGCCTGTGTTTGGCTTAAAAAACATAATTTTTTAGAAGGCGCCATCTCTGATGATATTTTCGCTTAAATTTTTGTTTATTTCTTTGAGTTCCACTGGCACACCATTTCCTCTGGTATGAGGTTAGAAAAAGAGCTATAAAGGAGCCACTTTATTGAAAGACATCAGGTGGGAAGTGAAAAAGGAGAGCAATTGTGTTAATGGGTGTAAATGACGCAGGAAAAACAACCCAGAGAAGAATTATATCAACAACCCGATTCAGTGAATGTAATCAAGGCAAAGAATTGTTGGAAAAATATGCGTATTGAATTACAATTAAGCATCCGATACCAAACAAGAGAAATATGTATATCGGAGTTTCTGGAGGCTGTGATTGATTGCCATGTGTTGGAGCGATAGATCGTGACCTGTAAAAAAAATAGGCACCAAATTCTGCGCAGCAAGATTGATTGTGTCTGGCTAAAAATTTGAGGGCTGTTTTTTGCATGTGGGTGCATACCTTCGCGTTGTGATGCATTTTTTCATGAATTGGCGCCTCCAAATGATATCTTTTTGTGACACATTAGACAACCCTTGGTCGAATTAAGCACTTGATTTTTGGATTAAAAAAATAGATTTAAAGATTAAAATATGTGCATATTGTCCATCTTCATCTCATGTTCAAATTTGAGAGCCTTTAAACCTTTGTAGTTTGTTGAATCGTGATTTAGAGTACTCATAATCACAAATCATAGTCATTGTATTTTGGGAAAAGAATTGCCGCTGAACCATAAGCACAACCGTAAGCACGATAGCGGGGCAATATCGTTTTAAGGACAAATAATCGAACTCTTGCATCGACATTCAAAGATATTATTACTTTGTTTGCTTACATCCCAAAGATACATATGCATACTAAGATACCTACAATCTTGAGATTATATTTGTGACAAATTTATAGGTTTTTTGGATTTTTTTATTTTTTTAAAAGTATAATTTTTTGGATATGCCCCACAAAATATTTAATTTAAACTTAGCCCATAATACTTGATTTATTTAATTGTCCAAACAATATTTGTTTTTAAAAATTATAAAAGTAAAAATAGTTGTATACTTATTGTCCCAACTTCACATCTTTTTAAATGTATTTTTTTTTAAATATGTAGATATATATCATTTTTAGTTAAAAATTATTTATTTTAAAAATAGTTTTTTTTGTACAACTTGTATATAAACTTAAGATTTATACATATATATATATATATATATATATATATATGTGAAATTAGATTAAATGGACTATGAAGTGTTTATATAAAAGATTGAGAAAAAAGTGGCGAATAAAATTTATTGATGTGCGCAAGATGCTATCAAACAATCGTTAACGAGTATGCAAATGAAGTACTTATAATAATAAATAATTTATTGTAAGAACTTATCTCTTTTAATAAATACATGATAATTTATATTAACATGCATAAATTAATGAGTATGCAAATGAAATGCTTATATAAAATAATTATGACATTTACCTCTTTTAATATAAATTAAACATGTTAAATAGCGGGACTGACTTCAAAAGATGGCAACAAAAGATGTTATTTTACTTGACCACATTGAGTTTGGCAATGTTCTTAACTGAGAATGCTAATACGGTTTAATAAGGTGAAACCGACTCCCAAAATATGACAACGGTTGATGCTTGGAATCAAAGCAATTTTCTTTGTAAGAATTACATTATAAACGGCCTAGACAATAAATTATACAATGTTTATTGGCTAGTGAAAATCGCAAAGAAATTGTGGGAGTCTTTGGAAACGAATGCAAATTCGAGGATACCGGTATGAAGAAATTCATTATTGGACAAATCCTGGATTTCAAAATGGTTGATACGAAGCCGATGATGACGCAAGTGCAAGATTTACAAATAATATTGCACGATGTCCATGAAGAGGGAATGTGTGATGTCCCGATGTTCTATTAACGTTAATTACATTTAATTTTGTTAAATTAATTTGGTAAATATAAAACTTTGTCTTAAAATGATATAGTTCATTTTGTGATTGAAGTAGTGACACGAAGTCAGGTGTAAACTGTACATGCAATGTACATGCACCAGTACATCGGTGACATCCCGATGTTCATAATTGGTCGGGAATTAATATATATAGGTGTAGGACACAAAACACATAGTAAAAGCATAAAAACACACAGATATCGCGGACACCTACTAAAAGGTGCGAAAACACACAGTTTCAGTGCGATTTACCGACCACCGCCTGTAAATCAGCTCCGTTCGCCGCCGTCCGACCACCTATCGACGAGACCAACCTACCACCATGTTCCTAACTCAGAGGCGCAACTTTACGTACTAGATAATTGGATTTTGGTATTCGAAAAGTGCTTCGATTTTACCCTGGAACGGACGAGATCGTGCAGAATAGGGTTTCTGAGCTTTTGATTCGATTTCTTCGAGTTTACAACAAATTGGACGAAGCCAAGCACCAAATCTCTTCCCCTCACCTAGACTAAGCTTTCTGAACCGGTCACCGCCAGTACCGCCGCCGGAGATCGCCGGAATTGGAGGAAAAGCGTGCGTGACACTGTGTGAATTTGGGTAAAATTCGATATTTGATTTTTCCGACTTTGCTTCGATAATTACCAGTTAATTTGGATTATAATTGTTGAATAATAATTTGAATTGGTGACAAATAATTTAACAAATTAAATCATGATGTAATACATCAATTTAATTACCCTAAATTGGTTAAGCTGTGACTAAAATTGATAACCCATTTTTAATGATTGCTTTATTGAATTGTGAATTTATATTGATATACAGTGACTACTTCGACCCTACAAGCTCAAGTTCCCTTGTAGAGCGAGAAAGAAAGGTATGTTGCGATCGGGTAGCATACGACATGTATCTGTATCATTTGATATATGATTTGTCGTTGAATTATGTGACTTACGTGGCTACGTGATTTTATTTAAATTATGTGGCATTCATAGCATTCATAATTGCACATCGATGTATGAAAATAAATGTTTTGTTAACACATCAGTTTTTATACATACACCGATGCATGACATACACGTTGAGCTATATCCTTGAATACCCTGATATTTCTTGGATTCTGATATCAATAATTGGGGATTGGTACTGCGATACTATGTTGGCATTACATGGCCCGATATGCATAGGGAATCGTGGTCCCCTTTGATTGGTATGATTTGTTGAGACGGGGATTGGTGGCACCTTGCTGATGTCATCCGTCTGGATATCCCTATATGATTATGTGATGTCAGGACCTGGGGTTGGTGGCGCTTTGCCGACGTCCATCCGTCTGGATACCCTATTCTGATATGGTTGGACTTTCGTTTATTGATTCAGATATACCCAGTGGATGGGTGCACGATATGATACCGACATGACATGACATGGCATGCATTGTATTGCATCATATATCACATTTTATAGATACATGTTGTATATTCCATGATCGTTCCATATTGGGCTTTTGCTCACCCCCAAGGGGGGCTGTTGTTGTCTTTATGTGTGGACAATGACAGGTGATACAGGTGACAGGACGTCAGAGAGGACACGTCCGGTGGGAGTCACACTTGAGGTTTTACTTTTGTTTATCCCAGTATTATATGTATATGTTTACTAAGGGTTTAACCCTATGGTGTGTGATGAGTTTATGTATTTTAGTTTATTTCACCCAATGTGGATATCTGTTTAGTAGTTTGATTGGTTATGCTGGATATGAACTGATGATATAGATATTTTCAGTATATGTCTATTGGTATGGGTGGTATGTTCCTCGTGCGATGAGATCATGCCGAAATTTTTAGGGCCACATTTTAATAAATGTTAAACTAATCTTCCGATGTTTACACTATACTTATCATTGTGTGATCATTAATCACATGATTAGGATTGGGCCCTCACATAATGAGTCAAAGTAGTTTATTCTAAGTGGCCGCGAAGAATTATCTCAAACATAAGAGAAAAGCGATTAGTTGGTTGGTTGCGAATCGAGGAGGACAATAAGACGCCCGAGAGGAAGGCGGGCACCAATTGGAAGCACGTGCTAACTTGGTTGACCAACGTACCTGAACAAAGCGAAAGTTTGACGGTATGGCCTCCAAAAGTGGAAAGGTGAAAAAGTTCAAGGGAAAGTGATACAAATGTGAAACCCCAATCACATGACCAAGGATTGTCGCAACAAAATAGACAGTCGAGGGAAGACAAAAGATCAAATCAATATAACCAAAGATGACATATTATCATACGGTTTATCTGATATTATGCTTACTGCTTGATTAATATTTTGCTTTCGACAATGATGGTATTAATCACACTTAGTGTTTGAGGGAAAAAGTTTATATGGAAAATGAGTCTTTTTCCGGTTGAATGTAATGACGATTGTCAATATAAGAAGCAATAAAATTTTTGTTATTACTCATTTGAACGTGTTTTATGATTTATGGATGATCGGGTTGGTCATGTAAATCATAACTCACAACGCAAATTTTAAATTTATTGTTTTAAGTGAATGTTAACTTAAAAACATAAGTGTGAGACTTGTAGGGGGGATAAATTAACTAAACCGTCATTCATTTAGTTGAAATAAAAAGACACCTCTAGAAGCAATTCACATTGATATTTGTGATCGAAAGTTTTTGCAAACTATAGGTGTGGAAAAAGTAATGTGTTACTTTATCAATTATTGCATAAGACCAATATAGCAAATAAGTTTTGCGATAACAATTATGAGTTGATTCTATTTGTGTTGTAGGAGCATTTTACGGCTTAAGACTTGAATTTGCTAGATATTAAATCTTGAATTCAAGTTTTCTAAGATTTGTATGCTTAAAATACATGGTGAATCAAATGTCACAATTGTTTTTACTGGGCATTGTTCTCTCTTAAATTTGATTCTAATTGAATTTTTTAAGCATTATATGGTTAAAGCTCGAACTTGCAAGACATAAAATTTTGAATTCAAATATTATAAGTTAGGACGCTTAAAATGCAAATAGTGAATCTTACTCGAGAGTATTGTCCAAGTTCATCAAAAGTTTGCCAGAAATGAAATCTTGGATTTGATTTATAAATTTATATCGCTTAAAATTTGAAACATGAAAGTTGAACGCCAATGAAATCTTGAAAAGTTCGAGATTACCCAAATTGTGGGGGTGAAGCAATTCTATTGGTCAATCATATTCTAAGTACCACGCTTAGGCGATGGCGGAAAATCCTTATGAGTTAAGGACAAAAGTTTCCTAGAAATACTTGAAAAGTGTGAGGGGCTTGGCTAAGGTGGAAATACCAAAACCAAAGCAAGTAAAGATTGGGTCCAAAATAATAGATTTTGTATTTATTGGTTATGCTAACTGATGTGATCCGTGATTTTCGAATATAAGGTAGAATAAGGTGTTAAAGGAAAATAACGATAAACACACCAAGATTTTTACATGGAAAACCTCAAATTGAGAGAAAAACCACGGGACCTAGTCCAGTATAAAACTTCACTATAAAATGTTGATGACTTACAAGACTCTCTGGACACAAAAAATAATTGTTCAATGACTTACACAAACTGTTTATAAAAATAACAGAAAAGACCGAACAGACATAAATTTGCTCTCTTCGGAGTCTTTTTGCCCCGAAAAATCCAACCCCTTCTGTGATGACATCCGCGGGTATTTATAGGACTGTTCCTAGTGATTGGCTCGCGGGAGATCCGGAACACGATGTCCTCTGATCGTTGCTTAACTGGAGCCCCACACGTCCGAGAAATCCGCGCCCCATTATTGCACGTTCATTCACGCCGGTTAATTTGTTAGTTATTCCCGGGTCTTCCGCTAATCTTTGACCAGAAAACCGAGGAGGGTTAGCAGCTGTTCGGTAAAACCCTGCTCGGTGCTTTCCGTTCGGTGCACTCTGTTCGGTATATGTCTTGCCCTTGAGGGATTTTACCCGAGGAGGTCAATATATCATATGACATCACCTCACCCCCCCTAAAGTAAAGCAAGACGAGACTTTTGAAGTCTTGTTTTATTGTCTTCGGGTAAAATCCCAAACTTAACCTGCTCGGGATATTTTTGCCGCCCTTTTTTCCCGCCCAAATATTTCAAATGCCGCGCGACGTTTCGTTTCCCGAGGCTCCTTTATAACCGTCCATTCCCTTATTTTTGGACGGTAAAGATTAAATGACGGTTCACATGGTCCCCGCTATAAATACCCCTCCTTTTTCTTCATTTGTCATTACTTTGCTGAATTTTGCTTCCGAGCTAGCACCAGACGATCGAACGACTTTCCCCAGCAGTCCTTTTTTAATCACCTAAGTATGGTTTCTTCCTCATCCGATTCTTCATTGCAAGCGATAGATAGGTTTAACGAAGGAGACGCTCTTAGCCCCTCTCCTCAACCCTCTTCCTCTTTCGATAGCGACAAAACCCTAAGCTCTTCTGCTGAGTCGGCTGCTCGTAAGCAAGAGCAGAAACGTGCTACAGAGCGAGATTTAGTTAAAGCCCGTGTTCCTTGGTTCGAGATCTTCGAGTCTGAGGTCAAATTGCCTCAGCAACTCATCAATATCCGAACTAAATGGGGGATTTCTGAGGGGACATCTATTATTGCTCCACCTTCTGGATCTCGTCCCCGCTTACCCCCTAAAGGGTATTTTCCTTTCTATATAGACCAACTCCGAGGAGGCCTCCGTTTTCCCGTCCCTTCTTTCTTTATTGAAGTGGCCTCCTACTTCTGTGTTTCCCTTAGTCAATTATTTCCCAATAGCTATAGGTTATTAGCAGGCTTCTTCATAGTTCTTTCTTATCTGGGTTTTACCCCTACTCCCGAGCTTTTTCATTGTTTCTTTCAATTGAACAAGAAAGAGATCGGGCTTTTTTACTTTTCCTCAAGGACAGGGGTTGGCTTCCTCAAAAAATACCCCTCGTCCATAAAAAATTGGAAAAACTCTTACTTCTTTGCTCGTCCCCTCCAGCCTTGGGACTGCCCTATGGAGTGGAGGGAAAGTCTCCCGAGGGGGAAATCGATCAAGGGTCACCTTGAGGAGGAATCGTATTTGTCGGTTCGTCGTGCACTTGGCGATCAGTGTTTTAATTTGATGGAGCTGATTGACGACGGGCTGCTATACTTGTTCCAATTGAGCCCCAAGGGTGTATCCTTGAAAATGTCCCTCTGTGAGTGCTTTCCAAGTAATCTTCTTCGTTTTACTTTTAACTTATCATGTTTGGACTAATATTTCTCTGCTCTTTTCACAAACAAAAATGATGAAGGCAATGATAGCCGAGAAGCTAAGGGAGAAGAGCCAAAAAGGCCAAACTTCTAAGGCTGCTGCTATTCCTGCACCTCCCCCTTCTATTGAGATTTTGACTCCTTCTGAGGAGAAGGCTTCACCTGAGAAGACTCATGCTCTTCATCGCAAGAGGAAGACTACTCCCGAAGGTCCAAGTTCTTCGCCCCAAGCACCTCCTACTAAGAAAACTTCTTCTTCCCTCATCCCTTCCGAACCTCGAGCCTCCTCTCAACCCGCTCTCGGTGTATCTCGGCCTACTTCAAGATACCATATCCCTTCGTGGACGTACTCCCGTACTGTTCCACTACTGAAAAAACCCGATCCCAAAGCCTCCCATTCCATGTTGTGCTATACCCCCAACCCTGCTGATCGAAAATACCTCGGGGAGCTGGCTTTCAGCAACTTGGTGAACGACTTCTCCTCCTCCTTTACTCAGGTAAATGTTTATACCCCTTAATTTGTTCCGTTTGTCTTTTTTCAATACCTTTATTTGTTATTTTAACTTTATATATGATCTGATGCAGGCCCACATGATGGCGGGTGAACTTCTCACTCGCTTTCATTCAGTTCGATTGGCTGATGGGCAAAACCAGAAGCGCATCCGGCAGTTAGAGGGTATGGGTGAGGAGTTGAAGAAAACAGTGAGCCTTTTGGAGGAGCGGCACTCGGCCCTGGTATCAGCTCGGGACAAGGCGGAGCAGGTCCTGGCAGAGGAGCGGACAAAGTTTGCTGCTCTGGAAGGTGCTAACTCTACTTTGTCAGAGCAGTATAAATCCCTGGCTGAGCAACATCAAGCTGTCTCCGAGCAGCTTGCTCAAGAGAAATCTTCCACGGCTGCTCGTGTGGAAGAACTATGGCTCTCGAAGAAAGCTGGGTTTTTGAAGTCTCCAGTGGTGGCTGACCGTGCTAACAAGTTCTTTGATCATGGTTTTGAAGCATGCGTCGGCCAATTTAGATCTCAAGGCTACCCTCCGAAGGGGCTTCAAAAGATTTCCTTGACGTCAATGCTGCTCTGGAGAGCCTCCCTGAGGAGCTATTTCAGCCGTAGGGTAGAGCTTTTACCTTTTATTTATTTCTTTCTTTTTTATTAATGAAATCATTTACTTGTAACTTGGAACAAACTTGCTACCCCGAGCGCAAACACTTAGGCAATTTTAGGTTTAAAACGTGGACCAAACATCCCGATCCCACGAGTAAACAACAAAAATTCCGAACAAAGCTCGCTACCCCGAGCACAAACACTAGGCAATTTTAGGTTTAAAATGTGGACCAAACATCCCGATCCCACGAGTAAACAACTAAAATTCCGAACCAAGCTCGCTACCCCGAGCACAAACACTTAGGCAATTTTAGGTTTAAAACGTGGACCAAACATCCCGATCCCACGAGTAAACAACTAAAATTCCGAACAAAGCTCGCTACCCCGAGCACAAACACTTAGGCAATTTTAGGTTTAAAACGTGGACCAAACATCCCGATCCACGAGTAAACAACTAAAATTCCGAACAAAGCTCGCTACCCCGAGCACAAACACTTAGGCAATTTTAGGTTTAAAACGTGGACCAAACATCCCGATTCCACGAGTAAACAACTAAAATTCCGAACAAAGCTCGCTACCCCGAGCACAAATACTTAGGCAATTTTAGGTTCAAAACGTGGACCAAACATCCCGATCCCACGAGTAAACAACTAAAATTCCGAACAAAGCTCGCTACCCCGAGCACAAATACTTCGGCAATTTTAGGTTCAAAACGTGGACCAAACATCCCGATCCCACGAGGTAAACAACTAAAATTCCGAACAAAGCTCGCTACCCCGAGCACAAACACTTAGGCAATTTTAGGTTTAAAACGTGGACCAAACATCCCGATCCCACGAGTAAACAACTAAAATTCCGAACAAAGCTCGCTACCCCGAGCACAAACACTTAGGCAATTTTAGGTTTAAAACGTGGACCAAACATCCCGATCCCACGAGTAAACAACTAAAATTCCGAACAAAGCTCGCTACCCCGAGCACAAACACTTAGGCAATTTTAGGTTCAAAACGTGGACCAAACATCCCGATCCCACGAGTAAACAACTAAAATTCCGAACAAAGCTCGCTACCCCGAGCACAAATACTTAGGCAATTTTAGGTTCAAAACGTGGACCAAACATCCCGATCCCACGAGTAAACAACTAAAATTCCGAACAAAGCTCGCTACCCCGAGCACAAACACTTAGGCAATTTTAGGTTCAAAACGTGGACCAAACATCCCGATCCCACGAGTAAACAACTAAAATTCCGAACAAGGCTCGCTACCCCGAGCACAAACACTTAGGCAATTTTAGGTTTAAAACGTGGACCAAACATCCCGATCCCACGAGTTAACCGATGATAATGTAATGTTTAAACGTGGACCAAACATCCCGATCCCACGAGTAAACCGATGATAATGTAATGTTTAAACGTGGACCAAACATCCCGATCCCATGAGTAAACCGATGATAATGTAATGTTTAAACGTGAACCAAACATCACGATCCCACGAGTAAACCGATGATAATGTAATGATTAAACGTGGACCAAACATCCCGATCCCACGAGTAAACCGATGATAATGTAATGTTTAAACGTGGACCAAACATCCCGATCCCACGAGTAAACCGATGATAATGTAATGTTTAAACGTGGACCAAACATCCCGATCCCACGAGTAAACCGATGATAATGTAATGATTCCGTAAAAAAAAACTCAATGAATCAAATACTTTTATTTTATTACTGCTGAATTCATAAAGTAAACAAAAGAGAAAGATT
Organism: Haberlea rhodopensis; assembly: GCA_907163345.1. NCBI lineage: Eukaryota > Viridiplantae > Streptophyta > Magnoliopsida > Lamiales > Gesneriaceae > Haberlea > Haberlea rhodopensis. The sequence goes on along the minus strand of CAJQUN010000004.1, from coordinate 19,505,466 downwards.
ACACAAAATATTTTTTCAGGTTATGAACGTTCCAAGGTCTTACCAATTTTCGACCTTCATGATCCTCCAGCCTGTAGGCTCCTCTTCCGATTACTTCCTTAATTTTGTAAGGGCCTTCCCATTTGGGTGCCAACTTTTTCACCTCACCAGCAGGATTTGTTCTTCGTAACACCAAATCACCAACTTGAAATGTTCTTGATCGAACCCTTCGGTTATAGGCGTTGGTAATCCTTACTTTATATAGCTCTGTTCTTGCTACAGCTTGTTCTCTTAGCTGATCAATCTCATCTAACTCTTGCATTCTCTTAACCTCGTTCTGCTCTGGATCATAACATTGTACGCGGAGGGATTCAATCCCAATTTCCGCTGGAATGAGGGCCTCCGAACCGTATACTAGACTATATGGAGTTTCCCCTGTAGATACCCGAGGAGTTGTTCGATAAGCCTACAAGACTCCAGGTAGTTCATTTACCCATTCTCCTCGGGCCCCTTCCATCTTCGTCTTAATCCCATGTAATAGAATACGGTTAATAACTTCGACTTGCCCCTTTGATTGTGGATAGGCTACTGACGTGAATATTTGCCTGATTTTCATCTCCTCGCACCACTCCTGTAGTTTTTTTCCCTGAAATTGCCTTCCATTATCCGAAATAATTCTCCTCGGTATTCCGAACCGACATACTATGCTTCTCCATAAGAATTTGATGATTTCCTCCTCAGTTATTTTTGCTAGAGGCTCGGCTTCCACCCATTTCGTAAAGTACTCAACTGCTACTAGGAGGAATTTTCTTTGCCCCGTGGCAAGAGGAAAAGGTCCGACGATGTCCATCCCCCATTGATCGAAGGGACAGGAAGTAATACTGCTATTTAAGACCTCTGCGGGTATATGATAAATTTGCATGTTTCTGGCAATTGTTACATTTTTTAACAATTTCTTCGGCATTTTCTCTCATACTGGGCCAATAGTATCCTGCCCGAAGGGCTTTCTGATATAACATATTACTTTCGAATGATTCCCACAACAGCCTTCGTGAATCTCCCTTAGTAAATGTTCTCCTTCTTGTGTTGATGTGCATTGCAATAAGGAAGCTGAAAATCCCCTTTTGAACAATTTACCTTCTGCTAACACAAAACGCCTCTCCATTCTCTTCACCCGAGCAGCTTCCTTTGGATCTAACGGCAACACCCTATTTTTCAAGAATTTAATGATATGCTCTCGCCAATCAGATATGATACAAGGCTCCAAATTCATTATACTGTTGATTGCTATGTGCGAGACCAAAAGATCTTGTACCAGCACTTTCCTATTCTTCCACTCATGGATGGAGCTGGCCAACTTTGCAAGCGAATCTGCTCGGTTATTATCTTCTCGTGGTATTTGCTTCAATTGCACTTCCTGGATCTGAGTCATTAATACTTGAGCCTTCTCCACATATTTTTTCAACTTTTCTTCTTTCACCTTGTATACCCCATTTACCTGCTGTACGACCAGCATTGAATCCATGAACACTTTTACTTTCTGAACTCCGGCATCTATTGCTACTCGTAAACCCGAGAGGAGAGCTTCGAATTCGGTTTCATTGTTTGAAGATTGAAAACCGAACTGAATAGCTATAGCAATTTCTTCTCCTTCTGGACTGATAAGTATAATTCCTGCACCGCTTCCTATTTGAGTAGATGATCCATCTACAAATAGGCTCCAATCTTTTTCTTCGCGAGTATGAGTTACTTCAACCAAGAAATCAGATAAGGCCTGAGCCTTGATGGTAGTCCGAGGCTGATAAGAAATATCGAACTCGCTCAATTCTGTGGCCCATTTCACCATCCTCCCTGAAATTTCAGCTTTTGACAAGAGCCTTCCTAAGGGAGTGCTCGTTACCACCATGATAGGATGAGATAGAAAATAAGGCCGAAGCCTTCTTGCAGTGATCACCAGAGCCAAAGCTAACTTTTCAATTTCTGGGTATCTTTGTTCGGCTCCTTGCAAAGCTCGGCTGACATAATATACCGGTTGCTGCTGCCCAAATTTCTCTTGAATTAACACCGAGCTGACAACTTCCTCGGTTACCGACAAGTAGACGAGGAGGGTCTCCTTGTGTTCGGGTTTATTCATCAAGGGTAACTGAGCTAGATATTCTTTCAAATCTTCGAAAGCCTTCTGACACTGATCGTCCCACTCAAACTGTATTCCTCGCCTTAAGGCCTTAAAGAAAGGCAAACTCCTGTCAGCCGATCTAGATATGAATCGACTAAGCGCTGCTATTCTTCCTGCTAACCTCTGCACTTTGTTCAGGGTCCGAGGAGGGTTCATTTCTTGGATTGCTCAGATTTTCTCAGGTTAGCTTCCACACCTCTCTCTGTCACCATGTACCCCAAGAATTTTTCACTATGATTCCGAAGGTACATTTGGCTGGATTTAACTTCATGCCAAATCTTCTTAAAGTGGCAAAGACTTCCTCCATATCTTCTATCAGATTTTGGGCCTTCTTGCTTTTGATCAGGACGTCATCAACATAAACCTCCACATTCCGTCCTATTTGATCTCTGAACATCTTATCCATCAATCTCTGATAAGTAGCCCCAGCATTTTTTAATCCGAAGGGCATAACGACATAACAAAAGTTCATCCCGCTGTGACAAAGCTAACCTTGGACTGATCCTCGCGGGCTAAGGGGATTTGATAATATCCCTGATAAGCATCCATAAGACATAACAGCTCATGTCCCGCAGTAGAATCCACTAATTGATCAATCCTTGGTAATGGATAACAATCTTTGGGACACGCTTTGTTCACGTCCCGAAAATCTACACACATCCTCCACTTGTCTCCTGTTTTAGGTACTAGAACCACATTTGAGAGCCATGTAGGGAAATTAATCTCCCGTATATGACCTGCTTTCAACAACTCCTCTACTTGTTTAGCTATAACGGCATCCTTCTCGGGTCCGAAATGCCTTCTCTTCTGTTTAATTGCCCGAGCACCCGGATCAACATTTAGATGGTGCTCAGCAATCTCTGGTTTTACCCCAATTAACTCAGAGGTATTCCAAGCAAACACATCCACGTTAGCTATTAAGCATTCAATCACCCTTTTCCTCAATTCGGGATCCAACTTGGATCCAATGCGAGTAGTTTTCGCCGGGTGGCCTAACTCGATACTCATGAATTCCTCCTCGGGGACTATCCGCTCCTCCTCCTCAGGCTGTCCATGTTTCCTCTTATTACTTCCTCGCTCCCCATCTTCTCTATTTTTTCCTTTGTCTTGCTCAACTCTTGCACATAGCATTTTCTTGATGAACTCTGATTTCCCCTTACTTGTCCCACTTCCTCTCCTACCGGGAATTTTATCTTCAGGTGGTAAGTAGAAGCAACTGCTTCGAAGGCCGTTAATGCCGGCCGACCCAATATTATATTATAGGAGGAGGGTGCATCCACTATGAGGAAGGTGATCATCTTCGTCTTTGTCTTGGACTCCTCTCCTAATGTGACGGGTAAAGACACTTGTCCTATAGGACTTATGACTTCTCCAGTAAACCTATGCAAAGAAGTATTTACTTTTTGCACAGCTATACTTCCCAATTCCATATGCTTCAACGTACTAAGGAAGAGCACATCTGCCGAGCTGCCTGTATCGACGAAGATTCTTTGCACATTGTAGTTGGCTATTGTGGCTGAAATTACCAGTGCATCCTTGTGGGGAAAATAAATCCCTTGTAAATCAGCAGGTCCGAAAGCTATAGAAGGACTATCCTGAGTACGACTTGGATTAATGGATAACACTTCGAGTCTTCGAGCATAACTTTTTCTTGCTCGGTTAGAATCTCCACATGATGTTCCTCCCGAAATCATATGTATGGTCCCTCGGTTAGGAACATTGCTCATGGCTCTTTCCCTAGTAACTTGATTTCCTCCCTCCACTCTTTCCCCCCGTACTGCCCAAGGAACTGGTTGAAGTGCTCCTCTCCCTGGATTAACATTATTCCGAGGGACTCCTCGCCTTACATCCATTCTTCCTTCATGAACGCTCCCTCCTCGGGAACTTCCTCCTCGGAACACTCCTCTTCCATAAGGTCCCCCCCGACCCCTCTTTGGCGTAATTTGATTCATGACTACCTCCCGATAAGGTCTCATCGGTAGGTACTGATCAAAGTTCCTCTTAGGCTGTTCCAATGGCCTCTCCTTCCTATTGACTTCACCACTATTTTTTATTTCCTTTTTCTGTTTCATCCTCTGCGCTTCCTCTAAATTAATATATTTAGAGGCACGCCCCAGTAATTCATCATAATCCGACGGTGGCTTCTTTGCCAATGATCTGAACAGATCCCCCTCTCTCAACCCTTGGGTGAAAGCGCTGGCTAGTATTTCCGATGTCACATGCGGAACATCAAGGCATGCTTGATTAAATCTTTTCAGAAAATCCCGAAGGGACTCCTTATCCATCTGCCTGAGACCGAACAAACTCAAGGCTGTTCTCTTGCAACTTCTGCTGCTCGCGAATTGATGAAGGAACAACGAACTGAATTTGGGAAAGGAATCCACTACTCCTGATGGTAATTGATTGAACCACGATTGAGCAGCGCCGGCTAGAGTAGTCAAGAACACTCTACATTTCACCCCATCTGACAGCTGATGAAGGAGTGAGGCATTCTCAAATCGAGATAAATATTCTTCTGGATCTGTGCTACCATCATAGTTTCCCACACTTAAAGTTCTGAAATTAAGAGGCAGAGGATCATCAATGACCCGAGGAGTGAATGGGGTGCTTCTTCTTGCCGAGTTAATACGGCCTTCCATTTTATTGCGCATTTTTTGTAACTCCTCCTTTAAATCCTCCATTTGATGGTGCAAAGCCCTATCTATTTCCTCATTTGAACGATTAGGAAAATCTTTTGACTCTTCAGCCCCCTCCTCCGACTTCTTTATAGAGGTTGAGTCTTCCTCCTCTTCTTTATTTTCTTCCTGATAGGGGGGGGGGGGGGTCATAAATTGTTTCATAACTTCTCCGACAGTTTTGGCAATCATCTCAGTCAAATGTTCCATGGGTATTCCTCCAGTAGGTCATACTCGTGAAACATTCTGCGATGATCCAGCCTCCCCTGCTCCTTCTGGTTCTGGGCATGAACGTGGGGGAGTCATTGGTTTATCCCTCCCCGACATTGGCCCTCGCCCCTTGCTTTTAACCATTTCGCCTTGGATTCTTACTGAAAAAAAAATCTCTGCTTCAACGTCTTTACTCTTTTTGTTCCCACAGACGGCGCCAATGATGTGATCCGTGATTTTTGAATATAAGGTAGAATAAGGTGTTTAAGGAAAATAACGATAAACACACCAAGATTTTTACGTGGAAAACCCTCAAATTGAGAGAAAAACCACGGGACCTAGTCCAGTCTAAAACTTCACTATAAAATGTTGATGACTTACAAGACTCTCTGGACACAAAAAATAATTGTTCAATGACTTACACAAACTGTTTATAAAAATAACAGAAAAGACCGAACATACATAAATTTGCTCTCTTCGGAGTCTTTTTGCCCCGAAAAATCCAACCCCTTCTGTGATGACATCCGCGGGTATTTATAGGACTGTTCCTAGTGATTGGCTCGCGGGAGATCCAGAACACGATGTCCTCTGATCGTGGCTTAACTGGAGCCCCACACGTCCGAGAAATCCGCGCCCCATCATTGCACGTTCATTCACGCCGGTTAATTTGTTAGTTATTCCAGGGTCTTGCGCTAATCTTTGACCAGAAAACCGAGGAGGGTTAGCAGCTGTTTGGTAAAACCCTGCTCGGTGCTTTCCGTTCGGTGCACTCTGTTTGGTATATGTCTTTGTTCGGCCCTTGAGGGATTTTACCCGAGGAGGTCAATATATCATATGACATCACTAACAATAGTAATGCATATTGGTTTTGGTACACATATCTTCAACAAGTGATATGCATGAATATATGATCATTAAGTCAAGAAATGTGGTGTTTTCTGAAGAAATATTTCATTACAAAGCAAACAAGTAGGAAGAAAAGGACACTTGAAGTAGCTGACGGTGACTGGTGTGCGCTTATCGTGTACGCCCAAATTAACCCCACTCAATCCTCAAGATTGATAACAATAATGTAGTAGCGTGAGTAGGGATCGATCCCACGAGGAGGTGTGAATCTTTGTGTTAATGAAAATCAAAACAAAAGAATAATAAAAGATGGGGTTGTGAGTGATTGAATTATACTACTTAAATTAAAATTAAAGATTAAAGTAACGAAAGCGATTCTTGGTATCGGTCGACTCTTCCTTGGAATTATCATCTATTTCATCGATTCACAAAAGACTCAATTTTTCATATGAATATTCATCGTTGGACGTTTAATCCAATAATCAAAGTCCTATCTCACCTTACGTGTAGTTAAGTAGCCCAAGCGTTCTAGTTTAACCCTTATCAAACAATCAATCAAAATACAAGCGATTAAGATTTAAATCGATGATAGCATATGAACTAGTGAGATCGATGAAGCTAAACAACATAATCCAAGCGTCTATGTTTAATCTAGTCAAGTGTTCTTCCTAAGAATTTAACAAACTCACAAGCGGAATTTAATTAATCTTAGTTGCTTCGTAAATTAGAGGGATCAAACGATTCCGTATTTGATATCTAATTTAGCGTTAGATTTCATGCAAGTTATTAGGTTGTCAATCCAATAAACAAACACAACAATCATATCAATAAAATCAGAAAAACTCTTGATACTCAATAAAATTGATAATTAAAGCGTAAGAATCTCCCCAAGATAAATAAATCCAAGGATTTGTCTTCCTCAACCAAGAATTAAAACTAGCTAGACATAATCTAAGATAAAGCAATAAATAAAAACAAGGGAAAGAAAACTAATCCAATCTCCGCTCGTCGAGGTGTCAATCCCGCCTTCGCTTCGATCTTCGTAGCGTTCTTCAAAAAAATTGAGAGAAAAATTATAAAACTATCCTAAACTACTCTACCCTAACTATCTAGATGTTTAAAAGGTCTGAATTTCGAGTATATATGTATTGGGAGGCTGATGGAGTAGGTTAGAATCCATATGGGAAGGAAAGAAATCAAGTTTTTTTTAATTTTCCAAAAGTCTTCAGGCGTAATTACGCGTATAATGGCGTAGCTACGCCTAGACATGCCGTAGCGTTGGCGTAATTACGCCTGTGAATGGCGTAATTACGCCTGTCCTCCATTTTTCTGGCGAGTTTTGTATTTTGGCCATAACTTTCACATACGAACTCCGAATTCGACGAGTCAGCTGTCCACGCGAAGATAACTCAAAGTTCTACAACTTTTATATGGACCACATTCCCAAAACTTGGCTGGAATACATAGAAATTGGAGGAGAAAGGAGCAACATGTGTCTTTGATTCTGGTTTTTTCCTCTTTTCTTCAACTTTATTGCTTCTTTCATCATTTTAGCTTGATTTCTTCACCTTTCCCTACATTTACACAAATATACGTTAGGTAGCATATGTATCAATTTATCCATCAAAATATACCAAATCGTAGACAATTAAGCGCAATAGATGTGTCTATTTCTAGTCACATCAAACACCCCCATACTTAATCTTTACTCGACCTCGAGTAAATCAGACAAAACTACAATATTTTTTTGCTTGGCTCATAGCATCATAACAAACTAACTTATCCTCACTTTAATGCCTCAACAATTTTAACATGCACAGTAATGAAAGGCGCTGAAAAGTTAACAGTGGAACAAGTTCAATCCCTATACATTTCATACTCAACAAAATAGTGAACGTGTGTGTGTGGTCATAAACAAGTGTTGTGTACAAATTATAGTTCCAAAATATGTAAATCCACAATAGTTCAAGTCATACACTAACACAAGTATAAGCTCACTTGCACACTCTTCTCCACTATCTTAGCTACTTTGCAAACATAAATCAAGTAGGTCTTTATTAGCTTGTAGCTTGGCCTAGGTATTGGCTTATGAAAGAAAGGGTAAGGATATTCAAACAAGAGAGTATGATGAAATGCACACTAAAAGCTTCTCTTCTTGTATGAATTTTTCAAACCTTGTTCATTTTTTTCAAGGTTTATTTCAACATTTTTCTTCTTTAGTGCCTTGGCTCCCTTGGAGTCATATTTTTATCTATTTTCTCAAGGCATTCCTTTTTCTTTCATGCATTCCATTCTTTTGACAATTAAGCTCACAAATATACTTCAATGATTCCCAAGTGCATTTGAATGAAATACATCATACTCCCTTAAAAGGTATGGATTAAAATCACATTTAGGCTCATTAGGGAAGGATGATAAGCTAGTCAAGGAATGTTGAATGGGGGTCTTGAGTATGCTTAGCATACTCCCATTCTTTTACATTAAGGCTCAAAAAGGGTACTAGAGATTGATTTTGTTTACATGGTAGGCTTGAAAGGCTCAAACGCATCAAAGATTGCCTATATCACTTTCATGTTTGCAAGTAGTCTAGACATACGCCTCAAAGAGCATGTAGTTAAGTTCTAGCATGTATTAGAGACTTCTTAAGACTATCACAAAGTTTACACAATCTTCACTAAGCTATGCACACTTCACAAGCCATGACAATAATGTGCTCAAAATATTCAACTACTAAGTTAAAGTAAACTTTGCATTAGAGTTCAAAGTGTTCCAAGGTTAACAATTCACCTATGTTCAAAAGCATGCATGATATCAATTAGGTTTCATCATGGGCTAGTGATTCTAAGCATGTGTTCATTACTTATGAGCTCAAAATTTTAAATTTTTCGATTTTTTTGTATTTTTGAAATAAGAAAAACAATAACACACTACTAATCCCTCCCCCATACTTAAATCTTACATTGTCCCCAATGTAAGGCAAAAATACAAGAAAAGAGAAAAGTCTAACTACTAAAGCAATAAAAAATAAAAGTAAAAGGGAGAAAGGAAACTAACTCCCCTTGGGTTGCCTCCCAAGCAGCGCCTCTGTTTAATGTCGGTGGCCCGACGCCAATCTTCTCGCTTAAGATGATGCCTATTTGCCTTGAACCTCTTGGAGGGTTTTTGTCTTTTCACTATGTCGCCTTCCTCCAAAGAAGTCAGTTGAGGTCGATCAAGATCTACCTCATGGCATCCTTTAACTTGTCGTCCCCTATGCTCGCCTTTGGGAATCTCATTCTGGTAAGATTCCTTGTTATCCACATCAACCTCTGTTTGTTCTTCAAGTATTGATGGCATCAGTACCATCGTTTCTGGAGTTTCTACCTCTTTGCCACTGTCCAAGGTGTTGTCTTCGAAAAAATAGTCCCAAGGATCCATTTCAACACAGTACTCTATCGCCGACTCCTCTTCCACATCACTTGATTCATCTAAGTATTCAACATAGCTCTCAGTTGGAAACTTACCTTGCGGAGTTGTAGGATATACAAGCTCCTTTTCTTCTATTGGCACATGTATCTCCACTTCTAGCTCGGGTGGCATCAGTACCACCTTCTCCATAGTCTCCTCTTCTTCATCACTCCATGATTCGAATGCAATCATGGTCTCCTTTTGTGCTGCTATCCGATCGGCTGATCTTATTATTTGCTCCATTTGGTTACCCAAATTCTGAGTGCTAGCCCTGAATTCCTGTTGAAATTGCAAAGTACTATCATTAAGTTTCGAAAGAAGATCCTCTAAAGACTCACCAGGGGTATGATATTGAGGTTGTTGCGGCCATGGCGAATATTGTGGTATGTATGGCGGTAGATAGGACTGCATGTAAGGTGGAGGTGGGCTCATCCATTGATTGTCATAGTTGAGATTGGGATGATCACTCCAACTTGAGTTGTATGTTCTTTGTCCACTCCCTACGCCAAGTTGGTGCACAAGATACGCCAATTCGTCTAGTCGCCTATAGTCCTCCATGAAAAGATCCAATTTTTAAGAAATCAACCTGTAAGCACGAACAAACAAGAGTAGCGGTGTGGGGGAAAGAAAGAAATAAAACGAAATAGAGAAAAAAAAAAACAGAAAATATTAACACAAAAATATACAACGCCTCCCCGGCAACGGCGCCAAAATTTGGTGTGCGCTTATCGTGTACGCCCAAATTAACCCCACTCAATCCTCAAGATTGATAACAATAATGTAGTAGCGTGAGTAGGGATCGATCCCACGAGGAGGTGTGAATCTTTGTGTTAATGAAAATCAAAAGAAAACAATTAAAATAAAGATGGGGTTGTGAGTGATTGAATTATACTACTTAAATTAAAATTAAAGATTAAACTAATGAAAGCGATTCTTGGTATCGGTCGACTGTTCCTTGGAATTATCATCTATTTCATCGATTCACAAAAGACTCAATTTTTCATATGAATATTCATCGTTGGACGTTTAATCCAATAATCAAAGTCCTATCTCACCTTACGTTTAGTTAAGTAGCCCAAGCGTTCTAGTTTAACCCTTATCAAACAATCAATCAAAATACAAGCGATTAAGATTTAAATCGATGATAGCATATGAACTAGTGAGATCGATGAAGCTAAACAACATAATCCAAGCGTCTATGTTTAATCTAGTCAAGTGTTCTTCCTAAGAATTTAACAAACTCACAAGCGGAAATTCATCAATCTTAGTTGCTTCGTAAATTAGAGGGATCAAACGATTCCGTATTTGATATCTAATTTAGCGTTAGATTTCATGCAAGTTATTAGGTTGTCAATCCAATAAACAAACACAACAATCATATCAATAAAATCAGAAAAACTCTTGATACTCAATAAAATTGATAATTAAAGCGTAAGAATCTCCCAAAGATAAATAAATCCAAGGATTTGTCTTCCTCAACCAAGAATTAAAACTAGCTAGACATAATCTAAGATAAAGCAATAAATAAAAACAAGGGAAAGAAAACTAATCCAATCTCCGCTCGTCGAGGTGTCAATCCCGCCTTCGCTTCGATCTTCGTAGCGTTCTTCAACAAAATTGAGAGAAAAATTATAAAACTATCCTAAACTACTCTACCCTAACTATCTAGATGGTTAAAAGGTCTGAATTTCGAGTATATATGTATTGGGAGGCTGATGGAGTAGGTTAGAATCCATGTGGGAAGGAAAGAAATCAAGTTTTTTAATTTTCCAAAAGTCTTCAGGCGTAATTACGCGTATAATGGCGTAGCTACGCCTAGACATGCCGTAGCGTTGGCGTAATTACGCCTGTGAATGGCGTAATTACGCCTGTCCTCCATTTTTCTGGCGAGTTTTGTATTTTGGCCATAACTTTCACATACGAACTCCGAATTCGACGAGTCAGCTGTCCACGCGAAGATAACTCAAAGTTCTACAACTTTTATATGGACCACATTCCCAAAACTTGGCTGGAATACATAGAAATTTGAGGAGAAAGGAGCAACATGTGTCTTTGATTCCGGTTTTTTTTCCTCTTTTCTTCAACTTTATTGCTTCTTTCATCATTTTAGCTTGATTTCTTCACCTTTCCCTACATTTACACAAATATACAATTAGGTAGCATATGTATCAATTTATCCATCAAAATATACCAAATCGTAGACAATTAAGTGCAATAGATGTGTCTATTTCTAGTCACATCAAACACCCCCATACTTACTCTTTACTCGACCTCGAGTAAACAATCAAACCTAAAATATTTTTGGTTGGCTCATAGGTTCATAACAAAGCAACTTGTCCTCACTTTACTGCCTCAACAATTTTAACATGCATAATAATGAACGGCGGTGAAAAGTTAACAGTGGAACAAGTTCAATCCCTAAACATTTCGTACCCAACGAAGTAGTGAACGTGTGTGTGTGGTCATAAACAAGTGTTGTGTACAAATTATAGATTCAAAATATGCAAAGCCATAATAGTTCAAGTCATACACTAACACAAGTATAAGCTCACTTGCACACTCTTCTCCACTATCTTAGCTACTTTGCAAACACAAATCAAGTAGGTCTTTATTAGCTTGTAGCTTGGCCTAGGTATTGGCTTATGAAAGAAAGGGTAAGGATATTCAAACAAGAGAGTATGATGAAATGCACACTAAAAGCTTCTCTTCTTGTATGAATTTTTCAACTTCGTTCTTTTTCACAAGGTTTATTTCAACACTTTTCTTCTTTTGTGCCTTGGCTCCCATTGGAGTCATATTTTTCATCTATTTTTCAAGGCATCCCTTTTTCTTTCATGCATTCCATTCTTTTGACAATTAAGCTCACAAATATACTTCAATGATTTCCAAGTGCATTTGAATGAAATACATCATACTCCCTTAAAAGGTATGGATTAAAATCACATTTAGGCTTAAAGGGTAGGATGATAAGCTAGTCAAGAAATGTTGAATGGGGGTCTTTAGTATGCTTAGCATACTACCATTCTTTTACATTTAAAGCTCAAAATAGGTACTAGAGAATGATTTTGTTTACATGGTAGGCTTGAAAGGCTCAAACGCATCAAAGATTGCCTATATCACTTTCATGTTTGCAAGTAGTCTAGACATACGCCTCAAAGAGCATGTAGTTAAGTCCTAGCATGTATTAGAGACTTCTTAAGACTATTACAAAGTTCACACAATCTTCACTAAGCTATGCACACTTCACAAGCCATGACAATAATGTGCTCAAAATATTCAACTTACTAAGTTAAAGTACACTTTGCATTAGAGTTCAAAGTGTTCCAAAGTTAACAATTCACCTTTGTTCAAAAGCATGCATGATATCAATTAGGTTTCATCATGGGCTAGTGATTCTAAGCATGTGTTCATTACTAACTATGAGCTCAAAATTTTCAAAATTTTCGATTTTTTTTTTTGTATTTTTGAAATAAGAAAAACAATAACACACTACTAATCCCTCCCCCATACTTAAATCTTACATTGTCCCCAATGTAAGACAAAAATAGAAGAAAAGAGAAAAGTCTAACTAGTAAAGCAATAAAAATAAAAGGGAGAAAAGAAACTAACTCCCCTTGGGTTGCCTCCCAAGCAGCGCCTCTGTTTAACGTCGGTGGCCCGACGCCAACCTTCTCGCTTAAGACGATGCCTATTTGCCTTGAACCTCTTGGAGGGTTTTTGTCTTTTCACTATGTCGCCTTCCTCCAAAGAAGTCAGTTGAGGTCGATCAAGATCTACCTCATGGCATCCTTTAACTTGTCGTCCCCTATGCTCGCCTTTTGGAATCTCATTCTGGTAAGATTCCTTGTTATCCACATCAACCTCTGTTTGTTCTTCAAGTATTGATGGCATCAGTACCATCGTTTCTGGAGTTTCTACCTCTTTACCACTGTCCAAGGTGTTGTCTTCGAAAAAATAGTCCCAAGGATCCATTTCAACACAGTACTCTATCGCCGACTCCTCTTCCACATCACTTTCATCTAAGTATTCAACATAGCTCTCAGTTGGAAACTTACCTTGCGGAGTTGTAGGATATACAAGCTCCTTTTCTTCTATTGGCACATGTATCTCCTCTTCTAGCTCGGGTGGCATCAGTACCACCTTCTCCAGAGTCTCATCTTCTTCATCACTCCATGATTCGAATGCAATCATGGTCTCCTTTTGTGCTGCTATCCGATCGGCTGATCTTATTATTTGCTCCATTTGGTTACCCAAATTCTGAGTGCTAGCCCTGAATTCCTGTTGAAATTGCAAAGTACTATCAATAAGTGTTAAAACAAGATTCTCTAAAGACTCACCAGGGGTATGGTATTGAGGTTGTTGCTGCCATGACGAATATTGTGGTATATATGGCGGTAGATAGGACTGCATGTAAGGTGGAGGTGGGCTCATCCATTGATTGTCATAGTTGAGATTGGGATGATCACTCCAACTTGAGTTGTATGCACTTTGTCCACTCCCTACGCCAAGTTGGTGCACAAGATACTCCAATTCGTCTAGTCGCCTATAGTCCTCCATGATAAGATCAGATTTTGAGAAATCAACCTGTAAACACTAACAAACAAGAGTAGCGGTGGGGGGAAAGAAAGAAAGAAAAAGAAAGAGAAAGAAATAAAACAGAAAATATTAACACAAAAATATACAACGCCTCCCCGGCAACGGCGCCAAAATTTGGTGTGCGCTTATCGTGTACGTCCAAATTAACCCCACTCAATCCTCAAGATTGATAACAATAATGTAGTAGCGTGAGTAGGGATCGATCCCACGAGGAGGTGTGAATCTTTGTGTTAATGAAAATCAAAAGAAAACAATTAAAATAAAGATGGGGTTGTGAGTGATTGAATTATACTACTTAAATTAAAATTAAAGATTAAACTAATGAAAGCGATTCTTGGTATCGGTCGACTATTCCTTGGAATTATCATCTATTTCATCGATTCACAAAAGACTCAATTTTTCATATGAATATTCATCGTTGGACGTTTAATCCAATAATCAAAGTCCTATCTCACCTTACGTTTAGTTAAGTAGCCCAAGCGTTCTAGTTTAACCCTTATCAAACAATCAATCAAAATACAAGCGATTAAGATTTAAATCGATGATAGCATATGAACTAGTGAGATCGATGAAGCTAAACAACATAATCCAAGCGTCTATGTTTAATCTAGTCAAGTGTTCTTCCTAAGAATTTAACAAACTCACAAGCGGAAATTCATCAATCTTAGTTGCTTCGTAAATTAGAGGGATCAAACGATTCCGTATTAGATATCTAATTTAGCGTTAGATTTCATGCAAGTTATTAGGTTGTCAATCCAATAAACAAACACAACAATCATATCAATAAAATCAGAAAAACTCTTGATACTCAATAAAATTGATAATTAAAGCGTAAGAATCTCCCCAAGATAAATAAATCCAAGGATTTGTCTTCCTCAACCAAGAATTAAAACTAGCTAGACATAATCTAAGATAAAGCAATAAATAAAAACAAGGGAAAGAAAACTAATCCAATCTCCGCTCGTCGAGGTGTCAATCCCGCCTTCGCTTCGATCTTCGTAGCGTTCTTCAACAAAATTGAGAGAAAAATTATAAAACTATCCTAAACTACTCTACCCTAACTATCTAGATGGTTAAAAGGTCTGAATTTCGAGTATATATGTATTGGGAGGCTGATGGAGTAGGTTATAATCCATGTGGGAAGGAAAGAAATCAAGTTTTTTAATTTTCCAAAAGTCTTCAGGCGTAATTACGCGTATAATGGCGTAGCTACGCCTAGACATGCCGTAGCGTTGGCGTAATTACGCCTGTGAATGGCGTAATTACGCCTGTCCATCATTTTTCTGGCGAGTTTTGTATTTTGGCCATAACTTTCACATACGAACTCCGAATTCGACGAGTCAGTTGTCCACGCGAAGATAACTCAAAGTTCTACAACTTTTATATGGACCACATTCCCAAAACTTGGCTGGAATACATAGAAATTTGAGGAGAAAGGAGCAACATGTGTCTTTGATTCCGGTTTTTTCCTCTTTTCTTCAACTTTATTGCTTCTTTCATCATTTTAGCTTGATTTCTTCACCTTTCCCTACATTTACACAAATATACGATTAGGTAGCATATGTATCAATTTATCCATCAAAATATACCAAATCGTAGACAATTAAGTGCAATAGATGTGTCTATTTCTAGTCACATCAAACATTTTAATTTTCCAAAAGTCTTCAGGCGTAATTACGCGTATAATGGCGTAGCTACGCCTAGACATGCCGTAGCGTTGGCGTAATTACGCCTGTCCTCCATTTTTCTGGCGAGTTTTGTATTTTGGCCATAACTTTCACATACGAACTCCGAATTCGACGAGTCAGCTGTCCACGCGAAGATAACTCAAAGTTCTACAACTTTTATATGGACCACATTCCCAAAACTTGGCTGGAATACATAGAAATTTGAGGAGAAAGGAGCAACATGTGTCTTTGATTCCGGTTTTTTCCTCTTTTCTTCAACTTTATTGCTTCTTTCATCATTTTAGCTTGATTTCTTCACCTTTCCCTACATTTACACAAATATACGATTAGGTAGCATATGTATCAATTTATCCATCAAAATATACCAAATCGTAGACAATTAAGCGTAATAGATGTGTAAAATTTGGTGTGCGCTTATCGTGTACGCCCAAATTAACCCCACTCAATCCTCAAGATTGATAACAATAATGTAGTAGCGTGAGTAGGGATCGATCCCACGAGGAGGTGTGAATTCTTGTGTTAATGAAAATCAAAAGAAAACAATTAAAATAAAGATGGGGTTGTGAGTGATTGAATTATACTACTTAAATTAAAATTAAAGATTAAACTAATGAAAGCGATTCTTGGTATCGGTCGACTGTTCCTTGGAATTATCATCTATTTCATCGATTCACAAAAGACTCAATTTTTCATATGAATATTCATCGTTGGACGTTTAATCCAATAATCAAAGTCCTATCTCACCTTACGTTTAGTTAAGTAGCCCAAGCGTTCTAGTTTAACCCTTATCAAACAATCAATCAAAATACAAGCGATTAAGATTTAAATCGATGATAGCATATGAACTAGTGAGATCGATGAAGCTAAACAACATAATTCAAGCGTCTATGTTTAATCTAGTCAAGTGTTCTTCCTAAGAATTTAACAAACTCACAAACGGAAATTCATCAATCTTAGTTGCTTCGTAAATTAGAGGGATCAAACGATTCCGTATTTGATATCTAATTTAGCGTTAGATTTCATGCAAGTTATTAGGTTGTCAATCCAATAAACAAACACAACAATCATATCAATAAAATCAGAAAAACTCTTGATACTCAATAAAATTGATAATTAAAGCGTAAGAATCTCCCCAAGATAAATAAATCCAAGGATTTGTCTTCCTCAACCAAGAATTAAAATTAGCTAGACATAATCTAAGATAAAGCAATAAATAAAAACAAGGGAAAGAAAACTAATCCAATCTCCGCTCGTCGAGGTGTCAATCCCGCCTTCGCTTCGATCTTCGTAGCGTTCTTCAACAAAATTGAGAGAAAAATTATAAACTATCCTCAACTACTCTACCCTAACTATCTAGATGGTTAAAAGGTCTGAATTTCGAGTATATATGTATTGGGAGGCTGATGGAGTAGGTTAGAATCCATGTGGGAAGGAAAGAAATCAAGTTTTTTAATTTTCCAAAAGTCTTCAGGCGTAATTACGCGTATAATGGCGTAGCTACGCCTAGACATGCCGTAGCGTTGGCGTAATTACGCCTGTGAATGGCGTAATTACGCCTGTCCTCCATTTTTCTGGCGAGTTTTGTATTTTGGCCATAACTTTCACATACGAACTCCGAATTCGACGAGTCAGCTGTCCACGCGAAGATAACTCAAAGTTGTACAACTTTTATATGGACCACATTCCCAAAACTTGGCTGGAATACATAGAAATTTGAGAAGAAAGGAGCAACATGTGTCTTTGATTCCGGTTTTTTCCTCTTTTCTTCAACTTTATTGCTTCTTTCATCATTTTAGCTTGATTTCTTCACCTTTCCCTACATTTACACAAATATACGATTAGGTAGCATATGTATCAATTTATCCATCAAAATATACCAAATCGTAGACAATTAAGCGCAATAGATGTGTCTATTTCTAGTCACATCAGTGACTCAAATGAAATTGAAGAGCCACGACGTAGTAAGAGGACCAAAGTGGCAAAAACTTATCGTCTTGACTTCATGACATATATGTTAAAAATGAACCAATGTAAGTTAGTGATGCATTATCTAGCCCCGATGCTCCTATGTGGAAAGAGGCTATAATGGCGAGATTGAATCCATAATGCAAACCATATGTGGGAATTGGTTGATCTTCCAGCCGGAAGTAAACCATTAAAGAGCAAATGAATTTTGAAAAAGAAATGTAAAACCGATAGTTCAATTGATAAGTACAAGACAAAACTTGTGCCGAAAGGATATAGACAATAGGAAGGCCTTGATTACTTTGACATATATTCATCAATCACAAGGATAACATCCATAAGAGAGATAATAGATATCGCTGATGTAAACAATTTAGATGGATATCAAAACGGCATTCCTCAATGGGGAACTTGAGGATGAAATCTATATGAAACAACCTAAAGGGTTTGTAGTTCCCGGACAAGTGGAAGATGTGTGTAGACTCGTTAAGTCATTGTATGGGTTTAAGCAAGCACCAAAACAATGTCATGAAATTTTTTACAAAACTATGTTGTCAAATTGTTTCAAAATTAACTAGTCTGATAAAGGTGTATATATGAAAGGAATCCGACTATCAAATAGTGCAGCGGAATAAAATTATTGGATTCCCACCAAGGACTATACAAAGTATTCATATCGGGTGTCAAGAGTTATACCTTTGTAGCGTGTTTGATGCAGAATCCTCGAAGCAACACGTCCACGAGTCATGAGCAAAACTTTTCGAGTTTTGCCTCTACAGTATCCACACGATCAAATCGAAAATTTGAATTTATCAAGTTGCTAGACTTGATAAATCAATTGGGACAAAGAACACCAGAGCTCGCTTGAGCGAGGTGGCGGCTGGTGGTTCTTTTGAATGTACTTTAGGTTTAGTGTTTTTGGTTCTTTTGTTAATCAGAATTAACTCTTAACCCAAAACCTAATATGCATATATATCTAGACATAACATGAGGCGGCTACTGAATGGGATTTCGAAAAAACCCTATGGCCCATATCAATATTATATCAGTCTATATATATTGAGCATATTTGATATATATATATATATATATATATGTATATATATATATATGTATATATATATATATATGTATATATATATATATAATCCTTAATTCATGTTTAGGACTCTTCCTATAAACTTAATTCATCCAATGAATTAAACTCCCTTTCGATATAATTTTTTGTGCGACCTGTTAGGATCTTGTAACGTTGGCAGTGACATAAAATCTAATTTTATGTCACAAGCAATGAGCGGTATCTAGCAACATATCAAGGCTACCCAAGTTACAAGAATGTCACTGACTCGACATAACCTATGACCTGTGATAATATTCATAATGTAACTTAATCCCTTTGTCCTATGTGTTTAAATTAAACACGAGTCATGGAATAAGTCATACTCGTATAGTTCAATCTTTTGTTTCTTGATCCCCAAGTATACTAGAAGAAACGAATAAGCTCGATATCACATATCGACTCATTCGAGCATGGCCATGCATTTTAGTCTGACTTGATCAAGGGTCCAAACATTCTCATGTTATATAGGAGGGACAAATCCTATCTTGATCACTCAACATCCCTCTACATAATTCGTGATGTATCCAATGATTGTCTTTATAGTTTACCCTGTTACAGGTAATGTTTGACAATATCAAGATACACAACTCCTTATGTTTGGATCTCTGGTGATCTCAAGTTGTAAGGATTACATACACTATTATCACTATGAAAATTGCTTATGACATTCATATAACTATCCATGTAGCATTCTCATGGTGGGTCTGTCCAGTATATAGTCCTCTAACATGTACCCATGTGTTGATTTGATATCTCATATCCATTAACAAATTCATCACTCAATACATACTAGTCTCAATGCATTATTATTATCCTAATTCATGATAATACTTGACTAGGGACAATCTTTAAGAATAATACAATATTATTCTAAGGACATTAACATATATATTCATATTACATAGATACTGGAATAATATATAATAATGAATTGCCTTTAATAAAATCATATTACATTGTATGCCAAAATCAATCATCTAATGAGTTGTCTTAGGGTATATCCCAACAAAAAATACACATAAAGCATATATGATAATATGTTTTATGTTGATCGTATTCTCATAGTGTGAAGCAATTTAGAAATCGTCAACACAAGAAAGAAACTTTTGACAAAACATTTTGAAATGAAGGATATGGTGAAGCAAACATTATACTTGGAATTAAAGTCTCCAAGACAACCAAATGAGGAGTGTTGATGCAGTCTAATTATGTTGAGAAAATGATAGAGAAATTTCTGGCATATGACACATCGTCGGTGAAAACACCCTATGATCCGAATCTACAGTTAGTTAAAATAATGGTGACCATGTCATGCAGTGAAATACTAGAGGATAATTGGTTGTCTAATGTATCTCATGAACTGCACACATCCTAACATTGTATATATGGTTGGTAAACTAAGTAGATTCACGAACATCCAAGTAATGACCATTGAAAGGCATTTTACCGCTTTATTTTTAAACAGAAAATTCTCAGTGTAGCGATTATTTACCGCAAGTGCACGGTGTCAAGTTTTAGTATAGTTAAATGAAAGTAAGGGTTGTCGAATCCACAGGGACTAACGTATAAGTACCAAAAAACTAGTAAAATTATATTTAGCCTACGATTAACAAGGGGGGGGGGGGGGGGGGGGTAGATTAACTAATGCAAAATTAAATCTAAAGAACCCAAATAAAAACAAGAATAAATAAAAATGAATGGTTTCCGGATATGCAAAGGAATTTCGCTCGAGAAATTTATCTCGCTCTTCGTTCAACTATGTTATCTTTAAAGATTCGTTTGATTAAGCAATTACCAAACAATTGATTCTTAAGGTGAAAGGTTTTCGTTATTAATCAATACACTCTCTCGAGCTGTATAGAAACTAATATCAAATTAGAACAAGCAACTCTCGTTCACTTATTTACTAATCCGATATTGCATAAATCTTCAAAACCTAGTTACTCTAAATCTCTCGATTCAAAGTGCTCACGTATGTGATTTTATCTCTCGATCTCAATCTTAAACCTACATCATGAATTAATGTAGCGTATTATAATGTTATCTCTCGGTCTCGGTTATAACTCACAGAATTAAATCAAAGTTAGCTAGGCTTTGATCTTAATAAGCATTTAATTCATGAACAATAAGTAATCAATTCACTCAAACACATTCGAATCAATAAATCAAACACAATTATACTTAAACTTGATAAAATAAACTTGATTCAAATCAAAACAAATCAATAAGACGTTTAATTGTTTCTCAACCTCAAAAACATCCAATTAAAATGAAAATAAAATAAATCCGAGTTTAGAAATACGATAAATGCTGGAACGAATCCGTGCATTGCACCGTAATCTCTTCTCTTGCTCCTTCCTTGCACTCCGGAATTGGCTCGCTCAAGCTTGGATGAAGAACGGAGGAAGATGGCTTTTCCTCCTTCTTCTAGGCGGCGGCTACTAGGGTTTTTAGGTGATGAAAAACGGTTCTAAACCCTCTCTGATATAATCTCATATGGTATAGAGGGGATTCCCCATTTAAACCACCGAAAATCACGTTAAATATGGAAAATAAGATTTTCAGCAAATCGCGTCTCGATCGATCGAAAATATTTTTCGATCGATCGGTGCACTGTTCATTTCAGCCTTTAAAAGTTTCTGCGTCGATCGATCGATCGATCGAGATTTTCATTCCGATCGATCGACGCTTCGATAAAATTTGGTGCTGAACTCTCTGCCCGGCTCGATCGATCGCGAAATAATCTCGATCGATCGAAACTCTGAAAATCTTATTTCTTCATTTTTTTTCTCTTTTTCGCCTCGATTTCACCCGTTTCCTTCATTTTAGCTCATTTTCCATTTCCGACCTATTTTCCTGAAACAAGTAAATAAATACCAAAAAGCGTAATTTCATCCAGGAAAAAGTACGAAAAACGGAAAGAAATTACAGCTAAAAACACTTAAAATCTAAGCCTATCAGCATTCACAAGCGTACTGAAATATTTAAGGTACACCTTAAGTTATGGATTACATTATACGAGATATCTTACTATGTTAGAAGGATACAGCGATGCGAATTGGATATTGGACACGAAAGATTCAAAACCGTAGGAGGGGCTGCCATGGCGTGGAAATTTTCCAAGCAAACTTGTATTGCTATATCTACTATGGTCTTTAATGATTCCGAAGACATATAAGAATATGTTGGAGTAAATTGGGAAACTCTTATAGGAGATCACATTAGTAAATGCAAAGTGTGGCCACTTAAAAAATGGAAAGCACTTATGAAACCAAGCATGGTCCAAGGCCGAAGCAGACACATCCGTAAGAAACCAATACGAAGGTTAGAGTTGTCATGTTGTGGGTGCAATTGTCTGGTTTACACCAATGACTAAATAGTTCAAGACTATAAGTTCATTATTAAGTCAAGTAAATCTGATTAAATACTACTACGGAAGATTAAAAGCCGTAACCTACCTTTCCTTATGCTATAAAAACTTGCTAAAGGCGCTCATTTACATTCATACATTATTTTAATTCACGTGGGGATTGTTGGAAAAAGATGTGTATTGAATTACAATTAGGCATTAGTTACCAAACTAGAGAAATCCGTACGTCAGAGTTATTGGAGTTCGCGATCGACCGTCATGTGTTAGTGCGATTGACCGCGACATGTGAAAAAAATAGGCACCAAAATTCTGTCTAGCGTGATCGATTGCGCATGGCATTAAATTTGATAAAGAGGGAGAGATCGATTGCGAACAATGCAGTTTTTTTTAAGATGGGTGTGTCCCTTCTCATTATGATGTGTTTTTTCATGAATTGACGCCTCCAAATTGTGTCTTTTGGTGGAACACTTTGGCTTAGTATAAATAGAACAACATTTCGGATTAAAACATCATATTTAAATAACAAAATATGTGCATATTATTCATATTCATCTCTTGTTCAAGTTTAAGAGCCTTTAAACCTTTGTGGTTTGTGGATTCGTGATTTGGAGTGCTCATATCATAAATCATAGTCGTTGTATCTTGATAAATGAATTGCTGCTGAACTGTAAGCACCAGAGAGGTGCAATATCGTTTCAAGGACAAAGAGTCAAACTCTTGCTTCGACATTTAAAGTCATTGTTACTTTGCTTGGTTACATCCTGAAGGTACACATCCATACTAAGATAAATACAAGAATAACATCAAAATTGCTTTCTTGAACCAAGAAGTCGAGGTTTTGTCCACTAGGACGGTGAAAAAAGAATTATTGAGTGATTTTAAGGAGGAAAGGTTGCACGGAGGTTGGAGAAAGTGCAGAAGGCCATAGAGAAACACGTGGATGATTTGGAGCTTATTGGGAGACTGTTGGATGAGGTAGATGTTAAGACCAGTAAGTTGATTCATGAGCTTTGGTTTATGCCCAAGGATGCAGATAGGACAAAAAAATTTAATAGATGTCGCCTTCTAAAATTTAATTTTTTTTTAAGAAGTCGCCTCTTGGGAAATGAAGTCGCCATCTCAACGGAAGATTTCTGTTGGGTTTGTGGCCCAATTATTTAACCCCCATATTGTTAGCCCATTAACCCCTTATTTAACCTAAACTAATCCCCCCCCCCACTTTAACCCTAAGTCTGATTAGAAAAGGAATTAGAAAAATGCCTCCTTCACTCTCTGAGAAAAGTCGGAGCAGCGCCTCTCACTTTGATTATTTTCTTGAACCAGTTCGTGCGCCCCCTTTCTCCTTCTGAAACGACGCCTCTATCAATCCCCTAAAATCTAGAATCGTCTGCCTCCCTACTCCTCTCGTTTCAGATCGTCTGCCTCCCAAATCTTCTCAACCATTTTGTGGCCGGTTGTGGTGTGGCTGAGTGGTTTGGGCGAGGAGTGTTGGTCGTGGCTTTGTGCTATGGGTTTTAGTGCTTTGTGCGCTTGGTGGGTTCGGTTCTGGCGTGAGTGCTGTGTGTGCTTCGCTGGTGAGTGGTGGTTGCTGGCTGTGTGGTTTGGCTTCTGGGCGTGAGTGCAGTGTGCGCCATTTGGTGAGTGGTGGTCTGGCCGTGTGGTTTGGCTTCTGACCTTGAGTGCTGTGTGCGCTTCGGGGTGACTGGTGGTGGTCTAGCCGTGTGGTTGGTGCTGGCCGTGTGTGCTCCTTGTTGTGTGCTTGGTGCTTCCAGCAGAACTTTGGTGTTGGGTGGTGTCGACACCTTCCGGTCTTTACCGAAGTTCTCTCCGTGACGTAGATTGTGAAAACAGCAGATCTGAGCCTGACTCGATATCCTTTTGATATTAGTATTATATTTGCATATTGTGTATTTGTATTTGTTTTGTAGGTACATATAGCGATGCCAAGACGGATACCCTCCTAACAGTGGTATCAGAGCGGTTATCCGCACCTGGTGGGTGAACAGCGACGCTCGGGCAGTGGCTGTTCGGTGGCTCAGTTCCTGCGCCATTTCGGCTTTTCGGTGGAAAAACCCCAGAGCATTGGCCTCTGGGTTGTTAGTGATTGACTTGAACCCTAAAACTTTTACTGCTTTGTTGAGCGTCTAGGTCATAGGTTCTGAGGCTTGCTTGCTGTAGAAAACTAGGAATTTGAGCGATTATGTGTTTTCTGTGTTTTTTCAGTTTGGCTCACTGAAATTTTAAAATTGTCTAAAAACTTTCAGTTTTTTCATTATCTGTGACTGTTTGTGTGGTCTTGCTTCTGCTGCTTACTTTGCGTAATTTGTTAGCCTGTGATTTAGTGTGCCTTATTTTGCTTGTGTGCGATGGCTTGCATTTCTGGCTATAACATAGAAACCTTTAATGGAAAATCGTATTTTTCTATTTGGCAATAGAAAATGAAAGGAATTTTAATTCAACAGAAAGTGTTTAAGGCTATAGGTGGTAATTATGCTGATGATAGTATGACCCCTGCTAAGATAGCTGAAGATGATGAATTTGCTTACTCTTCCATAATCTTGAACTTATCTGACTATGTGCTCAGAAAATGTGGTAAACTTAATTTTGCTAAACTACTTTGGGAAAAATTAGAAGAGCTTTATACAGAAACCTCTTTGCCTAGTAAATTGTTTTTACTTGAAATTTTTTTCAGATTCAAGTTTGACTTGAACAAAGATATTGATGAGAACCTTGATGTATTTACCAAATTGATTCAAGATATTAAGTTAACTGGAGATAGGAATATTGATGATTATACTCCTATTGTGCTTTTAAATGCTATTCCCGAGACCTATAGTGATGTCAGCTATTAAGTATGGTAGAGATTCTATTACGCTTGACACTATGATTAATGGTTTTAAGAGTAAAGAATTAGATTTAAATGTGAACAAATGTAGTAAGCAAAATTCAGGTGAAATTATGCATGTTAGAGGTAGGTCTCAACATAGGTATAACAACAATCATAAATCTGGTAATAATCATGGTAAGAACAAAGGGAAAAGCAAGACTAGGTCTAAGTCTAAGCCTAAGAACAGAAAGTGCTTTAACTGTGGTGATCCTAACCACTTTATTAAAGACTGTACTAAAAAGAAAAACCAGAAACATCATGATAATAACCAATCTTATGAACAAGTGAATCATGCTTCCTCATCGAGTGATGTCTTTATGGTGACTGATTTATGTGATTCTGTGAATTCTGTGAATTCATCTAATGTGTGTGAAAATGAATGGCTAATTGATTCTGGTTGCTCTTATCACATGTAACCTCTTAGAAATCTGTTTTCTAATTATAGAGAAGTTGAAAATGGTTCTGTGTCTATGGCTAATGAGAAACTTTGTAAAGTTGCTGGCATTGGTGATGTTTACTTGAAATTTGATTCTGGTTATTCTGTGACTCTAAAAGATGTAAGACATGTTCCTGCTTTGTGCAATAATTTGATGTCTTGTGCTGCTTTAGAATCTGGTGGTCTTGAGGGTAAATGGGGAAATGGAGTAATGAAAATCTTAAAGGGTTCTTTGGTAGTTTTCAAAGCTGAAAAGAAAAGAAATCTTTATGTTTGCAAAACTGAATCTGTGTATGATAATGTGAATTCTGTGACTGATGACTTGACTAATCTATGGCATAGAAGATTATGTCATATGAGTGCTAAATGTCTAGTTTTGCATAAAAAGGGTTGTTTTGGGAAAAACAAGTTGTCTTGCATGCCTTTCTGTGATTCCTGTGTTTATGGCAAACAACAAAGAGTTAAATTCCCGGTTTCCCCTTCCGCTAATGTGACTAAGAGTTCTGTGATTCTAGAGTACTTGCATGCTGATGTGTGGGGCCTCTAGTGTTCCTACACAAGGTGGTAATAGATACTTCCTATCTGTGATTGATGACTTTTCTAGCAAAGTATGGGCTTTTCTAATGAAAAATAAATCAGATGCTTTTGAAAAGTTTCAAAATTGGAAGATTTTAATCGAGAACCAAACTAGTAAAAAGATTAAGAAATCTAGGACTGATAATGGCTTGGAGTTCTGTAATTATTTGTTTGACAATTTGTGCAATGAATCTGGGATTCAAAGGCACAAGACTGTTCTCTATACCCCTCAGCAAAATGGTGTTGCTGAGAGGATGAATATGACTCTCCTTGAGAAAGTTAGAAGTATGCTTGCATCTTCTAGCCTCTCAAAGAAGTTTTGGGGTGAAGCTGTTGTGACAGCTGCTTACTTGATCAATAGATCTCCTTCTGTGCCTTTAAATGGTTTGTGTCCTGAATCTGTTTTTGTTGGTAAAGAACTTGATTTTTCTAATCTTAAAGTGTTTGGTTGCTCTGCTTTTGTTCATAGGAAAGATGATAAACTTGAACCTAGGTCTACTAAGTGTGTCTTCCTAGGTTATCCCGAGGGAGTTAAGGGATATAGACTATGGCTAAGAAGTGAACCTGGTTTTAAAAGCATTATAAGTAGGGATGTAATTTTCAATGAGTCTGAAATGCCTTGCTTGCTTCCTTCTGTGCCTGTTGATGAGTCTGAGTCTAGTGCCACTCCTAGCAAGGTGGAGCATTTGTCTAGTGTGCTTCTTGTTAATGATAACAATGTGCCTTTTGCTGAAAATCATGTGAACTTGCCTGTTAATGAACCTGAGATTCATGGAATGCCTGAAAATCATGATATTGTTGTTGAACATGAACCTGTTGTGCATGATGAATTGGTTGCTAATGAACAAGAAGATTTGCATGATTATCAATTGACTAGAGATAGGGCTAGGAGAAACATAAGACAACCTGCTAAGCTAAGTGACTTTGACCTTGCTTCTTATGTGTTCAATGTGTTTGAATCAATTGATAACTGTGAACCTAAAACCTACAATGAAGCTTCGAAATAAAAAAGTGCTAATGACTGGCTGTGTGCTATGAAAGAAGAAATGCATTCTTTGATTGTGAATCATACGTGGATTCTTGTTCCTAAACCTGTTAATTGCTCTGTTGTTGATTGCAAATGGTTGTTTAAGGTTAAGAATGAAAATGATTCTGTTAGGTTCAAAGCTAGACTTGTAGCTAAAGGTTTTACACAAAAAGAAGGTGTAGACTTCACTGAAATTTTTGCTCCTGTTGTTAAGTTCACTACTGTGAGAATTATGCTCTCTCTTGTTGCTCAATTTGACTGGGAACTTATACAAATGGATGTAAAAATAGTTTTATTGCATGGTGACCTTGATGAAAAGATTTATATGAAGCAATTTGAAGGTTTGATGAGTGCATGCTTTCCTTAAGCAATCCCATAGGCAATGGAATAAGAAGTTTGATGAGTGCATGCTTTCCTTAAAATTTAAAAGAAGCTCCTATGACCATTGCTTGTATTTTAAGGATAAAGTATTTGTGCCTATATTCCTGTTGATTTATGTGGACGATATCTTAATTGCTAGTCCCTGTTTGAAATCAACTGAGCATGTTAAGAAAGGTCTAAGTGAAAAAATTTGACATGAAATTCTTAGGAGATGCTGGTAGAATATTAGGTATGGATATTATGAGGAATAGGAAGATGTCGACTATCTACTTGAACCAAACTTCTTATGTTGAAAAGATTTGAAGAAATTTTCTATGGTTGATGCTAAGCCTGTTAATGTGCCATTAGCTGCTCACTTTGTGTTGAGTAAAGATCAATGTCCTAAATCTGATTTTGACTTTGATTCTATGAAGAATGTGCCTTATTCAAATGTAATAGGATCTGTTATGTATTTGATGGATAGTACTTGGCCTGATATAGCTTATGATGTTAGTTGCTTAAGTAGGTATATGTCTAACCCTGGCATGGTGCATTGGAATGCTGTTAAATGTCTATTGAGATACTTGAAACACTCTGTGCATTATGGCTTGAGTTTTTCTAAGTGTTCTGAAGGTGTTAAACTAAAAGGTTATGTGGATTCTAACTATGCTAATTATAGGGATAACAGAAAATCTACTACATCTTATGTGTTCACTTTGTGTGGTGCTTGCATTAGTTGGAAATCCCAGTTACAACATATAGTTGCTTTATCTACAACTGAATCTGAGTATGTTACTGTAACTGACGCTTTAAAAGAAGCTATCTTGTTAAAAGGATTGATTTCGGAAATTGGCTTGCTTGAAGGTGATGTAGTTGTGTTTTCTGATTCACAATCTGGAATACAATTGTGTAAGAATCCAGTCTTTCTTGATAGAACTAAGTATATTGATGCTAGGTTTCATTACATTAGAGATGTTGTTGCCAAAAGGTTTAGTTTATCTTGAGAAAATACCTTATGAGTTTAATCCTGCTGACATGGGTACTAAGTGTTTGCCCCTTAGTAAATTTCAATCATGTTTAAAAATTTTAAAATTTGATACTGGTGATTGATGCATGTTTAGTCCATTGGCTGGTGTTTTATAACCTGTTGTGTGCTCGTTATAAAACTGTTTGTTAGGATCGATCCGGAGTGTTTAGAGGGGGGGGGGGGGGGGCGAATGAACACTCCTTTAAAAAATAATCCTTATTTATTTCTCTCGGGTTAGTGAGTGAAATCTATTTCTTAATCAACTTATGAGCAGAACAGACCACTAAATATACAAGTGCGGAACGGTCTGTTCTTGACTAGTAAGAACGGCTTGATGACTTAGTAAGTGTAACTCAGTACGAAATGAGAATAGACAGGATATGTTTCTGGAAGTTCGAAGGAGAATCCTTCCACGTCTACCCTTCTTCCAATTAAGGAAGGATTCACTAGAAGACTTTGAGTAATACAACTACTTGTACAACCCCGATTCAGCTGGATTTATCCCACTACCAGACTGAAACTCCTAGTCTCTCGATCTCTTCAGATACATACTGTCTGACAGTTACAATAGAATCTCACTCTTCCATCTTAGTATAAATACAAGAGACATAATGATTTTGACTATGCACACAATGATCCTATGACGATCAAATATTACAGTATGTTGTGTTTATGAAAACTTTGAGCAGACTGGTAAGATGAATATCTTTTAATAACTGTTTTGCTCGAGAATGTTTAGACTTGTAAGCTTGTGCTGTTATGTTTTCTTTTCGTTTCTTGATTTATCAGTCCTCCCTTTTGAGCTCTCTAGTTGTATCCTTATATAGTCGTTTATACCAACGACTCTATTTCCTTTTCTGTGCAACTCTTGACTCTGTTCATTCTCTGAACAAGCTTCAGTCTAATTCTTTTAGGCACTTTCTCTTCTGGTCTGTGCTTTCGGCGTCTGTCAAATAGCCATTAATGATACGGACTGAAGAACAAAGCTTATTCAACCCTGTCTGCTCTGATCTGATCTTCATTGAGTTGATTTCGTGCTTTGATCTGGTCAGACTGGTTTAAATCGATCCGTTCTGATTTTGCTATAGACCATATCGGTGTGATCTGCTTTGACATGGTTTTACGGCTTGATCGGTCTGATCTGTTTTGTCATCTTTAAAATCCGGTATTAACAAATTCCCCATTTTTGATGATGACAAAACCTAGCTTCTATGTCTTCTTATTCAGTCTTTTAAAAGTTCTGAAGAGTATTCTTGCAGATCAATTAAGTCTTCTCGTTCAAAATAAAGGAACACTATAAGTTGTAGTTCGGATCGATTAAGTCGTTTTGTTCAAAATAAATGAACTATTCAAAATAAATGAATAAGACTTAGATAAGTGAATGAAAGACTCTGATTTTATTGATAAAATCTGATAGATACATTTACATGTCAGACTCATATAGGCATCTACTTCTTTGTTGAGGACTGCTGAGCTGACTTGAAATCCTTATTCTTTTCCCCCTTTTTGTCAGCAGCAATCTCCTGAAGGAAATCTACGATCTGCATGAGCTGAGCGCAAATAGCATCCAGACCAGTGTCTTGAGCAATGATGGATTTAGCGATGGAAGTCTAAACTTCAGTTGCCAGCTCGATCTGTTCTTTTCTCAGGCTGTTTTTATATGAAGCTTGCTGAGAGAACGGGTCTTTCAGTCTACGCTGAATACTGCTTATGCTGGCCGTCATCTTGCCTCTGAAGGATTCAAAGTCCAAGTGTGTAGACATTTGACTTTGATGAACTTCTCTTACTCGTTGAGAGAGATAGAGACAGTTGTCAGAGAGTTGTTGAAGAGACTTGGCGAGAGATGAGGCTTCAGCAGGTAAATGGTCCGGAGAGTGATCAGAAGGTGACGCAGTCAGATCAACTTCTGCCTGAACTGGTACGAGTGTAGAAACAACAGATTGGCGTATATCGGATTGGATCATTGTAACTAAGTCCGTAGAAAATTCTTGTAGAAACACCAAGTCTGCACCAGACTGATCTCGATGAGTGATAGGTCTAGTAGGCTCCTCATCCTGTATAGCTGCAATGATTGTTGACACCACTAGATCCGGATCGACGGATTCTGGCGAGACAACTTTTGGAGGTGCGTCTTTTGGACTGTTCTGAATATAGGAGACTGAGGACGCCAGAGGAATGGAAGTTGTTGGAGAATCTAGAAAGACATCCATTGCTTCAGTCTCTGCGGCAGACGGAACATTGGTCAGTGGCTGCTCCGTTGTATCAGAAATAAGTGGCTCAAAGAATGGTTCTGCCACAATCTTGCTTGCAGTGGGGTGATCTGGGCTGGGAACGGGAGTGGATATGTTGAGCTGTTGTCGTTGAAAGTGAACAACTATGTGGAGAGTATGAATGTCCATCTCCAGCTGAGCAATAACAACACCGTCATCTTTGGCAGTCGGATTGTTGGCATCAAAGTTCGCCTCTTTGGCTGTAATCAGCAAGTTTGCCAGTCTGAGCCTGTGATTAGCCCGGAATAACTCCTTGCGATGCACCGCAATCCGTACGTCATCGGTTTCTTTCCCTTTAAGGACTTCTTGTTCCATTTTGTGGAGCCTCTTAAGCTTGCCGAAGAACATACCAAAGTGGTTGATCGTTCTGTATTCGACCCATTCATCGAACACTACAGTAAGCGCCTTAACTTTGTCTTCGACATCTTCCATGGCAATATCAATTGCAGTTTGAGCGGCTGACTTTGGTTTGGAAGAGATGGGCTCAGCTAGGATTGCTTTCCCTTTGCCAACGGTAGACGATGGCTTAATCCCTGATTGGGTGTGGTCCCCTAGATCTTTTATAACAATTCCCTTGACCACAAGGGTAGTGGAGGGGACGCGATGGTAACCCTGGGTACAGTGGTTGGAGCTTTGGAAGGTTGAGTTGGAGTTTGGGTTGCAGGGGTGGCTTTCGTTGAGGGTAAGATGGATATGTGTTTGGGATTTAATGTCGACAGTGGCTTGGTGATCTGGGTTCTTGGCTTCTTTGGAGGAGGTTTGGCTGGAGATAAAGGAGCAGAAGCAGACTGAGTTTCGTCTGAGTCAGTCTGGGCTGTCAGTTTGCGCTTAACTCTGGTCTTTCTTTCAGTAGCCTGTTCCTGTCCCAGTTCGATCTTCACAGCCACCAGATCAGAGGGAGTGGGTGGAGCACTTTTGGATTTGAGTAAGGCCAGACCCTTTGGGTTGAGAATCTTGAAGGGTTTAAGTGCTGAAGGCTTCCCCAGCTCGATGTCCATTGTCTCCAAGAGCTTGCTGAGAGGAACAGCAAAGCAAACAACCTGTTTTGATGCAATGACTGTTCTAGTAGGACTCCAAACAAGATAGCGGACCAGTTCATCTTCTGTCCGGAATGGATAGCAGCCATGGCCCAGAATTTTTCTGAGGTTACCGCGTCATATCTTCCGGCTTTGCCCAACAGTGGCTTGCCAACAATATCGCATAAGACTTGAAAATGGAACATCCTTTCTTCTTGAAAGATGGTTGCAGTTTCTGGCAAAAGATGGATACTCTGCCCTGAAAGCTTGCAAGGGTGGCCTGAGGGATGTGGCCAAAATCAGTCAGTCCGGTGAAAGGAAGACCAAAGGTCTTTGACAGCGTTGTCTGAGAACGGTCGAAAGATTTGCCCTTGACGAGGTGGAAATGAACGTCTTGTGAGAAATAGCATTGGCGAACAGCTCTCTAATCTCCTACTCGTAAACCACCGTCCCACATTCCAGAAAATTCCTTAATCCTGACGATTCCAAGGATTTGAACATAGATACCATTTCTGGATCTTCAGCCCTGTAAATCGCATCAAACTCAACAGATAGATAGTTGTGAGTGATAGTTGCCATTTGAGTAAGTATTGAGAATGCAGAGAAGATTGAAAGATTTGAAAGATATAAACAGACATCAGTAATTCGTAAAAAGTGAAATGTAAGTGAGATGTACAGCCTGCTAAATAGGAGAGATATGACACGTGTCTGTATCTCGATGACTGATATTTAAACAATTCAAATTAAACGAACAAGATGAGAAAGAAATAAGGCGGTTAAAATTTGACAAGTCCGGGCTGTTAAAATGTTTTACTATGTTAAAGACTGGTCGTGTGATTGAACAAATAGATCATAGGATAATATCAGATTTGACAGAGATCGGTCTGAAAGTTCAGACCGGTCTGTGTCTTTCTGACTGTTGCATTATCGATCTGTGCTAATACCCAGTCTTCAAAACAGAATTAATGACACGCCTAAAATATTAAGATAGATCTATTAAGCCAAGAATTTGATGAAAATAATTAAACTTAGCCTCAGGGAGTGGTTTAGTGAAGATGTCTGCTGCTTGCTGGTCTGTTGAAATATGCTCAATCCGAATCTCCTTTTTGCCAACATGATCTCGAATAAAATGATGTCTGATATCAATATGCTTTGTTCGAGAGTGCAAAACTGGATTATACGTTATAGCAATTGCACTTGTGTTGTCACAAAAGATCGGAGACTCAGCAGCTTGAATGCCATATTCTCTGAGCTGATGTTGAACCCAGAGCATTTGAGCGCAACAGCTTCCAGCGGCAAGATATTCCGCCTCAGTTGTAGATGTGGCAATGGATGTTTGCTTCTTGCTAAACCACGAGATCAATCTTTCACCTAGAAATTGACAAGTTCCACTGGTGCTCTTGCGATCGATCTTACACCTTGCATAGTCAGGGTCTGAATATCCAATTAAACTAAAATTTGAATTTTTGGGATACCAGAGACCAACGTTATGAGATCCTTTTAGGTATTTAAGAATGCGCTTAGCGGCAATAAAGTGGGATTGCTTGGGATCAGACTGAAATCTAGCGCACATGCAAACTGAAAACATAATATCAGGCCGGCTCGCTGTAAGATATAATAGCGATCCGATCAGACCTCGATACATGGTCACCTCAACTGCTGTTCCCCCTTCGTCATTATCTAGCTTGATTGAAGGACTCATTGGAGTTGGCACAGTTGAACAAGTCTCCATTCCGAATCTTTTGAGTAGCTCTTTGGTATACTTGGTTTGATTGATGAAAATACCATTGCTGAGCTATTTGACTTGGAGACCCAGGAAGAATGACAGTTCTCCCATAATACTCATCTCAAACTGTCCCTGCATTAACTTAGAGAATTTCTCACGGAGTTTGGGGTTAGTTGACCCAAAGATGATATCGTCAACATAGATTGGAACTAACAAAGTATGTTCCCCCTTAATAAATTTAAATAACGTTTTATCCACTAAACCGATCTGAAACTCGTGGTTCAGAAGAAATTGAGACAGAGTATCATACCATGCTCTTGGAGCTTGTTTCAGTCCATATATTGCTTTATTCAGTAGGTATACATGATCTGGAAACGAGTGGTTTTGAAATCCAGGAGGTTGCTCAATGTAGACTTCCTTCTGAAGTATACCATTTAGAAATGCACTCTTTACGTCCATTTGATATACTTTGAAGTCTTTAAAAGCAGCAAATGCGAGAAAAATTCGGATGGCTTCAAGTCTGGCGACTGGTGCAAAAGATTCATCGAAGTCGATTCCTTCTTCTTGTCTGAAGCCTTGTGCCACCAGTCTAGCCTTGTTTCTAATCACCACACCATCTGCGTCTAGCTTGTTTCTGAAAATCCATCTGGTTCAAATAACAGGCAGACCACTTGGCCTGGGGATTAATCTCCAGACTTGATTTTGTTCAAATTGGTTAAGTTCTTCTTGCATGGCCTCTATCCAGTTATACTCAGTCAAAGCTTCATTTATCTGTTTGGGTTCCAGATTAGATATAAAAGCGGCGTGAGTGAATTCATCCATCATCTGTCCTCTGGTTCTTATGGGTGAGGAAGGACTTCCAATCACTAGATCAGGTGGATGCCTCTTTGTCCATCGATAGCTTGATTCTGGAATATCTGGTCCAGATGGATTAGTAGTTGTGACATTGTCAGCATCTGCCTTAATATTAGAGTTCAAAACCTCCGGATCGGCTCGATCTGGAAGAACTTCAATGCCTTGATCCGGTCTATCTGATACATCAGGTTCCGGTGGATTGTCTCTTGATCTATTAGCTACAATCTCATCATCACTGTTAGCTTCGAGATGGATATTCTCCATCTGATTTTGAATTAATTCCTTGTTGCCCTTAATACACAAGGACTCATCAAACACTACATGAACTGATTCTTCTACAGTCAAGATTCGATTATTGAAGATACGAAAAGCTTTACTAATAGATGAATATCCTAGGAATATTCCATTATCTGACTTAGCTTCGAAGGCTGTAAGATGATTCTTACCATTATTGTGAACGAAACATTTGCAACCAAATACATGAAAGTGAGAGAGAGACGGTCTGTTACCTGTCCATACTTCATATGGTGTTAGATTTAACTTTTTGTTAATCATGGATCGATTTTGAGTATAGCATGCCGTATTTACAGCCTCTGCCCAGAACTTTTGGGAAATTTCAGAATCTGCAAGCATTGTCCTTGCTGCCTCCTTAAGCGTTCTGTTCCTTCGTTCTGCAACTCCATTTTGTTGAGGAGTTCGAGCGGCTGAGAATTCATGCTTAATTCCTTGGTTTTCTAGAAAGGATTCAAGATTCTGATTTGAGAATTCAGTGCCTTTGTCACTTCGAATTCTATCTATACTAGATGATCTCTCATTCTGAGCGCGCTTCAGCAGCTTGATCAACTTCGGACCGGTCTGATCTTTACTGCTCAAAAATATAGTCCATGTAAAACGTGAGTAATCATCAATAACAACAAGAGTATACCACATTCCCCCTAAACTTGTTATTGGTATAGGACCAAACAAGTCCATATGTAATAGTTCTAAGCAACGTGATGAGGATTTGACATTCTTGTTTTTGAAGGATGATCTGATCTGTATGCCCCTTTGGCAAGCTTCACAGATCTTATCCTTGGCAAAGTCGATCTTGGGCATTGGGCAGACCGACAACTAAATCATGTTTACACATGCTAGATATAGTCTTAAAGTTGAGATGATTCAAGCGTTTATGCCATAGCCAGTGTTTATTATCATTATTCGCGATGAAGCAAGTAGGATTATCAGGTTGTGCGAAATTCCAGTTAATCTTATAAGTATTTCCAGTTCTGATTCTGTGGGGTCTTCCCACCTTAACAGTGATTACTAAACATAAAAAGGATTAATCATGCATTGATAACATCTTAAGGATTCGGTTGTTACATGAGCTAACAGGATTACAGGCCAAAAAGTTACAAAACTTCAAAATAATTCATTACATTCCAAAAGAATGTCATTTAGATTTACACTACTCCTAGAGTAGATACTAATCATAACTTGAAATCCTAAACGTTCCTGAGTCCCTCGTAGCTCACTGCCTCAACCCGACCCTTAGTCCTTTCATCCAAAAGCGTACCTACAGGGACAACACATCATGAGCATATACAATTTCACTTAACAACATATAAACATTATAGTAAATGCATGAAATCTTAGTTAAGTAAGTATGCTGGTTATTCATTAACTTCTTATTGTTGTCCCTGATTCATAATCATGCATATGGGGCACCTTACCCCGTGGCACCTTACCACAATAACATCGCATGGCCTCTTACCATGTGGGGCACCTTACCCCGTGGCACCTTACCACAATAACATCGCATGGCTACTTACCATGTGGGGCACCTTACCCCGTGGCACCTTACCACAATAACATCGCATGGCTACTTACCATGTGGGGCACCTTACCCCGTGGCACCTTACCACAATAACATCGTCATATAGACATCGTTTACACATCATCATATAAACATTGTATACACATTATCATATAAACATCGCATAAACATCATGATTTCATCGTATACATATTCATGCTATAAATGCATAGTCATAGCGTAAGGATGTATTTTACCGTCCGATGCCCGTACGTCTCTTACGTACCTTTTCAAAAAGAGGAGGAGTCAACAGACCTATCTCCTTGATTGTGCCGGTACCTGGGGTGGCTCTACACAATCACATAATACAATATTAGGCACCTCATATTAATCCGGAAACAAAACTTAAATCAAAACCACATAAATCCTTAAACATCATCTCGCGATCGATCGTCCAAGAGCCCCGATCGATCGCGAGATGCTACTGCCTCGCATACCAAAAAAATTTAATCCGCGATCGATCGCCTCAAAATTGGCGATCGATCGCCACAACTCACTGGAACGTAGCGATCGATCTTGCCTTCTTGGCGATCGATCGCCAACCCTGTTCCTTTGAGCGATTTTCCAGAATTACTTGGCACAGTTAATCATACCCTTAAAACTAACATGTAAGACATAATACATGCCAAAGCCAACATGCTAGTAGTTGCACTACACTACCCTGAGTGTATCCAATTCGAATTTACGCCTTAAACATGAGTCCACATGCATAAACGTCGACCACTTATACAAGCACCGGGTCAACTTTTCTGGAAACAGGGCATCACACTTCTACCCAGATTTTCGAGTACTACTTTTTATAGCAACGATTCTCACATATAAACCATACAACATGTTCCAACATATATGCTAGGGGCTTCATAAAACATCTATGTAAGCACGCAAATTCAAGTTTTCATAAAACTTAAGCTAGCATGCATCCTAACATCCTCATAAACTTTGAGTTCATCCAACTTACAGAAAAACAGGGCATCCCATCATAACCCAGATTTTCGAACACCTAGTTTCCAAGTCGGAAATCTAACACATAAAGCATGCAAGTTACTTAACAAGACATGCTAGAAGCTTCATAAATATCATATAAAAGTACTCATAACAAGAGTTCATCAAACCCTACACTATCATACCAAATATACTACAAAGAAAACATGTGCTAGAACTCTGAAATCTGGGAAAAGAATGACTCCTCACCACTTTTGGGCACGACTTTCCTTCAAGAAAAAGAACAATAAAACGTGATCCTCTTCTTCCTACTTGCTGTCTGAGTGTTTTTAGAGGGTTTGGAGAGAAGGAGGAGAATTTGGAGGAGATGGAGTGAGTAAAGAAGATGGACCAAAAGTCCTCCCTGGCCACTCTGCTTTTCCGAAAATAAGGGTAGAGGTATGGGTTGTGGCCAAGTGGGGGGAAAGGGTGGTTGCATGTAGGGCGCTTTTGTGGTGTTTAATTGTATCCCGGTATTTCTTATGATGTATAAAAATGATTTCCCTTGATATTTCACAATTGCACTACATCATCACAACAATTAAAAACCCGTAACATGCAACCTAAACCATATCATCATATCATAATTATAACCCCCCATTTAAAATACCATGTCCCTCTTAAATACATCATAATTCATCATCGTAGCACATAATAAAAACATTTCGGGGGTATTACATTACTCCCCTACTTATAAGATTTCGTCCTCGAAATCCACATGCATCATCATAACGGAACTAAACATAAATACATACCAGAGAATAGTTCCGGATAGTGCTGCACCATATGTCGTTCCGTCTCCCATGTAGCCTCCTCGACACCCCGACGATCCCACTGAACTTTGACCATCGGTATAACTTTGCTCCGTAGTCTGCGATCCTTCCGATCCAGAATTCTGATTGGTCGTTCTTCGTAGGACATATCTGAGTCTAACTGAACTTCTGTAGGCTGTAAGACATGAGACGGATCTGGCTCATACTTCCGTAACATAGAGACATGGAAAACATCGTGTATGCCAGATAAAGATGGCGGTAGAGCCAAACGATATGCCAAAGTACCGATACGCTGCAAAATTTCATATGGCCCAACATACCTCGGAGATAACTTCCCCCGCATCCCAAAACGAACCACGCCCCTGAAGGGCGAGATCTTTAAGAAGACCCTGTCTCCTAACTGGAATTCTAGTGGTCGTCGCCGCTTATTGGCATAGGCCGCTTGCCTATCTTGGGCCGCTTTCATCTTCTGGCGTATCAACTTTATCTTACCTTCCATATCTCTGATCATATCCGGTCCTCCGACCGCTTTGCTGGTCAAGTCCTCCCAATACAGTGGTGATCTACATCGTCGTCCATAGAGAGCTTCAAAAGGGGCCATTTGAATGCTCGCCTGATAACTGTTATTATAGGAGAACTCCACCAGCGGTACTGAATCCTGCCACGGAGTATCAAACTCCATAATGCACGCCCTCAACATGTCTTCGAGCGTCTGAATGGTACGCTCTGTTTGGCCGTCTGTCTGAGGGTGATAGGCCGTACTCAGTCTCACCTCTGTACCCAAAGCTGTCTGGAGACCCTCCCAGAAATGTGAAGTGAACCTCGGGTCCCTGTCAGACACTACCGAGACTGGAATACCATGCAACCTTACCACATCCCTTATATACATCTGGGCCATCTTCAAGTACGTATATGACATACTGTAAGGGATGAAATGAGCCGTCTTCGTCAGCCTATCCACGATCACCCAGATCGCATCAAATCCTGAGGCCGTCCTCGGTAAGTGGGTCACAAAATCCATAGATATATGCTCCCACTTCCATTCAGGCACCTCTAAGCTCTTCAGCTCTCCACCAGGCCTCTGCCTCTCTGCCTTTACCTGCTGGCAGATCAAACATTTTTTAACAAAAATGATTACCTCACGCTTCATGCGTCTCCACCAGAATTGATCGCATAGATCTTTGTACATCTTCTTTCCCCCTGGGTGGATACTGAACCGACTACTGTGAGCTCGCTCCAATATTCCTCTACGTAGTTCTGGTGTATCTGGGACTACCCATCGGTTGCCCAGTCTCAAAGAATCATCCTCAGCCACTCTGAACTTGGATGGCTGACCCTGATGTACCAATGACGTCCACCTCTGAACTTCACTATCCGACTTCTGGGCCTTCCTGATTGCCTCAAATATGTCTGGCTCTGCCAAAAGGGTCGACACTCGCACAGGTGACGTGTCTACATCGAAATCATAGCCCAGATGGCAATAAGAAGTCATCAAGGCCGACAAACACATGACATCCTCTGCAGTACTCTTCACCTTCCGACTTAAGGCGTCTGCTATCAAGTTTGCTTTACCTGGATGGTACTCAATTTCACAATCATAGTCTTTGAGTAAGTCCATCCACCTTCTTTGCCTCATATTCAACTCTGCCTGAGTAAATAAGAACTTCAGGCTCTTATGGTCCGTATATATAGTGAAGGACGTGCCATACAAGTAATGCCTCCAGATCTTCAAGGCAAATATGATGGCCGCCAGTTCCAAATCATGCACTGGATACCTAGCCTCGTGTGGCTTCAGCTGCCTCGATGCATAAGCCACTACATGCTTATCTTGCATTAACACACAGCCCAAACCCTGCAGTGACGCATCCGTATACAAGGCAAATCTCTTATTCTCAGTCGGAATCACTAAAACAGGTGCTGTAGTCAAGCGACGCTTCAGCTCTTGAAAACCTTCTTCACAAGCCTCAGACCAATAGAAGGGGACTCCTTTCTGAGTCAGCTGCGTCAGGGGTTTGGCAATTTTTGAGAAACCTTCGACGAAACGTCGGTAATAACCTGCCAAACCAAGGAAGCTCCGTATTTCTGGTACAGAAGTGGGTGCAACCCACTCCATCACAGCTTCGATCTTCCTGGGATCCACAGATATCCCCTGGCTAGATATGACATGGCCTAAGAATACCACGCTGTCCAACCAGAACTCGCACTTACTAAGCTTTGCATACAACTGATGGTCCCTAAGGATCTGAAGTACCGTCCTCAAGTGCCTTACGTGCTCTTCTTCAGTCCGTGAGTAAATAAGTATGTCGTCAATGAAGACTATGACGAACTGATCCAAATACGGCTGGAATACCCTGTTCATCAAACTCATGAAGACAGCTGGGGCATTCGTCACTCCAAAAGGCATAACCAGGAATTCATAGTGCCCATATCTTGTCCTGAAAGCCGTCTTTTGAACATCGTCTTCTCTTACTCGAATCTGATGGTACCCCGACCTCAGATGGATCTTACTGTAGAGCCTCGTACCCTGCAACTGATCAAACAAGTCATCGATTCTCGGAAGTGGATACTTGTTCTTGACTGTGGCCTTATTCAGTTGCCTATAGTCAATGCATAGGCGCATCGATCCATCTTTCTTCTTAACAAATAAGACAGGCGCACCCCATGGCGATACGCTAGGGCGTATGTAGCCCTTGTCAAGGAGCTCCTGCAATTGCATCTTCAACTCTCTTAACTCAGCTGGTGCCATCCTATATGGGGCACGAGAAATTGCAGACGTCCCTGGTAGTAGCTCAATCCCAAACTCGACCTCTCTCGTCGGTGGGAATCCGGGAATCTCCTCCGGAAAGACATCAGCAAACTCTGCCACTACGGGCACATCCTCAACCTTTAACTCCTTCTTCTTTTCCGTCACATCAATAGCATAAATAAGATATCCTGAATGACCTTGTTCCAATAACTGTGCCATCTTGACAGCCGATACCAACGGAATCTTTGGGCGAGAACCATCCCCAAAGAATGTCCACTGGACTCCCACATCAGATCTGAATCGGACAGTCCTTTGCCTACAGTTAACGACTGCCTGATACTTGTTCAGAACATCGATGCCCACAATGCAATCGAAGTCTGTCATTCCTAGCACAATCAAATCTGATCTTAACTCATTATCCTCAAAATAAATGAGGCCATCATAGATAATCTGATCCGTAACCAAACTTCTTCCTGCGGGGGTCGAGACTAAAAGAGGCATGGGCGACGGAGAAGTGCATATGTGGTGCCTTTCAACAAAACTCGTCGACACAAAAGAGTGTGACGCACCTGTGTCTATCAATATAAGAGCAGGATGCGTAAATAAAAGACACGTACCCGCTATCACCTCCTCTGGAGCCGCTGTAGCCTGCTCCCTTGTCAATGCATACACCTGACCCTGAGGTGGCCCCGTGGGCTGACCTCCATACTGCCTCGGTGCGAAAGGTGGTCTGTGCGGTGCTGTTCTGTCCGCAGGTCTCCCCGCAGAGTTCTGTTGTCTTCCCCTGTTGGGACACTGTCGAGCGAAGTGGCCTCTGTCGCCACAGACATAGCAGCCAACGCAGTCCTTTGCCAAATGTGATAGTCCACATATAGTGCACTGAGCTCTTCCAGATCTATCTCCCTGAGGCTGTCCTCTCCCAGATGGAGTGTCATTCCTACCCTTCCCTTTCCATCGATTCTCGGGCCTCTTGCCACTGAATCTCGATGCTGACGTGTTCCCCCTAGGCTTAAACTGATCACCCCTGGGCTTCAAGTGGTCAGAAGTAGATTTCGGAGGGGGTGCTGGAGGTGGCACTGCATCAGGATATGCACCAACTCCCAACTCAGCTAACTCAGCTCGTGAGAGTGCATCATCAAAACAAGCAGGGCCATAAGTGATCACCCTGTCATACAGTTCAGGCCTCAAGCCCTTCATGAAGTTCCGCATCTTCGCTTGAGTGCTTGCAGCAATGTGTGGCACATAACGTAGCAAGGAGCAGTAATGCAAAGCATAATCAGATACAGGCATGGTACCTTGTCTTAAACTGGTAAACTCATCCTCTTTGGCCTGTCTTGCAGCGGCTGAGAAATAGCGGTTCAGAAACCGCGTTCGGAACATCTTCCAATTCACCTCTTGTCCCTGAGCCTCTTGCTCAATCACTGTGGTTTTCCACCACATCAGTGCTTTTTTGGATAGCTGAAATTCTGCTAACCGGATCCAGGCCGTCTTTGCACAGGGCGCTGCCACAAATATCTGTTCGATCCTCTCTATCCATTCCTCTGCTTTCTCCCCTGATTCAGTTCCCTCGAACATCGGAGGCCGATACATCATAAACTGAGCCAAGCTCAATTCCCCAGGTAGCAACTGCTGTTCAGAGGGTTCCTCACCCAAGGCTGGGGGTGGCAATGGATTCGTACGCCCAGCACTTGCGTTTACACTAATGGCGTCTCCCACTTCTATATTTGCTGCCATGCTGCAACACAAGGGTTAATAACAACACCAAAAGCAGTTCATAAAGTACATCGTTAGATAATTAAACATGTTAGCATAACTTAGAAACTTCATATGCAACATACATATAAAACATGTTCAAAAGTAAGCACCTAGTCAACTTATCGCTAAGGCTACCCTTCACTCATTCCCGAGTTATCTAACCACTGCTCTGATACCACTAATGTGGGGTCTTCCCACCTTAACAGTGATTACTAAACATAAAAAGGATTAATCATGCATTGATAACGTCTTAAGGATTCGGTTGTTACATGAGCTAACAGGATTACAGGCCAAAAAGTTACAAAACTTCAAAATAATTCATTACATTCCAAAAGAATGTCATTTAGATTTACACTACTCCTAGAGTAGATACTAATCATAACTTGAAATCCTAAACGTTCCTGAGTCCCTCGTAGCTCACTGCCTCAACCCGACCCTTAGTCCTTTCATCCAAAAGCGTACCTACAGGGACAACACATCATGAGCATATACAATTTCACTTAACAACATATAAACATTATAGTAAATGCATGAAATCTTAGTTAAGTAAGTATGCTGGTTATTCATTAACTTCTTATTGTTGTCCCTGATTCATAATCATGCATATGGGGCACCTTACCCCGTGGCACCTTACCACAATAACATCGCATGGCCTCTTACCATGTGGGGCACCTTACCCCGTGGCACCTTACCACAATAACATCGCATGGCTACTTACCATGTGGGGCACCTTACCCCGTGGCACCTTACCACAATAACATCGCATGGCTACTTACCATGTGGGGCACCTTACCCCGTGGCACCTTACCACAATAACATCGTCATATAGACATCGTTTACACATCATCATATAAACATTGTATACACATTATCATATAAACATCGCATAAACATCATGATTTCATCGTATACATATTCATGCTATAAATGCATAGTCATAGCGTAAGGATGTATTTTACCGTCCGATGCCCGTACGTCTCTTACGTACCTTTTCAAAAAGAGGAGGAGTCAACAGACCTATCTCCTTGATTGTGCCGGTACCTGGGGTGGCTCTACACAATCACATAATACAATATTAGGCACCTCATATTAATCCGGAAACAAAACTTAAATCAAAACCACATAAATCCTTAAACATCATCTCGCGATCGATCGTCCAAGAGCCCCGATCGATCGCGAGATGCTACTGCCTCGCATACCAAAAAAATTTAATCCGCGATCGATCGCCTCAAAATTGGCGATCGATCGCCACAACTCACTGGAACGTAGCGATCGATCTTGCCTTCTTGGCGATCGATCGCCAACCCTGTTCCTTTGAGCGATTTTCCAGAATTACTTGGCACAGTTAATCATACCCTTAAAACTAACATGTAAGACATAATACATGCCAAAGCCAACATGCTAGTAGTTGCACTACACTACCCTGAGTGTATCCAATTCGAATTTACGCCTTAAACATGAGTCCACATGCATAAACGTCGACCACTTATACAAGCACCGGGTCAACTTTTCTGGAAACAGGGCATCACACTTCTACCCAGATTTTCGAGTACTACTTTTTATAGCAACGATTCTCACATATAAACCATACAACATGTTCCAACATATATGCTAGGGGCTTCATAAAACATCTATGTAAGCACGCAAATTCAAGTTTTCATAAAACTTAAGCTAGCATGCATCCTAACATCCTCATAAACTTTGAGTTCATCCAACTTACAGAAAAACAGGGCATCCCATCATAACCCAGATTTTCGAACACCTAGTTTCCAAGTCGGAAATCTAACACATAAAGCATGCAAGTTACTTAACAAGACATGCTAGAAGCTTCATAAATATCATATAAAAGTACTCATAACAAGAGTTCATCAAACCCTACACTATCATACCAAATATACTACAAAGAAAACATGTGCTAGAACTCTGAAATCTGGGAAAAGAATGACTCCTCACCACTTTTGGGCACGACTTTCCTTCAAGAAAAAGAACAATAAAACGTGATCCTCTTCTTCCTACTTGCTGTCTGAGTGTTTTTAGAGGGTTTGGAGAGAAGGAGGAGAATTTGGAGGAGATGGAGTGAGTAAAGAAGATGGACCAAAAGTCCTCCCTGGCCACTCTGCTTTTCCGAAAATAAGGGTAGAGGTATGGGTTGTGGCCAAGTGGGGGGAAAGGGTGGTTGCATGTAGGGCGCTTTTGTGGTGTTTAATTGTATCCCGGTATTTCTTATGATGTATAAAAATGATTTCCCTTGATATTTCACAATTGCACTACATCATCACAACAATTAAAAACCCGTAACATGCAACCTAAACCATATCATCATATCATAATTATAACCCCCCATTTAAAATACCATGTCCCTCTTAAATACATCATAATTCATCATCGTAGCACATAATCATATAACATTTCGGGGGTATTACAGATTCCTACAAGCATGGTCATACCGTCTGATGTTTTGACAGTGCAGGTGTGTTCGTGAAATTCTACAGCATAACCATTATCACATAATTGACTTATGCTAATCAGATTATAGCATAGATTTTCAACTAATAGCACATCATTGATAATGATATTACCATGG
Organism: Haberlea rhodopensis; assembly: GCA_907163345.1. NCBI lineage: Eukaryota > Viridiplantae > Streptophyta > Magnoliopsida > Lamiales > Gesneriaceae > Haberlea > Haberlea rhodopensis. The sequence goes on along the minus strand of CAJQUN010000004.1, from coordinate 19,460,523 downwards.
ACAATCTTACCCTTGCCCACGGTCTTACCCATTGAGTTATCCCCGAAGGTAATCTTTGGACCAGCACATTCTGTGATTTCAGACAACAGCTCGATGTTTCCTGTCATGTGTCGAGAACACCCATTGTCTAAGTACCAGTCCGACACTTGTTTCTTCAGTACCTGTCATCAAACATAATTATTGTTGGTACCCAATCCTACTTGGGTCCAGAACGGATTAGCCCTTTGGGAACCCACACCTGAATCAGCTTTAATGGCTTGTGTGTGTCTGGTGTGATGTGTGCTGATCTGTTTTGATGTTGTGTGTGATGATGTGTGCGATATGGAAGCCTTTGATTCTTATAAGGTAATCTATATCTTCGTTGAACTGGTTGTGAGTTATGGTAGTTGGATGGTCTTCCTTGCCTTAGATCTTGCACCTTTGGGTTTGGTCTGATAGGCACAAAGCTTCCTGGTGCCTTTTCCTTGGCTTGGTTAACGTACCCAATCCCTTTTCTCAAACCTTGATCCCCGAAGGAGACTCCCGTTTGAATTGTAAGCACTTCAGATTCATATATTGTGCTAGATCTAACAAATGTCATTTGTTTGATTTTGTTCTTTTCAAGCAACAACTCAGATTTATCTTTGGTGCATTCATTGATGCCAAATCCTATGCCAGTGCTGTCACCGACACTTCTTTGTACCTCTTGCAATTCTTCCAATGATGCTCTTGATTTTGTCCATGTTTTGAAAATGTGAGAAAGTTTGGCATTTTGTGTGCTAATTCTCTTATTTTCTTCATGGAGCTGTTCGTAAGAGATTTTCAGCTTATTCAGCTCGATCTTTAGATTACTGCATTCACCTAGCTCAGAGCAGCTTGGTTGATATGCTCATCTGTTTGATCTTTGGCTTTAGCTTTAGTTTTCTCAAGTGATTCAGCTAATATTCTATAATCATTAGCCATGTCTTGCAGTGCAGACATGAGCTCTTCTCGTGTGAAATCATTTGAGTCAAGATCGAATACCTCGTCCATTTGACTCATTTCTTCGTCTGCCATTAGGCATTGGATTTCCTCTTCGATTTCACTTGATGAACATTCTGAGCTTTCTGATTCTGAGTCAGTCTGAGCCCACTTGCTGTTACCTTTCTCTGCTACCAGAACTTTTTGGGACTTCCCTGATGATTTTTATGATCTTTGTAATGCTTCTTTTTCTTGTCATCACGATGCCTTTCTTTTCTTTCATCTTTCTTCGGTCTGGTGCAGTCTGCAATAAAGTGTCAGGTCTTACCACAATTGTAGCAAGCCTGATCGTTAACAGCATCGTCTTTTCTCGATTTATAGTGATGAGAAGGTTTGAAATTCCGTTTGTTCTTAGACATGAATTTACCAAATTTCTTGATAAATAATGACATAGCATCATTACTTATCTGTTCGATAGATCGGTCTGTTGAAGGGGTGGTTTGGTCTGGAATGGCTGCCAGTGCTTTGTTTGGTTGAGAGGTGAATGGCTCTGCTTCACCTCTGGTGATCAGTTCAAACTCATACACCTTAAGATCTGCGAACAGATCATGGAGTTCAACTTTGTTCAGGTCTTTAGACTCCCTAATTGCAATTGTCTTGACATCCCATTCTTTTGGAAATGCTCTCATTACCTTCAGAGCAATCTCTCTGTTAGAGTATTCCTTGCCCAGACCATTCAGTTCATTGATAATACCAGTGACTCTTTCATCAAACTCGTTTAGAGTTTCTCCAAGCTTCATTTTTATGCTCTCAAATCTTTGTAGAGCTACAATCAACTTGTTTTCCTTAGTCTGGTAGTTCCCTTCACATAGCTGTGCTATCTTCTCCCAAATTTCTTTGGCAGTTGAGCACATTTTGATCTTTGTGAGGGCCCAATCCTAATTATGTGATTAATGATCACACAATGATAATTATAGCGTAAACAGCAGAAGATTTGTTTAATATTTATTAACATGTGGCCCTAAAAATTTCGGCATGACCTCGTCGCACGAGAAACATACCACCGATACCAATAATCAAAATATATATAGATACCATCATTTTCATTTCCATCATCACAAATCAAACTATGAAACACATATCCATACTGAGCAAAATAAACTAAATATACATAAACTCCCTACACTTCAGGGACACACCCCTGGTACATATACGACTGGGATAAGAAGGAAAATAAACCTCTCAAGTGTGGCTCCCATGGATATACCTTCTCTAGGATCCTGACCACCTGTACTGCCTGCCATTGTCCACACACAAAGACAACAACAGCCCCCTTTGGGGGTGAGCAAAAGCCCAATATGGAATGATCATAGAATATACAACATGTATCTATAAAATGTGATATATGAGGTAATGCAATGCAATGCAATGTCATGTCGGTATCATATCGTATACCCATCCATAGGGTATCCAGACGGATGGACGTCGGCAAAGCGCCACCAACCCCAGGTCCTGACATCACATAATCATATAGGGATATCCAGACGGATGACATCAGCAAGGTGCCACCAATCCCCGTCTCAACAAATCATATCAATCAAAGGGGACCACGATTCCCTATGCATATCGGGCCATGTAATGCCAACATAGTATCGCAGTACCAATCCCCAATGACCGATATCAGAATCCAAGAAATATTAGGGTATTCAAGGATATAGCTCAACTTGTATGTCATGCATCGATGTATGTATAAAAACTGATGTATGTTAACAAAACATTTATTTTCATACATCGATGTGCAATTATGAATGCTATGAATGCCACATAATTTAAATAAAATCACGTAGCCAAATAATCTCACATAATTCACAGAAGTCAACAAATCATATATCAAATGATACAGATACCTGTCGTATGTTACCCGATCGCAACATACCTTTACTTCCCGCTCTCTTTTCTCAGTACTTGCACTCCGATAGAATTTTGATGTAGACTATTAATGAAATCTACACAATTCTAAATATTTATTCAATCTTCAAAATAAATGGTAAAATATTTACCTACATATTTCTCATACTTTCTTTCTATTTTCCAATACAAGAAAATATGGAATTGATTCATAGTTCCCCAACTGCTAGTCAATTTACATTATTATTATTATTTTTTAAGAGGAATAAACTCACTTCAACCATAATGGACTACTTGACACTTATGGCAAGTAAACACACTATTCTTACTTTTCATTTCATAAAAGTATAAGTATTCATTTAATCGTGGAATCTACTAGATTACAAAATTGAGTAATTAAAATCTTATAAGCTAATGAGTTTTCTGATTATTTTGTTTGTTTTATTCATACTCGTCCTTTGATCTATTTTACCAATATTTTAACATGAAAGCATCAGATTTCAGTACAACCATATTAGTCAAATTATCACAGAAGCAATTCTTCATCTACCATTCCTTGACATATCCTTAAAGAATCATCATTCAAAACAGGGAATATATATATATAAGTTCCACAATTTCTTCAATCATATAAAATTCCTTTATAAAACTATAAAACTATTAAAATTTGATTACCAACCAAGATAATCCAAATCCCATTATTGCACTCAGAAAACAATATAGATCGCGTTTTCGGCCCAATTGAAAAATCAGTAGGGATATACTTAACAGTAAGCTAGCAAATCAAGAATGAATTTTGAGCAGCTAATACACGGCTTTGTCCTTCGTAGTACAAGAGAATCACGATTCTCTCTCTTTTTCCCCCTTTCTCGTTTGCTGAGTGTGTGTATTGTATAGGTGTCACAATGGGTTTTAGAGAGAGACACGACATTACATTTGAATACACTTCCTCAGATGTCATTGGAGATATTCTCGGTCAAATGGGTTTTTTTTTAAATATATTATTATCTCATCTTTTGTTATTTATTTATTTATTTATTCTTTTATCTCTTCCATTTAGAAATCAGAAAGATGTGCATCGACATGCACCTCTTACTTATTTATTAGTAATATTTAAGCCCCACTATATGATTTTTCCTATTTTCTACCTATCATTATTTAAACTTTGATTTATCCACTTTATGCAAATGCAATCAATTTGTTGGTCATTATAATCTTACTGAACATGTTCTTGTCCAACGTCTTGAACATGATGTCTTTGGCTATGTTGTCTAGATTGACTCTCTTCCTTTCTTCATTTGTCCAGGTGGCCCTTTCTTTCTCGATCATCTGAGGTTCGCCACTTAGTCCTTCTAGTGCATGATTCACTTTTAATATTTCATTGGTCCGTCTGTTATGACGTACCATATAGCGTCATCCTGTGCTGCCAGGTGAGCTTGCATTCTGATTCTCCAATCATCATGATCTTCTTTTGAGAACATGGGAATCTTGTTGAATGATGCCATCAGTCCAAGTATCTTTGATGATTAAGACGACCTGCTCTGATACCAATTGTTAGGATCGGCCCGGAGTGTTTAGAGGAGGGGGGTGGGGTGAATGAACACTCCTTTAAAAAATAATCCTTATTTATTTCTCTCGGGTTAGTGAGTGAAATCTATTTCTTAATCAACTTCTGAACAGAACAGACCACTGAATATAAAAGTGCGGAACGGTCTGTTCTTGACTAGTAAGAATGGCTTGATGGCTTAGTAAGTGTAACTCAGTACGGAATGAGAATAGACATGATATGTTTCTGGAAGTTCGAAGGAGAATCCTTCTACGTCTCCCCTTCTTCCAATTAAGGAATGATTCACTAGAAGACTTTGAGTAATACAACTACTTGTACAACCCCGATTCAGCTGGATTTATCCCACTACCAGACTGAAACTCCTAGTTTCTCGATCTGCTCAGACACAAACTGTCTGACAGTTACAATAGAATCTCACTCTTCTATCTTAGTATAAATACAAGAGACAGAATGATTTGACTATGCACACAATGATCCTATGACGATCAAATATTACAGTATGCTGTGCTTATGAAAACTTTGAGCAGATTGGTACGATGAATATCTTTTAATAATTGTTCTGCTCGAGAATGTTTAGACTTGTAAGCTTGTGCTGTTATGTTTTCTTTTCGTTTCTTGATTTATCAGCCCTCCCTTTTGAGCTCTCTAGTTGCATCCTTATATAGTCGTTTATACCAACGACACTATTTCCTTTTCTGTGCAACTCTTGACTCTGTTCATTCTCTGAACAAGCTTCGGTCTAATTCTTTTAGGCACTTTCCCTTCTGGTCTGTGCTTTCGGCGTCTGTCAGATAGGCTCTCTTTTGTCTACTTACCTTTTAAGGTAATCTTCAGTCCTTGGTCTTTTTCAGCATTAAATGCATCATTAAATGCTTCAATAAATAGCCGTTAATGATTCGGACTGAAGAACGAAGCTTATTCAACCTTGTCTGCTCTGATCTGAGCTTCACTGAGCTGATTTCGTGCTTCGATCTGGTCAGACTGGTTTACATCGATCCGTTCTGATTTTGCGATAGACCATATCGGTGTGATTTGCTTTGACATGGTTTTACAGCTTAATCGCTCTGATCTGTTTTGTCATCTTTAAAATCCGGAACTAACACTGTTACCCTGGTTACTTTCCCACTTTAACTTGTTGTGTGCTTGTTATTGTTCTCCTTGTCTATACCTTGTGTTTTGACAGGAACTTGGTCCACACAATTACTTTGTGTATTGTGGGGACCATAAGGCGATGATGATGTCTGCTTGTGTGTTTTCCCTGCGTCTGAAGAGAAACCGGTATTGGGCCACGGTGGAGATTTGTTGGGTTTGTGGCCCAATTATTTAACCCCCATATTGTTAGCTCATTAACCCCTTATTTAACCTAAACTAATCCCCCCCCACTTTAACCCTAAGTCTGATTAGTAAAGGGATTAGAAAAGTGCCTCCTTCACTCTCCGAGAAAAGTCGGAGCAGCGCCTCTCACTCTGAATTTTCTTGAACCAGTTTGTGTGCCCCCTTTCTCCGTCTGAAACGACGCCTCTATCAATCCCCTAAAATCTAGAATCGTCTGCTTCCCTACTCCTCTCGTTTCAGTTCGTCTGCCTCCCAAATCTTCTCAACCATTTTGTGCCCGGTGGTTGTGTGGCTGAGAGGTTCGGGCGAGGAGTGTTGGTTGTGGCTTTGTGCTGTGCATTTTAGTGCTTTGTGCGCTTGGTGGGTACGGTTCTGGCGTGAGTGCTGTGGGTGCTTCGCTGGTGAGTGGTGGTTGCTAGCCGTGTGGTTTGGCTTCTGGCCGTGAGTGCAGTGTGCGCCATTGGGTGAGTGGTGGTCTGGCCCTGTGGTTTGGCTTCTGACCTTGAGTGTTGTGTGCGCTTCGGGGTGACTGGTGGTGTAAGTAATCCAACAAGCATAGCAACGCAGCGGAATAAAAAAAATTTGGATTACTAATACACCGGATCTATACAAAGGTTATCATATCGGATTAGGGATCAAAAGTCTCACCCTTGTAGCGTGTTTGAGCAGATTCCACGAAGCAGCACCACGTCCAACGCCTCCTTCGAGTCACTAGCAAAACTTATCTAGTTTTGCCTCAACGGTATCCACACGATCAAATCGGGTGAAGGGATAGCCTAAGAACAAGTTGCTAGACTCGTTCTTAAAAGGGAACAAGAAGAACACTCAATTCAAAATCGAATGATCGCCAGAAATACTCAATGATCTCGTCGGCTATGAAGAAAATCGAGAGAGCAAGAGAGATAGGCGGCCGTGAGCTTCCTTGGTGTAGGTTAGAATAATTTTTAATTGTTCCCCACAATTAATTAATACTCTTGTTAATAAAAGGCTTAATTAAAGTTCAATACTTTCTCAAAGTCTAATGGGCCCAAACCCATGATTTAATTAAGTTCTTTTAATCATTCAATTAAGACTCCTCTTAATCAATTAATTCATCCAATGAATTTAATTTCCCTTATCGATTTGATCTTTTGCGCGACCTGATAGGATCTTGTAATGTTGGCAGTGACATAAAATCTCATTTTATGTCGCAAGCAATGAGCGGTATCTAGCAACACATCAATGCTGCCCAAATTACAAGAATGTCAATGACTCGACATAACCTAGGAACCGTGATAATATTAATCATGTAACTTAATCCCTTTGTCCTTTGTGTTTAGATTGAACACGAGTCATGGAATAGTCATACTCATATATTCAATCTCTATTTCTTGATCCCCAAGTAGAACTAGAATAAACGAATAAGCTCGATATCTCATATCGACTCATTCGAGCATGGCCATGCATTTTAGTCTTACTTGATCAAGGGCCCAAACACTTCTCCTGTTATATAGGAGGGACAAATCCTATCTCGATCAATCAACATCCCTCTACATAATTCGTAGTGTATCCAATAGTCGCCTTTATAGTTTACCCTGTTACGGGTAACGTTTGACAATATCAAGATACATAACTCCTTGTGTTGGGACTCTGATGATCACAAGTCGTAAAGATTACATACATAATTATCACTATGAGAATTGCATATGACAATCATATAACTATCCATGTTGCATTCTCATGGTGGGTCTGTCCAGTACATTGTTCTCTAACATGTACCCATGTGTTGATTTGATATCTCATATCTGTGAACAATTCATCAATCAAAGCATACTAGTCTCAACGTATTATCATTATCCCGATTCATGATAATACTTGACTAGGGACAACTTTAAGAACAATATAATATTATTCTATGGACATTAACTTATATATCAATTCATATTGCACAGATATTCGAATAATATATACTAATGATTTGCCATTAATAAAATCATATTACATTGTATGTCATAAACAATCATCTAATGACTTGTGTTAGGGCATATCCCAACAAATCTCCCACTTGCACTAAGACCAATCAGACATATACCTAATGCCTAGAGATCTAGTATGACGATCATGCTTCTGCTGTGACAGTGGCTTCGTCAATGGGTCATATACATTATCATCTGTTGGTACTTTGCATATTTTAACATCTTCCCTTTCAACGATTTCTCGAATGAAATGAAAGCGCCGAAGTATGTGCTTGGATCTTTGGTGAGATCTAGGTTCCTTAGCCAATGCGATCGCTCCATTGTTGTCACAATAGAGTTCTATCGGATCTTTAATGCTAGGCACCACTCCAAGTTCAGAAATGAACTTCCTGATCCAAACAGCTTCCTTTGCTGCATCTGAGGCAGCAATGTACTCAGCTTCCGTTGTAGAATCGGCTACTGTCTCTTGCTTTGAACTCTTCCAGCTCACAACACCTCCATTTAGGCAATACACATCCAGATTGCGATCGATAATCATCTTTGTCGGTTTAGAAGCTTGCATCTGTGTAACCCATTACATTGAGCTCTTCCTCACCTCCATAAATCAAGAATGTATCATTAGTTCTTCTCAAGTACTTCAGGATATTCTTGACAGCAATCCAGTGACCTTCACCTGGATCAACTTGATATCTGCTCGTCATGCTCAAAGCATACGATACATCTGTTAGCATAAATGCCCTACAAGCCAAACGTTGGCCCAATGGGCTTTATATTAACCCTGGCCCAATTAGCTTATACAACTATAAATATGACATTTGTATCAGAAGGAAGAACGACCTAATCACTCTCAATCAATTCACGCTCTCTAAAAGTTCATACCAAACTAGCACTGGTGCTGAGCTTGTAGATCTGGTCATGTTGGTTGGACTCGAGGGTCACCGCTATCAGATTCACGTCGGTGAACGGTCATTCCTTTTCGTGCATTTATTCGATTTATGCATGTTAATATATGAATCAGGCGCGATCGACCGTCCCCGGGTCAGATCTGTTTATTGTACTATTTCCGCTGCGTTTGGATCTGGCGCCGGGGTACGGAAACCCAACAGTGGTATCAGAGCCAGGTTGCGCTTTGATTCATGTATTCAATAATTAAATTTATTAGATCGTTTCCAACAATTACTAATTGTGTTTGGATTTTCAAAATTATGGAGTATGGAAAAATATAGAAATTTGGAATAAAAGAAGTGTTAAATCCAACCCAAATTTTGTCCACCGGAAAGTGTTTCCGGCGGCTACTGTTCATCGCGCGGCTAACGGAGGGGGGCGGCGGCACGGCTGAGAAATTGTTCTCGCTGTCGTCTGCACCGCCAATGATGTTGATTTCCGGCGGCTATCAAAGCAGGGTCAAAACTTCACGGTTGGTGCTTCAAGTCGCTGCCTTTAACACCCGGGACCATCTCAGACGAAAACCGCAACACATGATTTCGACCCACACGATAACTGTTGTCGTGCGAAGGAGGCGAGGTGTGCGGCGGATATGGCGAGGCAATGGTGGCGGCGGCTGCAAGATGTAGGGTTTGTGAAACCCTAGTTTGCTTTAAGGAGAAGATGAACAGTAATCTGCGAAAATTAAAAATTAAAAATAAAAAATAAAAAATAATATTTTAAATCCGAAAATATGATATTTTTGGGTTGAATATGTTTGTTAATTTTGGATTCAAATTGTTTGGAGTCCATAAATTAGTTTGGGTAATTTTAGATGTTTTTTCGGATATTATTTTTGAAACAATAAATCATAACTTAATCAATTAAAAATATGATTTTTAATTTATTAAATGTAAAATGGAGATTTTACAATTAGTTGAAAATTTAGTTAATTGGAAATTGAATGAAAATGTTTCATTTAATTTGTTAATTTTATTTTTTGGCTAATATTATGATTTGAGGTAAAATAGTGATTTTACCAAGTATTTGAAATTTAATTAATTAGAAATTAAATGAAAGTGTTTCATTTAGTTTGTTAATTTTATTTTCGATTAATATGATTTAAAGGTAAAATAGAGATTTTACCAATTAATTGAAATTTAATTAATTAGAAATTAAATAAAATGGTTTTATTTAATTTGTTAATTTATTTCAATTAATGATGCGATTAGTGAGAAACGATAGAATAAATTAATTATTGTACTCTAATTACATGTGATGTAATTAGTACAATTACATATGATGTAATTGTTTAGTTTAATGTTTAATTACATATGTTGTGATTGCATGATGGATGATTACGAGCCTTGACCAATGTGTTTAGGTGAATGTTTAGGTTTTTATTGTTTCATTATAATTGTGATTTTGGTTTTCAGGCCTGCGAGCCTGCTCTCTCTATTTTCTGATGTATCCCACCCCGGATTTGTATCCCTATTCTCTTGTTTGCACGATTTAAATGTAAAAATTTTAGAATTAGTGGGAGATCGAGATTGAAGATGGAGCATCGAGAATCAAGACTTGTATAATGGAAGCAAAAATGTAATAGGATTGCATTACATACCTGCATCACCTTAGACAGACTTGTGATCCACGTATGGCTCACGTGGATCAATTAGGAAAAGGCCGTAATCGTCCATATTTATTTTTATTATGCATATGATGTATGATAAATGTTTGTTTGTATGTTTTATTAGTACATATGACTGCATGAATAAAACATAGTTGCATGAATCCGGCAAACAAACAAACAAGTACTGGATGAGATTTAAAAATTGTTAAATCCCTCTTTTGAATATGATTCAAAATTTTTAATATCAAATTGTAAAGGGAGCTCAAAGGAGTTTGTTGCTTCCTGTCTTCCATCAACAGTTAATCCATGAGACGCTACTTGTGTCAGGTGTCTTGTCTCACCCTCGTGGGGGGCATCTGGCATGGGAAAGCTGTGTGTTTAACTGCCACTTAGTTATGGATAGGGTTATGTTAACCTTTAATATTACTCACCCTCGTGGGGTCTTATTGGCAAACATATCATCCGTGGGATGGGTTAGTTTGACGTGAGAAGGCATAATTGGCCTGCCTCCGTAGGGTTATGTCAATCACGAGACGAATATCTTGGGGGTTGCATATGATGCAATTGTGAGCTACCTTTAGTATCATGAGGTCGGCTGGACCCTCGCCCGGGGCTATCATGAGCTAGTTGGACTCCAAGCCCACTAAGAAAATACGATTTTCCGTTCATTTGTCATGAGGGTGACGAATTCGAAAAATTTAGTGGGAGCATTCAATAACTAAAGTCCATAGTTTTTGAATTAATTAATAATCAAACGGTTTGCATGTATTTTCTGTTTATTCTCAGTATTGTGATTGCCGTGAATCCGATTGCATCAATTCTCGATACAAACAAAAGTAACCGCACCAAATTATTCTAATTGACTATTAATGTTAAAATAATGCTTGCTTCTAAAAGATTGCTATATACCCTTGGTGGGAGCCTCTTGTTGAAGTGTCTCCCGGTTCGTCTCATGAAGAGATTGCCACACTTGAGAAGTGATGGGACGATGATCTCTAGACTATGTGATATATGATAGCATCAATGTCACCAATGAGTTTCAACACAGATATGAGAAATTCGTTCACATTGCTGATATTTTCCAACACCTACAAATGTTGTTTGGTGAACGGACGCGATTACTGAAACTCGCGATTTCAAAAGAGCTATTTTCGTTTCACATGCGAGATGGGGCTTCGGTCTATGAGCATGGTGTAAGAAAAATATCTCTTGTTGAGAAATTGGAAAATCTGAATGTGACAAATCCTCATTAACTGGCTATAGATTTGATCTTATAGTCAAAATGTTGGAAACTCATGAGTCCTTGATTCAAAAGGAGAAACGTGTTCTTCTTGTCGAATCTTCTACCAATGGTAGGAAGAGTTCAAGGATAAAGAAGAGGAAGGAAAATGGTTCCCAACCTCAAAAGATGAAAAAGGATATAGTACCAACTAAGAAAGGAGAGGCATCTATGTTTTCACTGCTGGTCACTGGCGCAAAATTGTGAGGAATACCTAGACTAGAAGCGTTCTAAAAAGGGTATGTTTTATATTAAAATTAAATGTTTCTATTGGTTCTACTTCTTTGGTATATGATGCCAGTTGTGCTCGCATTTTTGTAAAGAGTTGCATGATGTGAAGAAGTAGAGAGCCCTGGGAAGGTGAAACCTACCTGAGGCTAAGCATTGTAGCAATAGTTGTTGCAAATGCTGTTTGAAACATTTATTTAATATAAAATCTTGAACTGGTTAGGAACTGGTTTGAGCAATTATTTATTTGTTCTAGATTTAATCATGAACATTGTTCCTATTTTGATAGAGAATGATATTCTTTTAAATATGCGAATGTGATTTGCAGTATTTTTAAGAATGCATGTTTTATTGAATCTGGTGAACTTATGAATGATTAGTATGATTATATTCAAAGAATATAAAAAGAATGATAACTTAAATCCAACTTAAATTTAGCATGTGCTGAATGTCCATTGAATTTGATTCATATGGACGTATGTGGAGCACTAAATGTTAGTGCAAGATGATGTTGAGTTATCTTAAAGAGAATGTTATTCTCTCTGAGTAACTCTCTAAAGTTACATATTTGTTGAATATAATTCATACCTGTTAGGATCGGTCCGGAGTGTTAGAGGGGGGGGGGGGGTGAATGAACACTCCTTATAAAATTTATCCCTTGTGAATTCTTTCGGATTAGTGAAAGAAATCTGTTACTTAATCAACTCTTTGAACAGAACAGACCACTAAAAAGGTAAGTGCGGAAACGGTCTGCTCTTGTAAAAGTAAGAACGGCTCGATGGCTAAGTGCAGAAGGATAAAACACAGGATATGTTTCTGGAAGTTCGAAGGTGGTGTAATCCTTCTACGTCTCCCCTTCTTCCAATTAAGGAATGTTTATACTAGAAGACTTTGATTTATACAATCCTGTTGTACAAACCCGATTCAGGCTGGATTTACCTCACTACTAGTCTGAAACTCCTAGTCACTCAACCTGCTCAGACACACTCTGTCTGACAGTTACAATAAGTTGCTCACTTCTATTTTTCAATACACAATGCGCACAGTGATCCTACAATGATCAAATGTTACAAAGTAATCGCGCTTAAATAAATAACTTCAGCTCGAAAGCTTCTGAACTTTGTAAGCGTGTGCAGTTGCTTTCTTGTGTGTTTTTCAATTGATCAGCGTGAGTTGGAATCAAGAGTCTGTGTCTTCCTTTTGTTGCATCCTTTTATAGTTGATGGTAGCAACGGCATTGTTTCCCTTTATGTGCGACTTTGACTCTTTTTAAACTCTGAGAAAGCTACAGTCTTCTTCTTCCGGACACTTGCCGTTCTGGTGTATGCTTTCGGCGACTGTCAGGTAAGCTCTTCTTTGTCTTCTTACCGTTAATGGCAATCTTCGACTTTTGATCCTTTGTAGCATTAATTACAGCATTAAATGCTACAATAAATGACCGTTAATGGTTCGGACTGAGAAGCCATCCTTTATGTATCTTTGCTTTGATCTGATAAAGGTTGAGATCGATCTGAAGTATCGATCTAGTCAGTCTGGAATCCATTGATCCGGTCTGGTATGTGATATTCTTTATCAGCTTGCTCTGTTTTGCGCGATCGATCTAGTATGCCTGATTTCCATCGATCCGGTCTGAAATGTTTTGTCATCTTTAAAATCTCATCGATAAGGTCCGGAACTAACAAATTCCCCCTTTTTGATGATGACAAAACCTAGCTTCTAAGTCTTTTTAACCAGTCTTGATAAGAGCTCTGAAGCGAATGCTTTCGGATCGATTACTTCTTTGTTCAAAATAAATGAACTTCATTAAGTTGGATCGATTAAATCTTTATTATTAAGCCTTATGATGAGGTTCAAAATAAATGAACACAGACTTAATCAAACGAGGATTTTATTGATCACCAAGAAAATCCTAAAAATACACAGTCTGAAAATATTATTTTCTAGAAGGCGGCCTGAAGTCTGTCTTCTTTTCCCCCTTTTTGTCAGCAGCAATCTCTTGAAGAAAGTCGACAACTTGTGCTAGCTGCGCGCTGATAGCGTCAAGACGAACGTCTTGAGCGCGGAGGGAATTGGCAACAGATGCTCTGACTTCAGTGGCTAGATCGATCTGCTCTTTTCTCAGGCTGTTCTTGTAAGAGGCCTGTTGAGAAAACAGATCGTTTATGCCGCGCTGAAGGCTTCCGACACTGGCAGTCATCTTCTCTTTGAAAGAAGCAAAGTCCAAGGCTGTGGCCCTCTGACCTTGATGAACTTCTAGAATGCGTTGAGTCAAGGACAGACAGGGATGGAGGTGTATAGTCCGTGCCAGGGATGGAGGTGCATCAGATAGCTTGCTGGGAGAGTGATCTGATGATGACAGGGCATGGTCATCTTCTTCAGCAATCGGCACGATGGAAGAAATGGCAGCTTGATGACTTTCGGATCGGATCAGAGTGACCAGATCCGAAGAAAAACCTTGAATGAAGGCCAAATCATCTGATGGTCCCGGAAGAGAGTGGGGACTGGGAGGTTCCTCAACTTGGAGAGCTGCAACCACTGTAGATACCACAAAATCCGGATCGATGAAGTCTGGTGCTTCAGTTGTTGCACATGCTGCAGCTGGACTGGGTTGTGCACGGGAGGCTGATGACTTCAATGGAATAGATGGTGTCGGAGAGTCCAACAGAACATTCATTGGTTCATCATCTGTTGCAGACGGAGCATTAGGCAGTGGCTGCTCCGCTGTCTGGTCTGGTACGTGCTCTGCAGGCTGATCCTCTGTCTGTTTTGCTGCATCAGAGGGAATAGCCTCGATAAATGGTTCTGCCAGAGTCTTGCTTGCAGAAGGATGATCCGGGCTTGTGGCTGGAGTGGAGGTACCTAGCTTCTGTCGTTGAAAACGGACAGCTAAGGATAGAGCATGAACATCCATCTCGAGTTGAGCAATCACAGCCCCATCATCTCTGGCAGTTGGAGCAAGCGGATCGAAGTTCTTCTTTTTGCCAACTAGAAGCAGATTGGCCAGTCTGATCTGTGTTTTGCCGTAAATAAATCTCTGCGCTGCACGGCAAGTCGAACATCATCAGTCTCAGTTCCTTTCAGAGCTTCCTCTTCCATCCTCTTCAATCTGTGCAATTTACCGTAGAACAGCTCAATGTGGTTGATAGTCCGGTACTGGACATATTCATCAAACACCACAATGAGGTCCTTTAGCTTCTCATCAACATCCTCCATAGCGATGTCGATGGCAGTCTGCGCTGCAGATTTGGGTTTAGTAGAGAGGGGTTCGGTGAGAATGGCTTTTCCCTTGCCGGTGGAGGAAGGGGACTTAATCCCTGATTGGGTATAGTCTCCCAACTCAGTGATAACTATCCCTTTGACCACAGGATTGGTAGAGGGAATTCTAAGGGTGACTTTGGGTGCAGGGGTTGAAGCTTGTGAAAGCTGGGTGGAAGGTTGAGGGGCAGGGGTTGCTTTAGAGGGTGGCAATATGGGTGGAGGTAGAGATTTGGTTGGTTTGGTGATCTGGGTTCGGGGCTTTTTGGGAAGTGGCTTGGTTGGTGATGAGTGAGCAGACTGGGTTGCTTCCGAGTCAGTCTCAATGGTCAGCTTCCGCTTGACCCGAGGTTTGCGCACATCAACTGGTTCCTCGTCCTGCTCAACCTTGACTGCAGCCAGAGTAGCAGGAGTAGGCGGAGCACTCTTGGACTTCAGCAGTGCAAGCCCTTTGGAGTTAAGGATCTTAAAGGGACGGAGAGCAGACGGCTTGCTCAGCTCGAGGCCTAAGGACTCCAAGAGCTTGCTGAGAGGAACAGCAAAACATACGGCGTGCTTGGATGCAATCACCGTTTCCAGCAGTACTCCAAACAAAATCATGGACCAGTTTATCTTCTGGCCGGATACAATAGCCGCCATAGCCCTGAACTTTTCGGCGGTTACAGCATCGAAGCTTCCTGCTTTACCCAAAAGTGGCTTGCCTACCACTTCGCACAGCACCTGGAAATGGAAGAGCATTTCCTTCTTCTTAAAGGAGGGTTGCAATCGGTGGCCAGAAATAGAAATCTTCCCCTGAAGATCTAAGAGTGACGCTTGAGGAGTCTGTCCGAACTCTGTCAGTCCGGAACTGGGGAGGCCAAAGGTCTTGGCCATCGTCATTGGCGAGATCTCGAAAGATTTGCCCTGGACAGTAGTAGAAATGGATGTCTTCCGGGAGACGGCGTTGGCGAACAGCTCGCGGATTTCTGATTCATAAACAACTGTTCCGCATTCCAAGAAGTTCCTTAAACCAGATGATTCCAGGGCTCTAAAAATGGACACCATCGCAGTATCTTCTGCCCTGTAAATGTCATCAAACTCAACGGAGAGTGAGTTATGAGTGATGGTAGCCATTTGAAAGGAGTTTAAAGAATATGCGAAGAGTAAGAGAGTGAGAGAGTAAGAAGGTAGAAAGCGGTAAATTGTAAAAAGTGAACAAGTATGAAATGTTCAGCCCGCTAAATAGGAGAGAGAAGACACGTGTCTTTATCTCCAAGACTGAGAATTAAATAATTCAAAATAAACGGTCAGGATAAAGAAAGATAAGGCGGTTAAAGTACAACTAGTTAAAATGGTCAATCAGTCCGAGCTGTTGTTATTGTCCAGACAGATCATAGGATAAAATCAGACTGACAAGGATCGGTCTGAAAGTTCGGACCGATCTGTGTCTTTCTGAACATTGTATTATCGATCTGTGGTGACAAAAAAAATCTTCAAGTGTGAAAAGAATAAAGACATCTAAACTAATTAAGATAAGTCAATTAAACCAAGAATTTGACGGAAATAATTAAACTTAGCCTCAGGAAGCGGTTTAGTGAAGATGTCTGCTGCTTGCTGCTCTGTTGAAATGTGCTCGATCCGAATTTCCTTTTTGCCAACATGATCTCGAATAAAATGATGTCGTATATCAATATGCTTTGTTCGAGAGTGCAGAACTGGATTATACGTTATAGCAATTGCACTTGTGTTGTCGCAAATATCGGAGAGTCAACAGCTTGGATGCCATAGTCTTTGAGCTGGTGTTGAATCCAGAGCATTTGAGCACAACAGCTTCCAGCGGCTAGGTATTCTGCTTCAGCTGTGGATGTGGCAATCGATGTCTGCTTCTTACTGAACCAAGAGATTAATCTTTCACCTAGAAATTGACATGTTCCACTGGTGCTTTTACGATCGATCTTACACCCAGCGTAGACAGCGTCTGAATACCCGATCAAACTGAAGTTTGAATCTTTGGAGTACCAAAGACCAACGTTCTGAGATCCTTTTAAATATTTCAGAATACGCTTGGCAGCAATAAAATGTGATTGCTTTGGTTCTGACTGAAATCTGGCGCACATACAGACTGAAAACATAATATCGGGCCGGCTCGCTGTAAGATACAATAGCGATCCGATTAGTCCTCTATATATGGTTACTTCAACTGCCGTTCCCCCTTCATCTTTGTCTAACTTGATTGTTGGACTCATTGGAGTTGATGCAGTTGAGCACGTTTCCATTCCAAATCTCTTGAGGAGCTCTTTGGTATACTTGGTCTGATTGATGAAAATGCCATTGTTGAGATGTTTTACTTGTAGACCCAGAAAGAATGACAATTCTCCCATCATGCTCATCTCGAACTGTCCCTGCATTAACTTAGAAAATTTCTCGCACAATTTGGGGTTAGTTGACCCAAAGATTATGTCATCAACATAAATCTGAACTAATAGGGTATGTTCCCCCTTAATGAATTTAAATAGAGTTTTATCTACTGAGCCGATCTGGAAATCATGGTTCAGCAGAAATTGAGATAGAGTGTCATACCAGGCTCTTGGAGCTTGTTTCAGACCATACACTGCTTTATTCAGTAGATATACATGATTGGGATACAAATGGTTCTGAAATCCAGGTGGTTGCTCAATGTAGACTTCTTCCTGAAGCTTTCCATTAAGAAAGGCGCTCTTGACGTCCATCTGATATACTTTGAAGTCTTTAAAGGCAGCATAAGCAAGAAAGATTCGGATAGCTTCAAGTCTGGCGACTGGTGCAAATGATTCATCGAAGTCGATTCCTTCTTCTTGTCTGAATCCCTGTGCCACCAGTCTGGCTTTGTTTCTAACCACAGTTCCATCTGCGTCTAGCTTATTTCTGAAGACCCATCTGGTTCCAATAACAGGCAGATCGCTTGGTCTGGGGGTTAGACTCCAAACTTGATTTTGTTCGAATTGAATAAGCTCTTCTTGCATTGCTTTAATCCAGTTGAAGTCAGTCAGAGCTTCATCGATCTTCTTGGGTTCCAGAGTAGAGATGAAGGCAGCATGAGTGAACTCATCCATCATCTGTCCTCTGGTTCTGATCGGTGCAGAAGGACTACCAATCACTAGATTAGGTGGATGCTTCTTAGTCCATCGATAGCTTGACTCTGGATTGTCTGGTCCGGTCGGATGAACAGTAACAGTATGATCAGCATCTGCTTTAATATTTGAGTCAGGAGCATTCGGATCAGCTCGATCTGAAGTTTCTTCAAAGCTTTGATCCGGTCTGTCTGGTAATTCTGGTTCTGGTGGATTGTCTCTTGACCTGTTAGCTACAATCTCATCATCACTGTTAGCTTCGAGATGGATATTTTCCATCTGATTTTGAATTGATTCTTTGTTGCCTTCAACACATAAAGTTTCATCAAAGACTACATGAACAGATTCTTCTACAGTTAAAGTTCGATTATTAAAAACTCGATAAGCCTTGCTAATTGATGAATATCTTAAGAATATACCATTATCTGACTTAGCTTCAAATGCTGTAAGATGACTCTTACCATTGTTGTGAACGAAGCATTTACAGCCAAATACATGAAAGTGAGAAACAGATGGTCTGTTACCAGTCCATATTTCATATGGAGTGAGATTCAGCTTCTTGTTAATCATAGATCGGTTTTGAGTGTAGCAAGCAGTATTTACAGCTTCTGCCCAGAACTTTTGAGAGATTCCAGAATCAGCAAGCATTGTTCTTGCTGCTTCCTTGAGCGTTCTGTTTCTTCGTTCTGCAACTCCATTCTGTTGAGGAGTTCGAGCAGCTGAAAACTCATGCTTGATTCCATGATCTTCTAGAAAGGATTCAAGATTCTGATTTGAAAACTCAGTCCCTTTGTCACTTCGAATCCTGTCTATGCTGGATGATTTCTCGTTCTGAGTGCGTTTCAGCAGCTTGATCAACTTCGGACCGGTCTGATCTTTACTGCTTAAGAATATAGTCCATGTAAAGCGTGAGTAATCATCAATAACAACAAGAGTATACCGCATTCCCCCTAAACTTGTTATTGGTATAGGACCAAACAAGTCCATATGCAGTAATTCTAAACAGCGGGAGGAGGATTTGGCATTCTTGTTTTTGAAGGATGATCTGATCTGTTTGCCCATTTGGCAAGCTTCACAGATCTTATCCTTAGCAAAATCGATCTTGGGCAGACCGATAACTAAATCATGTTTACACAGGCTAGCAATGGTCTTAAAGTTGATATGATTCAAGCGCTTATGCCACAGCCAATGTTTATTATCATTGTTAGCGATGAAGCAAGTAGGATTATCAGGTTGAGCATGATTCCAGTTAATCTTATAAGTGTTTCCATTCCTGATTCCTACGAGCATGGTTATACCGTCTGATGATTTAACAGTGCAAGTGTGTTTATGAAATTCTACAGCATAACCATTATCACAGAGTTGACTTATGCTAATCAGATTATAGCACAGATTTTCAACTATCAGCACATCATTGATAATAATGTTACCATGGACAATCTTACCCTTGCCCACGGTCTTACCCTTTGAGTTATCCCCGAAAATGATTTTGGGTCCAATACATTCTGTTACTTCAGACAGCAGCTCGATGTTTCCAGTCATGTGACGGGAACACCCACTGTCCAAATACCAGTCTGATGCGAGTTTCTTCGGTACCTGTCATCAAATATAATTATTGTTGGTACCCAATCCTATTTGGGTCCATAACGGATTAGCCCTTTGGGAACCCACACCTGTATCAGCTTCAATGGCTTGTGTGTGTAGGGTGTGCTGTGTGCTGGTCTGTTTCGATGCTGTGTGTGATAATGTGTGCGCTGTGAAAACCTTTGATTCTCATAAGGTAGTCTATATCTTCGTTGAATCGGTTTTGAGTTATAGTAATTGTATTGTCTTCCTTGCCTTCGATCTTGCACCTTTGGATTTGGTCTGATAGACGCAAATCTTGCTGGTGCCTTTTCTTTGGCTTGGTCAACATAACCAATTCCTTTTCTCAGATTTTGATTCTCGTAAGAGACTCCTGTTTGAATCTTAGGTGCTTCAGTTTCATATACTGTGCTGGATTTAACAAATGTCATTTGTTTGACTTGATTCTTTACCGGCAACAGCTCAGATTCATCTTTGGTGCATTCTTTGGTGTCAAAGCCTATGCCGGTGAAATCACCGACGTTTCTTTGAACCTCTTGTAATTCTTCCAAGGATGTTCTGAATTTTGTCCATGTTTTGAATATATGTGAGAGCTTAGCATTTTGTGTGCTAATTCTCTTATTTTCTTCATGGAGCTGATCATAAGAGATTTTCAGCTTATTCAGCTCGATCTGGAGATTTTTGCACTCACCCTGCTCAGAGCAGCTTGGTTTGTTGTGCTCATCCATTTGAGTACTGATTTTGGCTTTATTCTTCTCAAATGATTCAGCTAAGATCCTATAATCATTAGCCATGTCTTGCAGTGCGGACATGAGCTCTTCTCGTGTAAATTCATTTGAGTCAAGATCATATACCTCGTCTGTCTGACTCATTTCTTCGTCTGCCATAAGACATTGAATATCTTCTTCGCTTTCGCTGGAAGAATATTCAGAGCTTTCCGAGTCTGAGTCTGTCTGAGCCCATTTGCTGTTTCCTTCTTCAGCTACTAGGACTTTTTGGGATTTTCCATAATTCTTGCGGTCTTTGTAGTGCTTCTTCTTTCTATCATCACGATGCTTCTCTTTCCGTTCTTCTTTCTTCGGTCTGGTGCAATCTGCAATGAAGTGTCCGGTCTTACCACAATTGTAGCAAGCCTGATCGTTAACAGTATCATCTTTTCTTGATTTATAATGATGAGAGGGTTTGAGGTTCCTCTTATTTTTAGACATAAATTTACCGAATTTCTTGATAAATAATGACATAGCATCGTTACTCATCTGTTCAGCAGATCGGTCTGATGTTGAAGCGATCTGGTCTGGAGTGGCTGCCAGGGCCTTGTTTGGTTGAGAGATGAATGGCTCTGCTTCACCTCTGCTTATCAGTTCAAACTCATAGGCCTTAAGATCTGCAAACAGATCATGAAGTTCAATCTTGTTAAGGTCTTTTGATTCCCTCATGGCGATGGTCTTTACATCCCATTCCTTTTGGCAGAGCTCTCATTACTTTCAGAGCGATCTCTCTGTTAGAATATTCCTTCCCCAGACCATTCAGTTCATTATGATGCCGGTGACTCTTTCATCAAACTCATTTAGAGTTTCTCCACTTTTCATCTTTATGCTCTCAAATCTTTGAAGAGCAACAGTTAACTTGTTTTCTTTGGTCTGGTCGTTGCCTTCACATAGCTGTGCTATCTTCTCCCAAATTTCTTTGGCAGTAGAGCACATTTTGATTTTGCTGAACATGTTCTTGTCCAAAGTCTTGAACAATATGTCTTTGGCCACATTATCGAGATTTACTTTCTTTCTTTCCTCATTCGTCCAGAGGGATCTGTCTTTTTCAACCATTTGTGGTTCTCCATCAGAGATGGCTACTGCTGTATTGATTTTTAAAATCTTCATTGGTCCATCAGTGATGACGAACCACATATCGTCATCCTGAGCTGCCAGATGAGCTTGCATTCTGATTCTCCAGTCATCATAGTCTTCTTTTGAGAACATGGGGATTTTGTTGAATGATGCCATCAGCTTAGTCTTTGTGCTGATTAAGATGACCTGCTCTGATACCACTTGTTAGGATCGGTCCGGAGTGTTTAGAGGGGGGGGGGGGGGGTGAATGAACACTCCTTATAAAATTTATCCCTTGTGAATTCTTTCGGATTAGTGAAAGACATCTGTTACTTAATCAACTCTTTGAACAGAACAGACCACTAAAAAGGTAAGTGCGGAAACGGTCTGCTCTTGTAAAAGTAAGAACGGCTCGATGGCTAAGTACAGAAGGATAAAACACAGGATATGTTTCTGGAAGTTCGAAGGTGGTGTAATCCTTCTACGTCTCCCCTTCTTCCAATTAAGGAAGGTTTATACTAGAAGACTTTGATTTATACAATCCTGTTGTACAAACCCGATTCAGGCTGGATTTACCTCACTACCAGTCTGAAACTCCTAGTCACTCAACCTGCTCAGACACACTCTGTCTGACAGTTACAATAAGTTGCTCACTTCTATTTTTCAATACACAATGCGCACAGTGATCCTACAATGATCAAATGTTACAAAGTAATCGCGCTTAAATAAATAACTTCAGCTCGAAAGCTTCTGAACTTTGTAAGCGTGTGCAGTTGCTTTCTTGTGTGTTTTTCAATTGATCAGCGTGAGTTGGAATCAAGAGTCTGTGTCTTCCTTTTGTTGCATCCTTTTATAGTTGATGGTAGCAACGGCATTGTTTCCCTTTATGTGCAACTTTGACTCTTTTTAAACTCTGAGAAAGCTACAGTCTTCTTCTTCCGGACACTTGCCGTTCTGGTGTATGCTTTCGGCGACTGTCAGGTAAGCTCTTCTTTGTCTTCTTACCTTTAATGGCAATCTTCGACTTTTGATCCTTTGTAGCATTAATTACAGCATTAAATGCTACAATAAATGACCGTTAATGGTTCGGACTGAGAAGCCATCCTTTATGTATCTTTGACTGCTTTGATCTGATAAAGGTTGAGATCGATCTGAAGTATCGATCTAGTCAGTCTGGAATCCATTGATCCGGTCTGGTATGTGATATTCTTTATCAGCTTGCTCTGTTTTGCGCGATCGATCTGGTATGCCTGATTTCCATCGATCCGGTCTGAAATGTTTTGTCATCTTTAAAATCTCATCGATAAGGTCCGGAACTAACAATACCAATGCAGTGACCAAAACTCCATATACGATATGGACTGAAGAATAATCCAAATTTTTATTTTGAGATTGTTCTGCTTATGTGAAGCATCCAGTGGGAGTTGAGTTGGATAGTTGATCCATCTTATGTTATTTTGTGGAAATTATATTATCAATTGCAGGCAAAGAGTTTGTTCGCAAGTGCAATCTTTCTAGAGAAAATGTTTCTATTAGAAAGAATGACAAAAGAATATAACTTGAAAGGGTTCAAGAACCACAAACCACTAGAAAGTGAAAATGGTGAAATTAATTTAGTTAATCACAACCTTTGATTTACACACACCAATGAGATTTGAAAATGTTTCAAGAGCTCCTGATAGAATGAATCTACTCCTTGAAAGTAGTCAAGAAATAGACCATGGATATGATCCTTGGACTTTCAAGGAGGCGATGTCAGATATTGATTCGGGACATTGGCAAGATGCCATGAAATCTGAAATGGACTCCGTGTACTCCAATAAAGTATGGGCCTTAGTAGATCATCTTTGGGAATTGTTCCCATTGGCTGCATGGATTTATAAGTGAAAGCTTGGAGTGGATGGGAAGGTAGTGACCTTCAAAGCTTGACTGGTGAGAACGATTATTCTCATAGGCAAAGAGTTGTTTATGAGAAAATTTTCATCGGTTATGATGCTATAGTCTATTTAGATTTTATTAGTTATATCTTTATATTATGAATATGAGATATGAGTAATGGATGTGAACACAACATTTCTCAGTGGTGGCATTGAGGTAGAAATGTAGCAGCCAGATGTGTTTACAACTTCTTGGAGTGAACAAAAGGTTTGCAAACTCCAGAGGTCCATTTACGGGCCTAAGAAGGCATCCCGAAGTTTGAACCTTCGTTTTGATAACATCATCAAAGTGTTTGGTTTTGTTAAAAATCCGGAAGTGACATGTGTGTGCAAAAAGGTTAGTGGGAGCATGGTTATATTTGCGATGCTTTAAGTCGATTATATCATGCTCATTGTGAATGGTATTGGAATAATCAATTAAAGCGTGATTATCTACTAATTTCTCCATGTAAGATTGAGAGAAGCGTCATACGTGCTTAGCATAGGGATAGATCTAAAGGATGCTTGAGATCTCTCAATCTACGTACATAAACACTGTTGTAAAAGGGTTTAGCATAGAATAGTCAAAAAATGAGTTACTTCATAATATGTCATAGTATTCATCTCTCGAGTCAATGTGTCTTAAGATTGATGAGGAGAGAGAAAAGATGACATTGGTACCTTATATTTCTACTTTTAATAGCATACTGTATGCTATGGTATGTACTTGGCCTGATCTATGTTCTTAGAGTAATGGGCAGACATCAAACAGATCCCGGTGAAGGTCACTGGAAAACTGTGAAAATAATCCTCAAGTTCTTATGAAGAACTTATGATATGTTAATGGTTTTTGGATCTGTAAGTGGAGAAATAAAAGTTGAAGGCTAAGCTGATGCTAGTTTTTAATTTGGATGTAGATGATACCATATCGATGTTCGGATTTGTATTTAAGCTCAGTGATGGTGATGTCTCTTGGAAACGTTCCAAGCAAGACACCACATTGGATTCCACCACTGAAGTTGAATACATTGCAGCATAAGATGCAGCAAAGAGGCAGTTTGGATAAGAAATTTCATCCAAGAGTTGGGTGTAATTTCTAGTGCAGTTGACACAGTCTCTATGTACTGTGACAACATTTGAGCTATTATGAATAGCCAAGATCTCATCAGGATCCAAACATATATTGAGAAAATACTATCTAATGAGAGAGATGGTAGACGCGACATTATTATCGAGAGAATCGCTTCAACAGAAAAATATAGTGAATCCACTGACAAAGCATTTACAATGATTGGTGTCTGTTAGACATCTTGGGAAGATGGTCTTAAGACACATGAGTAGTTGGCTTTGGGAAAGTGAAAGATATTGTTGTCATACATGATTAAGTAAATCAATAGTTGATTGATTGTATCTGTAATCTTATTATGACAAATCTTTGTTTGAATATTAATATATATGACACTTCTTCATCTGTTTACCCATGCATCTTGATGCATTGATGAAGTCCTTGAGATTGCTATAGTCCATAGAATGTGGTTACGCATATGATGGTGACCATGAAATACATTCTCGACTGTGATTTCTAAATGTTCCTGGTCGATGAGCATTCGAGAATGGGATATCGATATATGCTCGTTAGAGACTGGTATTCATGATGTGTCTAGTGTAGTGTGCCGCGTTTCATCGGCGTTGGCTTGGAGAAGTCAGCACACATGAATAGGTGCTCATTAGGAATGAGTTCACTGAACGACCCTACTCAGAATTCTATAAGTGGTTACCATTTGTCGAGTATAGAATTCCTAGTCATAGTTGTGCACCATTACTCCTCATGACCCGAGGCGTCATTGAGGTCTTGATAGATAGCTGTGTACTTTGATTTAATGACTGATCACATGCGGGTCATAAAGTCATTCTTTTGGGTATTCAGTGATGCTGTCAGAGGCCTATGATTGTCGTTGGGGATTCACCACTGGTCTTGATGAACTAGGATGTCCTATGTGTTTTTCTATATATGATTCGAGGAATCTCTGGCCAGAGTGGGTAGTGCTTGTGAAAAATGGGTTTTTCATATACGCACACAAGGAATCATATAATGTGAAACAAATACATAGTTATTGAAATCATAAGGGGCCTCGACCAACCAATGCCCTTGATTCAATCGGGACATATTGAGTGAAAGGAATGTACTGCACGCTAACTATGGCTGACAGGTTCTCGTACGTTGCTAGTCATTTGTATCTAGGTCTTCGTGAAGCGCAGATGCTAGGCGCTACCCACTATCGGTAGGTTGTTGCTGGAATTATATTTCGGCCATTGTCTATTAAAGGAGTTTAATTGACAATGAGGCATTCAGGGTAAGCCCAAAGAAGTTGTTTGACTTCTAAAATCACAAATGTTGTGATCCTACTGCTATGATACACTTGAGCCTCGCTGGGTCACAATCAACCAGCCGCCGATCTATTGATGAGAATTGAGACTTAAATGTTAAGTGCTCAAATTGAGTGATTTAGAAGAGATGAATTTAATTTTTGAAAGCTCCTCACTTTAGTGGAGTTTCTATATTTGAAAATGTTTCATCTATAGAAAGTTCTAAAATTAAAACGTTTGATATATTTATGTCTCATAATTATGTACATTAGTAGTACATCAAGTTATTCAATTGGATTGAGTTGCTTGGATTATGAGTTTGTAGTTTTGTTTTGGCTTTTGGGCAAGTGGGAGATTGTTAGCATAAATGCCCTACAAGCCAAACGTTGGCCCAATGGGCTTTATATTAACCCTGGCCCAATTAGCTTATACAACTATCAATATGACATTTGTATCAGAAGGAAGAACGACCTAATCACTCTCAATCAATTCACGCTCTCTAAAAGTTCATACCAAACTAGCACTGGTGCTGAGCTTGTAGATCTGGTCAGGTTGGTTGGACTCGAGGGTCACCGCTATCAGATTCACGTCGGTGAACGGTAATTCCTTTTCGTGCATTTATTCGATTTATGCATGTTAATATATGAATCAGGCGCGATCGACCGTCCCCGGTCAGATCTGTTTATTGAACTATTTCCGCTGCGTTTGGATCTGGCGCCGGGGTACGGAAACCCAACAACATCGGGACGAGTACATATCATGGCATACATGATAGATCCAATAGCTGACGCATATGGGATCTTACTCATGCGTTGTCTCTCATCTGGTGTTGAAGGACACTGTTCCTTCGAGAGAGATATACCATGTGTCATAGGCACGAATCCTTTCTTTGATTCTTGCATGCTAAACCTTTTAAGCACTTTGTCTATGTATGTACTTTGACTTAGGCCAAGAAGCCTTCTCGATCTATCTCTATAGATCTTGATTCCTAATACATCGGTGGCTTCTCCCAAGTCTTTCATCGAAAAGCAATTCCCTAGCCAAATCTTTACAGATTGTAAGGCAGGGATATCATTCCCAATGAGAAGTATGTGATCTACATACAACACTAGGAAAATGATTCTGCCCCCACTGACCTTCTTGTAGACACAGGGTTCATCTACGTTTTTGATAAAACCAAACTCTTTGATTGCATCATCAAAATGAAGATTCCAACTCCGAGAAGCTTGCTTCAATCCATAAATGGATCGTTGTAGCTTGCATACCTTTCCAGCATCCTTTGGATCGACAAAACCCTCGGGCTGTGTCATGTACACATCCTCGAGCAGATTTCCATTAAGGAAAGCTGTTTTGACATCCATCTGCCAGATTTCATAATCATGAAATGCAGCTATTGCAAGTAAGATCCTAATGGATTTAACCATGGCAACTGGTGAAAATGTTTCGTCATAGTCATTACCATGAATTTGTTTGAAACCTTTTGCAACCAGTCGACCTTTATAGGTTTGTACATTACCATCCATGTCGGTCTTTCTTTTGAAAATCCATTTGCACCCTATGGGTCGTACCCCTTCAGGTAGGTCAACCAAAGTCCATACTTGGTTTGAATACATGGATTCCATCTCAGATTTCATGGCCTCTTGCCATTTCTCAGAATCAGTCCCCATTATAGCTTCTTGATAAGATGACGGCTCATCCTCATCAATAAGTAGTAAGTCACCTTGTTGAGTCACAAGAAATCCATATCTCTGTGGCTCCCGGTGTTCTCTTACAGACCTACGCTGGGTTTGTGTCTCTTGAGCATGTACTTCTTCCACAACAGCTTGCGGTGCCTGGTCTGTTTCCATCTCAATCTCAGGTTCAGTGTTTTATTGTGGTTGAACTTCACTAAGTTCTATTTGTCTCCCACTGGTTTTTCTAGAAATAAATTCTCTTTCAAGAAATACACCAGTCCGAGCAACAACTACTTTGTTCTCGGTGGGATAATAGAAATAGTATCCTTTCGGTTCCTTAGGATACCCCACAAATAAACACTTATCAGATTTGGGTCCAAGTTTGTTAGTGGCGTGACGTCTCACGAAAGCCTCACAACCCCAAATCTTTATAAAAGACATACTAGGACGTTTCCCAGTCCATATCTCATATGGTGTCTTTTCCACTGATTTAGATGGAACACGGTTCAGTATGAAAATCGCTGTTTCTAAAGCGTGTCCCCAAAACGATATCGGAAGATCTGCATGACTCATCATTGATCGAACCATGTCCAACAAAGTTCGATTTCTCCTCTCGGATACACCATTCCATTGTGGAGTATACGGAGGAGTGAGTTGTGGGACTATCCCACACTCCTTCAGATAGTCATGAAATTCTTGACTTAAGTATTCACCTCCTCGATCTGATCGAAGGATTTTATTACTCTTGCCAAGTTGGTTTTGTACTTCATTCTTGAAATCTTTGAACTTTTCAAAGGTTTCATTAGGTACACATACTCATATCTACTGAAGTCATCAGTAAATGTAACGAAGTACTGAAAACCACCTCTAGCTTGTGTACTTATTGGTCCACATACATCAGTATGTATTAGTCCCAATAAAACATTTGCCCTTTCAACATGTCCCTTGAAAGGGGCTTTAGTCATCTTGCCCATTAAACAAGACTCACATGTTTCATATGATTCAAAATCAAATGAATCTAATACTCCATCCTTATGAAGTTTCGATATGCGGTTCTCGTTTATATGGCCCAAGCGACAATGCCAGAGATAAGTTGGATTACAATCATTATTTTTAATCCTTTTAGTATTTATGTTATAGACAGGCATATCAAGATTTAATACATAAAGACCATTAATCATTTGTGCACTAGCATAAACATATCATTTAAATAAATGGAACAACAATTGTTCTTTATAATAAATGAATATCCAAACTTGTCCAAACAAGAAATAGAGATAATGATTTTGGTAATAGACGGCACAAAATAACAGTCTTCCAAAATCAATGATAAACCAGAAGGCAAAGATAAATGGTAATCTCCTATAGCTAATGCAACAACTCTTGCTCCATTTCCAACTCGGAGATCTACTTCGCTTTTGCCAACGTCCTACTCCTTTTGAGATCCTGCACATTTACACAAATGTGAGATCCACATCCAGTATCTAATACCCATGATGAAGAAGTAGATAAATTGACTTCTATAACAAAAATACCTGAAGTGGAAGTCACACTTCCCTTCGTCTTCTTAAGATCCTCCAGATAAACTTTGCAATTTCTTTTCCAATGACCGGTCTCACCGCAATGGAAACAGTTCCCTTCTTTTGCTACTCCTCCCTTTGGCTTAAGTGCAGTAGCTTTAGGCTTAGATTTAACAGAGACCTTCTTGTTTTTCTTATAGCCTTTAGCTTTAGCCTTTCCTTTGCCCTTATTCACAATAAGAACGTTAGTGGACTTAGGCTTCTTGATGTTTGCTTCATATGTTCTCAACATACTAAGCAACTGTGGTAGAGCCTTTTCCATATCAGTCATATTGTAATTTACGACAAATTGACTGAAGCTCTAAGGCAACGATTGCAAGATCACATCAGTGGCCAACTCTTGGTCCAATGGAAAGCCCAGCTTCTCCAGATTCTCGATGTACCCAATCATCTTGAGCACATGAGTTCCAACAAGGCTTCCTTCTACCATCCTTCTACCATCTTGAGCACATGAGTTCCAATCATGGCCAACTCTCTTCTCACGATTTGCTTGTCATGCCAATTCTTCGTTCGCTCCTTGTAAATCTTAGCATTTTCGTACGCTTCATTACGAAGCTCATCCATCTCAGTGAGCTGTAGCAACCGTTGCTCACCAGTAGCCTTCAAATCAAAGTTCAGCTTCTTTATGGCCCAGAAAGCCCGATGTTCCAACTCTACCGGTAAGTGGCATGCTTTCCCAAAGACTAGACGATATGGGGACATCCCTATGGGAGTTTTGAATGCAGTGCGGTATGCCCATAATGCATCATCCAATTTCAGAGCCCAATCCTTTCGGTTAATACTGACCGTCTTTTCAAGAATTAGCTTAATTTCTCGATTAGAAATTTCGGCTTGGCCATTAGTCTGTGGATGATAAGCCAATGCAATCTTATGCCTCACAGTGTATTTCGTCATCAAAGCACTGAAGATCTTGTTACAGAAGTGGGTCCCTTCATCACTTACAATCGATCTCGGAGTACCAAACCGTGTAAATATGTTCTTTTGCACAAATTTGACCACGACATGAGCGTCATTAGTCGATGTGGCAATCGCTTCAACCCACTTAGAAACATAGTCCACTACTAGCAAAATATGTGACTGCCCACAAGATGGTGGAAAGGGGCCCATGAAATCAATACCCCATACATCGAAGATTTCTAATTCCAAGATATTTTTCAACGGCATCTCATGGCGTTTAGAAATATTACCAATGCGCTGACAACGATCACACGTCTTCACCAAAGTATAACTGTCTCGATGTAGCTCTGGCCAATAGAAACCCGATTGAAGCACTTTTGCTGCTGTCCTTGCTGCTCCAAAATGTCCTCCATAAGGTCTGGAGTGACACTTTTCCAGAATCTTTCTTGATTCCTCCTCAGTTACGCATCTCCTGACAATTTGGTCTGCACAGCGTCTGAATACATACGGTTCATCCCAGTAATAATTCTTCACATCATGAAAGAACTTCTTCCTTTGCTGATAAGTGAGGTCTGGAGGCAATATACCACACGACAAATAATTAGCAAAATCAGCAAACCACGGGGTTTTAGTACATACCTCAAAGAGATATTCATCAGGAAAGTTCTCTTGTATGACTCCATGATCCATTTGATCCTCCAACTCCAAACGAGATAAGTGATCTGCTACTTGATTTTCACTGCCCTTTTTATCCAAGATCTAGAAATCAAACTCCTGTAGCAACAAGATCCAGCGAATAA
Source organism: Haberlea rhodopensis (assembly GCA_907163345.1). NCBI lineage: Eukaryota > Viridiplantae > Streptophyta > Magnoliopsida > Lamiales > Gesneriaceae > Haberlea > Haberlea rhodopensis. The sequence continues at coordinate 19,429,774 of CAJQUN010000004.1, read as the reverse complement.
ACCAGGGTTTCGCATCCTTCTTGGCAAAAAGATAACGAGTCGCTGCATGATCTGTGTAAACTATGACCTTTGTCCCGATCAGATATGCTCTAAACTTTTCGAATGCAAACACCACAGCTAGCATCTCTTTCTCGGTGGTCGTGTAATTCTGTTGGGCTCCATCAAGAGTTCTACTTGCATAGTAGATCGCCCTAAAAATCTTGTCTCTCTTTTGCCCCAATACTGCTCCCACAGCATAATCGCTGGCATCACACATTAAAACAAATGGCTCCTTCCAATCCGGCACTATGATAATCGGTGCGGATATACGTGATTTCTTTAGCCTGTTAAATGCCTGCAAACACAAATCATCAAAGACAAAAGGTGAGTCTTTTTCTAACAAATTACACAAGGGCTTAGCTATTTTAGAAAAATCTTTAATAAAACGGCGATAAAACCCGGCATGTCCAAGGAAGCTCCTAATAGCTTCTCATTGTTCGGAGGTGGAAGCTTCTCAATTGCAACCACTTTTGCTCTATCCACTTCAAGTCCTTGAAATGACACCTTATGGCCAAGGACAATACCCTCTTGCACCATAAAGTGACATTTCTCCCAATTTAACACGAGGTTCTTTTCTTGGCAGCGCTGTAACACAAGAGATAGGTTATGCAAACAATGGTCAAAAGAGGAACCAAATACCGAAAAGTCGTCCATGAAGACTTCAAGGATCTCCTCCACCATATCTGAAAATATCGCCATCATGCACCGTTGAAAGATAGCAGGTGCGTTGCATAAACCAAAAGGCATTCTTCTAAACGCAAAGGTGCCATATGGACAGGTAAACGTTGTCTTCTCTTGATCCTCGGGGTCTATGTCAATTTGATTGTATCCTGAATAGTCATCTAAGAAACAATAATAACAATAACCGGCTAACCTGTCAAGCATCTGATCAATAAATGGAAGAGGGAAGTGGTCCTTCCTTGTGGCCTTGTTGAGTTTCCTATAGTCAATGCAAACTCGCCACCCCGTCACAGTTCGAGTTGAGATCAACTCATTATTTTCATTTCTTACCACTGTCATCCCTCCTTTCTTTGGCACAACCTGTACTGGGGAAACCCATGCACTATCTGAAATAGCATAAATAATCCCAGCATTTAACAATTTAAGCACTTCTGCTTTTACTACCTCCTTCATTGCTGGATTTAACCGCCTTTGATGATCAATGGAGGGAACGAAGGAATCCTCCATAAGTATTTTATGCATGCACAAAGACGGGCTTATCCCCTTGATATCAGAAATCGACCAACCCAAAGCAGATTTATATGTCCTCAATACACGTAATAATTTATCCTTCTCTAAAGAACAAAGAGATGAAGATATAATTACCGGATATGTCGAATTCTCACCCAAGAAGGCATAAGTAAGGTGGGCCGGTAGTTCTTTCAGTTCCGAGCTCGCCTTCGTATCTTCTTTGACTGATGTATCTCGTACATCTTCCTCTTTTCCAGTAGTGTTGTTCTCCTTAGGCAAGCTCTTAAGTGCTTCCACTTGCTCAGCAAGATCAGGTTCAGTTGCATCCACTTTCATAATAGAGTTGACCATTCAATTCTCCAATGGATCCTCCGATATTGCTCCTACTTCAAAGTTTGCACACATGAGTCAATAACATCCAAAAACTTGCAAGTACTTACCTCGTCAGGTCCCTTGAGAGCCTTGTAAATATTGAACATGACTTCTTCTCCTCCAACTCTCAAGGATTATTCTCCTCTTTGGACATCGATAAGTGCCCTGCCTGTTGCTAAGAATGGTCTCCCCAAAATTAATGGAACATCTCCGTCTTCCTCCATGTCTAGAACCACAAAATCTGCAGGGAAAATAAATTTGTCCACCTTCACAAGCACATCTTCAATTATCCCTCTAGGATATGTGAGAGACCTATCCGCCAATTGCAATGTGATTGTAGTAGGCTTTACTTCACCAAGCCCTAAACTCCTAAAAACAGATAAAGGCATTAAATTAATACTTGCACCTAAATCACATAACGCCCTATTAAATGTAGAACTACCAATAATACAAGGAATAGTAAAACTCCCTGGATCTTGCAGTTTTTGTGGTAGCTTCTTTTGGAGGATTGCACTACATTCTTCTGTGAGATTCACGGTTTCAAATTCCTCAAGCTTCCTCTTTCGTGCCATTATATCCTTCATAAACTTTGTATAATTAGGCATTTGTTGCAACGCCTCGGCAAAAGGAATATTTATGTGGATTTTCTTGAAAAATCTCCAAGAATTTGGCAAACTGGTCATCTATAGCCTTTTTCCGGAAACGTTGAGGATATGGAAGTGTAGGCTTGTACATAGGAATCTTTTCCGGTAGTGTGGCTTGCTTCTCCTTTTCAACTTCCTTAGGGGTTTCAACCTGAATTTGAGTCTCCTCAACAGATGGCTCATCAACATGTGCTGGTTCTACATCCCCAAGTTCCTTACCACTTCTCAATGACACGGCCTTGCACTGCTCCCTTGGGTTCACTTCGGTGTTGCTAGGAAATGATCCTCTTTGTTGGTTGTTCATGGCATTAGCAAGCTGCCCAATTTGCACCTCAAGAGACTTCATTGTAGCACCCATGTTGTTCATGTGACCCTCGATCGTATCAAGCCTCGACTCATTCTTCTCAAGCCTCAATGTCGAACTTTGAACAAAAGTACTCACCAAATCTTCAAGTGAAGGTTTACCTTCATTCTTTTGTGGAGCATATCCAGGTGGTGGATTCAGAGCACTATTGTTGTTGGCATATGAGAGCCTATCATTGTTGCGGAACCCTTGTTGATACGGATTGCTTCGGTAGTTGTTATTGTTGTTGGGATACTGATTGTTTATGAACTGAACTTGCTCTTGGTCTGCTTCCCTTGACAACTCCATTCCAGCTGCAGCGGCGGCCGATTCAATCGTAGGTTGTGCTCCTTGCTTGGTCAGAGCTGCTACCTGCGTGGTTACTGCAGACAGTTGTGCAGTAAGAGTACTAAAATGATCAACCTCATACATACCTATGGGTTTCCTTGCCATGGCTCGCTCACTAGGCCACTGGAAGCTGTTGGCCGACATCTCCTCAAGTAATTCAAAGGCAGCATCTGCAGTCTTAGAAAATAGTGTTCCTCCTGTTGCAGCATCCACAATGATCCTAGTTGGTCCATTCAACCCATTGTAAAATAACTGAATCTGCACCCAGCTTTCATAGTTATGTTGTGGGCACCTCCTCAATAAATCCATGAATCGCTCCCATGCCTCGTATAGTTGTTCAGAATCAATTTGTCTGAACGTACTGATTTCAGTTCTTAGTTGAGCTGACTCAGCTGGTGGGAAAAACTTCGAGAGAAATTTCGATGCCATTTCTGCCCATGTGCTAATACCAGTATATGGAAGAGATTGTTGCCAACTCCTTCCATGGTCCCTAAGAGAGAAAGGGAACAATCGCAGTCTCACAGTATCTTCTGGAACACCATTCATCTTCACAGTATCAGCTATCTCCAAAAATATCCTCAAATGCAAGTTGGGGTCTTCAACAGGGGACCCACCAAACTGATTCTGTTGCACCATACTTATCAATGCCGGCTTAAGTTCAAAGTTGTTGGCATTGATAGTCTGGCGAGCTATCCCAGAGTAATTGTTGTTGACCAATGGCTTGAAATAATCTCTGATCGCCCTTTGAGGTTCAACAAGTTATGGAGGTGGTTCGTTGTTGTCTCTATTTGCAGCCATTTCTATCAGTTCCTCCCTTCTCATTTTTCTCAGTCTTCTTGCAGTTCTCTCGATCTCAGGATCAAACAACAACGATTCAGGAGTAGTGTACTTTCGCATGCACTGCAAAAATTCAGACAGACCAAAATCACTCCAAAATAAAAGGAATAAAAGCTCTAAATTAAAACCAAGATTAATTGGTACAGTATCAGATTGTACTAAATAAATCAATCCCCGGCAACGGCGCCAAAAACTTGTTGCGAAAAATCCCTTACCGCAAGCGCACGGTAGTCAAGTTTTAGTATAAAAGATGTCGAACCCACAGAGATTGATTAAATAGTTAAATCTAAGTACTGAATTAAAATAATCTTTGCTTTATTTAGAGAATCGAATAGTTGAGTGTTATGCAAATAATAAAAATTAATTAACTAACGATGATCAAATACTGAGTTGAAAAGAAATCAATTGGAGACGAATCTAGGAGTACGATTTCACTTGTTCATCCACTACACTTATCATTCCTTGATTTCAATGTTATGGATTTCCTAATTTACTAGCCGGGAATTCTTATTTGTTTCTACTCCCTCTCCCGAGTGTTAAGCAGAAGTAATTATCTAACATCAATCTTGATATCCCTATCTAAGATTAATTATCAAACAATTGTAAAAGCGCAGTAATTCCTTTGACGACTTCTATGGAGTTATAGGCCTTCCGAACAATATAACTACCATGATATGAATTCCTTCTTTCCTATTCACAACCCCCTCTCCCGAGTGATAGATCACGAATATAAAATCATTCAATCCATGGCCAGTAGATTAAAAGCATTAAGAACAGGAAAACATAAATAAACCATACGGGAATCCAAATAAACTTCAATCAATTCATAATAAGCGTAGTTTCAAAACAAGCTACATCGTCTCCTAGAAAATAAAATTAGCTCATGCTAGAAGTATTTAAACACATAGACATGTTTAACCCATAAAAATTGCTAAAAGTTTAGAGATACAAAACAAATTGGACGCTATTTCTTCGATCTCCGATGAACGCCGTCGTCTCGTGATGAATTCTCTACTTTTTGCTCCGAGCCGTCGTCGTTATTTTTCTTCGTTCTTCAACCCTAACCTCCTTCTCTCCAAAAGTGTGTCTAAGTATGAATGAATCCCCAAAATCCTCCTTCCAAAACCTTTAAAAGTCCCGTGCATCAAATAAGGAAAGCAGTCCAAAATTTCCAAAATTCATCAGGCGTAATGACGCCTCCGAAGTGGCGTAGTTACGCCTGTCGATGTGTCAAAATCTGGCTTCCCGCGTGACAGGCGTAATGACGCCTCCAAAGTGGCGTAGTTACGCCTATAAAAATTCTCAAAAGCCGTGGGTTAGGCGTAGCTACGCCTGAATGAGGCGTCTTTACGCCTGTTGAAATCCTTTAAAAGCTCAAATGCCGTGGGCTAGGCGTAGTTACGCCTCAAAGTAGGCATAGTTACGCCTGTTGCCATGATTGAAAGTGTAGATTTTTGGCTTCAATTCATCCGTTCTTTCCGTCATTTGTACCCTTTTAGTCCACAAAACATGTAATTACCTAGATTCCTGCAAAACAACACAGAACAAAACCAAAAGCGTAATTCTGATCGAAAATTAACACTAAACCATGCAAAATAAGAAGAAATATAAGTGTATAAAATACACTTATCAAGGACTATAAATACAACTCCTTGAACTTCAAAGAATGTGATTCAACCAAGATCCAACCATCACAAAGGAGATACAACTTGGGGAGTTACAAAGACAATTCCAACTTAAATAAGAGCAACCCCAAGCCTTAGGCACCACCCACCTTATTGTATCAAATCTATTTAGAGATCATTTGTGCCTTTACAATGCACTATCCTTTGTATAAGTCAGTAGATGAGTGGTTGTTGTAATCGTGAGACATGTTGTCTACACATGATCTTTTGCATGTGAGACATTATAGAATATGACTCAAGTTGTAAATGTGACCTCAGCTGGTGGAGTTGTGATATTAGGACTTTAGAGTGTAAGATTATCTCGGTCTAAGTGGGTTGTACAACATGCTTATATAATCAAAATCTTCTATTGGAATCCTTTCATTCGATGGAAGAAGTGGAGACGTAGAAGGATTACACCGTCTTCAAACTTTTAGAAATAAATACGTGTGCATTTTACTTTCTGTCTTTTAAATGTTTGACTCTGTTTTTACAAATGTTTAATCAGTTACAGAACATGTTAGTTCGAGTTATTTTCGTTTGGTTTTTTAAACGAAACTCGATCTAATCTCTTAGTACAAACACTTCAAGAACAAGAGCTATTACGGCTGACTTGACTGGACTTAGCTGGATGGACTAATCAACCCCTCAATATCGATCCTAACAAGTGGTATCAGAGCAGTCGACTCGACCCACTTGTATATACCCATCATATTTATTTATTATTGACTATAGCAATGTAGGATATGACTAGTGCGATGTACACGATATGTATTAATTAAAATTTAAATACAACCATCAAACATTTTAAACTGAAAATCAAGTTAAATGAAAATTTTAAATGATTTAAGTACGAATAATTATATTTGGTTGGATAATCGATTAAATTTTAGAACTCCGAAGGATGTGAAAAATAAACTGAGACTATAGCAGTAAACAGAACAGTGATGTAGTTCTGTATCTTTGAGAAGTAGAAATTTAAATAAGAACATTATATTTGATTAGATAATCGATTATGAGAGGCAATAGAAAATATAGGATTTGATTTTTGATTTGTTTATAATTTAGAGTATGGAACTTGGGATTTAGGAAGAATCAAAAAATAATCTGGGCTGTTGAATCTAGCCTTAGGGGCAAGAAGTTGGTGGTTCTTTTTACACAGTATGGGAGATTGTTCGAGAGATAATTCAAGAAAATAGAGTGCTAACTCCACCTAAAAAGACTTTAGAAGAACGTGATCATTCTCGATTTCTGGACATCCATTAGGATCTATGGCTACGGAAACCTCAAAATGATTTCTCTGTATCACACATGGTGAATAGATCTCCCGATCAATATGAAATCAAAAGCGAAGAAAACCTTTCTAGTTCTTCTGTGCAGTTAGTTCTATGGACCAGAATCCTTGGATTTCAAAATTGTTGATAATGGATTTATCAAGATGAGAAGAAAAAAAAAAGATGAAGCATATGATACAGAAAATCATCTTTTACTTGAACATCGGCAGCATGCATGCAAATATTGAAGAGATTTCAAACCTGAGTGACCAGCTACATCAACCTGACACCCGTGATTTTGAAACAGAGATCTTCGTTAATGGCGGCAAGCAATCCTTTCTAAAGCTGTTCACATACAAGATCAAGACGAGTGAAATCGATGCCCTTACACCTATCCAAAATTTTGATGGCGTGGAAACTAAAGGTTTAATGAAGAACGATACTTCAACAAGATTAATCTGGCAGCATACAAGAGAAAGAAGGAGCTGAAGAGATGGATATGCATACCACAACATTGTTGGGTACCGAATCTTATAATGATTCAATAACTTAATAAATTGAAGGATGGAGCAAGCGAAAAGACAAATAATAGAAGAAATAGTTAGGGAAGCCAAAAGAAAGAAAATGAGGAGTTGTATTTTTCTCATTCTAAATTTACATTACACTATCCTTTATAGTAGTGATAATGTATTATAAAAAAGATAATAATCACCAATTCAAACACGAATGATAACCCATAACTTTTGACTAAAAACCTTATCATGTCTAGATGTTTCTTGCATTAAGATGACATTTTGGATAACAATCTATTACAAATTGTTGTTATATTTTACATCACTCCTTAATTTGTAATGCATATACGATTTTTGAAGTATTCCCATTTTTCTGAAGATATTGCCTTTATAAATGGATCTGCTATTTGCTTTTCAGTGTTAACAAAAGTTAACTGAATTTCATGATCATTGACGAGATTTCTGATGAAGTTCTATGTGTTTTGACCTTGCCTGAAAGACAGGGTTTTTTGTCATAACAATAGTAGACATTGTCACGGAAAATTTTTGTAGGACTTTCTGGCTTTGTTGTAAACTTTTGAGGACTCTTCTCAACCAAATTGCTTCACAAGCAGCAGTGACAACTATATTCAGCTTCTGCAGATGAAAGTACAACTGTCTTCTGTTTTTTAGTAGACCAAGAAATTGGTTTTGAACCAATACAAAATATATATCCAGATGTGTTTTTCCTGTCATCAATAGATCTAGCCTAGTCAATGTCGCCAACTAGACTATTTTTATTTTCTTTGACATTTTTGATACCGTTCTTTTTGGTTCCTTGTAAATATCGTAGTATCCTTTTGGCAGCGGAAAAATGATTTTGACTTTGGTCGTTCATAAATTTGGATATCATGTTCATTGAATGAACAATATCTGATATGGTATTAGTAAGGTACATTATTGAACACACTAGACTTCGATAAATTGTTGCGTTGGCCTTTTTGGCTCCATCATTATGCTGTAATTTTTCATTTAAGGCCATTGGAGTTGTGATAGGATTACACATTAACATATTAAATTTTTTCAGCAAATCTTATGTATATTTTTCTTGAGAAATAAAAATTTCTCCCCTTTTTTGTTGCACTTGTATGCCAAGAAAATATTTCATAAGGCCCAGATCCGTCGTTTCATACTCTTTCATCATTGCCTTTTTGAATTCCTCTAGCATCACAGGGTTAGTGCCAGTATATATCAAATCATCAACATAAAGAAGAAAATACTTTTTGTGTTGAAATGATGATGTCCTTGTTGGTCCACAAATGTCCGCATGTATCAATTCAAGAGGTCATGGTGCTCTCACTGCAGTCCTAGGAAAAGGTAATTGGTGCATTTTGCCATATATATATCATTCACATGTTTGGTCTAATAGTTCAATGTTTGGGAGTCCAATCACCATTTTTTATGTTTCAACATTTTCAGTCCATGGTAGTTCAAATATCCAAATCTAAAATGCTACAATAGGGATTCTTCATATTTTTCGACTTTTAACGAGAGATTATTGTCAGTGGCATTGTCAACCAAAATACTTTTTTTCTTCCATTTTAATTTCAACTATCAGCTTCTTATCTTTGTCCCCTATTTTGTGTTCATCTATGTCAAAATTAACTGAGTATTCCTTTGGAATTAATTGACCAACAATCAGTAATTTGAAGTAAGATCAGAGACATATAAGACATTTCAATAAATTTTGTGTTACCTCCCTTTGTTTTCACAGCTATTGTTCATTTGCTTTGGAAATGTAGTAAGTTTACATCTCCCATCTTGACTTCCGATGAAAAATTTCATCAAATTTGATGAAATAATCCTTGTGTCCTGTCATTTGATTACTTCAACCACTATAAATACCACATATTTAAGGAATTATTGGTCATGTTCATAGAGGAATAGAACATGATTTTTTGATCATTTTCCTCCGTGAATTGGCATCATTTCTTTCATTTTTTGTCTGTCCCAACAGTCTTTATATGAGTGATTTGGAAGTTTACAAGTTTTACATTTATCCAAACAATTTTTTGATTCAAGACCCTACTTTTTTGCAAATAAAACATGAAGGGTTAGAATATATATGGGAAAAGTTCAGGCCGACACCTTTTACTGAATCTTTATTCATCCTAGTCCAGGAAAAAAACTTGCAATCATTTAAGTACACCTTAGGTTAACATGACAAAAGTGTCCTTAATAAGAAAAGGCGGCAATTTCAGAAAATTTCAATCTCTTCCTTTCAGCACTACGTTCCAGCTCTTCCCTTCACCACTGCGATTCAAATCGCTTCGTAAATCTCTCTTGCCAGTTACGATTTCTTACAGTTGATTTTTCTCTTCATCTCTTCGATTTTCCGTTCCATCACTTTTTTCCAGATTTTTTTCAATTCTGGTATGTGTGTGTATGTGTGTTTGTGTGTGTATATGCGTATATATATACTGTTTGTTGCCTTTGAGGGTTTTAGTTATTATGCATTGATGTCTATGCTTCTTTGCTCATTTTCAGAATTTACAGTCTGAAACTTGCAACGAAGAAGATGACCCAGCGAAAAATTAATTGGTGCACGAAAATTATAAAAAATAACTGGTGCACGAAATTTTTTAAAAAGTAATTGGTGCACGAAAAGATTGAAAATCAGTAACTGATGCACGAAAAATCAGTAACTGATGCACGAAAATTAAAACAGCTACTGATGCACGAAAATTTACACAAAGTTAGTGCACCAGTGTTGTATTTTCGTGCATCAGTGTTATATTTAGTGCACCAAGGTTATTTTTCGTGCACCAGTGTTGTATTTTCGTGCATCAGTGTTATATTTTCGTGCACCAAGGTTATTTTCGTGCACCGGTGTTGTATTTTCGTGCATCAGTGTTATATTTTCGTGCACCAGTTACTTTTTATAATTTTCGCGCACCAGTTACTTTGTTATCATTTTCGTGCACCAGTTATTTTTATGATTTTCGTGCACCAAGGTTATATTTTCGTGCACCAGTTACATTTTATGATTTTCGTGCACCAATTACTTTTTATGATTTTCGTGCACCAATGTTATAATTTTCGTGCACCTTAATGAGAAAAGGCGGTAATTTCAGAAAATTTCAATCTCTTCCTTTCAGCACTACGTTCCAGCTCTTCCCTTCACCACTGCGATTCAAATCGCTTCGTAAATCTCTCTTGCCAGTTACGATTTCTTACAGTTGATTTTTCTCTTCATCTCTTCGATTTTCCGTTGCATCACTTTTTTCCAGATTTTTTTTCAATTCTGGTATGTGTGTGTATGTGTGTTTGTGTGTGTATATATATATTGTTTGTTGCCTTTTGAGGGTTTTTAGTTATTATGCATTGAAGTCTATGCTTCTTTACTCATTTTCAGAATTTACAGTCTGAAACTTGCAACGAAGAAGATGACCCAGCGAAAAATTAATTGGTGCACGAAAATTATAAAAAATAACTAGTGCACGAATTTTTTTAAAAAGTAACTGGTGCACGAAAAGATTGAAAATCAGTAACTGATGCACGAAAATCAGTAACTGATGCACGCAAATTAAAACAGCTACTGATGCACAAAATTTACACAAAGTTAGTGCACCAGTGTTGTATTTTCGTGCATCAGTGTTATATTTTAGTGCACCAAGGTTATTTTTCGTGCACCAGTGTTGTATTTTCGTGCATCAGTGTTATATTTTAGTGCACAAAGGTTATTTTTTGTGCACCAGTGTTGTATTTTCGTGCATCAGTGTTATATTTTAGTGACCAATGTTATTTTTCGTGCACCAGTGTTGTATTTTCGTGCATCAGTGTTATATTTTCGTGCACCAGTTACTTTTTATAATTTTCGTGCACCAGTTACTTTTTTATCATTTTCGTGCACCAGTTATTTTTTATGATTTTCATGCACCAAGGTTATATTTTCGTGCACCAGTTACATTTTATGATTTTCGTGCACCAATTACTTTTTATGATTTTCGTGCACCAATGTTATATTTTCGTGCACCAGTTACTTTTTATAATTTTCGTGCACCAGTTATTTTTTCTCTGGGTCATCTTCTTCGTTGCAACATCTTGCTGTCAAACTGTAAATTTTGAAAATGAGCAAACAAGCACGGACACCAATGCATACCTTCTTCATCCATATGCATCAGTCAAAAAAAAACAAAAACATACCAACCGACTTTCGATATCTATAATTTAGCATCGGTGTTCAAATTTATAATTCACATACACACACAGTATACACACACACACGATGAAATGCGCATAGCAGATCCGAAAATTATATTTTAGACTAGTCCGAGATCTTCTTCGATTCAAAAAGATTCCAAATGCTACGAAAATTTAGATGATTCGATTCAAACATATTTCATGTACAGAACATTTTAGCAAATACTTTTTAGGGATGAAGTGACTAGATGAGGTGACGAGATGATGAAGAAAATAATGATCTGAGAATCGCCGAAAAATTTCAGCAGAAAATTTAAGGTGTGGTGCGACGGGATGAGGAAGAAAATTAAGATCTGAAATTAGGTTTAGGATGTTTTCAACTGAAGGGTATTTTGGTAACTAAAAAATACATTTTCAAACCAATAGTTAAAAATTGGACTTATGTGAATATAATTTTCTCCTAAGTGTATTTTTGGTAAGAAGTTTTTTTTGCAGATTTATTTGTAATAAGTTTCTTTAAACAGCACCTATTTGCAATTTCCCCTTATATTACCACCACCTATTTGGGTGTTGATGAATCGTGTCATCCTCGCCCTCGTCCATAATATCAGTAATTTTTATTTCCTCTTTTTTGTTGAAATTGTTGAGATGTGCTTGTTTCTTTTCTTGCTAATTCTTCTCCATCATATTGACTAAAAACCTCTCTTGCATTAAATGTAAGATGACAATTTTGATAATTCGATGACAATACATTACAAATTAGTATTATTATATTTTACAAACACCTCATTTAAACTCTGATGTCATGGTGGACACTTTTCCTTTAGGGTTTTATGCCACTTTTATGGGCGATATCCTTGGGTCGGACTTTAGGGCCTCTTTCTGGGAGAAATCGTGACATTGGCAGACTCCAATGCATTTCTTGATTGTGAAAGTTAAGACAGGTCAATTTGACAAGTTAACATTTATCTGAAGCACTTCTGGTGTAGATAATGAGAAAGATGAGAATAAGCTTCCAGATTCTACATTAGAATCGGATGACAAACTCAAGGATGAGAAAATGGTTAGAAATCTCCAACAACCAAATGTGGATTGTCCAAAACTTACCGAGCGTGATGTTAGCGATCTCAAGGTCCTTGAATCTAAGGTAATCATTGTTGAAAAAAACATTTCAATTTCTGTTTTTATTGTTGAGAATTTGACCTCCAAATTCATCACCAGGATCTGCACCTTTTTATGGGAAAAACAAGAAAAAAAGGCGAAATAATAATGGCACAAAGATTTAACGTGGAAAACTTCCAAATCAGGAGAAAATCTACCAAGATCAGAAAAAAAAAATACACTATAGAAAATTATTGCAATCACACAATTTTTATTCTTACCCCCAAACACACCCACAAAGTTTTCTCACTAGCCACACTTTATAACTCACACGTCTTCCCTTACAAGAAAGACACCTATAAAAACTTTTCTAATGTGAAAGCTCAGTCGCAGCTGCAACCACAGAGCATACTAAGAATTTTAGTAGATAAAAAAACAAGAGAGGAATTTATCTAAAGCCAAAAGTTGATAGACAAGCTATTGACTGGTGCACTTAAAACAGGAGTCTCAAGCTCCCTTTAGCTAAAGCTTTGCCCCCCAAAATTCATATTCCACCGATGTGGGATAATTGACAAAGCCCAATCCATCAATTTCCACCTTGTGGCTTGGTCGTCCCACAATACTTAACCTCGATGAAGATCTTAATAACTTCTACTACCAACACTGCAATATAGTCATAATTCTCAATCTAGAGAATTACCATGCTTCACCATAAAAGCATACCCCACTCAAAATAAGTCATTCCAAGCATTTCAATTCGGCACATGTCGAAAAATAACCTTGCTGAAAAAATATGGTGCAACCCCAACGTTTTGGCTCTCTTGGAAGTTAATCAGTTATCGACATGATTTCCACCACACACCTTGCATCAATGTCAATCCAATGCTTATATGCAAAACTGTGGACCCGCTAACATTTTACATAATTTATCATGGCAACTTGGGGACACTGGCATGCCATAATGATTTACATATCCTTTTTCATTGGACATCAAAAAAGGAGACAATTTTAGCTTTGTTATCAGCATCTCCACTTGCTGATATAGAGCAATTTGTCGAACCGGCACCAGCTCTTGGACAATTTTTCTTGATGTGCCAGGTTGTCCACATCCCCAGGATTTCTTCACAGAGTTCTTCTTCTTCCATTCATGAGCAACCATTGCAAAATTTTCATGTGAACTCTTTTCGTTACTCCGCCAAGTCTTCTCTCTTCAGAAAGAAGCTTACTAGTAACCTCTGAGAAAATGATTTTCTCCTTTCCATGAATCAATATCGTCTTCATGTGCTCATACGAACGTGGAAGAGATCAGATGAGTCTCAAGGTCTGGTCCTCATCATCAATTTTAACTCCAATAGATTCAAGCTCTGAAACAATGTTATTGAGAACACTTCAATGAACTAAAATAGTAGTATCATCATCATTTGTAATGTATGAAACTGCTCTTTCAGACCCGATTTGAGACTCCTTTTGTCTGATACAACTCTTCGAACTTTTCCTAGAGTTCCTTCACCGTAGACATCCATGCACATTTGCAAGAACATTTTTGGCAGGCACAGACGGATTGCACTTGCTGCTCTCAAATCCAGATCCTCCCAATCCACATTGCTCATTGCAGCTTTACCTGTGGCACTAGTTGTTCCACCAGTCGAACTAGTATCACTGCTGCTTTCAGGGATTACTATGCCCTTCAATGCCTTATGTAAACCAGATTGAATCAACACATCCCTGACTTGCACTTGCCATAAGCCAAAGTTGATTTTCCCATCAAATTTCTCCACATCAAATCTGACTACATTTGAAACTCTGCTTCCCTACATTGTCTTGTGATACTTTGATAAGTAAGCTCCTAGGAAAGAGAGAATCTCGATCTTTCTCTCTTTCCTAGACAGAACTTCAAGATTCCCAGGAAAATTGGTGGGGTCACATTGGTCCCACTTAAATAACGATTTTCCTAGACAGAACCTCCTTAGTCAATACGTATCTACCACACCAAAGCTCCACCGCAGCAAAAGGACCCAGGCTCTGATGCCACTTGTTGGGAATTTGACACTCCAAATTCACCCTCAGGATCTGCATCTTTTATGGGAAAAGAAAGAAAAAATGAGAAATAATAGCGACACAAGGATTTAACGTGAAAAACTCTCAAATCAAGAGAAAAACCACCAGGACCAGCGAAGAAAATACACTATATGAAAATTATTACAATCACACAATTGTTCTTTTCACCCAAACATACTCACAAAGCTTTCTCACTAACCACACTTTATAACATATATATTCCCCTTACAAGGACACCTAATAAAAACTTTTCTGATGTGGAAGCTCAGTCACAGCTGCAATCACAGAGCATACTAAGAATTTTATTAGATTCTAAAACAATAGATAAATTTATCTAATCTAATATTATTACTATTTACTAATTACTACTTATTAATTATTAAAGCCAAAAATTGCTAGACAAATTATTGAATTGTGCACTTAAAAAAGGAGCCTTAAGCCCCCTTTTATAGCTAAAACTTTGCCCCCAAAATTCATATCCTATCGATGTGGGATAATTGACAAAGCCCAATCCATCAATTATCTCAGGATAATATGCCCCTCTTGTCATTTCTTTTAATTCCCAATATTTTTTAGAATTCTTTTTTGGGGAGGGGTGGTTGGCTTCACTGGAAAATCAGAAATTTAATCTTTATCTCAGAAAAAAATATATTAATCCACTCTCTTAAATAGCCATTTATTAACAAATCATAAACTTAAACTTTCAATTGTGTTTCCGAATATCATGTCCGTAAAGGGTATCAGCCCTCACCTTTTACATAGCTGGAAAAAGGGTCATACTCCCACAAATTATCGAAATAAGCACTCGTTGGTTTGTTATCTCCATCATCCTGTTAGATAAAAAGCTTAAGGCATCCCTACCTTTATTTTTGTACATTTTGTTGTCGCGACTAGTGCGATCAAACACATGATTTCTGAAGAATCCCTTGCAATGGAAAGAGATTCTAGTGATTATGCAGTCTACTAGTACTGTATGGAAGGAAGCAGACCCTTCCTGGAAAGAATCAATCTGTAAGTTTCAGCACCCTTGTAAACTTTTAATCAATGCCTACATTATTGGGCCTTTAGCTATCTTTGACAAGAATTCGCCTTCATGCATTTTCTGGCAGTGAAACTTGGAAAAAGGGAGTCGAATAAATCCTCTCGTCCGGAAAGCAAACTACTTTTTGGAATAAGCAGTGTTTCCCGGTTTATTGGTAGCAGTAGTGTTTCCTGGTTTGCAATCCTGAGCCTGAGGCAGTTTGCCCTCCTTAGTATCGCCTAATAGGCATTTTATTAGCATTTTATCACCATATTGCTTGTAAATAGGTATAAAACATAGCGCACCGCCCCTCAAAGGTGATGCAAACCTCAAAGGTGATGTTTTGCATGTAGAAATAAACTGTCTATTTTCAAACCGCATGGTGATAAATAATCTATTTTGAGAACCACTTTAGGTAAACTATCTATTTTCAAACAACGTTCATATAAACTACCTATTTGAAAAACCAAAGGATTCGTTATCAAAACCCCTCAATCCTCTAAGAAGCTGCTGTCAAGCGCGACCAAAATCATGTACTCTATGTCAAATTGTCCGAGGAAGAATGGACTTGGGAGAAGGCTTTGATTCCCTAACAAGAAAAAATTAAAATTATAAATATATATATTTGCAAATTTTAAATTTCGAACGGCCAAAGATATATTTTATTGAGTCATTTCCACCTTCCCAACATTTCTACTTCCCCTATGATTGGTTCAAAAAATGATGTTAAGGCTTTGGGACAGAGTTGTACATTTATTGCTTTGGATATTCTCTATTTATGTCTTCTAAATTAAAACCGTGCCAAGAATAGGAATAAATTGAAACAAGGTGATTTTTTGACAATTTTTCTCCTAAAAATTTCAACCATTATAAAATTTCAAAACCAATTTCCAATATAATCGGTAGTAACATTGCTTTGTTGTTATTAATCACATCAAAAAATCAATATAAACAAATACTAACATAAAAATCCAAATATACACATACGAAAGGAAGCACAACATAACTTGACGGACGAATTCACACGATTCAGTTGGGTTCAACCAACCCTGGTTTGCAAAATAATTTGCTACATGAATGAGGGTTTATCATTAAGAATAGAATTTATGCAAGAAACATGTTGGTTTGTCAAATTTTCAATCTCTGTCGAGGACAAAAAAAAATATTTTCTTGATTGCTGATGAAAAAATGAAGGGCCCCCTAATAGATGGTATTTCAGAGAGCCTCCAACAAGAGTAACGAATAAACAAGACTGTACAGCAAAAGTCCACTTCAAAACTTCTCTAATCTGCTTCCATTATTACTAATGGTATGTACAACGTAACAAAGAATATAAATTTAATCTCTAGTGCATTGAGTTTAAAGCATAGACTCTGAAATTTAATCGAAATTTACGCACCTCCCAGAACTTGAAGCCATGTCGAATTAGAAATGATAATGGTTTCAGAACAATCCAGACGTTCCTGAACTTGCCATTATGGGATCTCTCTCATTCTCCGAAAAGAGTTGGTTAGAAGATTGCATCAGTAGAAGTATTAGAAACTGTCAGGAAAGAACATGTATATGCTTTGCAGGCAAATCAATCTGTGCGAGTTTGGCCACATAATGAACAATGGAATAGGCTGTCAAATGACCAATTAAATTATAAGTCGACAATTTGAGACCGCAGACTTCCTACCCTCCTAGTGTCTTCTGTCGATATCCATGTTTTAATCGGTCGAGTAATTTCTCCCTTGTTTTTCTTTTCTTGTCCATTTTCAGGCGATACCTTTCTTCCCTCTCTCTTTCATATACACCTTGCCAGTAAACTTCCCCTGTTAATGGCCACAGCCATGTTTCATATGGATGGTCATTGTCATCCGCAGCCTCTGCAAGATCTTCATCCATACTTTTCAATAACGTAATATTAAAGTACTTTACCCACATAGATCCTTTACGTTGTTCAATAGGATGTGTTCTTGTAATAAACCCGAATGAGGATCAATGTACACCATCTTCCGTGCGCTGTGGTAAGCCCATACATTCACCAATAGTTCCAAAATTCGACAATAACAATACTTCTTCTGTTAGAAAAAAAGCGTAATTGCATGAGAACCATTCTTGTTTCATTGAAGTCAATTGTCGAACTGTAGAAAGCCTAATATAACATATTTAGGTAGATCTACGAGAACTCACCTCTGGCGTTGAAAAACCTAGAAAACAATCATGCGCCTTGCTCAAGTTCATGTTTAGACCATGAAGTGAGTCCACAAACATCCTGGCGACATCACAATAAGTTTAAACCATAAGGGTGGTTGGGCTGCCTTGATGTATGCCGTGTATGATCTAATAATAAGCATATATATGTAACTGGGACCTTAGTTCTCACTTTAACATAAAATCATAGTGGCCAAACTCAATCTTTGGATCCACCAAGGGGTGTGTTAGATTCCTGTCTAATAAACAATTTCCCAAAACAACAGCCTGTAAAATTACCTGGAAAACATAATGAACTCCAGAAAGGAAGAGGTCGGCATTACCCAACTGTGCAGCGCCGACCAATGCCCTCCACCTTCAGGCATTGGTGGAAGAGCTTCTATATTTGATGGTAATCCATACATTCTGCGGAATGCGTCTTCAAAGGTGGTTCTGCATGTTTGGAAACAGAGGAATTGAAATCATCGTTCCATAATCTTGAAACTAGTCAAAACTCTGATTGTAATTTAAAAGGTTCATCTACTAAATAAGCCGTCCTCAGATAGTCATGCTACGCTCAACGGAAAATCCTTCACTACTCATAAAAAGACATTCATGCTTAATTCACCAAGAACAAGACCATTTGCAACTCTTTTCAAGACAAACAAAAGGGTAATTTGGTACTTCATAAAACTATTAATTGGTCTGAAACAAGATTTTATTTAAAGAAAAGTCGAGAACACCGGGTTTAATATCGAGCCTCATAAGATTTAGTATCGTAACACTCACCGGCACCTTCCCCCATTCACAACATCACATGTGGACCAAAATGTAAGCAGATCATTGCTTCCTACAATACCACCATCCATATCCAAACACGCCCAAAAGTATACCACGTCTCCTCTAGTGTTTTCTTGTATTGTTTTCTCTAAAACCTCTTCTGCTTTTTTGGATAAAGATACCTGGCACGTTAAAGCAAGTATACCAAATTAAATTTGCCCAAAACATCCAGCTGAATAGTATATTTTTAAATTCTAAAATCAGACTGGAACAGATCAAGAGGTCTTTAATTTCATTTAACTTTAGATATCAAAAGCAGGGTGTTCACTGATGAAAGTTATATACTATAGTCCCAAAACACACCTTTCTCCCAGCAGCACGCCATGACTGAAATCCTACCCACTGACGCTTATGAATGTCATCGATTGTATTAGCAACGGCAAACATTCCTCCAATCTCACAGAGGATATCCCGATAATATGCATCATTCAAGATAGAAAGCCGACCAACAGCACCCACATCATCTGAGATCAGTCGCTGGCCTCTAGTAGACTAACAAGACCAAAAACACACAAAGCATAGATGCAACGACAAATTTAATTCCCATTTGCCAAATCTCATTAAATACAAAAAGTGATCAATACTGCCATATCCATAATATGAAAAAACCATATAGCAAGTTAAAATGTGGCAACCAGGTTAAGAGAAACTTACAAGACTTAATCCACGGTATAATGAACCATGGTGTAAAAATTGCGAGCTCCCAGCACCATTGTAAATCTCATATATGCATACTGGCTGCCCAGTCCTTTCAAGCTCACCTTCATCTCTCTCGTTTGTTTCAAACTTAAGCTTTTCAGATTTCCGAGCATTACGGTATATGCCATCCCATTCACCACCATGTTTCTCCATTCTTTCCTCAATCTACAAAAGGATAAATGAAGCTTCAGCCAAATGGGAAGAAAGATCATATTAGAAATTTAGATGTAGGAAAAAGCTGGCAGACATGAAAATAATGGCGTACCTCCTCCCTTTCAAGCCTCTCAACTTCCTCAGAGCTTTCTATTTCGCTCAAGATATTCCAGTCCAACACGGTTGGGATATCCTCTTTCAGATATTCGGGGTTGTTTTCATATACATTTTTTAATGCAACAGAATTTAATATGTCTTCTTCAAGATCATAAACAATGCTGGAATTTATCCCAAGAGAACCATGAGGATACAGATTTTCCACGTCACCAGATATCTGCTCTGTTTCTGTTTTGAATAGACTCCATTGCCAAAAACTATAGTTCAGCTGAGAAGGGTGGCCGGGCAGCAGAACATCTGATGGAAGATTAAAGAAATTTTCCAGCAGCTTTGCGTACCCGATGATGCATTCTGGAGCAAACATGTTTTTGGCAAGCAGCTTTCCAGAGGAAGCAATAGAATATGCAAGTTCAGATAGTTTTCCCCCAGATAAAAGAAGTGAAAAAGCATTTTTTAATGCATCCGGATCATTTCTTGGATAAATTTTACCATGAACTCCATCAATGACCTAAAAGGTCAGCAAAGTAAAAAAATTTAAAATAAAAATTAGTTGAATGTCAATGATAGTAAAAAGATTGAAGTAGAAGGAAAGATAAAACCCATACATATTTTCTTATGACTGGATAATCTGGAGCAATAACAGGAATTCCAAAAGACATTGCTCTCGTCAGTAATGGCGGAAAACCTTGCTCATCATGGGAAGAACCATACAAGACAATGTCAGCCAACAGCACAATACCATTCACATCACTGTCTATTGCCATAATGCCTCAATGATTCGTGATTTAGTCTTAAACGTGTAGCAGCATCCTATAAGGACACAGAATCCATGATAAAACAAAAGATCAAATACCACTAATTATCCAACTAAAGTTGAAAATTATGGCATTGGAGTAATGAAGAATAAGAAGATTAAAGATCTACAAAAATTATGCATCCATGATCATCAGTCAGGATATATATTGCCAACAAGGACAGTAAATTGAATAACGATTCTCAGCAGATCAAATGTGACGGCCACATCTTGTTCCGTCTTTCTATTTTTGAAATTTAACATATACACTCCTAAATGCTAATCAATAATGGATACCTGTATCGCATCGTTGCAATCATTGGTGGAGTTCCCACAAAGGAAAATGAACTTTGGCGAAAATCCTAAATCATTTGATCTGGCATAATTGAGCAGTAAAGGTTCTAGATCATGCATTGCCATGGCATAATCCCAAGCTAGCTCATTGTAGGCAAAAGAACTCCCAACGATCAGAATCAGAATATCATCGTTATCAAAACCATAATCCTTCCTAAGTTGAATTTTGGAACGAGTCTGACCATAGCTTTCCACAGTCCAAACATCAACTAATGATCCAGGAATCACAAAGAAGTTTCCAGTGTCAAACACACTATATAACATCTGACACAGCAAATGGTAATACGATCAACTACGAAACACCTAGCACAACTTCGCTATGACTTACAATAAAAATGGATTTACCGGCAAAGAAAAGTCTGGAAATACCACAACATCAGCCCTACTAATGGCATCTTTCCAATTAGAAACGAGGCGGTCCCAGCCCATTTTTTCATACAATTGTAGGCGATTAGCAAGAGTATCCTCTTGAATAATCCATATCAATGGCACAGAGCAAAAAGGCTCCTGCATAAGGCTGCATAAATATGAACCTCACAAATCATAGAATCTCAAAGGAAAGGCAATTAAAACTTCCAAGATTTTCCACTATATCATAGTGAACTGGCAGTGGTATAAAAGAAAAAAGACAGCAACTGACATGAATCACAATATGTTACAGGAAATTATACTCTGGGTGAATTGTTCAGCTCTCTGAGACCAAAGTTATCGATCAAATAACAACAAAATCAAATGGAACAGCTAAAGTACTGGAGACCCTGTATGAAATTTTTTCAGGTAAAACAGAATATTATCTAGGCTCTAATAAGAATCAGAGTTTGTTTAGACTAAAATGCAGTTAATCTAAAAAAACTTGTGCTTTTTTAAGAATAAGTTTGTCTAAGGGTGCAGTAAAAGACATAACTTTAACCGAATCCTCAAGACATGTAAAAAACAAGTTTGAAATCATGGGAATGGAATTGTGATGCTCAGCGATCAATAGGAGTTCTGACTGACCAAGAAAGAGGGGTTGATTGAGGCTCAGGAGGTTAATACTAATCATAAGCTACTTTCATAAGTATGATGTCTTACCTGGAAATGGCTCGTTTAGCTTCCAGAGAGTCCATAACAATTCCTTCAAAACTGCATGAATGAAAAGGTATCTATCACTCACTGCACAAGCTAACCGAACTGACAAATAGTGGTAAATAGCGTCAATTGCACAATTGTTTTGTCTCAAATCTTTTCTTCATCGAAGTCATTGCAGATATATATATATTACATTTACAGCAATTACATTCCTATAATTCGTTCTTTAACTAAGGAAGGTACATACACAGTTGTCATTTACATTAAAAGCCTAATTATTGACTGGATTGCGTGAATTATGCAATCAACTAACTGTCCGACGGATAAAAGACTGGTAGACAGTGCTGGAGATACAAACACATCTCTCCAGTCTCATGAATCGGAAGTTTAGTACCATTAGCGATTGTAATTTGTAAGGCATCAGTTTATGGTCGAAGATTGTGAAGATTATCCGAAGTCCTGGTCATATGATTTGAAGCACCAGAGTCAACAGGCCAAGATTTTAAATGTGCGAGATTGTTACCTTGAAGGCCTAAAGTAGAGAGTGCGGAAACGATCATCTGTTGGAGGACGTGTGGGACAGTCCTTGATGACATGGCCAGGCTTCTTGCAGTAGTTACATTTCTTAGTGACACATTGGTTTGCCATGTGCCAATATTCTTTGCAAGTATAGCATTGGACGTGGCGAATGTCCTTCCCTTTTCATTTCACGTGGGACGCATAAGCAGTTGACAATGTAATTAGGCAAATTAGGCTAATTAGCTTGTAAATAGCATTTCCATATATAGCACACATGTTGTAATTGTGTCTATATAATGGTTGATGAATGAATAAAAGAAGGGATTCAGATTTCCATAGAAAAACTCACCTTGTCTTACATGGTATCAGACCAAGTTTTCCGATTCTGGGTCTTTTTTTTTTGTTTTGTTTGGAAAGTGTCGACTTTCTTGTTTCTCGCTGAAATCATCTCGAAACAATTGCAATCTTGTGGTCTGTAATTTGTAATATCGAACGATTGTGGGTTCAGTCCTTCTCGCAATCTTGAACCACGTCTGGAATCTTGAACCGCGTCTGGGTTCACTGTGTTCGCCGCAACCCGTTCACGTTTCTGCTATATTTTTTTCTTCGTTTCCTTCATTCGTGACTTGCACAGCGCCGGATTTGGCTCGCTGTTCTATCCGGATTGATCTTGTTTATCTCAGATTTCCCCTTTTGTTCGATCCATTATTGGGTTCTCTCTTCAATTGTGATATCCCCAAATTCGATTGGGTTTTGTTCGGTTATTGAGTTGGGATCCTCGTTATTTTTTTTAGACATCCCAGAAAATTAATTTTTGGGTTTTGTTTAATTGTTGACAAGTTTTATTGTACAGTGCCTTTGTTTTTATTCAATTGCTAATATTGTGCGACATTAATACTGAAATATTGTAATTTACTCTCACTATGAGTAATTTTGAATCTTTCGGTATCAAATTCACGGGTAAAAATTATTCGGCTTGGGAATTCCAATTTCGTCTATTTGTGACGGGAAAGGAATTACGGGGACATGTTGATGGGAGTACTTCCATCCCGCTTGATGCAGCGTCCCTAACCAAATGGACGATCACAGATGCTCGCATCATGTCATGGATGTTAGTGTCTGTTGATCCGCTAATTGTACTCAATTTACGCCCGTACAAAACCGCCAAAGCCATGTGGGACTACTTACAACAAGTCTATTGTCAAAACAATGTGGCTCGTCGATTTCAACTCGAATACGAAATTGCTAATTACACACAGGGTAATCTCTCTGTCCAGGAATATTTCACGGGCTTTCAAATTCTGTGGACAGAATTTAGTGATATAATTTATACAAAGGTTCCAACTGGCTCCCTTGCTGGCTGTTTCATGAACAAAGCAAGCGAGATCAGTTCTTGATGAAATTGCGACCTGAATTCGAGATAGCTCGATCTACGTTAATGAACCGTGACCCATCTCCATAATTAGATGTGTGCCTCAGGGAATTACTACGTGAAGAGCATCGTCTTGCTACACAAGGGACCTTCCAGTAACATCCCAGACTATCTACTGATGTGGCCTATGTCTCTCATGTCAAAGGGAAAGGGAAGAACAAGTCAGTTCAATGTTATACTTGTAAGGAATTTGGGCATATTGCAAAACATTGTACTTTTAAAAAATGCAATTATTGCAAAAAGCCCGGTCATCTTCTTCCCGACTGTCCTACTCGGCCACCAAAACGTATACCACTGGATATCAAGCTGCAGTTGGTTCTCCTTCCACCACGACTGGGTGCGCCTCCCACCATCACTTCTGACACTGGGCAACAAATGATTATTTCGGTCTGTCTGCCTTGGGACTTCAAGGTAATAACTCCACTTGCCTCGCATCTTGGTGATGGACTCTGGGGCTCTAATCACATGACCAAGTCTGCGGACAATCTTCATAATGTTCGTCCATATTCAGGACCTTTACAGATCACCATTGCTAATGGTAGTCAGTTACCAATCCATGCTACTGCTGATGTGAATTCTACTTTTCGGGACGTCTTTGTATCTCCCGCACTTAGTACTAGCTTTATTTCTGTTGGACAATTAGTTGATGACATTATAATGTTTCTTTTTCTCGTTCTGGTTGTCTTGTGCAGGATCCGGTGTCGAGGAAGATTCTCGCGAAGGGGCCTAAAGTTGGACGTTTATTTTTTCTACACTTTTCAATTCCTCCTGTTGTTTCTTTGGCTTGTAATACAGTTCATCATAACAGTGCCTTATGGCATAAACGTTTGGGTCACCCTAATTCGCTTATTCTCTCATGTAATAAAGTCCGGTTTATTGGGTAATAAAGATCAATTTTCATCTCTATTTTTCCAGACTGTATTACAGTAAGTTAGGCAAGAGTAAATCTCTTCCTTTCCTGACCAGGGTACTCGTGCTCAAAATTGTTTCGATCTCATACATAGTGGTGTGGGGTATTCACCTGTTATCTCTCATGCACAATATTAATATTTGTTACATTCATCGATGATTAAGCAGATAGCAAATATACCTGGATCTATTTTCAACGGGCTAAATCCGAGGTGTTTTCGATGTTCCAGTGGTTTCTGCTTTGGTGGGAACCCAATTCTCTAAAACTATCAAACACGTTCTGTTCTTATTTTTTGGGGGTGAATATATACTTTCACAACATTCTTGTCCATATACACCACAACAAGACGGGGTCGCCGAACGTAAAAATCGTCATTGCTCGACATTATACTATACATTGTTACTTGAGTCGGCTGTACCCCCAAATTTGGGTAGATAGAAGCCCACTACAGCAGTTTATCTTATCAATCGCTTACCATCCCGTGCTTTCAACTTCGACTTCCCCTTATTCCCGTCTCTATCATCACATGCCCATTTATCTGAATTTACATACTTTTGGTTGTGTTTGTTTTGTCCATTTGCCAGGTCATGAATGACACAAGTTGTCGGCTCAAGCTACTAAATGTGTGTTTATGGGTTATAGTAACTCTCACAAAGTTATATATTGTTATGACTCATCTTCTCATATAATTTCGTATTCACGACATGTTTCTTTGAGAATCAATATCATTTTAGCAGCACTCTGGTCCAGTCAACAACTTCATCATCAATTGTACTTCCATCGTTTGACCCCTTGTCTCCTACTCCTCAACGCTTTAAGCCTGGCTGGGTGGATGATGAACGAAAGCGTCTTCCCGTGCCCCTTCGTGAACTCGATCCCCCACCTGATTCAGCTCCACAACGGCACCTGATCCTGAACATTGCTTCGTCGTTCAATCTGGCTGCCCCATGCACCTGATAGGTATGGCTACTCTTCTACTTCATCCATACTACCTTGTCATCTAATCCAATTCCCAAATCTTACCACGAAGTGCCAAGCTTCCCCTCTGGGAAAAAGTGATGTCCGATGAAATACAGGCTCTACAGGATAATGATACATGGGACGTAAGTACCTTGTGCACCCAATTTTAAAGCAATGGTTGCAAATGGTATTTTCCGTCAAGCTTCGTTCAGACGGAACCTTGGACCTTTATAAAGCAGATTAGTTGCTCTTGGCAATCGCCAAGAATATGGAATCAATTATGACGACACCTTTGCACCTGTTGCAAAATTAACCACTGTCCGTACAATTCTTTCGATTGCTGCTTCTCGGGGTTGGCCACTCCATCAGGGATGTTAAAAATGCATTTCTCCATGGTGATCTCAAAGAAGATGTTTACATGAACTCCCTCCTGACTTCACTCATCTTCTTCAGATTTCCATAGAAAAACTCACCTTGTCTTACAGCAGTAACATCGTCGAGTTTGTGTGGTGTGGTGTTGGAACGTCCCCTGTGTAGTAAGACGTTGTCTTCACGAAGGAGTTCTCCGAAGCAAACATCCAATGAGGGAGAGGGGATCGCGGTTCATCAGTGCGGATCTGGCTATTTCGAATTCAGATCTCAATTTCATCAGAAATTGATCTCGCTTGCTCTGTTCATGAATTGATTGGACAGCAGCCAGCGAGCCATGAGGAACATTAGCATAAATAATATTAGCAAATTCAGCCCATAATGTCTGAAAACCAGTGAAATATTCCTGGACAGAGAGTTCGACCCTGAGTATAGTTTGCAAT